>OX419758.1:2461693-4918387 GCA_948567375.1 Lunularia cruciata
AAGCTCGTTCTTCTCATGCTCTACTCACCGATTTACAGTCTATGACATAGGACTCTGCTGCTAAAGAGAACCAGACTCCCGGACATCAGCAATTAAAATCCGGCACAAATACTTTCCACGAGCCATTTGCCCATTCATCCTACTGGAAAATCGTGCCCAGCTGCAGATATCTCACATTTTTGGTCTCGAGTTCTCCTACTAAGAATGCTTCTAAACCCATAGTGGGGCCGGGTAAGTGCGTTCGCTCTTACCTCATTGCATGGTCTCTGTGATTTGCAATCAAGACAACGCAATCTTGGTACGGTACTTCACATCAAGAATCAAACCAAGTAGAAACATTGATACGAGAGGGTTGGATTTGGAGTACACAAATCTTCAGAAAGAGTAACTTTTGTGTTTTTCTCCTGTCAAGTGATTCTTAGCAAGACATTTACGAAATGAAGAACTCTACTGTCCAGATTAGCCTCAGCTAGTGTTGATTTGGGACACGTTTCGAAACCAAAACGACTTTCTGCAATGATGACAGTGGTGGAAAGGTAATATTGTCGGGAATGAAATCTTTGTTGAAAGGTAGACAACCTTCCACGTAAAGTTGCGGTTTGCATCTTGTGACTGACGGATATCTGGAGTATGTTTTGATCATAGAGCTCCTCTTTTTCACATGAAAAATGTTGGGATTATAAAAAAGTTGGATAAATTATATACATGCGCGAGTGGAGTTCGAAGAAGAGATTTTGTCAATAGACTAGTTCATTTATATTTGACTCCACGAGATTAAAATGTATATTAGTTTTATAAAGTAATCCGTTTGGTCCCTTGAAAAACTTTCAAGTTGTTTAACCAAACGAGACGCCTTTGGAAATAATCGCTAGCGTATCATGTTAGCGATTTTCTGACTAAGATTTTGGGAATATCGTCCTCCTCACTGGTCTAATTTATCAAGTTCAAGGAAATACATAGATCTTCAACCATGGTTGTCGTTGATCAAATTTTAAGGTTGATGCAAATTTTTTATCGTATACTACAAATCTATAATTATTTCCGAGTGTCTGTTTTTATGATGATCTGTAGTTTTGATCAAAAATATTCTGGGATTGATATGGACTCTCAGAATCTGTTGTCACGTCTTCGTTATCTTCGGCCACGAAATTCTCAGAAACTCTACTAGTGTTGCTCGTTCTTGTATCTGTAGAATCCTGTAATTATAGATGTCATTTGGCTTTTATATCTAGGTATTTTGTTACTCTAGATTCTGGATTAACACTAAAGATATGGTCTTCAGCTTTTGAAGTGTTTTGTTATAACTTTGGTCAAGTTAAACCCACTGTTCTTGCTGAGGACTTTACGAACTAATGATCAACCTAAATAAATAAATGCAGAGTCATTGGTATAGTCAAGACAAGTGAAGAGATTACCTATGTCAGCACCAAAATGACTCGAGCAGCATGACAAGCCTTTAAAATTCCAAATCTGCGCGTATATTAGATGACTTAGGCCTTTTCCCTCGAAGTTCAGTTATATGCTCAACATGGAGTGGCAGGCATGATTAGATGAAGAGGAGTTGAGTAGCCACTGTTGAGATTGTAGCATTAGCAAAGTGCGTACAAATGCTACAATCAGATGGGAGCCTAGTTCTATTTTATCTCTTTTATTATTTCTTGTACGGTTTGATAGTGTCTTTCCATCCTTCTTGTGTTCTATGAGGATATCTTAAATGCGGTAGGGCAGATTTCTCATATAGACTCTATTGGAGCTTAGCCCCGTGTTACTTTTTTTTGTCTCCCTTATACGGCTTGATGGAGTCTTCACCTCTTTCGTTTTTCCACGATTTGCTGACAGTGCACCTAACCCACACAATAAAACGTGCTAAACGTTAGAGACCTAACTGGAGAATTTTATCATGTTTCGTTATGCACAGTAGGACCGGTGCCCGTACCCAATCTATGTAATGCTTGGAGTGAACCATAGAACTTGAGTCGTCCTACATCACACAAAAGTTTCCTTTCCCTAGTTCACTCATGTGACGTGCATTCGTGAGGCACACAAAGACTGAACTATTTTATTTCATAGATTCTTAGACTACGATGTTATATTTTCTCTCAAAACGCACCCAGTTCAATAAACACTTTCATCTTGCAAATGTCGAAGTAACTATACTCTATGTACCAGAGCTTTGATACTCGTTGTATGAAGTGTCTATCTCTTACACTTCAACAGGCATTTGAATTTTTACCCTCTGCGAAATGTAATATATTTTTGGAGGAGAAATGAATAAAACAAAAAGAGAGAAATTTCTGTGCGAATCTAGGTTCTAGTCAACTTATTAAATTGATATTCTCCCACAATGAACCTGAACCTTACAAAATATCAATAGTGTGATATACATGTCCGAGCAGGAGGTGGTGCCCACTTTCACCCAAAACCTACTTTGCGATTGCCTTAATCATTACGCTGGGAAGCTTTTGCTACAGTAGTCTTCGTCCACGTGAAGGTGATAGACGGAGATAAATGCATTTCTGTGGATATCTTTTCACACAGTATGTGGATAAACATGCCTATGATAGTAATGCATTAAATTTCGTCAGCATTCACCAAGAAAGCAGTAGACTGGTTAAAAGAAAAAGGGGGTTTCAATTTTAAACTGATATTTATGGTAAAATAGTGACATCTGTAAAAGAATTAAAAATGGCTATAGAAAAACGGTTAAAGCAGAACGCCTCCATAAATTGAGATCCGATTGATGAAAAATAGTTTATGGTGGTGGTGGGAATTTAATTTAGAACATATGCAGAGAGAATTCCATTAGTGAAATCAAGAACGTGATCAATTCAAAAGGTGACAGTCATGGAAGAGCAATAGGAAGAGATGGAGTGCCATTAGCACCCCATGATGGAGTGGCACATGAGGAAATCTTAGGTTTGGAGGAGGAGATAGCATCTCGAGAAGGAGAGTTAGCCAATCATAACCACCCTCTTACAAGAGTTAGCCAGTCATAATAAATGGAAGCAAATCTCTAGAAGCTAGAGAGATGTAGAATTGCAGAGATAGAAACTAAAAAGAGAAAAGTTGAGGCTGAACAAGTGTTCAGAACCGAGAAAATAAAATCTAAAGTAGAAAAATAGGAAATCAAGGAGAGGACCGCAAAGTTGAAAAGATTTTATTTCATGACTCTTGAATTGACTAGGGTTGGAAAAACTCCTGAAGAGATAACAAGCATAATTATAGTGTTATCAGAGATAAATTTGCCTCCGTGCTCATCTGGATCTCGATCCAGAGTGGGTGGTAGCAATAGTGCTCTAGATCCGAAGTTCCCAATGCTAGATTACAATGTGGAAGCGAACGTCTAGCTCTAGCTCAAGATGTAAGAGATTTCAATATCAATATAGAATAAGATGACTTGCTATAGCTTGAGATGGACATATTTGTTCGCACTCTTATATAAATATTTAAACAAACTTTTTATTCAATCTTATGTATGTCTCGATTTGACACTCAATATTTGAAACAAATCTTTTTCTTAAATTTGTTGAACCTTACTCATTGCTTTGTTGCCCTGTGCTATTTCTGACATTGTGACCCACACAGTCGTGAGTGTACTATTTTTTATTCGATTTTGTGTCGTGAGTTTACTTTCTTCAAAATGAATTAAAGTCGTGAGTTTTCTTTCTTCAAGAAGAATTAGTGCCCTGAGTTTTCTTGAATTCATGACATCTTCGCGTGTCAAAAATGAAAGCCTGAGCATCCGCGCATCCTGCGCAAGCTACGAGGGGTACTCAGTATATGCGGGGTGCGCAGGATACGTGGAATACTCGACCTACGCGGAGTACTTGGTATGGACTAACAACGGGATATTATTGTTCCGACCTAGGTTGCCTAGTCGTGACATCTTCCTTCTAAACTAGTTATTGGACAATTTATTACCTAAGAATTTTTTTCATAGGGTTCAAATCAGAACTTATAACGGAGTTTATGATGACTTTTGAATTCTGTACTTTTTACTTTGAACCTTACAAAGCTATAAGGTTTAGAAAGGGTAGTCACAAAGCTGACATGGACGAAGTTTCACTTTTTGCTCTTTGTGGTCTGGTTGAAAGGCAGTTTTTTGGTCAAAAACTTTACATTGATCTCATCACTTTGCAAACTTGCTACAATCTTCATGATGTGGCTTATTGCAGGTTCTACCATATTTTTCAATGACAACAAATGGAGTTCTTTAGTGTAGATGGTTAAAGGTCAGGAGATAAAAAAATGCACGATGAATACTGCAAATGAGTTTCCTCAGACAAAAGAGAAACAGTAGTTTCATGACAACCAGGGGTTTCATGTTTCCATGACTTACATGAGATATAGTGAGGAAAACAGGAAAAGAGGACATGCAGGGAAGAATACATCGAAGTTTAGAGGAAATTGAGCATATGCTACTGGGAAGTGAAATATTTATTAAAAATTAGAGTATGTACAAGACTCATGAAATAACTCAAAAGACTGAGTGTCCTAAAATAACTCAATAGACTGAGTATTCCGAGTACTCATCCTGCTCACTTTAGTTTAACTTAACTGCACAACTCTTTACTATTCTCAAAGACTAAAAAATCATCTTCTTGGAGGTTGAGAGCAAAACAACAATGTAAAACTTGATTCCTAGTTTCTTTTCTAAATTCTCTATGGGGAGCGACTCCGACCCTTGGTCGATCTGTATCATTGCCGTAACCGTAAAGCCTCATGGGTTACAATTTAGAATACCCGTACCAATTTAACGGATACCGTTTCCACTTCTGACCACCATAAAATATTTTTCGTCATTCACAAAAACTTTTACAGCTACTTACGATACATTTATAACCTAAAAGTGAAACCCCCTAATCATGATTTGCATATGGATTTCTCCATCTAGCCACCATTTCATCATCACACTATGCTGTAATTGCTACAAATTTTCTAAGCCTTAAACTTCAATAAACAAACCTATTGTATGAGCTGGGCTTGAAACTGGCTTGAGCTCTCCATGGAGAGCTCGAGCCCAAGCTCAAGTTCTCGGTAAGAAGCCGCGAATATAAGCCAGTATATAAATTCTCAGGACACACGAGATGCATGTTAATGCCCCATTAATGAATTGTGTCCTGGTCCAGTGCACTGGTATGCAACATCCAGCAACTAAGTCTTGGGTTTTTATGCACGACACCCATGATGTTTAGGGTACAGTAGCTCGAAACGTTTGTTTTGTGCAAAATCTAATCCAGTTTGTCCACTTTAGAGGCGTTGGGCAACATCCAGATTAGCTCTAAGGAAATTATGACTCATCCCGCTATAAACTGCAGCTGTACTTGAAATAATAGCATGTAACTCTTAACTATGTATTGTTTGGCGATACTTCTAGTTCAACAATGTACAGTTTGTTACTTCAGTTGATCTCATGTTAGCAAGACATGTCATCTCATCCTCATATTGATCGTATTTTAAACTCACCCCTCAAATGGCTGATTTATTCTATCCACATAAGGAACTAATGACACTGTTTAAACTTGTGGATGCAGAAGACATGCTAAGACTGAGAAATTCTTCGTGACACCTGATACACGAAGAACCCATTATCTATGCATGCCTTTTATAAAGTTCTCTGACTTCACAATAATACATTGCGTGAAACTTCATCTAAATTATGAGAGATGGAAATATCAAACCTGGTACTTGTGCCTTCAAGTTGGTATTTGCTCAAATGACCTAAGGACTGCTCTTCTTCATTGACAACTATGGCTAGTAGTAAACCTTTAAACCAGCCTTACATATAAGTACATTACATGCTTCCGGATAGGGAAACGTGAGATATCCTCCGTACTTGTGGTCCATGTGCTAGGCTAGCATCAATAAGAATCAACCATCTATTCGGAAGAGCGTTCAAAATCACCCATGCTTGTATCATAATTGGGTATCCGGATCCAGTGGATTGAGACAAAGCTTTTACCACCTTTTTAGACCTTATGACTTGCAAAGTTCGGATGTCTTAGGTGCGATAAGGCAGATTTTTCATATCGATACTATTGAGGCCTAGCCCTTGTCTCTCCTTGGGGGGCTTGATGGGTCTTCCATCCTTTTTGTGTTTGACGTGGTTGGCTTTCTTCTTCTTCCTTTTGCATGTGCTGGTTCAGAGCATCTTATCTTCGGTGCCAGACTAATTCAAAAGCCATTCCGCCCGCCACGCACTACAGAACAGCCTATAGCTACACTATTCGATATCCTATAGGACCAAAGTGCGGGGACCCCGCACTTTGGACATAGAATCATATTTTCCCCGATTTTGCTACTCATTTTTACTTTGGAAAGGCGACTGGTAGAAAACACGAAGGATAGAAAGACCCCTCTACAAGGACGAGACAAAAGGATTCTTATCTTAAACCGTACAAGTGTGAGATAAAAGAAGAAAATCAGGGTTACATCCCAAATGGATTATTACCTTAAACCGTACGAAAATGAAAGAAAAGTCAACTAGGGTTACATCCCAAAGGATTCCTGCTTTAAACCGTACAAGGGTGAGACCAAAGAGGTAAAATGGAGCTACGCCCCAAAAGGACTCCTACCATGAAGACTATACAGTTTGATGATGAAGACTCCCACGCAAAATCGAATAAGTTGTTCAAGGTTCAAGGTGATAAGAGTGAGCCCTGGTGAGTTCCGTTACTTCGCGGGGCAGTACAGTAGTCACCTCTTAGCCATAATTGAGCTAGTCAATAGACACTACGTACAACACAACTCGATATTTTGACTCTTGAGATAGCAAGGAGGAATGGCTGCATACTGGTAGTTTAGTAGACATTGAAACTCCCCAAGCAAAAGGAGATACTCCACAGAACCTTATTATACAGGCTCACTTGCACTTGGTACACTATCTATCTCAATGTTATCCTAAATTCATTCTGCAGGTTGGGGCTGTGGACAGGAAGCAACAGAGGTGTGGGGACTAAGGGATATCGAGTGGGAAGAATTTCGCTACACGCCGATAGTGACCTCACGGTGTAGCAAATTTCAAAATGGTGTCCTCCTTGGCAACATGTCCTGTACATTTGGCTCCACTTTCAGTTTCACATTAAGTCGATAAGATTATTACCGCCGCTACCCCCTGATACGCTTCATTATAAAAGGCAATCTCCCCAACAAAGGTCCAGTAGCATCTAGCTTTACACTCGTCCGTCGTTTCGGGTCATAGTAGTTGACAGTGACGATGGATTGAGCCTTTGGAAAATCAGTCCTAGTGAACTCTATGAGCTCGGCAAAAGTCCTCATGAAAGCACTTCCATTCGTACGATAAACTCGTCCAACAAAACTTTAGTTGACTTTTGGCAGGATAAATGTCGAGGTCAATTTATGGGGAACAAATAAATCTCATCACATTTGTCTAACACTACCTTTCCGCTTGCTGTAGGCGGTGTAAAAGAAATCAATGGAAAATGAACTGTTATTACAATAGCCGAGATCGTCATCTAGATCGTCTCAGTCCCACGAAAGGGGGGTTTGTAGTTATTGCGACCTTGTTATCTGTGCAGGACACAATTTTCAGACTTGTTTCCTCAGAACTACAAGAGCAATTTCTATATATGAACTTTGTACATTACCTTACTGGATACAGATATGTAATGAATAGTACCTGGTACAAACACATTCAGATGTAAGATCATTCTTTCATGAAACCTGTTCATTACTATTACCATAGTAGGTACTAAAAAAGTTGGAAACAAAACGCTGAATTCGTAAAGATAACTAGAAGTTGTCGACGGGACTCCCACTGGTACGATAACAGTTTCGTAAAATTTGAATAGATTTGAGAACCATGATTGGCAATTTCAGGAAGCTCGCACTGTTGGCGTTCTACTTGGCCCATCCATGTTTTGTTTCGCACCCATGCATTCGCACTCACAGGCACAGACCTCCGTCCAGACAATGAACTCGTTTGAGATAAGACAAAATGTCATACAAGAAAGATTTGAAAGATACCAACCATATATTTATTAGAGAAAATTGGCTGAGGTTGGGAATAAATAAACCCGTAGAACTAGACATATTTATTAGAGAAAATTGGTTGAGGTTGGGAATAAACAAACTCTCAGAATTAGACAGTGGATGCTGATGAAATCTGGATGACCATTGATCTAATCTTTAGAGTGGACGCAGTTGGAATCTAAATCTATTCGGACTCTAATCTATTTGGACTCCATGTCTTGAACATGAAGTTTCACAACTTCTTCACCTTATGTTTTTCTTATGATCATTAAAACACATGTTCATCACTAAAGGTTCCCACACTGTACACGATGGAGACGAGCCCTGTGCTTATTCGAAGCTTTACAGGTGAATCGGTAAGTGGAGATCTTCACACCAACATTCTCTACTATAGAGTTCTTAACAGAATCAAATACACCTCAAAGTGTGGATATCTACGACTGAATTATATTGTGACATTACAGGAAACCGAGGGTTTGATGCATAGTTATTCTGGTCGTTGATCCTGAAAAAGCCAAGGTGCGCACACAGCAGTCGGACCTTGTGCCTGCTCCAACATAACAACATTAGCTATATTTTCAGGTGCATTTGACCATCCATTGATAACTGAGATGTAATTTAGAGAAGATACGATCGAGAACACAAAATGTCCTTCGTTTCTCATAGAACATCATAGATGTAGTCTGGATTTATTTAATTATCAATAGGACTATGATCATTGAATACAGAATGGGACTCCAGAAGCATAATGACTTGTATGGCATATCCAAGATACCAGAAACCAGATACTAATCTGCATAAGCTACCAAAACGCAGGCAACTGTCTTAATGTATGGTTTCAGCAGATGACTCTGGGTTGAACTTAGTACTCTTCTTAACCAGAAAATTTAATCGGAGAAGCTAACCACCTTTTCACCTTTCTCATCATACTGGTAGAAGGAGCTCGTCAAAGTTCAGTTGCGACATGTTATTCAGTGAGCCAATCAACGGTCCCCACTGTATGCGCACAAGCCAAAGCTACATTCTTCATCGCAGATCACACCACAAGCACCACAGTTCTGAGGATCGAAGCCCAGGTTGACACATCTGCCAGTGCAACACGCGCGTCTGAACCCACAAGTACGACCGCACTGACCACAGTGATTGTCGTTTGCCCTGATATTGACACATCTGTTGAAGCAACAAGTTGGGCCATCTGGTGTTAGCTTCGGGTCTAAGCATCTCGTCCTGTTCCGCTGGCACTCAGGGAGCCTGCCTCTGTCTACAGTCGCCATGAGACTCCTTCCTCTAGACGATGAAAGGGAGAGCCCCCACCGTAATCCATGGATTTCAGTTGTGTCTGTATGCGTAACATCCGAGTTGTGCGTCTGCGATGAAACTGAAGCTCCCCAAGCCACAGATAAGAGAAGCCACAAAGCCGAAGCCATCCTGAACTTCATGTTAAGATTATTTTGCTTCAATATAAATGTGGAAGTCTCTCAAATTCAGTGGACGATCGTGAAAGAAATGCTCAGTTCAAGACCACTATCAACCTTCAAGAGACGAAAGAAGCAAGTAACTGGTTAAATTCTCGAATCCTAAGTCGAACTTAACCTCAAAGGGTCATATGCATAACGGACTAAAACATTAAGTAAGCATAATACTCAATCCAGGTCTGGGACAGTCGATATGTTGTCAGGCTTCAGGTTGCTACTTTTTCATGCAGTAGCACATGCAGTATCAAGTGCCAGTACTTGTAGGACTTGTAGATTCCAGGCTAAGCACACTGGGCTGTTCCTCACCCAACTGTGTATGAGAAGCCAAGATGAGCGCATCTTATAGACTTGTGATTTGCTTTAACCGGCATGATTTTCTATTAAAAAAAGTTAGAAACAGTCGATGAAATCATGACTTTGTATCTAGCTTGTACCTGGCATTGCATCGTATCTTGCATTACATCGTTTAAATTTCAGCTATTGAAGTAGCAGGATTTACTAGCCACAGCAACAGGCAGAAGCGGGCCTTCGCCCCCTTGCTCTGGGATAGTCTGGTGCCCGGTCCTTCTGTCAAGGCCTTGGACTGAGCTACTAATTTATCTTGTATGTGGAATCGGACTCCTACTGAATGATCATGACCAGTTGCAGATCAAATTCTGCACCTAGTCCAGTCGAGATTGAACTAGAACATCTTCTTTACATTATAGATACAAATGCTGGTGGCACCCATCGCATTAACTTTCACTTCGTGTTCCGTAGAGGCTATTGATCAATTAACAATAGTCACCAGGTATTTATCTGTAACTCTGTCTCTGATAACCTCCAACTGCTAGCCTCTACGCTTAGCTTCAGGAAACATGGTCGGGACGTCTGATAAATTTTAGAACCAGCGCTTTTCTCTTGAACCAGTCACTCCAATTGCTGACCCATCGTTAGTCCTCATTTCTGAATGGGAATTTGCATTTGTCAAGATGGTCTGGATCACAATCCATAGCTTCGATTCGGGGTACACTGGAGTAACTCTGTACTCGCATGCCCGTAAATACAGAGGCTAATTCTGAGAAAAATCCGTAATTTGCAGCATTGTTGTTTATTAGCATCGTTGGTAATAGATGATTGCTGAACGGATGAACCCAAGAATTTCGCCAGATCTGGTAGTAGTTTCCAAATTAACGCTTTTGGAAGACCATAATGCTGGGACAGAGTTGATGTTGATCCTTGCTACTTGTTAAACCGCATTAGCATTGAAATCTAATTTCGAACATTGATTGTTATATTCAGAACAGAACCGATTACTAGCAGCTCCTACTTCTGCTCCGATATGTAATTGCACAGTGATTGTTTCGTCCCTTAGAAGCCATTGACGGGAGATATCGGCATCCCTGCATCTATAAGTTGACATATCTACAATGAACCACATCTTGGTACTTACTCGTACTTCTAATTTTCTGTAAAGAGGCAAGCAAATTCTGATACATTCTCTCTCAATTCAAATCCACATATGACTCCAGTACGCCATTGTGAACCGGAGGTAACCTCACTTGATCGTCGCCGAAATTCGAAGCATGAAATGAAATAAAATCTCCTCTTTCATGACTGTCGCTAGAGATGTTAGTCTGAAACTTACGACGTGAATGCATTTGATGAGCACAATTCTTCGGAGGTCGATAACCGGACGTTTTCTGGAGCAACTTACTGGCGGCGAGCAAGCACGTTCAACAACATGTCGCATCAGTTGCAGGTTTGAATCTTCAAGTCTCAGAATTCGTGGAGGTTGTTAACCTGATCATGGAGATATTTCCTTCCAGATATCAGATTCGTGCAGGATGTTACCCTGTATCATCATACCTATCAGATTTATAGGTCCGTGGCAGACAATTTGGTATAGATCCAAGAATACTTTGCGAACTGGGGCTCCTTGATGCTTCTGTGAAGACCTCTGCGTTGTAGTACTTTCTTGAGGTGCTATGTTCCAGGTGCTTCACTCGCCGCCCCCGCATCTTGGATTGTCATTACGGGACAATCAACAGAAATGATTACGGCCGACATAAGATTTCAACTTCAAGATGTCATAGTCAACTGTATCTAACCTGCGAGACTTGAATTAGAACATGCGCACGTCCATCTATGCACATCCAATGTTGCCAAGATCTTGTCAACTGACGTAATGTGTAAGTGTTACATGAACAACTAGTACTCTTATGATTTAACCTTTACTTTCAAGAGATCATTGTTGACCTCAAAGTTGATCATCAACTGGAAGACGTCGCCACTCCAAGTACCTATCGCTTGAATGTTGGAGACGCATCCTATGGTGCCTACTCTGATTAAGGTACTGTCCGGACACTCCGAAGCTAAACCACTAAGGAACTAGAACAATGCGCACAGTTCCTGCGTAATTGGGGAACAAAGTTTAACTCTTAAGACATAAGCTTCTAGGATGTTAGAATTGTTATCTTGTTAGGCTCCTCCCTGAGAATAGTACTATTCCTTTCTCTATGATTTTACTGTATCGGACTAACTTCAACTTAGACAAAGAGATATTATTATGTGAATCATCTGTCCAGAAGTACATGTAGAGGTGTATAAAACGTGACAACTGTATGTTTAGTGCTCTTGTCATTATATATATCTTAGATTGAGGAGGCTGTGAGGTTGGAGAGTTTAAAAAATGTGGTCATAAGGTCGTGCAATAAGAGATCACAAACTGCTTACCACGGATTGTAACTTGATGCAGACAGGAAGACGGGCAAAATGCTCAACTTTGAATGACTCTGGAGGACGAGAGCCTTGTGGTATTCTCTAAATTTTATTGCCTGATATGCACTTCAGCTAACCATTTGGAACCCGACTATGTGAAGAGAACCTCTGACAGTGTCAACGCGAGGTGAAGTGACAGGAAGTTTAATCTGCAATCCAATATATACTTCCCAGGCGATTTCTATATGTTTGATGCTAGAAGGCCGACTCTAACTATACTAGATATAGACAGCAGCATTTCACAGTATCTAAGAAAACATGAACGGACTTACTGAATTTTAATTTGTTACAACTAATCCAGAATCATTAATACGACAGCAGAGGACAGAAAGGTAACGTAGGGGCGTGCCACATCGAAGATGGCACCATCGATCGCGAGGTCAATTATTCTGACCAAGAGTGCATTCAGAGTTTGGCATATCCTAACAGGGACCTGGGTAGTCGAGGTCACGATTCACTGTTTAGCTCGTCTTGTGATTCTCCTATCCGAAACCTCTGCATGGCAAGTCGGCCTCTGAAAATCCTTCTGAATATCAATGTTATTGGTGTTGACCTCCTTGTTTGTTGTAGATGCAGTTAGTTAGCGCAGTGCTAGTACGTTTGTATATGTCGTAATCAGAAGTTTTATTGAGTGCAGTAAATTAGTTAGCTTTTACAGCGACAGACCGCTGGAATTCCTAGAGGACGAGATCGCTTCAGCAACCAGTATGAACCACGATATGATACGCAGTACCATGTCAATATGATGCAAGTATGAATTATTCAAACAATTGGGAATTAACTTTTGACCGTGGATCTAGGCCTGGTACTAAAGCTATAAGTTGGGAAGTGATCATCTATGTTCCCCCAACGAAACTGAGAGTGAAGGTTTCAGGAAGCAATAGCCTTGGCGTTGAAGGCTTTGAGTTTCAACCCTCTATTGGATACTCTAGTCACGTCTAGACTGCAAAGCTTTAAGTCTAAGCATGAACTCAACAATGGCTCGTGTTATGTTGCTCATTGTCTTAGCTGCAGCTTTCACCGCTGTTAACTCAGAGCATAGCTTTGAGGCTGGAGACATAGAGACAGAGAGCAGCCGGAATGAAATGCCTGGGCAGGTGATTAGAGGCAGAACTCTCAAGCAAACTCCAATCGCTCCAAATCGAGGCAGGTTCCCCGACTGCGCAAGGAATGTTACTAGATGCCTGGATCCCAGATTCACGCCAAGTGGACCAAACTGCTGCCAGGATAGGTGTGTCAATATCAGCTCAGACGACAATAACTGCGGCAGATGTCGACGAGTATGTGGCTTCCAGAGGACATGCTGCAGTGGCCGTTGTGTGAACCTCCAAGAGGATCCTCAAAACTGTGGAGCTTGCGGTGTGGTCTGCGATGGAGACTGTAACCTTGGAGTGTGTGACTACGCCAGTTAACTTTACATGCAATTCGTTCGATCCCCCTATTATCTTTTTCTCAAGGTATAATGTCCCGAGCTGATTGACATTCAACGTTCCAGCCCGAGAGTTGCCCTTTGCTGAACTCAACTCGGAGAGTGAAACAACAGCATATTTACTAATAGTTTTCAGTTTAAACAAGATCAATAATTGCTACGTACATGTTTAAAACTGCGTCTGATATCAGAGAAATCGTCAAAGGTATAGTACAAGGTATGCTTTAAAAAAGGAAGCTCATTCCGATTGCCCATATGCACAAGGAAGTTTTATTTGCATATTTCAGAGAACGAAATTTCCAAGAGAAAGCAAGTTTCTTTGGGTTTTGGAGATCATCTCGCAGTCTGTATACCGTAATGTTCTTGTTTTAGTCAACCGTCTGAGAATTGGTTTCTTCCACTATTGACATTCTTGATGGAATTTTCACAGATTGCAGAAACATATGAGAAAAGGATCGAGAGTTTATCATATTTGTCTTCTGAATGAAATTCTGCCGCTCACTTGAAACGTCAACTGCTTGATATGATGAACTTCAATAAACTCCAACTCAAGTTGGAGAAACTCGCTCTGAATCATAGCACTAGCATAGAGGGCAACTGATATGTTTGGAGTCTACCATCGTAGTTAAGAATACCTACACGGATGGTTTTGAGAACCATAGAAACTTGGCTTGGTGGAAAGATTTGCATGTTGGTCACTATACGCCGGTAGCAAGGAGATGAGCATCAGAAACAGGGTACAGGTATTTATTTAGCTTAATCAGGAGAGTAGACTTTTCAAGCAGCAATCATTCATAATTCATGCAATGACTTAGAGATGTTTGGGAAATAAAGACCCAGGCGGTAAAATCCTGAAGAATAGAGGGGATTGTGCTTGACATTCAATCTCACTGTTATCAATGTTTCAGCAGATCCTTTAATGCATGCTATTCTACATATTCTAATGAAGTTTGTACGATGTTCTTGTTTACAAATATTTTGTACTTTGTTAGAGATAAATCACTATATAGGTATCTCTAGTGTAGTTATCTCTAGGTTAGGAAATCTCTTTAGGGAAAAATGGAGCGCAACCACATTTAGAGTTTAACCAACCACCCCCTTAGCTTCAGCTCCTATGTATATATCCGTGTTCTCGTTGCTTAGGATGCTCAGTTCTCCTTTAAGGGTCATTCGTAGCACTTTGCACCTTGTTTCATGTGTGTTCTAAGTTGCTTAGCTTCTTTTTAGATGTGTTGTATGTTGCATAACTTTCAGGTGTCTTTCATGCTTAGCGAGTGAAATTTTGTGTGCTATCTCTAAAGGATCTGAGTGAAAGAGTGGGTTTGTTTATTGATGTGTGCAATAAGGAGAATCTACTTTGGTAAGATTTAGGAAGCTGAGTGCTAGAATGCATGATACATCATAAGTCCGAATGACTGAGAATAGACCTTCAAGGTTATGGGTGCAAAGTTGAGAAATTGTGTGAGTACAATTACATGTCATAGTCTTAAGATGTGCAGTCTGTTATAGACAGTCAGGACTATTTGGACTTGGTATTAGAGATACATGATTCTAATCAATTATAATCTAAGAGAGTAGAGAGATAGTGAAGGACTCTACAATTAGAATATTGGATCCATGATACATAACTCTATCAACTTGTTTGCCATATAATTCCATTGGAGTTCCAAAAGTTCTAAAAGAGCTATTGGATGTTCCTCTACTTAGTGCTTCACTATCTCTCTACTGTCTTAGATTATATTGAGTGAAATGAACTATCTAAGGAATTCTATCAACTTGTTTGCCACGTAATTCCATCGGAACTCGTTGAAGAAGCAGGATGCAAAAGAGCTATTGGATGTTCTCTACTTAATGCTTCTTCAAGGACATGGAAGGACCAGGTGGAAAATTGAATGTATTTGGGAAGAAAACCAACAACAATAAAGCTTGGCATTTCTGCCACGAGAGGAATCATATTTCACCTCATTATCCTAAGAAAGGTTATAGGACAGAACAAGACGTGATGAAAAAGTGAACGAAATCATATTAGACATAGAGATGCAAACCTGCAAAGTTAGCATACAGTGGAAAGGACTAAAATGACATGAAGAGTGATGAAGAAGGATACACCATTGAATAGTTAGTTTGGGAAATGATTGCTGAATCATAAAAGTGCTCAAGTAGTTCAAGATAGTCTTTGAATTTTGGAGCTACTTTGGATTTTACATATGTTTTCTTAGAGAGTTTTCTCATCTCTTCCAATATAATAAGACTCCTAAGAGTGACCATTGTGGCCTTGGGATGTTGAATTTGGTGTTAGGAATTGACAAGTTTCCTGTTATCTTTGTGGGAGATATTAAAAGAAGTTTTTGTAATAGTTATTTGGAGACAAACTCTATAATCCCAACTACACAAAAAAATTAATGTCAATACACCATCTACTTTAACATGGAGTTCTTATTTCAAAACAATGGAAAAAAATTATTCTAGGGAAGGAATGCACGTACTTTGGCATGGAGTTGTAGAAGGTAATCTTTTCAAGTTATTGGAAGCTGATTGTCCATATAATGCATTAGTTGTAGAGAATAGTAGTGATATCTATCTTTGGCATCTATCTTTGGCATCTATGGTTGGGATATCTATCAGACACAAATAGTTGAGCTTTGGAAAAGATAGTTGAAAGTCTAAAGTAGATTCCAAAGGAAAACTTGAATTTTGCAGTGGATGTGCAAAGGAAAGGTGCATAAGGCTCCTATCCCCAAGAAATCTTCTATATGTCATACATTAAGATGTATGTGGATATATGATTGAGAATTCCCTTAGTGGAGCATCATATTATATCCTTTGTGGATGATTACATGTAGAAGAGCTTTATCTATTTGATGATGGGCAAAGAAGAAGTGATATAGAAGTTCTAAAAATGGAGTAGCTATGGGTTTGTTGAAAACTAGGAGAGTAAAACACATGGAGGTAGAGAGTATAAGAATAAGGAGTTTTTGTCTTTTATATCAAAGCAAGGAATTCTTCTTCACTTTATGGCTGGAGATAGTCCAGCCTAGAATGGAGTTGCACAAAGGTTGAGTTATATTTTGGTGGATAAAGAATTTGCAATGCTTCAACATGCCAAGCTAGAGAGGTAATTTTGGGGTGAAACTGTCACCATTGCTAATTTCTTAAGGAATATTAGCTGTACCATTGCTTTACAAGGGAAAAATCCTGAAAAGTGTTGGAGTGAGAAGAAATTGATGTTTCTACACATAGAGTTTTTAGTTATCCTGCCTATGGTCATAACCCTAAGGAGCAAAGGAAAAAGTTCATCAAGAAAGTAGAAAGGATGATCTTTGTAAGTTATGAAGAGTGTTTGAAAGGGTATCTCAATTTTAATCCTAAGAATGGACAGGTTATCAAAATTTAGGATTTTCTCTTGGATGAGTTGAGGACTTAGCAAGAAAACAATGGTAAAGTGCTAGAGCTACCTGATTGGGTTGATAAGTCTATCTGTCCAATTTAGAGAGAAAATTATTCAAATCAGTCATCAAAAGATCCATACTTAAACCTAAAGTATCATCTAAAGAGACCTAGAAGGTGTACAAGAGACGTCCAAAGCAAGTGGTGAATTTTGATTCTAATAGCATACAAGGAAAAGAAGACCCTCAAAAGGTAACCTTTAGGTGGAGAATCTCTATGTGAATTCCAAAGAGGTAAAGAGATAACATGAAAATTTTAAATGAGAGCCATAAAGATCAATGAGAGTGAGAAAGCTGATTGAAAGACCTGGCTTTCCTATTGCCCAAAAGTCACATGTGATCAAAGTAATATGAGGTGAATCTTACATCTGCAATGAGATAGAGGGTGATCACGATACATAATAATTTACAACACTAAATGGTAAGATTAATTTGGAGTCAATGGAATTAGAAGTAGCAAGAGAAAAGAAGTCTCTTTAGACCAATGGCACATGGGTACTAGCTGATTTACTACCAAGTAGAAAAGCACTTGGTTGTAAATAGGTATTCAAGGTCAAAATTGGAACATGGAACAAGATCTTGAAACAAAAAGCAATACTTGTTACAAAGTGGATCAACCAAAAAGCATCCATTGATTATACAAAATCTTTGTGTCTATTGCAAGGTATGGATCTATCTAGATGTAGAAATTGCTACAAAGAGAGTTTGGGAAGAGAAGCAGATAGATGTAATTACTGCCTTTCTTTATGGTGATTTAAAAATAATCTATATGGATGTCCATATAGGTATGCTGAAGGCAAAGGGAAATTATATTTGCTTAGGAAGGCAATGCATGGTCTTAAGTAAGTTCCTAGAGCATAGTATGAGAAAAAAATTCATACTTGAAGGAGCGGTGCTTCAAACAAGCAGATTCTAACATAATTTTCTACTCTAAGGATGATGTTTACATAATAATATATGTGGATGATCTACTTGAGAAATAGAGAATCTATCAATGGAGTGATAGACTTACTGTGCTTTGTATTTGTAATGACCATCCTTGGTCCAATGAAACTTACTCCGAGGATTAAGGAAACCAAAGTTAGAGAAATAGGTTAGATTTGGCTCACTTAGCCACACTATGTGAAACCAATACTAAGTATAGGATGATAGAGGCAAAAAATATCTCTTCACCTCTTGATCTAGGATGAATGCATAGTAAAAGCATTGGAGGAGACATCAAAAACCATAACAAAAATTTTCAATTACTATATTAGAGTGCTCTTTGTTCTTTGACGTTTATCATGGTTTGTACAAGAATTCATACATATTATACATCTTCTAAATACACTAGTAAGCTTATGCAAAAGAAATAGAATGGTGTGAAGAGAATGTTCAAAAAATTGCAAGGCACTCAAGATGTACTTTTTTAAATAATAAAACCAGGGGAACATACCTTCTACTACTCTAAAAACATATATAAATGCTAGTTGGTGAGATGATTCTGATAATGGCAAATAAACTAGTGGATAAGTGAACATGCTTAGTGAACAAGCAATCAATTGGCATAGTAAACAACAACGATCTATTGCACTATCTACTACAGAGGCAAAATTCATGGTAGCCTCAAATGCACCACATGAAGTCATATGGAACTAGAGACTTCTTAAGGAGTTGGGATTTGACTAGGAAAATCACACAATTATATAGTGATAATATAGGAAGCATAGTGCTTTGTACATCACCCAAGGACTAAGCACATAGAGATTAGAAGAAGGTTTGTAGAAGAGAAAGAGAAAGAAAGTGTTGTGGAGTTAGTTTATTGTCCAACATAAGAGATGACAGCAGATATGTTTACAAAAATACTAACTAAAAAGAAACACAGGAAATGTATAGTAAACACGGGAATTGGCTTAAACTCTCATTAAGTGTGAGTGTTAGATTTAGATAATTTCTATTTAGGTATCTCTAGGCTAAGAGATCTCTTTAGGGCAAAGTTGGGCACATCCACCCCTAAGCTTCAGCTCGTGTGTTCTATGTGCTTGGAATGCTCAGTTCTCCTACAAGGGTCATCCCCAAAACCTTGCTCTTTGTTTTAGGTGTGTTCTAAGCTGTTTAGCTTCACTTCACATCACGTGTGTTCTATCTTGCCTAACTTTCAAGTGTCTTTCGTGCTACTCGAGTAGACTGTTGTGTATCGTCTTTGAAGGATCCTCGTGAGAGAATGAGTTAAGTATTGCTGTTTGCAATTAGTAGTGTCTACTCTGGTGAGACTGAGGAACTTGAGTGCTAGGATGTATAATACACCATAAGTCAGAATGATTGAGAATAAACCTAACTATATTTTATTCCGAATATAAGCTAACAACAATTCTTCTCATACTTGATTATCAGCCTTCATTAATTTGCATTCCCAACCTTCCAACTTTCAAACTTGCTGCAGACAATACACAAAACTGATTTTTAGTTATTCGTCTTGCCGAGCAGTAGAGTCAAACTACTGGGCTGGGACCACACAAAGGACAACATAAAACGAGGGACAAGTGGGAACTAAAGCTGTTTGAAGCAAGGGAAGCAAAATTGACTGCATAGGGTAGTAACGATTCCGAACAAGGTCTCATCCACTGAGATTACCGAAAATCGTATGTGATGCTTTTCTGACACGATGCATGTGGTTCACTTGCCCTGGATCTACTTGGATTGCTGATCAGTCAATTGCAGGGACTCACCGATGAGCTTTGCATTCCTTCTTGTTTCACTGTAACAGATCCTCGAGAGCTTCCCAGATCTTGAGCCTAGATCTGCAGCCTTCTTCAGGGTAAATAAATAGAATTACAAGCAACTAATAGGAAGTTTCTATAACGATGAAGTATATGATCATGAGTTGGCGGGCCGGTGAGGAAATAGTTAGCACCTTTCAGGTATTCTAGTGAATATAAGATACAGACAGTGATGAACTACAACTGCTACACCTGAGCTAGTTCATTCACACAACTGGACGAATCATGTGAAGTTGTCTTGAAGTTTATACGGGGATGTCCTTGTGAGCAAGCACATGTACCTTGTCTAGCTAGAGAATATCTTCTTTTGCTACGGAAAATCTGATCTAGCGCTGAACTTGCAAACCTAAATTACTTTCTATCATTTCATGTGCTGTAACAGCATGTTTGAAGCAATTGGAGATAGATTTATATAGCAATCTACACATTCAACCTACAAACGGTCAGAACCTGCTAATGATCGACATCCGAGAGTCTCATGTGAGACTGTACGTATGTTTATTTAGCTTCTAGCTAGGCAGGAAGAAAGTTCAAGAAACCAATTCCCACGTTTGATCAGAAACGAACTAACTCGAAACCAGTTTGAGATTAAAATGTACACGATACTTAAACCTACAAATCTCACTATAGATACAAATACCTGTGCTCCACCTAAGAATCGATAATTCATATTTCCGAAGAATGTCGTTCTTGGATGATTGAAGCTTAACAATTACTAGAAACCTCCACTGTCAGAAGGCTTCACGACACGTACATGAGGCCCATGGCCATGCTCAACCTTAATGTATACAGGATGTCCTGACGCTCGTGCATACATATGCTTAATCCATAACGAACTCGATCAGGAAACAAACTTAGTAGGGGACCGACAGGGACATGGCAGAAACATATAGCTATCGGATCCTACTTCATACACTGTAACTGAGCTCAGAGTCTACTATGTGCTGAACTGGACATTATTTGATTCGTATATATCCAAGCCATTACTGCTAAATGCACAATGATATCCGACTATCGAGTACAAATTTGAGCCAAGTCCCGGAGATACCAATGCTTTACTTATTGAATCTGAATGGGCACTAATGGCCGAACAATGCATACGGTAGCGTATAGTTGGTAACGTGGATCGCGCATCTAATGATGACATTCTTTGTGAACATCCAGTGACATATTGACTATCTATCTATCCAAATCTGAGAAGCAAGCCCTATAGCTAATCAGTCTCAGAAAAGTAGGGAACCATTCACGAAGTGTTGAAATGGCCCACTATTTGACACCTGCATGACCTGACTAACTTTAGGCTGATGGAGAAGTCTCTACCAAATTTCTCGCGAGGCTGAATCACAAAGAAGACTATTCACTTGAGATAAACCTTTACCAAAAGTCTAGGCCTGTCCATAGTATACTAGAGTAAGAGTGTGAAAAAGGCGACCGCGTAGAGAACACGAAGGATGGGAAGCCCCCATCAAGCCGTACAAGGGAGAGACGTTAAAAAAAGGTAAAATGGGGCTAGGTCCCAATAGAAATATATGAGAAATCTGCCCCACTGCCCTACAGTAAGAGTAACATTTAATTTATTAATCTGAAGCAGACTTGAAAGTATTAGTCAACCTACTTCATTATGAAAACTCTCTGGATGATTTGAACTATTTGAAATTAACAAAGCTAGCAGAAGGCATCTTCTTCCCAGCAACTCGATCGACACATAGGATCTTGTCTGATGAAGCTGTTATTACTAGCTCTCTTCATCTTGCTGTTGGATTTGAAAGCATAATATCTGACGTAGCTTTTGAATCTCTCAGCTCTATGAATCACGTCTGGGATTCAGCCAAGAAGTAGCCGAGTCACTCCCTGCAATTAATAGTTACACAATCCGAAGTTACAAACTCGTGGTCCGCGCCTAGGTGGGGGACACACAATACCGCAACCGCCGCAGTTTCGAAAGTCGGATTGCAGGTTAACACATCTCCTGTCACAACAAGTCAGTCCAAATCCACACTGATTATTGCAGCGATTGCAGTTGTTCGTGTCCTGAGCAAGATCCGTGCAGCGCTGAGCACAGCATTGTGGTGCAGTTAAGTTTGAAAGGATCATGCAAGCAGCGTTATCTAAGCAACGTGGTAGAGTTAACGATCCCGAATCGGGCGAGGGAGCGGGAGCGGGAACGCGACCGGGAGGAGGAGGGTTACTTCTAGGTGGAGGAGGCGGTGAATGACGTGGTGGAGGAGGTGGTGAATGACGTGGTGGAGGAGGTGGTGAATGACGTGGTGGAGGAGGAGGACTTGCTCTGGGAGGAGGTGGTGATCTAGTGTAATATCCAGGATTCCTCCGGGGTGGTGGAGGTGACCGCTCATCCTCATCATCGTCGTCATCATCGTCGCGATAATTCAGAAGGGACCTTGACCTCTCTCTCCCCAATCGCTCAACAGATTCGTCGAAGTCCTCGATTCCAAATTCTTCGTTATCCACAGCATCTGCTATCACCGCCGTTGCGAAGACAACAGCAGCTGCCACTGTCAACAACAGTAACACGTAAATAGCCTTCATGGTTGAGATCTGATCAGATCAATTGTGGCGAACTGCAGATTCAGTAAAAAGTTCACCAACGAGAGTATTAGAATGCGCTTCTCCTGATAGCTCTAGTATCCAGGGGCATGTGCTGTGTCTAGCTCTATCGGTTCAAGAGACACTCAATAACTCAAAGCGCTTCAGAAGCGCAGTGAAGATTGAGAGCCGGGTTTGAGAGCTGATATACTTCCAAACATATTGCGTTCCTATTTATATGGGTGACTTCCATTCCTATCGATTTCATTAAGAGTGATTGCCAATGTTTTAGGTTCAAGAACAAGATCTAGTCGTGCCTCGTCGTACTACGGAACATATCTTGACATTTCGAGGGCTATCTAGCGAGCAGCGGTTCGTAGTGTCTATTGTGACGTGCGCAAGTAGACTCTTGCTAAACTTGGATATATCAGACCTCAATGTGAGACAGTTGTATGCACTAATTGAGGGCTGGAAAAAATACGTGCTCACATCTCCCAAGATTAACTGCTCCTCTCAACCCAAGACACTTTGAAATTAAATTCGTTCCTCACAATCATTGGTGCTTCTTCCATCAAGGGTTCTCACTTGAGGCTCCATTATACATCGTATACATTGTCCTGTTTCTTGCAAATGTCGTCTCGACCTCCGGCGTAATTCGAACAGTACTAGTAGAGCTACACGTTGCTTCAAACAACCTAGTTAACGTTGAGTATCGACAAAAAGTGCATATCACTATGGCGCAATTTGGGACCCTCGGTTCTCTTCCAGGTGTAATCAGATAAAAAGAACTACCGCTTCTTAAATTTGCGCTGGTATTTTTTCTGGATGGCATTGTTGGAAGAGAAAATAGTTTAGCAAAGCTAGACTTAGGGTATATTAACTCCCAGTATTGTAATTTAAAAGGAGTATTGCAGAATACATCGTGGTCATAGTCGACAGATAAAGGAAGATTTAGATTAGATAACGGATTGGTTGTGCTTTCTCCTTGGTGTCTACGTATACCGAGCAACGCTAATCGCTGAAAAAGTCGAGTGTCATGCTTATTCAAGTCGTGTGAATGTCCCGCTGTATGGCCTTGATATTGTGCTCAATCACGTATCTTGAGATAAGGGCTGTCAAATGCAGTCCCGCAATCCATGCTCACGTCTACGTGACTTAAATTCCAGCTACACGCTCTTGCTGGATGACATTGTCTTGCTTTCCGCCTATACCCGTGAAGTGCTTTGTTGGAAAGGTACAGTTCCCTCGACTGCTGTTGAAAAAGAATAACGAGTTATAATTCTAGATCTGTTACAGCACCTGGCTTGGTGAAGGGATGTGAGCTTCAGCAATATCCTGCCTCCACTTTCCCTCAACACCTGGATCCCATTTCAAGAGTCTCAGACAATTGCAATCATCACAGGCTCATTTCAAGTTGTGCGCTGAGTTGAAGGAAGATAGCCAGAATTTTAGTAGGTGCAGTTCATTTGATTTTGGCCAAGGTTCAGATAATACTTCGTGGATGTTCACCATGGATCCTTTAGCGTTGTGAATCTGGTGTGATAGGTACGATAGTTGGACCTAGAGCTGGTGATGACTGAAACTGATCTTAAGGCATCAATTTCCAGAAACAATAGATACTTCTCTCCACTCTCATGATATCTGGATCAGTATAATCTACAAGATCTCAGAGAAACTTCGGATCTTTAAAATAAAATAAGAACAGAAACAGAAAACAAACCAACCAACGTATATGACTCCCTGCAGTGGATTTTACGTGTACTCATCCCACACTTTCCTGGCTATTCCATAGTGTCTGCAATATGCATGCCAACCGATGAGAAATACCGGGTAGGAGACCTAAGCAATGGAATTGGAATGTACAAATACAGAAAGTTGGGAATCATGAACGCGACTCAATATTTTTCTGGCAAAGTCATGATAACAATGCAGAGGCTCGTCACACTAGGACAAGTTCACACTTAGTCTGAAATTCTGATACTCAGTTGGCGGATTATCTCGCTTACGACAGCATAGAATTTGTTGTCGTAGATCATAGATTTTTTGACAACTTCAATTTGCTAGAGCAAATTGAAGTTGTCACATCGAAATTTAAATAATTTTGTGAAACGCACCAACTTTGTTTAACCCAATTAGTATGCATGAGTATTAGTCTCACAATAATACTGGTGGTATTGAGACTATCATGGTGCAACACCATTTCAGAAAAGCATATTCGACAAATCATGTGTTGCGTGTGAACATTTATAAGCGAGAGTTACTTTATTTCGATGACGATGATATCACCGATGGCAAGAATAGTGGGGAAATTGATGGATCATGTTGGATTCCCCATTCCCTTCCTTAATTCGATGCTTCACTCTCTTCCTAAAGTTTCAATTTTTCAGTCTTCGAATTTCTACAGTTTCTGTATTTTAATTCTCGATTCCCTTCCTTAATTCGATTCTTCATCCTCTTCCTGAAGTTTCAATTCTTTACTCTTCCTACAGTTTCTATATCCACAGATCCTTGGAAAGGCGGTGGAAACTGCAGCTAGGGTCGATCTTATTTACTCTAAATATGATCGATTGAACATTCACGCTGCTTGAAAAGGCTGCTTTCGTTCGAAAGTTTGAGATAATTACATCTTCGTTGTTCGCTAAGGCTGCTTTCTTTCGGACATTCGAGAACATAGTTTCATTTTCGAAGTTCAGATCGAACTTTGAAGATGGGAAGGAAGACTCGGCATTTGCCCTGAGACTCCTGTTGTAGCTCAAGCTGACCATGAAATAGCGGTACCTGAACTATCTGTAGTGTGATGTGTGGCTTGTTATCGGTGACTTGACTTAGCGGTACGTGAACTATCTGTAGTGTTATGTGTGGCTTGTTATCGGTGACTTGACTGATCAAGAGCAAACCGTGATTGATGAAACGAGCAAGAGCAAACCTTGAATGATGAATCATGCTGTGAGGACAGGGACAGTCACTTCTCTAGATATGTTCAGTCATTACTAAGGCTAACTACTAAGTATATTTTGAGTGGTCAATACTCATGAAGTCACCAAGTCAATATTCAGCAGTTCAATCGGATATATATATATATATATATATAAAGGTTAGAAGGTTGGTGTGAGCCTGTTTCAGCCGTCCGTGGAGGTAGCTTCTGGGATGGGACAAGAGTGAACCACGTTGTTATTTATGTTTAATGGGTTTGATGATGTGTTATTGCGAGAGGTCTTGGAGATTGAATTTCCTAACGATTTGTATCCGAGCTTAGTTTGTCCTAAAGAGTGTCTTGAGATTTGAGGATGAAGTGAAGTGGGTCTAGAAGCAAGTCCGCAGCAAATCAATGGTAGGGGTGATATCCATATCAAATGCTAAACTTGCAGTGGAAAAGTTTGATGGGAAAAAACAATTTTGGATTTTGGCAGCTGAAGATGAAGGACATTCTTGTCCAGCAAGGACTGCATAGAGCACTAAAGAAAAAAAAGGAGGACAAAAGTGATGAGGATGAGGAAAATGAGGATGCAGATCTCAGAGCTATTAGCACTATTGGTTGAACCTTGCTGATGAAGTGCTATACAATGTTATGAATGAGGAATCTGCACCAAAACTATGGGCCACACTGGAGAATGTTTATATGACCAAGTCATTGACAAATAGATTGTTTCTTAAACAGAAGTTGTATGTGTTGCGGGATGAAGGAAGAGCAGAGTATTATGGAGCACCTCAATGCTTAAAAAAAAATCATTTGTGAGATGATGAGCATAGAGGTTAAGGTAGAAGAGGAGGATAAAGCATTGTCATTATTGAATTCACTTTCTCCATCATATGAGCATCCGTTCACAACTCTCTATATGGGAGGATACTATAAAATATGAGGAGGTCACATTATTGTCCAATGAGATGCACAACCCAACCAAGAAAAGAGAAATTCATAGGCTCTATTTATCAGAGGAAGGCCAAGAAAGAAAGAGAGAGAGAGAGAGAGAAAGAGAAAGAGATCAAATAAGGAGTAAATCAAGATCCAAGTGTAGAACTGGAGGTTTCAAAGGCAAGTGCTGGATTTGTAAGAAGGTTGGACATTTCAAGAAGGATTGTAACAACAAGAGGTTTGAGTCCAACAAGGATAAAGGTCAAATTTCAGATCAAGCAAGTATTGCTGAGTCATCTGGTGTTGTGGATGATGTTCTATGTGTTACCCAAGAGAAAGATCAATTTGAGGAGTTATGGATATTGGACTCAGGTTGCTCTTACCATATGTGTCCAAATAAGGAGTGGTTTCATGAGTACAAACCATTCAATGGAGGATATGTAATAATGGGGAACAACATGGCCTGTAAAGCTATTGGTATTGGTACAATATGCATTAAGATGTTTGATAGTATTGTGAGTACTCTTGCTGATGTGAGGCATGTTCTTGAGTTACGGAAGAATTTGATATCACTAGGCACTTTGGACTCAAATGGTTGGAGTTGGGGAGCAGAAAATGGAACACTCAAGGTATCAAAAGGAGCACTGGTTGTAATGATGAGCAAGAAGATAGAAAATCTTTATGAACTTGTTGGAGAAACCATTACTTGAGGAGTGGCAAGTACTATTTCTGAAAATGAAGATCACAGAGATCTTACTTAGTTATGGCACCTACTTTTGGTTCATATAAGTGAAAGGGGTCTAAGTGAATTGTCCACTCAACAACTTATGAAGGGCCTTTAAAGGTGTAAGTTGAAATTTGGTGAGCATTGTGTAATAGGAAAGCAATGGAGGGAAAAGCACATGAGTTCATTGCACAAAAGGAATTTTTGACTATGGGCATTCTGATGTTTGGGGCCCTGCAGCTATAGCTTCAAAATCTGGAGCATTATATTTTGTATCTTTGGTTGATTATTACTCTAGAAGAGTATGGTTCTACACCATGAAGCAAAAATCAGAGATCTTCTCTATCTCTAAACAATGGAAGGTGATGATGGAGAAACAAACTGGAAAGAAAGTGAAGTGTTTGAGATCTGATAATGGTAGAGAATACAAATCTGCAGAGTTTGACAAATATTGTATGAGTGAAGGGATAATTCATCAGTTTACCATACCGGGTACATCTCAAAAAAATGGTGTGGCAGAGCGGATAAAATGTACACTCTTGGAGAAAGCAAGAAGTATGTTAAGCAACGCCGGATTGGAGAAGAGTTTTTGTGCAGAGGCTATAAATATGGCTTGTTGTTTGGTAATCATTTCTCCCTCTACTGCTATTGAGTGTAAGACACCTATGGAAAAAATGGACAGGTCGGCATGTTGATTACTCTTCACTTAGAGTGTTTTAATGCATAACTTATGTTCATATTCAACAAGAACAAAGGACAAAGTTAGATTCCAAATCTAGAAAATGTACATTCTTGGGATATGAGAATGATACAAAGGGATATAGGTTATGGGATCCTTGTCTTGTTGTGTGAGTAGGGATGTAGTTTTTGATGAGACTAGTATAATGAAGACTCTTACTATAGCAAAATAAAAGAAAAAACAAACAGATTTTTTTAAGATAGATATTGATCTTGGAAATGAAGACATCTCACATCTTGTAGATCTACCAAGTGAACCATTAGAAGAGCAAAGTCCAGAAGTGATTCATGAATGTAGATATCCAAATATGGATAGAAGGCCTCCAAAAAGATTTGATGATTCATTTGTAGCTTATGCTCTTCTTATGGAGAATGGTGAGCCTTCTTCATATGAAAAGGCAATGCAAGATCAAGAGTGTCAAAAGTGGCATTGTGCAATGGAAGAGTAGATGAAGTCTTTGGCCAAAAACCAAACATGGAGACTTAAAAAAACTGCCTATGGGAAAGAAAGCAATTGGTTGCAGATGGATATTCCGGAGGAAGGAAGACTTCCAAAATCAGGTGAAGATAGATAGAAAGAAAAGCTTGTAGCAAAGGGTTATAGCCAAAAAGAAGCTATTGATTTCAATGAGATTTTTTCACCAATGGTAAAAATCTGTTCAATTTGTGCACTATTGGCAATAGTTGCATTGCATAACTTGGAGTTGGAACAACTAGATGTTAAAATTGCTTTCTTACATGGAGAATTGGAGGAGGAGATTTACATGCACCAACCTGAAGGTTTTGTGGTACAAAGGAACCAAAACCTGGTTTATAGATTACAAAGTCTTTATATGGACTAAAGCAAAGTCCAAGACTTTAGTACATGAAATTTGATGCTTTCATGTTGAAACATGGATATAACAGAAGTGAATTAGATTTTTATATGTACCTCAAAGAGCTACATGGACCTAGAGTATTTGATTTATCATCTTAGTACTATATGTGGATGATATGCTGATTGTTGCGGAGGATATGGTTGAGGTGGAGAAATTGAAAGCACAACTTGGTAAGGAGTTTGATATGAAGAACTTGGAGGGTGCTTGGGATTGAAATCCACCAAGACAGGAGAAAGGGAAAGTCATGGATATCTCAAAGGAGATATTTGGAAAAATTACTTGCTCGGTTTGGCATGGAGAATGCAAAACCAATGAACACTCCAATGGCAAGTCATTTCAGTATATCATTGGAGCAATGTCCATCAAATGAGGAGGAGAGAAAAGTAATGTCAAATATTCCTTATGCTAGTGCTGTTGTGAGTTTTATGTATGCTATGATCTGCACTAGACCAGACATCTCATATGGAGTGAGTATGGTGAGTAGATACATGGAAAATCTAGGGAAACAACATTGGGAAGTTGTGAAATGGATACTTTGTTACTTGGAAGGGGCTATAAATATTGGCATTAAATTTGATGTGCAGAAGGACCAAGAAGGAGGAATTACAAGGTATGTAGATTCTGATTTTGCTGGAGACTTGGATAAGAGAAGGTCTACAATAAGATTTGTTTTACACTTGTTGGTGGTGCATTAAGTTGGAAGTCTACTCTCTAATCTACTGTTGCTCTTTATACTACATAGTCGGAATATATGGCAACAATTGAAGCTGCTAAAGAGGCAATATGGCTACAAAGTTTAGCCAAGGATGTGGGACTCCCTAACATGAAGTCCACACCTTTTTTTGATAGCCAAAGTGCTATTCACTTGGCCAAGAATCAAGTATATCATTCAAGGACAAAGTATACTGATGTGAGACATCATTTTATGGAAGCTGTGACAAATGGTGAGATCAATTTGCAAAAGAGTGGTATATAGGTAAACGCAACTGAGATGTTGACTAAACCTGTTGAGAAGTGCAAGTTATGCATGAACTTGTTCAACGTTCAACATTGCTCTTTGGGATAATACGGTGGATACAAGCAAGGTGTAGATTGTTATGTTTGGCTTGTTATCAATGATTTGATTGATCAAGAGCAAGAGCAAACGTGATTGATGAAACATGCGGGTGAGGTGAGTTGAGTTGGGAGGGACGGTCACTTGTCTAGATATGTTAGGTCGTTACTAAGGCTAAGTATTAAAGTGACTAGATATCTTGAGTGCTCAGAATTCATGAAATCACGTAAGTCATTATTCAGGAGTTCAGGCGGATGATATATATATATATATATATATATATATATATATATATATATATATATATATATATATATATATATATATATATATATATATATATATATGCGCGCTATGAGAAACAAAGGTTCGAAGGGTGGTGTGAGCCAGTTTGAGCTTCAGCCGTGGAGGTAGCATCCGGACGGGGAGTGAACACGTGATTTTCTATTAGTCCTCTGTATTTATGTTTAATGGGCTTGATGATGTGTTCTGCGAGAGGTCATGGGAATGTATTTTCTAACATGTAGCTGGTGTTTTTCCGGTCCGCAGTTTCTCCACATCCTCTTCCTCGATCGAAATTCCTTTCGTGGGAATAATACCAAACTCACAAGCAATGAACTTCATGATGTTGATAACTCCGTACACTGACAGCATTCACAGCAATGCTCAAGTACAAACTTACAAAGAGAGACCTATCGATTTCGCTCACAAGCAATCACTAAATTAATCTGACGGAGTCCATGTAGAGAGAACGCATTTAGCATGAGATTAATCTAATTGTAATTATCAGAGATAAAAAGTATTTAGTATGAGCAAGCTTATTCATGTTTTGCTTGTCCTTCTGTTGGCTCGCGGAATTTAGTTACAGTGAATCGATTGCGTTTAACAGTGGAGATCCGCTTCAAAATTGGTTCATCATGTATATTATTATCGGACAATTTTGAAATTTGGGGGAAGTACCGTTCGTAGAAACATGATAAATGGCATGGGGATGATCCAATCCTTCCAGGTTTACACATGCTCTTCAGAATCACTGGGATACTACCCCAGATTGTTCTGAGTCTACAGACTTTGTAGGCACAAGAATGTATACATACATGTCAGATATTCTCCCATTGTACCATTCTAAGTCCTGATCGTGAGTATTTTCTTATCTTGAGTAGCCAGTAAATCGGTTATACCAGTTGGCCAGAAAATGGTTGGATGTTTAATGGATCGATCTGATGATTACTTGCTTTGAAATGGAGATCAACCTTTCGACTCTCCGGAAGAGCTTTGAGCAAGTCCCCGCAAGCCAGTGCTTCAAGTAACGAATCTTGAAGGGCACTCGCACCCGCACAATTCGTAGTGAATGCACATCCGGTAGCTTAGTTCTTATATTTAGGATTCTTCATAAACTATCAGTGACATATTAATAATCTATCGAAACAGATTGGAAAGCAATCCGTGTTATTTTATTTTTTAAAGCCCTGGTGTCGTATTTGGAGATACTAGGGCATCTGTTCAAGGCGTCTCGTTGAAGTGACTCACTATATGTTTCACTCATACTGCGAGACCCGTCTGGCTCTAAGCTGATGGATGACTGCTCACTGAAGTTCTCGTAAAATCGAACCACAAAGAAGGGAAATGACTAAAGAAGTTGGATCAGGAAACTTGTCCTGCCTTTAGTATACTACGCTAGGAGTAGCATTTATTTAGTCTCAACCAGTTTCGAAAGTATTGGGCAACTTTCTTCATCATGAACACTCTCTGATCTGAAGTGCATGAACTGTCAGGATAGCAAAAGCTGAAGGCATCTCTTCCCAGCAACTCCATCGATTGAGACTTGAACTGGTATTGATAGTATTGCTAGTTCGCGTTATCTTGCTCAGGGTTTCTAAACGGTATTATCTGCCTACGGTTTTGAAGTTGTTAGCTCTCCCAATCAGGCCTCGAGTTCACCCAAGATGTAGACAGATCACTCCTCTTAGTTAACAGTTACAATTCCGAAGTTACAAACTCCTTCGCCGGCCCCGAATCGAGACACATTCATCGAAGCATCCCCCGGAGTTTTGCCTGTCGGTCTGCAGATCCACACATTTCGTTTTGCAACAACTCCTTCCAAATCCACAGGCAGTACCGCAGTGAGCACAATTGTTATGATCACTCGCAGTATCCGTACAGTTAAAATTGCAGAACTCTGGTCCTAGTGCTTCAGGTCCCGCGCAAAAAGCACTTGTTAAGCAGAATCTGCCTCGTCCCCCAGGAGGAGTAGGACGTGAACGAATAGGAGGAGGAGGTGGCCTTTGTGATGGAGGTGAAGGACCCCTCCCATAGGAGGAGGGGGACTTGGAGATGGAGGAGGAGGACCTCTTTATGGAACCGGAGGCGGTGTACGTGATTGATAACTAGACTCAATTCGTGGTGGCGGAGGTAAATGATCATCATCATTCTCGTCCTCGTCACTTAGAAGGGACCTAGATTTTTCTCTTCGAATCGCTCTAAGGAATCCTCGAAGTTCTCGATCCCAAACTGTCTTTTACCCACAGCATCTGCTAGCACCGCTGTTGTCAATACCACAGCAGCTGCGACTGTCAGCAGTATGAGCAAGTGGACGGCTTCATGGTTGAGATTTACTAGGCTCAACTGTCGAGAATGCAAATTTGAAGGGAACTTGCGCTCACTCTTGTGATATACCACGGTGCAGCCTGTCCCTTAAACAGCCAAACTAGCCCAGTCAATGATATTCAATCTACTGCTCAAAGAGGTTCGTGACAGTTAATCATTGATTAGTCAAGTGGATGCTGGTTTCTACTTCACACTCTTCTAAGAAGTACTTCAAACGACGACCTTCTCAAAGTCAACCGTTGGAGCCTTTGAGCTGGTAGACCTGTCCAATTCAAGTCTGTCGTTCATAACCTACGTACACAGAATGGTGATAATCAGGAACCACGTCAATATCCAGCCAATTCGTATACATTGTCGAAATTGCAGCTGGTCCTGAAAAGCAGTCAAAGTAGTCACTGTGAAGGACGTAAAACCACGGTACAACCAGCATGCGTTCTATTAAATCGTGTCATAAATATAATACCATAGCCACTGAGGCTCATGACGGACTGTCCGAAGTTATAAAATTCGAGAAAAGAGCAGTGCATACTAGCGAGTACAAAAAATAAATCTTCTGTTTGAACGCACATATGTACACGGCATCCGGAATGATCAGCAACTCTGAACACGTCTTCCAATCCCAATAAGTGACGGCCAATCCAATTGCTGATTTTCAGCGGTGATATTCAGCTTTTCTCTCATTCACGAAGCTCGTAATTGTTCATCGCATATGTGCGGAAGCGGGTGTATTTGCATCCAATGCCATTTGATCTCACTCTTCTTTCAGACGTCAACGGCGAGTAGGATCTTCAATTACATTCCTACCCGTTTTGACTTCGGGTGCACTTGAGTAAATTTAGCTATATATTCTTGGAATTTCCCACCCTTGCTGCAGAAATGTTGAGAATGCTCATGACGCACGTCTGATCTATGCTAAGGTAGGAGAAACAATTTCTCATCTTGCAGATAGGGCAGCGATTTCCGATTTCTACTCACAAAGCCAGGGTAAGAATGCAATGGAAATTAGATGAATAAAGTATGAAATTTTGGAGGGGAGCTGATGTGTTAAGGAATGCATGGGCAGATCCAAGATCGCTACGTTGATCCCCTCTAAATTCACCATGTGTTACTCGTCGTGGGACAGGTACTGATTTTTTCCTTCTCCTGCATCCGAAATCCAATTACAAACGCACACGATTTTAGTTTGTCCCTGTCATTGACCTAAAAAGAGTACACTATGTTCAGTGCATATGGGTTTTGAGGGTTTCCACATTTCCAGATGTTGGCAAAAAGATCACATATCTACAGAGCACAAGCTCTGCACAGTAGTGGAAGCATCCAAGCCATCCCGCACGGTCTGGCTCTGAGAATTCATCGCAGTGGTGGATTCTGTTCTGCTATCTCTGTTAGCCCAGCTGGAGGAGTGTGAATTCCCTTGCATGTATCGGAAGAAGGTGTTCAGTTCAGCCTAGCGATTCTATCAGATTGAAGTCACGCTTCCGAATCTTGTGCAATAACGATGGTGCTGGTTGTGGACTGCAAAAGAATTTATCAAAACTATGTCGACAACCCGACTCTGTTCGAGAATCTCACCCAATTCCTTCATACAACTGCAAACAGTGGACTATAATTACATCGGTATATACGCTAAGTTTACATGCTAACAGACTTGAGAATGTATTGAGAACCAGACCCCTCCTGAACTCGCCCCCAATCGACAGAGTGTGTATAAAACCACCATCGCAAAGGCAAGGGGCTTGAATCCTGGACGGCCGGGCCATGCACGGTCTAAGCCCTCTCTTTCTCAGGGGAACTCGAAATGAAGTCCTAGAAACGGTTCTGAAACAAACCATCCCAAAGAGAAAAAACCCAGCATGTCTTCGCACCATAGACATGATTTAGTCTTTGGACTGACGTAGACAGAGTAGAGAGTAAATTGAACTTCTAAGTAGAGTGCGAGAGGTGGAAGGTGAAAGGAAACCAAAATTTGAGCATAAAAATGTCCCGCACACCATTGAAGAAACTGAATGTGAATTCATACCCAATTCGTCCATAACTTAACCGGTTGAACATCATCGTTTGAGAAGAAACGGATACCACAATCATAGCTTCGGCTCTAATTGCAAGCGAGAGGGTTATACCACTTACTCGACGTTGGGAATTTATTGAGGAAAAACGATCAGCATCTCAGCGATTCTGTCACTTAGATTGTCACCCATCCTCGTTTCTGCCAACAACAATCTGTAACTGTATAACAAGTGAAAAATGGCTCTCCCTGCCCACCTGAGAATGAATCCATGCCACCCTAGATGTACTCCAGCCTTTGTTAAGAAATGACTACAAAGATGACAACGAAAGGCAAATACGAGATCAAAAGACTCATGGGAGTGGACACACGTCGTAGTTTGTAGCAGAGGTATAGACAAGCCACTGTCTAACAGGTACACTTGATGAGTACCTAAAAATTTACATCAAGACCAGTACTTTATCCTGCAGATCCTAGTTTTGCAGCCTGGTCACTACTACCAAAACAAAATTGAACAGAGTCACTCTGTCTAAAAGAAGAGAAAGAGTCACTCTTCAGGTTCTGCTATGAATCTTTAAACATAAGTAGACAGAGAGAACCATTTGTGTTGGAGAAATATTTAAAAAAAGACCATCGTTGACCATTCATTCTACTCCTGTGAACACTCATCATGTTGAGGATCCTTCTTTTATACAGATCAAAATAACATTCGATCAGTTACAATTTACAATGAGGTTCGAAATCGCCAACTGACCTTCAGCTTGGCGACCAAACTGTAGCTCCTACACTGGAAAAGTTTTTTTACAGATTGTGTGTGTCTGCCCACACAGATCCAGGCTCACAATCTTGAGGCGTCCTTTAGATGACTTGATGTCCAAGCGTGAGTATGCAGAGGGTTTGAACCTAAAAATGTACTTCTTCAGAGGCATATCAGAGACATTGTAGCTTAGAGTAGAATGAACACGCGTTTAATTTTTCCCTCTACGCCTAAACTGATCTACAGTCATGTATTCTAATGTACTCCAAAGTGGAGATGCTGTTTCACGGTGCCCCTTAACACCAACAGCCTGTACGTTCTCTGTCCTAACCGTTACCCGTCAAAACTGCAATTCCTGGAGATTTTAAAGATCAGTCACCTGCCTTAACTTTCAAATACATCAAACATTTTTTATATTCTTAGGCATTGGACTGTTGGCCATCTTGGTCAGCGGTGTGCTTACAGCGTCGCCGAGAGGTACCAAAGAGGCTCTGCCGCCTGAAAGTGGACCACCACTCATGCTTCTCTTCGATAAGGATCTGGGTAAGCTTTTCAACACCGGGACTCCCATCGCATCCACTTCCGCATCGAATTCCCTCTGTATATCCTCTACGAGAGCATACATTCCTCTTTGGTCCTTCGCCCTCTTTGATCCTTCCTCTTCAACGTCCAGAGCTGTAGCGTCTGCGCTAAAATATCCCACTGCCAATCTGATGGTCACGTAAGAGATGAGAGTGCATATGACAATACTGACAGTTTGGGTGCAGAAAACAAGGACTTGAATAGATTTGGCCCTCATCTCGTCCATGGGTATTGCACACTGCGGGAAGTCATGGCCTTCCGTAATTGCGCATCCAACGGGAACAAAAGACGAGTAGTTGATCAAAAGCCCTATTTGGAAAAACCAGGTGCCCTTGAAGGTAAGACACATGGCTCGCCCTATTGCAACAAGTGGATTACTTGGAAATCGGATCTCCAACAGCATCAGGAACACTAAAGTACCCAAAATCCACTGCATCAGCATGTGTACATGGCTCTCAAGGTCCTGTCCAGGGTGGTGGCCGAAGTGGAAGATCACCAGCTCCATCAGGAATCCGAGACCGAATGTGGCCTGCAGAGCACCATCCGGGAGTGGTAGGAGTCTAGTGTTTTCATGGATGAGCGCCGTGATTATGTAAACGAGGTAGAACATGGAAAAGGCAGCATGCTGGAATCTCATCAAATGTTTCGCCTGTATCTGTCCGGCTGCTATGTCCACTGTTGCATGTGAGAGTTGTGCGGTGATGAAATAGACCACGATAACAAGGAGAATCCATAACTCTCCGCATTTCAACTGCCCTGGAAGCGGAGCAGGATACCATGCTCGAGACCTAAAAGTTTTTGGTCTCAAGGTGTATGAAAGGAGAGTGCTTAGTATGTGCCATGTCCCTAGTAGACCAAAGATCAATCCGGAATCAATGTGCGACGGCAATGATGGCAAACCCATGATGAATCTCTATTGTTTTTCCGCTTTATTTCCCAACCTCTCCCCACAAATCCTACCCAAATCAGGTCCAGAAGAATCTGATCCAGTTTCCGATCACTACCACTCTCCAAAGCGGGGACTTTGAAGAGGAGTATGCGCTGACAGCGACAGCCCCTAAGCCCTTCACACCAGATAACTGATTTTTATCAAGGCAAGACTGATCCAAACACCCTTGTCTGCAGTACTCCGGCCCCTCACAAGCTCCACGCTGAAATCCTCAAACAACAGTTTCCACCCGCGAGACCTCCCTCCAGGTTTCGGTATTCATAATTGAGTTCTGTCCCGCGTTAAAGTCCAACTTGGATCACCCAGAGTTGCTACAAAGAGTATTTCTGCTCGCTCTCCTCCAAAACGGATTTCGAAGATCGGAGCCGGTGGAACACACCAGATTCAATCCAACTGATTGTTAGAGACAATAGCAAGATTATCACTGCACACTATTTGTACGCACATGAGGCGCGACACAATGCCGGCAACAAGGATCTTCCCCCAGACAATCAATCTGTCCATCCATAGAGAGTCCTCCATTTCCCGATTCCAAGCTACAGAAAATATGTTGAAAACTTCGCAATTCATCAACCGCTTCCCTTCACAACCAGCGGTCACCCATCCATCAAATCACTTCTGTGCACGAATGCATGCGCAAAGCACATGAAAAACTTTTCGAATCGACTTGCTCAACTTACTTCCATCACCTTGATCAACGCCGCAACTATCCCTTTGATATAGTCCGAATTCGAGATCAGCCTTCTTACAACACGCTTTAAGTGAGATACTCGCTCCTTGCTGACATAGTCCCACTAAGGAGATTTACTTCCACACTCATTCTTCGCTCAAGTCAATCAATGCCTCTTTTAGATACACCGATACCGGGAACTGTTGAGATTTGACAATGTCTCCAATTTCTTGTCGTTGTAGAGTGCGAGCGGACCCTACCGTTATTCAACCAATTAAGATATGTCTATTCCAGCCAGTTGTTTATTACCTGGGCGAACAAAGCCTGCCACAAATGCATTTCCGTGCAGAAATCGCCGGGGGAAGTTATCTCAATTCAACTTGGAAGATGCATGAGCAGGAAAAGACAAGCACTGCATTGGACTGTAATGCCTTTCTGCCATTGAGTGGATAATTTGTTCCATGCGATTCTTTCCATTCATGGAGCTTTTCCCTCATCTTTTGCTAGTTGTCAGTTGTGGTTTAATTTATGTATGGTTTTATATGTATCTTTGTGTTCTGCCTTCTTGGATTTTCTCCTTCCATCATTAAAATTTGAGACCACCAAAATCCCCACCAGCTTTAGGTGCGGTGGGTAATGTCTGGTCCTGATTACTCAAGACTTCTCCCGATTCCTAATTATGCAAGGCTTAATTATGTACGCGGCGTTCCATTTCCATTATATTTCATACATTATCCTAATTATGCAAGGCCAGGAAGGAATTTCTAGTCATGATCAAATTGAAACGCATCATACAGCCCTGTAACAACTATATCTATTTTGTACTTTATTTCTCAAGTTCTATTGCGTCGATGTAAAATGTTCTAGACAGTTGGTATGGTCCTATGGGAGTTTTAGAAGCTGTTTTAATCTCATAAATTTACAGTTTAATCTAATTTAATTTTAATATATGGGTATTAGTCCTTGTCTTGTGGTTTAGTAGAAGATGCTCCTCTCGTTAATATCTCTAGGACATATGATCATTATGAGGTTCTCGTTCTTCTTTTCTCTTCCAAATATCTTCCTTCTCTGGCTACACTCTTTGTCTTTGCTTGATGATGCATAACATTCATCCAAAATCGATTGTGAATTCACAATTCATATTTCCTTGTGGAATTTGTAAAATCCTAGCTCCAAAAAGAGAAAATCCTTGTGAAAGTTGGAGAGAAGGAAAGATTGGGGGTGGGATCTGATCAATCTAACATGAGATTTGAGATTGGAGAAATGTAGTAGAACTTGCAAACAACTCAATGGGAAAATTGAAAAATTGCAAAATTCATCTGAGAGAGTATCAAAACTAAGGTAGAAGATGATAATTTTAATGAGAGGACAAACAATTGAAATTTAGATGTATGGAGTGAAAAAAATAAAACAAAATGGAATTGTTATTACGGTAGTGGGAGTTTGCACATTGTCAAAGATATTTGCAACCAAGAGTCTTTTGTAGTTGTAGTTTGAATTTTTACAAAAAGATAAGAGATCTTGATCAGACTCCCATTGTCAAAGACATTTGCAATCAAGAGTATTTTGTAGTATGTAGAGGTAGTTTTGAATTTGTTAGAAACTTTTTCAGAGGTCTTGATTCAAGAGCATTTAGACAACTCACTCATAGATTTAGACTCTTTTCATACCTTGGTGGATGTTGTTAAGATTATCTAGGTTTTAAAAAAATGTATAAGAGAGATAAAACCCTTGCTTGGGTCCAAGTGATGCTTCTTCTCAATAAATTTGGCCATAATAGGAATAGGAAGGAGGTTGAATGTATAAGACACTAATGTAGGATCCACAATCAAACTCATTAAAGAGTAATGATAATCATTTTATCCATTCTTGAGAAGGGACTAGGTAGCTCATAAGCATAAGGAAAAAGTGAAGAAGATTTCCTTTGTATTTGCTCAAAAATGATTTACTAGATGCATGGGATGAGTAGATGGAACACTTTTTTTTTAGCAAAAAGACCAACCATTGATGGGAAAAATTAATTTAGTAAGAAGGGTTCATATTGTTAGGAAGGTTTTTGATATTAATTGTTAGAATGAGCTCTCCTTTGAGATATCTGCACTCAAGTGGAAAATCCACTCTCATCAAAAAGACACAAGATATACATATTCACTTCCTATCTTGGAAGCTACATTTGTGGCCAAACACTCTCACATGTCATGTCATTGAAGCATTGCACTCACATTATACAACTCTATGATTGTCTCATAGCAATCAAGTCCCAATCATCACTCAGCTATTCCAGTCCTCCAAAATACTCTTAACAACATGTTATATTCTATCTAGATCCCTTTATATCTCTCCTAGTAAATTTTTCACGCTTAGATTCAAGGCTTCTCAAAACCCTAACCACCAAAGCCACCTTCTAGAAGATATTTTTATCATTAGATCATGATAATCATTTATTTTTGACTTAGAAATTGTTCATCCTAGACAAAATAACAAGACATATTCAACAATTTCCACCTTAGCTTCTATTCTATAGCAAATAAAATTTTTTAAGAATATTGAACAACATTATCTCAATCAATAATATTGTACATTGAGCAAGTTTATATATAGCTTGAATAGGTCTAGTCCACAAATGAGTGCTCACCTCTCCACTTCTGGCAACTTCCTTGATAAAGTGGTGTTTCACGTTGATGAGCTTAGGTTGAGAATGATACAATTGATTCTTAGCTAAGTGAATAGCACTTTGGTTATCATAATAAAATTTAGACTTTATCCTTGAAAGTCATACAGTCTTGGCTAATCTTTATGGTCATACAACTTCTTTTGTTGCCTCTACTAGTACCATATATTTTTCCTCTATAGTTGAAAGTGCAATTGTAGGTTGTAGAGTAGAATTCCAACTCACATGACCACCTATGATGCCTCACCTCCTTTTCATTACACCTTTTTCTTTCAAATTCCTTATTTTGGTTAGAAGCACGATAACATAACCGGTCTACAAGGAAGAAGGAAGGGTTATAATTGTTTGTCTTTGATCCAAGGAAAATTGCACTTTGTAGGAGGAAGATGACCCTAGAGATGTTTGACATGGAAGTTCAATAGTTATGAAGTAGGGAGGAGAGACTACACCAAGGGCTATCAATGAGGAAAGCCCATGGCGGTACAATTCCTCGGCAAAGGAGACCTTTGCCTAAAAGACCATCATCATGAAAGAAGATTGCCAGCCTTGAACAACCTTTAGCCCAAAAACCATTTGGCATAGAACATCCTCAGCTTGAAAGTTATTCAGTTTGAGAAAATCCCAAGGACTTAAATGTTATCCAATAGATCAAGAATCACAAGTAATGACTATTTATTCATATCAAAATATTCACATTTGTGAGATATAACCGCTCACACTAGGCACACCTACCAAAAATTTGTAATGGTTGAGCTATCAACTTAAATACTCAAGGAAGGCTGGTCACTTTTCAGTTTTGCAGAATGAGACAAGTGTGAGTTGTAGCCAAGATAGAATTTTCTCCACCATTGACAAGAAGTTATTAGGATTTTGTCAAGAAAGTGAATCATATAAGAAGGTTAATTAAGAGTGATGAAAGGGAAAGAAGTAGTGGTAGCACCTCAAGCACCTAGGTGCAAAAGGAAAGTGCCCAAATTCATAATCAAGGCCCTAGAATTTACCAAGTGAGCACTCCATTTAGGCAAGCGTTTCTTCACAAAAAGAAGGTAGAATTCTTGTTGTGGAATTGGAAGTTGAGTGATCATGCAATGCTACATAAGATGAGAGACAATAGGGATCCAAGGATAGAGGTATGTTTTTACCTAGAAAAAGGAACATTGGTGGAGAGTGTTGGAGCCACAATATTCTCCCCCAAATGCCATGATCCTAGATTCAACATGGATCTGCCTAGACTCTAGCATGGAAGCACAATTTAGGACAGTTTTTAAGGATGACAAGACCAATAATGGATAGTCCATTCCTAGATACAAGGATCCTACTCAAAGGTTCCTAGTTGAGTCATGATGAAGCTGTTCAAGTCCAAAACAAGAACTTACTCAAACAATAGCCATGCAATCTTCTTTGAGTGCATATACAAAAGAAGGCTTGTGAATTGGGCAGCCATATTTTGGTGAGAAGGGCATGAATTGGTAGGGGAGATGAACAAGGAGGGAGGAGTCACATTGGTATCTCCCTTTGTTGTTCATTTTTACATGGAGATTGATCTTTAAACTCCTATTGAGAAGGAGAAGTACCCAAATCATTACTTTCCCAAAGGGCATTTTGAGGAGCCACAAGAAAATGATATGATGCAGAGGAAGTACATGCATGTTGGGGGATGCATAATTCACTTGCATCAAGAAATTCAATCTTGGTAGAAGAGTCCACAACACTTTGGGCTTTGAGAAGAAGAAGTAGATGGAGTTAGCATACAAACCTCCAATGAGGGAGAAGAAGAGAGCAATAATCCCTTCCCGGCCAAAAGTGAAGACCAAGAAGACCCAAATGGTGGAGGGTTTGGAGGAAGAGGAGGAAGCAAGTCAATTAACCAAGGTAATACCCACCGCCAATAAACAATCTTTCATCCAAATTGCCATCTTGTCCAAGAAGGAAGGGGAAGAAGACAAAGATGGAGAAGTACAATCTACCATGATACCTCCAAGTGCAAAGAAAGATCTTCTAGTAGAACTAGGAACACCTGCACCAAGAAGGAACAACTACAAAGTTGGACCTTTGAGCCCAAGAAGAAAGTAGAAGAGACTCCAAGGATAATGGAACCTTCTCTATTCCCACAAGTAGGAGAAGAGAACTACATGAGGAAGGAATAGTCATGGAGGAAGGAGTACTTAAGGCCAAAGAGGTACTGGAAGACATGGGATCTTGTCAAGCAAGAAGAGAAATTTAGGCCAAAGTTGAATTTCAGCCAAGAAGATCAGCAAAAAGTAGAGGTTCAAGTAGAGGAGGACTTCAAGACAAGGGATAGTCTAAGACTAAATTTCCCTTAACACCAAGAGGAGAATAGGAGAAAGAAACCCCACCTTCTTTGTCAAAATCAAGAAGGACGAGTGGACCTTTTGCAGAATTCAAAATTGAAAGGGAGGCCGACTCTAGCAAGAAGGAGGCCTTGCTAGTTATCATGGTGCCTCTCTCCAAGCTATTTGTTCATATTATGGGCCCAATGTTTGAGTTGATGGAGCAACTTCTTTCCATGTACAAGGAATGTCATGGGTAGATTATCGATTCCATGACTTTTGTTAGACATCTCCATTGCATGGTGCAAGGTGTTTTACAAGAAAAGGCAAAAGTATAGGACATATTGGTAGAAGTTTGTGCCGATCATTTGGAATTGTGGAAGTGAAATAATGATTTGGCATAAGAGGTGCTTGACTTAGGAAGGAGCGGCCTTGGAGAAGAAATTGCAACAAGAAGGAAGGAGAAGGTAGGACAAAGAGAAGCTTAATCACAAAGAAGAAGAATGAAACAAGCACAATTTGAGGAGAAAGTGAAGGCTTGAGAAGAGAGATCAACATTCCAAAGGGAGAGGTCAAGAAGATGAAGGTAGCCTTGATCATGGCAAAACTATGATGTTAAGAGGAGCAATGAGTGGTGGAAGTGCAGATTAAGGAGCTTTTAGAAAAGGTAAAAGACTAGGAGGAAGAATGAGAGCAAGATGATTTAGTCATTTGGGAAGAAGTACTAATAGAGCTATAGAGGATCCGGATGTAGATCAATTTGGAGACAACCATAATCTTGGCAAAGATGGAGATGGTGCAAGATCAATTAGTAGAGATTTCAAAGGAGGCAATTGAAGCTCCTTAAAGAAGTTGAAGTCTCAAGAGTTTCCCAAGTGCACATGTTGACTTTGAAGGTCTATATAGATGCAAGGGTGTTATGACTATTTGACAAGCGTCACAAACACACTGCAAAGAAATTTGAGGTTCCAATCCAAGCACTATAAGAGATGCTTGTAGAGTACTGGGATAGGATTGACTTACTAATCAGGGTTTGTAAGGGTGAGGGTAGTTCCTAGCAATAGTTTTAGGACAAAGGGAACTCTAGCCAAAAGGAAAAATGATCAAAATATGTTAAGTGTAGTATAAACCTTCAGCCTAGATCTACCTTTGGCTCAAAGAGGTCTTCATCTTGAAATACTTTTGGTCTAAAGACATTTTAGACTTAGGAAAAATTTTGTGGCCAAAGAATTTTTAACCCATATAAAGATAAATTAAGTTGTGGAATTGGTGGCGGATGTGTAAGCAATTTTTAATTGCACATTAGGATAAGGTAAGGTAGGATTAGCAATGAATGATGCAGATGTAATAAGCAGACTACTAGCATCCCTTATCTATTGATTATCTTCTTCAAGAAGTAAGAAAGTATACATAGGGATTGCAACCCATTGTAAATTTCTTCAAGTTTCCTTCAAGTGCAAGGACCTCCACACAATCTTTAGCATTGAATTACCTACACTTTGCATTCTTGATTGTATGGTTGGTTGAGTAGCAATGAGAAATGTGTGTTTGATTACATACACTAGAATTTTGCACTTTATCAAGGAAGATATCCTTGACATTTTGCAATAGGATGACAATGCAAGGAATGCTTCTCAAAACATTGGAGCATTGGAAGTACCATTAACTAGGAAAGCCAAGTAAATAGCCAAGTGTATAAATTTTTGAGGATTACACCTATTAGGAAGAGTAACACATAGTCAAATGACAAGATCTTTGTGATTGAACCAACTTTCAAGGTGAAAATTGACCTTTGAGGTGAAATGAGCCTTCATTGAGAAAAAGGCTCTTCAAGGAGAAGAGGCCTTTGGCATGAAATGAACCACCACTATCAAGAGCATAATTAGAGTAGATCTTTTGTGAGAGTTGTTATTAATTTCTCTTTTTTGTAGTGTGCCATAGTGGATGACACTACCCTCTTCTAGAAGTGGTTCTTGCCTAAGATCGTAAACATGCAATAATAAAAAAGTTATGACACTATGGGATTTTGCCTTCACTTGTAGTCATTTCCAACATATTCTTGAGAAAACAACTTTTTCTTACCAATATACTATTAGTACATGGATAATAGGTTGTCACATTGGTTGCAAGTCTGAACACATATCTGGTTATGGACCTCATCTTGTCTAAATCTCCAAAAAAATCATTGCATGTATATACATTGCTACACAACATACATTGTTGTCAACATCATACACTATAGAAGCACAACTCTCACATAAGTCATACATGAACTCTGAAGTGCCACAATAATCAGTTCTTCATCAACTTGAATCACACTCAAATTAAATCAATACTTGATCATTCACTAAAAATCTGCCAAAAATTGGGCACTAATTACAATCAAGCCACATCTACTCTAACTAAGACAGTCAAGGTGATGCTCACCGGCCTCTATCCACCATAACCAAGAACTCAAAGGCTCAACATTAGAGAAGTAAGCTCTTTGGAACTACACTTCAAAGGTATACCTCTGATTTTGACCTAAGTCTCCAACCCTAATGGTCCTATTGATGGCACAGGACCCGATGGTGCGAATGGTGCAAGTGATTAGTTCCCCAAACATGAAATAAAATTGCCAACAAGTAGTCTATGAGTAACTACCAAAATACCTTTGACTACCAACACTACAACTCCAATGTTTGAGCAATCTAGCTTTGACACCACAAATGTTGTGACAATTGTTGTGTGTATATACATCACTACACAATATCCATCATTGTCAATATCATACACAATAAAAGCACAACTCACACATAAGTCATACATGAATTCTAAAGTGCCATAATTGCCTCCCTAGATGGTAATTAGGTCCCTCTAACTCCAAATAGCCATCAATTGTAAGTATATGGTATACCCTATGGTGTGCAAAGATCAAGAGGCCACGTGCTATCAAGCCCCATTGTTAGTTGCATGTCTACAATCTATACCATATAAAGGGTGAAATAATTATAGATCAAGTACATCTAGGACATAACCATTGTCCCCAAGGAACCATTGTGAGGAGAGGAGTCAAACATACCATATGGCATCCTCTTGAATAGCTATCATACACCAACATAGTAGCAACTCTACCAAAAGAGTAGCATAACATACACCAGAAGCCTGCTAGTACAAGTGCCAAGCTTGGATCCATAGTATCATCAATGTTTGGGGAGTGGCATGGTGCATAATTGTGCACATGATCCTTCCAAACAACACCATCACATCCTTCCAACATGAGGACTCCAAAAGGCAAAACCTCATGTACTCTCAAGATAGTGCAGCATGTAGTAACATCAAGTGTCATTGGTGTTGTCTATGTAGGTACACATAGTCATATAAATGAATCAATGGATTGAGGGTATATAACCTCCTCCTCAAATGGTAGCATAGTGTAAAGTATCCCTATGTTGAGTAATCACTATGTTCTCAAAGGCCATTGGCATCACTTTCCAAAAGATCTTTGCCTATTGAGAACATGTGCTCATTGAACATGTGCACCAAGTCCTCATCATATGTCTAGATCATCCAAATCCAAAATTACAATAGCATCTTGACAAATGGTTGCAAGTAATCTAGATCTCGTCCATAGAGTAGAAAGTAAGGAGAGAAGGATGCTAAGTAGGCTTGCCAACTAAACCGATAGCCCATGGCCAACCAAGGTAATTGGAGATCCCAATCTCCGAAATGGCCTATTTTCAAACCATACTTTTGCAATCCTCTCTTCATCATTTGAAGCACTCTCTGTGCTAAGCCATCTCCCTCAAGGTGATCTTGGGAGGTAGTACAATGATCAATCAAAGCCCTGTCAAACAAGACCTAAAACTCCTCCCAAGAACTCTATACCTTGATCAGTCAAAACCTCAATTTGTGCACTAAAATGACAAAGAACCCAATCTAAGTACAAGTGAGCCATCCCTTCATTGGACTTGTTTGCAACTGCCACCAACTCAATCCACTTGGGGGTAACCAAATAGGCTACTTTGGAAACGTACTACTACCCATATTTTTGCCAAGCACTCTCCCTCATATGAACTATACTTTGACTATGTTGAATTGTTAGAGTGACTAGCATAGGCCACCACAAACTCCTTCTCCTCATCATCATGCTAGGTGATCACTACTCCAAGTCCCCAACATACTCTAATCAATGTGAACCTAAAATGGTCATTCTTTGATTGGTCTCCTAAGAATAGATGTAGAGGTCAACCTCTCCTTGAGCTTTATAAAAGCTCTCTCTAACACCACTCTTGTGTAAGCTTGGTCAAGTTTGTCAATGGCACTAAATCCGCTAACATATTAACAATAGAAGTTCACCAACCCAAAGAATGCTTGTAAACATATTAAAAATAGAAGTTCATCAACCCAAAGAATGCTTGTACTTTACTCACATCCGTAGGCCAAGGAATATATGCAATAGCCTCCACCTTGGTCTGTTGAACACCAAGTCCTCTAGTGTAAATAGTGTGATCCAAATACTCAACCTACTCATGGAAGAATCTACACCTTCTATTATGTAATTTGTCACACCATTTGTGACATTGCACCTAGATTGCTTGGACTCTAGAGTAGTAGTGTTGGTAATCATGAGTATTTTGGTAGTTATTCATAGGCTACTTGTCAACGGTTAGATTTCATGTTCAAGGTATTGAATACATGGTGTGGCCCACCATCACTTGCACCATTTGCTTTGTTGGGTGTGCCACCAATAGGACCGTTAGGGTTTGGGACCTAGCTCAAGTCCAAGGGGTATACTTTTGAAGTGCAACTCCAAAGAGCTCACTTCTCTAATGTTGAGCCTTCAAGTTCTTGGCTTTGGCATACAAAAGCCAGTGAGCATCACTTGAATTCTCTTAGCTAGAGTGGATGTGGCTTGATTGTAACCAAGCCCAATTGTTGGTAGATTATTGAGTGGCAAATCAAGTATTGATCTGATTGAGTGTGATTCTAATTTTGTAAACAAACTGATTACATCAGAGAAGTGAGGTTAGAGAGAAATTGGGTGCAAGAACTAAGAATGTTGGTAGGGTCTCCAAGACTTGTTGATCATTGGTAGCTCAATCGGAGTTTTGATTTTCCCTAGTGTGCAAAAGCTTGTTTGATTGATGTAGAGATTTGGTAGTGAGGTAGATAGTGTACGGAACCGCTGGCCAAATTTTGAGTAAAGAGAAGTAAGTTTCAAGTGGTAGTTATGATTTTGAGCTCAAGGGGTGAAAGCAAGACCAATTTGTTGCAAGTTGAGCTAAAAAAGTGAAAGTGCAATTGAATGTGGAGTTAGGAACGTCATGTATTTGTGATTAGGAAAAACCCATCATTTTAATTTAGCTCAAGTGGAGAGTTAGTAGAAGATTTGATGGTCAGCCAACTTTAGGGATTTATGTCAGGTTCTTGTCAGCCTTATTTAGTTGAATTTTGGCATTTAGAGGCTTTAAGGCATAGGGATATAGGCTATGAGAAGCTACAAAGGGCCAGCTTGCTGGTGTGAGGCTAGCTAATTTAGAGTAGATTTTGGTCATTGTTTGGAAAAATCTGCTCACTCTGCTAGATTGTGTGCAATAGGTTTTACTCCTAGGTCTTTGATTCCTAGACTAGTGCCCTACTCAATTGTTCCATCCTCACTTTTTATCCTAGTGATTGTTCCATTGTTATCTATACACTTGTAGCTTTGGCTAGGAGAGACAATTTGATCTCATTCTTAGTGATCTTGGTAGCTTGGAAGTAGATAACTCATACTAGGTCAAATGCCAAATGGTGGTAGAGTCAATCTAATGTTGATTTATGAGATGTAGGATTTTTATTTAGGTTTCTTGTGATTGGACCCCCTCTATTCTCTACTTCCTATTTGTGCACCATGTTTGTGTAAGGTGCCCTAACTTGAGAGCATTGGTGCTCTGGTATGCTCTCGGTAGTGAGGTTGGAGTGATGATCAATCAAACTACCTATGTTTATCTTTGGTGAGGCAGGAAGGAATGACCTATAGACCGTGAGAGTGCATGTTCTGATGGTAGGTTATAGGTTGCTCCTTCCCCTAGTGTAGTTGTTGTAGTTAGAGCTACATTAGTGGGTGACATTTGGTTGGTACATTGGCACTTGGTGGTGGGGTTGTGGTTTTGATTGTGGGTTGTAATTTCTGGTTACTTTGTCATGATGGAGTTCCTTGGGGATTTTGGAGGAGAAAGTGTTGTAGTAGATAGTGGGTTTACTTGGAGTGGCGCTCAATATCAGCCTATATCCCAGGGCCCAGTGAGGGAGGAGATTTGACTCTAAGTCAGAGTTTGACATAGGAGCTGATTTAGTTGAGAGTGCACTTAGTATATTTGCACCATTGTTGTGAGACATGGACAAGATATATGGGGCCTCCAAAGGCCCCGGGTGTCACTCTAGTATAGTAGGTACCATTGAGCTGGATGACTTCATCAAGGAGTTTGATAGTTAGTGTGATCTACATCAAATGCAAAATCCAACTTTGTTCACATCCTTCATGGCATGGAAGGGTTTTTTTCAACATTTGGAGGGTCCACTGATGGACGACTACCATGAGTTCAAGATGTTTCACTTGGAGGAGATTGAGCAAAGGAGACAATATTGGTCTCCAAATTATGTCTCCATTACTTCAAGCTTGGTTTCTAGGTAGATTGGCAGTACTCACGAGTTCTAGCTCTAGTAGCATTGGTCAATCTCTTGGAGATGGTGATACTACAAGTGGAGGTACTACTATAGGTGGTGGTGTAGTACCGAGGTTTAACCCCATGGTAGAGTTCTTCAAGTGCTTGAGGCAAAAATACTAGGGAATGCAGATTGACAAGCTGATGAGCTTGCAAGAGTTCCAATGGAAGGTTGGAGAGAGCCTATGCAAGGCATATACTTGCATGAGACGGTTGATCAGTTTTACTCAAGGAGTTACTAAGGCCCAGGTAGTCCAATTTTGGTTTGTGATATTGGACATGGAGTTGCAATGTAGAGTTCATGATGTTACATTGTTATAGGCTACTTTGCCTACTTTGATAATGGTTTAGTTTGGCTGAGCGTATTGAGCTCCACAAGGTAGAAGAGAGAGTGGTGACATCTAGATTTGGTAGAGAGACCTCATCCACAATTGTTACTTCTTCTTGAGTGCAATAGAGTGCACCAAGCCATATTGGTTTCCAATGACATGGTGGACATCCCAGATCCTATGGAGTGAGTGAGGGCCTAATGTAGCTAGACCCTTACCTTCAATTTTGGGTCAACAATAGCCAATGAATGGTGGTGTTGCTTGTTGGACTTGTGGTGGACCTCACCATAAGAGAGAGTGCACTCAGGGCAATGGATCTAATACATTTGGTGCATCATAGCAACACAAAGTCAATGTGAGCATTGCCATAGATTTGGTCATACCAATGACCGATGCTTGGACCTACACCCGGAGTTATGGAGTAGTGGTAAAGTTGCTATGGTAGGTGGTAGAGGAGCTCCATGTCATGGAAGACAAGGTGGTAGAGGATCCATACCTATTAGGGATGCAGTACATGCCCTTACTTCTAATACAACCATGGCTACTAGGATTGAGCAGTTGGAGTAGAGATTTGCTAGCATGTCCATAGCTCAAAGGAGATCAAATTTGAGTGCTAAGGCTTCCACGTCATATGTGGGTGATAAAGACATCTTAGACTTCATGTGTAGAGCAACACATGTGGATGCATCTGCCGCAATGACTAGGAGTGCAATACATGTTCCAAAACCTAGAGGAGCATCAGTGGAGTTGGACCCATAGAGAGGAGAGGCAATAGGTTGACCTATTGGATAAGCAAAGAGGGACTTTTGTTTGGTGGGACCTTCAAGGAAGGTCTATACACCACAAAGGGTCTTACTTGACTCAAGTGCATTGCCTTTTATGTTGTAGAAGGCTACAATTGTCTGTCTGGAGTTATGAAAGACCGATGTGGAGAGGTGTCTATTTCAGATCCAAACATCTCTAGGTGGTGGTTCTACATAGTACATCACATGTGGAGAGCTTGTTATTTAGATTCAGCCTGGTCATCTGTCTAATAGCTCTATGGTGAGAGCTCAGGCCATTGCGACAATGGTTGAGTCATATGATGTGTTAGTTGGGGGAGCATTGTTGTACCTCATGGGTTTAAGTATTGACAATTAGGGAGAGACATCATCCTATAGACCAGGTTGGCAATCAGGTGGGGGACGAGTATGTTGCTTACTAGTACGCTTTAGTAGTGGTAGTCTTGGCTCACTATAGTCAAAGACCATGGCAGCTTAAGTTTCAACTTTAAGTGGTTTTGTTACTTGGCCTAATGATTTATTAGAGAGGAATGCCCATATAGAGGATAATTCAATACCAAAGGAGATCACTCAGATTTGGAGTATGATTGGAATCGTTCCATCCACCTTGGATGTCCCTTTGGGGAGTTCAGAGGAAGCATTGCAACAACATGCAGATCAGTTGGTGCAACAGGCTTGGAGTAGAGCCTTTGTACCACTAGGCAACCAGTGTGAGAATGAGCATCTAGAATCAATTACCTTGACACCTCAGAATACCACACTCATTGCATGTCTATTGGAGTTGTTTGGTGGGATTTGCATTGGACTAGCTGCATTACTACAGGCAGGTATACGAGTACAGAGGTACTTGTAGGTAAAGAGAGACGGGATTGCTAGGTGATTCTATCTACATCATGTGGCACACTTGGCCTATTGATATCTTGAGTTAACACCAATGTCAGCATTCAGAGGTTACTAGAAACCCTTCCAATAGATATTTCTTTGTTTGGGGTACAAGATTTGGAGAGATATGGTCTTGTTCATTTGGTGATATTTGAATGGCCATGTAAGGAACGTACACATGCTAGCTGAGGTTTGGGTCTTTAGGATCCTCGTTTTGGTGAGTTTTGGGAGATGTTATGGATACTACGCCATCTTTAGGTTTGCTAGTCCATTTCTCCAACTTCCATTTCTCCAACTTTTAGGGAATCTTCATGAAGGAATCTCATAATAACGTGAGTAAGGTACCATTGGAAAGCTCTCGACGAGATGAAGCAGGGGGGAGGGAAGGCCAGCCTTTTCTCCATTAGAGAGGGGGGAGCATTCGCACATTTTCAAGGCCTGATTCATCCGTTTAGGCCTCCGAAATTGCCTTTAAAGATTTCAGGCATATTTTGGTTCCAACTCTATTAGTAAAAGTCCCCTTTTGGTGATACCTCTTTCTATTCTGTTTAGTCCATCATGTGTAACATCTTTCCAGATGTTACCAACCAATTCTCACCTTTAAATCATATGTCTAGCTATTGGTTCTAAGGTTCTCACGTCTATTTCGGTTTTTGCCCTATTAGTAGAAGTACTCTTTTGGTGATACTTCTATCTTATCTATTTTGACCATCATGTATAACATCATTCTATATGTTACCAAACCAAATTTCACATCTAGATCATATGGCTAGCTCTTGGTATTACAGACCTCCCTCCTTTTAAGATGCAACGTCCTCGTTGTGCAATTGTTGCTCAAATGCTTGCACCAACACCGATGCATGTGCCAAATTGGCAGTGGGCTCCCTGGTTGCTTTGTAGAGGGGGTAACCTTTTCATTGTACAAGATAGTCCACCCGCGGATGGCAAGTACCACGCATGCGTTTTTGGAGAATCTGCTCCACTTCATATTCCTCTGTGCCATCAATGAGTGTCGAACAAGGTCAAATGTCTTGTGTGGAATGACCTTGGCCTGATTAGGGAGCATATCTGCGTAGTAGGGAGACATGGAACACTGGAGGGATCTTCATGTGTGGTGGTAGCTCCAGATGATAGGCCACAACGCCGATGCAACAAAGAATTGAGAAAGGCCCAATAAAACGAGGTCTGAGCTTACGAGGTCCAACTAATGTGAGGTTGGTTGTCAATAGCTACACTTGATCCCCAACAGTGAACTCCATGTGCCTACGGTGTGCATCAGCATACTACTTATGTCAATTTTGTGCAATCTATAATCTGTGTTTGGCGCTCTCCACACCTTGTTGGATTCTAGAAACAAACGTGTTGACTGCATTGACCTTGGTAGCCATTGGACGGATCATCATCAAGCTAGAAGATGTGAAGGGATGCTCACCATACATAAGGAAGAATGGAGTGACCTGGGTGGATGCATTCATTGAATTGTTGTAAGCAAATTCCACCAACGAGAGTAGGTGTCCTACCTCTATTGCTCTTCTAAGGTGAAGCTACGTAACATGTCCTCAATCGTGTGATTAGCCCACTTTGTTTGGCCATCTATTTGTAGGTGGTAAGTTGTGGACATGGCCAACTTGGTTTTGAAGAAACCAAAGAGTGTTCACTAAAACAAACTGATGAATTGGGTGCCTCTATCGATGATGAGTACTCTAGACAAGCCATGGTGAGCAAAGATTGCATCTAAGTATAGTTGAGCTAGTTGTGGAGCGGTCACCTCCTTGGTGGTAGAGCATACATGAATCATTTTGCTGAGCCGGTCTACAAAGACCACAATGGAGTCAAACCTTGAGGTGGTCTTGGGTAATTCACAGACGAGATCCATACTCACTTGTTCCCAACGTTGGGTAGGAGTGGAGAGAGGTTGAAGGAGCTTGATTAGGAGCTTTGTTCTGTTGAAAAAGTAGGCAGCTACGCACATAGTCCATCACGTCATTGCTCATCTTGGGCCAATAGTAATGGCGCTTGACTGCATCCAAGGTTTTGTCCACTCCAACATGAGCTGCAATGGCCAAATCATGACATTCCGTGAGAATGGTGGTGCATAATTTTGGGACATTTGGGATCCATAATTTGCCATCCCAAAAGGTGAGTCCTTGGGTGCTGGTGACACCTTTGGATGATTGTGCTTCTACAATCTGTGGATCAATTTTTGTAGCAACCAGAATCTCTTGCCAGAATTCAGGGTTAATCTTAACCTCTGCCACCAAGTTGTTTCCCATTGGCATGCGGGTGAATGCATCTGCAAGTTGCTTCTTACCTTCCACATAGGTGATTGTCATGTTGAAGCGTTGTCACCACTCTGCCTACCAAATTTGGCAACAAGATAGATCCTTCTGCGTCTCGAGGTAGACTAGAGGTTTGTGGTCTACCTCTACTACAAATGCCTTCTCGCCCAAGTAGTGCTTCCAATGCTTGGTTGCTAGAACAATGGCAAGCTCTTCTCGTTCTATGGTGTTGTGCTCTGCCGGTAACAACTTTCAAGAGAAATATGCAATTGGATGTCATCCGTCATACCACTCTTGTTGTAGGACTGCTCCTATTGCTACACTTGATGCATCTATAGCCAACTTGATTGGACGTTTTGGGTCAACCACTTCAAGATTGGTGCATGTAGCAAGGCGGCTTTTAATTCTTGAAAGGCCAACTCTTGTGCAGTTCCCCATGTCTACTTCTTCCCCTTGCCAAGTAGTGCCGTTAAAGGTTGTGCAACCTTGGAGAAGTCCTTGACAAATCTATGATAGAATCCCGTTAACCCTAAGAAGCTCTTAAGTTGAGTTTGATCTTCTGGGGCACTCCATTTTTGAATGACCTCTATTTTATCTGTCAATACTTGAATGCCCTCTACGCTTACTCTATGCCCCAAGTAGTCTACTTCAGACTTGCAAAACTCACACTTTGAGATTTTGGCGTACAATTGATTCTGTCTTAGAATCTGGAGGACCTTTCATAGATGTTGTTTGTGTTTTGTCATTGTGCTACTATATACTAAGATATCATCCAAGAAGATGATAACAGACTTATCCAAGTATGGAAAAAATATGTCATTCATTAGACTCATGAAAGTTGTAGGTGCATTAGTGAGGCCAAAAGGCATCACAAGATACTCAAAGTGGCCATACTTGGTTCGAAAGGCAGTTTTGTACACATCATCCTTTGCAATTCGGATTTGATTGTAACCGCTCCACAAGTCCAATTTGGTGAAGTATCGCGCTTCATGGAGTTGATCAAACAGGTCATCCATGCAAGGTAAGGGGTATTTGTTCTTCATTGTTTGTTGATTGAGACCCCAATAGTCAATGCACATGCGCATTGTACCATCCTTCTTCTTCACAAACAAGACAAGGGCTCCATATGGTGATATGCTAGGTTGGCTAAACCCTTTTTGCAGCATCTCCTCAATTTGAGTCTTACACTCCTCCAACTCATGAGGTGATAGGCAATATGGGGCCTTACAAGGAGGTGTCTTCCTCGGGAGTGTCTCAATTTTGTGATCTACTCGCCTTTTTGGTGGTAATCCTGAGGGTAGATCATTAGGAAAGACATCTTGCAACTCATCCACCACATCCTTCAATTTCTCAGGAATTTTTCCATTGAGTTGTGCACTCTGGACTTCTCTTATTAGACCCATTAAACATCTATCGATCTTATAGATAGTTGCTGTCCCTATGACATATAGAGGCAGTTTCTACCTGTGTGATTTTTCTTTAACTCCAATGATTGACCATTGGTGGGTTTTCACTACTTTCTTACTCTGATCCACCATAGGGTTGTACTGCTCCATCCATGGCATGCCTAAAATTGCATTATAACAAGCTAACTGTATCACTCGCCACTCAATTGCTTCCTGATATTCTCCTATAGAGAGGGTTACCCGTCTAGGTAATGATTCAATCCTCTCTGTTTGCCCATTTGGTAACTCTACTTCTTCACTCCCATCTCTCTCTAGATCCATTCCCAATCTTATTGCAACAAAGCGAGACAAGAAATTCTCTGTTGTCCCGGATCTATTAATACTCTCACTTGATTACTTTCTAGGATTTCATTCACAACAATCAATTGTGAGGTTGCCTTTTGAGATCTTTTTGCATTATTCTTCTTCCTTCCCTTGCTTCTCTCCTTCCTTATTGAGCCAATAAGGCCGTGAGGTACATTTACTGGCAATCTTTGTTTTCCAAAGTGATTTCTACCTCCTCCTCTTCAATGTGCCTCTCCATGTTGTTCAAAGATCGCCTCTATGAAGGCCAAGGGCCTCTAGAGAAATGAGAGCTCAATACGGCTACAATTGTAACAATGGCATTATTCTCCTTGAGTCCTTTCTCCTTGTGGGACTCCATCTCTTTGTTCTTTGACCCGTCCCCGCTCCCCTTGAAACGGTCGTGCTCCTCAATCCTGGAATCGAAGGTTGCCCAATTCCATCGGCGGTCCACCCATGTGTGGCATTTCTGCCTGATAATGTTGAGGTGGAACTACTCCTTCACCTCCACCTTATGCTTTTGCTACTCCCTGCGCACAAGTAATGGCTTCAAATACTGTGCAAGGATTTTGCACCATGACTTCTTGGCAAATCCGCTCTTTCAACCCTCGTTTGAAATTGTCAAGAGCCTCTCCTGGACTCATGTCAGTAATTGCGACTTGTAGATCTAGAAATGCCTCCACATACTCTTGTATGTTATTCTTCTGTCTCAATCCCCATAGTCGGGTTCAAGCCATCTGCACAAAATCCACCAATTGGAAATTCTCGAGCAATCCTTCTTACATTACTGTCCATGTGATCTCCCTTCTCTCTGCCATCATGGATTGTTCCCAAGCATCATACCATGTGAGGGCTTCATCGGTCAAGTACTCACATGCAAACATGCCTGCAACATGCTTTGTGATCTCTGTTGAGAACAATAGGAAATATTGATTCATTCTCGAGATCCAATTTTCCACGACTCCTATCATACGCTGCCCCTTGTAAGGCTTGATGTTGCAGGTCTTCTTCATCCGGAGTAGCAATGTGGCTTCATTGTTGATAGGGTTCATTGGCACGGGTGCCTCTCCAAGTACCTCAGTTGCAGGTACTGGGTTTGGAGACGGCTCTTCTTCTTGCATGGCTTGATCGTTCCTGAGGATCTACACTTGACTTTGTAATGTCTCCATGGTCATCTTAATTTCTAGAAATTCATTCAACATCCCTTACATTCCTTGCACCAGCTCTTGCAATTGCGGATCCATGGTTCATGCAACACTCAATTGCTAATGTCTACTTCAATATAGAGTCAATATAATCATTCTGGAAGGCACATGAACTATCGGAACTACCAATTGGACCTCAGAAGCTATCACTTGTTGATAATACTCCTCACCAAAATTCCTAACCACAAAATCTCTAAACATCACTTTTGGCCTCATTACATAACAGATTTCTACTTGAGTGTTAAAAGAGAGAGGATTTGGGACATTCATATCCATATGATCATAATAGAATGTAGATTGTCAAATCCCACTCTCTGTCATATATCACCACAAGTAGAATCACCGGGTTTGGTGAGTTCATCATTCTGTCCATGAATTCTGTACCAAAATGATAAACTAGCGATACCCTCATCTGCTCACGCTGGAAGTACATAACCTTGATGTGGAATGGGTTTGAGAATGGAAAGCTAGGTGCAAGAAATTGTCCTCCCGGCGCATCCATCCCATCCGCTCTCTAAAGTTCTTCCTAAGTCTAACGATTACTCTATGTTCTCCACCTCAAATTACTCAATTTCAGTAGTTCGTGCTATTCCAAGAGAAATGATCCACTCTCTTGGACTAAAACACTCACTTTGATACCATTGTAATACTTCGAGGACAAGAGAAGAGAGAAACCACAAATTGCACACTTAAACATTCAATGCCCCAAAGGAGCACCTTCTCTTTATTATATAGACAAAGAGGATCTCCTCCAAGGAAGCTCCACCATAGGATTAGGGACATAGATAGGTGACATGTCAGCGAGCTCCACCCTTGGATTACTTACTTGGATGGGTGACATGTCTGGTCCAGGTCCTATCTGGTGGGTCAAATAAGCTTTGACCGGAGGGAATCTTTTAGGGAATATTCATGTAGGAATCTCATAATCATGTGAGTAAGGTACCGTTGGAGAGCTCTCAATGAGATAAAGCAGGGGGGAGGGAAGGCCAGTCTTCCCTCCACTGGGAGAGGGGGAATTTGCACATTTTTGAGGCCTGATTCATCCGTTTAGGCCTCCAAAATTGCCTTCAAAGATTTCAAGCATATTTTGGTTCCAACTCTATTAGTAAAAGTCCCCTTTTAGTGATACTCTTTATGATCTGTTTAGTCCATCATGTGTAACATCCTTCCAGATGTTACCAAACCAATTCTCACCTTTAAATCATATGTCTAGCTATTGGTTTTAAGGTTCTCAAGTCTATTTCGGTTTTTGCCCTATTAGTAGAAGTACTCTTTTGGTGATACTTCTATCTTATCTATTTTTACCATCATGTATAACATTATTCTATATGTTACCAAACCAAATTTCACATCTAGATCATATGGCTAGCTCTTGATATTATAAAGCTCCATATATCCTCTAGTTGCATCCTAAGTAGACCAAAGGTGTAACCCAAGTAGACCATACTCTCCTAAATGGACCTCAAGTAGACCACTCTCAATAGTAACCATTGGCTTTGTCCCAAGAATACTATTCCACTTAGTCATCACTCTTAGAATGTGCCTGAATTGTATCAATAGGCACAAAGCTCACAAGTGTTCGAGTTGTAATTGATACCATGGTCCTTGACTATAATGAGCCAAGACTACCACTACTAAAGCATACTAGTAGGTGACATACCCATCCCTAATTTGACTACCAACCTGGCCTATAGGAGGCTGTCTCCTCCCAATAATCAATAGTAAAACTCATGGGGTATAACACTACTCCACCAGTAGCACATCCTATGACTTTGCTACTATTATAATAGCTTGAGCTCTCATCATAGGGCTATTAGTTGGATGACCATGCTGAATTTGGATAATGAGCTCTCCATATGTGATGTACTATGTAGAACCACCTCTAGAGGTATTTGGATCTGAAATGGACACCTCTTCATATTGGTCTTCCATAGCTCAAAATCAACAACTACAACCTTCTCCAACATAAGGGGTTGTGTACTCAAGTCTAATAAGATTCTTTTTGGTGTATAGACCTTCCACAAAGGTCCCACCAAACCAAAAAATCCCACTCTGGTTGTCCAACAAGATATCTTTAGGTGTGAAGCAAGCTCGCTCAAAGGCAAGTCTAGTTGGTAGCTCCTCCAACCTAGTTGATGCTACTTGCCATAAACCATTGGTCGTTGAGTGGATCTCATGCTTTTCAACCAAGTCAACTCCACTATCAACCACCTTTGCTCTAGAAGCAAGAACCATATCATCTATACTCTCAAAAAGTATGGAAGCCAACCAAAACACATGAGCTATGTCTACTCCCAATGTAAACATGTAATTTGTTGAGAACAAAGGGAAGTGCATAATCAATTGAGCCACCTCCAACATTATGCTAAACTCATTATGTGTATTAGCAAGTAGTTAGCTAGCATCTAAACCATCAGGCACTCCATCACCACCTACCACACTTGCACTAGGATGTCTAGGAGACATGGATGTTGTTTGTAGTGCCTTGGAGAATGTGAAAGATTGGAGAAGTCTGACCTATTGACCAGCCTCTCCTCTCTATGTGTCCAACTCCATTGATGCTCCTCTAGACTCTAGAGCATACATGGCATTCTTATTCACTACGGTAGATGCATCTACTTGTGCTACTCTACACATAAAATTCTAGGATATCTCTATCTATAGCATAAGAGATGGAAGCCTCAACACCCAAATTTGACCTTCTCCGAGCTATGGCCATGCTAGCCAATCTTTGCTCCAACTATTCAATTTGAGTAACCATGGTTGTATACTAGAAGCAAGAGTAGGTATTGCTAGGAGGGGATCTTCTACCACCACCTCATCTTCCATGACTTGGAGCTCCTCTACCAACTACCGTATCAGCCTTACTACTTTGTAACTCTAGGTGAAGGTTAAAGCATTGTTCACAAGTGTGACCAAATTTGTGGCAATGGTCACATTGTTGCTATATTGGCTATGATGCACCATAGGTATCATGTCCACTGCCTTAAGTGCATTCTCTATTGTGGTGAGGTCCACCATAAGTCCAACAAGCAACACCACTTCTCATTGGCTACTACTAACCCACAAATGAAGGTAAGCATATCATTGCACTAGGCACTCCACTCACTCCAAAAGATCTGAGCTATCCACTTTTCTTACGAGATCCAACATGGTGTGGTGCACTCTATTGCACTCTAGAAGAAGTTATAGCTATGGATGAGGTCTCTTTACCAAATCCTGATGTCATCACTCTCTCTTCTGCAATGTTGAGCTCAATATGCTCAGCCAAATTAAAGAACATTGCCAAAGTAGGTAAGGTAGCACATAACAACATAGCATCATGTATCTTATGGTGCAACTCCTTGTCCAATATCCTATACCAAAATTGAATTGTTTGGGCCTTAGTAACTTCTTGAGTGAAATTGATCAACTATCTCATGCAAGTGTATGCCTTGCATAGGCTCTCTCTAGCCTTCCACTGGAATTCTTGCAAGATCCTCAACTTTTCTATTTGTAGTCCTTGGCAGTTTTATCTTAAACACTAGAAGAACTACACCATGGGCTTAAAGCTCACTATTGCACCTCCTCCTGCAATAGTACCTCCACCTCCAACTAGTGCGCCTCTATTGGATACATCAATGCTACTAGAGCTAGAACTCATTGATATTGCTTATTTCTCCTTGGAAACCAAGCTTGAAGTGATGGAGATGTAGTTTGGAGATTAATATTGTCTTGATAGCTTGATCTGCTCCAAGTAAGCTCTCTTGAACTCATGGTAGTCATCTATGCATGGAACCTCTAAATGATAAAACAACCCTTCCATGGCATGAAAGGTGTAAAAAAAGTTGTGTTCCACATTTGCTATAGATCACACCAACTATCAAATCTGATAAATATTAAGATTGTGCATAAAAAAACTTTACACTTATATGAAATTTTTGAAGTTCTTGTTGGTTTTAACCCAATATTATTTTTTATTACTGATAATTAATTGTGCATAAATCATCATCTTTATGTCTAGAGGATCAAATCTTTGATGGTCGGGTAGTGAGAGGAGATTTAGAAAAGCATACACTACCCATTGTGAAATTAAGGTTTGACAAGGAGCCAACATCATCCCTTGGATAAGAGAGAGGGAGAGAGAGCTTAGAGATTGGTAGAGATAGATAGGGTTGTAGTAGAGAGAGAGAGGCATAAGACTCAAGCTAGTGAGTTAGAGTTGCAATCTCATAATACTCAAACTAGTGATATAGAGATGCAATCTCAAACACCACATAAGATAGCCTAGGGGAGAGCCTAGTGTGATGAAACCTAAGAAGGAAATAGTTTCATGGAGATTGCAAGTTTCACATGATCTCTCATCCCAACCCCTTTCACAAATGTGGACACCAAGATAGAGTAGCTTGAGGAGAGGAGGATTACAATGAAATATGAGGTTTCTATGCTTGAGTATCTAAGGATGAGGTTCTCAACTAGTTTGTTCCTTATATCATTTATAAAGTAGATAGGTAGAAGAAAATTGTAGTTTTGGACATTGGTTGTCTAGTGGATATTATGTGAGATAGCAATCCTCTCTTTATCCAATAGTGTGAGTTGACATAGTGGTGTGGATGGACCCATTATAGAGGTAGAAATACTTTTTGTACATACCACAACCTAGAGTTAGAGAGTTCATTTCATATTGTGTGACCTCATTTGAGATTATTGTGACAACCTGGTGTCAATATGCTCATAGTATAATCAGTAAGGACATGTCATTCCCATGGTGGATATGGCTAAGAATGAAGGAAAGCATCACATTATCATAGTTCATTTAATATTTAATATTTAACTTTTTGAGCAAGAGTCACTCCCTACATAGAATAGTGTCATCATTTATGGCACAGTATAGAAAAGAAAAAGAAAACAAAACTAATTGCTTTTATTTCAAATATTATCTATGATTACTCTTGAAGATGATTGCTTGCTTCACTTTGAGTACCATTTCTATTGCAAAACCATTACTCCTACAAGTGTGTTCTTCCCTTCCTAGAAGGCATAGCTTAAAGCATGCACCTCATGTTGGCCAGATGTCTTGTTTCTTTTATTTCATGGTATTGTCCATACGGTGAGCTTCTTAATCCACTCCTTGCACAAGTTCACCCCTTTAGGTCCTTTATCCGCACACCTTGATCAAACATGAGTACCAACTCTAAACCACATAGTTGGGATATTACTATTAAATTCCTCACCTCTACTCTGACCTAGACATTTGACAAAAAATAAAATGAAGAGATAGAATTTGCAAAGAATGCAAAGTACTCTTTACTTGTAATCAAATAGTGTAGAAAAAACAAACACAAGTGCCTTTGGTCCTCAACTTAAGTACCTTTCTTCAAAAACACAAGCACTTTGAGTAAATAGTCAAATACTCAGAGTTGTACACTAGTAAGATACTTAGAGTTGTATAGTAGTATCCACACTCAAAATTGTACATAGTTCACTAAGTGCACTAGGAAATGTACAAGACGTTGGAGTTGTTTGTCCAAAGGTTGCAAGTTAAATTAGAATAGGTGGGGAAGACTTGATAGCTTCCTTGATTCATGCTAAGCACCTACTCATTTTGATTAGGATAAGATAGGTTTAGGACCTTAATTGAGTGATGTATAATATAGCTTAGTATTTTAAGAGATCCACCTGGGATCTTGATCCCTTTGTGTAATACCAAGAGCTAGCCATATGATCTAGATGTGAAATTTGGTTTGGTAACATCTGGAATGATGTTATACATGATGGTCAAAATAGATCAGATAGAAGTATCACCAAAAGGGTACTTCTACTAATAGGTCAGAAAACCAAAATAGACTTGAAAACCCTAGAACCAATAGCTAGACATATGATTTGAAGGTGAGAATTGGGTTGGTAACATATAGAATGATGTTACACAGGATGGACTGAATAGATCAGAAAGAAGCATCACCAAAACGGGACTTCTAATAATAGAGTTGGAACCAAAATATGCCTGAAATCTTTGAAGGCAATTTTGGAGGCCTAAACGGATGAATTAGGCCTCAAAAATGTGTGCAATTTCCCTCCCTCTAAATGGAGAAAAGGCTAGCCTTTTCTCCCCCTGCTTTGTCTTGTTGAGAGCTTTCCAACAGTACCTCACCCATGTGATTTTGAGATTCCTACAAGAAGATTCCCTAAAAGATTCCCTCAAGTCAAAGCTTGTTTGACCAACCAGATAGGACCAGGACCGACATATCACCCATCCAAGTAAATAATCCAAGGGTGGAGCTTGCTGACATGTCACCTATCTATGTACCTAATCCTATGGTGGAGCTTCATTGGAGGAGATCCGCTTTGCTTATATAATAAAGAGAAGGTGCTCCTTTGGGGCATCGGAGTTTGAGTGTTCAAGGGTGTGTTTCTCTTCAGGTCTCCTATCCTCGGAGTATTACACTTTGGCTTGAAGCCAAAGAACTTCCTCTTGGTGGAGTGCCTTCCACTAGAATCACTAGGGATGACAAACTATGTTTGGCTTTAAGGTATCTAACTAGCTGATCAGTCTGTGCTTGATATTTGGATATTTCTAACATATAGGTGTGCCAAGTTTTTGTGAACTTCTTATAAGCATGATCCCTTAATTACAAGGATATGAAGTTCATCTTCTCCTCTTTGAAGGCCTTGCTCTCTAGCCTTTGAATTTGGAACTACAACTCATGCCATTTTATTTGTGGTGCTCAAAGTTGTCATCCTCCTTTAGCTTCTCAATGAAGAGATTCTTGGCTCCTCCAATTCATGAATCACTTGGTGCTTGTGTTCTTCCATCTGTTGGGTCCAAGTATCCCACTCTACTTGTAGTGTTATTTGCTTGTCCAACTCTTTCTCTAATTCCTTAGCCATATATTCTAATTGCAATACCACCTCCTTTTTGGTACCCTTGCATTTGGACTTCTAAGATGATAATTGTATCATGGCATTCCTTCAATTCATTTTGAATGCTTTCTAACTCATTGCATTTGGCACAAAATTGCTCTTCAATATCTCTTTGGCATTAGTCATGTTTAAGTCAAAGTGTTGTCAACTCACTTTGCACCTTCTAATTCTCTTTGGCTTGTTGAGCATGATCAATCTCCAAAGTGGCATTGTGCTTCTTGGTTATGTGGTTTTCTTGTACCAAAGTATTTACTTTCCTTGCCTCTTCCTTGTACAAGTCCTTGGTCTTGGTTTCTTCTTCTTTGACTAGGTCTTCTTTGGCCTTCCAAGTGTAGACTTGCTTGTGTATGTTTTTGACCAGTGTGGTGTAATTTACAATGTCAAGGCAAATCATTTGGCTTGGTATTGAAATAGGAGGGTCTCTATCTATGGCAGTGCAACTCCAACTAAATGTATGATGAAGTTTTCACCCTCTTGAATTAGCATTGGCACTAAAGGTCTTGATCCATCTCTGATCTTGGTCTGTGCTCTTGGTGTAGCATCTGGAATGCTGGCCTCAATGTTGACATCTTCCTCCTTGGCATGCTTGGTGATTTGGTCTTCTTCATATTGTAGGACTTTGTATTGATATGAACTTTAGGCCAAAGTTCTCGGGCAATTGAGCACTTGGCACAATATTTATGCTTAATTAGAGATTCTTCTTCTTTGATGTGGCTCAATGGTGCTTGTTTTGGTGCACCATCATCCTTGGTCATGTCTTATTTAAGTCTTGCAAGGCACTCTTCCACTTCTTGGTATTGCAAGTTCAGGATAGCCTACACATCTTCCCAATGGTCCTGTTTTTCTTTCTCTTAAGGCAGAAGGTGATGCTTGTAAGGTTAACAACCCTTGATTGTCTTCTTCCTTGTCCTTATCATCCTCTGTATCCTTTGCCTGTCCTTTGGATGAAGACATATCAATCACTTGAGTGATGGTGCATGACTTCTTTGCAAATGGCAGTTGCTTCTTTGGTACTCGTCTTGCTTTTGGTTGCAATCTTGGGTGCAACCAATTCCTTGTCCATTGGGACAAAAGAAGCTAGTTGTAATATATTGGGTGTTAACATCTGTATAATTAGCTAGTAAGATGTGCCCTTTAGGTTGTTCATCAAAATAACTTGCATGATAGAAATAGATGAGGAATCTCTTCCTCCTCTTGGGTTAGGAGATTGGTTCCCATGTAAAAATGCATGGCAAATGGAGTAAGGTCTGTAGCACTTCCTTTGTCCTCAAAACTTGGTGTATAGTCCTAGCTTCCCAATTTAACATGTTGATCCAATCAATCGGCTTGCTTGAGTACATAGAATCAAAGAAAACAACTTAGTTATTATCAGTTAAATTAAATAGGTATTTTGTTTGAGTTTGAAGATATTCATAATTGCCTCTACTATGGCTCCTTTTGCAAGATTTTGGTAATTGGCTACTCTCTACCCATTATCCTTCAATTTCTTGTCATTGAAAGTACCCTTGATTTTGCAATCAACTTCTTTTTTGTAAATTTTAAGTCAAGGGTCATTATTTTTGCCACTCTTACATCCATGCCAAATACCATGCACCAAGGCTTCTTTATCTAGTTGTTGGGTTTACCTTTCATTCCCTTGGTGTCTCTTTCCTTGCATCTTATGTATCATGGCAAAGTCATTCAATTCCCAATTTAAAAGCAAGAACCTCAATGTTTGGTCTAGATTATTGTATTCCTATAGTATATTGCGCATTGCTCATAATAGGAGACCTAAGGATAGCCTCTAGGATCTTTCTATATGTTCTAGGTACAAACACCATGATGTTGGATGGTAGGAAGAAGGAAAAGTTGAATCTTGATCTACTCATAGTACTAAAAGTCACTCCAAGTACTACCTAAGTTGGAAGAGTATAGACTTGCTTGGTTCTCAACAAAGTATCAAAGTTACTTGATAAGCTTACTAAGGCATGTGACTCTCTAAAAATTGTAGATGCTTGCTAAAATCCTCAATTATAGTTCAGGTCCTTGCTCATTCTTCAACCCTTTGGTAGTTAAGGAGTAAGTAAGCACTTGTAGTTCACACATACAAAGCCATATGCATGTCTTCCTTGGTTAGCGGTCACTATTCTACCTACAAATCTTTCCAGATCAATCACTTTCCCACTTGCAAAGCTTGCTTACTAAGTGTCAAGGGTATTGTAACGGCCATTGATGGCAATTCTTGACTCAACTTGTGGTGCATTCAAATCATTGCAACTCTTGAAAATGAGTGCCAACTCGGTACTTGGCACGTGGGCCTATAAGCACTTGGATTATCCTACATCATTTGACCAATTCTTGTCCTAACTTCTATGACACCATCATGATACAAGTGCCACCTCTTTTTGGAGAAAGTCCTATAGTAACTACTAATCTCCATGGTCTTTCACTACCACCTAAGCATGATTTGATCAACAAAAGCAAGTTTTGCAGAAATAGAAGCACCATACTTCTCATCTAGACAATAGCACAAGGATAGAGTTAGAGCATCTCAACTCATCCATATGGGATGAGGGTTTTCTACCAAAGGAAGTACACATAGGTACATACCTCATGGTCTTGTTTGACCAAGGAAGTAGGTATATGGAGTCCTTTAGTAATTATCTTCTTAGATATTTTGCATTTACCGCTCTAGAATTGTCCCTCCTAGAAATATTGATAGTTGATAAGGTCATGCTTCTACATAGAGAAAACCATACTCATCATGTTATCCATACTCTTAGATTTAATTCTTTTCATATGAGAATTAGTACCTCATAAACTTCATTATATGCTCTTGATAACTCTCTTAGATAGATTTAGAGGAGACACACTCTCTACCATTGACTTCTTCACCAGATAATGGATTTTGGGTTATCTTAGGGATTATAGTATGGATCCATATGAGAGTTTTGCAATGTCCTTTAAGGATCCTCCTTTGCATCACTAAGAGAGGTGTTGGATGTAGACTTATAGTCCAATGTGGATCAAAAACTTATTTCCATAGTGATGAGACATGATCCTAAACCTGTCCTCCTTGTTAGGTTTCACTTTGCTCATTGTACAAAGCATTGACAACACTATCCTTGATAGCTCAATTTCACAATGATCCACTTTCTCAAAGTTACATAACCTCCCTTAGACGCATAAAAATTTTACAACTCCATTTTAGGTTCAATAAGGATGAAACAATCAAATTCAACAAATGCAAGAAGGATAGAATTACAAAAAAAAAAAATCAATTGGCTATATTTAGCCTAAAGAGCACTATTGGTTTTGGAATGCAATGAATTCACCCCTTCAAGAAGGAGGATTTTTAATTGTTTGCTCTAGCCACATGCCTCTTCTTGTTACAAGTTGCATATTCTTTATCATTATTACTCCTAAAATTCATCAATCTCATAACAATTTTTCAAGTAAGAATGAAACCACTCGTGGATAGCATTCAACTTCATAGCTTAAACTTTTATGAATATCCATTAAAAAAAGTTTACAAAAGTCATTACTCTACCTTTAAAATTTCATGGATCTTAGTATTGAAGAACCCATGTATTTCCACCTTTGCTTCTCTCCTCTTGATATCCAGACCATTGACCTAGTGATGAAGTTGACCTAATAAGCTATGTTTGCATAGTTGACATAGTAAGATATGTTTACGTAGTTGACATAATAAGATACGGTCGTCGAGAGCCTTCTCTCCTATGTTTTCCTAAAGCTATTTTGCGATCAACCTCCTCTCTTTTAAAGTCTGTCCTCAAGGTTTCAGGGAATTTTTGCCTACTAAAATGAAATGAAAGGTGCCCCAATTTTCGAGTTAGGAAAGATTTAATTTAATAGTATCTTTTATTTGGCACTTCGACTTAACTAGATACCTCATATTGGACAGAAAGTTTAACAACCCCCCTTGTATATCTAAATGGCACATCAATCCTATATTACAGCTATATTATAAACACAAAAATGGCTCTCTTAAATATTCACAATAATGTATAAGGTAGTTTTTTCAAAGAAATATCGTAGCGGTCAGTTGATAAGGTAAGAAAATCGAGATACGGATTCCATTGGTTTTAGTCTATCATACGAATGAAATGTTTAAAAGCAGATTGTCGATTTCTAAAAGAGATTGTATGATTTTAAAAGATTGATAAGGTAAGAAGATTGAGGTGCAAATTCAATTAGTCCTAGTCTATCATACGAATGAAATGTTCAAAAGCAGAATGTCTATTTCTAAAAGGAGATTTTTTTTATTTTTAAAGATTTTATGGCAACTGTCGATGTTAATGGATAATATATTATTAACAATAATTATTGGTCAAATATTATCATACACTTAACTTTATAAAACCGAGTTGCCAATTTCTCTCATATCTATGGAAATTGATAAAATTTAATAAATTAAAAAAATGTAAATTTAGAAGAGTAAGAATACCTTATTTACCCATGATTAAAACAAGTTATTAAATCTATCATTTTTAATCCTAATCAAAACCTTAATAGTTTGATCCTAGCCCGATATCCCAACTTAACCTGGTTCTTCAACCCCATCATGTTCACTAAGTTTGCTAATGCTTTGTCTTATCAATGCAATAATAATAGAAAGAAGATGACCACTTGCATTAACAAAAAGGATGGGAATACCCCATCAAGCCATACAAGGAAAGGACAGATGGGGTAAATAGCGCTAAGCTCCACTAGGGACAATATGATAAATCTGCTCTACCACACCTAAGGTATCCAAGCTATGCAAGTTGTACGGTCCACAACAATTGGAACATCCAAAGATGCATCACTTAGTATGATTGCTCTCCTATGGATTGCACCAACCAATGCACTCTATAGAGTAAGGAACATACATTGTCTAAAATATGCTACAAAGTGTGAGAGTGAGAGTGGTACCTTTAGTGTCTAACACAATAAGCTCTCATGCAATCCCTAACAAATGTATGGAATGCCTTGTCCATTTCTCCATATAACTCCAAGGCTAGAGGAGAAAAGAGTTGATCTTGTTACATACCCTTATACTTGGAGACCTTGCAAGCTACTGCTCCACTTGCCACCCATTCATTGAGATAGGTAATCACTCTCTCTAAATCTCCATAACCACAACATCTGCTATTGTCACTTGATCATCTCAAACCAAGTATAAGTCTATCCTAACACTTGTAATCTACAAAGCATACAATTACTCCTTCCAAGCCAAATGTCCATTTTCTCATCCCATAGCAAACACTATATCCTTGATAGCATCATGGGTAGCTATCCTTTGTCTTCCAAAAAGACACAATGTCATATGGACTGCAGCTGCATCTAGTGTAGAACCATACTCACAAGTGAGTAATGAAGATGCAAATAGGTGGACCAAACCTAGGTGAAACCTCATAGTTGTAGAGAAAGTGGGTGGTATGAGTCGGAATGCCTTAATGCATGATGAAGCTTGGATCCAAGAACCTACACCCTTGTTGGAGCAAGAGCAAAGATGTGCTCTAGTAGCTTGAGGAATAGACAAGTCAACTAAGAGAGAATGTAGCGTATGTTGACACTATCGCTCCATCAAAGAAGACTATAAACCTCTAGTCTAATCTGAAAATAGTGAAGCAAAAGATAGAAGGTCCTCCACTGGCCATGGGAATAGACTATCTCTCATATGTTGCACTAACATCTAGAGAGAAAAGAATCTCTGCTCCACATGTCACATATGTCTCTAGAACCAACCTATCAACAACCACAAAATAAGAGGAAAGTAGGGATGCCAAGAGAGCACAACTATCCAAAAACACTTTGAGTGTCATCACTTCCATAGACAGCAAACCTACCCCTCCACACAAGATTAGTAGAGATGTTTGACTATGTGCCAAATCCTCCATCACACACTCAAATATCCTTGGTCCAATAATATCACCAAAGACTCTCATAATCCTCCTAACAAAAGCTCTCAAATATGATATGAAGGTCAAGGAGCAAAGAACTATGCAAAGGAGGTAAGGTGATCAATGAGCAATTGTAAAAGACTAAGACCAAGGAGGGAAATAGGTGAATGGAAGCTCATATTGGGACATTTGAATCAGGGAAAACTCCAAATGCCTAGCATAAGCTTTAGCTCTTGTATTTATATGGATCATACAAGGCTCTTGAGAAGCTTCTCAAGAAACTTTCTTGAGCCGCTTTCTTGGAATGCAAGCCAAGTTAATTGAGAAGCTTCTCAAGAAGCTTCCTTCTAGAAGCTAAGTTAGTTGGAAGTTTCTAGAATCTAACTACTTGGGGTGCAAGCTAAGCTAGTCGGGAAGCTTCCTAGATACATCTGGAATATTCTAGGCTAATTTGTCTTATCTGCTACTTTGTTAGCCCTATTAACTTCATCGTTAAACTCCATATTGTTACATATTCCCCCACCACTAATTGATGATGTCCTCATTGCCAGTGAAGCTTCAAACTCCTGGATGACCAGTTGGGCATTCTAGAGATGAGAAAGAAGTCCCCATGTGGCATCATGAAGGGGATACCCTTTCCAAAGGATGTTGTACTCTGTATGTTGTCGACGGCCTTGTTGAATGTGGCAACACGCAAGGATACAATCAACTTTGTACTCCTCATGATCATTGATAGGGACAAGAGGAGAGGGAAGTTGGACTCAAGAGGAAAAAGAAGATGGGCTAGGAACAAAGGATTTCATATTGGAAACATGAAAGATAGGATGGATGTACATATGACAAGGCAAGGCAAGTCGATAAGTAACCGGAGAGACAATTTGGGTGACAACAAATAGTCCTATCCAATTAGAGGGGAGTTTATGAACTTGGGCATCAAGTGGAGAGGGAGGTTATTGGATGAGAGCATGACCTTATCACCAACTTGAAAGCTAAGATCATGAGGATGGTGATCCGCATATGGTTTTTGGCAATTCTAAGCAACAAGGAGATGAGATTTAGCTTGTTAGAGGGATTGGAAGATGGTGGTCAAGAAGGTGGAAGTATGAGAGACATGAGATGGAGTTGGAGAAAGAAGGGAATTTGGAACAAGTGTGTCTTGGCCAAAATTGAGAAAGGAGAGAATCCGGTGCTTGCCTATTTAGAATTATTGTAGGCAAACTCTGTAGCTGCAAGACATTCATCCCAATTAATATGGTGAATGTTGACAAAGGCACAAAGCATATTTTCTAAGGTGTGATTTTCATGTTCAGTTTGTCCATCAATTTAAGGATGATAGGCTGTGGACAAAGCAAACATGGTGCCAAGTATCTGAAAGAGTGCTTGCCAAAAATTTTGGGTGAAGCATGGATCACGGTCGGATATGAGTACATGTGGCATCCCATGATGCATGAATACATTGTCAAAGTAGATTTGTACCAAGGTTGGAGCATCCACAGTATTAACCGTTGGTGCCAAATGGATTTGCTTACTAAGCTTATCCACAAACACCACAATTGATGTGTGACCTTTTTTTGTCTTGGGCAAGGAGGTGATGAGATCTAAGTTCACATGTTCCCAACTAGATGGAATGGGGAGTGGTTGAAGGAGTCCACTCAGTTTTTGGTTATTGACCTTGTTGTGTTGGCAACTCTCACACAATCAGACAAACTCTCAAACATCTTGTGCCATGTTGGACCACCACCATTGGCATTGAAGGGTACCCAAGGTCTTGTCCACACCCATGTGACCAGCAATTGGTAAATCATGGGCTTCTTGAAGGTGCACAAATTAGAGATCACCTTTGGCTGGAACATAAATTTGGTCCTTATGGAATAGAAGGCCTTCCTTGAAGGAGAAGTTGTTTTACTCCTTATTGCATGCTATGAGACAACCATGTACCATCTGGAAGAAGGGATCTTGTTGTAGAGCTGACCGAAACTCATTTTGGACCTTGGAGTCAATTGACACCATCATAATTGCCGTCGTGATGAGAGGAAGAGACTTCAAATCAGGTTGTCATAATAGGGCATCAAGGATGACATGGAACCAACCTAGTTTATACTCAAGTTTGATGTCAAAAAATTGGAATTGCTACTCCTATTGATGATGTCAACTCTTCATGTGTTCCAAGTGTAAGGTAGTTGAGGATCATAAGGTTGAAGAATGGGTCTTGAAGACACCATATATTTCAAGATCTAGAATGCTTCTTTGGGCTTGGAGGTCCCCTGAGAGCTTGAGCTATTCCTAAGAGGTCAGTCAATAGTGTAGCCACATGAGCATAATAGTGGATGAATTGTTGGTAAAAACTAGCCAATCTATTAAATGCCCGTACTTTTGTAGCATCCTTTGGAGTAGGCCAATCAATAATGGCCTTGATTTTCTCTTCTTCCATCTTGATCCCCTTTGATGAGATCTTGTGACCCAAGAAGCTAACTTCCTTGTACCAAAAGGTATATTTTGACTTCTTGCAATAAAATTTCCATTGTCGTCGTTGTCTTAAGACTTCTCGCATGTGATTCACATGTTCTGCCTTTGTCTTGCTATAGATTAAGATATCATCCAAGAACACCACCATGTACCGATCCAATAGGCCATCCAACACCTTATGCATCTGATCTATGAAGATTGTTGGAGCATTAATGAGCCCAAAAGGTAGAACTCTCTACTCAAAATGTCCATACCTTGTACAAAATGTAATCTTTTGCACATCCTCCCTATCAGTGGTGATTTGCCAATAGCTATTACAAAGATCCAACTTGGAGAAGTATTGTGCTCTATTCATTTGATCAAGCAAGTCACCAATTTGAGGCAAGGGATATGCATTTCTCATTGTTTGCTTATTGAGCCCACGGTAATCAATACAAAAATGAAGTCCTCCATCCTTCTTCAAAATCAATAGTAGCAATGCTCTCCAAGGAGAGGTACTATGTTGTATGAAGTCCTTCTCCAACAACTCCATAAGTGTTTTTTGCAACTCCTCCAACTCCTTTGGTGAGAGCTAATAGATTGGTCTACTCACTAGAGTACTCCATGGCAATAACTCGATCTTGAAGTGCATACCATGATTGGATTGTAATCCCTTTGGTAGATCATCTAGAAACACGCTTGCAAACTCTTGAACTATCCGATCAACCATTGCTTGATGAGTCTCTTGGCTCTCTTCAGATTGTCCTTGTACAATTGACTTCATTCACACCGTGAAAGTAGACTTATCTTCCTCCTATGCTTGCTCTATGGTTGCTTCAATAACAAACTTCCCATCTAGGGACCCATCTCTCTTCAAAGCTTGCTCCATAGTTGCCTTCTTGAAAAACTTCCCATCTTGGGACTCATCTCCCTTCAAGGCCTACTCCATGGCTGCCTTCTTGACAAACTTCCTATCCTCGGATTGAATGTTTTTAAGTGTCTTACTTAGAGGTGCCAAACAACATAATCAGAAATTCCTACCTTGATGTTGTACTTGAAATTTTCTATCGGGTCCAATCAAATTGAGCCTTATGGTGCTCAAGCCAAGGTAGTCCTAGAATGACATCATAGTGTAGACGTGCCACTAAAAACCTCATACACTCCAAATACTCCTTCCCAATCTTGAAGGTAACAAGATGTGAGGTACAAAATTCAAAACCCTTTCTACCATCCACCATCATCAATTTACTTCCAATTAATGGTTTGATAGGAATACCCAATTCCTTTGCTACTTGCATAGACATGCAATTCTTTGAACTTCCAAAATCAACCAAAATCTTACAACCCAAATTAGATATTGTACCTTGCAAGTGAAGCAAACTTGCATAGGTCTAACTTTCAATCCCATTGGAACTAATCAAGCTTCCAATAGGCAGCTCAAAATCTCCTACTAGGATTCCTCGTTTCCTTGATCATTTTGATCCACAAATTTCATCTGGGTGACTTGTTGAGATCACCCATTCTTGAGTGGACATTGAGCGATGCAATGTCTCAATTGGTGAAAATTTAAAAAACCACCATTTTGTTGTAGTTTTTCTCTATCTGCAATGCCAAATGGTCTCCATTGAATAGCATCAATCTCCATTTGGTGCCAGCTCTTCCACTTGTGTGTAGTGTATCCGTAGGTTCTATGGAGGTTGAGGTCAAAACAAAGTTGTTGCAACCAAGGAATCAAAACGTTTGGCCAATTGCATGGCTTCCTCCAAGTGTTGTGGCTCTCGCATGGTTATCTCTAACTTGGTTCTTGACTTCAAGCTCCTCACAAATTGATCCAGATTTTCACCATCATTTGCATGATGGTGTTCTGGAATTGTGTGATATAACTTCTTACAAAGCCAATCTGTTTTAACTTTGCCAATCTATCTTGTGCAGCTCGTGTGATATTTATAGCTTGGAATCAACTAATTATTGCACTCTTGAATTCTGCCCAAGTCAAGATTGGTGTACAATTTTTCATTTAGCTTGCTCCACTTGGAATCTCCACCATAGCTTTGCTACTCCATTCAATTGGCTAGAAGCTAAGAGAATCTATTTCAATCGTCTTGAAGATTGGTAGCTTCAAAATAACATTCACAGTCAAACATAAAATTCTCTATTGCACTTAGGAGATTCTTACCTTCAAATACCTTGGGTTTAGGGAATCGGATTTAATCTTCTCCTTCTTGAACTAGTGCACTCACTATGTGCTCTTGTCATCGATTATCTCATTCATCCAACAATCAAGCAAAGTGCTCAATTTGTTGTTGCATAGCAATGATAACCTTGGGCATTGCCACCATGGTTTCTAATCTATCATGCCATCCCTAATCTATCTAATTTATTAACACATAGAAGTAGCACATCCACTATTCTTCATAAGTTACAATTGGAAGCACCAAGGGTTCCTCAGATATGGTGATCATATGTATAAAATCTTGTCCAAAGCATGAGGTGATGAATTGTATAAAACATTATTTGGGTAGTACTTGGATACAAAAATCCCAATGTTTTGGTAGAAGTGGATTTGGTGGTCTATAAATTCCATCCGTCCCATTCATGCTCTGATACTAATGTAAAAGACCAAGACTGAGGAGAGAAATAAGAGAATGGAAGCTCACATTGGGACACTTGAATGAGAAAAAACTCCAAATGCCTAGCATGAGCTTTGGCTCTTGTAATTATAGGGATCATACAATGCTCTTGAGAAGCTTCTTAATAAGCTTCCTTCACCCACTTTCTTGGAATGCAAGCCAAGTTAATTGGGAAGCTTCTCAAGAAACTTCCTTCTAGAAGCCGCTTACTTGGCATGCAAGCTAAACTAATTGGAAGCTTCTAGAAGATACCTACTTGCGGTGCAAGCTAAGCTAGCCAAGAAGCTTCCCAAGAAGCTTCTTAGATACTTCTAGAACATTCTAGATTAATATTTTTTATTTGCTACTTCGTTAGCCCTACTAACTTTGTTGTTAAACTCCATATTGTTACACAAGTGGTAAAAGGTCTCTTGATTTGATCTATATGACCCATGATGCGTGTATCATCTACCAAGGAGTGAAATATACAACTAGCATGGCCAAAGTAGTAGAGAAGAGACCTCTAAAGTGAGCCATGGTAAATAAAGATCCCCTAAAGGATCTCCTGGACGTGTACCACTAGTTGACTCTAAGATAGCGACTCCCTCTTATGAACAACCATACTGGTAGTAAAAGGAAGCAAGAGAGCCATAAAAAGATTGCACAAAAGGAATAAGACTCACCAAGGATCCACTATCCTCCCTAAGCTCTCTAAATATGAATGCTTATGAGACACTATTAAAAGTGTTCTCAACATCCACTTGTAGGACAACCCACTTTGGATGGATATCTAGGAGTGCCTTTATGCCTAGAGATATAGTCTCACATCCTCCAAGTGTAACTACTCCAAAATGATGCGGATTGATGTAGACTGAGGTGTTATTGGAAATAATAAGTATGTTGAAGGAAAATGGTACGGCTAACCAAACATAAAAAGATCTCTCCAATAGCAATCGGTGTAATACTCTCCTTGTCCTTCCCCATCACAAGAAATCAACTAGCATCTAACACCCGACTAACATACATAGAGATATCTCTTCTTGCAAGTTGTTTCAAGTAGTTGCTATTGCAACTACTTGAAACAACTTGGTAAAACCTCTAGAAGGATCATCTACCTAAAAGTAATCCCTAAGATGCTCATATACAATCCTTTTGCACAATGCTTGTGCAAAAGTGACATATCAAGACATAAATGTTACTAGGTTGATAATCTAAGACCTCTAGTGGTAATCCTTCTCTTGCCATAGGATGAAGTGAGCATAAGGAAAAGATAGTCTCATCAGTAAGACTAACCATAGACAAAAAGGTGTAGCGCTTGTGCTGCTCTGCTAAAATCTCACACTTGACCCAATGTCCTACACCATCGTAATTGAATGGACTCTATGGTCTCTTTTGGCTGAACTTGTCTCCTAAAATGTGTAACACTAACAGATTCCTCCTATATGACCTGCCCCATCCCCCGCTCAGAATTGATAAAATCTAGTAGCCATCTCTCTATGCCCCACACGTCCCCCTCTAGCATAACAAAGACACCATTGAGAGAGCAAGAGTGTAATGTCATTACATTACTTTGCGGATTTGCTTTTCGCCCACCACTTGATTGTTTGGCACAAGATTCCTTGGACGAGTTAAAATGGTTTTCATTCCTCTTAGTGTGTGGTCAGATCATCATTGTGAGTGCCACATACCTATACTATTTGGCCTTAGCCCCATGTAGCACCCATATTGAGGTGGTCTTAGTGTAGGATAACACCAAGACCATCCTCAAGCTTACAAGGATAAAACATACAAGGTTACATACTACGCGGTCGCTATGTACACCTTGACAAGAACATTAATGCAAACATTGTTTTACTTGAACGAGACAATCGACTACAAAGTGGACCCCAATGGTGGGTCTATCCCCTTGGAGTGTCGTTAAGTGGGCGTGCCAAAGTTGGTAATTCCCATATGTGGTTTTCTCCGCTTGAAAGTTCCTAGCGCACATGGGAGACGAGGTGGGTGATTTTAAACGTCTACAAATTGAAGATGCTCTTTAACTACTACTTGAGAATTGTGCTTCGAGCAAAACCAATCAGACTTAGTGTCTACTAGGAAAGCAGATACTGTAGACTGTAAATAGGATAAAGCAGACTACTTAGATTACTTGGAGTTAGTTCGCAAAACTCCTACTCGTGAAGAAACTATAGGTGGTAAAGTATTTGACTTCTTCACAGGATGGACTATAGTACCGTATACATTTGTCAGTGATACAGCAATGCATAAAGTACTCTCATGATAGCACGGTACAAAGACTATATTGGTAGCAATACATTTGCTATAAACCTTCAGGGATTATTAACATGATTACTAGGTTTAAGACAATATAATGTATCCTACCATTATACCCTGTGTTATCTTTAATTGGGTCTGATTTCTTTCTCTTACTGTGAAGGGCACTTGCCCTTGGAACTTCTCAAGAAGGCTCGTTGGTAAAAGTAGGCCACATTGTTTCCATTCCAAACTTTTTGTAATCAAAGATCCGAGAAACCCCTCTTTGCTTCTTGATCAAAGTCGTACTTGACTCTATCTGGTTGAGATATGGAGTACTTCTTCGCACATTAGTACAACGAACTTCACTTATCTTGTAAACTTGCCTGCTACAGTTTACCGATGGATAAGTACAACGTCCCAAAAGACCACAAGTTCATTCATCTTGCAGAATGGCGGAGTTAAGAGGAGAGTCTTCTTGCATTTGCGAACCTGCTTATAAAGACCGCTGTTTAAACATAATTGGAAGTCACTCCAACATCGCTAAGACCAACTGATTGCTGTTCTTCACTACCGTACTTCGCTTCTATTGTAGATAGCGCCATGAGTGATATCCAGACATCGGGACTCAATTGAGGCGAAATTTAGCTACAGCACTGGAAATTGTCCACTGTCAACTGCTGTCATTGTAGGACCTACCTAATCATCAAATAGATGATCGGGTCCTACCTAGTTCAAGGAGTCAAGGTCATTTGAGAAAGATGTTGTGATTCGTGATTCCTACCCTTCACTTCATGTGAGTTAAAAGTCTCAGCCAATCTTTCCTTGTGGTCCGTGGAGGGGCTATGCCTCCATTTGACACAGCATGAAAAAGAAATATCCACGGATCAGTAAATATCCTCATTCAATGTCCTGAGCCAATTTATGAGCACATCGAGGAGTAAATATCTGCCTGTTTACAATCTATATCGCACCTTTATTGATGAGAAAATGGGCATGTTGTATCTCTGTTGCTTAGAGCTAAAACAAGAGCTACGGTATGAAGCTCTAAAGGTTGGTCCACCTTTGTGTGTAGTCTACATGTTTAATTAGCAAGCTCTATTTGAATATATGTCCTGATTGTCAGCTGCCATGTTTTCATCGTCAATCCTTATCCCAACTCGTATAAGTAGTGAGAGACTTGGGATCTATCTGCTCTCGTATTTTGGATCATCGAGACTTGAAATAGATAGTGCGGTCCTTTGGGGCTGGCTCGGTTTGTACACAGGTATTAATAATTTATAAAACCAGCTGTATCACATGGTCAAGTCTACAGATAACTGACTGCAGACGTGAAACAGTCAAAAGTGTCGACCGATTGATTAAACTGAGAGCCGTATCCTTGAGACCAGAGGTCTCAAGCAAGAAATCTGTCTGTGAGGACTCTAACTCGATCACAACAGACAAACGAGTCCGGTGCTCGCACACTAATATGTACGGCCCTGCTGGCAATTTACTACACTTAGCATATTCATCATGCCCTACAATCCAACGTTCCTGCTGGCAGCTGATAAGGGCATCCCTTCCTTCAGTAGTGTCAGGAGAGTCAGGACAGACGGAACACGGCACTTGAATATGTTCTCGAAAGAGGAACCATTGGACTCTCGCTGTACCAAGTACGACGAGGTTGTTGAAGTAAACTAAGTTAAATCTGCGGCCGGCTGCAATGGATGTGTAGACTTCGGGGAATTCAGACGAGAGGGATACCAGAGTTTATGACTTGCTGCTCGGCTAGTTAGCAACATAAGCAGAGATAAGCATAACGAGAATTTCAGCTTGTGCGGGCGTGCTATTGACCGGACTCGTCAAATACCTCCCGATCCAATCCACTCATGTTATGAGTTACCTTGAGTACAACGAATGGTACTGCTAAAACTTTTCCTGTGATTGATTTCCACATTGAAGTCGAACATATGTACACACAATGTATTGGACTCAAAAAGACCACTCGTTAAAGAGCTCGATTTCTATTCCATGTTGGTGTTCCCTTGCTGCGACCGATCTGAAGTAAGAATGACTCAGGTTGTCACCGTAACCTGACAACTGAAAGAGTAATTTTTTGAAGCCTTCAAGTTCTGCCAGTATTCTACTCCTATGCTTTCGTCTTCACATTCTCAATCACATCTAGTTTCACAAAATCCTGCCATCCTCGACATATTCAGGATGATAGCAGATGGATAAAGTACTGTACATGGTATGATCGTTTGCTTCGGACTCATCTCTCGAAAGATTTCGAATCTGATTGTTGAAATTGCTTCACTTGAGACGAGGTTATGGTAATGGCCACCTCATCCAGTGGACGCGTTTCAGGTAGATCACCGCTGCTGCTGCATCCCTTAGGAGAAGTCATTTTACTGCCGGCCTTCGGAGAAGAACTTTTAGGCGACCGGCAAACGCCCTTAGGAGATATCATGGGAGAAGATGGTCCCGCGAGAAGAGGAATGGTGGAAGAGCTGACAACTTCTACCTGCTCTTCTTCTTCGTCATCTCCGCCATTTTGACCTTCTGTGCTCAAGAGCTTCAGCTTCGCCCACATAAGCGGCGAGCTCTTGTAATCTATCCTGCCACTACTCCCTAGGGCTGCATCCTCTGGTGTCATCTTCAGCGCGGTTGCCAACACCTCGGTGACCCTGACCATGGTGGGTCTTTTAATAGGCTTAGGTTCCGTGCATAATTTCACTATCTCAACCAGAGCCACCAATTCCTCGCCATTGTGGGAAGCCAAAGATGGATCTACCAGCTGCCAGAACTTCGATTTACAATCCATATATTGATTGGCCCAAGAGATAATGGATCCCCCGTTGCTACCGTAAGGATATCTTCCGCTGATCATCTCCAGTACAAACAACCCGAAGCAAGACACATTCTGCTCCAGTTTCGGGTCATGCCTGTACCTGTCCCAATCCTCGTACCCCAATGACTGGACGATTCTACTAAAAGATTTTCTTCTCCCCAAAGAGTTGCTCCCGACGCAGAGTTTGGCCATGCCAAACGCGGCAATCTTTGCACTATAACATTCTGTCAAGGAAACTGAGGTCGAATCAAACTTTATGTGAGTAACGGGAGGGTCGAGGGTGTTATGCATGTAATTCAGCCCATACGCTGCTCCCATAACAATCTTCATTCTAGTGGACCAGTCCAGAAAATCTGCCGGAGAACCGGAGCTGTGGAGATGATCGTGTACAGTTCCATTAGGAGTGTACTCAAAAACTAGCATCCGCTCAAATGGTTCATCCTCGGCACAGTAAGCAAGGAGGTTGACGATATTGGCGTGTTTCATGCGCGCAAGATCCTTGACCTTACGTAGAAAGTGGAGCTCAGTGTTGCAGTTCCACCGGGAGGGTGGAATCATGACCCGGGCTACAGCAATTTGACATCCACTATCGCGTGTTCCTTTGAAGACGACACTGTCCGAGGAAGACCCAATAATATTGCTAAATTCTTCGCACTCTAGCTCCAACTCTTCCCGCGTATTTGTAGGAAGTTCTGTAACAGCAACCGTCTTTAGTCGCTTGCGCATCGTTCGGGTCATCCCAAGCTTCCATGGACTCTTAGTGTAGACAATCTCTCTTTTGACAGAAAGCCTTCGCCTCCTCTGAAGGTAAAAGCAGGTAGAGATCGAACAGAACAAGAGCGCCGAAATAACTGACGGAATGATCCACAAGTATTTCTCGAAGGGACCATCATTTGAAGTACGTGATGGCGTAGGAGCAGGAGGGAACTTCAGGAGGCTCCGTGAGGAAGCTTTTTCTTCTAGAACGCGACCAACGCAGAGGACTACCTCAGAAGAAGAATAAAGCAGCAGTAGCAATATCCCAGCCAAACCCCTCTGCCACTGCGCTTCCCCCTTGCTACGTTCACTCCCAAACCTGCTTCGCCACATTCCCTGAGCCTTTCTCTCACCGGCCTGCGGTAGGACTTGAATGTTCAGTTCGGAAGTCTTGCTGAAGCGATGTATTAAAGCCAATATATCCAAAGAATTGGGCGGAAATATATCCACTCCAAGGTACTAATATCGACCAAGGGTCCCGCTATGAATGGTTTGTTGATGCCCAACCTTGTAATAAATGTAAGATACGAGTAGGTAATCTAATTTCACCTGATATCCAACCGGTTGCCACACCTTGGTTGTGATAAGCTCAGTCAGGTGTGAGTTCAACCAAGGTGATGACGTAAATTACACTTGCCCTGAAATCTTGCGCGATTTCACCTGTGAGCTGTACCCGAAAGATCCCTACTAAGAACGACTGAAGCTCTCCCAGAGTTTTCTGACAGAGGTCTATACACAATTCTCACGCTTCTTTGCGCTCCAGTGTAGGCGTGAACTTCCTCAACTATGCTAGACTGAGCAATGCTATTGGGAACTGAAGTGAGATAACACCAAGAATCCCTCTGAACTCGAATAGTGACAAGCTCGGAAGTGCTTGCCTAGTGACAGACTTTGTCCCCTATCAACGAGGGAACAACAAGCAGGAACTAAACCACCCCTCTTCTTGAATGCTATGTGCTTGTCCAGCAAGTTGTGGACGTTTTCGAGTAGCAATTGAATGTCTCTCCTTGCTTGTTGCAAATTCTAACCCCCGTCATAAAATATCGGTATCTATCTGTCCAAAAGCCACTAAAGTTAGCCGGCCTCGATCGCAACGCATCCTTAGACCTTGTACTCTGTTTCATTTTGATTTGCGCGCTCATCCATCCTTCGCACGCACATCGCGCACCAAAAGGCCGGCAGCTACCCTCTAGTGCTGCTCCTTTGCAACAGTTCAATCCCCCGGCCGGCAACGTGCTTATCGCTTCACTCACCACCTTACAGTCTCATACGAATGCACAATCCCTCAAAGCTCACAACAGTCACAAATTGACAAATTTCGAGAAAACACACCCAGAGTACGCAGTCGAAAACGGAGTTGAATCGCTTCTTCGATTTGAATACAGCGGAGTAGTATTTGCCATGAAACAATTCACAAGTCGCATAAACAAAACTTCACCACACAAAACCACACAAAATAAAAGGGAACAAACTGGCGCCACTTTAGACCTTCGGGCTCTCTCTCCCTTAAGCCCAGCCAGATTGAGCGAGAGAAACGCTCAAACAAAGAGACTAAATCAACTTACAACTGGCCGCTGGCTTCAACTACGACGCTTTCAAGCCCACCCACAAGAACCCCACGAGCACAGCAGAGTACACATAGATGGATTTCAAGCAAGCTATGAACAGTAATCTGTAGAACAGGTACAGGAATCACCCGAGACTTGCGTGCTCACAAGAAATTCGAGCTCACGCGTTTCAGGGCAAGACAGACAGCGACTGCTGCACTATCCCAGAACCTACGCCTCCAGTGGGAGACAAGTCCAACCAAATAAGAAAAAGGCGGCCACTGGTCCTTACCGTCCACCTTACAGAGCAGCTGCCTGCTCCATACTATCCCATACAAGAGCCTCGAAATCTAATCCAATATTTACATTTCGTTTTTGTTTTCTTCTTACCTCTGGTGGACCGACCGACTTGGGGTGCAATGCACAAGGTGGTGATTTGTCCGTGCGAATAAATTTGCCCTTCTATCTTACTTGCACCGAATTTTTGCCATTGACACTCGGGCTCCACATCCGAAAGTCAATTCAAGGAATCCACATACTGTGCATCGAAAGGTGGGCTTTTCTCCTTCGTTATTTGACCTGTTGACTCTTAGTCATGGTTATTCCTATACCCGACTTTCCTAGGAGACTTGGTCACGTGTATAATATATAATAATTTCCGCTATTCTTTGAATGAAAAGAGCTTCCTTTTTCTTATGCCTCCTTTGAAACTTGGAACTCCATAGGGCGACATCCGGATCGTTGCACTTGTAGAATCTTGCACATAGTTGTGTATTTGTATGCCTGTCGCTAAATCATCGCTCATGTTAACTTGAGTATTCCTAAATGATAGGTCGTGGCAGTTAGGAAGAAGCAACCCGTTTCTCAACCCAGAAGTGTGTATACAAAATTTTCAAAGTTAAATCAAATTAATTACATAATTCCGTCCAGTTTCAATCGCTTAGCTCTACACATTCTGGAATATCTCTGTATCTTCTGATTTATTCCTGATATGGTTCTATGTAACGTATCCGATAAGCACTGATCTGAAGAAGTGAGTGATCAAATCATTCTCCAGATCATAAAACACACTTTCTAAGCAAATGACTAAGACGTATTGTATATCCTTTGGAATCGTTGAGATATTAAACTCTCACTTGCAATTTGAAGATATTCAATTTGTCACAGGATAGGCTGGATTCCAACAGTTTTCTTCTCCCATCAGATATCTTGAACAGGATTATTTCTCTTGGAGCAGTCTCCTGATGTATAATGGCAAAGAGAACCTGTACCATTTCCCAAGAATTGAACAATATTTTCACACTTCGTTACAAGAGCAGCGCGAACATGCAAGACAAAGCGGGGAGACAAATGGCGGCAGCTGCAGCGTAGTCACCCCCGAAAGGTAAGAAAGATATCTCCCTCCAGATCTGGGGGTAAGTGGCCCAAGATTCACATCCGATGGAAGATATTTCCTCCAAATTTGGGGTCAAGTGGAGCAACATTCATCTCCGACCACAGGTAACTCCTCCAGATTTAGGGGAAACTTAGTGGACCAACTTACCGTAGTAGCCCTCAGCCTTCTCTGCCCACTCCATCTTCCCCCGTGTTCCTCGCTACGTTTATCCACGGGAACCGAAGCAACCTGCTCCTTGTTTCTCTGCAGCTCTAGATCTCGATCTAACGGACAAGAATCCATTTTCCATTGAGATTCTAGACAGTACCTTTTATTTAATGCGAAGATCCCTGTGACAGAATAAGCTATAGAGAAGGGTCGGTAGCAACAGCCGCAAGGAAATATAAAAATATGTATATCATTACGGTCTCAGTCGGGGAGAAAGGCCCCCTCACTTCGTAAAGTCCAGTGCTAAGGTTCATTTACTCTGTTTTTGGTGAAATTCTCTTTTTCCACTCAAAAAGAGCCGACGGTAGCTACTTGAATATGTTCTTATCTTTTCAGATATGTTTTTCAGTGGCTTATTATGATGACTTTTGACTTTCTTCTACTTTTTCCAGTATGAATTGAAGGTGTGAAATGTCGCGCTCATGGGTATAAATGAAGATATAAAAGGTTAGTGTCCATCTACTACTAGTAGGCTCATGCCTCTCGAAAGACCCCAAAAATGTGATCCATGCAACGTATCTATCTACTGTGGCTACAGTATAGATACGTTGCATGTCCGTAGTCCTTAACATGTTATTACGGTAGTCATATGTACGTAGCATAAGGGAACTGTCTCGCCGTTTGTTTTATCGTCAGATATCATCCGTACAAGGTGGAAAGCCAGACCTGGTTTCTGAATTGGGCCTTATTTTATTGAGATTAGAGTCGATATTTGCTTTTATGTCATCCCCTTCACACACCATAGATTTAGAGCCAGAAATTGCTAACTTTTACAAATGTTCATTATGCCGTTGAGACTTGCTTTGATTGACACTCAGCTCGAGAACCACTATGGATTTCGATATCGAGAGGACGAAATAGATGCCTTTGAAGACTGGGACGTTCTTAGTTTACATCTGAACGGACGGAGTCTATGGTAATTGCTCACTCTCTACTTAATAACAGAAATAAAATGCAAAGTTTTATCTCCAGAATCAGTAGTATTGTTCTCTCCGTTGGGGTTCGTTCAGCCAAAGTAGCCAAGATCTCTCGTGCAGACATAACCCAGTTCTGATGATCTTGTACAAAATCAAGGGCCCCACTATTTGGCATCCTATAGCTTGATGCAACTTGCAGCTGCAGTTAGCGACCCTACATTCAGCTGCGTCTAGTTACCTTGCACCTGAACATTCTATTCATCGACAAGCAACTAATCTGTCCAAAGAGCGAGATGAAAATGCATGTTTCCGCTAATAAGTTATTTCTCATTTTATCTCTTTTGTCTCTCCCTTGTACGGCTTGATGGGTCTTCCTATCTTTCTTGTGTTCTACGGGGTCGCCTTTTTCCTCTGTTTCCGCACATCAACATATCCACCAAAAAGAAGATGAAAGAAACACGAAGAATATGCTGACCCCTATTTTCTCACTACCTTTCTTTAGCCATTGAGGTTGTCCGCGAAGGCTTTTCTGTTCGCACTGTTAACGGGTTCAAAGATGACAAGCCTGATCTTAAATGAGCGCAGTACCCTCCTTGTCCCGTACAGTGTCTAATAGTACTATTGTGCCGAATAAAACTGAAGCCAGAACAGGACGGGTTGTCTCCAGTCACTAGTAAAATAAGAACAGGCTGGTTTCAAGGCAAAGACCATTACGATCTTCGGACTTGAATGTACGTACTGAGGGATTTGAGGTGTCGCCACCTTTGACGAAGATTGCGATACCTCAACCAACTTGCCAAATCTGCTGAAAGTAAAATCGGAGAGATATCATATGTGATCAACGCAAGGTGGCAGCAGGTGTATGTTTGAAGGGCCCCTTAAGAATTGGTCAAGGGTACAGTTAGAGAGAACGATAGGAGTGTGTTGACGTGGAAGTGTAAATTGGTTACATCTTTGCAATTTTGCATTCATCTAACATCTATAAAGAGGTGGAAATAGAGAAAAATCGAAGAAGGCATGAACACGTGAAGGACGAGAAGACTCCATCAGGCAGAACAAAGGAGAGACAAAAGAGGTAAAATGGGTTAGCCCCAATAATATCAATACGAGAAATCTACCTTAATGCACCTAAGATATCCCCGGCTATGCAAATCAGAAGGTCTACAAACTATTGGAGCATCCAAAGACGCATCACCTGGTGTGATTGCTCTCCTATGGAAGGCACCAGCCAATGCTCTATGTAGATCAATGTACACATGATGTCTAAAGTATACTACAAAGTACGAGAGTGAGAGTGGTACCCTTGTAGTCTAATATCATAAGCTCTTGTGCACTTCTTGACAAATGTGTAGATTGTCATGTCTATGGCTCCATATAACTCAAAGGCTAGAGGAACAAAGATATAATAATATGGAGTTTATAAATGAGTTACTCAAGACTAACAAAAAATCAAATATAGCAAATTGTCCAAAAATTATAAAAATATTCTAAAAGCATCTAAGAACCTTCTTGGTACGTTCCAAATATCAGGTAATGTGTATGGCAAGTAAGCTATTTCTAGGAGGAAGCTTCTTGGGAAACTTCCCAATTAGTTTAGCTTGTATGCAAAGTACTTGATTTCTAGAAAGGAGCTTCTTGACTAGTTTAACTTGCACACCAAGTAGACAACTTCTAGAAGGAAGTTTCTTGAGAAGCTTCCAGATTAGCTTAGCTTGCACTCTAAGAAAGCAGCATTTAGGTAGCTTCTTGAAAAGCTTCCCAAGAGCCTTGTATATTATCTATAATACCAAAGCCTAAGCTCATACTAGGCATTCGTAGTTTCCCTTATTCAAGAGTCCCAATGTGATCTTTCATTCCGGTCTTCCAATCTCTTATTTCTCTCCTTGGTCTTTTACATCGATATCAAAACAAGAATGGAATTTATGGACCATCAAGTCCATTTCTCCCAAACCACTAGGATTTCTATATCCATGTACTATCCAAGCATCATTTCATGCAATTCATCATCTCAACTTTGGACAAGATCTTCTAAATGTTATCACCTTGTCCGATAAACAATTGATACTTCCAATTGTATTTATAGAGAGCAGTGGGCGTGTTGCATCTACATGTTAACTTAGATAATTATAGATAGTTGATAAAGTAGTAATCATGATGGCAAGTTATCATTGCTTGGTAGTAGCAAATTGAGCACCTTACTCAATTGTTGGAAGAAAGAGACCATCAATGACAAGAGCATGTGGAGATAGCATAATTTCAAGGAGGAGAAGAGCAAATCCAATTTTTTAAGCCCAAGGTATCTAAAGGCAAAGATCTCTTGGATGTAGTGGAGGATTTTGTGTTTGATTTTGAATGTTATTTTGAAGCTACAAATCTTGAAGATGAACGGAGACAAATTCTCTTGGCTTCAAGCCAATTGGATGGAGTGGCAAAACTATGGTAGCAATTTTGAGTGGAGCAAGCTGAACAAGAGTTTGTTAAGACAATCTCCACATGAGAATAATTCAAGAGTATAATAATTGAGAGATTCCAAGCCATAAATGTTGCACAAGCTACACAAGATAGATTGGTACAATTCAAGAAAATTGGTTTTGTGAGAAGCTACATCACTTAATTCTAGAACACCATAATGAAAATTCTAGATATACTAGAAGGTGAATCAATTTATGAGCTTGAAGTCACATACCAAATTGGAAGTGACCATGCAAGAGCCCAAACAGTTGGAGGAAGCCATGCAATTGGTTGAGTGCTTTGATTCCTTGGTTACCACAACTTGGTTCTCGACCTTAACTGTCACAAAATATACTACCCATAGGTGGAAGAGCCAGCACCGATGGAGGTTAATATTGTCCAATAGAGATCATTTGGCACTACAAGTAGGGAGAGATTGCAACAAAATGGTGATTCCTTTTATTATTGCCAAATTAGACATTGTATTGCTTAATATCCACTCAAGAATGGATGACCTTGACAAATAGTCTAAATAGAGTTCATGAAGCGTAATGATCAAGGAAGAAAAGTATCCCAATAAGAGATATAAAGTCACCTTTCGGGAACTTGATTAGCTCCAATGGGATTGAAGGCTCGACCTATGCAAGTCTACTTCACTTGCAAGGAATGATATTGGATTTTGGTTGATTTTTTAAGTATAGATAATTGCACATACATGCAATTACCACAAGAATTAGGTATTTTTATCAAGCCAATATTTGAAAGTAGATTGATGATGGCGGATGGTAGAAAGTGTTTTGCATTCCATACCTCACATCTTGTTACATTGAAGATTGGGAAGGAGTATTTGGAGTGTATGAGGTTTGTAGTAACACCTCGATACTATGATGTCATTATAGGTGTGCCTTGGCTTGAGTGTCATAAGGTGCAATTTGATTGGACATGATGACAAATTCAAGTACAACACCAAGGTTAGAATTACTAATTAGGTTGTTTGGAACCTCTAGATAAAACACCTAAGAATAGTCAATCCCAAGATGAAAATTTTGTCAGTAAAGGAGCCATAGAGTAAGCTTTGGAGGAAGATGTTCATATTTTTGTAGTGTTGATCAAGTTGATTGTGCATGGAGAGCTTGATGAGGGTCAAAAGCTTCATCAATCAATGGTAGATCAAATAGTTCAAGAGTTTGCATATGTGTTTCTAGATGATTTATCAAAGAAGTTACACTCTAATTGTGGTATGCTCTTTAAGATCAAGTTATTTTCAAGTACTTTATTGAGTAGACCAATCTATCAACTCTCACCAAAGGAGTTAGAAGAGCTTCAAAAAATATTAACAAATTTTTTGAAAATAGATTTCATACAACATTGTACATCTCCTTGGGAAGCACCAGTACTATTTGTCCCAAAGAAGGATAGAGTACTTCATTTCTATATTGAATACCATGGCCTCAATAAACACATTGTGAAGAAAACATATCCTTTGTCTCAAATTGATGACTTGTTAGATCAATTTAGTCAAGCACAATACTTTTCCAAGTTAGATCTTTAAAGTGGCTATTGGCAAATTCACATTGATAGAGAAGATGTCAAAAAGATTACCTTGCACACAAAGTATGGGCATTGTAAAAGACCAAATCTGAAGAGAGAAATAAGAGAATAGAAACTCACATTAGGACACTTGAATGAGGGAAAACTCCAAATGCCGAGCATGAGCTTCGGCTTTGGTATTTATAGGTAGCATACAAGGTCCTTGAGAAGCTTCTCAAGAAGTTTCCTTGAGCTGCTTTCTTAGGGGCAAGCCAAGTTAACTAGGAAGCCGCTTACTTGGCATGCAAGCTAAGCTAGTTAGAAGCTACCTGCTTCGGGCGCAAGTTAACTAGTTGGGAAGCTTCCTAAGAAGCTTCCTAGATGCTTTTGGAATATTCTAGGCTAATTTGGTTTATTCCCTACTTCGTTAGCCTTACTAGCTACATTGCTAAACTCCATATTGTTACATATTCCCCCATTACTAGTTGGTGATGTCCTCGTTGCCATTGAAGCTTCAAACTCCTAGATGACCGTCTGTGCATTTTGGAGGTGAGAAAGAGGTTCCCATGTGGCATCATGAAGTGGATACCCTTTCCAAAGGACCTTGTACTCCATATGTTGGCGGCGTCCTTGTTGGATGTGGCGATGTGCAAGGATACTATCAACTTTGTACTCCTCATGATCATTGATAGGGATTGGGAGAGGAGGAAGTTGGAGAGGGATTATGAACAAAGGGTTCAACTTGGAAACATGAAAGATAGGATAGATGCGTCCATCAGTTTGAGGATGATAGGTTGTGGACAAAGCAAGCTTGGTGCCAAGTAGTTGGAAGAGTGCTTGCCAAAACTTTCCGGTGAAGTGAGGATCACGGTCGGATATGAGTACACGTGGCATCCCATGATGTTTGAAGACATTATTGAAGTAGAGTTGTGCCAAGGTTGGAGCATCCACAATATCAACCATTGGTGCCAAATGGATTTGCTTACTAAGCTTATCCACAAACACCACAATTGTTGTGTGACGTTGTTGTGTCTTGGGTAAGGAGGTGATGAGATCTAAGCTCATATGTTCCCAACCAGTAGTTGGAATGGGAAGTGGCTGAAAGAGTCCACTCGGCTTTTGGTTACTAGCTTTGCTACATTGAAAACTCTCACACAATCGGACAAAGTCCCAAACATCTGGTGTCATGTTGGGCCACCACCATTGGCGTTGGAGGGTGCCCAAGGTCTTGTCCACTCCCATGTGACCAGCTATTGGTAAATCAGGGGCTTCTTGAAGGCGCACAAGTCGAAGATCACCTTTGGCTGGAACATAGATCTGGTACGTATGGAATAGAAGGCCTTCCTTGAAGGAGAAGGTGTTGTACTCCTTTTTGTATGCTGTCAGACAACCATGTACCATTTAGAAGAAGGGATCTTGTTGTAGAGCTATTCAAAACTCGTTATGGACCTTGGGGTCAATTGACACCATCGTAATTGCCACCGTGATGAGAGGAAGAGCCTTAAAATCAGGTCGTCATGATAGAGCATCAAGGATGACATGGAACCGACCTGGTTTCTACTCAATTTTGATGTCAAAAAATTGGAATTGCTCTTCCCATCAATGATGTCGACTCTTCATGTGCTCCAAGTGTAGGGTCTGCAACAATGGCTTATGATCATTTTGCATGATCACTTGTTTCCCCAAGAGATAATGCCTCCATACCTTGGTGGCATATACCTTTGCAAGTTGTTCCTTGTCTTGAGCAAAGTAATTTCTTTCAGATGTATTTAGTCGGTGAGACACAAAGGCAATGGGATGTAGTCCATCTGGGAATTCTTGTGGCAACACATCTCCAATTGCAAAGTTAGAAGCATCAAAATCAACCACACAAGGTAGTTGAGGATCATATGGTCGAAGAATGGGTCTTGAAGACACCATATGCTTTAACTTCTAAGATGCTTCTTCATGCTTGGTGGTCCACTAGAAGCTCAAGTTTTTTCCTAAGAGGTCAGTCAATGGTGCAGCCACATGAGCATAATAGTGGATGATTGTCGGTAAAACTGGCCAATCCATTGAATGCCCATACTTCTGTAGCATCCCTTGGAGTAGGCCAATCAGTAATAGTCTCGATCTTCTCTTCTTCCATCTTGATCCCCTCTAATGAGATCTTATGACCCAAGAAGGTAACCTCCTTCTGCCAAAAGGCACACTTTGACTTCTTGTAATAAAATTTCCATTGTCATAGTCATCTTAGGACTTCTCGTATATGATTCACGTGTTCTTCCTCTGTCTTGCTATAGATTGAGATATCATTCAAGAACACCACCACGGACTGATCCAATAGTCCATCCAACACCCAATGCATTTGATCCATGAAGACTATTGGAGCATTAGTGAGTCCGAAAAGTAGAACTCTCCACTCAAAATGCCCATACCTTGTGCAAAAGGCAGTCTTTTGCACATCCTCTCTATCAATAAGAATTTGCCAATAGCCGCTACAAAGATCCAACTTGGAAAAGTAGCGTGCTTCACTTAGTTGATCAAGCAAGTCATTGATCCAAGGCAAGGGATATGCATTCTTCATGGTTTGCTTATTGAGCCCACGATCATCAATACAAAAACAAAGTCCTCCATCCTTCTTTGGAACAAATAGTACCGATGCTCCCCAAGGAGAAGTACTATGTCGTATGAAGTCCTTCTCCAAAAACTTTGTAAGTGTTGTTTGCAACTCCTCCAATTCCTTTGGTGAGAGCCGATAGATTGGTCTACTCACTAGAGTACTCCTTGGCAATAACTCGATCTTGAAGGGCATACCTTGATCAAAGGGTAATCCCTTTGGCAAATCATCCGGAAACACATCCGCAAACTCCTTAACTATCCAATCAACCATTGCTTGATGAGACTCTTGGTCCTCCATAGATTGTTCTTGTGCAATTGGCTTGATCCACACCGCGAATATAGACTTATCTTCCTCCAAAGCTTGCTCTATGGCTACTTTACTAACAAACTTCCTTTCAAGGGACTCATCTCTCTTCTAAGCTTGCTCCTTGGTTGCCTTCTTGGCAAACTTCCCATCTTGGGACTCATCTCCCTTCCATGTTTGCTCTATGGCTACTTTCTTGACAAACTTCCCATCTTAGGACTGACTATTCTTAGATGTCTTACTCAGAGGTGCCAGACAACCTAATCGGAAATTCCTACCTTGGTGTTGTACTTGAATTTGGCGTCAGGTCCAATCAAATTGAATCTTATGATGTTCAAGCCACGGTAGACCTAGAATGATATCATAGTGTAGAGGTGCCACTACAAACCTCATACACTCCAAATACTCCTTCTCGATCTTGAAGGTAACATGATGCGAGGTGTGAAATGCAGAACTCCTTCTACCATCCGCCATTATCAAACTACTTCCAATCACTGGCTTGATAAGAATACCCAATTCCTTTGCTACTTGCATAGACATGCAATTCTTTGAACTTCCAAAATCACCCAAAATCCTACAACCTCGATTAGATATTGTACCTTGCAAGTGAAGCAACCTTGCATAGGTTGAGCCTTCAATCTCATTGGAACTAATCAAACTCCTAGTAGGCGGCTCAAAATCTCCTACTTGGATTCCTCATTTCCCTGATCATGCCGCTCCACAACCTCCACCTGGGCAACTTGTCGAGGTCATCCATTCTTGAGTGGACATTCAGCAATGCGATGCCTCAATTGGTGTAATACTCCGAGGACAAGAGAAGAGAGAAAACACAGATTACACACTCAAACATTCAATGCCCCAAAGGAGCACCTTCTCTTTATTATATAGACAAAGAGGATCTCCTCCAAGGAAGCTCCACCATAGGATTAGGGACATAGATAGGTGACATGTCAGCAAGCTCCACCCTTGGATTACTTACTTGGATGGGTGATATGTCTGGTCTAGGTCCTATCTGGTTGGTCAAACAAGCTTTGATCGGAGGGAATCTTTTAGAGAATCTTCCTGTATGAATCTCAAAATCACGAAAGGTACCATTGGAAAGCTCTCGACGAGACAAAGCAGAGGGAAGGGAAGGCCAACATTTTTTCCATTAGGGGGGGATGGGCACATTTTTTAGGCCTAATTCATCCGTTTAGGCCTCCAAAATTGCCTTCAAAGATTTCAGGCATATTTCGGTTCCTACTCTAATAGTAGAAGTCCCCTTTTGGTGATACCTCTTTCTGATCTCTTTAGTCCATCATGTGTAACATCCTTCCAAATGTTACAAAACTAATTCTCACCTTTAAATCATATGTCTAGCTATTGATTCTAAGGTTCTCAAGTCTATTTTGGTTTCTGCACTATTAGTAGAAGTACTCTTTTGGTGATACTTCTATCTTATCTATTTTGACCATCATGTATAACATCATTCTAGATGTTACCAAACCAAATTTCACATCTAGATCATATAGCTAGCTCTTGGTATTACAGACCTCCCTCCTTTTAAGATGCAACGTCCTTGTTGTGCAATTGTTTCTCAAATGCTTGCACCAACACCGGTGCATGTGAAAAATTGGCAGCGGGCTCCTAGGTTGCTTCATAGAGGGGGTAACCTTTCCATTGTACTAGATAGTCCACCCACGGATAACGAGTGCCACACATGCTTTTTTGGAGAATCCGCTCCACTTCATATTCCTCTATGCCATCAATGAGTGTCGGACAAGGTCAAATGTCTAGTGTGGAATGATCCTGGCCTGATCAGGGAGCATATCTGCATAATAGGGAGACGTGGAACACTGGATGGATCTTCATGTGTCGCGGTAGCTCAAGGTGATAGGCCACAGCGCCGATGCAACGAAGAATCAAGAAAGGCCCAATAAAACAAGGTCTGAGCTTACAAGGTCCAACTAATGTGAGATTGGTTGTCAATAGCCACACTTGATCCCCAACATTGAACTCCATGTGCCTACGGTGTGCATCAGCATACTACTTTTGTCGATTTTGACAATCTGTAATCTGTGTTTGGCGCTCTCCACACCTTGTTGGATTCTAGAAACAAATGTGTTGACTGCATCGACCTTGGTAGTCATTGGACGGATCTTCATCAAGCTAGAAGGTGTGAAGGGATGCTCACCATACATGAGGAAGAACGGAGTGACCTGGGTGGATGCATTCATTGAATTGTTGTAAGCAAATTCTACCAACGGGAGTAGGGCGTCCCACCACTCTTGCTCTTCTAAGATAAAGCTGCGTAACATGTCTTCAATCGTGCGATTAGCCCGCTCTGTTTGGCCATTTGTTTGTGGGTGGTAAATTGTGGACATGGCCAACTTGGTTTTGAAAAAACCAAAGAGTGTTTGCTAAAACAAACTGGTGAATTGGGTGCATCTATCGGTGATGAGTACTCTAGACAAGCCATGGTGAGCAAAGACGGCATCTAAGTATAATTGAGCCAGTTGTGGAGCGATCATCTCCTTGGTGGTAGGGCGTACATGAATCATTTTGCTGAGCCGGTCCACAAAGACCACAATGTAGTCAAACCTTGAGGTGGTCTTGGGTAATTCACAGACCAGATCCATACTCACTTGTTCCCAACGTTGGGTAGGAGTGGAGAGAGGTTGAAGGAGCCCTGCAGGAGCTTGATTAGAAGCTTTGTTTCTATTGACAAAGTAGGCAGCTACACATGTAGTCCATCACGTCGTTACTCATCTTGGGCCAATAGTAATGGTGCTTGATTGCATCTAAGGTCTTCTCCACTCCAACATGAGCTACAGTGGCCAAATCATGACATTCCGCTAGAATGGTGGTGCGTAATTTTGTGACATTTTGGATCCATAATCTACCATCCCAAAAGGTGAGTCCTTGGGTGCTGGTGACACCTTTGGATGATTGCGCTTTTACAATTTGTGGATCAGTTTTTGTAGCAGCCAGAATCTCTGGCCAAAATTTTAGGGTTAATCTTAACCTCTATCACCAAGTTGTTTGCCATTGGCATGTGGGTGAATGCATCGGCAAGTTGCTTCTTACCTTCCACATAGGTGATTGTCATGTTGAAGCATTGTCGCCACTCTGCCCACCAAATTTGGCAGCGAGATAGATCTTTCTACGTCTCGAGGTAGACTAGAGGTTTTGTGATCTATCTCTACTACAAATGCTTTCTCGCCCAGATAGTGCTTCCAATGCTTGGTTGCTAGAACGATGGCCAGCTCTTCTCGTTCTGTGGTGTGGTAGTTGCGCTCTACCGGTAACAACTTTCGAGAGAAATATGCAGTTGGATGCCATCCGTCATGCCACTCTTGTTGTAGGACTACTCCTATTGCTACGCCAAATGCATCTATAGCCAACTTGATTGGACGTTTTGGGTCATACCACTTCAAGATTGGTGCATGTAGCAAGGCGGCCTTCAATTCTTGAAAGGCCAACTCGTGTGTAGTTCCCCATGTCCACTTCTTCCCATTGCCAAGTAGTGCAGTTAAAGGTTGTGCAACCTTGGATAAGTCCTTGACAAATCTATGATAGAATCCCGTCAACCCCAAGAAGCTCTTAAGTTGAGTTTGATCTTCTAGGGCACTCCATTTTTGAATGACCTCTATTTTATCTATCAATACTTGAATGCCCTCTACACTTACTCTATGCCCCAAGTAATCTACTTCAAACTTGCCAAACTCACACTTTGAGATTTTGGCATACAATTGATTTTGTCTTAGAATCTGGAGGACCTCTCGTAGATGTTGTTTGTGTTATGTTATTATGCTACTATATACTAAGATATCATCCAAGAAGACAAGAACAGGCTTATCCAAGTATGGACAAAATATGTCATTCATTAGACTTATGAAAGTGGTAGGTGCATTGGTGAGGCCAAAAGGTATCACAAGATACTCAAAGTGGCCATACTTGGTCCAAAAGGCAGTTTTGTACACATCCTCCTCTGCAATTCGGATTTGATTGTAACCACTCCGCAAGTCCAATTTGGTGAAGTATATCACTCCATGGAGTTGATCAAACAGGTCATCCATGCAAGGTAAGGGGTATTTGTTTTTCACTGTTTGTTGATTGAGACCCCCATAGTCAATGCACATGCACATTGTACCATCCTTCTTCTTCACAAACAAGACACCCCCATATGATGATATGCTAGGTTGAATGAACCTTGTCTGCAGCATCTCCTCAATTTGAGTCTTACACTCCTCCAATTCATTAGGTGATAGGCAATATGGGGCCTTACAAGGAAGTATCTTCCTCGGGAGTGTCTCAATTTTGTGATCTACTCACCTTTTGGTGGTAATCTTGAGGGTAGATCATATGGAAAGACATCTTGAAACTCATCCACCACATCCTTCAATTTCTTAGGAATTTGTCCATTGAGTTGTGCACTCTAGACTTCTCTTATTAGACCCATAAAACATCTATTGGTCTTACAGATAGTTGCCGTCCCTATGACATATAGAGGTAGTTTTTTGCCTATGTGATTTTTCTTTAACCCCAATGATTGACCATTGGTGGGTTCTCACTACTTTCTTCCTCCAATCCACCATAGGGTTGTACTGCTCCATCCATGGCAAGCCTAAAATTGCATCATAACGAGCTAACTATATCACTCGCCACTCAATTGCTTCCTGATATTCTCCTATAGAGAGGGTTACCCATCTAGGTAATGATTCAATCCTCTCTTTTTGCCCATTAGGTAACTCTACTTCTTCACTCCCATCTTTCTCAAGATCCATTCTTAATCTTATTGCAATATAGCGAGACAAGAAATTCTCTATTGCTCCCGGATCTATTAATACTCTCACTTGATTACCTTCTAGGATTCCATTCATGAAAATCAATTGTGAGGTTGCCTTTTGGGATCTTTGCACATTATTCTTCTTCCTTCCCTCGCTTCTCTGCTTCCTTATTGAGCCAATAAGGCCACGAGGTACATTTACTAGTGATCTTCATTTTCCAAAGTAATTTCCACCTCCTCCTCTTCAATGTGCCTCTCTATGTTGTTCAAAGATTGCTTGTATAAAGGCCGAGGGCCTCTAGGGAAACAAGTGTGACAATTGGTAGATATGTGCCCAATACGGCCACAATTGTAACAACGGCATTTTTCTCCTTGAGTCTCTTCTCCTTGTGGGACTCCATCTTTTTGTTCTTCTACCCGTCTCCGCTCCCCTTGAAGCGATCATGCTCCTTGATCCCGGAATCGAAGGTTGCCCAATTCCATCGGTACTGGTCCACCCAAGTGTGGCATTTTTGCTCAATAATGTTGAGGTGGAACTACTCCTTCACCTCCACCTAATGCTCCTGCTATTCTCTGTGCACAAGCAATGGCATCAAATACCGTGCGAGGATTTTGCACCATGACTTCTTGGTGAATCCGCTCTTTCAACCCTTGTTTGAAATTGTCAAGAGCCTCTGCTAGACTCATGTTGGTAATTGCGACTTATAGATCCAAAAATGCCTCCACATACTCTTGTACACTATTCTTGTGTCTCAATCCCCATAGTCGGGTTCGAGTCATCTACACAAAATCCACCAATTGGAAATTCTTCAGTAGTCCTTCTTGCATTGCTGTCCATGTGATCTCCCTTCTCTTTTCCAACATGGATCGTTCCCAAGCATCATACCATGTGAGGGCTTTATCGGTCAAGTACCCACATGCAAACGCGCCTATAGCATGCTCTGTGATCTCTGTTGAGAACAATCGGAAATATCGATTCATTCTCGATATCCAATTTTCCACTACTCCCATCGTACGCTACTCCTTGTAAGGCTCAATGTTGCAAGTCTTCTTCATCCGGAGTAGCAATGTGGCTTCATTGTTGATAGGGTTCGTAGGCACGGGTGCCTCTCCAAGTACTTCAGTCGTAGGTACTGGGTTTTGAGATGGCTCTTCTTCTTGCATGGCTTGATCGTTCCTGAGGATCTGCACTTGACTTTGTAATATCTCCATGGTCATCTTAATCTCTCAAAATTCATTCAACATCCCTTGCATTCCTTGCATCAGCTCTTGCAATTGCGGATCCATGGTCCCTGCAACACTCAATTGCTAATGTTTACTTCAATACAGAGTCAATATTATCACTCTGAAAGGTGCACAAACTATTGGAACTACCATTGGGACCTCAAAAGCTATCACTCGTTGATAATACTCCTCACCAAAATTCCTAACCACAAAATCTCTAAACATCACTTTTGGTTTCACTACATAATGGATTTCTACTTGAGTGTTGAAAGGGAGAGGATTTAGGACATTCATATCCATTTTATCATAATAGACTGTAGATTGTCAAATCCCACTCTCTGTCATATATCACCATAGGTAGAATCACCGGGTTTGGTGAGTTCATCACTCTATCCATGAATTTTGCACCAAAGTGATAAACTAGCGATACCCTCATCTGCTCATGTTAGATATACATAACCTTGATGTCAAATGGGTTTGAGAATGTAAAGCTAGGTGCGGGAAATTGTCCTCCCAGTGCATCCATCCCATCAGCTCTCTAACGTCCTTTCTAAGTCTAACAATTACTCTATGTTCTCCACCTCAAATTACTCAGTTTCAATAGTTCGTGCTATTCCAAGAGGGTTGATCCACTCTCTTGGACTAAAACACTCTCTCTGATACCATTGTAATACTCCAAGGATAAGAGAAGAGAGAAAACACAGATTGCACACTCAAACATTCAATGCCCCAAAGGAGCACCTTCTCTTTATTATATAGACAAAGAGGATCTACTCCAAGGAAGCTCCACCATAGGATTAGGGACACAAATAGGTGACATGTCAGCAAGCTCCACCCTTGGATTACTTACTTGGATGGGTGACATGTCTGGTCTAGGTCCTATCTGGTTGGTCAAACAAGCTTTGACCGGAAGGAATCTTTTAGGGAATCTTCCTATAGGAATCTCAAAATCACGTGAGTAAGGTACCATTGGAAAGCTCTCAACGAGACAAAGTAGAGGGGAGGGAAGGCCACCATTTCCTCTGTTAGGGGGGGAATCTGCACATTTTTTAGGCCTAATTCATCCGTTTAGGCCTCCAAAATTGCCTTCAAAGATTTCAGGCATATTTCGGTTCCTACTCTATTAGTAGAAGTCCACTTTTGGTGATACTTCTTTCTGATCTCTTTAGTCCATCATGTGTAACATCCTTCCAAATGTTACCAAACCAATTCTCACCTTTAAATCATATGTCTAGCTATTGGTTCTAAGGTTCTCAAGTCTATTTTGGTTTCTACACTATTAGTAGAAGTACTCTTTTAGTGATACATCTATCTTATCTATTTTGACCATCATGTATAACATCATTCTAGATGTTACCAAACCAAATTTCACATCTAGATCATATGGCTAGCTCTTGGTATTACAATTGGCGACAATAAAAACAACCACCATTTTATCACAGTTTATCTCTATCTACCGTGCCAAGTGGTCTTTGTTGAATGGCATCAATATCCATTGGTACTGGCTCCTCCACTTGTGTGTAGTGTAGTGGTAGGCTCTATGGAGGTCAAGACCAAGTTGTTGCCACCAAGGAATCAAAACATTCGGCCAACCGCATGGCTTCCTCCAAGTGTTGTGGCTCTCGCATGGTTACCTCTAATTTGGCTCTCGCCTTCAAGCCCCTCACAAATTGATCCAGACCTTCACCTTCAATATATCTAGAATTTGCATGATGGTGTTTTAGAACTACGTGATGTAACTTCTTACAGAGCCAATCTGTTTCAACTCTGCCAACTTATCTCGTGCAGCTTGTGTGGCATTTATAGCTTGGAACCAACTAATTTGCGCTCTTGAATTCTGCCCATGTCAAGATTGGTGCAACAATTTGTCATTCAGCTTGCTCTCTCCACCCTAGCTTTGCTACTCCATCAATTGGCTAGAAGCCAAGAGAATCTATTTTTGCTCATCTTGTAGATTGGTAGCTTCAAAATAACATTCACAATCAAACACAAAATTCAATACTGCACCTAGAAGATTCTTGCCTTCAAATACCTTGGGTTTAGGGAATCTGATCCAATCTTCTCCTCCTCAAATTGGTACTCTCTCCACCTGCTCTTGTCATCAAAGATCTAGTTCATCCAACAATCGAGTAAGGTGCTCAATTTGTTGCTGCATAGCAAGGATAACATCGAGTATTGCCACCATGGTTGTTACTCTATCACACCACTCCCAATCTATCTAATTTATTAACACATAGAAATAGTACATCCACCGTTCTTCATAAGTTACAATTGGAAGCACCAAGGGTTCCTCAGATATGGTGTGATCATATGTAGAAAATCTTGTCCAAAGTGCGAGGTGATGAATTATGTGAAATGATACTTTGGTAGTGTCTGGACATGAAAATCCCAATGGTTTGGTGGAAATGGATTTGGTGGTCCATAAATTCCATTCATCCTATTCCTACTTTCATACTAATGTAAAAGACCAAATCCGAGGAGAGAAATAGGAGAATGGAAACTCACATTGGAACACTTGAATGAGAGAAAATTCCAAATGCCTAGCATGAGCTTTGGCTTTGGTATTTATAAGTAGCATACAAGGCCCTTGAGAAGCTTCTCAAGAAGCTTCCTTGAGCCGCTTTCTTAGAGTGCAAGCCAAGTTAACTAGGAAGCTTCTCAAGAAGCTTCCTTCTAGAAACCGCCTACTTGGCGTGCAAGCTAAGCTAGTTAGAAGTTTCCTTAAGCTACTTGCTTGGAGCGCAAGTTAACTAGTTGGGAAGCTTCCCAAGAAGCTTCCTAGATGCTTTTGGAATATTCTAATTTGGCTTATTCCCTACTTTGTTAGCCTTACTAGCTACGTCGCTAAACTCCATACTATTACATGCATTTTGAATATAGTTCTACCTTTTGGGCTCATTAATGCTCCAACTGTCTTCATGGATCAAATGCATTGAGTATTAGATGGGTTGTTGGATTGGTACATGGTGGTGTTCTTGGATGAAAATTTAATTTATAGCAAGCTGGAGGTAGAACACATGAATCACGGTGTGAGAGGTCCTAAGACAATTACATCAATTGAAGTTTTATTGCAAGAAGTCAAAGTGTACCTTTTGGTAGGAAGAAGTTACCTTTTTGTGTCATAAGGTCTTATCAAAGGGGGTCAAGATGGAGGAAGAGAAAATCAAGGCTATTATTGATTGGCCTACTTCAAAGGATACCATAAAAGTGTGAGCATTTAATGGATTTGTAAGTTTTTACAATAGTTTATCCACTATTATGTTCATGTGGCAGAACCATTGACCGACTTCTTAAGGAAAGCCTCAAGCTTTCAATGAACCACCAAGCACAAATAATTATTCAAGAAATTGAAGCATATTGTGTCCTCATGACCCATCTTTCAACCATATGATCCTCAACTACCTTGTGTGGTTGATTTTGATGCTTCTAACTTTGCCATTGGAATGGTATTGCAGCAAGAATTTCCAAATGGGGTACATCCCATCGGCTTTGTGTCTCATTGACTAAACCTCATAAAGATAATTACTCTACTCAAGATTGAAAACAACTAATAATGATATATACCACCAAGATATAGAGGCATTATCTCTTGGGGAAATAAGTGATCATGCAAACAGATCACACATCTTTGTTGCAAACATTATATTTGGAGCACATGAAGAGTAGACATCATTGATAGGAGGATTAACTACATTTTTTTGACATCAAGCTTGAGTACAAGCCCGGAAAATTCCATAGCATCCATGATGCCCTATCACAACAACCGTATTTGAAGACTCTTCTTGAATCTCTCATCATTGTAGCAATTACAATAGTGTCAATTGACTCAAAGGTCCAAATTGAATTTAGAACCATTTTATAATAAGATCTCTTCTTTCAGTTGATACAAGTTCATCTTGCAGTACATGACAAGGAGTACAAGACCTTTTCACTCAAAGATGGACTTCTATGTTATAAGAACCACAACTATGTTCTAGCTTTTGGTGACCTATGCTTGGTGCAACTTCAAAAGATGTATGCCTTACCAATTGCCAGACACATTGGAGTAGACAAGACCTTGAGTACTCTACCATGACAATGGTGGTGGCCAAACACAGCAAATGAAGTTCAAGACTTTGTTTGATCTTGTGAGAGTTACCAATGCAGCAAAGCTAGCAACCAAAGACAAGGTGGACTACTCCAACCACTTCTGATCCATCTGCTTGTTGGGAACATGTGTGCTTAGATCTCATCACATCCTTGACAAGGACAAAACAAGATCATACATCAATCATGTGTTCATTGATAAATTTAGTAAGCATCTATTTGGCACCAACCTTTGATATAGGGGATGCTCCAACATTGGCCTATATCTACTTTGACAATGTCTTCAAGCATCATGGAATGCCTTGAGTACTAATCTTTATTGTGATCTTTAATTCACTGATAAATTTTGGCAAGTACTCTTCAACCTAATTGGCACTAAGCTTGCTTTGTCCATTGCCTATCATCCTCAAATTGATGGGCAAACCAAACATGCAAATTGCACCTTGGTTCATGCCTTTATCAATGTTCACCATACCAATTGGGATGAATGCCTTGCAATTGCTAAGTTTCCTATAATAACTCCAAGCATGTGTAATACCAAGGGTTAGCCATATGATCTAGATGTGAAATTTGGTTTGGTAACATCTAGAATGATGTTATACATGATGGTCAAAATAGATCAGATAGAAGTATCACCAAAAGAGTACTTCTACTAATAGGGCAGAAACCGAAATAGACTTGAGAACCTTAGAACCAATAGCTAGACATATGATTTAAAGGTGAGAATTGGTTTGGTAACATCTGGAAGGATGTTACACATGATGGACTAAACAGATCAGAAAGAGGTATCACCAAAAGGGGACTTCTACTAATAGAGTAGGAACCGAAATATGCCTGAAATCTTTGAAGGCAATTTCGGAGGCCTAAACGGATGAATTAGGCCTCGAAAATGTGCAGATTCCCCCCCCCCCCAACAGAGGAAAGGCTGGCCTTCCCTCCCCCTGGTTTTTCTCGTCGAGAGCTTTCCAACGGTACCTTACTCATGTGATTCTGAGATTCCTATAGGAAGATTCCCTAAAAGATTCCCTCCGGTCAAAGCTCGTTTGACCAACCAGATAGGACCTAGACCAGACAGGTCACCCATCCAAGTCAGTAATCCAAGGGTGGAGCTTGCTGACATGTCACCTATCTATGTCCCTAATCCTATGGTGGAGCTTCCTTGGAGGAGATCCTCTTTGTCTATATAATAAAGAGAAGGTGCTCCCTTGGGGCATCGAATGTTTGAGTGTGCAATCTGTGTTTTCCCTCTTCTCTTGTCCTCGGAGTATTACAGCATGCAAGCACCAAATTCTCCCCCTTCTTCCTTAATTTTTGCCAAGACCCACTTGTTCAAGATTCCCTTCTTCCTCCTCCGCCATCTCATGTTCCTCATACTTACACCTTCTTTTCTATAATATCCCACTCCCTATAGCAAGGAAAATCTCATCTCTTTGTGCTCAAAATTATCAAAAGTAATACGCGGATCAACATCATTGTGATCTCACCTTTCAACTAGGTCAAGCTTTCTTCTAGTAACATACCCCTCTATAATACCATTAGCTAGATATATTATCTAGAGATGAAAATTGACTTGGTGATATCTGGAAGGATGTTATATATGATGGACTAATTAGATCAAGTAAAGGTGTCAACAAAAGAGTATTTCCACGAATAGAGTAAGAGTCAAAAACACCTTGAAAAATTTATAGTCAATTTTGGAGGCCTAAAAGGATGAATTAGGTCTTGAAAATGGAAATATTCTTCCCTTTTAGAGAATAAAGGTTTTCCTTCTCTCTCCTCCCCCTCTTCTTATTTTGTCTTTTAAGAGCTTTCCAATAGTACCTTACCCATGCTATTCTAAGCTTCCCTAAAGATTCCCTTTGGTTAAACTTATTTGACCAACCAGATAAGATAAGGACAGACATGTCACCCATCCATACAATTAATCTAATAGTGGAGCTTTTTGACATATCATCAATCCATGTATCTCATCCAAGGGTGGAGCTTCCTTTGAAGAGATCCTCTTTGTTAAATAATAAATACAAGGTGCTCCTTTAGGGCATTTGGAGTATTGAGTGTAGAAGCTTTCTGTTTCTTCTCTTGTATTTCTTGTGGAAGGTTCTCCTATCCTCATAACATTACACGCTCACACTTAGTACTTAAGTTCATAAACTTGATCTTAATTAGATAGGTCCATGTGATGTCACCCAAATCAATTCTCTTATTTCTTATTGACTTTATTTGCCTAGTCATATACAAATATACCATATCTTTCATACTTTCAAGTTGAAATCTTTTGTTTTTAATCCATCTTCCTTTTCCACTAGTGTCCAACCTCCTTCTCTTCCCCTTATTCCTATCAAAAATCATGAGAAGTATGAAGTTGATTGTATCCTTGCACATCACCACATTCAATGTGGCCATCAACAACATACTCAATACAAAGTTCTTTGGAAAGGGTATCCTCTTCATGATGCCACCTAGAAACCTCTTCTCATCTCCATAATGCACAAATGGTCATCCAAGAGTTTAAAACTTACATGGTGATGAGGACATCACCAACATGCAATGGAGAAATATTGTTACATATTCTCCCACCGCTAGTTGGTGACGTCCTTGTCACCATAGAAGCTTCAAACTCCTAGTTGGTTGTTTGTGCATTGTGGAGATGAGAAAGAGGCTCCTACATGGTTCATGGTGACAAGGACATCACCAACTAGCGGTGGAGGAATAGATAATAATATAAAGTTTACAAATAAGTTAATCAAGATTAACAAAGTAGCAAACACACCAAATTAGCCAAGAATTATAAAAATATTCTAAACACATCTAGGAAAGCTTCTTTGTATTTTCCAACTTTTGGATAACATGTATGCCAAGTACTTGACTTCTAAGGGGAAGCTTCCTACCTAGTTGAGCTTGCACACCAAGTAATGGCTTCTAGAGTGAAACTTCTTGAGAAACTTCTTGAGTAACATCCCAACTAGCTTAGCTTGCACACTAAGTAGACAACTTCTAGAAGAAAGCTTCTTGGGAAGCTTCCTATTTAACTTAACTTTCACTCTAAGAAAGCGGCTTCTAAGAAACTTCCCAAGAGCCTTATATGTTCCCTATATATACCAAAGTCCAAGCTCATGGTAGGAATTTGGAGTTTTCCTCATTCAAGAATCTCAATGTGATCTTTCACTTTGGTCCTCCATTCTCCTATTTCTCTCCTCAATCTTTTACAAAAAGGTAACCTTGTTGCATACCCCTATACTTGGAGATCTTGCATGTTGTTGTTCTGCTCACCGCCCATCTACAAAGATGCATAATCACTCTCTCCAAAACTAGATCACATGTAAGTTATGTATCCACAACATCCGCCACTATCACTTGATCATCTTGGACCAAATATAAGTTTGCTCTTAAACATGTCATCAACAAAGAATATGAACACTCCTTCCAAGCAAGGTTTCCACTCTCTTGTGCCATAAACAACACTTTATCCTTGATGGCATCATGGGTAGCTACCAAATGTCCTCCAAAAGAACACCAGGTCATATAGACAATTGTTGCATCTAGTGTAGAACCACATTGCAAGTGAGTAACAAAGATGCAAAGAGAAGGACTTTACCTAATGGGAACCTCATTGCTATAGAGAAGGTGGCTAGTGTGAGTTAGAATGCTCTAATGCATGGTCAAGCTAGGATCCAAGAGCCTACACCCTTGCCAAGAGCAAGAGCAAAGATGTGCTCTTGTGGCTCAAGGAATGGATGAGTCAACTAAAGGAGAATGTAGCATATGTTGACACTATCGCTCTATCAAGGACGATTGCTAACCTCTGGTCAACCTAACAGGAGTGAAGAAAAGGATGGAAGGTCCTCCATTGCCCATGGGGTTAGACAATCTCTCATCTACCACAATAATCCATAGAGAAAAAAGGGTCCCTCCTTGGTCACATATGTCTCCAAAATTGACCTATCAGCAACCACAAAATGGGAGAAAAATAGGAGTGCAAAGAGAGCCCAAAAATATTATAGGTTTTGTCCTTCTACAGGAGACTGGTAGAGATGTCTATCTATGTGCTAATGCCCCAATCACACACTCAAATGTCTCTAGCCCAATCATATCACCAAAGACTGTCATAATCCTCCTATCAAAAGCTCTTAGATGTGATAAGAAAGTAAAGGAAAGGAGAACCATGCAAAGACGGTAAGTCAATTAATGGGTAATATTAAAGGAGAGGATATCAAATGCCACTTGCAGATCTCCTAATAGAGAAAGGTCATCCATGTGGAGAATATTGTCTGCAAGAGCAGCATTCTTGGATCCTATTGGCACTCCAAGAATACTTAGTTCATCTATAACTGTGATACACCCTTCTAGAAGCTCAAGTTGGGGAAGGATACTTGAAGCAAATCATGCTCTGCACTTTGACACCTTGACTCTCAAGCCTACAAGATGTAACTTGGTAGTCAAGTGATCAAAGGCTTGCCTAATCTGACCTACGGGGCCCACAAGGTATGTATTGTTAGCCAAGGAGAGAAGTACATAACTTGGTATGGCCAAAGTAGTAGATAAGAGAGCTCCAAAGTGAGCCATGGCAAACAAAGGTTCCCTTAAAGGATCTTCCTATTTGTATTGACAATTGACTCCAAGATGGTTACTCCTTCCTATGACTACCCATGTTGATAATAAAGAGAAGCAAGAGAGCCATAGAACAACTGCACTAAAGGAATAAGACTTACCAAGGATTGACCAGCCTCCATAAGCTCTCTAAACATGGATGCCCAAGAGATGCTATTAAAATCATTCTCAACATCCACTTGTAAGACAACCTACTTTGGATGGATATTTATGATTGCTTGAATGCTTAGAGAAATAGCCCCACAACCTCCATGTATAACTACTCCAAATTGATGTGGATTGAGGTGCTCTTGGAAGTGAGATCAATGTTGAAGGACAATGGTGTGGCTAACCAAGCACAAAAAGATCTCTCTAATAGAAATTGGTCTAATGCTCCTTGTGTTTTTCTCCATCATGAGAAATCAACTAACCCCTAACACCTGACTGATTGATGTAGGAATATTTCCCCTTGTTTCTACTTACAACCACTTGAAATAGCTTGGTAATCCACTAGAAGGATTATCTCCCTGAAAGTAATCTCTAAAATGCTCATATACCATCCTTGATGGAGAGGCAAGGAGTAATGCACAATGCTTATGCAAAAAAGCAACCTATCAAGACATAAAAGTTGCTTAGGCTACTAATCTAAGACCTCTAATGGTACTCTCTCTCTCTCCTACCATAGGATGTAGTGAGCGTAGGGATGAGATAGTCTCTTCAGTGGGACTAGCCCTAGACAAAGTGTTTAGCGCTTGTGTTAGTCTACTAAGTTCTCTTGCCTAATCCAATGTCCTATACCAGCATTATCAAGTGGAGTCTATGGTATCTTGTGGCAAAGCCTATCTCCTAAAATGTGCAGCTGTAACGGACTCCTCTTATAAGGCAGCCAAATTTTCCACTCAAAATCAATGAAATCTAGCAACCACCTCTCTATGCCCCACACATCCCCCTCTAGCATAATGAAGGCCCCATCAAGGGAGTAAGAGGAATACAAACCATGCTAACTTGTCAAAGGGATCACGTGCAAAACAATCAAGTGGTAAGCAAAATGTCTGTCAGCCTCATCATGGAGTGTATGGGATAGCCTATGGAATAGATGTAGACATGGAAAACTATTCTCAAATAACACCAAGATACAACCCACCTAAGATGCTAACCACTCACACGACTCAATTGGTATCCTTAGAATGGTTAACAAAGGGATAACGGAAGTGTGTGTAATCCCAAGTGTCACCATTTTCAATGTGTCGCTTGCCTCACATGAACATCCCAAGTGGTCTACTCATAGTCCTTGAGCATCCTTCCCACATGAGTCTTTACCTCTTGCAAAGCAAAATATCGATGACACATTGGGCATGGTGTATCTAGAGCCCCACATGGGGAAGTGTAGCTATGGCTAGCACAAGAATAACAATCATAACACATGATCCTTCTCTCCATATCTCCCCATACTTGGAAAACTACAACCCATCACATCCCAACTCACATGAGTAAATGTTATCTTTCCAAACCCTAAAAACTATAAACTCTCACAACTCTCAAATTTCATCTAAAAAATTTTCAAACTAAGTTTGCATGGAATCCAAGCATTAATACCAAGAATTAGAAATGAAAATTCTATACCCATCACTCTCAATGTGTAATAAAAATTCTAAACCCTAAAAATTCTTGAAGTCCTAATAACTTTCTACTCAATTCTCCGTTTCTTTCAAATCTCCATAACTTTCAATCTAGGTACAAATTGAACCAAAATTGAAAAACAGACATAATAGACTATTCACTCATGTGATATATGCAAGTGAGTTCTCTAAATCTGCAGGGTAAGATCTGCACTCTATAATATCTTTTCACTTGTTGCCTCCCTTCTCTCTCTACCGTCCCTCTCCTCTCTCTCCCATCCAAGAAATGAAAATGATAATATATATAATTGTCAACTTACTAGTCCTTTAACCAACAAGGGGAGCAGCAAATCCTTTGTTTTTGACCATCAGATGCTGAATGAAGGAGCATTGGAGTTGGAAATCTGCATCAAAGAGCGAAATAAGCATGCCTGCTCCTAGCAACAACATGCACCATAAAGAGGAACAGCATGATCTGATGTTATATACTCATCTCTTTTAGGTATAGGGTCTGCTGATAAACTTGAGTATATATATATATATATATATATACTCTTATTTGAAATATTTCCCCTTATGCAATGCGGACACTCTTTTCGTTCCTTCGTATTCCCTATGGCTTATTTTATTATTAATAAATGCAGCTCATACGCCCAAGGATTGGGAAGAGTAAATATGACCGTTGGTCATACTCATCTTCATTCTGCTTCGCCAAGTGCTTTTTTCTAGAGACTATTACGACACCAAACAACTAGCTTCAAAAACATACTCAATTCTAAACATCACTGAAGTTCTCCCTTCTCCGTTTTGTAGTATTGATGACGATTCAAATATGAGCAATTTCACAATATGACCCTGTTTTGGTCGGTATTTGACCTTATAACCCTGTTTACGGATATTTCAACATATGACCCTGTTTCAAACAAATTAATAGTCTGCACATGACCAAGAGTAGGCGTTGACGTGAATCAAGTGGAAAGCCAATGGTCCAAAGATATACCCCGTAACAAAAGGAAAAGGAGAAAAAGAAGATAAACTCACCCACTGGTGCATAATGAAATTAATGAAAAGAGGAGTCCACGAAGCCATAAAAAGTAAAGAGAAAAGCAAAGCAAAGCAAAGCCAAAACCCACATGGCAAAATCAAAATCAGGATCGCTCACAAGCGAGAATCGCCCGTGCTACTTTGCCATTTGTTCATAGCTACTACTTTGCATGTAGCATTGACACATACAGACCAAAAGCTTTTAGTGGAGCGATCGGCAGTCATACCCCATCCGATCCCATAAACTTAGTGTTTGTTACCCTATAGACGCACCATAGCCACTATTCACTACTTCAAAGTATTCAAAGTTCACTAGATCTGTAATAGAAGAGCACCATGAGGCATATGTGGGCAATATATGGGAGGATTTATTATTTTATGAAGAGTCTAACATGTATTTCAGGACTTCAACTCATAACCGAGGATGAAATACACGTCATTTCATTGGAGATCTGAAGCCCGGTGCTACTGCGTGAACGATCTCAAGTTAATAAGATGACCTTTTGAATTTTAAAATCCTCTCACTTTGCTTAACAGGCATTTCCTGAACTAATTTCATAAAAGAGTGTGTTCAGATTGGTGGAGATGCACAAAAAGTTACATGAAACTTTTACTGTCACATAGGCATACTTGGTGTAATGTCCCGTTTTGCACAATCGCTCGTTCATGGGCGACTCGTTCACGGGCAGACCCCATTCGCGATCAGATTGAAACAGGGTCATACGGTGAAATATTGGCCCAAACAAGGTCATATTGTGAAAATGCTCTTCAAGTATTTGCAGTATATTATTTACTTTCCTGAAAAGAAAAGATAAGAACGAAAACAGAAAGATCGGGAATGACACGCAACTCTATCAGCAGGAAAGACACGGATATTGATACGTGTGAATCTTGCAAGTTAATGCATGGCGGTTTGATTCCGCCGTGCATTAACTTGCAAGATTCAAAGTATACGATACAAAGAGCAGTTCATCATAAGGACAAACCTGTCCCAGGTCATTTAACAGATGAAATATGTACGATGGTGAAAAATCGTCCTTGCAGGGTATCTCCCAGTGTACGACCTTAACCGAGGAAATCACTACCTGGAATCCTGAATACACGTAAAAATCTTGTTTAAGTAAAAGGCGACCGCGTAGGAAAAAATGAAGGCTGGAAGACCCCATCGAGCCGTACAAGGGAGAGAAAAAAAGGTAACATGGGGACAAATATGTGTTCGAGTGTGAAAAGGTGACCACATAGAACACTTGAAGGATGGGAAGGCAAAGAAAAGACAAAAGAGATAAAATAGAGCAAATGGGACAAATAAGCGTTATGTCCTTCAACCCACCCCGATAAAGGTTACGATGGTGAACTTTATGGATGCCATTTTGGACGTGGTCGAGAGATTATTCCTGCGAGCTAGAATACCGGAAGAGGATAATACAAAGAGTTTCACTCGAGGAGGACTTGGATGAGTGAATGACATTAGAGGTGTCTCCACTATGGCTGGTCCATTGCCCACGCAAGAAGACATGGGAAATCTTCCAAAATGAAATAATGACGTTAATGGTGCTGAAGCTCGCTTCTTGTTTGAGAAGATTCACCACTAGAAAGTATTTCAGATTTCGAGCCTGATTGAAATGGGGTTTAAAATGGACTGGGTGTTCAAAGGTAGGGTGTCGTACCTACTCGTGGATGTCACTCATAAAAATGAATATATGACAGGAAAGGTGATCGCGTAGAAAACACGAAGGATGGGAAGAATATGTGAAGAATGAATATATGCAGAAGAATGAATACAGAAAGTTAAGACAGTTCCTAGGAACCTAACGCCATGAACCCGAACTCTACACACAGCGCTAATGGACAAATATATTTTCTGTTACTTGGTCAGCTTGGTAAAACAGTTGTTAACAAGTTTTACAAGTACAGCATCGACTACATACAGAAGGTGGTAGATAAACTCATGTTACTCAAGCTACCTATTTTGCCTCACCCTTGTACGGCTTGATAGGGTCTTCCCGTCCTTCGTGTGTTCTACGCGGTCGGCCTTTTCCCCCATAAACTCAAGTTATCAATGTACAACGTGAGCACCAATTCCAAGTAAAACTTGTCTTCGTACCTGCCAGAGCACAGTACAGTACGAAATTGAAATCCGTCAACTACGTCAAAGATAGACATAGAATACTGCAATCTCCTGTACTGCACCACTCAGGACTGTGCCATACCGCGTAACCATTGAATATGTTTCAATCATATTCCCTTTCAGGTCAGAGTTCTGAGAGAAACTGTCTTTAATGATGGATGTTTGTAAATTTGAGAAGTACGTTGGCGTGTGTGAGATCAACTGCTTTTATATTACTCATATCTTATACTAGACTTGTCTTCAGACAAGGTCGAGGGAATTTATATAAAGTTTATTCTCAAAACAAAGGTTTACTCGGGCTAACTGACACCCTGATCCTATCATGGCCTCCATATTACAAAATGTTTCCTCGCACCACCTCGAGTTCTGGAGACCGATATGCAGGTAATGTTCTTCCCTGCGTTTCTTGTAACGAGCCTGACCTCTTCTTGTCAACTTACGATCACGGTAATCGTGTCTAACATAATGATGATAGAAACTAAATGTCTGCATGTGGTTCATCAACTTGAATTGTATAGTCCGCGTTTTGGTAAAAGTGGAAAGTTCGAACATTGAAGTCCTACAAATTGAAACAATTGGCTCTCTCCTTGACCAAAAGTGAGCAATTTTGACTTGGAAAGGGCTTGAAGTGAGAGTAAAGTCCTCAGACAGCTCAGAGGTATTTGGTTCACACGTGTTGTTCACTGTCATTGTTGTAAAACAATGACAGTGAACAATTTAGAACTACAATCGACTCTTGAGTGCGTGTTCCGTATTTGCAGAGATAGATTAACAATATTGAGAATTTGGCACTATACCCAAGAGGGCAAAGACGACTCAACCATCTCTAATCGTTTCACTAGAAGTTTGTTCAGCTTACTTACGGTGTTGTATACGTATTTATACTTGTTTATACGTTTTTGTCTACGTCCTTCGTGTTTTCTACGCGGTCGCCTTTCTCTTCCGGTGTTGTTATGTTTCGGTGATGATAGGTCGGGGTTCGTTAGATTGTCGATACGTAATCCATCTTCAGCTCAGTTTAAGTCTGTTAAGCAATCGGTTACGTAGTTATCACCCACCATACATATATTCTCACCTTTTCACATATATCGTATCGGGTTAAAATCAACATATGTGAGGGGTATACATATCGTTTAATCTTAATTGGCTCAACTTTTATAAAGAGATTATAAGTAATTAATTCTTCGTTTTTCCTACGCGGTCGCCTTCGTCCATGAACTACAGATTAAAGGAGTTGTTGCTTAACTTTCATTCGAGGTTACGTGGTTACCATCGAATATATATTCTTTTGTTAAAACAATTTATTTTTCCCACCTTTTCACATAAATTATATCGGGTTAAATCAACTTATGTCAAGAGTATTCATGTAATCTATCCTCAATCGACCTCAAATTTTGTATAGAGATGAAAAGTAATCAACTATAGAAGTTGTTGCTTAACATCCTAAAAGAGAAAAAGGCGACCGCGTAGGAAAAATGAAGGATGGGAAGACCCCATCAAGCCGTAAACATCCTAAAAACTGCAAATAGGTGTTACTACGTTTTCATTCCAAACTGGACGTGATGACAGTATAATCTAAAGAAAAAGAAATAGCTCATTATAAAATAGGTACTATAAAATAAATATAATGTTCACATCAGGGAGGAAAGATAACACATCACTCTAAAAATATGTTCCCATTGTTCATATATGATTATGAAGATTGATTATCCAATATTATTAATGATAGTTGGTGAGTGAATTCTCTCCGCCTGTCTTAAGGGGAAGTCGTGTTATAATCTTTTTTACCTCTCATCCTAAAACTATATAGTTTTCTGTATCTCCATAATTATAAATGTCCTCAAGAAATCTATCAAATTCACTTTAATCAATCAGTTTAAGTTTTATTTATTATTATGTACAACTATATCGTAAGAGTCCTTCGTTTGATTTTATCATAAATTCAAGTAAGATAGACCAAATCTACCAATCTCTACAATTGAACACAGTTTAATATGTCAACACTGCTTAATATGGGTAAATGTGTAAATCCTAAATGCTTGAATTTAGGATGTTTATATTTTGTATGATCTTACTCATCTATCTCATATGAAATATTATAACCTCTTTTGACCTATTTCTCATAATAAATTAACTGATTATTTGAAAATATCATATTAAAATTTTATCTACATAATAGATGAAAATGATACATATATACCTATTATATAGAGAAAATTTAATACAAGAAATATTTTTTATTTTTTATCTAAACTATTAAGATTAAAACTTTAAAACTTTAAAACTTTTCTATAATAAAAACACATGCAAAGATCTAGATAATAATCTGATAAAGAATTATTTGTCACATTAAATTATATATAAATAAATGTACAAAAGAGGATATCAAAAGTGGTAAGCTACATATACGTATTATATGTATACATTTACAATATCTATGACATATGGATGGAATTATAAAAAAAAAAAGGAGATGATTGACTTACAAGATAGAATAAAACTAGTTATGAAAAAAATTCAAGATCAAGTGATACATTTATTGAAATCTAAACATACTACTAGAATGAATTGCGCAATAAACTCTCTCCTTATTCGATTCAATACTTTACTATATGTCAGTTCCTTCTAATGGGAAACAAGAGAAGAAAAATACAATAACATCTTATAAATTTCTAAAGACAGTCTTTCAATTGATAACATGCATAAACCTTCGAAATTAACCTTCGAAATATATATGAGAACTAATTATTTTACTTGCATTAACATGATTATTTAATGATAAAATTAAAAGCTTATGACCTGAATTAGAAAGCATAATTCAGATCTAAAAGCTTTTAAGTTAACCGCAACCCAAGAAGCTATTTTGTAACATTTTATCTTACTTATGATCTGTGAAGTAACCTTTTTAGTGATTTTTTTCTATAGTAGAATTGAAACTATATCTGGAATAAATTATATACATTATGAGGAAATAAAATGCAGAAAAGTCTAAAATTACAGTATACTATAATAAATTAAAGGAAGAGCTCTTCCCAATTTTTTGTTCAAAATATTTCAATAGATTAAGTTTGATACTTGATTTGTCAAATATTTGAAATTATGATTTAAAACAATAATTTTAACTATGGGAACACTACTAGAAACAGCTAGAAACATATGTAAATCCTGAATTTCTACTTTTCATACGTCTTTTGTTCTATGTGGTCGTCCTTTTCTCTCCAATTTCTACTTTTCCCTATTACTCAAGCTCTCTTCTATATGTTTCAATGTTCCAAAAATTTTAATTTGATAATAATTCTCTTAGAACCAGATTTGAAACATGTTCATATTTCCACAAATCATAATAATACAGAGTATGAAAAATTTAAATTTTAGAGTGAAAAATATTTTCTTCTTCATAACTAACAAAGTAAATATTTGTTTGCAAATTATAATTATGAAAAGTATCTCTAAATTTATAATCCATGACTAGATGTATTGTGAAAATCCAACCTCTACATACTAATAGTATAATGGTAAGAATAGGATTCCCTCAAGTATGATCTGAAATGATTAGATTGATGAAAAAGTGTCGAGAATGGTAATTTTCTATTGTTTCCAATTTAACCTCCTGTGCAGGAATCATTCTTAAAGATGTAGTGTCAACCATTGTGGTGCACTAAAAAAAAGGGAAAAATAAAATCACTTCACACATATCTGTTCTAATTGTTCCTAAAGATGATGGTTCATTGTACGCCAAAGGCCTCTTCTCCACAAAGAAGTATTCATCCCAAAGGCCAAGTCCAACCCAAAGGTTGGTATACCCTAAAGGTAGGTTCTATCCCAAAAGTCCTATTACTATGTTGATTACAATTTGATGAGTATGTACTACCTTTCCAAAAGGCAAAATCCCAAAGGAGTTTTGAAATTGACTAAATGATGGATTTTCTATTTTATGGTATTGTTGATACTCTAGGCTCCCAAAGCCCTTCTCTAGATTGTCTTGCTCCTTCAAACTCCAAGGATCACACATCTGACCAAGTGCTAATGCCTCTCTACATTCAAACACATGTGTTCCTTCTACAAGTCTCCTCACCTCTACTCGACCAACCATACAAGCAATGACAATAAGTGTAGGTAATCAGCATTAAGGATCATGGAGGTCCTTGCACTCAAACTTTGATTATGGAAAAAAGAACAAATTTAGATTGGGAACAAAACCCTCTATACAATTTCCTACTTTGCAATGATGAGATTTAATGGTTAAAAAGCATTGTAGACCTTCTAATTACACTTACATAACTCATCACTTATCTTACATACTTATCTTATCTTATCTTATCTTAATGTGTTAGATTAAGGATTACCTACATGTCAATGGCCAGCTCACATATTCAATTTGGCATTTACTCCTACAAGTTTACAACCTAAGATCTTTTGCTACAAAGTTGTCATAACTCTAAAAGTGCTTATAGGCCAAAGATATATAAGTATAACATTGATGAAAGGAATAGTTGTTACTACATTTTCAGTCCAAACTGATGATGGAATAGCTAAAGAAAATAAATAGCTCATTGTAAAACAAGTACTATAAAATGAATATAATGTTAACATAAGGAAGGAAAGATACAATATTATTATAAAAATCTGTTCCTATTATTCATATATCATTCTAAAGATTGATTATCCAATATTACTATGAGAGTGAATTTCTCTATTTCTCTTATTCTCTTAGCTTGTCTTTACAAGAACTTATGTAAGAATCATTTTACCTCTCATCCTAAAACTATATAGTTTCAGTATCTCCAGAATTATAATCTGAATTCCTAAATTTTACTTTAAGTAATCAATATAATTTTTCATTTAATATTTTTTACAACTATATTCAAATATTATTTTTTAATCATATCATAAATTCAAGTAAGATGGAGCAAATCTACTAATCTCTACTAGTGAACAAAGTTTAATATATCAAGATTGCTTAATATGTTGTACGTGTGATTGCTTAATGAACGATACATGTGTTTGTTTGAATTTAGGATGTTTATATTTTGTATGGTCTTACTGATCTACTTTATGTGAAATATTAAAAACTATGAACTCTTTTGACTATTTCAAATAATAAATTTTTATTTTTTGAAATTTTTATCTACATAATAGATACATATATATCTATTATATAGAGAAAATTAATCTAAGAAATAAAATAAAATTTTTAGTCTAAACTAATAATAATTAAAATATAAAAGTTAAAAGAATTTCAAAAAAAAAATACACATGCAAAGATCAAGATGCTAATTTGATTAAATAATATTAATTTTCACATAGCATAAATATGGATATCAAAAGATGTAAGCTTCATGTACATTTGTAATATCCATGACAGATAGATGGAACTATAAGAATAAAAACTGAGATGATTGACTTACAAAATAGAATAAAATAGTAATGAAAGTTATTTTCAAGTTAGAGTGTTAAATTTATAGAAATTTTACATTCTATTTAAGAATGAATTTTACAATAAACTCTCTCCTTATTTGACTTAATACTCTACTGTGTGTTAGTCCCTTTTGATGGGAAACAAGGAAAGAAAAATACAATAATATCCTATTAATCTCTAAAAAGAGTCTTTCCATTGATAAAATATTCATGCATCAATTCATCTTTAAAATATTATAAGAATAAATAATTTTATTTAATTTATGATAAAACAAATAATTTATTACCTGAATTTAAAAGCAAATTTCACACCTCAAACCTTTTAAGTTAACCGCAACACTAAAAGCTATTTTATTATTTTGTTATATAATTGTGATCTGTGAAGTAACACTTTTTAGTAATTTCTTCTATAATAGAATTCAGAATTGTATCTGGAATAAATGATATTCATAATGACGAAATAAAACTCATAAAATCTAAATTTTCAGTATACTTAAAAAAAAGAGGGACAAGCTTGTCTCAAGTTTTTGTTCAAAATAGTTCAATGATTAAGTTTGATGCTTGATTTATCAAATATTTGAAATTATGATTTGAAGTGACAAGGTTAATTTTGAGCACACTAACTGCTAGAAAGTTCTGTAAATCCTGAATTTCTACATTTCTTTATTACTCAAGCTCTCATAAAAGACATTTCCTTATGTTTCAATGTTTCAAATATGAACTTTTAATTTAATAAAAAACCTTTTAGAACCAGATTTGCGACATGCTCATAGTTGAATTAATTATAATAGTATGTATGTAAAAATATAACTACAAACTGATTTATATATTGTGTGTTATTTTAATCTATATTTATTTAGATTTTCTTAGAAATAGTTTCTCTGACATGTAGAACTATCTCTTCCTTTAGTTCATTTATTACAAAAACACTTTGATGTAAAATAAAAGAGAATATTAAGATTCATTTATAAAATAATTATAGCCTATATTAGATGAAATAAATAAATTATTATCTAGTAAAATATCTTAGATATAGGTAAAATTTGTAGAGTTTATATGGTTCCCCATATAATTAAAAATAAATATACAATATCTTATATCAATAATAATAATAATTAATTTTAGTTATCAAGAAAAATTGTAGAACATAAATTATTGATCAAAATAAAATCAAGGCAAAAGATCTTTAAAAGATAATCATAATAATGAATATAATTTTGTAATTTATGTAAATTTATTCTATTAATCTTCTTCTTGATATAATATATAACATGTCTAAAATTAATCATTATATTAAAAATGTGGTAATAAACTTGAATCTGATAAGAATGAGATGGTTGTCAAAATCTTTCTCATTACTTTATATAATGTATAATCAAATGATAATTTCAAATTATTGATATGTTTGTTAGGTAGATACTTTATGCTCTTTCTATTGAGGAAGGAACAAACATTCTTGAGTCCACTTAAGCTCCTTACTAACTTACGATATATATATCCAAGAATAAGTTTGATTAAGTTTGTCAATAGATTAAGTTTGATACTTAATTTGTCAAATATTTGAAATTATGATTTAAAATAATAAGTTTAATTATGTGCACACTACTAGAAACTGCTAGAAACATATGTAAATCCTGAATTTCTACTTTTCATACTTCTTTTGTTCTAGTCCTTTTCTCTCCAATTTCTACTTTTCCCTATTACTCAAGCTCTCTTCTATATGTTTCAATGTTCCAAAACTTTTACTTTGATAATTATTCTCTTAGAACCAGATTTGCAACATGTTCATAGTTCCACAAGTTATAATAATCCAGAGTATGCAAAATTTAAATGTTAGAGTGAAAAATATTTTCTTCTTCATAACTAACAAAGTAAATATTTGTTTGCAAATTATAATTATAAAAAGTATCTCTAAATTTATAATCCATGACTAGATGTATTGTGAGAATCCAACGTCTACATACTAATATTATGATGGTAAGAATAGGATTCCCTCAAGTATGATCTGAAATGATTAGATTGATGAAAAAGTGTCAAGAATTGTAATTTTCTATTGTTTCCAATTTAACCTCCTGTGCAGGAATCATTCTTAAAGATGTAGTGTCAACCATTGTGGTGCACTAAAAAAAAGGGAAAAATAAAATCACTTCACACATATCTATTCTAATTGTTCGTAAAGATGATGGTTCACTGTACGCCAAAGGCCTTATCTTCCCAAAGAAGCATTCATCCCAAAGGCCAAGTCCAACCCAAAGGTTGGTATACACTAAAGGTAGGTTCTATCCCAAAAGTCCTATTACTATGTTAATTACAATTTGATGAGTTTGTACTACATTCATCCCAAAGGCCAGGTCCAACCAAAGGTCGGTATACCCTAAAGGTAGGTTCTATCCCAAAAGTCCTATTACTATGTTAATTACAATTTGATGAGTATGTACTACCTTTCCAAAAGGCAAAATCACAAAGGAGTTTTGAAATTAACTAACTGATGGATTCTATATTTTATGGTATTGTTGATACTCTAGGCTCCCAAATCCCTTCTCTAGATTGTCTTGCTCCTTCAAAACTCCAAGGATCACACATCTGACCAAGTGCTAATGCCTCTCTACATTCAAACACATGTGTTCCTCCTACAAGTCTCCTCACCTCTACTCGACCAACCATACAAGCAATGACAGTAAGTGTAGGTAATCAGCATTAAGGATCATGGAGGTCCTTGCACTCAAACTTTGATTATGGAAAAAAGAACAAATTTAGATTGGGAACAAAACCCCCTATACAATTTCCTACTCTGCAATGATGAGATTTAATGGTTAAAAAGCATTGTAGACCTTCTAATTACACTTACATAACTCATCACTTATCTTACATACTTATCTTATCTTATCTTATCTTAATGTGTTAGATTAAGGATTACCTACATGTCAATGGCCAGCTCACATATTCAATTTGGCATTTACTCCTACAAGTTTACAACCTAAGATCTTTTGCTACAAAGTTGTCATAACTCTAAAAGTGCTTATAGGCCAAAGATATATAAGTATAACATTGATGAAAGGAATAGTTGTTAGTACATTTTCAGTCCAAACTAGACGGGATGATGGAATATCTAAAGAAAATAAATAGCTCATTGTAAAACAAGTACTATAAAATGAATATAATCTTAACATAAGGAAGGAAAGATAATATATCATTATAAAAATCTGTTCCCATTATTCATATATCATTATAAAGATTGATTATCCAATATTACTATGAGAGTGAATTTCTCTATTTCTCTTATTCTCTTAGCTTTTCTTTTCAAGAAGTTATGTAAGAATCATTTTACCTCTCATCCTAAAACTATATAGTTTCACTATCTCCAGAGTTATAATCTGAATTCCTAAATTTTACTTTAAGAAATCAACATAAATTTTTAATTTAATATTATGTACAACTATATTCAAAGATTATTTCTTAATTATATCATAAATTCAAGTAAGATGGAGAAAATCTACCAATCTCTACTAGTGAACAAAGTTTAATATATCAAGATTGCTTAATATGTTGTACATGTGATTGCTTAATGTACGATACATGTGTTTGTTTGAATTAAGGATGATTATATTTTGTATGATCTTATTGATCTACTTTATGTGAAATATTTAAAACTAGGAACTCTTTTGACTATTTCAAATAATAAATTATTATTTTTTGAAATTTTTATCTACATAAAAGATACATATATATCTATTATATAGAGAAAATTAATCTAAGAAATATAATAAATTTTTTAGTCTAAAATAATAATAATTAAAATATAAAAGTTAAAAGAATTTCAAAACAAAATACACATGCAAAGATCAAGATGCTAATTTGATTAAATAATATTAATTTTCACATAGCATAAATATGGATATCAAAAGATGTAAGCTTCATGTACATTTGTAATATCCATGACAGATAGATTGAACTATAAAATAAATAAATAAATTGAGATGATTGACTTACAAAATAGATAAAATGGTAATGACATTTTTTTCTAGTTAGAGTGTTAAATTTATAGAAATTTAAACATTCTATTTTACAATGAATTTTACAATAAACACTCTCCTTATTTGACTTAATACTCTATTGTATGTTAGTCCCTTCTGATGGTAAACAAGAAAAGAAAAATACAATAATTTCCTATAAATCTGTAAAAAGAGTCTTTCCCTTGATAAAATATTCATGCATAAATTCATCTTTAAAATATTTATAAGAAAATAAATTTAATTAATATATGATAAAACAACAAATTTATTACCTTAATTTAAAAGCATATTTCACACCTAAAACCTTTTAAGTTAACCGCAACACTAGAAGCTATTTTATTATTTTGTTATATAATTGTGATCTGTGAAATAGCACTTTTTAGTAATTTCTTCTATAATAGAATTCAGAATTGTATCTGGAATAAATGATATTCATAATGACGAAATAAAACTCATAAAATCTAAAACTTCAGTATACTTAAAAAAGAGAGGGGACAAGCTCTTCTCAAGTTTTTGTTCAAAATAGTTCAATGATTAAGTTTGATGCTTGATTTATCAAATATTTGAAATTATGATTTGAAGTGATAAGGTTAATTTTGAGCTCACTAACTGCTAGAAAGTCCTGTAAATCCTGAATTTTTACATTTCTTTATTACTCAAGCTCTCATAAAAGACTTTTCTTTATGTTTCAATGGTTCAAATATGAACTTTTAATTTGATAAAAAAATCTTTTAGAACCAGATTTCCAACATGCTCATAGTTGAATTAATTATAATAGTATGTATGTAAAAACATAACTACAAAATTATTTATATATTTTGTATTATGTTTATATATATTTATTTAGATTTTCTTAAAAATAATTTCTATGACATGTAGAACTATCTCTTCCTTTAGTGCATTTATTACAGAAAAACTTTGATGTAAAATAAAACAGAATATTCAGATTCATTTATAAAATAATTATAGCCTATATTAGATGAAATAAATAAATTATTATCTAGTAAAATATCTTAGATATAGGTAAAATTTGTAGAGTTTATATGGTTCCCCATATAATTAACAATAAATATATAGAATATCTTATAGTCACAATAATAATAATTAATTTTAGTTATCAAGAAAAAGTTTAGAACATAAATTATTGATCAAAATAAAATCAAGGCAAAAGATCTTTAAAAGATAATCATATTAATGAATACATTTTTGTAATTTATGTAAATTTATTCTATTAATCTTCTTCTTGATATAATATATAACATGTCTAAAATTAATCATTATATTAAAAATGTGGTAATAAACTTGAATCTGATAAGAATGAGATGGTTGTCAAAATCTTTCTCATTACCTTATATAATGTATAATCAAATGACAATTTCAAATTCTAGATATGTTTGTTAGGTAGATACTTTCTGCTCTTTCTATTGAGGAAGGAACAAATTGAGTCCACTTAAGCTCCTTACTAACTTGCGATATCTATATCCAAGATTCCCTTAATTAACAAGGTTATAGAATTTACCACGTCTCAAGCACCGTTCATTTGTTAGACCATTTATAGGAACAGTAAAAGGAATTGGAAAGCCAAATATTATCAACAAGTCCATTTATATTGAACACCATAACAAGTCCCCCTGCTATAATTGCTTTGAATATACTGAAAAAGCAATCTTCTACAAAGGTTTACTTTCTTAAAGCCATAGGTCCCGCAGTGAAGTGAAACTTGTTCAACTTTTGCCTAGCGTCTTAAATTTAATTTCTGTATACTAAAGGTTAAATAGTACTCGACTTACATTCAACTTCATCTTGACAACCGATAAATGCAGATAAATAACAAGGTCTTGGAAGGTCACCAAAATTTTATTGAAATGAAAAGTAAAAATCAATAAAAACACATTGATTTCTTGCTTCCTTCATTGTGGTACACCCTTGATCCTTTTGAAGAATCTATATGCACTGCTCTAGGGCGCTTTTATTGGACTGGAATGAGCCAAATTTTCATATATAAGAATTTTACATATTGGAACTGATGCATAACTACCGGAATTTCTTATTTTAAAGTCTACCTAGTAAAACTTTCCCATATTTAGAAGAAAAAATAGAAAAAATTTAGACGCAGTCTATTCAAAGTTTACTTGCAACAGGAATCTGCACAACTATAGAACCCAAAAGATGAGAGTTTTGCCAACATAAGATTTCAAAGCTTCCATATCGCCTCCACATGCATAACTGAATAAGGTTGATCCGTCTTTTATGATCAAAAGATAAAACTAAATTTAAGCATTTTTAGCATGATTTAGTGTATCTGGGTATATGGTGATCTTCTCATTAACCTCACCTTCTCAACCACAAACCATGCCTCGTACAATTATACACCATATTGTACCATGCTATCTCGCCTCTTGCCTTGGAAACACAACTTCATCGGATATAAATTGATTTCATTACAACAGTTGTAATCTAATGTTTAGTTTAATCTAATCTAGTTTAGCTTGATAACCAAACGCAAAATGTTCTTGTACCGGAGGGTATCAAAGCTTACCCTCATCTGGAGAAGGCACAAATCACAGTAGTCAAGTTGCAAGAGGCCGACGAAGTTGATATCCATGCACTAGCAGCCAAGAGTACCAATCTGCGTTCAAAAGTTCATCTTATGGTGGACCAGCTTTACACGACAGAATAGAGAGACAGTGCTGTGACACGAAATAACTTGGGGAAACAATGATGATCAAGTGAGGCTGACCTATCCACATTATCCACAACATGGCGAGACCCCTCCTAGAACAGGTCACGCACTGAACGTTTCGGCTTTTGTGCAATGGGACGGTTGGTAGAGATTTCATCTGTAAGGTGAAATCGCATCCCCAAAATGATGAGAGACTTAAGCCTCATAAATCCACGCTCAAAGAATCCTTGAGGAGCACCTTGCTTTTTAGGTCAAACATCCGCACATGTCTTAAACTACTAGCATAAGTTGCAATCGCGAAGAGTATCAGCCTTGATTACATACATATGAAACTTGAAATTTCCACGTTCATTCTACTCGGGGGTATTCCCTTGGGTTCTCAAGTTTATGAGGATCAATATTTATACCCGATAGATTTCCTTCATGATTCGATGGTGGAATCTTCCTTCAAGTCATAATTCGAGCAGTATCAAAGAAAGTATCACTTCGTAATTGATCATTTCTTCGCATATATTGTATTCAATAAAATAGAACATGGGATTTTTACCACTATGCTCCACGATTCACTCCGACACCACCTTGCGTTCGTCCTACTGGCTATGGAAATCTTTGGCAATTTCCATTTCATTTTGTTGGTCTTCTTCACAATGTAACATGGAGTTCTTTATTGCGAAGAGCAGCACTTTGCCATGTCATCGGTAACACTCACGTCTCACTACAGGGTTCCTTACAGCGAAGTGAAGCACTAACTGTTTGCAGATTTTTCATATGGATATTAATAGGGCCTAGCCCATTTTACCTCTTTTGTCTCTCCCTTGTACGGCTTGATGGGTCTTCCCATCCTTCATGTGTTCTACATGGTCGCCTTTCTTTCTTCCACTACTTGGCAATTTTCATTTCATGTTGTTGGTCTCTTTCACAATGTAACACGATATTCTTTATTGCGAGGAGGAACACTAGCTATCTTATCAGCAACACTCACGTCTCACTATAAAGTTCCTTATAGCGAAGTGGTGCACTAACTATCTCGTCAGTCACACTCGACTCCCTCTCACTAACGACAATGGGTATCCTCCACCAAACAACGCTCACCTTCGTTGGGTTTTCACCGATGGGCAGCAGCAATAGAAGCTCCCACCAGGTGTAGACAACTCCCTCCCCATCTACCGTTAAGGAGAAAGTTACTTTGTGTGCTACTTTCGTGTATTCCTTTTACTTGTGTATTTGTCCATATAGTGTTTTGGCCTCGGTTTTTGTGCCCTTTTTCGATTGGGCCTGCGGCTCGGTTGCTCCATCCGCGCTACTCTGTGTTTTTGTACTCTCTTTTCCTTCGGGTTTGCTTTCGCAGCACTGTGCTGAACTTACGAACTCGTGAAATTTAGGGACTCAGCAGATTCAGTCATGTTTGCTCCGAATATCTACAACTCCATAGAATCGTCGGATATTCATGAGTTGTCACACAAGTAAAAATCTTTCCTCTTTCTGTTGAGGGTGAAGATCCAACTTTTAAATCAATGCCCACTAGAATAAATGCGCGATCAACATATTGCACTCGGTTCAACAGATTGTGTAACAAGAATCAATTTTCCTCGAAATTTAACCCCAAGTAAACATAAAGGAACAGTCCGCATCGCAGTTGCGGTATCTTCATTGGGAGTATGGACGACCACCGCCCTTGGACCCGTGACCAAGTAGCTCGGCAATAATTTACAGTGTCTATGTGCTGGTGCTCAATGTCAAAGACTTTACTCTCGTCTCGTAGTCTTTTGCTTCCAACATAAGCCTCTGTGGATTAAGACTTTTTCAACTCTATGTCTACTTGTGCATCCTTACGGGGCCGGCCTCACAAACGGCAAAAGCGCACTGAAATGATTCTTTGGTTGTTAGATCGCTTGGTTGACGCTTTCGTCTTCTTCTATACCCGGGGCTTAGTGTTGGACACACTACCCAATATGGGCACGTAGTCGCTGACCTAGTCCAAACAATCCCAGATTTTGCAGTTCGGTGCCGGACAGGTCAACAAATCGTTTTTTCCATGCCGCGTGCAGCTTTGGCTAAAGTCTTTATTATAACGTCTACGAGGTTGTCACCATACGGCCTGTGAATGATAAAATATTCGGAACGTACCTGAAGGGATGTAAAAGCTACAACTCCAGCTACGAGACTAACGAAGGATGTGGCACGAAGTCGAAGCAGATGTAACGGGAAGCAGGAGCACTGGCGATTTTTACTCCAAGGAGAAGGATCTCGAGGATCAGATGTAATGGCATGAGTTCCTATCCTATCGGAACGTCGGTGCAGTTTGTTAATGGAGAATCGGTGCCAGCCTTCTTCGTGTAGATTTTGTTTCTTGTTCGGCCCACGCTCTTCGCATCTCGTTGCAAGTAAGTGTTCGACTCTGTTTCAGTTTAGTTCATCAGTTGCTGGTAGTGTAGTAATCAACAAGTTGCGCTTCTTAGCTAATGCTGTACTGTCATTTCCTACAAAGCTGCTTAGGCATACCAAGAGCAGTCCAAGAGTATACCCTGAGGCTGCTCCCATTACCCGATTGAACCTCCTTTTGTGGCATTCCCTTCTTTACCTTTCCGTTGGTCACGAACACACCTTGAATGCACTTAAGGAAAGGGACGAAAGACCACCAATGGAGTCAAATGCCTGACTCTCGTTTCTTCACAGACTCGCCTTTCCACCATCTGAAGTCCTAAAAGTTGTGTCTGCTTATCATAAACGTAAATGCATCGCTTCATTTACCGCCGCAATCTTCGTCATCAACACTGACGATACCCAATCTCTTCTCCATACCATAAAACCTTCGAGTTCTCCAATATTCTTCAACTCCTAAAGGAAGAAACTCTCCTCGTTCGCCGCCTGCGCCTCGTCGTCCTTCTTTCTCACTCCAAGCCTCTCTCTCTCTCTCTCTCTCTCTCTCTCTCTCTCTCTCTCTCTCTCTCTCTCTCTTGGTACTAGCTTTCCAAGTCGCACATTCTCCAGCTAAAAAACAGAGCGCCACCACGACATTGCTGATTCCTTCAACTCTGTTGTTGCCGAAGGCGAAGAAGAAAATTGAAGGTCATGCATTCTTTCATGCAAGTCCCCCTACTTACAATCACCTAAGCAAAAGAATTGGACGTTTCCTAAAACCTAAACCATCCTTTTACTGAGTGAAACTTGCCGTGAGGGGGCACTCAGTCTACCCTGCACTGCTTCATGCCTAATGTCTGGCATAGATATCGCAAATCAGGTCAGGACTTGGAGTTGCTGGTGGAGAAGCTGGTAACAGGAGACAATCTTCCATCGAGTGAACTTCCACACGAAATGAATCTGTGGCTGTAAAGTAAAAGGTGACTTAAGATACCCTTGTAACGGGTGCAGAAAGAAACTCCTCTTATGAGCCTGAAGTTTGAAGCAGTAAGATGTGCTAGATGAGCTTGTTACAAACGAAGGAGAACAGGTCCAAGACAGTCAAGAGATTTGGAACGATGAATATGAACGACGATTGATCAATACCAAATTGAATAAGCTGTAATGTTCATCAGCCGCACATCCGGTGGATCCAACTCGGTAGTGTGTATCAGAAGTGCTCCAAATCGTATCTCGTATAGTTTCTGAAGATCTCTGTACAGACCTGATTGAAACTAATATCGGCAATGATAACCTCAATTACAGCAGCAATTGAAACACAACAAAGTACGTAAACGAGATGAATGAGGACAGTTGCCACAGGTCGTATTCTATGTGGTCGGCTTTCTTCTCTGTTTAGATTAAGTTAAGTGGAAGTTGAGTGCAAAATGCAGACCGTGAACATACTGGGTGGGAAAGGTTATCACAAAACTAAATAATCACAAGACAAAAATGTAGACGACCATGCTGGGGATCGAACCCAGAATCTCTAGCTCCGTAGGCTAGCGCCTTATCCATTGGGCCACACGGTCATATAAAAGCCTCTCCCGAATTAATTTATATATTACAATCTAACATGGCGTTTCCGTCTAATAAAACAGTTCAAAATTCGTCATGTTAATACAATTCAATTGGATCGTTTAGCTAAGTTAGCCTTACGACTTTTTGAAATTTATACTTTTTAATAGAAATTTCTTTGAATATGGTTAAAGATTTAAGGTATTGTTAATCTTTCGACAGAAAACTAAGATTTTATGATAATTAGCTGGGTTATATTTGAAAATGAAAATTTATCTAATGATTGACATTCTCCCTTGATACTTTCAGAATATTTCAAAATTGGAATGATAGTATTCAAGTCAAGAAGATTCTATATATTATAAAACTGCATTGCATGTTTCCGTTATTATGATCAGAAATGTTACAAGAATCACAACAATTTCCATCATTTCTATGCTGTTCTAGGATAGTGATGGGAGGTCGGTCACTCATAACAAAATTCACTCCTCAAACGCATCGAAGGTGATTTCAACTTCATCGTCAACGATTATAACTGATCGTTTACCATCCGAGATGCTGAGTGGAGAAGTCGATCAGTCCTCGGAAGGAGATACTGAGATGAATCAGACCAAGAGAAATGACTCACATGGCCAAGGGAATCAGTCCACGGGTGGAGGCACTGAGGACAATCAGCCGTGTGACTAAGTCGATCAGTCCACGGAAAGAGATGTAGTGGTCTATCAGCCCGGGAGATAAGATTCACATAAAGTGGTGGATCTGTCCAAAGACAATCAAGTCAATCAGATCAGACAAGTGTTTCAAGCGACCGTGGACTAATCAACAAGAAATCCAGAATGGAGTTCATAGATTGTAATGGTGCAGTACATGCCCACTGCATAAGACATCTCTGATATATCATGAATTCACAACATGGTGAGGACGATACGTGAGACACCATCCTCGCTGTCTAAAGATCGTCGCACAAACATATGGATATTGTTGCACCCATTGATTTTCAGATGTTTTAGACACGACTTTATGTCTTTCATTTTCGATTTAATATTGTGTTGCAAGCACATTTTTCATATTTCACATGTGTTTTACCATGAGATTGTATTTACTATACGCGATATCTTATCTAACATCTTACACATCTTTAGATCAACTACACGATGAAACTCGATCACTGGGAGGTCGAAAGTTATTGATTAGAGTAAGTCTGATTGTGTATATTAAATCTGAGAACTGAAAATCATAGGTTGATTGCGTTTTGATGGCCACATTCGGTATACATGGATGCAAGTTTGGATGTGTTACAAGAAATCCTCAAATTCATACATAACTTAAATTCTCAGTGCCCCCAGGATTTCAACCTGGCTCACTGGAGAAAAACACTTACTTCTCGGAAAAAGTTCCAAATGACTGATTTGTGCAGTCTATAATATAGTAGTTCCTGTATAAACTTTGTGTATTACCCACTATTATATGTGCAGGTTCTTTAATATAGTAGTTCCTGTATAAACTTTCTGCATTACCCACTACTATATGTGCAGGTTCTCTGCTTTTGGATAAGGGAACTTTGTAAACAGGGATTCAGGTAGCATTTGCACATAAATTGTACTGAATTTCACTTCATAAACAATAGAACTGAGCTGCGACAATCTCAGCGAAAGATAAGTTTATTTGGCGTAATTGAGATTGATATGTATACAAAAGTTAAGGGACATGACTCCATTTTCAGAGCTCCCACCAAAGGAGCCCATAGTCCATTGACCTGAGTCAAGTAAATCTGCGAAATTTACACAGCGTAGAATGTCAATTCTCAAATCTCGTTCATAGGTTGATCAGTGAGATACAAACAGAACATCACACAAACCATCTTCGGTCGAAGCAGATCAAGTTGAAATATAATGTCTTCTGAATCCAGGTGCTCCACACCTATGCCGGGTTCTCTCTTGAAAGCTGGCTATTTGTGTACTAACATACCGAACCTACTAACATTTAGACTCCGGTAATGATTGTCTTTTTGCATTTTCGCATGCATTCATCAAATTGTCAAATATTCTCTACTGCTGTTCTCGTTTCCAGGTAGTTGTGTGCTAAGTGAATATTTGAATGTGTGTGAATTACCGCATCATTTGAGTGAATAAGAGAATTCCTCTAGGCCAGTTCAAGGAGTTTAATCTTGAATGTTGAATGAGTAGTTCTGAGAATTTTGAGATGATATAATTAAATAGAGAGGTAAAATTTAGCATCTTTGCATCCATGCTCTTTTAAATTAATTAATTTAGAGTATATAATCCACTATTTGCATTTTATTATTTATTAGATATTTTATGAGTTAATATAATATATATTTCATGTTATTAAGATGATATTTCATATCATCTTAATATTTTAATTAAAATTCGTTAGTGCAGGATATTTGCACTTCATCATCTTATTAACTTCACCTACATCCATTGCCACTAAAAAAACATTTCATATGTCTTTATTTCAAATTTACTTGTCTGTTTAATAGAGAAATAAGATGTGATTTTGAGCATATTTTCTCATATGAATTTATATTAAAATATCTGTAATGATAATAAAACAGTAAATTATATATAATTATTTGGTATATATAATAATAAAAGTGCTTACATATTTCTTTATATTAGAGATATGTGTATTGATTTCTTTTCCAAAATATTTTATGTAGTCTTATTGACTTCAAAAAATCAAACCCATATTTTAGTGTTTATTAAATTTTTTAATTAATATATGTATTTTTCATAAAGAGAATAAACAAGTGAAAAGACATATTGTAACATTTATCCATTACTTGATTTTTTAATATTCCAAAATTAAAGGAAATAGAAAAGGTTTTTGATTTTAGAGAAGTAAACAAAGGAGAATGCAACAGCATAGAGAAGTAAAAAAAAAAAGCTTTATTAGCTTTTATTCATTTCTAAAACATTTTGGAATGATCATTCTAAATATGTATAAGGCAAGAAAAATCTCAAATTACTTCTTATGATAATATATATGAGTTTTCATTTTTGATGAGTTGATTTCATTTAAATAAGTCCCTCTATTTCAAATAATAAAATTAGAAAGTGTAATGATTCAATGTTGGAAAAATTATGGTAAAATGGAAAGAATTGGTCATTCCCAAATAGGTATAAATTAGAAATGACTAGAAGGAGAAGAATGATGTCACAGACAGTAATTCTATATCATATTTTGCTTAACCTCTTGTGCAAGAACTACCCCATCAAATGGAAGTGTGACCAACCCCCTAGAGCACACTACAAAAAAGGAAAACAAATCACTATCACTTAAGATCTACTCCAAATTATTCCTGAAGGTGATTGTTCATTCATCACAAAAGCCACTTCACTTTGCAGATCACTCCCCATTCAAGGTGTGACTGGCTGATGGTCGTGAGTGCTTGATCTTCATCAATGTTTTGACTGTCGTGATCATGCTGCCCATTGTCAGCATCACAAACATTGTGCACACGCCAATGGCAGTTCCTACTTCTCAAGTAAATTTCACCACAAAGGTACTATCACTTTGATGAGTACAACCACAAGGGATGCATACTACCCTTCTTAGAAGGCACAATTCTGAAGGAGTCATGGATCAATCATGTAGTTAGCTCTTTGTTACCATGGTACTTCACAATGCTCTTTGTTAGCCACTCACTGCATTGATAATTCAAAACCCTAGAGATCCAACACTCTAGACAAGTGCAAATGATTCTCTTCACTCAAGCACTCATGTTCCCACTTCAAGTTACCTCACCACTACTCACCCAAGCAAATAATCCATCCCATAGAATGCAAAAAATATACACAAAGGATCATAGAGGTCTTTGAGTAACAAGCTTCATCTACAAAAAGCAATTCCATGATTGAATAAATGAAACTTGGTTTACATTGAGCTGAGGCCCTTTATACTATTCCTACTCCTCTCCAAGGGATATTTAATGGCTAAGTGGGCTCCACAATAATCTCCTAGGTAATCCACCATCGTTGACTTAGGATCCTCATTCTATCTTAATCACTCGCTTAGGGTTCTAATCCTATCTTAATTAATAATTGACTAGGTGGCAAATCAACTCCTTATTTTTGTCTTCTATTTCTATATTTTCCTTCAGCTATTTATCACAAAGGCTTTTAATTACAAAATTGGTCACTCACTAAAAGGTGTCATGAGTTGGTAATATACAATCACAAATATCTTTGGCTTGAAAGATTTTTTCCTTGTTCTACTAGGCCAATGATCATTTTATACTTAGCCAATTCTACAATTTTTGAACTCAAAAATCTTTACCTTGTTACAAAGTACTTCCTTTGCTTTCAAACATCCTAAAAATAAGTAACTCAACTTTGCTTTTGTAATTAATGAACTCGAGCCACATCTTGTTCAACATATCTTCAAAATTTTGGCTTGAGAGTCCTAGAAGGTGAGTAACCAAGTGTTCTAGTTGTTTTTTTTTTTGGTACACCTTTGCCTCTAATGTGCAAATTCGGGTCTTCAAGTCATGCAGTCAGACCTGATGTGGTAAAGTCTTGGCCAACTTCTCCAAGTGTTTAAGCATCTGATTTGTTGCATCCTCCATGGTAGTGAGCATTCTCATATGATTCTCTACCATTCTTTTACAAGTAGCATGTATCTCTCCTTTGATCTCTTGCCTTACTTGTACAAGGATACATTCTTCTCTCTCCTATTGATCAACTTGCTTTGTTAACTCTTCAATATGAATGTAGACAAGCTCCTTAGAGTTCTTGTTCATGATTTTGATAGTAACAATCCTGAGTTGTGCTTGCTCCAACTTGGCCTTCAACATGATCACTTCTTCATCTCAAGCATGAAATTGTTTGTTGTGTTGTGCACTTCAATGCTTGATTCCAAGATTGAGTACTTGTACCACCACTTGCATTTTTTGCAAATCTCCATCATAATTCTTCCATCTTGTCTACTATGCCTTCTTCCACTTGTCCATTATTTGCTCCATTTCATAATAGTTCTCTTTTGTGTTTGAGAGTTGCTCCTTGATCTTCCTAAGCTCCTCACAAGCTCTTGCCTTCTTTGCATTGGTCGCTTGAGCAACTTGATGAAGATGCACAACCAACCTTGTGTAGTTAGTGATGGTTTTGTACAATCTTTGATAGTAAGGAAGGATCATTTCCAACTCATGAAGAGTTGGATCTACCTTATGGATCACTCCCCAAGAAAAGGATCTTTGTTTGTCACTGGACCAACTTACAAATTCTTTAGCTTGAGGTTGGCTTTTCTCATATTCTTTCTCTACTTGCTCCTTGGTGGGAAATGGTATACATACTTCCTCCCTCACTTCCTTTTGAGTGGTGGTTGCATCTTTGGCCACTTGCACATCCTCCTCTCTTTCTTGTATTTGAGCTTGAGTGGAATCCTCCTCCTTGGCCTTCAACTTCTCTATCTCCTTTTCCTCCAAGATCTCCCTCATAATATCTTCAAAATTGAATTTCCTTGCTTGCTTATTGTCTTTCTTCTTCTTCCATGTTCACTCCTCATTCACCCTAGATCCAATTGGTAGATCCCTAATGTTCTAGCCTTGTCATTGTATCTATAGATGTTGATTAAGGAGGATTTTTTTATATCTTTTTGAGGATGCATTGTTATCCAAGGAGGATATCTCACCGTGGGGACTTTGCTTTGCTTGTGAAGTGTCTCACTCTCTTTTTCTAGCAATTGGCTTCCTACTTCTTCTTAAACAAAGTCCTCTTGTGCTGGTGCCAATTATGAGCCATCTTGATGAGGACGCACACTTTCTTTTTAAGTCTAAGGAGAGTTTGATGTGGGCAAAGGACTCTTTCCTCACCAATCCATCTTCTAGGAGGTCATCTTCTTCTTGACCCAGCTTTCCATATGGTTTCATCTTTGGCACCTCAACAATGCCTTCTTTATCATCCACTCCCTTGTGATCTTCCTCCCTCAAGACATCTTAATAATTTTTGTCATGATCTTCTTCAAAGGAGTCATCATTTACTTGATGAGCCTTTGAGTTCTTGGCTATGGTATATAGAGGTTAGAAAATGTCACTTGGAAACTCTTAGCTAGAGTGGATGTGGCTTGATTGTAATAATTGCCTAATTGTTGGCAAATTATAGAATTAAAGATCAAATATAGATCTAATTTAAGTGCAATTTGAGTGGAAAAATGAACTAATTATTGTGTCACTTTAGAGTTCATGTATGATTTATGCATGAGTTGTACTTCTATAGTGTATAATGTTGATACTGATATATGTTTTGTAGCAATGTATATATGCATGACAGCAGAGTAAGGTTTTCTTAGTTGTAAAATGACAAACTAGGAAGTTTCTTTGGGGAGGAATTGACACCTTCCAAAGACACTTGGATAGCAATAAGTGGTGTATAGGTTAGCAAGATAAGATAAGATGATACAATATCAAAATTAGAATGAAGATGCATGCAAGTGTAATCTTGATAAATCTTCATATTGCTTCAATTGTTAGATTTTTTGAGTTCCAAATAGGAGATACCATTTAAGGCTTCATTTCAATGTAAATACTCATTCAATCAGTCAAATAAAAATAAAGTGGAAGAGATAAAAGCTCTTTTTTGCTTTGCTTATTTTGAGTATAAGTGTCAATCTTTGTTGAGTGATTGTTAAGGAATCTGACTTTGACTTTGTGTGGTGAAATTTCCTTCTTCTAGAAGTGGTTCTTGCCTAAGAGGTTAAACAAGTTCTAGTTAATGACTACAATTTGTGATTGTAAAAGACCAAGGAGAAAGATAGTAGAATGGAAGGTCACATTGGAACTCTCAATTGAGGGAAAGTCCAAATGCCTAGCATGATCTTTGGTCTTGGTATTTATAGGTTACTTAGGTATAAGGTTCTCAAGAAGCTTTCAAGGAAGGTTCCTTCTTGAAGTATCCTTTCTTGGAGTGCAAGCTAAGCTAGTCATTTACTTGTTGTGTAAGCTAAATTAGCCATCAACTTGGCATCCAAGTTACTCAATCCTTGGAAGGTTCCAAGAAGCTTCTCATCCCAAAACATCCAAGATGCTTCTAGAATATTGTACCAAGAAGCTTCCTAAACACTTCTAGGATATTCTTTACATTATTAGGCTATGCTAGTTCTAATTTATTTATTTTACTACATGTAAATAATTCTATTAACTTATTACTTTCTACTAACTCTTTTTCTAACTCCATATTATTACATATTCCTCACTTCTAGTTGGTGATGTCCTTGTTGCCATGGACTCTTCAAACTCTTAAATAACCACTTGCATATCTTCATCTTGATCTTCATTTGACTAAGAAGGGCAAGTCTGTAAGCAATAAAAGAAACAATCTGAATAATATCAAATGAATCTATCCAATTAGGAGCAAGTTTACAAACTTGGATGTCAAGAGATAGAGGAAGGTTACTAGAGGAGAACATAAACTTACCACCTATCTAAAAGGTGAGATCACAACAATATAGAAAATCATATTTTTCTTGGTCTATTTAGAGCAATAAGGAGATGAGACTTGGCTTGTTGTAAGGATTTAGATAACATGGACAAGAAGGCAAAAGTATAAGGAACATGAGATGAAAATGGATCAAAAAGAGAATCTAAAACAAGTGGATCTTGCCCATAATTAAGAAAGAGGAGAGAATCCAATACTTGCATTCTTGGAACTATTGTATGCAAACCCAAAAATTGCAAGACAAGTATCTCAATTGGTGTGATAAACATTGATGAAGGCACATATCATATCTTCCAAAGTGTGATTGGCTTGTTTGGTTTGTCCATCAATTTGAGTATGATATTTTTAGACAAGGTAAGCTTAGTGCCAAGGAGCTTGAAAAATATTTGCCAAAATTTGCTGGTGAAAATGAAGACCACAACTAGAGATGAGAACCCTTGATAGGAGAACAATCAAGAGAAACACATGAGAAGAAACACAAAGCTTCACACTCAATACTCCAATGCCCCAAAGGAGCACCTCATCTTTATTATATAGCAAAGAGGATTCCCTCCAAGGAAGCTCCACCGTTGGATCAGATACATGAAATGGTGAGATATCAATGAGCTCCACTCTTAGATTCATTGCATGGATGGGTGATATGTTGTTTCTTGTCTTATTTGGTTGGTCAAACAAGTTTGACTAGAAGAAATCTTTAGATAATATTCTTATATGAAGCTCAAAATTGCATGGATGGGGTATTGTTGGAGCTCTTGTCAAGACACACAGTGTGCGGAGAAATGAAGCTTTTTATTTATCTCAAGGAAGGATTTCTACCATTTTTTAGTCCTAATTCATCCATTTGGGCCTCTAAAATTGGCTCTGAAGTTTTCAAGGTGTTTTTGACTTCTACTCTATTAGTGGAAGTACTCTTTTAATGAAATCTCTATCTAATCTACTTAGTCCATCATATATAGCATACTTCTTAATATTACTAAGCCAAATTTCATCTCTAGATAATATGTCTAGCTAATGGTATTACAACATTCTATGGAGTTTGAAGACTATATCAAAGTAGATCTAGGCCAATAGTGGAACATCTACAATATCCACAATGGATGTTAGGTGAATCTTCTTTTTGAGCTTAACAAAAAATACCACAATTGATAGATAGCCTTGGTCAATGTTTGGTAAGGATGTGATCTAAGCTCATATGTTCTTATTAAGTAAATAAAATTCGGAGTGATTGGAGTAGCTTGCTTGGTTTTTGGTTGCTAGACTTGTTGCATTGGAAACTCTCACAAGATCAAACATACTCTCAAAATTCTTGTGCCATGTTTGGCCATCACTATTGATGTTTTAGTGTACTCAAGGTCTTGTCTACCTCCAACAATTGGTTATCATGTGCTTCTTGAAGTCACACAAGTTGGAGATTTCCCAAAGCTAGAACATAGATTTTATTCTCACAAAATAGAAATTCATCTCTGAATGAAAAGGTGTTGTTGTAGATTACTCTTGAACTTTATATTTACCTTTGAGTTTACTAACACCGTAGTGATTTTTGCTATTATCAAAGATTCAAGAAGAATCTTCAAATCAAGTCATTGTGACAAGGTATTGGTAATGACATGGAACTTTTTGAGCTTATACTCAAGTTTGATAAGAATGAATTGTAGTTATTCCTCCCATTGGTGAAGCTAACTCTTCATGTGCTCCAAATGTAAGGTCTACAACAAGGTTATGTGATCAATTTGCATATAGTTTGCATTATCACTTGTTTCTCCAAGAGGTAAAGTTGTCACACCTTTGTTGCATATATCAATGCATTGATATTGAACAGAATAATTCTTTTCTGTCATATTTAGATATCAAGATAGACAAGCAATGGGATGCAATCTATCTAGGAATTCATGTTGCAATATGGCTCTAATTGCAAAGTTAGAAGAATAAAAATCAACCACACAAGATAGTTTAGGATCATATAGTTGGAGGATGGGTCATGAAGACACCATATGCTTTAGTTTCTTGAATGCTTCTTCTTGCTTAGTGCTTTATATATTCACTAAGTGATTAGTCCATGGTGCAACTACATGAATAAAATAAATGGATGAACTATTAAGAAAAGACTCACCAATCTATTAAATATGCAAACTTCCATGGCATCCTTAGGAGTAGGCCAATTGGTAATGGCTTTGATTTTCCTCTTCCATCTTCATCCTCTTTGTTGAGACCTTATAACCCATGAAGGTAACTTCCTTTTGACAAAAGGCCTACTTGGACTTCTTGTAGTACAACTTCCACTAGCATAATCATTTTAGGACTTCTGTACTTGGTTCTTTTGTTTTGCCTCTCTTTTATTATAAATTATAATATCATCCAAGAACACTATGATGTATTAATCCAATAGCTCCTCCAACACCTATTTGATCCATGAAAATGGTTGGAGTATTAATGAACCCAAAAAGTAAAACTCTCAATTCAAAATATCCATACCTTATGCAAAATATAGTTTTTGCATATCCTCCTTATCAATGTGAAGCCAATAGCTAATCTAAAGATCAATTTTGAGAAGTATTATGCTCCACATAAGTGATCCAACAAGTCATCAATTCAAGCAAGGAATATACATTCTTCATGGTTCATTAAGGCCACAATAGTCAATACAAAATCAAAGCACTTCATCATTCTTTGGTACAAAAAGTATTGGTATGGAATTCTTATGAAATTCTTATATTGTATGAAATTCTTCTCCAAAAACTGATTAGTGTTGTTCAAAGTTCCTCTAAATCCTATGATGAGAACCAATAGATTGATCTACTCATTGGAGTACTACTTGGCAATAGCTTGATATTGAAAAATTGAATTTCCACTCTAAAGCAATTTAGCAAGTTTAGACAATTTGCTGAAGATTACAACAAGACAAAACCCATATATGAGGTTGCAACAGAAAATGGCAATACTACAATTATAATCATAAATTATTTTCCTACTTAATGCCTTTTTATTTAAATGATCATATTTTTCATTAAATTCATATACTTAATACAAATTAGTTTCTTATTTCTTATAGATATCCTATTTATTAAGAAAGAGTTATTTCATTAGTATCAATTACTTAAGTATGCTTTTTCTTTACAATATAAGCAATGAGGAAGTTTAAGGACATATATTTCTTAAGTTTAAGAATTAATTTGAGTAATGTTTTCTATGGTCACAACACTCGTACTATGAGTACATTTTCTTATTTTCATATACGAGTAAAAGTTTAGAAGACTATTAAGACTAGAAGATAAGATTTCACTACTTATTGTTGGTCTAGAAGGTGATCATGCAAGATAAGAAGATGATTCAAGAAAAGGTTCCTTGCATCCAAGGAACACAAGGAGGAAGACCTTTGTGATTGTGACTATCGTGGTCATGATCACATTGCTTTTGATCATTACTTTCATAATCTTCATGATTGTAATCTTTATGATTGCAATTCCTCAAGTGTAAAGTTTTGGAGCATAAAGTTACGTCAAAAGCCAATGACCTAGAACATCATTGGCATGAAAGTCAGTCAATCTTGAAGAAATCAAACAACTCAAATGCACCACCACCTAGATAAAGAATAGAAATTGATGACTATTTGTGTGTGTTATAATGGTCACATTCATGGAAATGACAGTTCACCAAGGATGCACTAGTTGAATTTTGAAATGGTTTGGCTGGAGCTATAAATTTGTTACTCTTATTTGTGTACCAACTTCTTCCAACTCAAAATTTTTGCACATGGGGTGGTCAACAATTTTGTTGACAAACAACAAGTATTGAGTGTTGAGAGATTGAGGATTGGGTGAGTGGGTGCTTGTATAGATTTTTTTCTTCACCAAAGAAATCATAAGCAAGCACAATGGCTCTCTACCCAAGAAGATATTGAGTGCTTCTAGAGGTGATTCTAAAATCACCTAGAGTGAGAAAATAGGCACTCCACTATAGATATTAGTATATCCTTAGTAAGAGACTTGATTTCTTGTTGTAGAATTGGGGATTGAGCAATCTAGCCATGATACTAAACAGTAGAGATAATAAGGAATCTGGCTTAGAATTGTTAAGAGGTAATGTCTTTGCTTAGACCAAGGCTCCTTGGAGGAAGGTGCTCAAGAAAATGGTCATATCTCCTCCAAATGGGATGACTATAAACACCAAGTGGACTTGTCCCAAAGGTCAAATGCAAGAGGAGATCAAATCATCATTTAACAAGAAGAAGTTTTGGGATCTCTATACCTTAAATTTTCCATCCATTGCTCAACTTCTACTTGTTAATTGATGCTTTGATTTCCTCTTGCATTTGAGATTGTAGAGGTAATGAAAAGAGAGATTGTGGAGGCAATGATAAAGCTCTTCAAGTCCAAGCACACGACAAATGCCAACACTAGTTAGGCTATCTTCTTCCACTATCTTCATGAAGAAATACCTATGAATTGGGCTCAAATGTTTTTCATGTAGGTCTATGAGATATGTGGCAATATGAACAAGGAAAGTGGTGTCATGCTCTTGTCATCCTTTTTGTTAAATTTCTATATCAAAATGAAGCTTCTCACAAGAAGAGAAGAAGAAGTTTTCGAACACACTTCTATCACCAAGGGTATTTTTGTACACACCCAGAAGCAAAATAGAATATGAGAAGTATATATTGGCCAAAAAGAAGTATGCAAAGTGGAAGGATGTGTATGTGCATGTGTATGAATTAAAGAAGTGAGCTCTCTAGAGCTGCACTTTGAAAATATACCCCTTTGCTTGACCTAGGTCATCAATCCTAATGGTACCACTGATAGCACATCTCATGGTGCAAATGATAATGGGTTCCACCACATGATCAATAGCCCTAACATGAAATCCAATCACCAAAAATAGTCCATGAGTAACTATCAAAATAACTATAATTGCCAACACTACCACTCTTGTATTTGAGCAAACTAGCTTTGATGCTATAAGTATCATGATATTGTAAAGGACATTTTATATTGTTACAAAGAACTACATTTTCTCATGGTTGCTCTAAGGAGAATTTCTATCTTCTCCTTGTAATTTTCTATAATCTAAATACTAAAGTATCAAAAGATCAATAGATTTCTTATCTACATGTTCTCTAAATTTCAAAGCTAGACAATCCATCTTTGGATCTTCATATGTTTTTGCATTTAGAGTTTGCACTTGTAGCTTCAATTTGTGCAGGTTTATCTTTGTCATCCTTCCCTCTTTTTCTTCTTTTGTGAGGATTATTAGTTTATCCCAAAGTTCATTTATTTCTTTGGCCATCTTGATTGTCATTGCCTTTAGAGTGTTGTAGGTTGCTTGTACTTTGGTTGTGATGTTGTCTATCATCTATAACTTAATTGATACCCTTTCTTTGTGCTCCTTCATTTCCTATGTGCAATTGAAATAGTTAGTTGAGGAGCTATCTCTTTTTTGTACTCCATCATTTGGAGTTCTAAGGTGGCAATCTTTTCCTTCTCTTTCTCCAACTCTCCATGGAGGCTCTCCATCTCAACATCCATGTTTTATAGCTCTTCTTTGTGTCCTTGTTGCTTTTGCTTTTGCTTGATCTAAAGAGTTCTTAAATCACCTTAAAGTCTTTGGAGATCTTCCTCATAGGTCTTTAATCTAATATCAATAAAGTATTATTTGTCTTCACTTCATGGTTCTCTTGCACTAAGTCATTGATCTTCTTTTACTACTCTTTGTATATGTTTTGACTCCTTTCTAATTCCTCCTTCAAAACTTCATTCTTCACCTTGTTTGCAAAGTCACTTGTATGCATTGCCCTTGCCAAGGATACATAATCTACTACTTTTGGATAGAGGCATCATCATTTGCAAATACCTAATTATAGGATAAATTGAATCAAGTAAGTATGCCACTCCATTTGCTATCATTGTTACTAGTTATTGCACAAGAGTTGATCTTGCTTCTTGATGTGCCTTAAGGACAATAGATTCTCCTTCTATATCCACCTCTTCTTCTAGTTTTCTACATCCATTCCTTGTTCTTTGCCAAATAGTCCAATGGTTTTGTGCTTGTACGATCTTCAATCTAAAGATCTTGATCTCTGGAATTTTGTTTTTCTTTGGTGGCTCTTCCTCTATTTCTTCTTCATTTACTTCCTCTTTTGTTCTAGTACCACTAAGTTCCTAAATTGGATAGAATAAAAATGATTATGCAAGGGAATGCATTGAGTATCTTGAACATCTTAGTGATGATGTGTGGTGTGAACTTGAAGGAATCATCCATGTTGGCAATGAATGCTATGGTAAATCAATCCTTGTGCATCTCCTCACACTTAGTTCCAAGATCCTGAAAATTCTTATTTGGCTTCATTTCCATGAAAATGTAGTCTTGTGCATGTTGAATATATTGCATTGCTTAGAATCCTACAATATAGCTTTGAATATCAAACATCACTAGTAAACACAACTTAATTGGCTTCTCCATGCAACACTTTAATTTTTGTGTTGTACTGTATCTCAAAATTTATGATCTACCAATGGCTAAACTTGCATTCCAATAGATATGATTTCTTACTCTTCATAGTAGTATGCATTTTCCTAAGCTTCTAGGTCAATTGATTCTTGGAAGTTTGTATTCTTGCCTTTTTGAACTAATGAAAAATTCTAGAATGATTTATCATCTTGGGTTGTTGAGCTAGCTTTTTCTACTTCATATTCTATAATCCTTCACAATAAATCCAATGACTACTAAATTTCAAAATCTTGCAAATTCATTTACTCTTAAACTAAAGCTTAAATCATTTTTTGTCCATGTAACTAACAATTATTTGTGCAATCTACCTTGGCACACTATTTCTTAGTGATGGTTGCTTTCTATTGAGCAATCAACATTATTGTCTCTACTTTTTGATTATTATCATGGTATTCTTCTCTAGGTTTGTATCTTTAGAATTGCTCAATGTATGCAAGGGGACATGCAAGCATGTTCAAGTTTTTAAATACAAAAAATCTGTCATGCATTTGTAACACTCCACTTGTACACTAAATTTATTAATTGGCCTAAAACTCTATAAAAATGTCAATAGTGCAATTTTTTAATGTACAAATTCTCTAATTTATGTGTGAAACCCTCACCTAGATGCTTTGTTCCTACTTGAAAAGAATAGCATTGCTCTTACACATTATTATTCTCACTGAGTTTCTTGTATCCACTAAATTGTCATCTTGTGCCAAAAATATCAAGGGAATTAAATTAACCCCATTATTTTGAACCTTGGATGATAATAACTACCTTTAAAATGCACCTTTTACAATATCATAGTAATTCATAAAATTTATTTACCATGTCTAATAAAATGAATCATATCATAATGAATGTACTCTAAATTTAATATTTCCAACTCATCCTTAAAACTTTTCTAAAGACAAATAGAATTATCTAACATAATAAAAGAATTTTCAAAAGGACAGCTTAAAGTTTCTCTTAATATTAATGAATGTATAAGTAGATCAAAGTTCATTCTAGCAAAAGGTTCTTATATTTTTTAGAAATGTTGTGTGTTAAAAACCTAGATCCACATTCAACTATAACAAATTAACTAGCAAATAACAAAGGAACAACAAAAGAAACATGCACATAACAAATTAAATAGCAACACAAAGGAAACCTGATATTATTTTACCATAGCCTGATGTAATATAACAAGGTAAGTTGGCAAGTTGATGCAGGTTTGAAGGTAAAGGAAAGAAAATCAAAGGTGATTTTTACTTCAATAGTGTACAGTGTGCTAAAATTTATTGTCTAATTTATTCTCGTTAAATTTCATTCATGACCATTTCTCAAGCCAAAATTATAATGCTCAACTACTCAAAAGATTTTTGTATACAATCTACATGTTAAACTATCATACTCTCATTTATTTCCTTGAGAATCTTCTAGAACAATTCCTATTTGTAGAATAAGGAGTTCATCAAAATGCATCTCAAAACACTAACAATTCCTTATAACTCAAGTGTCAATTATCTAACACACAATATTCTATGGTATCAAGGGATATCCTACAAATTATACCCTTTTTAATGTATCCTATGAAGAAAAACTGGTGTGTCAACATGGACATGAATGAATTCCAATTGGAAATTTTTGCATAATTAACAAGACATAAGTGAGATTCAAACTTCTAAGCTATTAGCAAGAAATGGGTATCATTGGAAATGAACCTACATCTTTGATACTTATGTTAAAATAGTGAAGTTCAAACATTTGAAACATGACCAAAATAAAGATAGAGTGGACTGGCTTTCTTTCTTGCAACTGCACATTTTACTACTTTAGTGATTTTCTTTTTATGAAAAACTTTTTTTTATAGTTTTATGTTCTTTTCTTAAGCTTATGCTAAGCTATAGTGTTTAGGCTAGAAAGTAGTTTTATACTACTTGCCTTTGCAATGGAAGGCAGCTGCAGGGGTTAGAAGAATGAGTACAAAGGAGGATGTACATATGTAAGAAATGAATCCAAAGAAGGTAAGTCAAAGGAAGTGCTCTGCCAAAGAAGTGCAAGACCAAAAATCTTTGTTGTCACTAAACTTTGGCCCAAGGATCTTTGCCTTGGAAGACCTTTGGCCCTAAAGGAAGTACAAAGTACAATGACTTGAATGTGTCACCACCTAGAAAAATAACCACTATCAAGAACAATTATCACATACAAAAGCATTTTCATGTATAGATTGAGACTACCCAACCATAATTCAATCATTGAATATGGGTAAAGAACAAGCTAAGGCTATAAAATCAAGGTTTAAGTTAGCAATCCTTCAATTTCTGTACATCAAAGTTAGTCACCATGGTGTCAAGTTTTAATGAGCATTTGCCATAGAAACTACTCTTTGACTTTGTCCAAAAAAGAGATAATATGGTGACAAAGAGGCAAGATAGTGAGAACATGAAGGTAGTGCAAACACTTGCATGAGATAATTCTTATACCACCAACATTGCATAAGTAGAACTTACATTGTAGAGCAAATGTGATATGTAGTAATAAATTAGGGTTCTTGTAGCAGAATTGGGAATTGTGCCATTTAGGGATGATTCCAAATATTAGAGATAATAGGGATCTTGATATTGATAATTTGAGAATAAATCTATTCACCTAGACTAAGAACCACTAGAGAGATATCCTTGGCCAAAAGAATGATGATGATTAACTAATGATGACCATGGAGACCCAATGTCATTAACCAAATAAGGGCTTGGTGTAAAAGACCAAAACCGAGGAGAGAAATAGGAGAATGGAAACTCACATTTGGACACTTGAATGAAGGAAAACTCTGAATGCCTAGCATGAGCTTTGGCTTTGGTATTTATAGGTAGCATACAAGACCCTTGAAGCTTCTCAAGAAGCTTCCTTGAGCCGCTTTCTTGGAGTGCAAGCCAAGTTAACCAGGAAGCTTCTCAAGAAGCTTCCTTCTAGAAGTCGCCTACTTGGCATGCAAGCTAAGCTAGTTAGAAGCTTCTAGAAGCTTCCTTCTAGAAGCTACCTGCTTAGGGCACAAGTTAACTAGTTAGGAAGCTTCCCAAGAAGCTTCCTAGATGCTTCTAGAATATTCTAGGCTATTTTGTCTTATTCTATACTTTGTAAGCCCGACTAAATTTGTCGCTAAACTCCATATTGTTACATTTAAGCCTGACTAACTTTGTCGCTAAACTCCATATTGTTACACTTGGAAAGGTCTTGAAGGCCTCCTTCAACAAACCAAAGACTAATAATGGATAGAGGGTACTAAGTTACAAGGACCCTACTAAAAGAGCTATTTTGGAAGTAGTCAAAAAGTTATTTCAGCAAAGAAAATGACCTACCTCTACAATATCTAAGCAATCTTCTTTGATTTCATTAACAAAGAGCAATTGGTGAATTGGGCGCATATGTTTTATGTGGGGTGCCACATCTATCCACATTTTTATCTCAAGTCACTTCTATCCTAAGAGGTATTTTGCATCACAATCAGAAGGAATTGTGATGTATTAGAAGTAAAAAATGACTAATCAAGAATACACACATGTAGGTAAATTTTTATCAATATAAGAAGTAGGGAATACCCTTGGCTTCAACAAAAAGCAAAAGAGAGCAACATTTGCCAAGCCAAAGGTGAAGTCAAAGAGTGCAAGGTAGAACCCTCATGTGATTGATAAGTCTTTGGAAGACAAAGCCAAAGACATTGAAAGCGAAGTAGAACAAGAAAGGGAGAATTCCCTCACACTCAAAGGACTATTTTAAAAAAAGGTGGAAGATGATGAGCAATATGAACATGCTTATTCTGCTCTACCAAAAGAAGAGCAAATGGAAAAGAAATAAAAGTTGGTCAAAGGAGAGAAAGATCAAGAAAATCCTCACTCTAAAGAAGTCCACCTTGAAGGTACCAAAAATCAAGAAGTGGGACCTTCGGGTACGAAGGGCAATGAAGAAGGAGTATCCAAAGCCAAAGGTCTAACACTTGAGGCCCAAGGACAACACCAAGCCAAAGGTGAGATCATGCCCAAAGGAGGTGAGGAGAAAAAAATACAAAGAACCAAAGCAACCCAAAGGACAAGAAGAGTTGACATTAAAAGCAACGGAGAAAAGCCTTTAGAAGAAGAACCAAAAATGATGAGGATACCCTTCCTCCAACTCCAAGAGCACTAAGCTCTAATAATAGAAGGATCAAAGTTTGTGATACATTTGGTGGGGTTAGACTTGGAGTTGATGGGTCATATTTTTATCAATTTATCATGACTCCTACCTAGATGTCATCAAATATCCTTCACTTGTATAAAGGATGCACAAGAACTCTTACTCAATAAGAGAAAAAATGGCCAAGGCAAAGGATGAGATAGAAGAGGCATGCAATTTATGCAAAGAAGTGAAATTAGCTAGTACATGAAAATTTCAAGGCAAAGTGACAAAATGTTATGCTTCTTGTTGAAGAAACCAAGCATGAGGAAGAAATAAGGAAGTTTCAAGGAGAATTGAGAGCCCTTTCACTCAAAGCCAAAGGTAAGTAGCAAGTTTATAAGGCATTGTTGAGTGCAACAAACAAGGAAGTGTAGAATATCTAAGTGGAGTAAAGAAAACCAAGATTCTCTTGGTAACTTTAGATGTACAATTTAGTAAGTAATATAGCAAAGTGGCTGTCCAATTGAAAAACATGTTTGTAGAGCTGAAGAAGGAGAAGGAGGAGGAGGAGGAGTGAAAGGAAGTAGATTATGTCCAAATGAGGTAAGAATTGATGGCCAAAGACCAAGCAACTCACATTAGCCTAGACAAGGAGAGGATAAAGATACTCCAACAGATTGAGGAGATGAAAGACCAATTGGTGAGCCTTGCAAAGAAGGTTGTACAAGTAAGGTAACATTGTACCAAAATCCATGAGCTAAAGCTGTAGATTCAAACTCTAGAGGTAAAGGTGCACTCAAACAAAAAACTTGATCAGCTGGTGGTTTGATTGAAGGAGCATATTAACCACTAGTTTATTGAATCAACATATACACTACTCCAATTTGCAAGGGGAAGATAGATATGCTGATTATGATTTGTAGAGGCAAAGGTAGTTCTTTTCTATAAGGTAGCCAAAGATCTTTGTAAGACCTTTGGGCAATATGCCAACTATAGCCAAAGGCTTAGATAGATGAAAATATTCTAAGTGTAAATCACCTTCAATGCAAAACACACCTTTCTAGTAGAAGACATCTTCAATGAGGAAGACCTTTGGGGTACAAACACCTTTGTGGTGAAAGGAAATTTTGTTAGCTAAAGATCAAAGTTCAAAGGCAATTAATTTTACAAAAGAAGATTTAACATCTTTTGTGACACATGGAAGAAGCTTAATTAAACCACATTAGATAAGATAAGATAAGATGATAGGATAAGTATGATAATAGATGTAAGTAGAAGTTTTCTAATATTTCACTTAGCTATTGGATCTCTTTGGTGAGAAGTAGCAAAGTCTATATAGGGCTTTGGATTGAAGTGATTCACATTCATTTCTTGGTAATCAATGAAATTAGCAAAGAGACCTTCTAACTCTAGATTGTTATTTGTCTACATATTAGGTATTGATTGAATGACTTTTTTGAGTAGTGGTGATGAACCTTGAAATAGGAACATGGGTGCTTGAGTGTAAGGAGATATTTGCACTTGTCTAGGGTGTTTTATCCTTAACATTCCAAAGGAGTAAGGTAATATATTGAAGGATTATGGGTAATATAGAGCACTGAAAGTACCATGGAACAAAAAGCAAGTCAATTGATTGATATAAGACTCCTTCAAAGTTTCACCTTCTTGAAAGTGTAATAAGTAGCCTTTGGAGTGGTATTCTTTAATGTGACATGACTTTTGGTATGAAATTAACCATCATCGTCAAGAATAATTTGGAATAGATTTGTGGTGAAAGTGAATTATGTTTTCCTATTTCATTGTGTGCCATACTGGGTGATTGATAATACCCTTTTTTGGAGTATTTCTGCCAAAGATATTAAAAAGGAAATAATAAAGAACCACCAAATGTGAGATTTATCTTCACTTTCCAACCTGTATTGTAAAAGACCAAGACCGAGGAGGAAAATAAGAGAATGGTAGATCACATTGGGACACTTGAATGTGAGAAACTCCAAATCCCTAGCATAAGCTTTGGCTTTGGTATTGAAAGGGAGCATACAAGGCTCTTAAGAAGCTTTTCAAGAAGTTTCCTTCTAGAAGCCATCTACTTTGGCATGCAAGCTAAGCTAGTTGGAAACTTTTAGAAGCTTCTTTCTAGAAGCTATATACTTGGGGTGCAAGCTAAGCTAGCCAAGAAGCTTCCCAAGATGATTCCTAGATACTTTTGGAATATTTTAGGCTAATTTGGCCTACTCCCTAATTTGTTAGCCCTAATTAACTTCATTGCTAAACTCCATATTGTTATATATTCCCTCAACTACTAGTTGGTGATGTCCTCATCACCATTAAAGCTTTAAAATCCTAGATGGCCGTTTATGCATTTTAGATATGAGAAAGAGGTTCCCATGTGGCATCATAAAGGGGATACTCTTTCTGAAGGACCTTGTATTCCGTATGTTGTCAATGGCTTTGTTGAATGTGATAACGTGCAAGGATACAATCAACTTTGTAATCTTCATGATCATTGATAGGGACGAGAGGAGGAGGAGGAAGTTGGAAACAAGAGGAAAAAGAAGAGGGGTTAGGGACAAACGTTTTCACCTTGGAAATATGAAAGACAAGGTGGATGCACATATGACAAGGCTGGGCAAGTCAATAAGCAACATGAGAGATGATTTGGATGACATCAAAGGGTCCTATCCAATTAGGAGCAAGTTTACAAACTTGGGTATCCAATGGGAGGGTTATGTTACTAGAGGAAAGCATGACCTTATTATTGAATTGAAAGGTGAGATCACAATGATGGTGGTCCATATATTGTTTCTGCTAATTTTGAGCAACAAGGAGATGAGATTTGGCTTGTTGGAAGGATTGGGATATGGTGGTGAAGAAGGTGGAAGTATGAGGGACATGAGATTGTGGAGGAGCAAGAAGGGAATCTAAAACAAGTGGATCTTGGCCAAAATTGAGGAAGAAAAGAAAGAATTTAGTGCTTGCCTATTTAAAATTATTGTATGCAAACTCCATGGTTGGAAGACATTCATCCCAATTGTTATAGTGGATGTTGATGAATGCATGAAGCATATCCTTCAAGGTGCAATTTGCACATTCAATTTGTCTAATAGTTTGAGAATGATAGGCTGTGGTCAAAGTAAGCTTGGTGTTGGGTATCTTAAAGAGTGCATACCAAAATTTCCCAATGAATCAAGGATCATGGTCAGAGATGAGTACACAAGGCATCTTATGATGCTTGAAGACATTGTCAAAGTAGATTTGTGCCTATGTTGGAGCATCCATGATATCAAAGGTTAGTGCTAAAGGGCTTTGCTTACTAAGCTTATCCACAAACACCATGATTGCTATATGACCTTGCTTTGTCTTGGGTAAGGACGTGATGAGATCCAAACTCACTTGTTCTCATCGAGTAGATGGAATAGGGAATGGTTGAAGAAGTTTACTCAATTTCTGGTCGTTGGCCTTGTTGCATTGGCAGATCTCATACAATCAGACAAACTCTTGAATATCTTGTGTGATGTTGGGCCACGACCATTGGCATTGGAGTGTACCCAAGTCTTATCCACACCCATGTGACCAAGATTGGTAAGTTATGGGTTTCTTGGAGGAGCACAAGTCAAAAATCATCCTTGGTTGGCATATAAATCCAGTTCTCACAAAAAAGAAGACCTTCCTTCAAAGAGAAGGTGTTGTACTCCTTGTTGCATGCTACAAGATGACCTTGTACCATCTGAAAGAAATGATCTTGTTGTAAAGCAGTCTTAAACTCAATTTTGGTTTTGGAGTCAATTGATACAATTATAATTTCCGTAGTGATGAGAGGAAGAGATTTAAAATCAAGTTGTCATGATAGAGCATTGGAGACGATCTAGAATCAATGGGGTTTGACTCAAGTTTGATGTCAAACAATTGTAGTTGTTCCTCCCATCAATGATGTCGACTCTTTATGTGTTCCAAGTGTAATGTCTACAACAAAGGTTTGTGATCAATTTGCATGATCACTTGTTTCTCCAAGAGGTAATGACTCCATACCTTGGTCACATATACCATTGCTAGTAGCTTCCAATCTTGAGTAGAGTAATTCCTTTCTGTTATATTTAATTTGCAAAACATAAAGGTAATAGGATGCAACCCATATGGGAATTGTTATTGCAACACGACTCCAATTGCAAAGTTAGAAGTATAAAAATCAACCACACAAGGTAGTTGAGGATTATATGGTTGAAGAACAGGTCTTAAAGACACCATAAGTTTTAGCTTGTAGAATTCTTTTTTGTATTTTTTGGTCCATTGAAAGCTCAAATTCTTTCTTAAGAGATTGGTCAATGGTGCGGCTATATGAGCATAGTAGTGGATGAAGCATTGGTAAAATCTGGCCAACCCATTAAATGCCATACTTTTGTAGCATCCTTTAGAGTAGGCAAATCAATGATGGCCTTGATTTTTTCCTCTTCCATCTTGATCTCTTACGATGAGATCTTGTGACCCAAGAAAGTAACTTCTTTTTGCCAAAAGGCACACTTTGAGTCTTGTAGTAAAACTTCCATTGTTTTAATCATCTTACAACTTCTCATATGTGATTTACATGTTCTGCTATAGATTAAAATGTCATCCAAGAAAACCACCATGTACCAATCCAATAGTCCATCCAACACCTAATGCATCTGATCCATGAAGACTATTGGAGCATTAGTGAGCCCAAAAGGTAGAACTTCTATGCAAAATATCCATACCTTGTGCAAAAGGTAATCTTTTGCATATCTCCCCTATCAATGTGGATTTGCCAATACCCGCTACAAAGATCCAACTTGAAAAAGTATCATGCTCCACTCAATTGATCAAGTAAATCATCAATTTGAGGCAAGTGATATGCATTCTTCACTATTTATTTATTGAGCCCATGGTAACCAATATAGAAATGGAGTCCTCCATCCTTCTTTGGAATGAATAGTACCAATGCTCCCCAAGAAGATGTACTATGTCATATGAAATTCTTCTTCTACAACTCCATAAGTGTTGTTCACAACTCCTCCAAATTCCTTTGGTGAGAGCAGATAGATTGGCCTACTCATTGGAGTACTCCTTGGCAATGACTCAATCTTAAAGGGCATTCCATGACTGGAGGGTAATCTCTTCAGTAGATCATCCAAAAACATGTCCACAAATACCTAAGCTATTTGATCAACCATTGCTTGATGAGGCTCTTGACTCTCCTCAGATTCTCCTTGTGTACTTGGTTTGATCCAAACTGCAAAAATAGACTTATTTTCCTCCAAAGCTGGTTATATGGTTGCTTCATTGACAAATTCCACATTGAGGGACTTACCTCCATTCCAAGCTTGATTTATTATTGCTTTCCTCACAAACTTCTCATATTGGGACTCATCTCTCTTCAAGGCTTGCTCTATGGCTACCTTCTCAACAAACTTCCCACCTTGGGACTTACTACTCTTAGGTGTCTTACTAAGAGGTGCCAAAGAACCTAATAGGAAATTCCTACACTGGTGTTGTTCTTGAATTTTTCGTTGGTTCCAATCAAATTGAACCTTATGACTTTCAAGCCAAGGTAGACCTAGAATGATTTTTTAGTGTAGAGGTTTCACTAAAAACCTCATACACTCCAAATACTCTTTCCCAATCTTGAAGGTAAGAGGATGCAAGGTACAAAATGCATAACCGTTTCTACCATCTGCCATCATCAATCTACTTCTAATTACATGCTTGATATGAATATGTAATTTCTTTTGTAATTGTATGAATAAATAATTTTTTGAACTTCTCGAATCAACCAAAATCCTACAACCACAATCAGATATCATATCTTGCAAGTGAAGCAAACTTGCATAGGTCGAGTCTTTGATCCCATTGGAACTAATCAAGTTCCTAGTATGTGACTCAAAATCTCCTATTGGGATTACTCATTTCCCTCATCATTCTACTCCACAAACTCCATCTGGGCAACTTATCGAGGTCGCTCATTGTTGAGGAGACATTCAATGATGCAATGTCCAATTTGGCAACAATAGAAACAACCACCATTTTGACATAATTTTTCTCTATCTACAATACCAAGTGGTCTATGTTGAATGGCATCAATCTCCATTGGTGCCGGCTCCTCCACCTAAGTGTAGTGTATTATTAGGTTTTGTGGAGGTTCACTTCAAAACCAAGTTGTTGCAATTAAGGAATCAAAGCGTTTGGCCAACCGCATGGCATCTTCCAAGTGTTGTGGCTCTTGCATGGTTAGCTCTAATTTGGTTTATGACTTCAAGCTCCTCACAAATCAATCCTGAGCTTCACCTTCCAATGTATTTGGAATTTGCATGATGGGGTTCTGGAATTGCGTGATGTACCTTCTTACAAAGCCAATCTGCTTCAATTTTGCCAACCTATCTCATGTAGCTCGAGTGGCATTTATAGCTTAGAATCAACCAATTATTGCACTCTTGAATTTTTCCAATGTCAAGATTGGTGCAACAATTTGGAGTTCAGCTTGCTCCACTTGGAATTGCCACCATAGCTTTGCTACTCCATGTAGTTGATTGGAAGCCAAGAGAATTTGTTTCCGTTCATCTTGAAGGTTGGCAACTTTGAAATAATATTTGCAGTCAAATACAACATTCTCCACTACACTTGGGAGATTCTTGCCTTTGAAAACCTTGGGTTTTGGAAATTGGATTCAATCTTCTCCTTCTCAAAATGATACTCTCTCTATGTGCTCTTGTCATTGATGATCTTGTTCATCCAACAATCAAGTAAGGTGCTAAATTTGTTGTTGCATAGCAATAATAATCTCAAGCATTGCCGCCATGGTTACTACTCTATCACACCACCATCAATCTTTCTAATTTATTAACATATAGATGAAACACATCCATCATTCTCTATAAGTTACAATCAAAAGTACCAAGGGTTCCTTGGACAAGGTGATTGTATTAAAAAAAATCATACCTAAAGCGTGAGATGATGTATAGTGTGAAATGATATTTGGTTAGTACTTAGATGCAAAAATCCTAATGGTTTGGTGGAAATGGATTAGGTGGTCTATAAATTCCATCCATCCTATTCCTACTCTAATACCAATGTAAAAGACTAAGACCAAGGAGTGAAATAGGAAAATGGTAGATCACATTGGGACACTTGAATGTGAGAAACTTTGAATCCCTAGCATGAGCTTTGGCTTTGGTATTTATAAGGAGTAGACAAGGCTCTTGAGAAGCTTCTCAAGAAGCTTCTATGAGCCGCTTTCTTGGAGTGCAAGCCAAGCTAACCGAGACGCTTCTCAAAAGCTTCTATCTAGAAGTCACCTACTTGGCGTGCAAGCTAAGCTAGTTGGAAGCTTCTAGAATCTTCCTTCTAGGAGCTACCTACTTGAGGTGCAAACGAAGCTAGCCACAAAGCTTCCCAAGAAGCTTTGTAGATACTTTTGGAAAATTCTAGGCTAATTTGGCCTATTCGCTACTTACTTTGTTGCTAAACTAACTAACTTTGTTGCTAAACTCCATATTGTTATAGATATCCTTAAGGAACTACCTATTCTTACTTTTTATTATTAGTATGCAAGCATTGGGCTATCATAGTTAGCTTGCATTTTTTTCTAATATCTATTGGTGTGAGAGAAAGTAGAATTGATTGTTTGGTTGTGATCAAGGAATTGTAGTTTTTTAAAGATTGAGTCTTTGAAAATATTGAGTGTCAATTGTAAGATAAGTGCAATTATTCACTATTTTCATGATGAATAGAAGAAGAGCTATTAAAGAAGAGATAGATATTGAAATTTTATCTAGACTCTACTACTCCTTGTGCTTTGAGAACTAGATTTCTTATAATAATAAGACATGGTAGGATAACTTTGGATTATTTCAATCTATCATTCAATATGATATAATCTTTTTGGAGTTTCAATCTTTAATTTCACTTGGCTTTGTAAGTCCAAAGGGTTCTTAATTAAGAAAAGAAAGGCGATTGCGTAGGAAAAACAAAGGATGGGAAGACCCCATCAAGCCGTACAAGGGAGAGACAAAAAAGGTAACATGGAGCTAAGCCCCAATAGAGTCAGGGTTCTTAATTTGGTCTTAGGGTTGTATGATGTTAGTTTTGATCCTCTTATTATACTCTCCATAGCAAAGTAGGAAAGTGAACAATAAATACTTGGGCAACTACTTTTACTATACCCTCTAAAAGAGTAACAAACTATATGTGATTATATCTTATGCACATGCCATTGAAACTATGTTTGAACTTATTCATTTCCTCCTTGGGCTACTGAACAACAATGATACTGATTTCAAACATAACTTAAATCTCATCTATGATGCATACCAAATGCTATATGAAACTCTTATTTTTTATCAAAACCACTTGCTTTACCAACCAAGAGACACTTTTCTTACAAAAAGTGCGGATAGGAGAAACATTGTATTGATTCATATTTTGATTTATTATACTCAAAGTTTTATAACAAGTATTTCAACCTCAAGACTTCTTACTATCTATCCAAATACGTTTATATCATTCACAATTGCAAAAGAGACTTAAGCACATATGAGTTGATACAACCTAACATCAATTCAAAGATAGGAAAACTTTAAGTTTTGCTAAGACATTTTAGGTAGAATAATCAAATTTGATGTAATCTTTGCATTACTTCACATCATGGACCAACCAGTTTTGATTCTCTCCTTTATATCCTTCACAATCCCAAAAGAGACTTAAGTACATAAGAGTTGATACAACTTATAGTCAATCTAAAGATGGAAATATTTTAAGTTTTGCAAAGATATTTTAGGTAGGATAATCAAATTTGATATGAATCCTTCAAATTCATTCACATCATGGAACAAACATTTTTATTCTCTTCTTCTTTTCATTGTCATTGAAGTGAGATACGTATTCTTCTTCTTTTCATTGTCATTGAAGTGAGATACGTATTACAAATTTTTTTTGGGTTTGTTGGAATTAACACTCAAGATTGCAAGTCTTCTTGGCCCTCTCCGTGACCCTCAATATGTTGGCTCATTGCTTGCTTAGGGAGAAACATGCCTAGATAATATGCTATCTCTAATTTGTCCATATGTGCACCACTTATGGGTTAATATACACTACATGTAAGTATTGCTTTGAGTTCCATACAATTGAACTATACTTATGGGTTATTTCTACACTCTACAAAGGGAATTACCAATTTTTTGGGGATTAGCCCTAACATATCTCTAAAAGCAATGAATTTAGCTCTAACACGGGGTTTTGTAAAGATATATGTTGCAATATTCCTTGTTAGTGCAATACCCAACCTCAACCTCTCTTTTCTCTATGCATTGCTTGATAAATGGATATTGAATGACAATGCTTGGTACAACCATAACCTACAAGTTGCAAACTTGCATGCTTTCCACCATATTGCAACACCAAGTCTTTTGTCCCTTGCAAGTAATGGAATACTTGCTTCACTCGTTACCAATGCAAAACACATTGATGTGCCATGGTAGGCAAAGTGTTGACAAACAAATTAAATATCATACCCTATACCATTTTCTTTGTATAGTAAAGAATCCATAGCACTTTGGTAAAGCTTGACTCCATATGCATCCAATGGCTTGTCATGTGGATGTTTGTTGAGATGACCTTTCTCTTTTGGTTTTGTGACTACCTTTGCATTCTCCATCCCAAACTCTTTCAACTTCCAAGAAATGTACATGCTTTGGTTGATCAATGTAGTACTAGCTTCCTTATTTTGTATCAATTTGAAGCCATGAAAGTGGCTAAGTTTTCCAAAATCCTTCAGTTGGTAACATTCCTACAACTCTTCCTTGCATGTACTGAGAATTAAAAATTTTGACCTCCAATTAGCACATCATCCACATACACAATAAGAACTAGCACTAAATCACCCATGTGCATTAGGTACAAGCAAGGATCTGATTATAAACGTTGTCAACCAAGATCTAAGAGAGACAAATCTAAATTCTCATTCCATCTTCTACTAGCTTGCTTCAAAGCATACATTGTCATCAATAACCACAATACTTTACACTTTTGTTCAAATGGAACATCTAATCCCTTTGGAATTCTCATGTAGATGTTCTCCTCTACAACTTTCCATTCAAGTAGGCTACAATAATGTGAAGTTGCAATGCATTCCATCCAAGTGTAACAATAATTGCAAAAAAATATGCTAATTGTTGCAAGATAGGCTACAAGTGCAGACATTTCATGGTTATCAATATCTTCCACTTGAGAGTAATCCTTTGCTACTAAGCACACCTTGAATTGATCAACTATTCTATCACTTGTGAGCTTTTTCCAAGAAAAACCATTTACAATTTATCCCTCTTCAATCATTTGGTAGATCTGCAAACTCACACGTGCCATGCTCCTCAAAAAATGAACCTCCTCCTCCATGGCAAGTCCACATTCCTTGCTGAAAGACAAGCCTGTAGCTTGCTGAATAGTCTTTGGATCAGATTCAACATCAATGGTGTGAACAACATCCACAAACTCTATCAAAAGGTCATCATCTCCTTGCATCTCCTCACTATATGCTTTTAAATAGTAGAAAAGATATATATTATTTTAAAATATATTTTATTACTATTTCTATAAATTTCATTTAAGTTGGTTAAACATAGTAAATTAACAATTTGGTTAAGGTTACTTAAGGATAAAAGCTATTTGACTTTTCTTCATAAAATAGAAGTTAAACTTACTAATTGAGTTTATTAAATTAAGTTAAAAGGAATTGCATTTTGTTATAATCAAATATTATATTGGGAAAAGTTCAATTTATGTTAGATTTTGGAGTTCAAAACATGGCCAAATATATGATAATAAAATTATGAATCAATTGAAAAATTATAATATAGTGAAGTTAATGAAAATTACTAAGATGGGCTAACATCTAAACCTCAAATATTATATTATTAAAAAATAAAATAAAATATTACTGGATTTTATATGACCTTTTCAATTTCTTAAATGGTTAGTCATATTTTGTTATTATCTTCTAACACAAAGTGTAGTTAATCCATATCATTATTGCAGAAACTTAAAATATATATAAAACAAAAGATATAAAATATATTTGAAATTTTTAGTGCTAGTTCTGCTAATTCTGATAGCATTAATTCATGATACGTAATAAATGGAGAAAATTAAAAAGTATTAAGAAGAATCTCTTCCTATATGTTAGTTAATACCAAGTTATTCTTTACGGAGAAAAGTTGAGATAAAATTTTTAAGTAGTATAATTGAAATAATTTTATGTATTATGTAAAATTTCTCTTCATAGATGGTATTAAGTTATATGATTTAGTACTTATAATTATATGATTATTAGATATTTATATAATTTTTATGAGAATTAGTTATTTTGCTAACTTAGAACTAAATATGGTAAAAAAAACCAAAAGTGAAAAATAACATTTTTATGTATATGTATACATATTAAATTTATATCTTATTGAACACACTAAAATTTACTTGATATAAAATTTAATTTTTATAAAATTTTATATTTCATCAAACTTAAAGCTTAATGATATATGTAATATATTGGTACTATATTTCAATGACAACAATTATCATTTGTACTATCAACATATTGTAGTATAAAAGAAACTAAAAATCAAAGTTTCCACCTATGTGCATTACAATCTGTATTATTTTTTATTGAAAATGTTAATTCAAAAAATATATATAGTAGATGAATGTAAAAATATACTAAATTTATAATTTATTGATCTAATATGAAGGTTTTTTATATGATTGCAGAAAAAAGGAGTTAATAATAATAATTGTACTAAATAAATTTTTTCTTTAATAGAAAATAAATAAATAAAAACTCTTACATGTGCATAGCATGATGAAAGGGTTGAACAAAATAAAATGCATGAATTAATCTTAAGTAAATCTTTTTCAAATTAGTATGAATCTATTTTCATGTAAGTAGATAAAAGTGTGACCGTGTAGAAAACACTAAGGATGGGAAGACCCCATCAAGTTGTACAAGGGTGAGAGAAAATAGGTAAAATGGAGCTAAGCCCTAATAGAGTTGATATGAGAAATCTGCACTACTGCACCTGAGATATCCGAGCTATGCAAGTCGTACAATCTACAAACAACTGGAGCATCTAAAGAAGCATCACCTAGAGTGATTGCTCTCTATGGATTGGACCAGCCACTGCTCTTTGTAAAAGAATGGACACACGCTGTCTAAAATATGCTACAAAGTATGAGAGCAAAAGTGGTACCCCTGGCGCCTAACATGATATGCTCTCGTACACTCCATGACAAATGTGTTGAACATTGTGTCCATTGCTCCATATAACCCGAACGCTAGAGGAACAAAGAGGTGACCTCGCTCCATACCCCTATACTTGGAGACCTTGCGAGCTATTGTTGCACTCACCACCCATCCAAGGGGATGGGTAATCACTCCTTCTGAAACTGTATCATTGTGGTCCGTAACCATGACATCTGCTACTGTTACCTCATCATCTTGGACCAAGTATAACTCTTCCTTGACACTAGTCGTTAGCAAAGCATACGAATGCTCACTCCAAGCCAAGTATACATTCTCTCATGCCATAGCAAACACTATGAACCTAATAGCATCATGGGTAGCTATCATGTGTCCTCCAAAAGAACACCATGTCATATGGACCGCTGCTGCATCTAGTGTAAAACGACACTCACAAGTGAATAATGAAGATGCAGATGGTTGGACCAAACCTAGGCGAACATCATCGCTGTAGAGAAAGAAGCTGGTGCTAGTTGGAATGCACTAATGGGTAAGTAACACTTAATCCTCATTATGTATTTATAATTTAACACATTTTCATGTAAGTAAACTTAATCCTCGTCCTTCTTTTCTCCTTCACTATTTTACTTAGTATTTCTGTTAACATCGAATTTGCTCATTTGACAAAGAAAAATCCGTTTGACTTATTTAACAAGAGAAATCTTAGTTCCGGTTGGAACTCAGTCGCCCGGGTGATCCGGGCATATGCACATCACCCATTACCCGAATAGCCGCGTAAGAGATTCCTTGCCGACCGGTTAAGAAAGAAAAAGGCGACCGCCTAACCAGTTAAGCGCTGACATAACATGGTCCCGTTTTCTCTCTTGGTTGGAACTCTTAATCGGTCCAGTTTATTGACTGACAGAAATAAATGTTCATACCTTCAATCTCAGCAACAGTCTCGGCCGGTCCACCACTCATGTAAATCTACATATGCGATACGTTGTTGTGCATTTCCGTCAAGCAAGCTCACGTCATCACAACTGGTGTAGGTTAAAGGAAGAAAACCCATTTGAGAAGATTGGGTTTGTGCCAACCTGGAAACTCAACTTGAGAAGTCTACGATCCCACTGTGCAACATTCTTGAAGATGTTTTGGGATAGGAGTCCAGGTGAAAGTTCCGCTATTTCCGTGTGACTGATAAGATTCTACTTCACGAGGGGAACGTCAAAGTAGAAACACAACTTCTCTAATTACAAACAGGTATATCATGGTTTGACAACTTTTGGAAGGTCATTCTGACTGACCAAAGCTGAGATTTAACTGGTTATGCCTACACGTACGTAAAGTTTATCGTAAGGAATTGTACTTTGATGTAAAGACTGTAGTTCGTGTGAAGAAGTTCACTGTTTTTTATTTATTTATATATATGGGATACCCCATATTGATCAAATAATACAACATCGTCAATATAATCTTCAGTTCAATACTCAATATGAATTATGAATCATCAGTCAATCCATCATTATAATTTCAGACAATCTAAATTTTAATTTTAATCGCAGGATTTATGGAAAATGGACTGATGATTTCAAATAGATCCCTAAAAATTGTGGAATGATATACAAAACAAATGGACTCCACTTTTGAAGGAGATTTGGTGAGCCCAAGGGACGGAGTTCAAAAAAGAAGTCACTGTTTTGTGAAGTGTTTTGTTTCCAGAGGATGCTATTTTCCCTTCTTCCAAACTTGAAAACAAAATTTGCTGAAATGTAGAAGGTTACCTTGAACCGCATGATCAAATAGTACTGTGGCCACCGACCATCCTTGACCACACCCTACCACGTAAGGTACAGAAGTGAAAAGTTACTACACCGTCGTACTATGACTCATGACCACATTTTTTGTATTGTACAGTACTGTAGTGGTGGCAAGAACTACTAACTAGAGGACTGGAAGACACGCTGCTCCCAAGCTAACGTGTCGTTTTCATCTCTCTTTGGACACGGAAATCTGTTTGTTTCTTCTTCATGTCCCGCAGAGATCGTGGTTCCACAGGATTGTGCACAATGCGACTACCTTCAATCTCATTCAGTTACTTGTGATGACCATAGTAGACCCCAAACGTTCTGAAGAACAGTGGATTTGCACTATTGAAGAACCACCTCTTCACATTATTCCGTCCATTTTCCGTTTTTTAGAGAGGGAGCTGCAGAGAGTGTGGAGACAAGAGAGGAGAGGGAGAGATGTGAGACAATATCTATAATTTCTGAGTGCTCTATGGTACATACCATTTGAGTGAATAGTACCATTTGAGTGAATAGTATATTCTTTTAGTTTTTCAAATTTGGTTCCATTGGTACCTAGATTGAAGACTATGGAGATTTAGCTTTTTTAGGGTTTAAATTATCATTATACATTGAGAGTGATGGGTCAGGCATTTTCATTTCCAATCTCTTTTTTTTCATGATTAAGTTCCATGAGAATTTAGTTTGAAAATTTTGGAAATAGAAATTGAAAGTTATGAGCACTTATAAATTTTAGGGTTTGGAGAGATTGTTTTCTTATGTGAATTGGGATGTGAGGGGTTGTGGTTTTGCAGATATGGGGAGATATGGAGAAGAGAAGCATGTATTACTATCATTATTCTTGTGCTAGCCATGGCTACACCTTCCCATGTGGGGTCGTCGAGAGTGGGTCGGGATACACCATGCCCGATGTGTCATCAACGCTTCACCTCGCAAGGGGTAAAGACCCATGTGAGAAGGATGCACAAGGACTATGATTGGACCACTTGGGGTGCGCACGTGAGACGAGCGACCACATCGACACAATGACACTCGTGATTACACACGCTTCTTCTATACCTTCGTTGATCGTTCTAGGGATATCGATTGAGTCGTGGGAGTGGTTAGCTTCTCAGGCAGGTTACATTTTGGGGTTATTTGAGACCAATTTTCCATGTCCACATCTATTCCATAGGCTACCCCGCACACTCCATGATGAGGCTAGATAGGCTTTTTGCCTACCACTGGATCATTTGGCATGTGATCCCTTGGACTGTGAGTCGGCTTGTCTCTCACTTAGGATGAACCTCGGATGGTTATTATGGTAGCACACCATGGACTAAGAAGGCAAGGAACCCCAACTCCATCATACTCCTCCAAGGCTAACACTCCAAGACTCAAGACATTGCTCACTAGAGAACTCAATGAGAGAGAGATAGTTGCAAATGAAAGGATGATGAGTACCTACTCACTCCTTGTTTATATACTTGTGAAATAGTTACGCACCAAAGTTACTAAATATTGGAGTAACTCAAGTTACTAGGCTAAAAGTCAAGTAAAGTCAAAAAGTATAAAGGAATATCCATTCACATAGGCATATTCCACTAGCATGTGATCTTATCTTGACCCAACCACTAAGTCAAGGATTCCTTCACATGGGCTATCCTTGGACTAAAAAAGAATCCAAGACAAAAAGGCTTGCGGGCCCAAGAGTTCTCAACTCTTTCCTCAAAGCCAAACACCTAAGAATAATACCAAGTCAACACACTAGAATCCAAAATAGTGATGCTCATCTTTTTCACTTCTCTAAAGTAAGGTCCCCTCTATCTTAGCTATGACTAACTTTAGCTAATCATGACTAATGTAGAACCATCCTTTATCTCTATATAAATAATATCTCTCAAGTACTTGTAATACCAAGGTAAATATCACAATACCACACACATGCACAAATAGGTGTTACAAGACGAGTTAGCATGGTTCCTATTCCTCCTACTCCTTCGATGGTGTCTTTGTTAACCACGTCAACTTGGTAAAACCACTAGAGGAGGACGTGTGGGGCATAGAGAGGTGGTTGCTAGATTTCATCGATTCCGAGTGGAGGATTGGGCAGCCCTTCAGGAGGAGTCTGTTAGGGCTACATGATTTAGGAGACAAGCATTGCCACAAGATATCACAAATTCCACTTGATTACGATGATGTAGGACATTGGGTCAAGTGGGAGAGTTTAGTAGAGCAACACGAGCCCAACACCCTTTGTCTATAGCGAGTCCTACTAATGAGACTATCTCTTCCTTACGCTCACTATATCCTATAGCAGTAGAGGGACTACCACTAGAGGTCTTAGATTATCAACCTGAGCAGCCTTTATGTCTTGATAGTTTGCTATTTGCACAAGCATTGTGCACTGCCCCTTGCCTTTCCTTAGGAGGCTTGTCAGGGATGGTTTATGAGCACCTTAGAGATTGCTTCCAAGAAGATGATCCCTCTAGCGGTTTTATCAAGTTGTTTCAAGTAGCAATAGCAAGAGGAGACATTCCTATGTCTATTAGTCGGGTGTTAGGTGCTAGTCAAATTTTTGCGATGGAGAAGGACACGAGAGGCATTAGACCAATTGCTATTGGAGAGATTTTTTTGCATTTGGTCAGTCGTACCATTGTCCTTCAACATTGTTCTCACTTTCAACAACACCTTAGTCCACATCAATTTGGAGTAGCTACACCTGGAGGATGTGAGGCTATATCTCTAAGCATTAGAGCACTCCTAGATATCCATCAGGAGTGGGTTGTCTTACAAGTGGATGTTGAGAACGCTTTTAATAGCATCTCATGTGCATCCATCTTTAGAGAGCCTAAGGAGGCTGGTGGATCCTTGGCAAGTCTCATTCCTTTTGTGAGGTCTTTTTATGGCTCTCTTGCTTCCCTTTACTACCAGCATGGTGGTTCATAGGAGGGAGTCACCGTCTTGGAGTCAAATATTGGTACACGTCATGGAGATCCTTTAGGGGGGGCCTTATTTGCCATGGTTCACTTTAGAGCTCTCCTATCTACTACTTTGGCCATGCCAGGTTGTGTATTTCCTTCCTTGGCAAATGATACACACATCGTAGGCCCTGTAGATTAGATTAGGTAAGGCTTTGACTACTTGACTACCAAGCTACATCTAGTAGGCTTGAGAGTCAAGGTGTCAAAGTATACGGCATGGTCCCCTTTAGGTATCCCTCCCCACCTTGAGCTTCTAGAGGGGTGTATCACATCCACAGATGGACTTCGTGTTCTTGGAGTGCTAGTAGGATCAGAGGATTTTGTCACACGCTTCTTAGACACTGCCCTTGCAGAGGATGTTCTCCATGTGGATGACCTTCCATTACTAGGAGATCCACAGGTGGCACTTGGTATACTCTCTTCCAGTATTTCTCATCGACCATCCTACCTCATCCGTATAGTTCCTCCTTCATTGTCCTTCCTACCACATTTGAGAGCATTTGATAGGAGGATTATGGGAGTCTTTGGTGATATTATTGGACCAAGGACCTTTGAGTGTGTGATAGGGGATTTGGCACGTAGACCGATGGCTCTATTGATCTCATGTGTTGGAGTTGGCTTGCTTTCTATGGAGGAGACGACACCTATAGCATTTTTGGGTAGTTGGGCTCTCTCGGCACCCCTACTTTCCTCTCGTTTTGTGGTTGCTGATAGGCCGGTTTTGGAGACTTATGTGATAGAGGTGGAGGGAGGATCCTTTTCTCTCCAGACATTCTTGCGATAGATGAGAGATAGTCCATCCCCACGAGCACAAGAGGATTTTCCACCATTTGCTTCACTATTGTCAGATTGGACTAGAGGTTTACAATCTTCCTTGATAGAGCGACAGTGTGAGCATACGCTACATTCTCTCTTAGTCAACTCGTCCATTCTTGAGGCTACCAAAGCACGTTTATGCTCTTGCTCTGGCAAGGGTGCAAGCTCTTAGATCCTAGCTCGATCGTGCATTAGGGCTTTCTGACTCGCACCAGCTACTTTCTCTACAGCGATGAGGTTTTGCCTAGGTTTAGTCCACCCATTTGCATCTTCATTACTCACTTGTGAGTGTGGTTCTATACTAGATGCAGCAGTGGTCCACATGACATAGTGTCCTTTTGGAGGACAGAGGATAGCTACCTATGATGCCATTAGAGACGTAGTTTGCTATGGCACAAGAGAGTGGATACTTGGCTTGGAGGGAGCGTTTGTATGCCTTGCAGACGACACGTGTCAGGGTAGACTTATACTTGGTCCGAGATGATCAGGTGACAATAGCGGATGTGGTGGTTACGGACCCTATGCAGGATACAGTTTTGGAGGGAGTGATTACCCATTCCCCTGGATGGGCGGCAAGTGCAGCAACAGGTCGCAAGGTCTCCAAGTATAGGGGCATGCAGCAAGGTCACCTCTTTGTTCCTCTAGCCTTGGAGTTATATGGAGCAATGGACACGGCATTTGACACATTTGTCAATGAATGTGTGAGAGCTTATCATACTAGGCGTCAAGGGGTACCACTCTCACTCTCATACTTTGTAGCATATTTTAAACAACATGTGTCCATTGGTCTATAGAAGGCAGTGGCTGGTGCAATCCATAGGAAACCAATCATATTAGGTGATGTTTCTTTGGATGCTCCAGTTGTGTGTAGACCGTACGACTTGCATAGCTCGGATATCTTAGGTGCGGTAGGGCAGATTTCTCATATAGACTCTATTTGGGCTTAGCCACATGTTACCTTTTTTGTCTCTCCCTTGTACGGCTTGACGGGATCTTCCCATCCATCATTTTTCCTACACGGTTGCTTTATCTATTTATAAGAGGTTCTTTTGTTGATAAAGTATCACAAGCTTTTATTCCTAGTGGCTATCATCAGCGGGAGAGTTAATCTTTAGTTAGAGTGCGTTCTATAATCACCGTTTCTCGTCAGTCGCCACTATAAAACTTTGGTGAAGTGTGATTCTGCCAACTTGTGTATCTTCTTCTCTACATATGTATATTAGAGCATGACTTGTGTTCTGCTCTAATATACATAGGTCCCATTGACCATTCTTTGGTGAACATTGGTATCCCAACTTCCAATTTTTGCTTCTTAATGTGGTATAAGGTATCAGACAAGAGTCTATAACAGGTTCTAAATATTTTTGTCTCATTTATTGAGTACATTTCAAGATATATGTGGAAAGAAAAATTAGATGTACTTTTAGTTTCCCAAATATTCAAGCAGCTTGTGGAGAAGCAATATGCTCAATGAGAAGGCAATGCTCAATGCTATTGGGCAGAAATAGTTAACTCTGCAATTTACTTGATGAATCAATTTGCTATTGCAGTGGCGTACAAAATGACACCTTTTCAAACTTTTACAAGTAAGAAACTTGATTTATCATATCTAAGGGTTTTTGGTTGTATTTGCTTTGTTCATGTTCTTGGTTGGAAAAGGCAAAAGCTAGATCCTAAAGCACAAAAATATGTCTTTCTTGGATATGCCTCAAATTCCAAAGGATATAGGTGTTATATAAATATTTTCTTTTTTCATGTTCTTGAAAGCAAAACTGATGAAAAGAGGCAAAAGCTAGATCCTAAAGCACAAAAATGTGTTTTCCTTGGATCTGCCTCAAATTCCATAGGATATAGTTGTTACAATCCTGATTCTAAAATTTTTATTACCAATAGAGATGTCATATTTGAAAGTGAAATCCTTGTATCACTCTCTTTAAAGTTGCACAATTGCTTTACCAATTATTGTACCATCTACTTCTTTGAATGATCCAACTAGAATTTCTGTTTCACAACTAGTACTTCAAGTGCAATTGATGTTTCTAGTGAGCACTCTCTATCTTACTCGTTTATAAATCCCTGGTCAGTACAGGCTGTTGAGAAGCCTTCAGTCCAAGTTTCTCAACCTCTAGGAAATTTACTCCCCACTGGAGCAAATTCTCAGTCAACCTCTTAGTTCATAAATTCCAAGTAATTTAGATGAGGTTACAAGTAGTACATCTCTGCTTGAATAGCAAAGGACAAGTACAAATGTTAAATATCCAGTGAGACAAGCAATACATCCTGCAGATTGGGTGCAAGTCATGGAGCTTGAAGTTGCATCACTACATTAGCAACAAACATGGGAGTGGGTGGACTTACCTCCTCATAAGAAGGCAGTTTGTTACATGTGAAATTTTAAAGTCAAGAGAAATTCTGATGGTTTAGTGAGTAGGTACAAGGCAAGACCTGTGACAAAATGCTGCTCACAGCAATATGGAGTCTATTTTGATGAAAATTTAGCCATGTTGCAAAGATGTCATCAATTTGTACACTCTCAATGTTGATCACTTTCAATAAGTGAAAGCTCTATCAGATGGACTTCAATAATGCTTTCCGCAATGGAGATTGGAGCAAGAGGTCAACATGATCTGACCACCTGGATATGAAGATCCAAGATATCCACATAAAGTTTGTGTATTGAAAAATTCTCTTTATGGACTTAAGCAAGCTTCACAAGCTTGGAATGCAAAGATAAATTCCTCTCTATTATCTATTGGATTTCAAGTTTGAAGTTCAGATTCTTCACTATACAAACTACAAACCGGTGACAATATTGCTTTGTTGATCATCTATGTTCATGACCTGATCATCATTGGTAGTTTTCAAGATCTCATCCAGCAAGTACAAGATCAATTGAAAGGAGAGTTCAACGTGAAGGACTTGGGAGAACTCAAATAGTTCTTGCCTATTGATTTTATTCAATATGACAATAAAAATTGGTTACTACAATGTTAATATTCTCTCAATATGTTGGAGAAGTTTGGTATGATGGCTTGTGAGCCTATTTCTACTCCTCTCCCAACTTCTGTTAAGTTAAATACCAAAGATGGTGAGTTGATGGTTGATCCAAATATGTACATACAGATTCTAAGTTATGTTGTTAGGTCTAGTGAGTCAGTTTGTACAAGCACCAGTGAAGCCACCTCTTGATACAATTTGAAGGATTTTACATGATGTGAAATTTAGCGTTCAATTTGGTGTTCACTATTCAGCTGGTGGATTACCCATTGTAGAAGGTTTAACTGATGCAGATTGGGTAGACAGTGCTCAAGATCAAAGATCAACATTAGGCTGTCTTTTCAGCCTTGGAAGTTCTACAATTAGTTGGTCTTCAAAGAAACAGCCTATTGTTGCTTTATCATCAATGAAAGCATAATATAGAGGTTCCATTAATGTTACATGTGAGTCTATTTGGCTTAGCACCTTATTAGAAGATATGGTATATATATGTCATGATCCTATAATTTTATATAGAGATAACATCCACAATATTAAACTTGCTAGCAATCCAATATTTCATGCCAAGACCAATGTTGCTTTATCATCAATGAAAGCATAATATAGGGGTTCCATTGATGCTACATGTGAGTCTATTTGGCTTAACACCTTATTAGAAGATATGGGATATATATGTCATGATCTTATAATTTAATATACAGATAACATCCACAATATTAAACTTGCTAGCAATCGAGCATTTCATGCCCAAAGATATTGAATTCCATTATCATTTGATTAGAGATAAGGTATTGGATGGAGAAATAAATCTTTAGTATATCCCTACACATGAGTAAGTCGCTGATATTTTCACCAAAGCGTTACGTAGAGATAAATTTGAATATTTCAGATCTCATCTAGAAGTCAAAGATATTGACGTTAGCTTGAGGGAGAGTGTAAATGAAGTATCACAAGCTATTACTCCTAGTGGCTAGGGTCAGCGGGAGAGTTAATCTTTAGTTAGAGTTTGTTCTTTAATCACCGTTTCTCTATCTATATATATTCATATTCGAGCAGGACTTGTGTCCCGCATACCATTCTTTGGTATCTCAACTCTCATTTTTCAGTTACTAATACCTCTACTAGTACATGTCACTTGAGAGAGTGGAAACAGGTGCAAAGGCTCAAATTTGCTATTAGCTTGAATACTCAGTTTTGAACCCCCCGAGTAGGTACATTCCTATCCATCATTTAGTTCAGCCCTCTTTCTTATGTGCAAGCCGTCTCCACGGGATATTGTCTAATTCAACTACCTATTCTGATCTGGAATTCTTTCTGTAAGCGTTGAACTTGAGTCGATAAGATGGACACACTAGAACCAAAGCAAGTTTTCACGATGAAGACTTGAGCAAGAATTGACATTCCTGATTCTGAACATGCTAGGGGTAGTTACTGGTTAACGCTAAGTTGTGGATGTTATCCCTTTCAATGTCATGAACTGAAATGAAATTTCGATGCAGGGCGTCGCAGTTTAGTTCCAAACGTTTTCACGAGGTTCTCCATGTCCAAGAAAGAAGAACTATGCCGTATATTCTCCAGGCGGCCATTTGTACCTGGTCCGAAGGACACACCTGGACTGCGCGGAAAGTGAAGAGGAGGAAGACATGGTAGGTCACATAGTCTAATTTTGCATATGCAGCACAGTGCATGATATTCTGATCACGGGACATCGCACTGTGGTAAGTTGACTGGCAGTCGATTAAGATAATCGAGCTTCAAGGGTTGAGTTTAAGATACTAATACAGTGCCGATGCATATATGCATCGACGGGCGAGAAGTAGAGATTCGTGTATCTGTGAGTCTGTGGGTTAACTCTACTGTAATTCGCTGGCGAAATGCTGGATTACGTGGTGGAAGAATGATTCACTCAACCCTGGTCTATTTTCACCTCAGTCGGGTCCAAAGCTGGCGTGGAAATCAGGGTTGGATTACCGTAGTTTCTCCGGTCCGTGTTTCACCTTGCGTGATGGTCAGGGTTCGAATGGTCAACTAAACTCGATCGACTTCACTTCGCTTTATGCCATTGTCATCCATATGAGCAAAAAACCATGTCAACGTTGGCTAATCTAATCCAGAAGAGCTTTTCTTCGGTATGCCCGCTCAAAAGCTTCAGATAAATAGAAAGCATTCACTCATTCATAAAGCTGATTAAAAGATATATATGAGGAAAACCATATGAATTAACGAAATTGTGCTGATTGTGATAGATAAAAAGGTCATGTTGTACGCGACGATGTCAAGTTGACTCCATCTAAGAAAATAAGAAAAACGAAAAGATACCGAGTAATCGTTGATTACTTCAAGATAGTAGAACTAAGAATTCATCAAACTATTGTGATCTAATTTAACGAGTTGTCAACAAAGAATTTTCAAATCAGGAGGTTCTTCGGAAGCGTAATTGGAATTACCCTTCACATGCTCTTACTTCCAAGATAGTTGTGTGAGTGTATTGCCTAAAAATTTGTGTCTAGGGTACTCCGGTCTTCCCTTGGTACCACCAGTAGAGGAAGGAGTGCCTGGATCAAAAGGGGAGTGCCCCTAGACGTTTGAGAAGGGTCAGCCGGGTGCCAAGGAAGAATCTCAATGGAGACCATCAATCAATCAATCACATGCGAATACTGTCTAAAAGGTTGTTCATTTATCGGGCGACAATGGTGGAACCTTTACCCATACCCCTGAATGATAATTACGTTCAAAGCTCATGCGTTCTCAGCTGAATCTTTTGTATGCAGCAATGAAGAGTCCAGGTTCGACGTGCTGCTTCATGCAACCTATGAAACTACGTGTTCTGATTGGAATGTTCTTTCTTACAAACAATAACGGGCTCTCGATCTCTTGTAATTTTCTGCCGGTTCCCTGGATCCTTTCGTGCCTCTCCAGTATCACGGCATCTACTGTGCTACCGATAGTACGGGGAGGATGAAGGATCGAGGTTGAAACGCCAACTTTATATTTTGTTTTAGGTTTGCAGCACTTTCACGTGAATTTCTATGGCTTCATTAAGCTTCCATATGTGCTAATACGCACTTAAAAAGCAAATCTCAAGGAATTGCATACATAAATTTGAAATAAACCCTGCTCCTTCTGCTGGTTTGAATGCGTGAAACAACACTTTCCATCTTCATGTTCGGGGAACATGTAGTCAGGTGTTTATGCACACTCCATTCCCTTCATAGAAGCGAGGGTGAGGACTTCTGAAACGACCTTGTCGTCCTTTTTGACAATATGGGACAAGAACATTAAATGATTCCTATATAAACAGTGGTGTATACCGTTGCTCATTGCACCTCATCACAGTAACAATCAATACGTTGAGTACTCATGCATAGAAAGTCAGATAAAGCATATGATACCGCAAAAGGATGCAGGTCACGCTTTTCGAAAATAGCTTTCTCTTACTCAAGGGCCACAGTAATTGGAAGCTTTGGGTTGCAAGAACACGTTCTGACGTAAAAGCTTTTCGATGAGAACGGACATGTCTTACATATTTTGAGTTGCCGTTAAACGTGTAGTCTCAATGATGTTGAAAAATGCGGTATCTTCTTTTGAGAACGTTCACAATTTAAACGTTAGTAAAGGCTTCCCTTCCTTGTTTTATCTGCTTTTAAGCATTATATAGCTCAATAAAGCGGTCAGATTGATTTTGGAGGTGGTAGAATTTAGATGCAAAATATACCAAATTAACATCGCTTTGAAAAGGATAGAATTGTAGATCTTCATAGATAAATTCCGTTATGAACGAATCTATAATAAAAAGATCCCAGTAACTAATTCACATAAAACCAGGAGGGGTGGAGAGTTCAGTTGATTGAAAGAGGTAGACTTCTATTTCAGAGAATGATTCATCTATCTGAGTGATCGGTGACTTAGAGGTTCTAAAAGTAAGAAAAATGAATTGATTTTTGGGTTCGAATCCTCAAACACCAACGATTCAATCAAAAAGGAAAACGACACTTCACTCGGTACGATAGACAACGTGTACCTATAGTGTGTGTGCAGAAATCATCGTTTACAATTAGAGGTGCCCACGAGAGTAATTTGTACTGGTTGCTGATTGCGAGGTTGAAGATCATTCTCGTAAAAAAGAGCGCCTTTATGAGCTGCTCCTTGGGTTGCTTCGACATTCCACAAAGAACACTGGAGAAGATCCGGCATCTTTTTGTTCTCATGGCCTGTTCGTTTCGCTGGCAATTGCTTACTGTACCCTCCTCTTTCCATTCAAAATGTCGTTGAGAGTCGAGACCTCCTGACATTGTGCCATTGGAAAGAGTGCGGGCAGTTGCTTTCGCTACTTGATTCCTACAACGTCTATCTCTCTTTCTTTCAAAGTACGTAACGTATATATCGAAAGCGACTCCGTAGTTCTTTAACACTTTATTCTCAAGTATCGGCATGCATCTTCACATTCTGAATAACATAGCGGATTTGCTAATTCTTTTTTCTTCTATCATCATTTTTTAAATCCCACCCTCTTTGCCTTTTGAGATCTTATTCTTACATTGATAGGGACAATGATAGCACGGAAGCGTGTTAGTGCATGTGTCCTCTTGCCAATATTTTTACTGAAAAGGTGACACCTGATGCTAACATTGGATTATTGGACGATGAGCTAAGGGAACTAAAATCTTTCACATCCATAGAATAATTATAAGCTGCTGGGTAGCAATCGAAATTACCCACTGCAAGTATTGTTTGTTATGTGCAGGTCTTCACCCAAAACCCATGTGATATACCCTACTGTACTTGTACGTTTTCTTCAACATGGTGAGGAGATAGATGATCGTAGCTCAACCAGCGTTCTAAATACTCCTACGAGAGTATCCTACTTTCCGAGTAAGATAACGCATTATGTCAGCGATGGAAGATAATATTACGCATGACATTGGATCCAACCATGCGGAGTTCAGGGATGTTTGCTTGCGTAATCTTTGAACTGTCATAATTCTTAGTCATAATAACTATCGTAATAACTTCTGCATCCTACTTGGAAATCATTTGAGGTTAGTTTATAGGTTAGGTTATATACCAAGAAGGATGGAAGACCCCGTAGTATCAAACCTCGCCAGGATGAGGCAAAGGGGTAAAATGGGCCAAGTCCCAATAGTATTAGTATGAGAATTCTACCCCATTGCATCTAAGATTTCCGAGTTATGCAAGTTATATGGTCACAAACTATTTGAACATCCAAAGAAACATCACTTAGTATGATTGTTGTCCTATGGATTGCACCGGTGATGTTCCCTGTAGAGCAATGGGCAAATATTGCAAAGGATATGTTACAATGTATGAGAATGAGAATAGTTGACATATTTGTCAAAGAGTGTACGCTCCTTGACAAATCTATCAAATGCCATATCCATTATGCCATATACCTCCAAGTCTAGAGGAACAAAGAGGTGACCTTCCTATATACCTTTATATTTCAAAACCTTGCTTGTGATAGCTTTGCTTGCCGCCTATCCACAAGGATAAGTAATCACTCCCTCCAAAATTGCATCAATAGAGTATATAACATATAGAGTTTATAAACACAACATTTGCTATTGTCATGCAATCGCTTGGACCAAGTATAAGTCCATCCTAACCATGTCAATTGCAACATATATGAATGCTCCTTCCAAGTAAGGTAAACACTTTCTCATGCCATAACAAACACTACATCCTTGATGGGATTGTGTGTAGCTATCTTATGTCTTCTAAAAGGCCACCGTGCAATGTGGACCACTATTGCATCTAGTGTAGAACCATACTCACAAGTGAGTAATGAAGATACAGACCAGTGGACCAAACCTAGGCAAAATTTCATCAATGTAGAGAAGATAGCAAGTGTCAGTCTGAATACCTTAATGCACCATTGAGCTAGGATCCAATAGCATGCACCCTTGCCAAAACAAGAGCAAAGATGTGCTCTAGTAGCACAAGGAATGTATGAGTCAACTAAGAGAGAATGTAGTATATGTTTAAATTGTTGCTCCATGAAGGAAAATTGCATGCCTTTGGTCCAATCCTAAGATAAGGAAGCAAAAGATGGAAGGTTCTCTTGTGCTTGTGGGGATAAACCATTTCTCTTTTCCTACAATAGCACTTGGAGAGAAAGAAAATCCCTCCTCCACCTTGATCACATATGTATTCAAGATTGGCCTATCAATAACCACAATATGGGAGGAAAGTAGAAGTGTTGAGAGAGCTCAACTACCCAAAAACAAAATAGGGTAGTCTCTTTTGCCTCTGCCTACTCCTCCACACTATATTGGTAGAGATGTTTATCTACGTGCCAAATCCTTTGTCACACACTCACATATCCTTGGTCCAATGATACCACCAAAGACTCCCATAATCCTCTTATTATAAACTCTCAAATGTGATAGTAAGGTCATAGAAGGAAGAATTGTGCGAAGTAGGTAAGTTAGTTAACAAACAATACTAGAAGAGAACATACCAAATGTCACATGCAGATCTCTTAGTAGAGGAAGGTCATCCACATGGAGAATATCCTCTCCAAGGGTTGCATTTAAAATGCATGTGACAATATCCTCAAGTACTATTGGCACTATAAGAATATAGAGTTCATGTGTAGATATGATACATTCCTCTGAAATTTCAAAGCAGGGAGGGATAACTAAAAGGTACCATGCTTTGCATTTTGACACCTTGACTCTCAAGGTTGCAAAATGAAACTCGATAATCAAATGGTCAAAGGCCTACCTAATATGAACTATAGTGCACATGATGTGTGTATCATCTACCAAAGAGTGAAATATGGCCAAAATAATAGATAAAAGAGTTCTAAAATGAACCATAAAAAATAAAGATCTCCCTTAAAGATCTCTTGGTTTTGTACCAACAATTGACTCAAAGATGATAATTATTCATGTTTTGTACCAACAATTGACTCAAAGATGATAATTATTCATGTGAGAAAATGTTGGTTATAAAGAGAAGAATGAGAATGGTAGAAGGACAACACAACAAGAATAAGAATTGCGAAGGATCCACTAGTCTCTAAGCTCTCACCGCACTTATGCACAAAAGACACCGATAGAAGTAAAATACATGAGTAGAATAACACACTCCAAATGGATGGATACCTAGAGTGCTTTATTGCCTAAGGATACAACCTCACGACCCTTGGGTGTAACCATTCTAAATTGATGTGGTGTCTGAAAATGAAAACGATGATGGTGGACATCGGGGAAAACATGTTTTAGTTCTACTGGGGAAAACATATTTAAGTTCAATTGTGTTCTACGTGGTCGCCTTTCTCTTTCTCTAGTTTAAGTTCAATAACTGTAGTTAAGAATGACGGCGAGTTATGTGGACCCATATTTGGCTGTGTAGCTGGCTGGAGATGGGAGTCCCCAACGGCTACAACCTCTATTAACGATAGCGGGAGTCGGTGAAGAATGGCCGATCACCACCGGATCAGGGGCCTTCTACTTTTAAGAACATCCTCCGCAACGAGTTCACCTTCATCAAAGAATTTTACTATATAAAAAGAGAATCAAGAAGGACGATCTAGTTCACGGGCGAGATTCCCGACCGTTATCGAATCGCGAATGGAGGCAAGCAGCCTGTTCTTGTAGTGCGAGTGCGGATGTTGTGGAAGTGACACGTAGGTTTGGGTGACGCGTCTGGAGGTTCGGAAAGAGGATCGGCCCCGAGTTCCCGCTCTGCGGAGTCCGGGTTCTCTTGCAACAAGCTCTTGTCAATTCGCAGAGGGTCCGATTTCTCTTTGCAGCTGCATGTTTTCTCTTTCTGCCAGGAGCTTTCGCTTCCTCTGTTTCTCTGACTGCCACTTTCTTCCCGATCTGTCTGTAGCAGTGCACAAATTCCGCGCAATTATATATAGGAAACCCGAGCACCTTTTCGATCGTGTGATTTGCAGTGGTATTCTTGATTTTGATTTGCGATCGTGTTCAATTTTGAGTGCTTTGCTTGCCTAACAGCTCGTTCACCCTCTTGAGCACTGAGGTGAAAAGATTGTAGAGTAATTCGATAATCAATAGAACAGTCATCTCAGCTTGCGCGTGGTCTACGTGTTCTGCACTCTACGGAAATAAATTTATCTTTCTGCTTGTGTGTTTCGATATTTTAATTGTTCCCCCGATTTTAAGACTTTTGCGTGGGAGTGAGTGTATGACGTTTTTATGTGGAGATTCACAGCGTTGTCAATGCAATGTCGTTGAGCAAGCTCTCACTCGACTTCTTTCTACAGCCTCCGTACAGGGATAACATAGGTGTCTACTTTCGCCAATTGTTCGCTGTTGTGCCTCCCAGAACTAGTTTCACCTTCCTCATCACGTGATCCGGGGTTGCTTCGACGCCCGTTGTGTAACATACTTTCCTGAGTGTCTGTAAATTTTGAGGTGAGGTGAGGTGAGGTGAGGTGAGGTGACAGTTCTTTGTGCTCGTTTTCCTGCTCTCTCTCTCTCCCTCCCGACTTCTTTCTCTCCTCTCTCTGTACATCAATTTTTCCACTATGGCAGGTACTTTCTCGTTACCGGAGGTGCGTGATGAACTTGTGCTACTCGGGCATGACGATGTCCCGGACCATGTGATACTCGAAATCCTGTCGCAGACTCAGCATTACAGTCCCTGGTCAGCAGCTGATCCTCTCACCCATACTTCGAGAGCTTCAGGTAACGACTCGTCTCCGCCCCCGACTATTCGCCGGAGTATGTCATCGCGCGAAGTGCACGGACGACCAGTCCCGGGTGATCGAGATTTCAGGAGATCGAACCACCGCATTGAAAGTTGTAGCAGAGGAGGGTTAGATTCCTTGTGCTTCACTCCAGATTTTGCTACGGAAGTGGACGAAATGAGAAAGATGTTGCGAATAATGCAGGGCACGAAGGAACAAATATTTGGCTCGCGTAATGCACGTAACAGTTTGAAGAAGGCCATGGGACTAGCAGATGAACATGAGCAGTACGTCGGAAAGTTGTTCAGCGAATGGAGGGTCGTTGGAAAGGTTTTGCGCTGCAAACAGAAAGAGAAACATGAAGAGGATGAAAGTACGTCTGTGTTTGGGGTTGACAATGCTGTCAAGTCAGAGAATTCTCTGCCTAATGAGATCTTGGAGGAGTTCGATCACGTACCTGTGAGTGAGTTAAAGCGGACCAAATCGAAGGAGATGAATAGTTTTGGTAGACAGGCGCGTAGCGCAGGTATAAACGACGATGATTGGCAGACGGGATGTGAGGACATAGTGGAGGACGCCCAAGTAGTCAAAGAGAAAGCGAAAGGTAAACTTTTGGCTCAATCAAACGGAGAGACATCCACCAACTCCAGTGATCGCACCGTAGTAGACGATGAGAACACGAATGAGCTGGCAAGAGCTAGGTCTAATGAAACTGAGGATTACGGTAGAGGTGGTATGAGAACAATTGATAAATTTGAAGATCGACGAAGATTATCAGTCGGTTCTGAAGAAATTCAGTCGGAAGGAGGCGATTACATTAGCGAGGCTGAATCTTCGAATACTCATGAAGGTGGAGACTTGTCGACTTATGGTTCACCCAAGTCACTGCATTCTCAGAAGCAAGAAGCTTGCTCCAGTCCTGCTGTGGATGAGCATTCTGCCGTTCCAAACAACATGGATTCGGAGACTAGTTCGAAAGCCTTGGATGCGGAGGAAACCCGTGATCGGGTAGGATTATTCAAAGGAAACCGACATTCAGGATCCTCCAAACCACCTAGTCTAATTCCCCTGGTTATACCTATCGAAAGGGAGAATCCCGATGGCAACCCCTTTCTTAGGACGCCAGATCAAAGAAGTCTCTCTGAACACCACTCCCCCTTCAATGATCGTAGTAATATTCCTACTGGTAATGATCAAAGGCGTAACAGAAGGCTTGCAGGGGAAGGACATCCGCGTCCAAAACCAGCTCCATGGATCTCAGGTTTGAATACGCCGGAGAAGAGCCCCAAACGGGTACTCAGTTTTGATTCCAGAAGGAGAGAGGGCCCAGAATTCAGAGCTCAAGGTCCCTCAGACGTCCCCGAGGACTTGCTCGATCGAATGCTTGCTAAATCACCGTCATCTTCAATTCGTAGACCTGGGAAACCTTTGTTGAAGTCCAATTCCGAGAAATATGATGTTCGCCTTCCTACTCCTCGAAGTAAAGCGGCTAATGACACTGCAAAGGCAGCGGGTGATTCTTCGAAGGCTCTCAAAGATTCTTCGGATCACCTTGACTTGCCTTCTTTTCACGCTCTTTCACCACTTAAAGTGGATAAAGCCTGTGGTGTCTTGGAGTCAGCAAGACACAGCTCGTGCACAGTCTGTGCTGCAAGAAGGATTAGTGGCGAGAGCAGTCCTGCACTGCCGAAATCGGGTAGCAGGAGTCCCTTTGGTGGTGCAAGCAGTCCCCTTCCTCCAAGCAAAACTGCAAACAGAATTCCAGTCAACGCGAATGCGCCAGAAGCCTCGCCAAAGCATAGTACTATGAAGAAAAGCTCGGGACTGTACACGCCGATATCTCGCGAGACGAGGAAACCAAATATAGTTCTCAAGACCAGCGTCTCCCGGCCTATAACAGCAGATACGACTGACAGCGACCGGCCAGTCATCCGGCGTCAGAGCTCTATGCGACTGAGTGCGGAGTCATCTGGTAATAATTTCTATGGATTCTCCTTCACAATATTTTGAATTCTTGTTGAGCAGGTTCAATTTCGAGTGTTCGTGGAGTTTGTATTTGATCGGATTTGACGTACAACCGTGCCTTGTTACGTAAACGTCGTTGAAGCTACGTTTTCATAAGACGGTAACTTTCTTGTATGCTACTCATTATGCGCAGTTCTCTGTTTCATCTAACTGGTCTTTTGCAATTCTGATTATATAGGAACCAGCAGACAACCATTTCTGCTGGATATGGAGAGTATAGAACTTTATTTCGTAATGAGAGTTAGAAATGTGGGAACCCAATTCCGTCCAAAGTCCCTTGATTCTAACCATTCACCACTGGTTTTATCCCGGAAATTCTATTGCTTTTAACTGTAGCTGTACAAGGATCCTCCAACGACTCTAGGAGTGGTCTCGAGTCACCGAGCCTCACAAGGTCTTCAACAAGCTTGAACGAGCGGAGAACTCCAAAGGATAAGCTTACACCAGGAGGACCTCGGAGAGGTGGTAAAGTGGATCGCGTTGCAAGGTAACTGAAATCTTTTTGACTCAATTTAGTTACCCTTCAAACAGAATAGTTTTTCACTACTTTCGATACCTCAGATTTAAACGGATTTGAAGTGAGTCGCGATTCTTCGAATCACCTTTCTTAGGGCCTGAACACACCTTTGCAATAAATCAATTAATGCGCTTCAGTTGAGTATCGATAAGATAATCCGTTCATAAGATAATCATTTAAGATAATCCGTTCTTGCGAGCTAAGTCCATAGTGTTTCACTGTCTGTTCAATTTGCACCCTGAAGTGGACAATTGAATCTCCTTAAGTTGCCGAGCAGATGAAGAAGACACTGAAGTTCAGATTGACCTATTGCACACATGCAAGGAGGCAGTGTGGTATGATACTTAATGATTGTGCCTTGTAGGTTTGCAGAAATGCAAAATCTTTGGAAAAGCGATAAATTTCTGAAAGCTTGTGGAAAGAGAAAATCACAGAGTTTCCATCGCATATTTTCAGAATTACATAAGTCTCATGAACGGTTCTATGCTGCTTTCCGAGAACGGTCAGTCAAATGCTGTAGATGCTGGCACCTACTGAGATAATCGGCTAATAAAGATACGATGTTCTTGTTGATTGCACTGCATAAAACAAATAATATTTTATAAGAACTCCGTTTTCGTATTTCTTGATTAACCTTGCTAAAGCACCGAAAGAGATGTCACTTTAAACTATACTGCTTTGCTGCAGAGAAGTCTCTCAAAAGTACACGTTAGTCTAGGTCTAGAATAATGCAATGGCTTGATTGGCGGATCTGACTTTGCCATAAGTAAATAGTATATCTACTTCCTTCTTGACGGTCCCGTTGTCTGAAGGTGTGGGATTGAAGAGTCATCTGTATCGGTGATTGAAGGTGTGGATCTGCTGAGGCAAGGATTATGATGGTAACGAGTTTGTGAATAAAATTGTAAGTAGTAGTGAAAATCCCGAGCAGGTCTACCAGTGCAGGCCGCCACAAGAGCGTGTTAAAGTCTTTGGTGACTGTTAAAACATCGTTTGCTATCCTGGATATGATTAAGCACACTAACATACTTGGTTTGAATTTGTACGACGTCGATCTGATAAATTCCACTGGTGATTATTGTTCTTGACGCAGTGTGCTGGATGCTACGCGGCAAAACTTCGAACAACCACCGTTCGTAGTGCCTCACAGCAATTCCTACCGTATCAGGTCACCGCGGGGATTTCCGTCATCTGTAATTTAAGTGCTGGATACGACCCTTTTCCGGGTTAGAAATTCCTATCTAAATTTCCTGGACTCCTGCGCGAGTTGAAGATCGGGTCGTCTTCAGGGTCATAATGTATCATAAAGAGAGGCTATCGGAGTACTTCAATCAGCCGGACACAACTACACTCAACCACGTGAATGAACCACTGCATTAGCAACTACCGCTGCCTGAGGTAGCAGGTCTTTCGAAGCTACTTTCCTCACACTAAAGGAGCAGCATCATCTGTTATTTCTGGCTTCAGCGCTTGCACGACGTGATGTAGGCAAACTTACGACAACAGGTTGTGGCTGCATCAACGCTTACGCTTCTTGTCATGGAGTTGGCCGTGTTCGACAGACTTTCCAAGTACAGTTCCCGCTTGCGTTTTTAGAATAGGCGGACAGGTGCTGATGCAAATACCTTCACCAGTGCGCATGAAGGCTCGGAGGCACAAGGTTCAGAATCTGCACCGGTTCATGCTTCTTAACGGAGCTTGCTACTTAAGGGTTGTACCTGGAGAGTTCACTACTGCCATGTCTTTAGCAAGCTATAGGATTGCTTCAAACCGTACTTTCGACCTCCTTATTACTACACACCGAGTGGCGTGCATCTTCAAGCTTGTTTGGCAAGGGCTCTTCAGGTTGACCTAGTCGTGTGTTTGGAATGGGTTCTTGCCAATTGAAGGTACTTAGGAAGTTGAGCTTTTGGTTTTGTCACCTGAAGGTGTTGGCCAGACGATTCTCCAGTCACAACAAACAATTTTTTTAGTAGCAAGATTTGTAATCAGCTGATTACATCACGATGTGACACTCCGAACCCCGGAAGTGGGACCATTCTGGCAAGTCTGTACTATGGACAATTGAGGTCCTGTTAGACTTATTGATTCATGGGGTTGTTTGCTATGGATGCAACACCCATCCTATGTTAACCACATAATAGATTGGTTTTTAGGTTGGCAGGGTGCGCCAGCCCTGCATTGGGACATATTGTCAATGTATATCGCACTTATGGTCCCATCTATTCAAGACATCAATCTCTACTTTCCGATATCATTCACACTTTGTCTCTCCCTTGTACGGCTTGATTGGGTCTTCCCATCTTTCGTTTTTTCTACGCGGTCGCCTTCTTCCTTATTGTGTTCTACGTGGTCGCCTTTCTCCCACTTTCCGATATCGTTCAGAAAAGCAATTGCTTTTCATCTCATCACACCAGATACGACAACCATTAAGTTATAGCTAACACTGGTACAGTACTCTGCTCCATCGTCATCTTCCGACTCACACGTCAGGTAATCTGCAACAGTGATGGTTCCTCTTGTGTACATTCCTCTTTCTCATTCCATTTCACATCAACAGCAGAATGCGACTTCTTGAAGCCACTTGTTGATGAGGGACTCGATGTGATGTGACCGAAGTCGGGTAACACAAGCATGACCCGACAATCGCACGTTTCCCGACTTAATTGTCCTCAACAGCCAAAAAGACTTGGAACAGTATATGAGGGAATAAGGTCTTCTGGACTGTACTCCAAATAAATAGAATTAAATCAGCATCGTTTCTCGCTGCTTGAAAGAACCTTTGTCCCGCACCTTCCATGCATTACACCCAGTTACTGGCAGTGACGCACAAATACATAAGTATCACTGCCAGGGAGTTCCAGCTCTCTTCGACCCCACAGCGTCATTCACATCGCTCCATGGTTGACGAGCCAATATCGGAAAGAAACCAGCAAGGAGAATCTGTTCGTCGAAGAAGCTGGATCAATAATGCCCCGATTGACTACATGCGAGCAGATGCTGAACGCATAGGCCGCGCACCAGGCTGTATGACCTGGCAAGGAGCAGCGTATCCCGTGAAGCGCGACTGCATCAACCACACAGTACAGTAGAGTTCCTCGACAGCACATAAACTGCGTTCCCGAAGTCGAACGCAGTTGATGAGGTATCTTATCGAAGCGATCTGATAACCTGTACCAACTTCGTGTTAGCGTTATTGTACTTCCTCTAAATTTAAGGGACTTGCTATTTCGACCAAGCAATCTACTATTTCCATCACACCTAATCGAGCAAAGGTTAGTTTAGTAACACCGCTATTATGATTGTAATCATACAGCAACAGGCGCGAGCTCTTTCACTTTGCACTATGCTACGTGATATTTGTTTCTCTTTGCTTCCACTGTGCACCAAGAGTCACCAAGTTTTGCTATCCTTATTCTTTGCTCATTATTATTGCCATTCACTTGTAAAATATAGGATGCTTGACACTGGTGTGAATTATTTGGACTGGGACAGTGTAATTGCATATGTTTATAGCCATGCTCACAACATTGGTTTTGCCACTACTATCCAATGTGCAGACCTTGTGCATGGTTGTGTCAAAATACGTTGTGACTGTGGTTGCACATACAAGAAACGCAACAACAAAGAACTGATGACCAACGGAGTTTATCTTTGATGCAATTGACTGTCCGTGGAAAGGTATTGCTTGCAGAAGTTATGAAAATAGATGGAGCTTCACCATTGATGATGATAACCATAATCACTAAATGTCTAATGAACGTCAAGCCATCCGAGTGCACAAAAGTTAACTGAAGCGGCTAAGATGTCAATCAACAGATTGGTAGCAGTGGGCATCCCTACCCGCCAAATTTTAATGAAGTTGTGTAATGAGAGTTCAAATGCACTTGTGATTGCCAAGACTGTGAATAACACCAGATCCAAGTGTCAACACGCAATCTTTGATGGTCTTTTTGCCATACAAGCACTCTTGGGTGAGTTAAAAGAGCATGGATTTCACTATGCTCTCTGATGAGAATGTATGAGGTTGAGAATGAATGATGAGTCTGATGACAATGGTTGTATCAAACATCTTTTCTTTGCCCATCCAGATTCCATTGGCCTTGCCAAGCGGTATTCTACAATCATCTTGATGGACTGTACATATAAAACAAATCGCTTCAAGATGCCTCTTCTACATGTAAATAGGAGCACAGGCCCCAATACATCAGCCACGGTTTGTTAGCGGAGAGGACATCTTCCTTAGCAGAGAGGACATCTTGGAGTATTAATGTGCTCTGGAAAAAGTTTGTAATCTATTTGGTGGTATCGCTCTAGTGGTGATTGTGAATGATGCAGATAATACCTTGATAAATGCAATTGGTTGTGTCTTTTATGATGCTCGACATCTACTTTGCCTTTGGCACCTCTAGAAGAACGTCCTCACAAACTGCAAGAAATTTTTGAAGATAGAGAATAAAGTGAAGGAAATAATGACAACGTTGTCAAGTACCTACCAAATAGTCATAGCCACAACTTTGATGCAAAGTGGGATGAACTTTAGTGATGTATTGTCAATCAAAAAGTACTTGGAAAGCACTTGGCTACCACAAAAGAAATTTTCACCACACGGGTTGGCAATTGTTTACATTTTGGGAACTCCTCAACATCATCTCTAGAAGGGGCACATGTGGCACTCAAAAAAAACCTACAAATGTCCACCGAGGATCTATATGTTGTCCAAGAGTGACAAGCCCATGTAATCACACATCAAGTAGCAAAATGCTGCTTAGCTGTTACAAGTGAGAATCTTAAGGTTACACACCGAATACAAAGTCAATTGTTTCCATATTTGGTTGGCCAAGTCATTGTACATGCTTTGAAGTTGTTGGAGCAGCAATAGATAGTGCATGGAAAAGAGTGCTCATGCCACTTTAGATTTTCAATGGGGTTATCATGTGCATATGACCTTGCAAAATTGCCAAAGGGTACATTGGTCCCTCTAGCAAGAATTCATCACCATTGGCACCTAGATCATACAGGTGTGTGTAATATCAATAGCTAGACATATTAGCTAGAGGTGAAAATTGGCTTGGTAACATCTAGAAGGATGTTATGTATGATGTGTTAGGTAGATCAAATAGAGGTGTCACCAAAAGAATACTTCTACTAATAGGGCAAAAGCCAAATATAACCTAAAATTGTAATACCAATAGTTAGACATATTAACTAGAGTTGAAATTGCCTTGGTAATATCTGGAAAGATATTATATTTGATAGGTTAGGTAGATTAGATAGAGATGGCACCAAAAGAGGATTTCTACTACTAGGGTAGGAGACAAATTTAGCTTGGAAACTTTAGAGCATATTTTGGAGGCCTAAATGGATGAATTAGGCCTCAAAAATATGCAAACCCCCCCCCCCCCTTCATTCCCTTCACTACTCAGTTTGTCTCATTGAGAGCTTTCCAATGGTACCTCACCCACATGATTTGGAGATTCTTACAAGAAGATTCCCTAAAGATTCCCTCCGGTCAAAGGTGGTTTGACCAACCAGATAGGATTAGAGCCAACATGTTACACATGCATGCAACTAATCTAAGGGTAGAGATCATTGACATGTCACCCATCCATGTATTTGATCCAAGGGTGGAGCTTCTTGCGGGTAGTCTCTTTTGCTATATAATACAATCAAGGTGCTCCTTTGGGGCATCGGAGGTTTGAGTGTGAAACTGTGTGTTTCTTACTCTATGTTTCTCTTCAAGTCTCATATCCTCGGAGTATTACAGTGTGTCCATAGTCCAAAAGGAAATTGGTGCATATTGGCCACTTGGAGAAATTTCACTTAGTTCTGCAATTATTGGAACATCATTATGCATTGTGGTCTCCCACCCTATTGACAATGACCCTAAACCCATAGACAAGGGCTTGAGACCAATCGGCAAGCATTGCCATATACAAGATGTTGGTTATGACAAACCTGCAACATATGAAGTTGAAAGGATGACCCAAAGGAGCTAAAAATAGGGCCTAGAGTTCCACCGCAAGAGACCCTTAAATCTTGAGCTGAATGCACATATATGTGCTTAATGCATTAGTAACTACATTATCACTTTGTCTTCAATGTGCTTAAGGTGTCCAAATTCATCTATAACATTTGAGACTGCATTTATTCAAAATCCCCGACATATTAGAAAGAGGTTACGGCTACTTTGTAGAGATCTTAATCGGCACACAATGCATCCTTGTGCACCTTCAAGAATTCTTTTATGTTCATGATCATGTTTTTGTACGTTAGGCTATAGCATATTTTTAGCATGACAGGCAGCTAGTCAAGGCATTTTGGGAATGGGATTTCAAACTCTCCATGTCTAACAAGTAGAGCACAAATAGATTATTTTTATATGGAGCAATTGAGTATACATTTAACTATACTTATATTTGGTTCCATAGGAAGGTCACAATTCACTATAAAAGACTCTTCATACCACTCTAATTCATAGTCAAGTTTGCCTTTTAAGATTGAATGAGTGCGTTGAATTTATTAATGCCAATGGATCACATACATCAGGAGGAGTAGAGCAAGAGTGATATTGTGGAGCGCTTTTTGCTTTCATGGAGCACTATATGAAGAGAGTAGAATTGACATTAAACATCATGCTAGATGATATTTGCTCCACCTAAATTTTATCTCAGTACTACAATCTGGTTTTACTCTAGTCATTCGTGTAATGGTTATAAATTGGAAGGTAATTTTTGCTATCTGCCATCATATTGTCGTGTTTTTCAAAATAACTTTTTGACCATTGAATGAATCTCATAGGCATTGATTGATGAATCAAGCATAAGATCCCCTTGATTCATCTCATGCAAGGTCTGTCTCCAAATCCTAAGAGAGGAAACTCATGGATTTGGAAATGGAGGCCAAATGAGGGAAGTAGAGTGAAGTGGACTACATTCATAACTTTGTCTCCAAATCCTCCTGAAGGAAACTCATAGATTTGGAAATGGAGGCTAGCTGTAGGAAGCAGTGTGAAGTGAACTACATTTGTAGAGATTGGCTTGGGACATGATATAAAGTGTGCAATGCCTCACGCTAGTTGCTGTATGATTACAATCATAATGGTCATGTTACTAAACTAACCTTTTGCTTGATTAGGTGTGGTGGAAATAGTAAATTGCACTATGGAAATAGCAAGTTTCTAATCAATATAGTTAGGTTATATTATTTTAACGGTTGTCTCATTAATAATGTAGAGATAAATAATTTGAGATTATAGAAGTATTGTATTTGTATCCAAAATGCCTTTCATATTTTATTTCAAAGTATCAACTTTGAGGTAAATTACATAAATTAATTTAAGAAGTAAAATATACTATGGTTAAATTGGAGTATTTCAATAAACTGAATTTGCATGTGGAAATAGCAAGTTTCTAATCAATATAGTTAGGTTATATTATTTTAACGGTTGTCTCATTAATAATGTAGAGATAAATAATTTGAGATTATAGAAGTATTGTATTTGTATCCAAAATGCCTTTCATATTTTATTTCAAAGTATCAACTTTGAGGTAAATTACATAAATTAATTTAAGAAGTAAAATATACTATGGTTAAATTGGAGTATTTCAATAAACTGAATTTGCATGCATGCATACATTTATTCGTGAATTTTTAGTACATAAGAAATAATTACTTTAGATATAATTCAAAAGGAATAGTTAGAGTGATATAATTTGAATATTGATTGTTGAGCTTAATACAGAAGTTGGTTACTGCTTATACAAAATTAGTTTTTATTTATTTTTCTAAAATCTAAAATCTAAAATAAATTTTTAAGAAATTGATTTTGCAGATTAACTCTTCAAGAAAATTTGATTAAAAATATTTATAGTATTAGATATTAGATAAAAACATATTAAGTGATATAGTGAAATTCAAAAAGAAAGGTGACCACATAGGAAAAACGAAGGATGGGAAGACCACATCAAGTCGTACAAGGGAGAGACAAAAAAGGTAATATGGGGCTAAGCTCCAATAGGGTCTATATGAGAAATCTACCCTACCGCACCTAAGATATCCGAACTATGCAAGTAGTACCATCTACACATACCTGGAGCATCCGAAGAAACATCACCTAATGTGATTGCTCTCCTATGGATTGCACCAACCATTGCTATCTGTAGAGCAATGGACACACGCTATCTAAAATATGCTACAAAGTATGAGAGTGAGAGTGGTACTCCCTGACGCCTAACATGATAACCTTTCGTGCACTCCCTGACAAATTTGTCAAGTGTCGTGTCCATCGCTCCATATAACTCCAAGGCTAGAGGAACAAAGAGGTGCCATTGTTGCATGCCCTTATACTTGGAGACCTTGCGACTTGCTACTACACTCACCGCCCATCCAGGGAGATGGGTAATTACTCCCTCCGAAATTGTGTCCCGCATAGGGTCTGTAATCACATCCACTACTGTCACTTGATCATCTCGGACCAAGTATAAGTTTGCCCTGACAAGTGTCGTCTGCAAAGCATACAAATGCTCACTCCAAGCCAAGTATCCACTCTCTCGTGCCATAGCAAACATTATGTCCCTAATGGTTTCATGGGTAGCTATCCTCTATCCTCCAAAAGGACACTATGTCATGTGGACCGCTGCTGCAGCTAGTGCTGAACCACACTCACAAGTGAATAATGAAGATGCAGATGGGTGGACCAGATGGGCAGATATAGTAAAATTTAGATATGGGCTTGTCCGTTTAACCAGACCCAAGATTAGTAGTTGTTTAACCAAACAAAGGACATGCCGCGCGTCCCATAACTGGCAATCCTCGCATTTTTGGTCATGCGAGGATTGTCAGTTATGAAGTGATTTTGTATTCTTTTATAATGAAGATAACAGTCACATGGTTATAATCCATAATTATGCCAGGATTGAGAATGTAATTTATGTTCTACATTAACATTTAATTTGACTCCACATGGTAACATTGACACTTTCTAAATTAAAAACTAATAATAATGTTTTCTGGCGAAAGTCTGCTCTAGCTTCAACAACTTAGTCTATTATAAAGACGTCAAAAATTACAATATGAGGTCTGATAATTATGACGGTGGAATAATCCTTAGGTCCTGCAGTTAAGTTGCAGTGAAGTCGGTGTAGCTAAGTTGACACAATGAGAGTTAAATAGATTTTGGTTCATGTTTCCTTTTTTCTCATTCACGCACCTTTTTGATCCTAATAGATCTTTGGGGTTCTATTAAATCTTTGGGCCAACTTGAAATAGGATAAAGCAACAAACGTTTCTCGGAATAGGATCGAGTCCAAGGGATTTTCTCTACTTGCTTTTATTATTTTAGATGAAAATTATCCTCGAGACTACTTTCAAATTTGAAGATTTTAATTTTTATCTTTGGACCAAAATTATCATACTGAATGAATATGGCGGGTCTATTCGAGAAAATTTCCATTTCGCTCGTACTATATTAGTGCTTTCAAGGGTGAGAAAAATTCCGAATTTTCTGGGTATTCTGTGTAGATTATTTATATAGCATCATGCTTTTGTTATGTCCATACTTTTTTTTCTTGAAATTATTATCGTAGTATTCGTCTGGAATTTTGTACTTTAATTTTCAAGTAAGTTATCACAAGCAAATTTGGGAGAGGCCAGCTAGCTACAGTTTTGTGAGTAGGAGTAAAGTGAAGACGAAAGAGATGAAATCAGACCTGTTTTCACAATGACACCATATATTAAATTAAAGATAAATATTTATGATAGAATATTATGTGGACTCCTTTAGCATATTAACTCGATAGTTAGCTTCTACTAATATACATAAATAAATAAATTTTGAAATTGTATAGAATTGATGGACTCCGATCTCTCTTCTATGGGAAGGAAGTTGCTTGTTTATAGAAGACCAGATTTTGATCTTCAATTGTTTTCATGTCACTTTAGTATCTCATGATTCATTCTCTATTATGAATCAGTTATTTAGTGCTTAATTTTTAGTCAGGATGGTATTTTGCAAAAGTGCATGTCCTCAGAGCATATTGCCCCAAACAACCCTTAATTCAATAAGAATCAAATTGAAATAAACCAGAGCTTGTGCTGCTTTAAGGTGAGAATATTTCCATTTCTTCTCTTCCAATCTAAACGTAATATCAATAAGTTATCTTATGCTTCTCGTGTTGTTTGCAATCGTTTAGCAAGAAATTTCCTCTTACTCAACCCTCATGCTACATTTTTCTTGACACTCTTATAACATAGCATAACACGCGTGAACAAGAGGGACCTCATCTTGATTTGCATAATGAAAGCTGTTCAACGACGATAAACCACAGGACACATTTGTTACAAGTAGTTTAGCACTGATTAGAAATTCGCTCAAATTTATTACAAGCCACAGATGCTTCTTAGAATTTGTAGTTCAGGTCTGACAGAAACTATAATACGTGAAGACGAAGGAATCAGTCTGGTGATATCTTTTAAGTGTACCTAGTCTCTAGGGTAAAAATGTCTAGATCAAGCCATGTGCTCTTGTGTTCCCCAGGGCCCTTCTTGACTCTCTAGTGATTGGTGTTCTGGTCATGTGGTAGGCTCTGATCGTAGTGTTTTCTTTCGCTCTTCGGCAACTGGGTTTGTGCTCTCGTTTGTTGCAGTTGCAAAGGACCACGACTCTACATGTGGTGATTCTTTGTGTTCGATAAGTTTTCTCTTTCAACTTCTTGTTTCTTAATCCTCAATATTTAGTCACCTCATTCTGGTATCACCGAGAACTTTCAGTACAGATTGCATCTTTGACAAATTCTTAGTACGTCCGGGAATCACCATTTACGTACATCTCCGAGTACTTTGATGTCAAGTCTATCCGTTCTATGAATATCTTCTCAGCTTCTGGTAGAAATCTCCTCCAGATTTTTGAGCCTACTCTTAGTTTCAGTCAATCCATCTGCTTCAGGAAGGACCACATTGAAACTCGAGTATACGGAATTCTTCAGACGTCATACCTGTGAATTGGCTGCTTGTAGAACATTTGTATGCAAGAATCCTCGGGCTGATTGCCTCACCCTGTTCTCCCCATATATCCTCTCATCCATTCCAAAGGTTCGTCCAGGGAAGATCTGAAGACATCACTCGTGTTTATAGCGTCGAAGGTACGTGATTTGTGGACTGTCGCTGCGTACTCAAAAGCTCACGTCATCTTCGACGTGTACCCCCCCTCGAAAATTTCAGTAGTAGCTGCATTTCCAGGTCCATACACAGCCACTTCAATGTGGAAGACTCAAAACATCACCCCAACAATGTACCATGCCGTAAGACGTCAAAGTGCAATTATCGACTCAATAACAAAGGAGAAACGTGTATATACACAAGTACACTGTTAAATCCTCCCAAAACTTACACCATGTTAGATATCCTAGACAGCTATTACCCCATAGGGTATAGGAATAGCTCCCACCATTTCTTCTGTTCTAAAACGAAGGACTCAACCTAAATGAATCAACAAGACTTTGACATCAACAGCGACATGTCCAGCAAGAGCATATATCCTTTATGACTAGAATTCTACCTCCTCATTAAATCTATTAGCACCGAAAGCTGCTGGTCCTTGTCGCCTACTTCACAGGACAAAACTCCTCCCAACCAGTAAATAGCGATAACCGGCCAGGCGATAGAAAAAGTAGACTTATAAGCCTTCATTGTACTTCGCCGTCGCCTTGAGCGACTAGAAAATATGGTACTGCTTAGAGCGAAAATTCAAACACCCATCACATTCAGATGGATAATTGTTGGTAGTAACATAGTAAAGAATGAATTTTTACAGGTTCTGGCCATTATTGCTTTGCTACTTCCTACTCATTTTTTGCACGGATTGCCTAATCAGACCCTCCTTGGATGCTCCTTAGCACCTGTAGGATTGAGAGAAACAGGTTGATGATATCCAAGTACAGAGCTACTGAAGCCCAGATGTACTCGTCGTAGTTGTATCGCTTGATCAAGTTGTCGGTGTCGTAGACGATATAGAGACTGAAAACAAGAGCTCCTAACCCTCCATAGAGACCGGTAGCAAGACCTCCCATCGGAAAGAATATCTGCAAAAGACCACCCAGATCGTCCAAAATTTATCTTCCATACATATCTCGACGAATGGACTTTACTTGCAGCAGGTATGCAGCACCAAATCCACTCTTCCACTTGAGTAATAGAAGAGACATAGGAAAAAGCAGACCTCAGTATCTGTAAAAAAAAATACTTGGTGCAAAATTGTACTCGCAAACGAGTCCTCATCTTCCGAAAAGTGGCCACGAATTACATCTTCCGTGTATACTATTCTGACTGGTAAAGACTCTCCAAAAAACAATTCAACTTTCTGAATCTATGTATTACTCTAACAAGTGCGTAGATATAGCATATGTGCCCCGTTTACACATGGGAAGATAAGTAATATAGAGAAGAGGGGAGCCTGGGGCACAAACCTGAATGAACCCGAAGATTATCATGCAAACCAAAGCTGCGAACAGTGCTGGGCCTAGGAAACCAAAGTCATGTCCCCTCTTCACGGCCCAGTAGGTATATCCAGTAAGAGCCAATACTACTGATGCAGTACAGATCAAAGCTTCCAACACGATGAGACCTGCAATTCGGAGAATGGCACATGTCATCACATAGAATGTCTCCTTCCTTGGTGAAATGATCGCTTCAAAAGTTGTACGCAATAAGGAACAGGATAGAAGGCCGGCAAATCGTAGAGGACATTCTTCCTAAGAAAGTCCGAGATTCTGTGATCCAGAAGCTGACTGGTATGACTCTTAAACATCACTGATCCCGTGACTGATAACACTATCAATTTCAAAATGGATAGCGAGCCGAGCAATCTGGCACAAGGCAGGCCGCTTATTGATGTAAATCTTCTTGATGGGGATGAATCTTACCAGGGGTGAAGGCGCATGAAATTCCGACAGAAAGACTTACTCCCACGGTGAACAGCCCAAGTAAAATCAGATTGGTAGGATGACTTTGAGAATAGTGATACAAGGGGATCATCACTGCACAAAACAACTCATTCAGAATCTCATTCTTAATCATTCAAAATCACAACGAAACCTCAACTGGATACACAAGGAAGGCGCTGCCCGTCCCCTTTAGTCATGAAGCAAAAGGGGTTATGTAAAAAGAATTCCAATCGATGTCAAGACTGCTAAACCCACAATCAGCAAGACAATATCGTGTGCACATAGTTCTCTCCAATTTTCAGTTTGTGAAACTTGGAACAGAGCGGCAACTTATAGAACCACTCCAACTTCTTCCTTACGTCCGAGCTCCCATCTTTACAAAAACTCTCAGACACACGCTGCCATAATCCAGCGCCACGAAACCAATTTCTGCATGCAATGAAGAGAAACATCCAGCGCTATGACAATGGCAGAAAATAAAAGGAGAATGTAGATGACTCACAAATGAGTGGCAGGAGCGCAATAACGATCAACAACCAGCTGTTGCTCACAAAGAACGACTGCACAGATTCAGAAAAAACGACCACTGATGCAACCAGTGAGGTCAAAATCATCTGCGTGCTCAGAATTCCGTAGACCTTTCTCAAAAAACCCCATCTCAGACTTATATCATCAGTCATCTGGCCGGGGTACAACGCCCCCCTCCCCATCTCAAGATCCTCATATTTCGCCGACGACATCATCTTTCCGATCCTCTGCTTCAATCTGTGAGCCCAAATTCACAGCAAACGAACCCTACTACTCACAAGACAAACCACAAAAACTCAGAACACAATCCCGAAACTTCACGACACTCTAAACATCACCACATCGTCACAAAAACGTCTTCCCCACCTGAAAACAATTCAGTACCCCTCCTCTTGCACCTTCCCAGCACCAACCAACTCCTAAACAATGTATCCTCGATGCTTTCAACTCAACCACCAACCTTGTCACAGAAAACCTGGTCACACATCCAATTCTGCACTTCCACAAACGAGAATCCTCAACATTCACAAGCCAACACCACAAGTTCATCGATCTGACAACGTACCGTAATTCTTTTTGAGGCACCAATTGACGCTCCAAAATTGGATGGAACTTTCTCGTCCCTTCTCTTGCCTGTTCTTCTTCGTCCTCTTCTTCGTCTGGCGTCTTCTTCGAGAAGATGATGATCGACCCTTACCTTCCAGACCACGATACCCTGACCTTCACCTTCGGCCTTTCGGAACCGGTGTCTGCTTTTACCCACCATTTCTCGAGTACAGCACGGGTCCACTTTCAACCGAGTCTCCAGGCTCCGTCGAGGATCCGTCCGGGATCCAACCTACGGCCTACGTCAGCCTTCGACGGATCCGCACTCCAGTGTCGACGGACCATGAGTAAATGCCGCAGGAGTCGAAGCCGTGGGCGGTGTCAGGGATCACCAGCTGGACGGGTAGAGCTGGTGTCCTTCAAAAATGACGCGTAGGCAGGAAAAGCGGACCCTGTGAGCCGAGTTGATCGGATAGAGGGGTTTGGATACCTGGATTTGCGAGGCACTTTGCCTGAAGTTGTCGCCTCCGTTTACTGTGGTGGTGAAGTTTACCCAGGGGGTGACGTATTAATTACCCACGGTAAAGAGCGCCTTGCCTCGCCTCTTGGAAATCTACCTGTTTTCTTGTAAATTTCGAGCTCATAGAAGATTATTCTTAATCATGAACGGATAATCTTGCTGGGCAAACCCCGCCTGAAGTTTTCGTCACCGGTTACTTCGATAGCGATATACTGCACTTGGTGACGTACATCCCTCCGGCAAAGAGGGCGTCGTGTACGGAAACTTCTCTTGAGAATTTTCGGCCTGTTTTCGGCGCATGGACAATCGTTTCCGGACCAGAAGCATGCGTGATACCACATCGCGACAACAAAGCTGTAACTTGGGGTATTCGAAGACGAGAAAAACGAAAATATGACGGATAGAACTGGAGCACGGCGATTAGAAACGTGATGTCCTTTACAGGTTACCACCTTTCCGTCTTCAAAACGACAAAGAAGCGTATGAAAACGTAACTTGGACGTGACTTCTTTCCTGACCTTTGAAGAGAAGAAACTGTTCAAAGCATGATGGTGTGAGTCGGATACGAGACCCTTGCTTCCTTCCGTACTTCTGCTTTCCAAACTTCAAAGTGAAGACATTAGAGCCAATGACAGACAGCCAGATAGACGTCATCTCGCTTGGCTCTAAATGGGTAAGTTTTGAACATCAACTTTAAGTTGAGGTATCATTGCTTAGCTCAGGTGACGAAGCAATGCTTTCTCACTACGATCCTGTTTCAAGTGTAACGGTCTCCCATACATTCGTTGGATATGCTCATTTGATACTTCCAGCAGGTTCACATTTCATCAAGTTTAAACAGCACGAAGAAATCCTCAAATGACGCTATGGTACCCAAATCATCCTACCCTTCAACAACAAAAGGTTTGAATTAATGGAACATGGACAAGATGGAGCTGTACTCTTTCAAATTATAATTTCCAATCTAGTCTGGTAAAAGAGAACGGGACCACGTAGCAAACACGAAGGATGGGAAGACTCGTTACGCCGTATAAGGGAGTACAAAATGGGGTTAGGTCCCAATAGTATTCAAATGAGAAATCTGCTCTACTGCATCTAAGATATCCGAGTCTGGTAAAAGATAATTGAAAATGCTTGAATTGATGAAACGTCGACAAGATGGAACTGTACTCTTTTAAATATTACCTTCCAATCTAGTGTGGTAAAAGATGTGTAGTACACATGCATCAACCAGGTACACAAAGGGAGAAACATATCAAGTGACAATTAAACTTAATGAAACTTAACTTGACTTAATGATACTTAAGTTACGTTATCTTAGTGGTCATTTGTCAGGACTTTAATCATGCATCATCATCAAAAGTCATGGTTCTATGGTCCAGCTATTTAAAAAGAATCTAAAATCTTTGTTTACTCTTGTTGTGGATTGATCTATCCACAAACTGAAGATGCTGGAACTTAAGGGATGACGAGGCCTTTTTCCTACAAATGCTTTGCTTCCATAATATAACAACTCTCACCATGCTTTTAAGCATACTTACTTTAGAGATTCAGTCTAATATAAGTAGAAGTATTCAATGATAAGATAAAAATTTATTGATTTATTAATATTTAAAATATGAGAAAAATAGATTGGAAAACAAAGGACTATCCAAAATTTGTTCCATGTCCAGAGGAAAAATTAGATTGTGCAAAAAATCTCCATTCCACATTTTCTTACGATTAGTTTTATTTTCATAGTGGTGAGAATTATTGATCTTATTATCATAGTGAATAAGCGCTAAGTAGGGAAATCAAATCAACCTTTTATAGATTATGGAATGGCAAAAGTTATCCGAGAGAATAAGAGATTATTAAGCATATGCATTTTTTCCACAAAATCATTTGAACTTATAACACTTCTTTTTCTTTTTTTGAATTGTCTATATCTTGTATATCTAGAGTCTACAAGTCTATTTATCGTGAACGAAGAAGAGATAAGGTTACTTTCAACTCACTTACCATCAAGAGTCATAGCTTATGAAACAAGTAGTTATATTTTTCTACTCAAGGAGAATCCAAATATATGGTTAAGATCTGGATTTGTTTATTCTTAACTTGATCTCATCAATAAAGGGAACAGATTGAAATAGTTGTGGATAACTACTCTTATTCAAAGTGTATATGATTGTAATCCTTTGTCAATAATCAGCCTTTATATATCATCTACTATCTTCAATTACTTTGATATTAGATTATAAGACGTAAACTCTTATGTCTAGTACAGCATAAGTATCAACCTTTATCGTTTATATCTTTTCTTTCAAGAATTTTTGACTCATATTTTAAGATAAGACCACTTGCATTTGATATAAAGTAGCCTTCATACTCAAGATTGTTATTAAAAAGCCAAGGCAAACATCAACAACTTTTTTCAATATGGTTATTTTCAAACAGTTATTTTTACATTAACAAATTCTTGTAAGATCTTTATTTAAAAAATATGACCTAAATTTCTTGATAATATTGATAATTCCATTATCATATTATGACTATGAGGATTTTCACAAAATTTTATTATATGTTTAAGTCTTCAAATATATACACAAATTCATAAGCATCATTTGATTCATAACTTAATATGAATCACAAAAGAGGGTTGATCTAAACTTGCTTACAGTTATTGTTTAATATAGAATAAAAGCTTTGATGGAGTTTTTTTCAATCCTATAAAAATAATTACCTTTCACAATCTAACTTTTATGGAACTAATCTAAAAGATTCAATAAATTCCTTTTGTTATCTTTGTAACTATTAGCTATAGAGTATGCTTTATGAATCAAAATTTTAAATAAATTTGCAAAAATAAGTGTATTTTCTTAATTAATCATCAGAAAGGATTCATTTATCTATAAAACATTTATTTAAGCTTTGGAATAATAGAGTTTGAAAATAATTACTGTCATGAGAAGAGATCTAGTAAACTTTGTACAAAAACTTGGATTGGAAAGATTAATGGTACTATTTCTTTATTCTTATTCCAAACCAATTTTTTCTCTTGAAATAAGAATTTTTTCAAAATTGATCAGTAGACTAATAATTTATTTGTCTATTATCATTATAAATGTCAGTCTTTTATCTTCATTATAAATTGATAATCATTATTTTACTCTTGATCTTGATCAATAAACACTAACTTACAATGGTTTCACTATAAGGATAATTTGAAATTTGAAATTTCCTACTCTATACTCTTTGTTTATAATTAGTATTTCATAGTTTTTTATTAGCACCTCAAGTTATTATAAATTATAATCATTAAATAGTTTTGAAATGCATGCACAAGTCACTTATTGTTATGTGCGACCTAGTTAAAATATGTCAAGATATATTGATATAATTTTTATAAGAAATTTCATAATAATTTATACTGAAGAAATTAGGAGTACCAAGTACTTGTTGTTCTCAATATGAAACTAGATGTAGAGAATAATAAAATCATGTAAAAAATGTAATAGATGGGGATTGGGTATTTGGAATGTATGAGGAGATTGGTATAGGATTTTTGAACTAAGTATGAATAGTACCTTGTCTTAACTACAATTTAGATACTCTTGTATTAATTCATAAAGAAATATCACATTCTAGAAAATAACATTTTGTCTTGATTGTAAAAGACTACATTTTTTGCTTGAAAAAGACATAATCATCAAATTTTGGAGCATTTTAGTAGACATTATGCTAAATAAAGGTTCAATCACCAAGAAAGATATTAGGTATTAAGGGGTTTCAATTGTAGTTTTATGAGTATCCACAGAAATTTAGAGTTCAGATTTACTATATACTATAGATATAGATCCCACAGCCATACACAAAACATTAGGAGTTGTTGTAGACTAGAGCATCTCTGTTGGGGAGTTATCGGGATCCATAATTTTCCATAAGAAAAAAAATACGGGGTTTGAATTATGAGGTGAGTGTTGCATCCCACAATTTTTTGACGGTGCAACAAAAAGTCTACCCAAAAATTTGCTATGGGGTTTAGGTTATATATGGGAGGCAATAAACCTTAATTAAATTTAATTCAGAATGAGATATTTGAATTCAAATTTCCAAGTTATGGGGCAGATCTGTGTAGCTTGTATAATTTGGCAAAGTGGTCTAGAATGAGAATTCAAAATTCAAATAGAGAATGATAGAGAAAGGTATAGAAATTGAGAGCATTAGCCAAACAAAAACCACAAGATAATTCACAAAGAAGCCAAAAGAAAAGGTAAATGCAAGATAATTGACAAAAAAAGCCACTAAAAGCAATCAAAATGCCATGGATCAATGCTTAAAAAATGCATTGAAAAATACATGCATGAAATAAGTATGAATATGATGATCCATGGTGTAAAAAACCTTAATAATAATGATGTTGATCCATTTGATTTAGATATGGAGTAGGATTCAAAAGGATATGACTTAGATGATATGAGTGATGATGGAGATACCACCGAGTTGCTTTGTTAGTGGTGGGATAGAGCAAAAAAGGAATTGGTACATTTCAATGCTTATGAATTTTTCTTATAACACCTATATTGTACACAAATATGTTAGGAATCTAGACAATAACTCCTTCAAGCAACTAACATGCATGGACAAGGTCTCATTCTATGCTTTGGTGGAAATTTTGACCAAACATTATGTATTTGAGATGAGGAAAGAGTGGAGGAAGCAAGCCCTTGTATGGATTTAGGTTGCCTATGCTACTTGATAGGTTTGCAAATAATGAGAATGGGGCTAATTTGTCAAGGGAGACCAACATTTGGGGTATTAGTGTGAGATATGTGATTGGTTATATAAACAGAGTGATAGAAGCAATAATTTCCATCATGTATAGTGAGGTACAATGGCTAGACCTTGAGGAAATGAGCTACAATTTCTGTCATGTTTTCCGTGATGGGTTTTGCATGATAGGTAGGATTGTTGATTGTACTCTCTACCTTTTGGCACAAAGACCTACTATAGACAAAGAAATAAATTTCAGCAATAAAGGATCCTATTCCATGAATGTGCAGGTTATATGCAATGATAAAAGAAGTATCATCTACTTTTTGGGAGGTAAGGCCTTCTTTTTTGACTAATCTTGGTGTCGGTGTTGCTAATCCTTGGAAGCCTTCCCACTTTCAGTATAATGTGCAATAGCTTGAGAGTTTTTGGTCACCATAAGTGACGCTAGTATCTCATGACTTGTAATAGCTCAAGAATTTGTGGTCATTATTTTGATACCATTATCTTATGACTTGTCATATAGATTTCCAATAGGTGGTAATATGTTGAGATGATGTTGTGGCTTAAGTATGCCCGACTTGTATCACAACATGACCTGTTTGAAGAGATTGTTGCTTTGGACCACTTTGAATCACAACAAGGAGTGCAATTTTTTTGAAAATGGAAAATACCTCTTGGCTGATTCAGCTTACACCCCTATGAGCCATGTTTCTCCTTCCTTTTGAATTGCTAAAACCCCAAACAAACAAAAATTTAACAAATACGTAGCAAAGGCTAGGGTAGCATATGAGCACTATATTGGGATACTAAAGGCTTGATGGCACTTGTTTTAGGAGATCAAGTTGCAACTAAAGAAATCTTAAAAAATAGTTGCATTTTGAAATGAATAATGTATGCATAGTATTGTACAATTTCCTTATATATAGACATGATGCATGGAATGAAGAAGACTTTGAATTCCTAGAGGAAATGATTGATGATTGGAACCTTAAAATTCAAAAAGACCATAGTAGAGACTTCCTCTAAGGTGTTGATATGAGTGGATGTCTAGAATTACATCAAGAATTTGTTAACTAAGAGTAAATAAAGATCAATGTACCATAAAAATGTGTTGTTTTTGTTCCCAAGGATGCAGACCTAGAAGATAGTGTGTATGATTGGTTGGATGATACTATTCAATACAATAGGTATGTTTGTATTACCTATTTATCCTTAGTTCCTATCTAAATTGCTTGCTCAGCCCCTCTTTGCAAGCAAACAAGTCCCATGTAGTAATCTATTATGAAGAATTGGCTTTCTTTTGATTTCAAATGCAGAAGTGAAGACTGATACATTTCACAAACATAACATTCAATATCTAATTGGTATGCATCATCTCATGCAAGAAAGATGTTTCTCCAAGCAAAGCACTATTGAAAAACCAAGGGATTGCAATCCTATGGAAAGGAAAATTATCAAACAAGTTAGAAATATCATCTTAGTGTGTGGTAAATGTGGAGAGCAAAGTGTTATAGGACAAAATATGAGAGGATAGTGTATGTCCCAACACGGTCTATGAGCATATTAGTCTCAAAACACTATAAGCTAAATGTTCAAGCTTTTGTGTAGGTTGATTATGACTTCAGAAAGCCTAAATGACTTCATCAATGCCTCATTAAGTTCCCAAGTAGTTACTCTAATGCAAAAATACCAACCTTTTGTCCAAACACTCATGAGTGCCAAGGCAAACTCAGATTGCTTCCAAAAAGTGCCATTGTAGTAAATTTGTGGGAACGTTTTGGGCCTTGGATGAGTAGAGGGGGCTCAAAGAAGAAAATATATATTGACATAGATGTAACATGTGATGATCATTCTCATGGTGGGTGAAAAACCAAACCATGGTTATGGAATGGATATGATGCCCCTTGGCAATATGCAAAAAGAAAATGGTTAGTATTGTGGGAATCGTAACATAAAAGCATGCAATATGAGTGGTGAGAAAAGTAGAATCAAAGACAAAAGAGTAGGGAAAATAAAGAGAGGAGCATTAAAAGCAACATAATAGCATTAGAGAAGAGTAAGAGAACAATAAAGGTTGGGTGAGAGCAAAGGGAAAGTAGTGAGTGGATATAATACACACAATCCGGAGTAAGAGTGCTCCAGACAGTAATATAATGTAGTGTGCTCTTATGCAATAGGATCAATGATAAGGACAATACAAACAAAGAGAGATTGTGAAGATCTACAATAAAGAGTGGGACTTAACAATCTACAATTTTTTGTGATGGATCTGAATCTACCAAATCTCTCCCTTTTAACACTCAAGTAGAAGTCAGTTATATGGTTAGACAAAAATTCATATTTAGTGATTTTCTAGTACATAATTTTGTGAGGAATATTATCAACAAGTGATAGCGTTTGAAGTTCCAATGGTGGTCCGAATAGTCTATGCTCACTCTTGAGGGATCATATTAACCCTTTATTGAAATAAGAAGTAGAAATTGAGCAATTATTGTGTAGGAATCATGGATCCATATTTGTAGGAATTGATGCAAGGAATGCAAGGGATGTTGAATGAGTTTCAAGAGATCAAGATGACCATGGAGGCATTGCAAAGTCAAGTATGTACCTTCAAGAATGATCAGGCAATGCACAAATGGTAGTTGTCCCAAAACCCAATACCAACAACTTAAGTACATGGAGAGTCATTCATGCCAATCACATTGACTCAGGTCAACAATGAAGTCACATTGTTATTACAATCAACATGCAATATCAAGCCTTACAAAGGAAAACGGTCCATGGGAGTAGTGGAGAATTGGATTTCAAGAATGAATTGATAGTTTTGTTTGTTCACCATTGAAATCACTTATAATGCCACTTATATCACCATTGTTCACCATTGAAATCACTTATAATGCCATAAGTGTGTTTGCATGTTTGGGTACTTGACTGATAAAGTTTTCACATGGTACAATGCTTGGGAACAATCAATGTTGGTAGAAGGAAGAGAGGTCACTTGGATGGCCATGCAAGAGGAGTTATTGAAGAACTTCCAATTTGTGAATTCTGTGCAGATGGCCTGCACTCAACTACGAGGGTTGAAGTAAAAGAACAATGTACAAGAATACTTGTGCAATACCAATAGCTAGATAGATGATCTAGAGATGAAATTTATTTTGGTAACATCTAGAAGGATTTTATACATGATGGACTTAGTAGATTAGACATAGGTATCACCAAAAGAGTACTTCTACTGATAGGCCAGAAATTGAAACATGCTTGGAAACTTTAGAATCAATAACTAGGCATATGATCTAAAGGTGAAACTTTGGGTGGTGACATCTAAAAGGATGTTACATATGATGGAGAAAGTAGATCAGATAGAGGGATCACCAAAAGAGCACTCCTACTGATAGGGCAGAAGCCAAAGTACAGGCAATTTCAAAGGCCTAAACAGATGAATTAGGCCTAAAATATGTGCATATTCCATCTCCCAATAGATGAAAGGCTGGCCTTCCCTCACCTTGGGTTGTCTTGTCGAGAGCTTTCCAATGGTATCTCACCCATGTGATTTTGAGATTCTTACGAGAAGATTCCCTTTGGTCAAAAGCCTGTTTGACCAACCAGATTGGACCAGGACTGACATGTCATCCATCCAAGTAAGTAATCCAAGGGTGGAGCTTGCTAAAAAGTCACCTATCTATGTACCTAATCCTATGGTGGAGATCTTCTTGGGCTATATAATAAAGAGAAGGTGCTCCTTTGGGGCATTGGAGGATTTAGTATGAAACATGTGTTTTGTCTCTTAGAGTTCTCTAGTCCTATATAGAGGCATTCCTCAATCTATAGATTGCAATAACCAACATCAGTCCAACAAAAGCTATAGAGAATTTCAAACAAGGGCTAAAGGAGCAAATTTGCCAAGAAATAATGGCACAAAACCCTCACACAATTTTTGAAGCCATTTCTTGTATTCAAAGAATAGCAAGGGCGCTTGGAGGAGGTGAAGGGTAGTCCCAACTCAACATTATTGGGCCAAAACATAAGTCTTTGGTGGACTAGTTCGTATGGAATTGGGCAATATTTGATTTTGAGAATGAGGTGCATGATCCCTCCAAGGAGAACATGGACAACTTGAAGAAAGAAGAGACGGAGTCACACAAGGAGAAGAGTCTTGAGCAAAACAATGCCATTGTTACAATTGTGGCCAAGTTGGGCACCTAGTCGTGAATTGTCATACTCAATTTCCTAGAGGCCCTCAGCCTCCATATAGGTGATATTTGACCAACATGGAGAGACAAATTGAAGAGGAAGAGGCAAAAATATATCAAAAGTAAAGATTGCCAATAAATGCACCTCACGGCCTTATTGACTCAATAGGGAAAAGCAAAAAATTAGGGAAAGGAAAAGGACAAGTGTATAGAGAGTGACAAAGATAAAATCACAATTGATTGTGTAAATGAAGTTCTAGAGGGCAATCAAGTGAGAGTGTTGATGGACCCTGGAGCAACAAAGAACTTCTTGTCTCATTTTGTTGCAATAAGGTTGGGGATGGATCTAAAGAAGGACAAGAATAAAGAAGTAGAATTACCTGATGTGTAGACAAAGAGGATTGAATCATTACCTAGAAATATAACACTCTTTGTAGGAGAGTATCAAGGAGTAATTGAGTGGCAAGTGATACGGTTAGCTTGTTATGATGTAATCTTAGGTATATCATGGATGGATCACTACAACCCATGGTTGATTGGAAGAAAAAAGTAGTGAAAAATCACCAATGGAATATCATTGGAGTTAAAGAGAGAGCACACAAGCAAGAATTATCTCTGTATGTCATAGGGACAATAACTATCTATAATATAAATAGATGTTTCAGGGGCTTAATAAGAGAAGTCCAAAGTACACAACTCAATAAACATATTCTTGAAAATTTGAAAGATGTGGTCAATGAGTTTCAAGATGTCTTCTTGGATGACCTACCCTTAGGATAACCACCAAAAAGGAGAGTAGATCATAAAATCAAGATAATTCCTAGGAAGTCATATCCTTTTAAGGCTCAAATTAAAGATATGTTGTAGAAAGGGTTTATCCAACCCAACATATCACCATATGGTGCTCTGATCTTGTTTGTGAAGAAAAAGGATGGTACAATGTGCATGTTCATTGACTATTAGGGTCTAAATCAAATAATGGTGAAGAATAAATACTCCTTACCAAACAAATGGAGTATTTGTTCAATCAACTCAACAAAGCAAGACACTTCACTAAACTTGATCTATGGAGTGGTTACAATCAAATCTAGATTATAGAGGAAGACATTTATAAAATTGCCTTTCAAACAAGGTGTATCCATTTTGAGTACTTGGTGATGCCATTTGTCCTCAACAATGCACCAATCACTTTCATGAGTTTGATGAATAAGATATTTTGTCCATACATGGATAAATTTGTTATCATTTTCCTAGACAACATCCTTGTTTATAGCAAGATAATGATGGAATACAAGCAACATCTATATGGAGTCCTCTAGATTCTACAACAAAATTATTTATTTGCCAAAATCTCAAACTATGAGTTTGGCAAGTCTTAAGTAAACTACTTAAGGCATAAAGTAAATGCAGAAGGTATCCAAGTGCTAACAACTATATTAGAGGTTATTTAGAGATGGAGTGCTCTAAAGGACAAGATTCAACTCATTAGTTTCTTAGGATTGATGGGGTTCTATTGTCAATTTGTCAAAGACTTCTCCAAGGTTGCACAACCTCTAACAACACTACTTGGCAAGCAGAAGAAGTGGATGTAGGGAGCCGCACAAGAATTAACCTTTCAAGAATTGAAAGATGCATTACTACATGCATTAATCTTTAAATGATATGTATGACCCAAAATGGCCAATCAAGTTGACTATAGATGCATCAAGCATAGCAATAGGAGCAATCCTACAACAATAGTGGTATGATGGATGACATCCAATTGCATATTTCTTCCAAAAGCTATTATTGATAGAATGCAACTATCACACCACCAAACAAGAGGAGTTGGCTATTGGCTTTACAACCAAGCATTGGAAGCACTATCTTGATGAGAAAGCATTTGTAGTGAAGACAGACCACAAACCTTAGTCTATCTTGAGACACAAAAAGATCTATCTCATCAATAGATTCTATGGGTAGAATAGAGACAAAGGTTCAACATGGTGATCACATATATGGAAGGCAAGAAGTAATTGGTAGATGCATTTACCTGAATACATATGGCAAAAAATTTGGTAGTAGAGGTCAAGATAACCTTGAATTTTGGCCAAGGATTCTTGCTGTTACAAAAATTGACCCATAGATTGTAGGAGCTTGATTATCTAATGGCATCACCCATACCTAAGGATTCACTTTTCATGATGGTAGGTTATAGATCTTAGATGACAAAGACATTAAAACCACCATCCTAGCAAAATGTCATGATTATGCCATTGCATGTCATGTTGGTATGGACAAGACTTTGGATGCAGCCAAACACCATTACTATTGGCACAAAATGAGCAACAATGTGATGGAGTATGTTCAAAGCTGCCTACTCTATCAACAAAATAAAGGTTCTAATTAAGCTTTCATAGGACTTCTTCAACCTTACACAATGTTGGAAATAAGTAAGCATGGATCTAGTTTGTGAATTGCCTAAGACCACCTCAAGGTTTGACTCCATTGTAGTCTTTGTTGATCGACTAAGCAAAATGATTCATGTGCATCCTACCACCAAGGATGTGATTGCTCTACAATTAGCTCAATGGTACTTAGATGTAATCTTTTCTCACCATTGGCTATCTCGAGTGTTCATCACTAATAGAGGCACTCAATTCACCAACTTGTGTTGGAGGACACTTTTGGTTTCTTCAAAACCAAGTTGGCCATGTCCATAGCTAACTATCCATAGAATGATGGACAAATAGAGTGGGATAATTGCACTATTGAAGACATGCTTCGTGGCTTCATCCTAAAGGAGCAACAAAGGTGGAACACCTTACTTCCACTAGTGGAATTTGCATACAACAATTTAGTAAATGCATCCACACAAGCCACACCGTTCTTCCTCATGTATAGAGAGCATCCTTTCACACCTTCCAACTTGATGAAGACCCACTTGGTGGATACCAAGGTGGATTCTATCAATAGGTTTGTTTTTAGAATCCAACAAGGAGTGGAGAATGCCAAAAATAGGTTGCAAATTGCCCAAAATCAATAAAAATAATATGCCAATGCACATTACCAGCACATGGAGTTCAATATTGGAGATCAAGTCTGGTTGTCAACAACAAACCTCACCTAAGTCAGCCTCCACAAGCTCAAACCTCATTTTGTTGGGCTTTTCCTATCCTTCATCAAATTTGAACAATGACATATCACCTTGAGCTACCACCACACATGAAGATCCATCCAATATTCCATGTTTCCTTACTATGCAGATATATACCCCGACCGCCCCACTTTTCTTCCATACAAGAAATTTGACCTTGTCCAACACTCATTGATGACACAAAGGAATATAAATTCAAACTCATTCTCCAAAATGTATCCATGGTACTTGCCATTTGGGTGTGGAATATCTTGTACATTGGAAATTGTATCCACTATATGAGGCAATATGGGACTTAGTAGCCAACTTGACCAATGCACTAGTGTTAGTGAAATCTTTTGAGCAACAACTTTGCAATGAGGACTTTGTGTCTTAAAAGGGGAGAGGTTTGTAATACCAATAGCTAGACATATTATCTAGAGGTGAAAATTAGCTTGGTAACATATAGGAGGATGTTATAGATAATGGAAAAAGTATATTAAATAGAGGTATCATTGAGAGAGTCATCATCTAATAATAAGGCCGGAATCAAGAATAATCTAAAACTTTAGTCAATTTTGGAAGCCTAAACGGATGAATTAGACCTTGAAAATGTGCAGATCTCCCCAATAAAGAAATTTTTTACCTTCACTCCTCCTAGGTTTACTCATTGACAGCTTTCTAATGGTACCTCACTCATGTGATTATGAGATTCCTACAAGAAGATTCTAAAGATTCCTCTTTGGTCAAACCTATTTGACCAACTAGATAAGACAAGGACTAACATGTCACCCATCCAAGAAACTAATCTAAGGGTGGGTCTTGCTAACATGTCACCAATCCATCTATCTGATCCAAAGGAGGAGCTCCCTTTGAGGGGATCTTGTAATAATATGGAGTTTAACGACAAAGTTAATAGGGCTAATGAAGTAACAAATAAGATAAATTAACCTAGAATATTCTAGAAGTATCTAGGAAGCTTCTTGGGAAGCTTTCCAGCTAACTTAGCTTGCACCCCAAGTAGGTAGCTTCTAGAAAGAAGCTTCTAGAAGCTTCCAATTAGCTTAGTTTGCACGCCAAGTAAACGGCTTCTAGAAGGAAGCTTCTTGAGAAGCTTCCAATTAACTTGGCTTGCACTCCAAGAAAGCTTCTCAAGAAGCTTCTCAAGAGCCTTGTATGACCCCTATAAATACAAGAACCAGAGTTCATGCTATGTGTTTGGAGTTTCCCACATTCAAGTGTCCCAATGTCAATTCCATTCTCATATTTCTCTCCTCGGTCTTGGTCTTTTACATTGGTATTACAGTAGGAATGGGATGGATGGAATTTTTGGACCACCAAATCCACTTTTGCCAAACCATTGGGACTTTTGTGTCCAAGTACTACCCAAGCATAGTTTCACATAATTCATCACCTCGTGCTTTGGGCAAGATTTTTTGCATATGATCAACTTGTTTGAGGAACCTTGATACTTCTGATTGTAACTTGTGGAGAGTGATGGACGTGCTTTATCTATGTGTTAATAAATTAGTTAAATTGAGAGTAGTGGGATAAAGTAGTAGCCATGGTGGAAATACCAGATGGTATCACTACTATGCAGCAACAAATCAAGCACCTTACTCAATTATTGGATGAACAAGACCAACAACAACAAGAATAAAAAGAGAGAGCACTAATTCAAGATGGAGAAGATCAAATTACATTTCCAAAGCCCAAGGTGTTTGAAGGCAAAAATATTTCGGGCACAATGGAGGATTTTGTGTTTGACTGCAAATGTTACTTTGAAGCTACCAATCTCCAAGATGAGCGAAAACACATTCTCTTGGCTTCTAGCTAATTGAATGGTGTGGCAAAAAATTTGGTGGTGATTCTGAGTGGAGCGAGCTGAACAATAGATTGTTGCACTAATCTTGCATGAGAAAAATTCAAAGATACAATACTTGGTTGATTTCAAACTATAAATGCCACCCGAGTTGCATGAGATAAATTGGCAGAGTTGAAGCGAATTGGCTCTATAAGAAGCTACATCATGCAATTTCAAAACATCATCATGTAGATTCTAGATATACAAGAAGATGAAGTTTTAGATTGATTTGTGAGGGGCTTGAAGTCACAAACTAAATTGGAGGTGACCATGCAAGAACCACAAAATGTGGAAGAAACCATGCAATTGGATGAGCGCTTTGATTCCTTGGTTGCAACAACTTGGTCTTGACCTCGACCTACACAAAGACTACAAGTACACTACGGGGGAGGAACCAACACCATAGAGATTGATATTATCCAACAAAGACCACTTGGTACAACAGATAAAGAAAGATTGTAACAAAATGGTGGTTTTTCTTATTATTGTCAAGTTGGACATTGTATTGTTGAATGTCCACTTAGGAATATGCAACCTCAACAAGTTACCTAAATAGAGTTGTGGAGTGGAATGATTAGGGAAACAAGGAATCCTACTAGGAGATTTTGAGTCACCTATTGGTAGCTTGATTAGTTCCAATGAGATTGAAAGCTTGACCTTTGCAAGTTTGCATCACTTGCAAGGTATGATATCTAATCAGGGTTGTAAGATTTTGGTTGATTTTAGAACTTTAGAGAATTGTATATCTATGCAAGTAGCAAAGGAGTTGGGTATTCCTATCAAGCTAGTAATTGGAAGTAGATTGATGAAGGCGGATGGTAAAAAGGGTTTTGCATTCCGTACCTCAAATCCTATTACCTTCAAGATTAGGAAGGAGTATTTGGAGTGTATGAGGTTTGTAGTGGCACCTCTACACTACGATGTAATTCTAGGACTACCTTGGCTTAAATGTCATAAGGTTCAATTTGATTAGACCCAATGATATATTCAAGTACACCAAGGTAGGAATTTCCGAATAGGTTGTATGGCACCTTTGAGTAAGACACCTAAGAATAGTAAGTCCTAGGATGGGAAGTTTATAGAGAAGGTAGCCATAGAGCAAGCCTTGAAGGGAGATGAGTCCCAAGATGGAAGTTTGCCAAGAAGGCAGCCATGGAACAAGCTTTGAAGAGAGATGAGTCCCTAGATGGGAAATTTGTTAGTGAAGTAACTATAGAGCAAGCTTTGGAGGAAGATAAGTCTATTTGTGCGGTGTGGATCAAGTTGATTGCATAAGGACAATCTAAGGAGAGCCAAGAGCCTCATCAAGCAATGGTTGATCAGATAGTTCAAGAGTTTGCGGATGTGATTTTGGATGATCTATCAAAGGGATTACCCTCTGATCATGTTATGCACTTCAAGATTGAGTTATTGCCAAGGAGTACTCTAGTGAGTAGACCAATCTATTGGCTCTCACCAAAGGAGTTGGAGGAGTTGCAAACAACACTTATGGAGTTATTGGAGAAGGACTTCATACAACATAGTACTTCTCCTTGGGGAGCACCGGTACTATTTGTTTTGAAGAAGGATGGAGGACTTTATTTCTCTATTGATTACCGTGGGTTCAATAAGCAAATAGTGAAGAATGCATATCCCTTGTCTTGGATCAATGACTTGCTTGATCAATTGAGTGGAGCACGATACTTTTCCAAGTTGGATCTTTGTAGCAGCTATTGGCAAATCCCCATTGATAGGGAGGATGTGCAAAAGATTGCATTTTGCATAAGGTATGGGCATTTTGAGTAGAGAGTTCTACCTTTCGGGCTCACTAATGCTCCAATGGTCTTCATGGATCAAATGCATTAGGTGCTAGATGGACTATTGGATTGGTACGTGGTGGTGTTCTTGGATGATATCTTAATCTATAGCAAGATAGAGGTATAATACATGAATCACGTGCAAGAAGTCCTAAGATGATGACAAAAATATAATTTTACTACAAGAAGTTGAAGTGAGCCTTTTGGCAGAAAGAAGTTACCTTCTTGGGTCACAAGATCTCATCGGAGGGGATCAAGATAGAAGAGGAGAAAATCAAGGCCATTACTAATTGGTCTACTTCAAAGGATGTTATAGAATTACAAGCATTTAATGGATTGACCAGTTTTTACCAACGGTTCATCCACTATTATGCTCATGTGGCTGCACCATTGATTGACCTCTTGGGGAAGAAATCAAGCTTCCAATGGACCACCAAGCACAAAGAAGTATTCCAAAAGTTGAAAAATATGGTGTCTTCAAGACCCATTCTTCAACCATATGATCTTCAGCTACCTTGTATGGCTGATTTTGATACTTCTAACTTTGCAATTGGAGTCGTGTTGCAACAAGAATTCCTAGATGGACTACATCCCATTACCTTTGTGTCTTGTTGACTAAATATAACTGAAAGAAATTACTTTGCTTGAGATCATGAACAACTTGCAATGGTATATGCCACCAAGGTATGGAGGCATTATCTCTTGGGGAAAAAAGTGATCATGTGAACTGATCACAAACCATTGTTGCAAACCTTACACTTGTGTCACATGAAGAGTTGACATCATTGATGGGGGGAGCAACTTCAATTTTTTGACATCAAACTTGAGTACAAACCAAGTTGGTTCCATGTCATCCCTGATGTTCTATCACAATGACCTAATTTGAAGTCTCTTCCTCTTGTCACGGCGGCAGTTACAATGGTGTCAATTGAATCCAAGGTCCAAAACAAGTTTTGGTCAGCTTTACAACAAGATCTCTTCTTTCAAATGGTACATGGTCATTTGACAACATGCAACAAGAAGTACAACACCATCTCCTTCAAGGAAGACCTTCTATTCCATGAAGACCGGATCATGTTCCAACCAAAGGTGATCTTCGACTTGTGCATCTTCAAGAAGCCCATGATTTACCAGTTGTTGGTCACATGGGTGTGTACAAGACCTTAGGTACCCTCCAATGCCAATGGTGGTGGCCCAACATGGCACAAGATGATTGGGAGTTTGTCCAATTGTGTGAGAGTTGCCAACGCAACAAGGCCAATTACCAAAAACTGAGTGGACTCCTTCAACCACTCCCCATTCCATCTACTTGTTGGGAACCTATGAGCTTAGATCTCATCACCTCTTTGCCCAAGATAAATTAAGGTCACACAAGAATTGTGGTATTTGTGGATAAGCTTAGTAAGCAAATTCATTTGGCACCAATAGTTGATACTATGGATGCTCTAACCTTGGCACAAATCTACTTTGACAATGTATTCAAACATCATGGGATGCCACATGTACTCGTCTCCAATTGTGATCCTTTCTTCATTGGAAAGTTTTGGCAAACACTCTTTGAAATACTTGGCACCAAGCTCATTTTGTCCATGGCCTATCATCCTTAAACTGATGGAAAAATTGAACGTGAAAATTCCACGTTAGATGATATACTTCATGCCTTTGTCAACATCCACCAGACCAGTTGAGATGAATGTCTTGCAGCTGCGGAGTTTGCATACATTAATTCTAAATAGGCAAGCTCGGAATTCTCCTTTTTTTTCTCAATTTTGACCAAGACCCACTTGTTCAAGATTCCCTTCTTGCTCCTCCTCTATCTCATGTCCCTCATACTTCCACCCTCTTGACCACCATCTCCCAATCACTCCAACAAGCCAAGTCTCATTTCCTTGTTGCTCAGAATCAACAAAAACAATATGTGGATCACCATCATCGTGATCTCAACTTTCAAGTTGGTGATAAGGTCATGCTCTCATCAAATAACCTCCCTCTCCTGCTTGATACCCAAGTTTGTAAACTTGCCTTTAATTAGATAGGACCCTTTGATGTCACCCAAATTGTCTCTCCTATTGCTTATCAACTTGCCTTGCCTTGTCATATGCACATCCATCTTATCTTTCATGTCTCTAGGTTGAAACTCTTTTTTCCTAACCCATCTTCTTTTTCCTTTGCGTCCAACCTTCTCTTCTTGTCCTTACCAATGATCATGAGGAGTACAAAGTTGATTGTATCCTTGAGTGTCGCCACATTCAACGCAACCGTCAACAACATATGGAGTGCAAGGTCCTTTGGAAAGGGTATCCCCTTCATGATGCCACATGGGAACCTCTTTCTCATCTCTAGAATGCATGACTGGCCATCCAAGAGTTTGAAGCTTCATTGGCAACCAAGACGTCACTAACTAGGGGTGGAGGAATATGTAACAATATGGAGTTTAATGATAAATTTAGTAGGGCTAATTATAACAATATGGAGTTTAGCGACGAAGTTAGTCGGGCTTACAAAGTAGAGAATACAAAAAAATAGCCTAGAATATTCTAGAAGCATCTAAGAAGCTTCTTGGGAAGCTTCCCAACTAGTTAACTTGCGCCCTAAGCAGGTAGCTTCTAGAAGCTTCTAACTAGCTTAGCTTGCATGCCAAGTAGGCGGCTTCTAGAAGGAAGCTTCTTGAGAAGCTTCTTGGTTAACTTGGCTTGCACTCCAAGAAAGCGGCTCAAGGAAGTTTCTTGAGAAGCTTCAAGGGTCTTGTATGCTACCTATAAATACCAAAGCTGAAGCTCATGCTAGGCATTCGGAGTTTTCCCTCATTCAAGTGTCCCAATGTGAGTTTCCATTCTCCTATTTCTCTCCTCGGTTTTGGTCTTTTACATTGGTATCAGAGCAGAATGGGATGGATGGAATTTATGGACCACCAAATCCACTTTCGCCAAACCATTGGGACTTTCATGTCCAGATATTACCAAAGCATCGTTTCACACAATTCATCACCTCCTGCTTTGGGCAAGATTTTCTACATATGATCACCGTGTCAGAGGAACCCTTGATACTTCCAGTTGTAACTTATGGAGAACGGTGGACGTGTTGTATCTATGTGTTAATCAATTAGATAAATTGAGGGTAGTGGAATAGAGTAGTAGCAATGGCGGCAATACCGGATGTTATCCTTGCAATGCAACAAAAAATCAAGCATCTTACTCGATTGTTGGATGAAAGAGACCAGCAACAATGAGAACAAATAGACAGAGCGCCAGTTCAAGATGGAGAAGATCGCATTTGATTTCCAAAACCCAAGGTGTTTGAAGGCAAGAATCTTCCAAGCATAGTGGAGAATTTTGTGTTTGACTGCGAACGTTACTTTGAAGCCACCAATCTTCAAGACAAGCGGAAACAAATTCTCTTGGCTTCTAGCCAATTGGATGGCGTGGCAAAACTTTGGTGGCGATTCCGAGTAGAAAGAGCTGAACGACAAATTGTTACACCTATTTTGACATGGGCAGAATTCAAGGATACAATACTTGGTCGATTTCAAACTATAAATGCCACTCAAGCTGCATGAGATAAATTGGCAGAGTTGAGGCAGATTGGTTCAATGAGAAGCTACATCACACAATTTTAGAACATCATCATGCAAATTCCAGATATCCAAGAAGGTGAAGTTTTGGATCGATTTGTGCGAGGATGGAAGTCACGAACCAAATTAGAGGTGACCATGCGAGAGCCATAGAACATAGAAGAAGCCATGCAATTGGCTAAGCGTTTTGATTCCTTGGTTGCAACAACTTGGTCTCGACCTCGACCTACACAAAGCCTACAAGTACCACGATTTGATGCGTAGGACTAGAGAGGAACCGAGACTGAGGCATGAAAAGGATATTGGTCATTCGTTTACTAAAGAGACCTTGGATGAGCTCACGGTCGGAAGGGATGGATTGCTCATAGAAGTTGAGCTCCGTGCATTTAAGGAAATGATTGGGAAGTGCAAGAAGGCTTTTGCTTTCAAGATCGAGGAGATTGGGTGTGTGAACCCGCAAGAAATCACACCAATGATAATTTTCACGGTTCCGCATGTACTGTAGGATCTGAGACCAATACCAGTGCCAAAGGCGCTTCTGCCCCAACTAACAAAACTACTGAAGGAGAAAGTTCACGCAAATATTTTAGAACCTTCAAAAGCGCCATACTCAAATTGTTGGTTTACCGTCTAGAAGAAGAATGGTAAGTTGCGGTTCATACAAGATATGCAACCGCCAAATAAGGTAACAATCCGGAATTCTAGTGTTGGACCGGCTGTGGATGAGTTTGCTAAGGAGTTTGCAGGGAGGGCAATCTATTCTATAGGAGATTTGTATTCAGGTTATGATCAATTTCAACTTGCTGAAGGGAGCCGAGACATAACCACGATGCGAACACCATTAGGGCTGATGCGTATGTGCACTCTCCCAATGGGGGCTACTAACTCTGTGGCGCATATGCAAAGCGCTATGAATCGAATTCTGCACTCTTTTATCCCTGAGAAGACCCGTCCATTCTTGGATGATATACCTGTCAAGGGCTGCACAGAGAGCAAGAAAGATGAAACTTTGGTGGATGGAGGTATTAGGAGGTTTGTCATAGATCATATTCAAGATGTGGAGGCAATACTGAGAAGGTTGATGGAAGCGGGGGTGACTCTCTCTGGAGAGAAGTCGGCATTTGGACTTGGAGAAATCCTTGTGGTGGGACACTTGTGTGGCTCGTATGGAAGGAAGCCAAATCCGGAAAAGGTGGACATAATAGGGAAGATCAAGGACTGTTCCTCAGTTCAGGAGGTAAGAAGGTTCTTAGGGGCATGCATTTTCTACCGTATATGGATTCCGCACTTTGGTCATGTTGCAGAGCCGCTCTACCAGCTTTTGAGGAAAAGTGTCAAGTTTGTTTGGAGACCGGAACATTCAGTTGCTATGGCAAAACTGAAGAAAGCACTGCAGAACCCGCATGTGCTCCACCTGCTTGACTACCACTGTGGACGACCAATTATAGTTACGGTTGACTCAAGTCCCTACGCTGCTGGTTGGGTTGTGGGCCAAGACAACAAGAACGGCAGCAGATTTGCAGCAAGGTTTGGAGCAAGGATCTTCACGGAACGGCAACGGAGGTACCCTCAGATCAAACGGGAATTGTGGGGTGCCAAGATAGCACTAAGACATGATAGAAACTGCCTAATAGGGACCTATGTCATCCTAGAGATAGATTGCTTGCCACTGCTTGGAATGGTCGCCAAATATGACACTCTAGACATTGCCATGTTGTGCTGGATAGCGTTCATTTGGATGTTTAATCCAGAGCTAAGGTACATAGCTGGGAAGGACAATCTGGTAGCTGATATGTTGTCTAGAGCATGTTATGAAGGAGCTAAAAATGACTGTATGGTGGATGTGCATGATCTGGACTTGAACTTACCCTTTAGAGAAGAACTGTACAAGGATGATCTTATGGTGGTTGGGAAGTATCTTAGTTCTCTAGAGAAGAACTCTGAATGGACCAGGGAAGAGTTTGATAAGATTAGAAGGAGATTGGGAAAATTCTTGTTGAAGGATGGGTATCTCTGGCGAAGGCCCAAGGGCAGCTCTAGAGTTCCACTGAGAGTGTTGGGAGATGAGGAGACAAAGCGAAGAGTTCTACGGGAGTCACACGACGCGGATGCTGCCGGACACCGTGGGGTTCAGGGTACATACAAGCGCATCCGGGGTTTGTACTGGTGGCCAGGTATTTACACAGAGGTACGGCGGTATGTGGAAACTTGTGAAATCTGTCAGATCTACTCCAAGGTAAGGCACAGAGATGGCTTGAAACCTACTTATCCGCTGAATCTCCATTTTCAGTGGGTTTTGGACTTGGTTCATATGCCTTTAGGAGTTCGAGGAGCTAAGTATCTAGTACTAGCTAGGGAAGACCTGTCTAATTATGTGGAAGGAAGAGCATTGTCATCTACGCATACCCAACAGGTGTGTTGGTTTGTCTTAGAGGATATCATTGCCAGACACGGATGTTTCTACCGGATGAGGACAGATCAAGGTGAGTTGGATGCAAGGGAAGCAACTGACTTCTTTGCTAAGTTCAACATCAAACTGAACTTGACTACTGCCTACAATCCGGAAGCCAACGGTAAGAGTGAGCAAGGTCATCCGCCGATAGTGAATGCTTTGGTGAAGGCTTGCCAAGGTGAGACCTACAGATGGCCTGATTTGCTGCCCTTAGCGCTTATGGCAAATAGGTTAACTTGCAGCTCAGTGACTAGAATGCCGCTTGCTGAACTAGTATCAGGGCACTTACCTATTATGCATGTGGAAGAGGACATCATTAGTTGGACAACTGTTCAATGGGAGGACAATGTGTCTACAGAGGAATTGATAATGCTCAGAATCGAGCACTTTAACCTAACACCACAGAGGATACAAATGGCATGCGAGAAGGTGAAGGAAGCGCGGCTGAGGAACAAAGTATACTTTGACAAGACTCACCGATTGCGACCAGTGCCTATCAGTGAAGGGGATTGGGTGCTGATTTCTGATAACAGCCTAGACGTATAGCATTAGATCCTCAAGAAGTTTTCCCACCGTTGGCATGGCCCATTTGTTGTACCAAAGTTCATGAGAATGCCACCTACAGTGTGCGAGAGCTAGATAGTACTGAACATCGTCTGCCATATGCAGGGAAAAGGGCTAAACTTTTCAAGAGGCGATTACAAACCAAGGAGGAAAGAGATCGTGACTTCGGCTCTGGAGGTGAGTTGGAAGATGCCACTGAAGAAAGCTCATATTGATCACACTGGACTTGCTGGTGCAGACCGGTAGCTGCACAAGATTGGTGGGGGTGAATGTTGTTGGGAAAATAGCCCACGTGTACCCTTGAGGTTTTTGGGCTTTGAGGTAAAGGACAGGAAAGAAAGCGCTTGGAGAGGGAGGACTACGGAGAAATTTTCGAAATGTGAGAATGCAGGGCTGTGCTTGGACCAGGAGAGGAATTTTCGAAATGTGAAAGTGCAGGGCTGTGCTTGGACACACAGGAGAGAAATTTTTGAGTTGGACAGGAGGGGGTTTGGCAGGAGGAGAAATTCTCAAGAAGCTAGAGGGTTTGGACAGAGGAACACACACAGGAGAGAAATTTTCAAGTTGGACAGGAGGGGGTTTGGCAGGAGTAGAAATTCTTGAGAAGCTGGAGGGTTTGGACAGAGGAACACACACAGGAGAGAAATTTTTGAGTTGGACAGGAGAGGGTTTGGCAAAAGGAGGAATTCTCTAGAAGCTGGAGGGTTTGGACAGAGGAACACACACAGGAGAGAAATTTTTGAGTTGGACAGGAGGGGGTTTGGCAGGAGGAGAAATTCTCGAGAAGCTGGAGGGTTTGGACAGAGGAACACACACAGGAGAGAAATTTTCGAGTTGGACAGGAGGGGGTTTGGCAAGAGGAGGAATTATCGAGAAGCTGGAGGGTTTGGACAGAGGAACACACACAAGAGAGAAATTTTTGAGTTGGACAGGAGTGGGTTTGGCAGGAGGAGAAATTCTAAAGAAGCTGGAGGGTTTGGACAGAGGAACACACATAGGAGAGAAATTTTCGAGTTGGACAGGAGGGGGTTTGGCAGGAGGAGAAATTCTTGAGAAGCTGGAGGGTTTGGACAGAGGAACACACACAGGAGAGAAATTTTCGAGTTGGACAGGAGGGGGTTTGGCAAGAGGAGAAATTCTTGAGAAGGTGGAGGGTTTGGACAGAGGAACACACACAAGAGAGAAATTTTCGAGTTGGACAGGAGGGGGTTTGGCAAGAGGAGGAATTCTCTAGAAGCTGGAGGGTTTGGACAGAGGAACACACACAGGAGAGAAATTTTTGAGTTGGACAGGAGGGGGTTTGGCAGGAGGAGAAATTCTTGAGAAGGTGGAGGGTTTGGACAGAGGAACACACACAGGAGAGAAATTTTTGAGTTGGACAGAAGGGGGTTTGGCAGGAGGAGAAATTCTCGAGAAGCTGGAGAGTTTGGACAGAGGAACTCACACAAGAGAGAAATTTTCGAGTTGGACAGGAGGGGGTTTGGTAGGAGGAGAAATTCTCGAGAAGCTGGAGGGTTTGGACAGAGGAACACACACAGGAGAGAAATTTTCAAGTTGGACAGGAGTGGGTTTGGCAGGAGGAGAAATTCTCGAGAAGCTGGAGGGTTTGGACAGAGGAACACTGACGGGAGAGAAATTTTTGAGTTGGACATGAGGGGGTTTGGCAAGAGGAGGAATTCTCTAGAAGCTGGAGGGTTTGGACAGAGGAACACACACAGGAGAGAAATTTTCGAGTTGGACAGGAGGGGGTTTGGCAAGAGGAGGAATTCTCTAGAAGCTGGAGGGTTTGGACAGAGGAACACACACAGGAGAGAAATTTTCGAGTTGGACAGGAGGGGGTTTGGCAGGAGGAGAAATTCTTGAGAAGGTGGAGGGTTTGGACAGAGGAACACACACAGGAGAGAAATTTTCGAGTTGGACAGAAGGGGGTTTGGCAGGAGGAGAAATTCTCGAGAAGCTGGAGGGTTTGGACAGAGGAACACACACAAGAGAGAAATTTTCGAGTTGGACAGGAGGGGGTTTGGCAGGAGGAGAAATTCCCAAGAAGCTAGAGGGTTTAGACAGAGGAACAATCAGGGCAAGAATTTTTGAGTTGGACAGGAGGGGTTTTTGCAGGAGGGGAAATTCTCAAGAAGCTGGAAGGTTTGGACAGAGGAACACACATGAGAGGAATTTTTGAGTTGGACAGGAGGGGTTTTGGCAGGAGGAGAAATTCTCAAGAAAGGAAGGGTTTGGACAGAGGAACAATCAGGGCAGGAATTTTTGAGTTGGAAGGAATGGAGCATATGCAGGAGAGAAGTTTGGGACAGAAGGAAAATTTTTGCAGGAGGACTGTTAGGGCTTGAGAGTGCAAAGCAAAAAGTTTTTCTTCTCAAGAGAGTGAAGGACTTTGCAGGAGAGAGAGGGCTGGGAGAATGAAAATTTTTGCAGGAAGAAGAAGGGGTTTTGGTGAGGTGCAAGAAGGAGAAATTTTGCATGAATGTAAAGGCTAGAAAATTGCAGGAGTTGAAAGCTTGGACAGAGGGCAGATGTATGGAATGTAAGGGCAGGATTGTGAAGGGTTGTGAGTGGTGGGAGAATGAAAATTTTCGCAGGAAGAAGAAGGGGTTTTGGTGAGGTGCAAGAAGGAGAAATTTCGCATGAATGTGAAGGCTGGAAAATTGCAGGAGTTGAAAGCTTGGACAGAGGGCAGATGTATGGAATGTAAGGGCAGGACTGTGAAGGGTTGTGAGTGGTTGGAGTAGAAAATTTTTGCAGGTCTGAAGGGTTGGTGGCATGAGTTGCATAAGGGAACTCTCACGAAGTGAGAACAGGACTGAAGAAGGAAGATTTCTGTGGGAAAATGTGGATAGAGTGATGAAGGACAAAATGGGAGAGGAATTTTCGCAGGTCTGAAGGGGATTTGCTGCAGAAGTTGCCGATGGGTAATCTCCCAAAGGAGAATGAAGAGGTTCGGAGGGTGAGTTGCCTTGTCTGTGGTCGGACAAAGCATATGTGAAGTGCTAGGCTGAGTTGATGAGCAGTTGCAACCTTAGGGCAGGCATTGTCTTGACTAGAACTATTTGACTTATCCAACCTTGTGAACTTTGTTGTTGAAATTCCTGTGAATGATGAGTCTTGGAAGCAGATTTGTGTTATGAATTGTGACTAGAGTTGAGGAAACTCCATTCCAAGAGCTCTCAGTCCGGTCCATGTGAATAGCATAATTAAATGATCTGGATGCCCCAGGTTTATGATCGGTTAGATCACTCAGTTGTCATTTCTTTTATTTTATTAAAGGGCCACCTGACCTAGGTCTATGAATTGCCAGATCCCAAACCATAGCTTGAACCTGATGTGAAAATAGAATATGAGACCAAGCAGAGGTAGAAACCATAACACCAGACTTGCATGACAAGATTAATTTTATGAAAGTCAAGGATAAAACAAAACCTTCAGGGAGAGCCAACCTCAGGGAAACTGAAACAACAAGTTCATATAGAGACAAATTCCCAACAATCCAGGAGTAGGGAAGGAATGTCAGTCTACGGGAAAGACCCAAAAGAAGGACAGTAGGGAAAAACTAAGCATAAGCAGCCATGTGCTCGGCGCACTCTCGAGACCAAACGTTCCCCACGACACCGCCTATTGGGAGCTTGATTAGTTCTAATGGGATTGAAGGCTCAACCTATGCAAGTTTGCTTCACTTGCAAGGTACAATATCTAATCAGGGTTGTAGGATTTTGGTTGATTTTGGAAGTTTAGAGAATTGCATGTCTATGCAAGTAGCAAAGGAATTGGGTATTCCTATCAAGCCAGTGTTTGGAAGTAGGTTGATGATGGCGGATGGTAGAAAGGGTTCTGCATTCCGCACCTCACATCTTGTTACCTTCAAGATTGGGTAGGAGTATTTGGAGTGTATGAGGTTTGTAGTGGCACCTCTACACTATGATATCATTTTGGGTCTACCTTGGCTTGAACATTATAAGGTTCAATTTGATTGGACCCGACGACAAATTCACGTACAACACCAAGGTAGAAATTTCCAATTAGGTTATTTGGCACTTTTGAGTAAGACGCCTAAGAATAGTCAGTCCCAAGATGGGAAGTTTGTCAAGAAGGTAACCATAGAGCATATGGAAGAGAGATGAGTCCCAAGATGGGAAGTTTGCCAAGAAGGCAACCATGGAGCAAGCTTGGAAGAGAGATGGGTCTCTGGAAGGGATTTGTTAATGAAGCGGCCATAGAGCAAGCTTTGGAGGAAGATAAGTCTATATTTGTGGTGTGGATCAAGCCGATTGCACAAGAAAAATCTGAGGAGGGCCAAGAGCCTCATCAAGCAATGGTTGATCGGATAGTTCAGGAGTTTGCAGATGTGTTTCCGGATGATCTGCCAAAGGGATTACCCTCCAATCAAGGTATGCCCTTCAAGATCGAGTTATTGCCAGGGAGTACTCTAGTGAGTAGACCAATCTATTGGCTCTCACCAAAGGAGTTGGAGGAGTTGCAAACAACACTTATAGAGTTGTTGGAGAAGGATTTCATACGACATAGTACCTCTCCTTGGGGAGCACCGGTACTATTTGTTCCAAAGAAGGATAGAGGACTTCATTTCTGTATTGATTACCGTGGACTCAATAAGTAAACCGTGAAGAATGCATATCCCTTGCCTCGGATTGGTGACCTGCTTGATCAACTAAGTGGAGCACGCTACTTTTCCAAGCTGGATCTTCGTAGCGGCTATTGGCAAATTCCTATTGAAGGAGAGGACGTGCAAAAGACCACTTTTCACACAAGGTATGGACATTTTGAGTGGAGAGTTCTACCTTTCGGACTCACTAATGCTCCAGCAGTCTTCATGGATCAGATGCATCGAGTGTTGGAGGGATTATTGGATCGGTCCGTGGTGGTGTTCTTAGATGATATCTTAATCTCTAGCAAGACAGAGGCAAAACATGTGAATCATGTGCAAGAAGTCCTAAGACAACTACAACAGTGGAAATTTTATTGCAAGAAGTCAAAGTGTGCTTTTTGGCAGAAGGAGGTTACCTTCTTGGGTCATAAGATCTCATCAAAGGGGATCAAGATGGAAGAAGAGAAGATCAAGGCCATTACTGATTGGCCTACCCCAAAGGATACTATAGAAAGTACGAGCATTCAATGGATTGGCCAGTTTTTTCCGACGGTTCATCCACTATTATGCTCATGTGGCTGCACCATTGACTGACCTCTTGGGAAAGAACTCAAGCTTCCAGTGGCCACCAAGCATGAAGAAGCATTCCAAAAGTTAAAGTATATGGTGTCTTCAAGACCTATTCTTCAACCATATGATCCTCAACTACCTTGTGTGGTTGATTTTGATGCTTCTAACTTTGCAATTGGAGCTATGTTGCAACAAGAATTTCCAGATGGACTACATCCTATTGCCTTTGTGTCTCGCCGACTAAATATAGCTGAAAGAAATTACTCTGCTTGAGATCGTGAACAACTTGCAATGGTATATGCCACCAAGGTATGGAGGCATTATCTCTTGGGGAAACAAGTGATCATGCAAACTGATCACAAGCCATTGTTGCAGACCTTACACTTGGAGCACATGAAGAGTCGGCATCACCGATGGGAAGAGCAACTCCAATTGTTTGACATCAAACTTGAGTACAAACTAGGTCGGTTCCATATCATCCTTGATGCTCTATCATGACGACCTGATTTGAAGGATCTTCCTCTCATCATGGTGGCAATTACAATGGCGTTCATTGATCCTAAGGTCCATAATGAGTTTCAATCAGCTCTACAACAAGATCCCTTCTTCCAAATGGTACATGATCGTCTGACAACATGTGACAAGGAGTACAACACCTTCTCCTTCAAGGAAGGCCTTTTATTCCATGTAGACCATATCTATGTTCCAGCCAGAGGTGATCTTTGACTTGTGCGCCTTCAAGAAGCCCATGATTTACCAATAGCTGGTCACATGGGAGTGGACAAGACCTTGGGCACCCTCCAACGCCAATGGTGGTGGCCCAACATGACACGAGATGTTTGAGACTTTGTCTGATCATGTGAGAGTTTCCAACAGAACAAGGCCAGCAACCAGAAGCCGAGTGGACTCCTTCAACCACTCGCCATTCCATCCACTCGCTGGGAACATGTGAGCTTGGATCTAATCACAGCCTTGCCAAAGACAAAACAAGGATACACTGCAATTGTGGTGTTTGTGGATAAGCTTAGTAAGCAAATCCACTTGGCACCGACTTGTGAGACCGTGGATGCTCCAACCTTAGTGCAAATCTACTTCAACAATGTCTTCAAGCATCATAGAATGCCATGTGTACTCATCTCTGCCGTGATCCTCGATTTATCGAGACGTTTTGGCAAGCATTCTTCCAGATACTCGGCACCAAGCTTGCTTTGTCCACGGCCTATCATCCTCAAATTGATGGACAAACCAAACGTGCAAATCGTGCATTGGAGGATATGTTGTGGGCCTTTGTCAATGTCCACCATACCAATTGGGATGAATGCCTTGCAGTTGCAGAACTTGCCTACAACAATTCCAAACAGGCAAGCACCGGATTTTCTCCCTTCTTTCTCAATTTTGGCCAAGATCCGCTTGTTCCAGATTCTCTTATTGCTCCTCCTCCCTCTCAGGTTCCTCATACTTCCACATTCTTGACCACTATATCCCAATCTCTCCAACAAGCCAAGTCTCACCTCCTTGTTACTCAGAATCACCAAAAACAATATGCGGACCAACATCGTCTTGATCTCACCTTTGAAGTTGGCAATAAAGTCATGCTATCCTCTAGTAACCTCCCTCTCCCACTTGATACCCAAGTTTGTAAGCTTGCTCCTAATTGGATAGGACCCTTTGATATCACCTACATTATCTCTCCTATTGCTTATTGACTTCCCTTGCCTTGTCACATGCATATCCATCCTGTCTTTCATGTTTCCAAGTTGAAACCCTTTGTTCCTAACCCATCTTCCTTTTCCTCTTGAGTCCAACCTCCTCCTCTGCCTGTCTCTATCCATGATCATGAGGAGTACAAAGTTGATCGTATCCTTGCGTGTCGTTATATTCAACAAGGCCATCGCCAACATATGGAGTACAAGGTCCTTTGGAAAGGGTATCCCCTTCATAATGCCACATGGGAACCTCTTTCCCACCTCCAAAATGCACGGATGGCCATCAAGGAATTCAAAGCTTCATTGGCAACGAGGACGTCACCAACTAGTGGCGGGGGAATATGTAACAATATGGAGTTTAGCGACGAAGTTAGTCGGGTTTAGGAAGTAAAGAATAAGACAAAATAGCCTAGAATATTCTAGAAGCATCTAAGAAGCTTCTTGGGAAGCTTCCCAACTAGTTAACTTGCGCCCTAAGCAGGTTGCTTCTAGAAGGAAGCTTCTAACTAGCTTAGCTTGCACGCCAAGTAGACGGCTTCTAGAAGGAAGCTTCTTGAGAAGCTTCCTGGTTAACTTGGCTTGCACTCCAAGAAAGCGGCTCAAGGAAGCTTCTTGAGAAGCTTCAAGGATCTTGTATGCTACCTATAAATACCAAAGCCGAAGCTCATGCTAGGCATTTGAAGTTTTCACTCATTCAAGTGTCCCAATGTGAGTTTCCATTCTCCTATTTCTCTCCTCGGTTTTGGTCTTTTACACTAATGAAGTAGCAAATAAAACAAATTAGCCTAGAATATTCTAGAAGTATCTAGGAAGCTTATTAGGAAGCTTCCCGGCTAGCTTAGCTTGCATTCTAAGTAGGTAGCTTCTAGAAAGAAGCTGCTAGAAGCTTCCAACTAGCTTAGCTTGCATGCCAAGTAAGCAGCTTCTAGAAAGAAGCTTCCCAATTAACTTGGCTTGCACTCCAAGAAAGCGACTCAAGTAAGCTTCTTGAGAAGCTTCTCAAGAGCCTTGTATGACCCCTATAAATACAAGAGCCGGAGTTCATGCTAGGCATTTGGAGTTTCCCACATTCAAGTGTCCTAATGTGAGCTTTCATTCTCCTATTTCCTCCTTGGTCTTGGTCTTTTACATATCTTCTTTGCTATATAATAAAGAGAAGGTGCTCCTTTGGGGCATAGGAGGATTGAATGTGAAGCCTTTGTTTCTTCTCTTGTGTTTCTCTTAAGGTCTCTTATCCTCAATAGATTACATTTACCTATAGCCATTTGTCATGATGCTATTGTGGTTTTGGACTTGGATGATCAAGACATATGGGTGAGCGCATGTTCTCAATGTGCAAATATCTTTCAAAGTTTGATGTTGATGACCTTTGAGAACTTAGCAATAGGTCAACATAGGGATACCTTACATTATGCTAATATTTGAGGAGGAGGTAATTGACCCTTAACATGTCAATTTCATCCAGGTGATTATTTATATCTACAATAGATTGCACCAAAGAACTTGATGTACTATATGTTGTACTATCTTGAGAATGCGTGAGGTTTTGCATTCAGGAATTCTCATGTTAGAAGGATAAGATGGTGTTGTTTAGAAAGATCATGTGTGCAATTGTGTACAATGCCACCTCCCAAACATTGATGGCATTATAAACCCAAGCTTGGCACTTGTACATACAGGCTTGCGGTGTATGTTATAGGGCTCTTTTGGTAGAACTACTACTATATTGGTCTGTGATAGTTGTTTGAGAGGATGCATATTGTATGTTTGCCTTCCCCCTCATGATGTTTCCTCAAAGATAGTGGTTATGTCCTAGATGTACTTGACCTATAGCTAGTTCATCCTTTATGTGATATAGATTGTAGACAAGCAACTAATGACAACTAACCAGGCTGCAAGGATTTGTAGTTGTTGTAAACATGATATAAATTCACATCCACCACAATCAATTGCACAAACAAGGAAAAGAGACACACTAAATGCAAATTGGCAAAAATAATATTTCAATTGTAAAGTTATATTTCAAATTCATCACTACTCCTTGCATCACATTGGGAAAGAAATTTTCTCCATATAACACTTTGTGTCCTTGGTGCTCTTCCTTGCCCTAAGACACTCAATAAACATTGCCAAATGTTGTGCTTACTTTGCTTTCTTGTCTTTTACCTTTTTCTTTGTAGCTTTGGACTTCATTTTCTTAGCAAGTATCTTCCACTCTAACTCCTTCTTTGCTCTAATTTTCTTTACATGTAATATCTTCTTTGATTTCTCTTTGCTCTGATTTTCTCTAGCTTTGCTATTCTAAGGCTTTGATTTCCTCCCTTTTTGCTAGGCTAGAGGCCTAAAATTTTGCTAGTCTTATCCTAGCCTTTGTACTCATTACCTCTTCCTCATATTGCTATGGTTGGCAAAATCGTGTGCAAATCCAAATATAGACATTGCATAGTTTCCAACACCTCTTGATATTTCCTCCTCTTTCAAGAATCACTCTTAGCTTCCTTCACTTCTTGTCCTAAATTATCCTCCTTTGTGCATCTTTGATTTCACTCCTTTATCTTTCTATCTCTCTTAGATGAATCATCATTTACTTCAGAAATAACAAGGTGGATCTCTATAGAATTGAGATTGCAACAAGTGTTCTAAATCCAATAGAGTCCTATTCTCATCCTCTAGCCCTCATCTACCAAAAGCATGGCATGGCTAGTGTCTCTTTGCTTCCTCCCGTGATACAAGGAACTAAGAATTGATATGGAGAATTGCATCCTCATCTCTAAAAAAACTCATGTGAAACAACCAACCCTCCAACCTATGAGACTTGTAACAATATGGAGTTTAGCGACGAAGTTAGTCGGGCTCACGAAGTAGCACATAAGACAAATTAGCCTAGAATATTCTGGAAGTATCTAGGAAGCTTCTTGGGAAGCTTCCTGATAAGCTTAGCTTGCACCTTAAGTAAGTAGCTTCTAGAAGGAAGATTCTAGAAGCTTCCAACTAGCTTAGCTTGCACGCCAAGTAGGCAGCTTCTAGAAGGAAGCTTCTTAGTTAACTTGGCTTGCACTCTAAGAAAGCGGCTTGAGGAAGCTTCTTGAGAAGCTTCTCAAGGGCCTTGTATGCTACTTATAAATACCAAAGCCAAAGCTCATGCTAGGCATTCGGAGTTTTCCCTCATTCAAGTGTCCCAATGTGAGTTTCCATTCTCCTATTTCTCTCCTCGGTTTTGGTCTTTTACATTGGTATCAGAGCAGGAATGGGATGGATGGAATTTATGGATCACCAAATCCACTTCTGCCAAACCATTGGGACTTTCATGTCCAGATATTACCAAAGCATCAGTTCACACAATTCATCACCTCACGCTTTGGGCAGGATTTTCTACATATGATCACCGTGTCGGAGGAACCCTTGATACTTCTAGTTGTAACTTATGGAGAACGGTAGACGTGTTGTATCTATGTGATAATCAACTAGATAAATTGAGGGTAGTGGAATAGAGTAGTAGCGATGGCGGCAATACCGGATGTTATCCTTGCAATGCAACAACAAATCGAGCATCTTACTTGATTGTTGGATGAACGAGACCAGCAACGACAAGAACAGGTAGACAGAGCGCCAGTTCGAGATGGAAAAGATCGCATTCAATTTCCGAAACCCAAGGTGTTTGAAGGCAAGAATCTTCTAGGCACAGTGGAGAATTTTGTATTTGACTGTGAATGTTACTTTGAAGCCACCAATCTTCAAGACAAGCAGAAACAAAAAATTCTCTTGGCTTCTAGCCAATTGAATGGCGTGGCAAAACTTTGGTGGCAATTTCGAGTAGAAAGAATTGAACGACAAATTATTACACCTATTTTGACATGGGGAGAATTCAAGGATGAAATACTTGGTCAATTTTAGACTATAAATGCCACCCAAGCTGCACGAGATAAATTGGCGGAGTTGAGGCGGATTGGCTCAGTGAGAAGCTACATCACACAATTTCAAAATATCATCATGCAAATTCCAGATATCCAAGAAGGTGAAGTTTTGGATCAATTTGTGCGAGGATTGAAGTCATGAACTAGATTGGAGGTGACCATGCAAGAAACACAAAACATAGAAGAAGCCATGTAATTGGCTGAACATTTTGATTCCTTAGTTGCAACAACTTGGTCTCGACCTCGATCTACACAAAACCTACCAGTACCACGAGTGGAAGAACCGATACCAATGGAGATTGATGCTATCCTACAAAGACCACTTGGCACAGCAGATAGAGAAAGATTACGACAAAATGGAGGTTGCTTTTATTGTCGCCAAGTTGGACATCGCATTGCTGAATGTCCACTCAAGAATGGACGACCTCAACAAGTTGCCCAAGTGGAGGTTGTGGAGCGGAATGATCAGGGAAACAAGGAATCCCAGTAGGAGATTTCAAGCCGCCTACTGGGAGCTTGATTAGTTCCAATGGGATTGAAGGCTCGACCTATGCAAGTTTACTTCACATGCAAGGTATGATATCTAATCGGGGTTGTAGGATTTTGGTTGATTCTGGAAGTTCAGAGAATTGCATGTCTATGCAAGTAGCAAAGGAATTGGGTATTCCTATCAAGCCAGTGATTGGAAGTAGTTTGATGATGGCGGATGGTAGAAAAGGTTCTGCATTCCGCACCTTGCATCTTGTTACCTTCAAGATTGGGAAGGAGTATTTAGAGTGTATGAGGTTTGTAGTGGCACCTCTACACTATGATATCATTCTAGGTCTACCTTGGCTTGAACGTCATAAGGTTCAATTCAATTGGAACCGACGTCAAATTCAAGTACAACACCAAGGTAGGAATTTCTGATTAGGTTGTCTAGCACCTCTGAGTAAGACATCTAAGAATAGTCAGTCCCAAGATGGGAAGTTTGTTGAGAAGGTAACCATAGAGCAAATCTGGAAGAGAGATGAGTCCCAAGATGGGAAGTTTGCCAAGAAGGCAACCATGGAGCAAGCTTGGAAGAGAGATGAGTCTCTAGAAGGGAAGTTTGTTACTGAAGCAGATAGAGCAAGCTTTGGAGGAAGATAAGTCTGTATTCGCGGTGTGGATCAAGCCGATTGCACAAGAACAATCTGAGGAGGGCCAAGTGCCACATCAAGCAACGATTGATTGGATAGTTCAAGAGTTTGCAGATGTGTTTCCGGATGATTTGCCAAAGGGATTACCCTCTGATCGAGGTATGCTCTTCAAGATCGAGTTATTGCCAAGGAGTACTCTAGTGAGTAGACCAATCTATTGGCTCTCACCAAAGGAGTTGGAGGAGTTGCGAACAACACTTACAAAGTTGTTGGAGAAGGATTTCATACAACATAGTACCACTCCTTGGGGAGCACCGGTACTATTTGTTCCAAAGAAGGATGGAGGACTTCGTTTCTGTATCGATTATCATGGGCTGAATAAGCAAACAATGAAGAATGCATATCCCTTGCCTCGGATCAATGACCTGCTTGATCAATTAAGTGGAGCACGCTACTTTTCCAAGCTAGATCTTTGTAGCGGCTATTGGCAAATTCCTATTGAAGGAGAGGACGTGCAAAAGATTGCCTTTCGCACAAGGTATGGACATTTTGAGTGGAGAGTTCTACCTTTCGGACTCACTAATGCTCCAGCAGTCTTCATGGATCAGATGCATCGGGTGTTGGAGGGACTATGTAATACTCCAAGGACAAGAGAAGAGAGAAAACACAGATTGCACACTCAAACATTCGATGCCCCAAAGGAGCACCTTCTCTTTATTATATAGACAAAGAGGATCTCCTCCAAGGAAGCACCACCATAGGATTAGGGACACAAATAGGTGACATGTCAGCAAGCTCCACCCTTGGATTACTTACTTGGATGGTGACCTGTCTGGTCTAGGTCCTATCTGGTTGGTCAAACAAGCTTTGACCGAAGGGAATCTTTTAGGGAATCTTCCTGTAGGAATCTCAAAATCACATGAGTAAGGTACCATTGGAAAGCTCTCGACGAGACAAAGCAGGGGGAGGGAAGGCCAGCCATTCCTTCGTTGGGGGGGGGGGAATCTGCACATTTTTGAGGCCTAATTCATCCGTTTAGGCCTCCAAAATTGCCTTCAAAGATTTCAGGCATATTTTGGTTCCTACTCTATTAGTAGAAGTCCCCTTTTGGTGATACCTCTTTCTGATCTGTTTAGTCCATCATGTGTAACATCCTTCTAGATGTTACCAAACCAATTCTCACCTTTAAATCATATGTCTAGCTATTGGTTCTAAGGTTCTCAAGTATATTTCAGTTTTTGCCCTATTAGTAGAAGTACTCTTTTGGTGATACTTCTATCTGATCTATTTTGATCATCATGTATAACATCATTCTAGATGTTACCAAACCAAATTTCACATCTAGATCATATGGCTAACCCTTGGTATTACAGACTATTGGATCAGTCCGTGGTAGTGTTCTTAGATGATATCTTAATCTATAGTAGGATAGACGCAGAACACAAGAATCATGTACGGGAAGTCCTAAGATGACTACAACAACGGAAATTTTACTACAAGAAGTCAAAGTGTGCTTTTTGGCAGAAGGAGGTTACCTTCTTGGGTCATAAGATCTCATCAGAGGGGATCAAGATGGAAGAAGAGAAGATCAAGGCCATTACTGATTGGCCTACCCCGAAGGATGCTACCAAAGTACGAGCATTCAATGGATTGGCCAGTTTTTACGGACGGTTCATCCACTATTATGCTCATGTGGCTGCACCATTGATTGACCTCTTGGGAAAGAACTTGAGCTTCCAATGGACCACCAAGCATGAAGAAGCATTCCAAAAGTTAAAGCATATGGTGTCTTCAAGACCCATTCTTCAACCATATGATCCTCAACTACCTTGTGTGGTTGATTTTGATGCTTCTAACTTTGCAATTGGAGCTATGTTGCAACAAGAATTTCCAGATGGACTACATCCTATTGCCTTTGTATCTTGCTGACTAAATATAGCTGAAAGAAATTACTTTGCTTGAGATCAGGAACAACTTGCAATGGTATATACCACCAAGGTATGGAGGCATTATCTCTTGGGGAAACAAGTGATCATGCAAACTGATCACAAGCCATTGTTGCAGACCTTACACTTGGAGCACATGAAGAGTCAACATCATTGATGGGAAGAGCAACTCCAATTGTTTGATATCAAACTTGAGTACAAACCAGGTCGTTTCCATGTCATCCCTGATGCTCTATCATGATGACCTAATTTGAAGTCTCTTCCTCTCATTGCGGCAGCAAGTACGATGGTGTCAATTGATCCCAAGATTCATAATGAGTTTTGGTTAGCTCTACAGCAAGATCCCTTCTTCCAAATGGTACATGGTCGGCTAACAACAGGTGACAAGGAGTACAACACCTTCTTCTTCAAGGAAGGCCTTCTATTCCATGCGGACCGGATCTATGTTCCAACCAAAGGTGATCTTCGACTTGTGCACCTTCAAGAAGCCCATGATTTACCCATCGCTGGTCATATGGGTGTGGACAAGACCTTGGGTACCCTCCAACACCAATAGTGGTGGCCCAACATGACACGGGATGTTCGAGAATTTGTCCAATCGTGTGAGAGCTGCCAATGTAACAAGGCCAGCAACCAAAAGCTAGGTGGACTCCTTCAACCGCTTGCCGTTCCATCAGCTTGTTGGGAGCATGTGAGCTTGGATCTCATCACATCCTTGCCAAAGACAAAACAAGGACACACCACCATCGTGGTGTTTGTGGATAAGCTTAGTAAGCAAATCCACTTGGCACCAACTTGTGACACCGTGGATGCTCCAACCTTAGCGCAAATCTACTTCGACAATGTCTTCAAGCATCATGGCATGCCACGTGTACTCATCTCCAACCGTGATCCTTGCTTTACCAGGAAGTTTTGGCAAGCACTCTTTTAGATACTCGGCACCAAGCTTGCTTTGTTGATGGCCTATCATCCTCAAACTGATGGACAAACGGAACGTGCAAATCGTACATTGGAGGATATGTTGCGTGCCTTTGTCAATGTCCACCATACCAATTGGGATGAATGTCTTGCCGCTGTCGAATTTGCCTACAACAATTCCAAACAGGTAAGCACCAGATTCTCTCTTTTCTTTCTCAATTTTGGCCAAGATCCGCTTGTTCCAGATTCTCTTCTTGCTCCCCCTCCATCTCAAGTTCCTCATACTTCCACATTCTTGACCACTATATCCTAATCTCTCCAACAAGCCAAGTCTCACCTCCTTGTTGCTCAAAATCGCCAAAAACAATATGCGGACCACCATCGTCGAGATCTCACTTTTGAAGTCGGTGATAAAGTCATGCTATCCTCTAGTAACCTACCTCTCCCACTTGATACCCAAGTTTGTAAACTTGCCCCTAATTGGATAGGACCCTTTGATATCACCCAAATTATCTCTCTTGTTGCTTATCGTCTTGCCTTGCCTTGTCACATGTGTATCCATCCTGTCTTTCATGTTTCCAAGTTGAAACCCTTTGTTCCTAACCCCTTTTCCTTTTCCTCTCGAGTGCAACCTCCACCTCTTCCTATCCCTATCAATGATCATGAGGAGTACAAAGTTGATTGTATCCTTGCGCGTTGCCATATTCAACAAGGCCGTTGCCAACATACGGAGTACAAGGTCCTTTGGAAAGGGTATCCCCTTCATGATGCCACCTGGGAACCTCTTTCTCACCTCCACAATGCACAGACGGCCATCCAGGAATTCAAAGCTTCATTGGCGACGAGGACGTCACCAACTAGCGGCGGGGGAATATGTAACAATATGGAGTTTAGCGACGAAGTAAGTCGGGCTCACGAAGTAGCACATAAGACAAATTAGCCTAGAATATTTCGGAAGTATCTAGGAAGCTTTTTGGGAAGCTTCCTGGTCAGCTTAGCTTGCACCTTAAGTAAGTAGCTTCTAGAAGCTTCCAACTAGCTTAGCTTGCACGCCAAGTAGGCAGCTTCTAGAAGGAAGCTTCTTGAGAAGCTTCTCAAGGGCCTTGTATGCTACTTATAAATACCAAAGTCGAAGCTCATGCTAGGCATTCAGAGTTTTCCCTCATTCAAGTGTCCCAATGTGAGTTTCCATTCTCCTATTTCTCTCCTTGGTTTCGGTCTTTTACAAGGCTCCTACTTCATCTTTTGCTTGCAAGCTCACAAAATCATAAACAAGCGTATCCTTTCCAACACCCATACTTATATCTACATCAACATTGGTACTCTTATCCTCAATTTGCATGGTAATTTCAATAATATCATTCTTATCTCCAAGCCTCATGTTTAAAACTATAGGAGAAGATATCTTTGCACTCCTTCAAAACATAGCATCCATTTGGTAGTAATGAGGACAAGACAATTCAATTGATCAACAATAATCCATCCTCATTTGATTTCCACTCCAATGAGATCCCCTCCTTTGCACTTCTTACTCCAATCTATGGTTGATTTTATATGATTGCATATATCTAGCTTACTTCTTGGTTAATTTTGCACTATTCATATTCTTGGGAAACCTAATACTAAAAGCCACCAAATGATTGGCCATATACAAGAATATTATGCTCTTCTTCCCACCTATAATACCAAGGGTTAGCCATATGATCTAGATGTGAAATTTAGTTTGGTAACATCTAGAATGATGTTTTACATGATGGTCAAAATAGATCAGATAGAAGTATCACCAAAAGAGTACTTCTACTAATAGGGCAAAAACCAAAATAGACTTGAGAACCTTAGAACCAATAGCTAGACATATGATTTAAAGGTGAGAATTGGTTTGGTAACATCTAGAAGGATGTTACACATGATGGACTAAACAGATCAGAAAGAGGTATCACCAAAAGGGGACTTTGATCAAAGCTTGTTTGACCAACCAGATAGGACCTAGACCAGACAGGTTACCCATCCAAGTAAGTAATCCAAGGGTGGAGCTTGCTGACATGTCACCTATTTGTGTCCCTAATCCTATGGTGGAGCTTCCTTGGAGGAGATCCTCTTTGTCTATATAACAAAGAGAAGGTGCTCCCTTGGGGCATCAAATGTTTGAGTGTGCAATTTGTGTTTTCTCTCTTCTCTTGTCCTTGGAGTATTAGACCACCACACTTCCCCATGTATTTGACTAAAGTGCTTTGGATCCTCCATGTAGTCAAGAAGTTGCACATATTGATGAGTGACCATACAAGAATCGGTATGGTAGCAAGAAACATTTGCTTATGGCTTGAGGAATTTTATCTACATCTCATTATAGGAGTAGGCATATTCCTTGGAGGATTCATAAGAGGAGTGTAATATTGTTAGGTAGACATATTATCTAGAGGTGTCAATTAGTTTTGTAATAATCTTTAGGGATGTTATATGATGGTCTAAATAGACCAAATAGAGATGTCACCAAAAGAATACTTCCACTAATAGGGTAGCCAAAAACACCCTCAAAACTTTAGAGTCAATTCTGGAGGCTTAAACGGATGAATTAGGCCACAAAAAATAGTCAACTCCCTTCTCTTCAATAAGAAAGGTGTTGCATTCTCCCCCCTTGTTTGCCTCCGCAAGAGCTTTCCAATGTTATGTCACCCAAGCTATTCTTAGCTTCTTATAAGAAGATTCCCTAAATATTCCCTTTGGTCAAAACTTGTTTGACCAACCAAATAGGACAAGGATCTACACCTCACCAATCCATGCAGCTAATCTAAGGTGGAGCTTGTTGACATGTCACCAATCCATATATTTGATCCAAGGGTATAACTCACTTTGAGTGGATCCTCTTTGTTATATAATAAAGACAAGGTGTTCCTTTGGGGCATCAAAGTATTGTGGAATAAAATCTTGTGTTTCTCTTGGGGTTTCTCTTGTCCTCAAAACATTACAAGGAGCACATTTAGAGGATGAGGCATGTGAATTGCATTATTCATGAGAGTGGGAGGTACTAATGATACCATTCTCAAAAGATTTAAAAATTTGGAGTTTGGACTAATAGCTAAGGAATTTGGATGACATGATGGACAGAAAGGTGCACTTAGTGACAAAGATTGAATATGATTTAGACTGATTTTGAAGATGTACATGTGCTTGGAAAAGCTATAGAGAAATTGAAGCATAAATAACAATATGTGAATCATTGTCCATAGTTCAATCATTTCTATGCACTTAATGGATCAAGATTAAAATATGCAAAGTAGGCATACAAATGCTCAAAATTAGTGACAATAACATCCTTAATTTCTTCATATGCCACCTAAAGTTTATCTTTGCCTTTTGAATATGGACAATCACAAATTGTGCTTCTTGTAAAAAAAGAACTACCTCTATTTCACCTTCAAAGGGTGCTGGAGGAAACAAGAATCCACAATGAAGGGGTACATGCATCTTCAAATTTTGAAAGTGTGAAACCGAGGCCTCCTTACTTCCACATGTACACTACTCACAAAACCAAGGGAAGCAATTGCATTCATTCCTTAACTTTAATTAAAAGATACTGAACCAAAAAAAAGATTTAGTTAGAGAATTCTTGCTTGGTGAGTTGTCTAGAAGTGTGAAAGATTAGATGATTTTTCATCAAGTACTCCTCTTTTTATCTGACTTTTGCTAAAATTCCTAATTTTTATTTCTTAATCTAATGAATTTAAATCATTATGCAATAGGAGGTATTTCAGAAAGAAAATTATAGTTTTCAATGCATATCAAAATATCATAAGGTGAACTTTGATGAAACTAAAAGTGAGCAATTTAGTCCCAATATATTGGCAACTTGGTGCCATTTCTATAAAAAATTGGGTTTTATAAAATCTTTTTTCTAAAAACATATAATGAGTACTTATTCAAAATTTTTGATATTCTATTTAAAGAATGGTATTTATATTTTGATAATAAGGATATGAATGTTTAAATGATCTATAGGGAAGAAGGTGAAAAGTAGAGCAACTTGCCCACCTCTTTTGCATCTAATCAATCATAGTACTTTGAAAATAAATTATATAATGGAATGATGGTTTGTAATAAAACATGTCATAAGTCTATAATTATTTTTTGAATTTTGAGATCAATTTTGATAAATGTTTAAATTATTCTATTGTTATATTATTCTCATTCTATTAAATTATTCTGTACTGATGTAACATAAATCTTACGGAATAATGTTTTCTTTCTGTTTTATGTGCTTTTATTGTTTGCATCACTATATATTTAAAAAATATACAGAAAATTAAATATTTCATAATTTAAGGATAACATAGACATAACGTGATGCTGATGACAAGGACGCATAACACCAGAAGTATCATGCGCGAAAACATAAACGTAATCCCATCAATATCCATATCAACCCGGAAACACCATCCGATATCCAATTTTGAAAATTCCTTGGTTGGGGCTTAGCCACCTTTTTGTTTTGTTTTGTTTTTTTTTAATTTTTACGGGCTTGATGGGTCTCCTCATCCTTCGTGATGTCTACGCGGTCGCCCTTTTTCTTTCTTTGGTAATATAAGTCATCAAAGCGCCATAGCTTCCTTGTTGTTCGTAGACAATAAACTAAACGATCAAACTATCACTCTTTGGAGTTCAAATGAGGCAAGGCATCAATCTAATCTCGAATTTCCTCCTGTCAAAGAGAAGAATTGCATGTACCGTGCAATTTGATAAGGAATCGGAATGGCGACGCATTGAAGATAAAAAAGATGGAAGGCCATCAATCAATTTTGATAAGTCATGGAAGTTTCAAAGAAACTACAGGGAGCTTAGTTGAAGGGACGGGTCAAGTCTGGAAGTCAACGAGCCCAAGGAGCGAGCGTGAGAGAATCAGGAGGAGCGTCGAGACGCGAATGCATCGGGCTCGGAAGGAAGCGACGGTTCGAGTCGGGTTGGCTTGAATGTAGTGATCGAGGGAGTGATATGGATTTCTTCGGCAATGTTGCGTATGCAGAAAGGGTGCATGACGAAGAGAAAATCTTCGGCAGTCGCGAACATTCGTCGGTCGAATCACAAACTGGTATGATGGTGTGTTTTCTGGTTTCTGACTCCAGTATAGCCGTGTGAACAATCAATTTACCATCCTGTTTTGGGTTTGGTGGACTAGTGTCTGCACTTGAACCGCTCGTCTTGTGTTTGTTGTCCTCCACGACTTTGATGCTGAGCTCAACTTAATTTGGGGAATCAAATTTTGGAATATGTGCGCGAGCAAGGTTTCTGTGAAAAGTTTGGAGATCGTTCCTTCGTTCGTTATTGTTGTGCAGCTTGGAGTCGGTAACATACCAATATTGATGGAATTTTGTGAATCCAATCCGCGAACTGTGTAGTATACCCCATACTGGAGAGGTCTTTCTTGCTCTCAGGAATATCTTTAGTTGAACGCAATCAAACAGGCAGCTACTCTATGAGAAATTTAAGTGATCAAATTCCGAATACGACGAGCATGACTAGATGTGTTCCCCGATTGTTTCGTAGTTACCGCGTCTATAACATTCTAATGTATAGGTATACGAGAACAGAAGTCTATCTGGGAACGGTTATCCAGAACTCATGAAGTGCAAATGATCCATAAGCAATATGAATCACAATGCTAGGGTAATGTTAAATCCCTAAGGTAGAATGCATTGAATGTATCCTGCAGCAAAAGCATAATTGAAAACAATTGAGAATAACCGATGGCTAACGGACTACGGACTAGGAAAGAACATGAAATCGAGAGCATCTATGCAAAAGATAGCGAGGAAAAGGAAACGTGATGTAAGAACCCGCCAGTAAGCAGTGCGTGAACATTCTAATGTAGGCTTAACTTGCCGTCTCTGTTAGTTAGGCGTTGACTTCTACCAGGGCAGAAAGACCTAGTAAGCAAGAGAATGTCTGTACATGTAGGGTGGATTGAACTGCAGATTGAAAGGGGTATATTCTTCATGGCACATGCAATTCATGTATGCCGCAGTTAAGGTGTTGCAGTTTTCATTCTGTATAATTGTGAATTGAACATATTATAGGTCAGTCACAAGCGAGAATCACAAAATGGCAATTGATAAACTGAAAGGTCAGGTCAGCACACAATTGAATTTCTAAGGTATTGATGAAATGCAGTTGGCAGAAGAACAAGTTTGTTTGCTGCAACTGCAGTAACGGCACGACCGTGCGTATGTTCGCGATATGAAAAGGAAACATTCTAAAATGGATGGTCAGGAGCTTTCACTTCCATAATTTATTAGCTAATCTATCCGAAGACATTCAAGAATTAAAACGCGACTCTGTTTGTTGGGATGTGACAATCATCATACTTAATCCAAAAAGAAACAGAAGAAGAAAAAGTTCACCCTCTGGCAGGTTCTGAGGTCTGCTTTCGCTGGTTTGAGAATAAGGGTTTCACAGGCATAGGCAATCTTTTGCAAGGAACACATGGTAGGGAGTAATATACTGCATGGATTTCTTCCATACATAATTAGAATGTTCCAACTTGCTGCGGGACTGTATCTGACGCTCTGTTATACTCCTAAGTGGCGTCATGCTCTTGAAGAATATTCTGTAGTGCATGGTGTGTTGTGCGCTTCTTTCTTAATTCGCCAGAAGCATGCTACGTTGAAGAGATAACTGAGCCCGTCGAGTCTCGAGCTTTTGCAGAAGCAGAGCCCAGCACGCCAGCCCGCCCCCCTCCAGACAAGGTCAACCCTTTGTACCATTTTACTGTGATCGATGGTAGTGAGTTTCAGGTCCTAATGTATCTCTTAAATTATCTTCCAGGCTATCACCTTTGTTTAAATGTTGTCCTGATAATTTCTGTTTTAGTTAATGCTTCATCTGTCTTCCTATCTCTTTGTGGAGGGATACGTTTCCACTTCACAACAACACCTTGACGCCTGAAGACACCATACTTTATGCTAGAAGCACCCAGGGACGGGTCTCCCTTCGCTTCTGTTGCTTTTTCACATTTGTTGTCCTGTTGTATTCCTGGACTTTACAGACTTCTCGTCTTCATTATAAGCTAACAGTAAATGAATGTGTAAACTTTGTTGCAGGATTTCGTCGAAGACGCTGAGAAGCTTCTGGATTGTCCTTGTCTGGATAAGGTGAAAAGTGGTCCCTGCGGAGAAAAGCTGACTAATGCCTTCAGATGTTTCATCCTCAGCAGGGAAGAAGAGAAAGTAATTGTCTTTATCTTTTGTCCTTCAAAACTATTGAGAAAAACTATAGTACAGATCTCATGATTCGAGTAGTGTTCTTGGTTCGTCCAAATCCACCTTGAACGCGATACTGTCGGAACTTGATGTTGAACACTGCATTCAGCAGGAGTCCTTTGTTAGTCACATGTTCAATGCCGTCAAGCTGATCATGCAGCAATGTGTACAATCCCTGAAGAAGATTATTGCCATTCTTGTTTGGTATTGTCTTGAGTGGACTCATTTCAATTTTGTTTTTATCCCAATCTTACACCCGATCTTACGTACGTCCCCTGGTGCTTTGAATGAACCTTTGCAGGGTTCTAATTGCGAAATGCGCTTTTTGGATTTGGAACTTTGCATCGTCAAACACATTTCTACATATGAGAAGAACGATTGGGCGGACCCTAAAGATTCTGGATCGGTCGGTGAAGATGCTGAAAAACCGCCACCCCCTATCCCAGAGGAGTCCATAAGAATTCCAGCAGATCTCGCAGCGTGGTCTCAAATGCGATAAGGGACAAAATAAGATGCTTGTACTCGTCGGGAGGAATCAGCCTCAGCTTCGAATTATGTAATGGTACTAGAAAGCTGGATTGGTAATCTTTGGTAATTGGTAATTGGTAATTGGTAATCTAATGGAGCTCGTGAACCGTGTGAAGACCTTGAAGAGCACATTTGGCAAATACGTGGATCATCCGGAATCTTAAAGAGGATAAGAAACATCTGGGTCCGACTGCCCCTATACTAGCTACAAAGAATTTTTGTCAAGACGCAAGTCAGCTCTGAACCTTAGGCAAGAAACCTGAATCCTCCTTCCAGCTACTCATATTTACCTTTAATCTGTCTCCTGTTGAAGTATGACGTATAGGAGATGAAAAAGGTCGTGCAAGGCCAATCGACATAAGCCACGGAGGGAGATCTGTTGTTTCCACGAAGTCATTCTGGTCTTGGCCTCGTTATCATATCTGTTATCCAGCAGCCGCCTATATCAGCGGTCACGACTGAAGCGAGGAAATTAGCACAATTAAGCTCATCTTTAGTTTCTCTGTTTCTGGGCTGTCTTGAGCCTGCTCGCTGATTAAGCTTGCTGTATGTATAAGTAGGCATAGCTCGAGATCTGGATTATCCTCGTAGGCCAGCCTCCCAGAAGTTTAATCCATTGTAGGAAGCCATTATTGAGAACTTAAATGCAGTTTCGGAGCTGGTCGTATTCCACTCAATTTTGCCCCATGTATCATTTGTTGAAGCAGAAGCTTCAGAAATATAAATGTCATGAACTAGTCAGTGGCTGCTTCTCTCCTCCCTGGTTGATGGAGGCGTTCTTTAAGGAAATTTTTTTACATACATGGGATTGCAGAGCGAGAAGTCGGGGTTGTTCCAATCAGATCATGCTTTCCTCTTCTCTTCACTTATCATCCTCACATCTTACTCACTAGTATGCTCACGCTCGTGGTTTTAGTAGTGTAGCTCCATTGGTGCATCCTACAGATTGTGAGGGTAGTCAGTCCTGCAGCCAGAACAAGCATCTAGAATAGCATGGCGAATCTTCTCTATATACCTGAATGTCTTGGCACCAATGAGTTTTCGAGCAGAAACTCTGTACGAGGGGTACGGACACTTGCTCAGCTACTTCTGCTCTGCGTGAGGCACTGATGAGGTCGCATGTGTTGTCAACGAGGTCTACTATGGCCGCCTCCTGCTTCCCTTTGTTGTTTAGTGTCTCAGGACTCAAACTCAAGCGTCCATAGCGTGTATTGCGATATACTTTATATCCTGTCCTCTTTCGCTTTGCTCCCGTCACCCTGTTACACTTCGATATGTTTCTGGGGCCACACCATCCATAAGCTCTCGCATTGTTAGACTACTCCATTCCCAGCTAGTTCCCTCTCTACTATTTTTCCTTCGCTCTTTGCTTGATTCAGGTTCGACCTCTCACCACTACCGTGTTCCTACAAGACTCCAGCCCACGTTTTTCATTTTCATCGTTCACGCACTGCTTACTGGCAGTCTATCATTACACAATATTCTTCTGTTTCCTCTTTCTCGCAGTAGTTTGCATAGATGTTCGCGATTTCACGTTATTTATTAGTCCGGAAGATATATGTTGTTCTCAATTTGTTCAATTATGCCTTTGCTTTAGGTTCCATTCGATGCATTCTACCTTATGGATTTATCACTATTCTAGCATTGTGAATCATATACATCTTGCTGACCGATCATTTGCATTTGCATTTCATAAATTCTGGATAGCCCATGCGGGAAACGGCTTCTGCTCTCATATACCTGAATGTCAAATACAATTGAGCGTACTGTTGAGCGTAAAGGATAAGTCTCTCCAATTCTGTGCAAAGTTTACGATTTACATGAAGGGAAATAGAAAGTCAAGGACTGTGGTAAGCACCACAGTCCTTTCGGATACTAACTCTAACATGAGACAGTAAAACTCTTCCCAATTCAGAAACCTTTTCCATGTCAGAATTCGACACGTTGTTGGATATGGGTTTCAATCTCTTTTGGACGAAACAACCCTTCAACGCATCGTTGCAATTGCGTCACCAACGAACTTCTTAGATACAGTAAGTGGTGACTTTGTGCCTTCTTTACTCTTCGTTTTGATTCAATCATTCTAAAGCTCGGCACAGGCCGAGCTCGTAGTTATGAAATGTAAACATGGAGCCATCAATGTGGAGATGAAATTCAGGTGCCACGAAACCAGAACACGGGTTCGATGACCGATGAAAGTTTTGGGATTGTTTCGTATCACGACATCGATCGACTCCAAACCGAGTCCCCGCTAATTTGGCAGAGAATTCCACCGCGTTCGGTGCGTTACTGGCGCCACTTGGAGCTTTGGACGCTCGAAGTGGTAATCAGAGCAGGCCTTCCAGAAGTTATTTACTTGACAGGACCCCGACTACAGGTTACCAGTCAACGAAAGCGATAAAAAGACTGGTAACCCGTGAATTGTTCCCGGTGACTCTCAAGTACTTCTCGAAAATAAGTGCTGCTCAGTACTGAAATTCTTAAAAAAGAATTTTATTAGATGCCACAATAAAAAAATTTCTCTCAAGAGATTGAGTTTAATTCTTGGGAAACCGAATCTGGAGGTTATTAGATGGCAATGACATTACTGCTAGAGAGAACGAATTCTGGAATTTTGACCGGCATCATGGCAGTTCTTACCTTTGTGCTCGGTAGCAGGTCTGGCTGAGTAAATTTGTGAGCTGCCAGTAAGGTGTCGGGTTAGGGAAGTTCAGGCAGTTGTTCATTCGGCAGTTTTGGTAGGAGTGATCGGGCCGTAACTTCTGAAGGGTTTAGGTCCAACCAAAATCAGTTAAAAAGAGGAGCTACCAAAGCAAGCAGGGGCCAGCAAGCTGCCTCCGAATATAGCCGAGCTACCGGCTCACTCCAGCTGGCCGGGTGGTTACCGGTGGCCATAAGGAAGCGTCCGTGTGTTCGCCTCAGTTGAGAAAGGGAGGGACAGGCGCATAGTGTGGCTCAGAAATTTCAGCTCTATCTATTACTGTCGAATACTAATGTCGCATTTGCTCCTCATGTCCTCTCATTTCACTCAATATATGTGTCCGTCTTCTACATCCCCTCGCTGTAGCTGTAATTCAGCTTAGCGGTCGCAGCTGCAGCGACCGCACGAACGAAATTTCATCAGCTCATACAATCTCGGACTGTCGCGTGCCATTCGTAGTAGTGCAGGAGTAGATGCAACTAACTCCACAACTTGTAGAGTTGAAGATTTCGGGGAGGTTTGAGCTTTGTGGTGGTGGATATTTTCAGCTGTTTGTGCATTAGTTTTGCGGGAATGGTCTGGAGATTGAGCTTGAAGTCGAGGTTTGGTGTGGAGGACGAGGGGATTGCATTTAGCCCGGGAGAGAAGAGTCTGCCGCCGGAATCGGACGTTGGGAAAGTGGACTCGATATTCTGCTTCCTTATATACGTGTCGAATCACAGGGAGAATTTGTGATTGTAACTAGTCTAATCTGGTGAATAATTTTGCAAGTCTGAAGAGCTGAGCATGTTGGAAGCTGTCACTAGGAGCAGGAGCAGGAGGGGCAACTGACGAAACTGCCTACGGAGTAACTGTGAGCGTGACAACCCCTCAGCTGTAAACAAGCTGAGGAGCTGACGAAGATCGCAGAAAGCAAGGGAATCATCCTAAAGAGTACTCAACCGGAGGGAGAGTTGGTTTGGAGGACGTGACGATGCAACCGTTCAAGGAGAAGCTAGGTCCTTTGTTCATAACAGGGGACATGGCTACAAACAGAGTCTCTGCATTAGATGAGCATTTTGATGAAACGCTTGGCTGCCTAGCCAGTCCTTTAAAGCCAACGGCTTCATGGTTTGATGTCCGTGTTTTATACTTGAGAGTGAGCTCTTGCCCTTGCTCGAAAGTTCCAGAGTCTCTGAGCATGAAGTACCCACCCAGATGCATCAGCACCGCTTTAGAGGTTAATGGCGGAAGGGTTGCCCCATCAGAGGAGGCGATCGTGGTTCTGAGGAGGGACAGGGTCGATACAGAATCAAAAGAAGTGACCTATGTTAGCACGGAAAACCTGAGGATAAGCGGAAATGTGTCTTTTGAGATTTATCACAAGGGAGACCTGTTGCTTTGTGGGACGTTAAATCATTCGAGTTCCTCGACTAACCTCTTGGTTCATGATGATGAGTCGGAGTCTTCTGGGGGAACTTCACAACTAGGTTGGAATATGGATTGCACATGCTCTATCGAGTCTCTCGGATGTGTATTTCTCAAAGCGAAAGACGACTTTAAACTGGGATCTCCTCCTCCTTCCATGGAAGTCTGTCTGGTAGGGCATTACTGTGGACAGCCTGTAATTTTGGACCAGAGTGTGAACTTGACTGTTAAGAGACGAAGTATGCGTAGAAGGCTCAGCAACTTGAATGTCATTCTCGAAGAAGACGACAATGCAAAGGCTGCTGCCGAGGAACCGTTGCCACCGACCCGAACTTCCTTAAGGGTAAGTAATCCTGAATCTGCTAAGAGTATAGTGTATGTGGCTCCTTGAGACATGTATTGAATTCTCTTCATTATCGGTTCCTTCTGTGGTATTGCTCTGTTTCTTGTTGGGAGATGGAAACTCGAAAACCTCCGTATGTTGTCCGACGTAAATGAATATTCATACCTGACATTAGCCCTTGACGTGTTATTGCCGTATGGACAAAGCACGAATTGGTTTCCATCCGTCTCCATTCGGTTCCTGTTAGGCAACTGCCTCCTGCCTAGCAGGATATGAAAGCAAACAGCTGAAAGACTTCATTGGAAGGAGTTAAGGGATAGATAACTCCGGCTGAGATACGAAATTAGTTTTTACCAAAGATGATAATGACGGGCTGTAGTAGCAACTGTCGGGTATTCATTCTCCACATTCTTACCTTCCTTATGACTTTCCTCTACAGGATGCTGATGAGAATACCCTACACGCAGCTCTGCCAGATCGAGGGTTTGAACAATTGGACCATTACAGAGCTGCCGAAGAAAAAGCTATAGAGAGGCTGGAAAGTTACTATGCTGCAGGGACTGCCAGTGATGCAGATGATGCGGAACTATCGTGGTTTAATGCCGGTGTGAGAATCGGTGTCGGTGTTGGGATGGGGATGTGTGTTGGTGTAGGTCTCGGTGTCGGCCTGCTTGTTCGCACATATCAAGCTACATCGAAATCTTTCAAACGAGGTTTATGTTAGATTGCAAAGAGGATCCCTCGTGTGGAATGTCTTGTGGAACAGGTCCAGAAAAATTCTGAACGGACCCACAATTTGAAGTTTGTAGAAATTTGTAAGCATTGTCTGAAGTTTGTGAAAGTTTGCTAAGCTCTTGTTCAGCTTACTTTCACACTGTTCACTCTGCTCTTTTCATTTTTGTTCCCTACCGCAGCACGAGACTTATGGAGCAGTATACTGTACAACAGATACGCTAATGAGACGAAATCTAATGTGGACAGCAGTAGTTGCTTCCACCAGGAATTTTAATAGAGAAAGATAACAGATTGTACCCACAAATATATCTAAGTCTTGATGCAGTTTTCTGCTACCTAATGATCTATCACATTTCTGTCAATTTGCATGAGTTGCTTGTATTCGGCCAAGTCAAATGGATAGTAGTCTATGACTATCTACACGATAGTTCAATCTCTGGTGAATTATATTCGTGATTGTATAAGATTCACATGTAGTGTAATATGACTTGATGAAGCAAAGCAACCCAAAAGGTTCAACACATGTGAAGTTTCTGTCAATAATGATTTGAACTTGAGCTCTGTATATTTTTGAAATATATTACTTTTCCATATATATATATATATATATATATATATATATATATATATATATATATATATATATATATATATATATATATATATATATATATATATATATATATATCTCTTTTTTCCTCTCTGAAAGGATAAATAAAATACTTCTTACGAAACGAAAAAAAAATTAACATCAAAACTTTTTTGACTTCATTTCAAAGAAGGAAAACTTTATTTTACTTTGTTTATTTCGGTGAGTAAACTTATGCTCAAAAAGTCATATTCACACAAAATTTGCTTTATGTGAATAGAATATATATATACCAAAATGTATGTCTCTCTAGATGATGAAGACTAAAATACTTATGTCAGAAAATTCTTATTGATAACATTTATGTCAAAAAATTCTCATTAACAATGCTTTACTTTTACAAGCGTGTTAATTAGAATGAATACAATCTAAATTGGAACGCAAGTCTTGGTGCGAGCCCGCTGAGGTAATTACAACTCCATTAGCGTATTATTCAACTGATTAAAATAGGCTAGGATAAGTATAATATCTTACCATCTACATAGACTAAGACAAGATATAGACTCTATATCTCCTACTTTTCATTGAACTCTTTTGTTCTTCCACCAAAAGCAAGTTGAGAATTTGTCTAAATTATAAAAAAGGTACAAAATGCACAAAGTATAAAAATAAAATAAAATTCTTTCAAAACTATACAAATCATTGGAATATAAAATTTCACTAGATTTCCCTTGATTTAATATGAATAGAAATAAATATTATATATAAATAAAATTATATAATAATAATAAAAGTGAGAAATATACATTCAAGATTTAAATGATATATAAAATTAATATAAAATAAAATAAGACGTCAAAAATAAACATGAGGTCTCTATGTTTTCTTCTTATACTAATCTCATAGGCAATCCGTATGTAATCAATAAAATAGCACTTTCGGTCTTAATAGCTGAAAGATGAGGATTGTATGAATAGGTAGATTGAGAGTCGGAAGAAGTAATAATTATACTAAAGGTAGAAACTGTTAGGAATTTAAGAGGAGATTCTATAGGTATGTGTTCAATTACACTCTCATTATTACTAAGGTGAAAATGAATTTTGAAACCGCACCCAAGAAGATTAGAAAGAATAATTAGAATAAACAATCTCATGTGCAATTTATAAAACAGAATAATTAGAATGAACTATCCCTTGTGGAAGTTATAGAACAGAACCAAGGGAACAAGAAATAACGAAATAGAAGTATAGAAGTATAACCTTATTTTTAAGTCTAAAATGACATTCTCTGCAAAGACGATGATGAATTGACTAATAGAAGATCCATTACTTTTAATTGGATCTAATAGAAGTAGGGAAGATTTGTTGTAAATTATAATATCTGAACTTAAGGGATCATCAATATTGAGTATAAAATTAAAAAAATTTAGTCAATACAAGAATAAGCTTCTCTATTAAAGATTTTCAATATATTAGAAGTAATAAAAAAATGTAGTAAGTATTTGTATCAAAGAATTTTTGATGATAATATCTGTATAATTCAAATAAAGCATTAAAAGTTCAAATTGAGTCGAACTAAAAAGCAAATGTCACTCAAGAAAGCAAAAGTGGATTTGAACAGTAGTGTGAATATATAATGTTCTCAAATAACAACAAACCTATAACTTAAAAAATGACTTCAAATTCACAATTAATGTTTTAGACTCAAAATCTCTTGCTGTTGTGTTCAATCTTCACAAAGTAATATTTTCTCTACTATGTAATCAAAATTCTAAGCTTTATAAACAAATCTAGTACAACAATAATAAATCTTAGCAATGAAGATTGTATCTTTAAGGTCATTCATGTTTCAATTCTCCAAACTTCTCGATTGCTCTGTCCCTTCCTTATTGTTCCTTTTCTGATTATGGTGATTACTTTAGATCATTGCTCCTTCCCTCCCTTCTCTTCTTATTGAGATACTCTTGAGTATTGCTCCTTCTTCTTTTTAGTTTATTGTCGTGATAAAATTTAAACACAAACACAATACTACCTTTGCTATATTTCTGGAGAATATTATGATCTCTATAAATAAAGAGAGAATATTTTTTTTCACCAAGTATACTTTATCTTAGATCATTTTTGATATATTTTATATAATCATCCTTCATTTCTCTCTATATCTTTTTCTTATTAATTCAGAGTTCCTTTAAGCCATGATCATTCATGGTGCTTGTGTTGGGCTGGAGTTCAATTAATACAATTTGAATCATTTTAGGATTACGATTAACTTTGGAAATTTATCCCGTTGTTACATTCTAAAGTGAATTATTAGAATAAAGTTCAAAATAGCAATTGCTATTTTGAAAAGTGAATGATCTTATACATAAGAATTATATTTCAATATAATTCATCGTCACTTTATATCTTGATCTTACAAATACTTGATGTTTACTTTAGGTCAATTCAAATAACCAAAAGTACGTAATTTAGTCATGGTCTATATAAGTATTTTACAAAATTATTTTTTACAGATTTAGAACTAGCTATATCCCTTGAATTAGTGAGCAAGTTAATTTTCTCCCGTTTGAAAGATAATAAAACCACGCTAATAGGGGAATCACTTATTAACCTGAGCTTCTACTTTTAGTCAATCTGAACTCGATGGAAATAGGGGAAGCCCTTATTAACCTGAGCTTCTACTTTTAGTTAGGTCGATGGTTTAGTTGTCTCTTGCTTCGTGTTAAGTATGAAGTCGGTTTTTGTTGACAGATACTTGTTCAGAATCATTTCACCAGATGGTTTCGATATTCAAAAAATGGTATTCAGCTACTTTCAGTAGTCAACGATCGGACCCACCCCGGTTTTCAGTTGACTGATACTTCTTCCCAACCCGTATCACAAAGTGGTGTCGATATTTGATAGATTGTTTTCAGTTACTCTGAGTAGTAAACGGTGGGACGTTGGTTTCTCGTGGACAATTTCTACAGATTCTGGTCGCAAGATGCAAGATGCAAAGTCTTGCATCTTGCGACCTCCTGCGCCCGATTCTTGTGGATTAATACCAAAATTCAGCTCTTAAATTGGTTTGATATCAGAATTGCACAACGCCACACAAAAAGTTACCTCTCCGATTGGCATCACACCTAGGACAAGAGCTAGAAGCATTGCAATCGCAGATTTCACGTGCATGCCTTTGACTGTCAGGTATGGAACCAGGCTGAACTTCTAGAAACTGTACTGTGTTTCTGTTACTTGCTATCGTTTCTGGAACACGGGCTCCAGCAAAGCAGGAAGAGTGGATTTCATTCCCTGGAGTGTCACAGGGTGAGTGAGACTCACAACGGTATTGTAAGTGAGCTTTTCATGGCCGAGCAGGTAAAGGTTGTGGTTCCAGCACGACCCCGGCTGTATGTTTGACGTTTTTCCGAAATGAGAAGCATTGAATTAGCATATTGATTCCTTGGTCCTTGTGTACATCGATTCTCACATGGTGGGTTAGATTGCAAATATGATTCTCCGCAGCAAAATATCCGGAAGGAATTGTCTTCCTGAACTCGTTACTTCGTTAGTTCCGATCTCGTCAGGGGACTTTCAATGTGTGTTGATTAATTCATCTGTTAGTGGCCTTTCGAATTCCATTCCATACCAAAATAGGAATTCCTTTGTGTTGTGAGGTCATCACTGATGGACATAATACTTTCCAATGCCGCACAACGAACTTTCTGAATGAATTCTCCTCGTGGACATGTTACGAGTGATTATTTATGTCCCTCCAGCTTAGCCAGTCAGTTTTCCAAGTTGAGGTTTTTTTTTTTGTCGTGAAAGCTGTAACCGAGATCCGTTGCTCCAAGTAGATTGATAGATTGATCCATAGATTGATAGATTGATTCAATTCAAGCCTAAACTCTTTTCGTTGGGAGGCCGATTCAGGTTCCTATCTTTAGCTCTCGGATGCAACCGCTTCCTTGTTCTATTCTGTTCAGAGGAGAGCAGGAAAAGAAGACCAGTTCTTAATAAAGTCCAAGACTACCTAAACGAAGGTGGAGTACGACTCAGCTATCTGGGACTGTGAAAAGACGCGTCCGTTCGACATCTTCCGATTGAAGCACCACAGTAACAGTCAGATCCATGTAATTGTCAGGAGGTAACGAAGCTCCAGAGCAGCACTTGAGCTTACTTTCTGCAAACGTGGACGCCACGTTAGCACACGGTTACTGAGTCCTCGAATTCTACGAATGCAGCTACATGCTAGTAAAGCATGTTGATCTCTGGAGTGAAACTCGGAATCGGATGGCAGAATAGAATGGCCCTGAAATCCGGTAGCATGGCCATGGATAATAAATTGGTGCCAAATAAGAAACTGGCAATTGTCAATAGAGTACAAGCGCCAACAAACGTTACAATTGTGCTATTAAGGTTGAATGACAATATTAGTATATGACACCGTCAAATTGACGATAATGCTGATAGCTCGACGAAGAAGTGGGGGATGATAGATGGATCACGGAGGTTCAGATGGTAGGCAGTGGATCTATACTTCAGAGGCTTCCGACAGTTGATAGGTCATTTCATGTCAGGAACCACATGCCGGATAGGGAAGGAACTTTAATGGTGGTAGTATGAAAACTGGGGCTAGACTCGAGTGTGTGGGATTGTGAAGGATATCGTTCGCTTCTTATGTTGCTCACGCGCCAGAAGGTGAAACTCTATCCAACTTTCTTCTTCAGTCCTTCAGAGCGATAAGGAGTGAAATTTCATCTTTCCTCTCCGCCGCGTATCAGGTTTCCAAGCAGGATATTGACTTTCTTGACCTTCCCGCAAGACAGTGCAACAGAAACTTGTCTTATCTTCATTTGATTCGGTCTTTGACGCATAGAAACGGAAAGCGAAAATGAGAAGTTACTTACAACTCAGTAAGCTTGTGCCAAGATATGTGAAGGAACAAAGGCACATTGCCCTTCTTGCACCGACTAGTCGCTCCTGTGGAGCTCCTATTGTCAACGAGCTTCCCATTACTTCAACGACAGTTTGCAGGTACCTCCTGATCTTTGCATTCACAGTTCTGTAGTTCGTTTCTTGAGTTTGATATAGAATTTAGGCCGGGTGCGAAACTAAAAGAAGGATATAGCACCTCTGGCCGGTGCTCCATACAGAATGGAATCTTTGTTCATCATGTTCTCTGTGTTGTTGACGGCAAGAAAGCTCGATTCGATATGGTCCTTCACCTTTCTCTTCAGAAGATTTACGGGAAAGACTGGGCAACATCACAATAATAAACGGAATCTCATAATGGAGAATCTCAGAGCTACCTTTCTCAAAATTAATATCTAACTGAATGCAAATGTCTTATGGGAATGTGGTCATTGTGTCGTTGTCATTACTTATGAAGCGTTTACAAATGTTGTATTGTAGTGCTACAATACATCCATCTAGAAGGAATTCAGGCTTTACTTTCGTGAATAAAATAGACGATAGTCGGTCTGCAGAGTTGCATCTCCCCAGGTAAAATATACACGGCTTTTTACTTGGGGATCCTTAGAGTCATTCATAATAGTATGAGTAGTTACTTGATATCGAAGCACCTCGTGCCGCTCCTCTAAGCTCGTCACGAAACTCGAATTTTACTGTAGATCTCTTTCAATTTGCAAAACTTAGTCACAGATACGTACAAGCCAACGTGGAGAGTTCAGGGCAACTTTCAAAATGAAGAACTTTTCAGATGTAGATCCGCATCGTATGCGGCATTACTGTCCATCCTACTCGTCGTTTCCTTTGTTTCAGACATGTAGAATGACTGGTGCTTATTATGCTCTTCAATCCGGATTGAGGCTGCTAATCTGCGATACAAGTAGAACATCACCCAATGACTTCTTGTCCCGCAGCTCCAGAATGACATGAACATTGCTCTCGTCCCACAACTCCACTCTCAGGAGCATCCCTCCCGTAGAGTAGCGGAGGACTATAATTATGTTAGGAATATCGGTTTCAGCCATTTTGTGTTCGACTACTAATTGCAAGAGCAGGATTGATAGTTGCTGGCTGTGAAGTCACTATGCTTTCCCATCCGCCGATTCTTGAATTTGGTGGACATCAAGCAGGTGGGCATGAAGCTGCTCCCAGCCAAGTGGTACCTTAAAACTAAAATTGGCGCAATAATGGAAGTAGCTAGGTGCTTCTGCTCGATCTGTTTCGGCCTCCAAGTTGATGCTGCGACTTAGTTACTCAAAGAAAGTGTAGGGCCTCTGAATTCTCTTCTTATCTTAGATTCCCAAACCGTCGAGTCTAAGATCTAGAGTGAGGAATCTGAAGTCACGCTAGCTATAGTCCATAACTTGGCGTATTTGGTATGCATCCGAGGAGGTACAGACAATACTGGCAATTCTATATATGGCTCGTTTGCTTAGAGACGGAAATTGAAGGGGGAGTTTTAGTTTGGGTATACGGGCGCGTGGCACATGATATATACTCACCAACACAATCGCTAGGCTCAGTCATTTCTCAGACATTCCGTAGTGCTTTACACATGGTAAGGAAAATCGCTATGTATGTCTGCACGCTTAATCTGTCAGCAAGTATCATACTGATAGACGTGTGGTGATCAATGCTCAAGTCAGAACTTAAGGACCTCTAGAACGACGTTGTATAATGTCGAGAGGAGCTGCACCTACAGTCGACAAACTATTTCGAAACATTGTCACACAAAACTCAGTAGAAGAAAGTATGTGGAAAAAAGAAGTCAATTTTAAGGGCCTGAATCGTCTAATTTCCTTATCGTCTCTCTCGATTTCTCGCAGCAAACGAAATCCTCGGCACATGAGTGTGAACACCAGGGTATCAGGGAGGCGACCTGGTCTGAAATCGGGAGAGACTGAAGAGGAAAATCACCACGGTGCTCGCGCTGATACGGAGAGGGCCCCAGTAGGCTCCTCCAGCAGTCGGAAGGAGATCGAGAGTTCTTCGAATCAGTCTCAGAGAGAAGTATATGAGGAGAAGAATGTTGATTATCACGTGGACTTCACACGAGTCAAAGAGGCTCCTGCTCTAACCAAGGAGCAGTGGTGGTATCCAGACCCTTTCACTGGTCATTATGTTCCCAGTTCTAACTACGGGCAGATCTCATCGTCCATAGTATTGAAGGAAGGGACTGCCATTCCGGACGAGAAGACCGGGAAAAAGCCTGCACCCAAAGAACCTGTCAAGAAGCTTAGTGGAACCCCTTCGAAGGCAGATAAAGGTGGGTGGTGGACATCTATGGAAGAAATGCCTGATCGTTGGGAACGTTGTTAACGATGTTCATTTCTTGTATTTAAAAGCATTCTCCTGGTTGTGCACGGTCCTTGTATTTCACTCATAAGCTTTGCAGAGTCAAGTTATCATGATCATCGGTTAGAGATTAGGTCCAATTTTCAGCTGAATACCAGGGCTACAACTATTCCAGTGAGAATACATCACGGATCATAAATCCAACACACTATAATTATGTTTTCTACGATTGAGAAGCACTTGTTTTCGCGAGTTTCTAGAACTACATCGCAAGTTGTAGACATTCTGCAGGCATTGATCCACACGAAGACAATTAGAACAGTTTTCACATGCTATCAAAGGGGTATATATGTTACGTGTCTTGATTATTCCAATTTGTAGATTGGAATATTTTAGTAGATATTTGTATCTACTAGCACTGGTAGAAGAAATTGAAGGATTTCTCTCTCGCATGGTTATGGTTATAGTGTAGAGAAATTCATAGACTTCTGTCGTGGGTGTTAGGAATGCCATATCATCACATGTATCGGGCGATCTGTACACAAAGTCACAGCTGTATACCATTCGTGCTGATTGTGAGAATCTCGAGATACTTGCATGGCAGTTTCGCACTAGCAATGTTATTTTGCCATCGGAGTCGGTACTGTTTGAGATTTCAACCGTTCTTTAATATATAAAACGTAAATGGAATTCTCATATTTTTAAATTTAGATATGTCATGCACTTTCATGATTCCTTTTAGCGATAAATCGTCAATCGACAGGGCCACTCTATGCAAACTGACATATAAGTTCCTCTACATCGTACTAGATTGAGAGCAGTGAACATCAACGAAGTGGTGGAGAAAATTGAAATTTTGAGGAATATCCACTTCCTCACAATGTCCCATATTTTCAGGAAATTTCCCACCTTCAAAAATTGAAGGTAAGTGAACCCGTCCACATGCTAAGATGACGAAACAAAGCATAAATTCTTGCAGAGGTTTCAAGATATACTTATCAAATGGAAAGGTTAGAACGCGTTACATGTTCTTATCATTAATGCAAGAAGTAAATTTTTGTATATAACGAAGCCAATTGAGGAAAAAAGCATTCCTCACGAAAATAAGCCAGGGCCAAGAAAATTCACCGATTCACCAGACAGTTTCAAAAAAATTAGTAAGAGGAAATTGTCATGATGAAATAACATTTTTTCAAAAATTTATGCATAACTTAAGCTAACCTAAGCATGTATCGGATAATATAACTAAATCGATATCCGTGGACTTTTGATCTAATATGATTCCACTTTACAAAATTTTGTTGTGTTGGCTCAAAATTTACACTACCACAAGTTTATGGGAATGAGAGATCAAATAAAACTCATAGAACCAAATCGCTTAACTTAGAAAACCAATCATTAGTTTCGACTCCGTCTCTGCTCAAACCACTTAACTTAAAAAACTAATCATTAGTTTCAAACACTCTCTCTACTCCTAGTGGCTCAGTTTATAATTTACTCGGAGAGTTAGACGGAAAGAAAAGGGATGTATTTCGATGGTCCCTCAAACTTGCTTAACCCTCTTTGTTGCTTGAGTGAATCAATCGCCTACATCTGCCTTCCAGGCGGTCTAAAATATGTTCATCATTCGAGGTGAGTGGAATCCGAGAACAAAAGGGATGTATTTCGTCGGGGTCTCCGTTTTACTTTTACTTTACTTAAATTTGTTGTGTGATTGTGTTCATCGATTTCCTGCACGTAACTTCCAGGATATCTGTAATATGTTCATGGGCCGAGGTGAGTGGAATCGGGATAGGGTACTTCAAATTCATCTCAAGAAGATGGAAGGAAAACTTAAGGTTCAAAAAGGTTTCTGTTAGTAACTTTTTTTAATTTCGAAAATGTTTATGTATACTAATAAAATATAAAGAGATTTTTTTAAAGTAGTTTTTTTTTTTTTTAACTTCAGATAAGTATACTGAGTGGTTTTCTTACTTTATGAAACCTTTTAAACCCTATTTTGGAAAAATAGGGTTTTCCACGCGGTCGCCCTTTCACTATTTTGGAAAAATCTTTTTATTCATTTAAATCTTAAGTATAATACCAAATTGCTTTTTCATTACTCATTAACATCTTACAAACACTATAAAGCGTTGATCCAGTTTCCTTTGATATGGATTCATTTTGAGCATGCACATTTATAAAATTTTCCAGGCCTCGAAAGGATTTACTCGTGAGTATTCTTCAGATATTAAGAGTAAATTTCGATAGATTCTCTAAAGGCTCCAAAATAACACCCACCATGTTATTTCTGCGAATCAACAAGAAGAGTTGGCGAGCTTGCTAAACCCACGAGTGAGAAGACCTCTTGTGGGTGGCGTTTCTTATTACTGATCCAATTTGACAATATACGATAAACAAAATAAGAGAATAGTGGACAGAGACCTTATGGCTTTGACTACATTCCGTGTTTGTAAGTGTCTCTTGGTGGTTCTTCGGCATGTCCATGAAAATGCTGGAGTTTGGCATGGTCCCAGGTTGATTTGACTTGTTTTTAACTTCACTACCTTTCTGTTCCCGAGAGACCTGTGAACCTTTGCTTCCAGGCTGTGCGCGAGTGTGAGGAATCTTGACCAATCTAACACCACAGACAAAACCAATTGTGGTCAACCTCCCCCTAAAATCAGGACATTGATGATCATATTGGTGGTCATTTCTACACCGTAGCATATGCTTCAACAAAAGGCCACTAAACTGACTGACGCCTTGGAATTGCTGGCCTGGAATACAACTCTTTATCTTTGGGGTATGTTAGCAATTTCAATCTAAATAGCTTTCAACCATTTTGTAGGAGATCTTCAACATATTCGATTAACAGACAGGAGAAATATTACTCGTTCCTAACACTTTATGCAATTAGGGTACTGTACATGACTGAGCATAATAAAGCAGCAGCTCACCATGAGAGCATTAAGAGAAAAGAAAAGTTGATTCCGGGCAAGGACCGCAAACAATCCGTGATTGATGCAATTTATGTAATTGATAGGTGATCGATATCGTGGATACATAAGAGAGGGAGGGAGACACTGGTACTCGGTATTGGAAAGAAGAGTGCTGGAAAGACTCTCGGCCTTTTCAAGGACACGATTCAAATTAAAAATTACTTGACAAATCACCTTAGTCTCTTTCATTTGCCCCCTTGATCAAATTTAACAAGGTATATGTTTTTCTATTTGCAGAGATGCCTTTTCTTGGATCTTAGTGATTATCAATCATGTCACATACAACGCAAATGGAATCATCCTTAGTCTCATTAGAAGTAAATCGTCTGTGCGTCCCTTTTTTATACCAGTCGATCACTCTTAGGACTCCACAGCAACCAAAAGAATACTTTTATGCACAAAAAGTATTCCTTCGATCACTAGATCAAATACAGAAAAGCTCCAGTAATAATATGTCAATATGGCAACTACATATAGGAGACAACTCTGGAGAATGATTACTATGAAATGCGCCATTTCATGTACATCAGCACTAGACAATAGCCAACGTACTTATCACCATTTTACCCCCCATGTCTCCTTCCTTGAACGGCTTGTTATCACACGCGGTCGTATGAAAGAAGGTATCGGATCGTGTTCTACGCGGTCGCCCCTTCACGATCGCGACACGGTTTGAATCACAATGTTGGATAATCGGGAGGAAATCTGGGGTATTGTACGGAAGAAGCAACATATCCCCTTGAGGTGGAGAGATCTCAATACGTTCCTTCTCCCTGCTGGTTACTGTGGAATATGCAGTTGTCTACAAGGCATATTCTTACATGAGAGATAATGCTTATCTCTAAGACGTTCAGGGGCAACTAATGAATATTACTGGCTCTTGGGCCTCCCCAATTAGATCATGTGTTCATAATTATGTTCCTCGTTAAAAAAATGTTTGGAACATGGGAACACAATACCTTGTAAGATCACAATGAGCCCTTCTAGACAAATTAATCGGACTATGCTCGGTTAAAACCCAGGGAAAATCAGCTTGACAGAAGTGATGCAAGAAGCTCACAATCTTAAGTCTACTGAGGACGAATTCCAAAAAGTGTGGAAAAGTGGCTCCTCAGAAATCATCAGAAATGAACCCCAACATTTGTTGTAGAGCTGCCGACCACTAAAATCCATTGCATTTTTCAATCGAGACTGCATCTAAACTATAAAGAATGATTTCAGAATCTTCACTGAATACTAGAGTGAATCCACAGAGTAATCCGAGTTAAATCCCATCCCAGAATCATATTGTTGTTCCCAGAATGTATCAATTGGGGAAAAGAATTCAACTGAAACCAGCAAGGGCCAAGGTCAATTTACGTTTACGTGATTAGCTTCTGTGGTCTGTGGAAAGGCAACGCAATGGTTTCTGTCCGAGCAAAGCTAACACCGGGTAAGTGAAGGCTGTAAGCAAAACCGCGTTGTTGCTTCACCCGACCTGTGCGGAAACCGCCAAGCTGTTACCGGTTTTCTAGTGCAGAAACTTACCGGCGGCTCGCGCTCCGCGGGACACGTCCACCGAGCGGCCTCAAAATATCCAAAGCTGAGGGGCCTGATCAAGTAACTGCCCGCTTCACCAGATCTGCAAACCATGACAAAAGGGACGGAGGAACGTTCAGGTTCGACCGAATCCGACGGCATTTTCTTGTAAGAACCGACTTCCTGGATATCCCGGGCAGCCGGGGAACAAGATTCATAGCCATCCACTGAAAGTTCAGGGACGGCAATATCTCGTCCTTCCTTCATTACTCGAGTGGATCGAAGATAACGGGAGCACTTTCCCTCCAGCTTTTGTCGCTCTAGGCAGGCGTAGACGCTCATTTCGGTATTTTTGTCGCTCTAGGACACCGGCAAGGACGCTCCTTTCGGTGTTCTTTCGGTCGTAGGGTGCGGGCACTTCTTTGTTGATCGTTCTTCCCCTTCCCACTGCCATCTCCTTGTTCTCGGCCCAGTTGGCCACCGTGCGAGAGCCTCCCCTTCCCCGGCACAAGTGCTTAGTATGACTTGAACGATCGATCGGTTGATTTATATTTACTTTCAGCCATCTGGTGGAACGTTTTGGAGCCGATTGTTCACAGTGTAATCGAATTTGATCGGGCTGGCCCGATCTAATTCCTCAAGGCTGGAGTTCTGCACAGGCACTATGTGTGTCCCGGGACCCGGAATTGGCTGCTCTGCTCAACGATCTGTCGTCTTGGCTGCATTCCTCTCGCCGTAGTTTGATTTGTGTGGAGTTGAGGATTAATTTTTATCAAGTAAAGCATTGCTGACTGATCGTTGAAGAGGGAGCGAGCGGTCGGGCCAAGTGGAAGGAGGAGTCATAATCTGTGGTCGTCAGTTGGTGGTTGTTTATTTCTGCGGCAGGGGGGAAGCTTGGATTCAATCAGAAGTTCTTTGCGGAAGAAATCTATTGCTGCGATTCAATTTTTCCCCGTGGCTTGGTGACATCCCGGGCGGAGGCAGGGTTTCCACGAAGAAGTATTCGTTAGGGTTCTCAAATACAACCAGCCGATAAGACAGTGGCAGAGAGCGAGGGTTGGTAACTGGAGCCATTGACAAATCGCCACCATAATGAGTGTCGTGGGCGTTCAGAGACAGAACAGCTGGTCTCGCTCGTTGTTTCGACGGGACTCGTTCGAGTCGGGGGGTGGTGTCCTTAGAGACGACCGTGGTTGGACACCTCTCCACGTCGCATCCCGCATCGGAGATTTGGCGGAGGTATTAGATGCTCGTCTTTCATGAAGTTGTTTGCAGCGAGTTTGGAACAACAAGCTTGCACATGAAGTCTATCTTACGTCTGCTGAAACTTCATTTGTGTGACTATGAAGTCAAGCTAGTTTTGGAGTTACTAATTTGCAGTTGATATTTGGCTAGACTTTCACGTTGCTTGATATTTATTTAAATATTTTTTATTTTTTGTCATTTGTTAGAAGTAGTCCTTTGGCGCAAGAGTAGATTGCCGTGAATGAATTCCCTCCAAGTTGATTGAAGGGTAGGAGTATCCATTTCCACAGTGGGTTTGGAGTGTAGTTAATCAGAACCATTTTCCTCTTTGTCGTTTGGTAGTATGTGGTAATGGTTTGATAAAAACTAGTCTATGCACATATGTAGTACACATGTGTATGGAACGGTAATGTCACACGATCACCACATATATGTGTAGCATAAGGAATGTGTGGCTTTCACGTGTCTAGTGTCTTCTGCACTCTCGAGTCTTTGTTTCCACCTTTTGCTCTCACTTGTACCGACATGGGAATAAATTCTTTTCAACATTCAAATCGAACCAGAGTGGACGGATTTACCTATCTAGCACACCGGATTATCCATGCGTTAGCAAGACCCCCTGACAGTTGTGTATCACAGGTACAGCGCCTGTTAGATGAAGGAGCTGATGTGAACGCCCCAGCTTGGGGACCAAAGGCGCCGGGAACTACTCCGCTGCACTTGGCAGCTACCGGAGGACATCTGCACGTGATGGATGAATTGCTCGAGCGTGGTGCCAACATTGAAGCGCGCACAAAAGGAGGCTGTGGATGTGAGCTGCTTGACAATTTGTCGCATCCGTCTTTGCTAGATACTTGTAGCGTATTTTCTTTCTCACTTCTGCGCTTTATGCTAACTTTGCAATGGTATCCATGGCGGAAGTTTCGTCGTCTGGACTTGATGGTGTGGTACAAGAGTGATAATCCATCACTGTTCCACCACCACCGTAAGCGTTGCCGAGATTCTCTTCAAACTCTGAACGTTTATTAGCTTGAAACGAACCCGTATCATTGTTGAGGAAACATATTCATGTATCATAATAGTACATGGTCTACTTAATGGATGGTCAACCACAAGACGTGGGTCGAGTAACGTGTCGATCAGCATCTTAGTAAGCTGTGTAGATGTTTTGGGCCCAAGCCGATAGAATCTCACATTCCGGTTTCGTGAATTTTTCTCTGTTAGTCCAAAAGATTTGACTGACCGCCCAGACCTCTGTTTACATTTCGTCCCTTGTTTCTGTCTCTTGACTGTACATTTCTAGCTAGTAAGAGTATATGGTGCAGTTCTGCAATGAAGTAAGGCCGTGACAGTGGCAATCATCATCAATGTAGTAGCAGAGCTTGTGCGTTCACTATTTAACCGCCTTCCTGATGGTGCACGTGATCTGGTTGGCGGGGTTTCAAGAGGGAACCCCCAAATGGTCAATTCATCCTTGACCTTGGATCATACCCGTATTTTTTAATACGGGAATTGATGGTCTCAGGCGAGTTGGTTTTCTTTTGTGGTCTATATCTTGGACAATTGTCCCCTGTAATTTTCTCCGGGGTCTTGTCGTGGATTGTCCTGTCAACGACGAAAGAAAGCATCCACACTTTATGCTGACCTGCAGTGTCTAACGATGTGGTTTTGCAGGGACTCCTCTCCACAATGCAGCGAAGGAAAGAAACAAGAGAGCAGTTCGTTTTCTACTTGAAAATGGTGCATTTCTTCCACCGGACATGTGTGACGGTCGCTTCAACCCCCCTCTTCATTACTGTCCAGGACTTGAATGGGCTTACAAACTGCGGGGAAAGATTCTGGCGAAGCGGTAAGTAAAAACGAAGCATCTACATTAATTTATGAAGGGAAACCGATGGGAAAGATTTTGCGAAGTAGATGAGCAACTAGTATGTGTACCAAAATTACCAAGGAACAGCCACATATTGTGCTGTTAAACATTTATAACTACTTGCTGATTCTACTTAGAATTATATGGAGACCAAGTGGGTACCTTTAAGCATAAAGTGTTCTTGAATTTTTTAATAATTGATGAGGTGAACAAACCAGATTGTTCCATTGCTGAAACGTGGAGCGAGGCGCTCTGTTTTACATCTGCCCGAGTAGTTGTGTCCCTTTTCCTCTAATTGGTGGGCACTAGCATTATATATGTGTGCTGTAGTAGTCGGATCTGTCATAAATGGAGATTGAAATACATATGTTGCAGTAGTGAGAGAGCTCTCCACTGAGGACGAAATGACCGCAGTTGCTTTTCGGGCTATCTTCTAAGCGAGGTCAGAGTCAAACGCGAAAACAGTCGGGTGACATGCATTGTCGCTAACCAAAGCGCTCTACTTTCATGTTCGTACATACGGAGCTGGCGAACACCTTGAAGCCGAGTATAAGTCTTAAACAAGATCTTAAGACATCCATGTGATTACTTCAAAAGCGTCTTCTACCAAGCAACCTCGTGTAGCTAAGCGTGCTCGTACTTCATTCGCATGGTTCATAGTCGGATCACATTTCGAAAGGGAGAGCAAAGCTTCCTAGGAACTTCCAGTTCGTGGAAGTCAAGACTCGCGGATGCTTCTTTGGTGCAGCCTCTGCGGGAGATAATCTGACTACGCAGAATGTTACACGACAAGTTTCTTTCTCAACCACAAGGGTTGGAGAGTGAATCCCACGTCACACAGATAGTAAAGAGACGGACGAATTGCAAACCTGCACGAATGCAGCGAGAGCCCGTAGCTAGAATGAAGAGTTCCAAAGACGGAAATATAGAAGGTAGCTAGCTACCTGGGAAAATCGAGCTGAACGGTAAAGGTCTGCATGTGGCATTTTGGAATTAAGAGAATGCATAAACATGGTGGTAAGCGGTAGATGACTTCACCTCGGTGCCCAAACTGTGCTTATGAAACGGAGAATGCAACAATTGTTACGTTTTACTCCAGATCTTATCAAGATACATTTCCTGGTATTTAGTGAAAGTGAATAAACATCTCCAAACCCTAATAATCAGATAATAACCCGAAGTAATAGCTTAAATCAGATCGTGTTCTATGAGTACATGAGTCTTCAAACACTAAACATAAGAGAACACTCAACAAGTATTCATAGCAGATTTGCGGTTCATCAATTATACACGAAATGCAAGAGCTTATGTACCGGGTTTCTGTTTGAGTGTTCATGATACCGATGCAAACTAAATTACTTCCAAAAATATCGCTTAGAATTCGAGTCGACTGAATTACGCTGGCTGGCACTCGACTAGGAGTGTAGGGCATTCTTCCAAAAAGCATCGTTTATAAACTAAGTAAATTGTGTTGGCTGGCTCTCGAGGAGTAACTGTAGGGTATAAGAAACAAAAGTGTTGCGATAGAAGTGGGAAAATGCGAAAAGAATGCACATGAAAATGCAGAATTGGAAATATGCTCCTTGGCAGAATGCTCACAGTCATAAAATTACCAAAGATGCACAAACTTACGAAAGCTTGCTTTGTACTAGAACAAATCGACAAACCGGATATCAATCGAGTTGGGAGAATTGGGGGAGTTGCAAGCCTTGCCCCGTACAGAAATGCGTTGACAAGTAACATTCCTGCTTCGTTAGCAAAATGCTTAATTTATAAAGCCTTGATTCCTCCAAGAACAACTGGACAAGCCAAATTCAAGCTGAGTTGGTGGAATTGAAAGAGTTGCAGCATCTTCAACTATAGGGGAATTCGTTACAAAAACAATTCCTGCATCTTTGGAAATTTTCGAAGTTGCAATATCTTATATTTTCCAGCAACCTCTTGACTGGAAAGATACCATCTATATCCCGGGAATGGACATGGATAATATGGTCTTCCTCAACAAACCATTTGCCTTAAGATTGCACATTTCCATATGAAATATAGCTCAATCACCGTTCTCCACAACGTTTCAGTGACAGTCGTTTCAAAGTCCTTATTTACAGAACATTCCAGTCTATTTTGAGTTACAACGATAAACAAAAACAAAGATGACCGGCATGTTCTAAATGGAATGAAATTGGGATCTATAGTGAATTACAAGACTACAATCTAATTGTTCATGATATTAGATGGCAAGGAGGACTCCTATGACACGTCAAGCTAAAAGGGGTACTATCAAGCGTTTCTGAGAACGTGAGATGCCGGTAAATCGATATGCCAGAAACTCCAGTACCGTTGTTAATCCATCTATATAACGAGTGCTAGAGTAAAGTGCAATCCTTACCTTAATGTACGGATTGCTAAGGAAAATAAAGATTGTCCATTGCCCGACCAATCCTACCTTAAGATTGACAAGTTCACTATATCATCTGATCTTTGACTTTTACCATCGGTAATAAAAAATTGTGCGTCAACCAAATACTAACTCTACCTAAACCTGCGAGTCAACTATATGATCCTAGATAAACTTTTGGTGTTCAAGTTCTTATTACCTCTGACCTTATAACATCGGGACTAAAGTCAACTATATATCAAGTCTTAGACAAAATTTTGGTGAATTTAGTCAAGTTATTATTTACCTCTGACCTTTTAAGATATGGACTCCACACACTAAGCTCCAGTTTCTTTCAGCTAAAGAGTGTTACAAAATGTGAGTCAATCAACCAAATAGTACCGTAGGTGTACTAATTTTATTCTCAATCTTTTACTTTTAAAAATTGGACTCCAAATAATCCGCTCCAAAGCCTCTTGAATTTACTCTTGACCTCTTACCACAAAGTGACTCTGCATTAAAAGGTTCTAAACCTCAGATTTGAGAAACTTTCATGAAGTAAGAATATGGAGTCTCACCTTTCCCATCTAATTCATAATCAATGGTCACGTTTCACATTTTGGCTGAACTTACCAGTAAGCTACATGCCAGCATGGTGTGACTCAAGAGTGTTTACTTGTGTAAATAGACTACATAATTTTATACATAAAATGATAATCAATTCAAATTAAAAGTAGAACACATGATAAATTTCTCACTAATAAGCAGGGGAGACTATGCAAGTTTATGAATATTTTAACTCAATTCTGTTTAAATATTTCATAAATTTTTATTTCATTTAAGGCTCATAAATTTAAAATAAAAATCTTAGTATGGGAATATCAAAGAAACACATATAAATTTTATAATATTTTCAGATAAACATATGGAAAGATAGTTCCTTTATTAAGTTCCTTTGTTGAACTCATAAATTGTTGTATATTTGATAAGTTACTAGAAGAGCTAATATCAAGCTAGAATCTTTTTTATGATAATCAAGAGAAATTAGAGGCTTTGTTTAAGCTAGAAATCTGCAGTTTTAGTCGACCTAGCAAACAACTGTGATGTATATATATATATATGAAATATATATATGACAGGAGATTGAATTTATAGCAAGAGGTTATAACATTAGGGAGAGATTACAAGTATTGTGACTAGCTTGAGAACCATCTCAAGTGCATTCACCAAGTCACTAGTAATTGGTGTTATTGTAGTGTGGTACTTCTTGGAAATGCATTCATAGGCAACATTCTTGCATCTTGAGGAAATTGTTCAAAGTTGTAAACTCTTATTGCTCTTCACAAGCAAATTTACAAGCCAAATACTATCTAAGTTGGGCAAATTGAGAGAATTGGAGCTTCTTCAATTGTATAAGAATGCATTGACAAACCAAATACCATCTAATTTGGGAAAATTGGGAGGATTGCAAGATCTTGAATTGTATGACAGATGCATTGATAAGCAGCATTTTTGCATCCTTGGAAAATTGTTCAAAGAACCCTTACACTCTTCAATAACAACTTGGTTGGAAGGATAAATTGTTTGTGGGAAATTTTTGAGAATAAATTGTTCATATATATCTCAATATGAACCAGCTTTCAAGTAATATACCATTCAGCTTGATTTATTTAAACAATCTCAAAGACTTGAGCTTTTTGGAGAACCAATTGTCAAGGGTCATTTCTTGAGATTAGTGTTCTCTTTATGTTTCCTAGAAATTCTTAATGTGTCTCTTAATGAATTGGAAGGAATTATACCATACACCATTTCAAACCTCTTAGCCCTAGTACGGCTCAAATTTGATACCAATAATCTTATTAGTGTAATTCCAACCACTCTCAAGCATTCATGGAATTCATTGAAAACACTTACTCTGGCCAACAATAGACTCATCGGTCAAGTCCTTGCCTCCTTGAGTAACTGTATATACTTATCAATGTAAAACTTGAGCTACAACTCCTTCCATGATTCTTTACCAAGAAGTTTCACAACTATAGTTAGCTCATTATGAGTTCTTATAATGTGCTCAAATGCCTTAATTTGCTCATTTCCTTATTGGATCCTACTATCAACTTATTTTTAGGTGTTAGACCTTTCAAACAAGAGATTCTATGGAAATCTTCTTGGAAACTTGTCTAATATGTACGGCTTTATGCATTTGATTTATATCTACACAACTTTATGCATTCGACTTATAGCAACTTTAATGATGAAGGTGACATCCTTGCGGAGAAGATAGTGGTGTTAGCAAAAGATCAAGAGCTTTCCTGACATACTATTTATCCATCCAGATTTCCTTCAATGTATACTATAACAATTTTAGAAACGCTATCCTTGAGGACCTCGGTAGACTTCATGGAATGTGATACTTTATTTCTTTCAAGCAATAGTTTCAATCGTTTCCTATCTTCTCACCTGTCCAACCTAATAGTGTTGAAGTCCCTTGATATATCTAGGAATAACTTATCTAGAGTAATTCCTCTTCCTTTTGCTCAGCTAAGCTCGTTACTAGTATATTTGAATGTGAATTTCAATTATATGATATTCGGCAGAGAGATTTCCATTTCTAGTCAAATCTAATTGATGGAGAAAGCAATATTTATATGAAACCCTTTGTGGCTTGCTTTTGGATCCATGTAGCATAGAATCTGCAGCAACTTAGACATCACATTCAAAAGCGAAAGAGAAAATAGTCCCAGTAGAAGATTTACTATCGTGGTCTATTGATGACTGGATTTCACTTCGTGCATTTATAGTGCGCTTTGTAGCTAGTTTGAATGTCACATTAGAACTCACTTTTGGTTCATATAGATTCAGCAGTACCAATTTCAACTAATTTTTATGAGTTCTCCACTACATTCGGCCCGAAAAGAATGTATAGATAAAGGAAGCGAGATATAGAGAGTAAATTCCGTAGACACAAGATTGATTGTCCTCGTGTGGCGATGGATGTTTTCAGAAGTGCAATTTCCTCCATCTAATAACCATCTTGATAGCTTTGTTTAGAAGATTCCACTGCTTACGGATTAACAGTCGTTTCAGTGAGGAGTTCCGGAGAATACCTTCAGATGTTTGTATTCGAGACTTCGGTCCTGAGAGTTTCAGCCTCGTGCTCTTGTTCCCTATTTGCGTTTGCTTTTGTTTTGCTTTTTACTTCAGGGTACACAATTTGCCCTTTTGGGTCCCTTTTGCAGTTCGATGTTGGCAAGTAATATTCTCGTCAAAAAATGTTAAACCCACCCTCCCACCCAATATTGCATAGAAAATGCCACTAACATGCAATACAGTAGGCGTACAGAAAAATGTCCGACAAACTATTGTAATCGAGATTTTCTTCCCGTTTTCCCCTTGAAATTGAGCAAGATTTCTTGTCTTTGTGCCAAAATCCGTGTCCGCTTCGAGAGTCTAATTATTCTTTCCAGTCATTTCTTTGGTTAACTTCTAATAAGCTACGAATTCCCGGGCGTTTCATTCTAATTTGTTTGAATTTTAACCATACTTGTTTGCTGAACTCCCAACCCCACAGGGATCTAAAATCTCACGGCTTAAGGAACTCGTTAGACTTTCCAGCCCGACTATGTTGAATTCAACCATTTTCTTTCCTCCCAACTCCCAAAAATTGAACTTTCGACGACTGAACCACCCAAAGCCCAAACTACGGGGCCGAACTCACCCATCCACCCGAGAATCTAAATTCTACCCATGCAATTTCTTGTTCTCCAGCCGAATTTTACAGCCGACTCGACAGTGTTTCTTTGTCTAATTGATTCTCTTTCTTTCTTGGACTCATCTTCTCCGTATTTAATAATCCTCTTCTTCTTTTCTCGAACCGGTCCAGACGCATCTGTGAATCGAGTTCTTCGTCCTCTTGAGAATCTAATATCTATATCATATTAAATATAGATTGAGTGATGATCAGATATGAATATGATTGGACTTACGTGGATCACTTCCTACGCATATGAGAACAGAAACAATAATCTCCACAAATAAACAATATACTCTGTCTGATGCTGGTCACTAACCCCTTACAAGCAAAGATATTGGCGCGAGTAACCATCCAGGTGGAGTAGTTTCGACTATACTACCAAAGGCAAAGAGCACCACTATACAAGATGGATATTTAATAGCTTACTCTCGTGGCTTGAGATATTTTTGTGTATCTTTATCATCATCTTAATAGTTTGTTTCAAGAGGGAGGGACTATGGTTATCTCACTTGTCATGTTCATCTCTTCTTTCAGATGATAAAGAGAGTCACTATGATTTTTATGATGTTTCTTGATGAATAGATGTACAACAGCGCAAACTTTCATTGTGTTTAGGACTCTTTTTATCAATCTATTGGTCATGCCATTTGAAGACCTATATTACCCATTTCCAAAATAGATTATTCTGATTTTTTCCTCTCTTGTTTTTCATTGAGGTCTTAGTTTTATATGAGGTTTTTTCCTTTCTTCTTTAGGCCTTATGCTTGCTAATCTTTCTTGCATTTCCTTGTATTTTCTTTTTCTTTTTCTTTTTCTTTTTATTTGGAGATATATTATTTGACTTGGTTTCCAACTTTTGCTGCAACTTTGGGTTAAATTAATCTTCAACTTAACAACCTAACTACGATTGAACTCCAATCCAAAAATTTGTTTAGATGTTGTGTTCAAAATTAGAATTACACCCATCCATATTGCATTTCATTCCGAGTCGGAAATGGACCTGGATGACTTTTTACTTCCTCGACAAACCATTTACCTTAAAAGTACACATTTCCATGTGAGTTATAGATCAATCGCCGTTTTCGATACGTTTGAGTGATAGATGTTCAAAGTTATTAATTGCATACAAATTCTAGTTTATTTTTTGAGTTACCTCGGTAAAGAAACAAAGATGATGATTGGCAATGTCATATTTGGAATTTGGATCTCTCAATGGGAAATTGTAATAATATAATCTTATTGTTCACGATTTTAGTTGCCAAGTAGGACTGGTATTCCAATGGTGAGTAAGTATTGAGCGTCACCTTCCACCTCCGAATACTATAGGAGATAGAAGGTAATGAAGCTAGAGGGAGAAAGGGAGGAGGAAATGGAATTGGGGACAACGGGGACAAACTAGAAGTTGAGGTTCCAGGGTCAACGTGAGTGCCCTTGAAAGCCCCTGCTCGTTGGAAGCAAGATGGATCTCATATTTGCAAATTTCATTGGAGTGATGGATAGGGGTTGTGGAGATACTCATTTTACTATGGTGATCGGATCTGAACGTGTAATCTAGTTGGAGGAGGAATGATTTCATTTGGTTACAGATAGGTTCTTCTCAGTTTTCATTTTCTTTTTGTTTTATTCTTTATCTTATTTGGTTTTCTCTTTTTGTTCTTCCTTTTTCTTGGTTGGTACTTGTTTTTCAGTATATTTCTTTTTTGTCCATGTGTTATTTCTTGTGTTCATCCCATTGCATAAAAAGAAAATAGTAGAATATTCTTTAATATTTTGTTATCCTAAGCAATACTCCTCATCTAACATTCCATATTCTTTAGATATATATAATTGTGTCACCAATATTTTCAACAGATCTAGAGTTATTCAAATTCTTCTAGATAAAATCTCTTTGATCTATATCATATACTTTGCACAAATAAATAGATCCTAAATCTATGTCATATGCTTTGCTCACCTCAATGGGATCCTATATAGATTTTATGTAAATATCTATATAGATTCTAGGTTGATTCTAGTATGGAGATCCCTGTCACAAGTTGATTAAGTTATTTTTTTATTCATATATCGGATTACAACAAACCTGTAGAAGTTATTTTCTATAATTATGCTGTTATTGAGATAACCGAGGTGCCAATCCTTGGTGAGTTCAGAGCACTTCTTAGAAATGTTTAAGATATATCTCACCTCTAGCAAGATCATCCTTATATATGCATTTGTGAATATCTCTTTTCTATCAAAGATTCGGAGTAACTCTACGGTTGATAGATATTCATTGTGAGATCTAAAGTGAGTTCATTTGAGCAAAATGAACATCTCATCTATTGGAGATGGCCACAAAGATGTGGAAGGCATTTGGAGTAATTCTATTGTTGATCAAGATAATCTATGTTTCATAAAAATAAGATAAATAGAGCACCAAAGGACAAGGGAAAGGAGAAAGGAGTACAAAGCACAAACAAATGCACAAGAAAAGAAAAATGGAAAGCTCAAGAATCCCAAAAGACAAATAAAAACACAAGTAGGCCAATAAGACATGAAGGGAAAAAGCACACCAACAACAAGCACCAAAGAAACTAAGGAGGGTGTAGTCTACTCCTAAACTGTGTGGTAGAGTTCCTCCAATGGTATGTTTGGTAAATGGGGAAGGAGGACCCTAGCTGTGTTGGGTGTACCTACTTTAGCCACTTATCAATGAAGACTCATTGCTTGGGCGTGTTGCAAAGTGACTGATATGCATTGTCAGTAATAGGATATGTGCATGGTTGGAGAGGTAGTTGATGCTCCTCTCCTCTGAAAAAACCCTCAGAATGCTGCATCCTTGAGGAGACCATCAAAATGGTAATATAGATGCCCAAAAATCTCAATAGCTAGAAGGGCAAAGGTATCTGAGGATAGCCAAAGGGTGTAGTGGTACTCTTTGCCCTTAGATATGATGGTTGTTGTTCCTCCTTGTACGTTTGCACATGTCAAGGACTCTACTGATAGAGGATTTGCCACCACCACATCATGTAAGATGCGGCGACCATCAATGAAAGTAACTATATTTGCTTGTAGGCGGTCTTGGTAGATCCAACCATTGCTCAATCTGAACTTGGGCATGTGTAGCTTGTAAGATCTTAGCGGTTGTATCCCAAATTGCATCATGGACTCTGGTGTGCTCCCCACCAATTGCACATCATAGAAAGTGTATCCTTTGCATATCATCAAGAGAACCACATGTGTATTGCTCCAACTATCCAATGAGATTTTGATGTAGGAGACCCAACCTCAATTAAAGTGTTGTGGAAAACTCCTCAGAAGTCGTCGACTCCTCGAAAGTCATCTATGAAAGAAGTGAAACAAAAGTGAAACTCCTCAGAAGTGAAACGAAAGTCATCTGTGAAAGATTTTCAAGTCCCAGCCTGTGAGAAATGATGCTCTAGAGTCTTTCCTTCCACAAGAGAGGATCCTAGCTCTATCAAGTAGACCGTATCTATGAGGATGCTAGTAAGCTTGTGAGTGTGAATACACTCACTTAGATCTACCTGGAGCTTCCTAGAGGCTAAGGATACAAAGTCAATAAACTTAGGGAGTGATGTGCATGTAGAGTCTGGCAATAAGTCACGAGCAAATTAAAGATACACCTAGAAGATGTAAGTTTTTAAATCCATTATTGTGATAGGTCCAAACAGAAAAGGATGACCCTCATATAAGAACCAATTTTGCTAAATGAGGAACCACTAGAGCCCATGCTTTGAATGTTGTTGGTATTGTGGCCTCTTGCCTATGAGACTGCATCTGCCCATGATTATAGAGAGAGTTATATGTTGCTTACACCACTCATTTGATAGTTATGGGAGTATGCATGGCACTAACAAAGTGGAGAAAGTATAACAAATAGTACAATCAAACATAATTAACACATGTGCAATAGTGCCTCTCTAGTGGACCTGTTGCAGAGGCACTATTGCCACATTTGCCAAATATGAAGCCCTAGGGAAGTAATATCAACTAAAAATAGAATATGCCAATTGGGTATTCTCCAACCGGGAGAGGAGGTGAATATGGATTGTGACTTGTACTAAGGTGTCTGATATGAACAAACTAGAAAAATCCTCATGTTTTAAAGGAGAGCTCAAGACTCTCAATCCCACTACAATGAATTTAGATCTTGATGGGAAGTTAGAAAGAATGAGGACTGAATTGAAATCATGGTGGGAAGTCAAAGGGAGTGAGGACCATCAATGTGCTCTAGATAGAGGCTCACCCAATGGATTCTCTTGTCATATGCCTTCAAGACGTTGACGTCAAGATATGCTAATATATGCGTAAAATATGCTTCAATGGATGATCTATCCCAGATCATCCACAATATAGTCGCATGAGAAATACTTGCTATGGGATGAAATGAAATTATATCACCCGCAAGATACTCTCACGCATGTATAAAACGTTACACTCTCTCTCTAAAGAGATTACGGGGCATATATGTTAGGGATGGTTATGGATGAAAGGTCGATTCAGTACAAAAATTTATGGATACCAAGAAGCAGTAGGTTTTGGACATTTGTAATTTTGGCTTAAACTCGCATTGTCAAGAGGAAAGATATGCTAATAGCACCTATTTCACCTATTTTTAAGGTTTAAAGAGTAGTGGAAGAATATCATAAGTAATTTTCGCGGTTTACATACAATAAGAAGGTCCTGGGGACTGTTCCACTTAAAATGTTATTGCACTAAATCTTACTCGTGTAATTTTAATTCCCGCCCAACTCATTGCATTTAGCGAGAGTTGTAGTTAGCCAATTTTTCACTTGTTGACAGTGGAATGTATGTCAGATTCGGATGTTAATTTTGATCAAGGGTTTAGTGACACCTCTTAAGAAGTGTTGTGTAAGAAGTGTTGTGGCTTGACAGTTCACTTTGGACCTTAACTTGACCATAAGACATAACCGACCCCATATTTGGTTGGCACTTCCACTTGGTCGATCCCCAATTTGGCGAAGAACTCAACCGACCCCCTTGAAGTCTTAACTTGAGGTGGCGCTTCAGTCGATGCGGCACCGGATTTCACCGACATGTCAAATTACACCACCATATATTGGTTGTCTGCAGGGACTGTCAGCATGGCAACAATACTCCCGTTAGCCATGTGGTCCACGTGAAACCCGTTGTCTGTTATGTCGGAATGCCGGACGTACGTGTCGGCACTGTCTTACGTGGAAAAACCTATGAACATCTTGTAAGAACTGTCAGGTTTTGACAGTTTCCTTTTGTGGTACATAAACGTACATCCTCTTGTCGATACCATTGCGGCTTACTTCATTTTCTTGTACGCCTTTTCCTTGTACGATTCGATGAAAGTCGTCCATCCTTCATGTTATCTTTCGCGGTCCCCTTTAGACATCCATCTATATGTGCATGGATGCATGCGGTGACATGCAGAGTATCTTGAATATTGCTCCCGCATAATTTGACGTCATATAGAGTTCTTTTCACATATGTATCAACACTACATCACCTTACTAAAATCTAGTAATGTTGTTCAGTCTTTGGGATCGATTTGTGATGTGATAGATATCAAATCTCAACCTAACCTATGGAGATGAACAAATCTTTCAACCATAAGAATGCACCCCAACTTCCACCTTTGACGATATCCACATATTTTGCTTCCAGGAATTCCTTTTGAAATTGTGTATCGGTCTGTCCTTCGTGAACGTCCTTATGGTGTCTTTCACTATATTTGTCCATTTGGGTTTTTAATTGAAATTTTGCATAGTAGATAAATTTAAAGAGCTTATTTCTGTATTTTATCTATAATGTATTGGCAGAGGGTATGATATCCTTCCGAATGGACTAGAAGAAGAATGCCAATGAGCAAATATGCGAATAAAGTGTATAGCAAAATATCTGTTTTCCAAATCTTAGAATTATATGGAATTGTGGATATATTTTTATCATCCTTTTTTATTTAAATGATCTGAAGCCTACAGGAACTTTTTTTAAAGTACAGCGGTATATATATAGCTCTAAGTATAGCACGTATAATATAGCTCTAAAGGACTCGGGACATGAGAACCCAGCGGGGTGACATGTTTGCGAGAAATATGAGAACTTACTATAATCAGTAATAAAAGCATTACTTTTATTTTCCTATTTAATAACTTATTTTAGACAGCTTGTATCTATTAATTGATGCATAGAATGACACTAGTTCCGGTTCCTTCAATGTTGCATTGACATTGAGACTCATTGACTTATATTATATTGGCATCTGAAGAATAGTAGGATAAATTTTTCATTTCTATTTTATTGAGATTTAACCCCATTTTACTTCGTACAATTTATCCCTGAATCGCCTGATGAACTCTTCCCATCGTTGAAATCCATGTTATTTTCGTCGACTAAAATACAGATTCAAAACCTGGTCAAGGATTTCCAACAATCTTTTATATCGGTAGCGAAAAAATCCCAACCTCGTAGGTGCAGAAGATTCCATTACATGATATCTTGATTGCGAAGGTCGTAGATAACTCTGCTTGGTTTCTACTTATACAATGCCCAATCTCATATATATATATGAGAGTCCCAAATATCTTTGCCTTCTTCTTCATACTTCTACAATGTCCTTAGTTTGTACTGTGGAGTTGGTCGATAGATCTTTTCTGCTTCCTTATTATCAATGTAGTACGAGACAGGTCTTTATACTGAACATGTAATTGGTAGATATCCTCAAAGTTAACTTCTTCCTTCACTGGGCTCATTCTGGTTTAGATCTTTTTGTAGTTGAAATATCATCTTGCTCTTCATCAGTTGCCTTATATGCTCACAACCAATAAGTACTTTTCTTTTGGTTTAACCTTGGAGTACTTAGCTAAGAGGATCTCCAGATGTTTCTGTTGATTACAAATCCAGATTCTTACCATCAGATCTTGATATGAATCTCACCCGGATCAAGAGCTGGTACACTTTTCCGGAACGCATCCAAATTGGTATCTAGCAGATAACAACTTACGAATCACCCTAGATATAATCCAGTATATAATTATTATTATTATTATATCTGGCACTGACCGGATAACAAGTACAGTACCGAAGCGAATCACTGCTTTGTGTAGATACCAAAACCTTAGCATCGGATGAGATATTGGAGAAAACACTTACCATGATCCAGAAATGATACATTTCCTCGTGAAACACTGATCTTTCTGATGGTAGAATCCATGAAATCTCGCTAGGAAAATCAGATCTTCATTATCTTGATCCGTTTCTACAATACAGTACACAATCAAACTCTGGCTTGGAGAAGCTAGTACATGGTGATCTGACCCGACCGTAGATACAGAATCGCTTGTGGCTGAAGATGAACTAGAAGTACGAATTAAACAAATCACTGCATATATAGCCATTAGTACGGGTGGAAGGTCGGAATGAAACGGACTAACCTCCTCATTCGTAATCCAAGCTTTTGAAATATTTATCTTATGTATTCTAATATAGTGAAGCAAATGTTCACTTACAACTTTATCAATACGATAAGAGCTGAACAATGAATAATATGAAATTTTCAGTAATGCATCTTATGACTTATAAGTAGTGGCTTTTCATGTAGGGTTTATTTTTTGTCACTCATCAAACTTGAACTCTCTCCCGGCTCTTTCCTAAAAGGGGCATTCTCGTGGGGAACGGGATGTCTAATAGCTCAGGCATCTTAGGTCTAGTACGGCAAATTTCTGATACCGCTATTAGGTGGGTTTAGTTTCATTTTACCTCCTATGTCTTGTCCTTATACGGCTTGATGGGTCTTCCCATTCTACGCGGTCGCATGTTTCTTTGATGTCTATTGCATGAATGCATTAATGAACATCACGGATAAGTCGGTGCAAGCAAAATATCCACGACGTCTGAGATTACAGAGCAAAACAGCGAAGAACGGACGGATCTTCTAGCACCCTAAATTGTCCAGACGTAGGAAGCGGGTGAAGATTCCCAGGAACCCAACTCGCGTGCCTCGTCCATGCTCGCATGATGGTGGGCAGTTGGTCTGTTGTGGCGTTGTTCCCGACACCTGGTGTTTTGATTTTGCGCTCCGCTTGAATCAGTGGAGACAGGAGACCGGCGACAATTTCTGAGACCCAAAGAAGACTTCGAGAGAAGGAAGGTATAGATGAGCAGCTCGAAATACTAAATGCTATCACCGATTGCCAATAATTACTCAATCAGCATCGAGAAATCTGGTGTGTGGACGCGCAAGGTTGGACTGCAGTGCATTAATGTAAGTAGCTGTGGACCAAAGGGATTGGAATTGCTTACAGGAATGAGCAAGCAGAGTAGGGGAACATGGGGATTGCGGCAACTCAACAGTTTGTGTGGCGGATCGGGGATCCAGAGATTTTCTGCCGTTGGGTTGGTTAGAAGTTATGGGCAGCATCATGCCTACGTGAGTAGCGAGTCGCAGGAAGCAATTGTGGGGACTTTTGCAGTGAAGGCGAAGGAGCTCGTACCTGAGGCAGCACCACCGGATGAGCATGACCTGGAACAACTCTGTCATATTGTAGAAGAAAGCCGAAACCTAGTGGTTCTGACAGGGGCAGGAATCAGTACCGAGAGTGGGATTCCTGATTACAGGAGTCCGAATGGAGCTTACAGCAGCGGGTTTAAGCCGATTACTCACCAGGAATTCGTGCGCGCAGCTGCGACGAGGAGGAGATACTGGGCCAGAAGCTTTGCAGGGTGGAGGCGGTTTATAGCAGCACAGCCAGGACCCACACATAGAGCTCTGGCGCACTTGGAATCAAAAGGTAGAGTTACGAGAATTATAACGCAAAATGTTGATCGGTTGCACCATGGGGCTGGGAGTAATGCACTTGAGCTTCATGGAACCACTCACAGAGTAAAGTGCCTGGATTGTGGAGACGTAACTGACAGGCACAGGTTTCAAGAGAGAGTTTGTGAATTGAACCCTGATTGGGCCGTTGCTGTGGAAGCTCTTGAAAAGGGAGAGCCTGGAAGCAGTGCTAGCTTCGGAATGAAACAACGTCCTGATGGCGATATTGAGATTGACAGCAGGTTTTTTCAGGAGGATTTTCAAGTCCCAGCCTGTGAGAAATGTGGGGGAACTCTGAAACCGGATGTTGTGTTTTTCGGAGATAATGTGCCGAAATCTACAGCAGATGAAGCCATGAATTTGGCAAAATCTAGTGATGCATTCGTGGCGTTAGGATCATCTCTAATGGTTATGTCAGCCTTTCGGTTGATCCGTGCTGCACGTGAGCAAGGAGCTCCGGTAGCAATTATCAATATTGGTCCCACACGAGCTGATGAGCTCGCTTCCTTGAAAATTGAAGCACGAACTGGGGAGGTTCTATCCAGATTGCTGACAATGGGTTCTCTAGCAATTTGAATCCAGGAAAATGAATTGGCTAGGACATTTTTGAAAGGCTGTACAAATATTGGAAATTCTTCTAAGGAGAAATCTCTCCCAGAATAATAAAGTGACGCATCCAAGTCTGGTTATTTCGAGCTCACGTGAAAGGAGAAGCTTGAGTCATACCGATTGGGTAACTAACGACGCATTTGTCCTACTCATCTTTCTCCAGTTGCTGGGTACTAAATCGTCTTAAAGATACAGGCAAAAGTCTTGAAGCGAGGACAAGGACCCTCATCATAAGCTAAGCGGTGGATGTCGCACAGATACTGTAGTCAGATACTGCACGTTACAAGTTAAGTCACACCTCACTAATCAACAAGAAATGAAAGTAACGAAACAAAACATAAAGCAGAATACATACTTGAAAGAGGTAGGGAACAATCATAGGTAATGAAATTCTAGTGAAGCCGCGTTGCTAGCACCAGAACTGGTCGGGGAACTGCGAGGTTAACGACCGCTTTTAAAGAGAAGTGGTACGAAGTAGTCTCACGTGTCCTTTCATTTGTCAAAGGCAGTCCCACCAGATCAGAAGGAAATGTGCCTATCTGAAGTTCTTATGTACGACGTTGTTGGTGCGAAGAAGAATACCTGAATTCGTTTGGTGACGGTATGTATTCAGCTGATCTTCTCGGACAGGTAGCGTATCCTGTGGCAGTTTTTCCTAGTCCTTAGGACCTTGACAACAGCGTATAGTGAGGAGGTAGGATATTTTTGCTGAGAACTTGCTTTGTGATGAATCATTTGCATAAGCAACAATCTGCGGCTTACTTCCAGAAGTGTACGAGGTACATGCTGAATCGGAGTATCCGGACCATACTGTGACACTGTAGACCTCCATGTCTTCTGGGAGATAGGAATCAGGAATCATTCGGATCTTCGGCAGTGGGATGGTTGAACAAGGCAATCACTCAACACGTGACCCTTCAGGACTAGTCCGTAGCAGTCAAAGTCCGCGATATGCGGAGGCAAACAACATACTCTACACACAACTTTGCCGGCACATCACAACAACTCTGGCAGCATTCTGCTGAACAGAATTACGTAAGAATGGCTCGATCAACCAAAAAGCAACTTTGGGAACGCAGTACACCTATCATGTGGTAGGAAATCGACGAAACTTCAGTTGCACTTGACTTCCTTAAACAAGCCTTCAATGTTTGGTGACAGATTGACATAATTTATCAATAGCTACTCTAAGGATCTTTGGGCGATCCTCTATCGTGAAAATCTTCAAGAGGTTCTAACTGTCGAATCCCCATCTTCGCCGTCCCTTGGTGTAGCAACCATGACTTGCTACCTTCCACTCATCTTTCAATTTGAATGTCTCGTCAACATCTGACGAAACCGATATGTGTTCTATGGATATGCTGTTCAAGAGACTGTCTACTGACCTCGATCCTCAACACCTTACGCAAGTTTCAACTTTCAGAGTTCGCTGTACACAGAACGTCGACCGAGGTGCTCCATGTCTCGTCATCACATGGTATTGATTAGCTACCATTGCCTCCTCATGACGATACCTGCAGAAGCCGGCCTCCTTCTTGCTTCCTGCAAAGTTCCTTTTTGCAAGACCAAAATCAGCGACATTCGTCTTGATAGTAATGCCTTTGTTACACACATACTGCTCACTGTTGTTTGATGGCTTCAGTACAAGGAGGACAACGGGGTAAGAGAGGGTTCGTTCTGGGTAAGGGCCATCTTCCGAAGCTTTCGGAAGATGGCCCTTACGATGGCCCTGTCAATACAGGAGTGCAACCTGCTAGCACGACTTAAAACTAGCAGGTTGCACTCCTGTATTGACAGCCTAGAACGAATCAGATACAAAATTGTAGATTGAAGTCCCGAAACAGGAGGATTCAGGTCATACCAGATCCTTCTGAATCAAACTCTTCCGGTCAAACGAGTCTTTTTTGCATATTTCAGGAGTTGTCATCACGAGTGGTAGTGACGCCTTTTCTTGGGGATGTCGAAAACTCCTACCTGCTGTCGCCAACCCTTCAGGTTTCTTAGAGCCTGGAAATTGAGGATTCTTTACAAAAAACTCTCTGCTCCTACCGCTAGAATCACTGGTCGCCGGCCCAGTGGCATCTATGCGCAACCATCTTTGCACTTCGTCTACAGCAACTGAAAATGGGAAATGTGCTGGCAAGCTTCTACTGGTCAAAGTCGACTTCGTCCGTGCGTCCTTTGTCAGCTTCATATCTTTCTTCGATAAGTTCAGAACTCCTGGCATAGGAGTTGCTTGAAGAGAGCGAGTCGCGTTGGAGTTTGGCGAAATGAAGCCTGGAAGTTTTGAAACTAAGGTCACAGGACTAGCCTTCTGCACTGCCTTCTTCTGCTTACCTTTTCCACGAGCAAGTCTCTTCTCATAAGCTTTACACCTTTTCTTGAACTTGTCATTTTTCAGGAGATACTTGGAAGTTCCCTTGATATGGCAAAATACAGGTTTCGGACTAAGAGAGCGGTCACCTTCTTTAGGACACTGAGCACGTCCGCGTTCCGTGGAGTTGTTCAAACTTCTGCGGACGTCGGTGACAGAGGCAAAAACATCTGGAAGGCTCTGAGTATTCCAAGGAGAAAAATCTACCGAACTCGTAAGGAATGTCTGCTCTTCACTTCCATTCAACCTCATAGCCTCTTCCAAGTCCAACGAGGAATGTGAAACTCGTTCGAGTGGCCACAAGTTACACCTAGTCAATGACTGAGTTTGAAAGCCCATTATCCCTGCGTGACAAAAATGAGAACCCGGATTACTCATAGGTGTGCTCCATCTGGGAGTAATGACCTCTTGCCATAGGCTAGTCGTCAGAAATATTTTCAGCTTCCAACTTGAGTCTCATGTATGATATACATTTGCCTAGATATATTTTAACTGATTTATTCTTGGCAATGTATTTCGAAGTAATTTTTGGTGGTTGCTGTACAATGCAGACCTGCCGGATGAATGATCCTAGAGTTGCCAAAAGATATACGCTATGGTATTGAAACAGGTTACGTAATCGTGCAGCTTGTAATCAGCAGTGCACGCGCACACGTATGCTGAGAGATTTCGGACAATATGGATGCCATGATCATTATTATTACAGCGAGTCTGATAACATTACGGATCCGATGGAAAGTCTGCCTGGGCTGTTTCATATATAAAACAAAACTTGAATTTGGAGCCCAATGAGGTATGTAACTTACCACCATAATCCTGGACATCGGATGCTGCCAATCTTTTAAGAATGGAAGGTCCGGCTTTCCCGGAACATATAGCAGCAAACTGTTTGAAGGAGATCGTTGAAGCGTATCCTGGATCCTCCTGGCACTTTGAACCTGGGCGGCCTTTCGCTTTTGGATTGATTGCCCCAGAAGAGCGTTGAGAATCTTGCGGTTTGTTGATTTTAATGGTTCCGGTATTTCTCCGTCTAGGTAGATTTTCGAGGAAGGAGTCCTGCAGCAATTGGGCTCTCATCTTCTCGCAAGAAGGTGAACCTTTCATCTCTTGCATGAGGTCAGCCATATCTTCTAGACAAATACCCATTGACGAAACTGGGGACTGTGCCTGTGGTAAACTGGATGAGCTGGGCAAATCAAGGCGCGTTTCAGATAATTCTGGAGTTAAAACATGTGACTTTGCCTGAGTGTCCTGAAGATAGCACTGACTTTCATCTGGTTGCCCAGCTTTACAAGGGTTGGTTGGTAAAGTTATTTGCACTGATTTCAGAGTCCTCCCTCTGTTTATCCTCTCTTGTTCAGTAGAAAAGCCCGGAATTTTGAACCTTTCTAATTCGCCAAGAGTGGAATGCTGGAGATCTCTTTCACCTTTGTCTCCAACTTCACTCACTCGACCTGCCATAGATGTGTGTAATGAAGATTCTTTACTACCTGAATAAGAATTGTACTCCTCGTGACTGGAGAGCGGTCCAGCAGAACATGTGTCCATTGTTCCCATCGAACATGCAGTGACAGACTGGAGCCTTTCGTCCAGCTCTCTTACCTGTGCAGACAGCGAACCCAGAATAAAGTCCAAAGATCTTCCTTCTGGAACGACAACAGTTGCTTTCAGAGTTGAAGAGTTTTCAGCACACTTCTTCTCCAACAATCGAGAGTCTTCTTCTTTTCGTTGAGACGGCTGCAATCCTTTGAAAGGAGAAGGCACGCGTTTACTTCCTCTTTCTCGATTCTCTAAAACACTGGCCATATTCGAATCCCTTTTATCTTGTAACACAGCACCCTGACCAGGCGTTGAAACGTCCCATTTTCTAAGTTTTGTTGCAGAATTTTGCTGTGGTCTCTTCATCCTCTCCCGGAGCTGGCCTAGTTTACGCGTAGTCCCAGGGTAGCTGGTACTAACTTGTGCCTCCTCACCTTGTGTTACTCTCCTCTTCCGCGAAGCCTGGACACGGCTTTCTCTGGGTCGCTCAAAAGAAAAGCATGTTTCCCCGCCAAGCTGTGCTGCTCGCCAAGCGCGAATAACCTCCTCAGCAACTTCGCGGGCCGATCCCAGATTATTGACGTCCTTATATACCGAATGCGCATTCTTCAAGCTAGTCATAATATTTAAACTAGATGCAGCGGAGCCATCTTGCATGTGTAGGGATGCACCAGCTGCACAGTGAATGTGGTTATTGGGCCCAAGGCTACCAGGTTGAAGTACCTGATCCTGCAGAGGGCCACTTACCTGTGACTCAGACGATGTGTTTGTTTCATCTTGTTTTCTTTCGACAGAAGCCTTCGACGATTTGTTCCCTTCCACAGACTTGCACTCGAATTCAGGAGAAGTACACTGTGTAGAGGACTCTTTGGTTGGTGGTTTTGCATATAATTGTTCAAATTGTTCCCCTCTGGCTGCAATACTGCGTCGAGGATCATAACATTTGTTATTGGACCGAGCATAAGGAACACCGGTATTATCCTCCTGAGGACCATGTACAGAAGCCTTGAGATGCTCCTTTGTCTTTTCAAGCTTAGGTGCAGGGTTGGTTGAATCTGGCCCTACGGTTATGGTCTCAAGTCTGGATAGCTGATCATTTTCATTAGCAAGTGGTCTTGCCTTCTGCAGTAAGTCGTTTGTTGGCAGCACAGAAAGTCCTTGGGGCTTCGGCTCTGGTTTTATTTTCTCTTTCCGTAATATAGCCTTCTTCTGATGTGAGGTTACCTGTTCGCCTGTCAATGTACCATATAATTCGAGCTTCAAAGCTTCCAGTTCTTCCTTACTAAAGACAGCCTTCGTGCGAGCTTCTGCCCATCCGGGTTGCTCTTCACAATACCAGTCAGTTTCTCTTAAAGTGTTCAAACTTCCTAAAGCTTCCAACTTAAAAGGTACGTCCCTTCTAGTTGAAGGCGGGTCCTGTGTAGGACTGTCCGCTTGTTTGCTCCTAGGAGTGCTTCCTTTTCGAGCACTTCTCCAACCAGAGCTCCTATCAGTCTCCTTACCCCAATTTTGGGGACGAATAATCTCGTCTTTCTCGTGAGTGGATAGCGCTCCAGAGCGGGGAGTACATGAGTCGCTTTTCCACCAGCTAAACTTTTCGAGTATGTTGGACAGCCAGGTACTGCTCTCTTTCCTTGGAGACTTCTTCCCGTGTTCAGTTGTACGATCTTCAGATAAGTGGCCGATAGCAGGCAGCGTTGGTCCTTCGACTGGGGTTTCCTCCATATTGTCCACCGACGGCCTGGCTTCGTCCTTCCCGATGTCTATTGACCTGTTTCTTAATTCCTTCATATAATCTTCGTTTTGATGATCTTTGAGTGCCGGTTCACCCCGACCCTCGAGTTTTTGAGGACTTTTGTTACCTTTCCTAACACCATTCTTTCTACTCAAATGTGGTAGAGATGAGACCTTTGGTTTTGAGTCGGCATCCTTTGTTGCCCTGCCGCCAGCATTGTAACTTCGTGGGGTGCAACAAGGAAGGTTTGTGGTACTGGAGGAATGCTGAGTCGCTGTGTCTTTGTCCTTAGATTTGCTAGAACTTCGATTGATGGAGAGTCTGGGCACCTTACTTTGTGAAGCATGGGAGCTTAGGTTTCTGTCCCCAACAGACCGCTCCTCTTTAAGAGTAGCGAACTTCAAGGTTTCCTGTTGTGTGCCTTCAACTTCGGCAGCTGCCTGTAAATTCGCACCTTCATTTCCAGTAAACATCACTTGTACCGTGAACTCTTGGGCAGATTGTTTATCGTCAACGACCAGTATTAAAGGCCGTGCATCATTGCGGATAGCTTCTCGTTCCTCAAATAATTCTTGATGTAATCTGCTGCCAACGGGAGACAATAGCGGTTCTACAACGATATTCTCCCTTTGTTTATGTTCCTGGGGAAGGATGGTTGATCCACTATAGAAAACTTGTGATAAATCAGGACGTATGTATTCGTCTGCTCTCGGCATCTTCGAACCACAGTCTTCGGACTTCGCGTCGCAACTTTCATCAGGTTCTGCATCACAGAAATCGTGGAGAGATTCAGGAAGTGTGCCCTACATCCGTATGACAAGAAGGTATGGCCTGCCAAACTAGAAAGCCAACCATGTGCAGTGAAGTGATGTGATGTAACGACCTGAGGATACTGTGTGCGTGTTGAACGGATGCAACAGTCCTGAGCAAAACGTAATCCACTTTTCTGTCTAGCTGTTGTCAACAAAAAGTGTAAATATACAGTATACAGATGGTAACCTCTACTAATGGGAATGACGAAAGTTTCTGCAAAGGCACTAGTCCATTGTGGATGGATATTTTGGACCTACCAACCAAGGTCGACTACCAGTGCTTCTGCAGCAGAACAGTTTCTCAATTCTTATTGCCTGCACGGAGCAGTGATTTCCATAAGCGCCTCATTACCAGATATTTGTGATGCGTTGATTGAAGTGTTAGAAGAAAAAATTTGCGCTTTTAGGTCAAAGCTGGACAGAAACAAATTGTATAGATTTTGGGAATCTGCGCCTTGATAATAAATTGTGGTCCAGATATTGCCTCACAACTGGTGACAACATGGTCTAAGTGGGTTTGTAGTTGGGCTGAGCTTCAAACTTTTCATCATGAAAGTACTTGTAGTTCAGTTTATGTAATTCCCAACTATATTCTGAAGCTGGATATATTTGATACGGATGGCTTGAGAGGATGAAGAATAAAAGACTGCACGACAAGGATGGCTACGGCTTCTGTGAGTATTATGGGAGATTATCCTACATAACATCACAGCAGAAAGTAGTTGTTTGCAGCGTCTTATCCCCGTACAGAGAATCACCCTCGTATATGCAATCAGGTCAGGTCCTGAGTGATGGACGCGATGAGAGTAGAGGTAGTTTAGTCACCAAGAATCATAAGGTAAAATACGTAGATCTACGGTTTTATCTCGGATAAACGTAGGATTTTCAATCTCGTCTACTTCATGAAATTAAAACATGACCTGGAATCCGTTTCATAAAGTAGACGAGGGAAAAAACTTGAACGCTCCAACTGGAAACGTCTTGAAAGCTACATATGTATGTAGGTGTTCGTGTTCTAAGATGAAGGAATCACCTCCGTCAGGTTCTGCCACTCTTTCATACTCTGTGCCACTAGTGGCAACATTGGAAACACAAATGAAATCTCACTCTTGGAGACAATGTCTGGTAAATTGTGTTGTTACTCCAATTTGAACATCTTATAGATGTCCCAGTACATAGTGAAATAAAACCGTTTGAAGAATCTAGAAGAGAATGCTTTCCTCACGACTAAGGAGCGGGGTAGGGCTTCCAGCTCTATTCATCCTTTAACGGACTAAGTGAGTGACTCTCTCCAGACCCTTACATCCACTACTAATATCTGCTTCTTGTGTCATCGCCATCACTGCCCAATGTCAACAATGCTACATGTATCGAAAGGCTTTCATGGGCCTAGGTAAGTATGACACAGTATACCACGTGCACTTTCGAGCTTCCAAGAGCAACCAACTAGAACGAAGCTGTTTGCGTTACGAGGGCCAGATTCAATGAGTCCAAGGTCACAATCCAAGGACAAAAGATTCCCGCATGTTAGAGCAGAAACGTCCAACAGAGATGACGCCTACTCTTCACAGCATATTCTGAACTCAAAATCAATTTAAGGACTCGAAGTTCAACATCTCTTCAGACATATCGGATGCAGGCAATATGAAATAGAAGCAGGCACAGAAAGTCAACCTCTAATTGGAGGAGTATCAGTCGGCTGCAGACGTCCGCATGGATCGGGTTTGTATGAAGGAGAATTCGCGATTCGAGTCAGTTGTTCGAGAACTTTTAGTTGGTGTCTTCTTTCTTGTTCTTCCTCCAATTCTACTGCCAGCTCTTTCTCTAGAGAAGCTATTTTCTGCGGTCAGAGAAAGATGTCAAAGCATGGCGTCACCCACCAAGAAGAATACTTCACCACAGAAACTAAAACTAAACTTGATTGACTGCTCCACTTTAGATTCCAAAAACTAATGACATCCTCTTTACCTGCAGTTTGGCAGCTGCGGCCTGCCCCCTCTCGGCCTTGCGTCGTTTCCAGACTTCCTCCAGTTCTGTCTTACGCCCTTTTTCTAGTTCCACACTCTTCATTTGAACTTCGGCAGCTTCCCAGGCATCTACCTCAGCTTCACTTGCTATTTGTGTAGTGCTCCCGGAGCATCGGCTAGGGTTGGATCGGTTCTTAAAAACACTAAAGCGGGAATGGAAGTATGTATCCTTGTAGTCACTGGGTGCGCCAGGTAATCGGGACTGTATAAAATTCCGCCTGATATTGTTGCTATCAAAATCAATTTTCAAATACTTCTCCGGTTCTTCTGCACAATCGAGGAACAGAAATATGTTACAATCACAACCCCCAGCACAAGAAGTACAAATATGCAACACCCTGAAAACTGCTCAAAAAAAATCAAACACAAGTATCACATCGATGAATCTGAACAAAATAATAGCATCAAACAGCTGATATGATCGAGAAATGATGTTCTAAGCTTCTTCTTTACGTGGATAATAAAACAAACAGGAGATATACGCTTTCGAACTCGAAACAAACAAATAGCTTCATCAAACAGCTAATATGATCAACGGCTGATGATGTTCCTAGCTCCTTCTTTTGCTCGAAAAATCAGACAAGTTTCGAAACTACCTTCATTGTTGGAGGCTAGCTTTGCCTGTTCTTTTGCCTCGGACCTAGCCTCGAGTGCATGACTTCTTGCTCGACGTCTTTCAACGGCAGCTGCTTCACTCAACACCTTCCTTCTCCTTCTGGCCATTTTTTTCTCGTGCAAAGCCTCCGACCTCCGTGCGTTCTCCTAAGCAGCAAAGAGCCAATCAAGAACAATTCCAACTTAAACGTTCAGACCAAGCTCATAGATTAATGCTTTGCACGAAATTAATATCAATTACGTTGTTGTTTTGACTTTGAGAAACTAGCATTAGAAGTATAGTCACTCTTGTGCTCAAGTTACCATATGAATACAATGCCAGGCTGATATCGGACAATGAGAGTGCGCATTCTGCAAATCAACAGGCACCAAGAATTATATCAGGAGAAGAATAAAGAAACACCTCCTTCATCGCCTGGTGGAATCGCAGATTGCCCCATAATTCGTTCTCTTCAGCTTCTGTAGCTTTCTTCTCTGCTAAATCTGCCTGCAAGTAGACCACCGCATAGCAATTCAAATTGCAAAAAGTGAATTTGTTCTTTAAGGTAAAGTTCCATCTAGACTCTTTGAAGTATCTGCCGATGAGGAAGCTTGGCCACAAGAAGATCCGCCCACAATCTTCACATTTAAGTATAGATGTAGGAACCTCACCAGGTCTTGTGCAACAATTTGAGCAGCCTCATGGCTCTGTCCAATGCCTTCACATGACTTACGATAATAAACCTCAACTTCCGCTTTCCGTTTCTCCCGCTCCTCCTGCCAAGCCTCCTACTTGTACACATTCCACATACCAGTGAATTTAGGTTTGAAGTTCATATTCGCTCCCGTTGAGCAATCACGGTACTGACTCTGGAATGAGATCTTTGTCCAAAATATGATCTACATTCCCGATATCGGTTCTGAACCAAAAACGTACCTTCAACACTCGCAGCAGCTCCTGCTTTTCTCGCTTCTTGCGCTGGCGGAATTCTCCAACACATTCGGCTGCCAGTAGACTTTCCTGTGCTCGCACCTTCATAGTGAAACGGAATGCAATGTCAGAATATGGTTCACCTACGACCTGAGATTGTGAGATCAGGGTATGGGGAAAGAAATTTTGGACTATTTCCAAACACGATGTACATCAAGCAAGTTTGGACTTTTAGATTTATTTCAAAACTGAAACCGGACATCAAGCACATCTGGACATTTAGATTTCTTCTAAAACTGAAAGCTGAGTTGCACAGTGCATATTGCCACAAAATTCGTCCAGGATGCGAGGCAATATGATGGAGGCCTGGAAAGACACCTGCAGGATTCGCGCTTGTCTGGACTGTCTTTGGTATTGAAGTATGGCTTGTTGCTCCTCATCCAGACTGAGTTTGTAGGTCCCATGTTCGGCCCTCTGCTGTCATCGATGAAATGTCAGAGAAAAGGAAGTCAGAAACCTACCAACAACTTTACCCTTTTGAATCTCTGTTCCATCACACTGAGGTTCTATTTTTGAGAGAGCACATTTGCTCTCTACAAACAGTCATCCTGTATTCTAACTTGTCGTTGAGAAAGGAACAAAGACGCATTACTCATATCCTCTCACACTTTAGTCCTCGACTTTTTGGTTCTGTGTTCAATGTGGAGCGTCCAGCCTGACCAACGTTAAGACCGAATGAATTTAGTTATCCGATACGACTCAACTTCATGTCACCCATTCAAGCGAGAATGTGCTTAAAATGTCCCCCGAAGCTCAAGTAAAGGAGTTCCTCCGGCACTCACTACAGCCTAAGCAATTGACATAAGATTGACTCAGAGTGCACGCGCCAAATTAAGATGGACGCTGTTGCGTTCGCTCTGTACGCTTCATCAGTTAACCATTACCATCAGGCCTAGATTCTATTAAGAACATCCTTCAAATTTGTTGAAATTGGCCATAACGAGCATCACAGTCTACAATTTGTGCAATTCGAACGCCAAATACTGCAATTCAATTAAGCTATATGTAAAACAATGACGTCCAAATTTTCAATTCTGAAACAAAAGATCAAGATAATGTCGTCACCTAAATTTTCCGGCTTGATTTCTCAAGATTCGGGAGTTTAACATACGGAATAACTCAACTATCCTTCACTTTGTCCGGATCTAACCTCATGAATAATCTCGACCTTTCGTATATCACGGCCAGCCTTAGAAACCGGGAGAAACTATTTGCTTGCACGAACCTAAGTATGGTGGGACCAATTTGTTCCAATTCGGTTAAGTCGATAGACCTTGGTCTCGGAACTCTTCCCATTAAAGACAAGATGAACAAGGCGAAGATCGCAGGGTTTGATGTTCAATCTGACGAGCTTGCTAGACAAGTTCGATTCCAAATTGAGCATGAGATTGCACTTTGTGTTGCTGCGATTAAGAGAATCCGTTCGATCGACAGGTGGCAGCAGATTCAGTTATATAAGAGTGCTGCAGATCCGGAAGTTTACCTTTGGAGTAGAACCAGGTTTAGAAGGTTTCAAGGCAAGAGTCTCTGCTACTTTCGATTCCAGATACCGCTTCCTTTCAAGTCGTTGGCGCTCCAAAGTGTTGATTGGATCAACGAAGGCCATAACACCGCAGAGTATATTTACCAAGGCATCCAATTGTGTTGTCTTGGACTTCCGCTGACACTTCTTTTTGGCGCAACGATGATGATGACTACACCAGAAAAAGTATCGCAATCTGATTCAATTCATACGGGTGTCACGGAGGAGTCGGTCAGCTCGATAGGAAATCTTTGCGCACAAGAAGTATCTGGAGAAGTTGACGGCAACTGAGTTAGCTTGGGGAGAGGACTCCGACGCCTCGTAATCACGTGAAACGCAAATCCTTTACTAGTTGAGTATTCATGCTCGTGAAAGAGCTTGTCTCCAGATGCTGCGCAAGCAAAGCTGTGGGAGTATTTCAATCAACGTTTCACCGCGCATACGTTACAGGCAATAATTTTATCCTGCCATTGTTTCCGTGATCGCAGAAACAAGTTTCTTACGCAGCAAAACTGGAATCGGTAATTAAATCAATTGAATAGAAGTATCGATGTCCTGTTTCAGTTCTGCTGAAGTAACAACTATCGGCTCATCCCTAGATTATGCGGAAACAAAAAGCCGTTCCAACTTTCGAGCACCATTTCCCGCCAACCGTTACGGACGGGGCTGATGCAGCAATTTGAACAAAACGCAAGAGGCAACCAACATTTGTTGCACCTCTCTTATCCGTCCATAGTTCATGGCCATTTTCCTTCTCACTCTCAGTAACTCTACTGTAGTTTACAAGCATCTTCAATCTCAACCGCGATACAAACTTTGTTCATGAGCTCAAAGGACGTGATCCATCATGACTGCTGGTGCACAAATGGACGTATTGAACAGTTTCGAGAAATCTCAAGATTTCGCACGCCCAGTGGAACAAATCACCATACCAATTGGCTTCAAAGCGCATGTCGATCTCCACGCAATGCATTCTAGACCATAATCTTTCAGCTGCAAACTTTCTTGTCATCCCAGAGTCTGTAAGACGTCAGCTCAGTCTGCTAGTTCATTGTAGAATATGCTTCGATGAATAGATCCTCGAATTTCTCAAAGAAGCATCCCCCGAACGATGATGTCAGACGTATCGGGGAATATTCTCGTCCTCTGTAAAGAATCGATATTCTCGAGGCTTACTAGAAGAACTAGAAAGCCGGCGGACAGACATGATTAGCAGGCGGATGGACATGATCTAAACATATCTTGAAAAATGTTAAAATTAAAATGAAAGATTAAAAATTGTCAAACGTACTAAACTTGAGATGGTCACGTCATATTGACATATTCAGTAGGTTATAGTTTCGTTGGTCCAGACCGACCAGTACCAATATACCTCTCCTTCATGTGTTCTATGTGGTCGCCTTTTTCATCTTTTATTTAATATCTCGTGTTACTCTAGCCAAAATGCAAACATTTCTAGGAGTGGATTCGCCACAATGAGAGGTCGTACTAAAGTTAATATTAAGTTTAAAGAAGAGAGGGTGCGGTGTCGTTTAAAGACTTTGCTTCTTTAGGTCAATTTGTAGCACTTGAAAAGAGGAGTATTAGTTAGAAAATAAAGATTATGGATATCTTCTTTAGTGAAAACACTAGGAAATTTTCTAAATATGCTATGATAGATTCTGTTATTGCGTTTTCCTATTGGCTTTGTATCCATAATGTTACTCAATCCCTACGGGAGAAAAAAAAATTGTAAACATACTAACCGCACAAGAGCCATTATCATATCGTATAATAGTTCATGATTACATCAATTTGTTGTTTAGTATAATTTTATAATTTATTATAGAAAAAATTTAACTATTAAAATATTCTAAATAAATGTAAAAATAGCCATTTATATGAAAAAATTTATTGTTCATACATCTCACCAAATCATATAGATATTTGTCATATAAATTACATTGTTTCCTAATTACAAGGATGTATTGCATTTTAACCCTGAAATGATACTTCCGATTATATTTTTTAAGCATGTCCATATTTTACAAAACAATAACTGAGCAAAATAGTTTTATTGGGTAACCTTATCCATTCAATATTACAGGTTGATACCGTACTCTTCTTTTGAAACGAAACCATGCTAGAACATATACATTTGAGAGGCATTTTGAGTGAATCTGAATGAAACAATTTGAAGATTCGCAGAAAGTTATCTATATTATACTTTCTATCTTTATTTTTAATTTCATGATTAAAAAATAAAATTTATAATTAAATAATAGAATTTTCATGCTTTACTTTGTATTTTATATCTAAAATTGATTAAACTCTTTTCTTTAAAGCAACTAGATATATAATCAAAAGACAAATAAACTAGTAAATCTAATAAAATATAATATATATTCAAAATAATGTATTAGTTAAGGAATTTATAAGTAATGTATATTAGTTAAGGAATTTGTTTTCGTATTTGTCTTTTAAGTGTGGAAAGGAAACGAATAGAACTACTGTTTCTTACTACTTGTTCCAGTAGGTAAAGAGTTTTACTCTTGTTCTAGAAGTAAAAAGGATGCGGAACAATTTGTTTTTCTTATTTTTCTTATTTTTCTTATTTTCTGATTTGGAAACATCAATGAATCAAACATCATCAACTTCATCTTGAAATATATTAAAAACTTTCTCTAAGTTCTTTTTTTTCCAAATATGGAGTACCTACCATATAAATTCTTATCGATCTCGCTTAATATATAAATAAAAGTAGTTTCAAGTAAAAAATAACTTATGTAGTATGATAATAATCTAATTAATCTTCCGTAACTTTTCACAAAAGTGATCAATATTGCAACTTGTTATGCTTCGAACACTTCAATACCAAAGACTAAGTTATTCCTCTACGCTCTTTTACTATATTCAAGAGCTCCAAATGTTAAACTCAAAAAAATTGATTTTGTTAAGATTCCAGTCTGCATATATGATTAATATAGAAATTAGAAATACTTGACTAATAATATACTCAATAACTTTAAATGAAAACTATAGCTTTAATAGTACAAAGATACTCTAATAACATGGACAACCATGATGGATTAATAAACACAACTAAAATAACCATATTCCTACTGCTAATAACCTTTACATCCTAACAAACTAGCCCGGCTAAGATCACAAATTACTTAATTCTTGTACCATGAAAAGTGGATTTTTGTCTGCATCATTTATTTCTTTATAGAGAGAAAAACAAAAATTGGAGATATTTTCCATAAAGGATAATATAACACATTAGCTAATGTTCAATTTGATACGATTATCTACTGATCTCAAATATGATAAAAGAAACAATGCTATATATAAAATTACTAATTAAGATAAAAGAAACAAGGCTACATATTAATTTACTAATTATGAATAAATTTTGATGTTCTTCAAACCTTTGTATGATCATACCACCCCAAAGATGAGAGTTAGTTCCAGAAATTAATATCTGTAACTTATTTTATAATTATTATATATTTACATGCAACTTCTTAAAAGGCAGTTTGTAATGAAATTGGATACTTTTCTAGATCTATTATAATTAATATATATAGATCAACCTAAAGAAGAACAAAGTTTAAAATTTTGTTATATAAATGTATTATTATTTAAAGCTGGAAAGAAATTCATTAGCAAATATATAATAATCACTCTAAGTAATCAAGGATTATAAATTCTATTTTCCCAAGTAATTTCTCAAAATAACAACAAAAGTACACTTCTAACTTTTGTAGAATATATTTATAATATAAGCTTTTGTTAGGAGTGAACCCTTCATTCTCATAAGTTTAGTTTTAAAAAAGAACTGACTATCATCATTAACTTATTTCCTCATTATCATTTCAGATAAAAAAAATTGAATTCAGAACCTTATCTAAGATTATCATTTTTATAATATTGAATTTAAACCATAGCTATCTTATGAAGCTATCTTAGCTATCTTATCTTATCTTAGCTTTACTATGAACTATCTTAGTTTCTTTACTCCACAATAAAGACTAAATGCACAACTTATTGTTAGATCCACCTACTTCTTCTTGTTAGATTGAGCATTGAATTTCTTTTGCAAAGAAGACAAGGTTAACCAAAACTTTTCTTCTTCTCGATAGTCTTAAAGCTATTTTGCAACAAAATTTATTATATTATATATCTTCAGATCAATTTCTCATGTATTCAGATATAAATTTTACTTTAATACTTATTTAACCTTAGTACTACTTGAAATTTTATGATATTTATATTTATAAATATACATTAAAATTGCAGAACGGGAAGAACTACAAATAATATCTATAGACACATGGAATCTAATATGATAATTGATAAATTATTATTCTAAATATGAATATTATAAAGATATTTAATAAATTTAAAAATGATTTTTTGAGTATATTTTTATATGAATAAGTCTAAGATAATTCAATCAATGATATTAGTAAAGCTAAATATAAATCATAAAAAATCATATAAGATGATATATTAATACTTAAAGTTTTATGTACTCATTGCAAAACCAAATATATTGTTCTTATTTAATAATTACTGAGATATTAAGTAATATAAATATAATAAATAACTAATTAAGGTAGTTTGTATTGATTTGTTTGCTACTTACTAAATAATGATAAATTGATATCAAAATTAAAAAATTACTTCAGGAGTTTTGATCTAAATTTGAAAGAAAACTTTACTTGAAGCTTATTAGAAAGTTCATATTGAAAACTTTACGTATATAATTTTCATCCTGGAAAATATAATAATAAGATTATAAATAATAAATTTGACTGTAAGCTTATAATTATCATAAAAAAATTGATTGAAAATACTAATAATAATACTAATACTAATAATAATCATATATATCTATCTTATAATAAAATGAAAATATGCTATATTTATGGATATTGTAATGAATTCAAAATAAGAAAGAGAAAGAAAGAGAGGAACATGGAAACATAGAAAAAATTTATAAAAAAGAAAAATAGGAAAATTTTGTGGTTTTGCCAAAAAGCTTGAAAAGCTATTATAATATTTTAATAATATTAAATATTATAGTTATATTTTAATTTGATTCAATAGAGCCTTGCATATATATTTTAAAATCATAAGTAAAATCCATATTTATTTCCAATTGTAAAATATTATTTTCCCATCAATATTCCAAATCATATGATATAATCTGAAAGTCTATTAATAAATAAAACCATTAACTTAAAGAGAAACAATTTATTAGAAGAATCAATTTAACATTTTGAACTTGAGATAAAATGCTTTTGTTTCCTATTACCTTTTATGGTATTTGATACAATTATAACGATGTTGATAAGTTTGCAATTTTCTTTATTTAACTTATTGCATAATATTAAGAATCTTGAAGATATAAATTAATAATAAATGCCCCATAAAATCATAAACATTAACAAATTCTTCATGAAATGTTTTATTGTTTTAGCATATAAAGAGTACAGATCAATTATTATTTAGAAAGTATAAATGTTTAAAATTAGAAAATTGAAATAAGGTTTTAGTCATCACAACTCTAATAAGAAATGGTTATAAACCTCTTTAGATTATCTATAAATAACATTTCTTTAAGAACAAGTGCAACTACGGAGAACAAATGAAGGTTGTGAAGACCCCATCAAGCGTACAAGGGAGAGATAAAAAGGTAAAATGGTGCTAAGCCTAAATATAGTCTTTTAGTCATTTATTGACTTGAAAACTTGTAGAGTAAGTACGTATATACCCTAAACTTCATATTATGCATATCATTTAATGTAAGATTGGTGACGAAAGAGCATTTCTTCTTTGTTAGTTATAGAGAATCAGTAACAAAGGTTTCCAATAACAATCTAATACTTTTAGAATTTTTAGAATACTTTTGAGGGTAAATATTTCTTAAATTTTGGAGCATTAATAGTGCACATTCTCCAAACAAAACCACAATAAAAACATATCTTATACTAAATAATAAAATATCTCTTTTATATTATATTAAAAAGTGATTGAGAGAAAAACTTTACCTACATAATTTACAACTAAACAGATTGAGTGGGAGATACTCTCTATATGTAAAAATATACCTTAAGTGTAGCTCTTAAGTGTTTGGAACATATAAACCTTTTTTCTTAAGAATAGAGTGCAGTATTGAGGCTAACTGTTACTTGAATATGCATGGCTGTGCTAACTTAATCTAAAGCAATTTCATCAAACCTCAACAAGAACTTTAGTAAGAGCAAATAATTATATTTATGTCAATAAATTATTTCAATGATAATAAAAACTATTTGTATCTAAAAGCTTATAGTAACAAAGTTCAACAGTTTTATTAATAAAATATAATTATTCTAATAATATTTAGGTCCACTACTAATAATACTTCACTTTGATTTGAATTTACTCCTTGATCCTTCTTATTGATTTTATCTTATCCTCAATAACATTCAAATATAGATAAAATAAGAGAAAGAGAGCATAAAAATGATAGAAAAAGAGAAATTTAAGATATAAAATGATAAATTATGAATCACTATCTTAATAATACTAATACTAATACAAATAATAATAAGACAATTAAAATAAATGCAGCAAGAATTTAAGTTACTAGCTGCAAGGAATTTTGCTTGCCCAATGAGTATGCGCCCAATTAGTGGTTTTCCTCCTCAATTCCCTAGGGTTTCATATTCTCTTATCTATAAACAAGAAATCTCACATTAATTTTTCATAATTAGAAGACATCACAAGTAAAGATAACATATAAAGAAATATAGATATAAAATTTTAAATAAAAGGATATTACATGAAAATTATATATACATAATTACAGATAAAAAATTACATATATATTTTTACATTTCTCCCTCAAAATGATAATATACCTAAAATTAAAAATCTAATCTAATCATTAATTAAAATTTCGGGAGAGATAATTTAGTATAATTATGTAAATATAATTCATAATGTAAAAAAATAAAATATGATATATTAGTGATATGTAATAGATTTATAATAAAAATTTATAATATATATCTCTTAATTTATCAATGAAATGATTGATAATATTTTATTTAACCAAATTGATTGATAAAATTCTGGTCTAATCAAATCTATTCATAAGAGTCTGATTGGGATTAGACTTAATACAAAATCAAATATTATCAATTGTTTTAACCATATAAATCATTCATTATTCAGTTCTTTCAACTTCAGATTTTAGATGAATCCTACATTCATTTAATACCTATATAATTTTCAAATCCTCTGACTTAAAATCACTTTTTATTTGAGACAATATGCACTAACTAAATATTAGATCATCCATCTAATATTCACCAACTTAAAGTACTCATTAATCTTAGATTATATACGTTAACTAAATATTACACTTTATTCACCAACTTCAATTCACTAATAAATTTCATATTATATATGCCACGTATGCAAAGCTTTAGACTATTTATCTATATTTTCTGCATCACATTTAAAGAGAAGAAGAGAATATGGAATCAAATTTATTGATCCCGATTCTGATCAAATTTATTCATAAAATTGTGATTATAAAGGGATTTGACAGAAAATCAAATCTTATAAACTGAATTAACCCTATAGATCATTCACAATTCTATTTACCTAACTTTTAGATTCACTTAGATTATATACATTAACTAAAATTTATATTTAGATATCAAGCTAGTCTTGATTCTATAGTTATTGTATTGTATTCCTTACCTGACTTTACTCTATAGTTACTAGTGCGTTTATTGGAAAAGCTAGAATGGTTTTCGCAACCAAAGAGAATAACTTGATGCGATTCAATAGAGTTCTGAATGCATGGAAACAAGCTAAAAGACAACCACGTAGGAAAAATGAAGGATGGGAAGACCCCATCAAGCCGTACAAGGTGTCGTGCGTATATACGTCGCTACACAACATACATCGCTACACAACATACATCGCTACACAACATACATCGCTGTCAACATCATACACTATAAAAGCACAACTCACACATAAGTCATACATAGACTCTAAAGTGCCACAATAATCAGATTGCTTAACATTCTCAACTCAACTCAACTCAGATCAATACTTGATTTGTCACTCTATAAACTGCCAACAACTGTGCACTGATTACAATCAAGCCACACCCACTCAAGCATAGAGAATCCAGGTGACGCTCGCCGGCCTCTGTCCACCATAGCCAGGAACTCGAAGGCTCAACATCAGAGAAGTGAGCTCTCTGGAGCTCACTTCGAAACTATACCCTCTGGACTCGAGCTAGCCCTGAAACCCTAACGGTCCCGTTGACGGCACACTCGACGGTGCAAACGGTGCAAAGTGACGGTGGGCCCCACCGTGAAGTTAGTACCCCGAACACAAAATCTAACCGTCGGAAAGTAGTCCCTGAGAAACTGCTAGAATAACTCTAACTACCATCACTGGAACTCCAGTGTCCGAGCATCTAGATGCGGAACTACAAATGGCGTGATAGCTGTCGTGCGTATATACATCGCTACACAACATACATCGCTACACAACATACATCGCTACACAACATACATCGCTGTCAACATCATACACTATAAAAGCACAACTCACACATAAGTCATACATAGACTCTAAAGTGCCACAATGGTTAGGTCCCTCTAACTCCAGATAGCCATCTACTCTAAGTATATGGTATACCCTCTAATGGGCAAAGATCAGGAGGCCGGGTGCTATGGAGCCCCATCGTTAGTCGCATGTCTGCAATCTATACCATATAAAGAATGAACTAGCTATAGGTCAAGTACATCTAGGACATAACCATTGTCCCTGAGGAATCACCGTGAGGGGAGGAGTCATACATGCCATATGCCATCCTCTCGAACAACTATCACACACTAACATAGTAGCAGCTCCACCAGAAGAGCCACATAACATACACCTCAAGCCTGCACGTACAAGTGCCAAGCTTGGGTCCATAGTACCATCAATGTTTGGAAGGTGGCATGGCGCACAATTGCGCACATGATCCTTCCAAACAACACCATCACGTCCTTCTAACACAAGGACTCCAGATGGCAAAACCTCGCGCACTCTCAAGATAGTGCGGCCTGTAGAAACATCAAGTGTCGTCGGTGCTGTCTGTTGTAGATATACATAGGCGCCTGGATGAAATCGACGGATCGAGGGTCTATAACCTCCTCCTCGAATGGTAGCATAGCGTAAAGTATCTCTATGCTCAGCAATCGCCAAGTTCTCAAAGGCCATCGTCATCACTCTCCGAAAGATCTCTGCCCGCTGAGAACATGCGCTCATCCATACATCGGGGTCATCCAAGTCCAAAACTATAGTAGCATCTTGACAAATGGCTGCAGGTAAATCTGGATCTCGTCCATAGAGTAGAAAGTATGGAGAGAAGGATGCTAAGGAGGCTTGCCGGCTGAACCGATAGCCCATGGCCAACCAAGGTAACTGGAGATCCCAATCTCCCAAGTGGCCTCTCTGCAAACCATACTTTCGCAATCCTCTCTTCACCATCTGAATCACTCTCTCTGCTAAGCCATCTGCCTCAGGGTGATCTCAGGATGTAGTACAATGATCAATCAAAGCCTTGTCACACAAGACCTGAAACTCTCCCAAGAACTCTATACCCTGATCAGTCAAAACCTCAGCTGGTGCACCAAAATGACTAAGAACTTGATCCAGGAACGAGTAAGCTTTCCCTTCACTAGACTTGTCAGGAAGTGCCACCAACTCAATCCACTTGGAGAAGTGCTCCACCATCACCAAAACATACCGATGATGTCTCACAGTCAACGGTAAAGGTCCGGCAAAGTCCAAACTCCAACGGTAACCCAATCCCATGATAGGTAATGGGTGTAACTGTGGCGTAGGAGCATTGAATGATGCTCTAACTTGGTCACAAACCACACATCTGGCAACAAATTGCTGTACCTCGGTCTGCATACCGTGCCACCAATAATGACTCTGGAGTAAGCTATATGTACGCTTTACTCCAAAATGTCCTAGCTCCTCATGAGCATGACGGACCAACTGTGGTCTCTGTGATGGAAGTGGTACTACTCGCACTCTACCATCCTCCCATACACGCAAAAGGTGTCTACCCTCCAATCTGAACCGTTTGGCTCGCTGAAGAACACGGTCTCTCTCCTTGGCCCCAACTGTGCCACCCACAACACCATTGCGAAGATAGTCCATCATTAAGACATCATCATGAATGTCTCGCTGAACTGTACCAATATCTTCACTCTCTGGATCTGTGACCTCAATAACTCCTCCTGTAAGCGCTGAGAGAAATACCACCAAAGTCTCTGCAAATATACACAGAAAGGCCGATGCATGCCAACCTGGCACCATCTCCTCATCTGTCTCACCATGCCAACGTGCTCTGGTCTGATCCTGCTGGTTGGGACATGGGTTTCTACTCAACCCATCTGCATCACGGTTCACCACTCCAGGTCTGTGAACAACCGTGAAATCATACTCTTGTAAAATCAGAGCCCATCGTGCAAGCTTCCCTGAAAGCTTGTCGGACTCCATCAACCACTTCAGCGGCTGATGATCAGTGATGAGAGTGAAGGGGTTACCAAACAGGTAACATCGGAAATGTGCTACTGCCCAAACTGCTGCAAAGCACTCTCCCTCATATGAACTATACTTCGCCTCTGCTGAATTGTTGGAGCGACTAGCATAGGCCACTACAAACTCCTTCTCCTCATCATCATGCTGGGTAAGCACCGCTCCAAGCCCCAACATACTCCAATCAGTATGAACCTGAAATGGTCGTCCCTTGATCGGTCTCCTCAAAATAGGAGCAGATGTCAACCTCTCCTTGAGCTCTACAAAAGCTCTCTCCTGCTCATCTCCCCAACACCACTCTTGTGTAAGCTTGGTCAACTTCGTCAAGGCCTTGGCAATGGCACTAAATCCTCTAACATAGCGGCGATAGAAGTTCACCAACCCAAGGAATGCTCGCACTCTGCTCACATCCGTAGGCCGAGGAATACGTGCAATAGGCTCCACCTTGGTCTGCTAAACACCAAGTCCTCCGGGGTAGATAGTGTGACCCAAATACTCAACCTGCTCATGGAAGAACCTACACTTCCCAGGATGTAATTTGAGTCCATGAGATCTCAACCTCTCAAACACCTCCAAGAACTGTCTCTCATGGTCCTCCACAGTAGTGCTATAAACCAAAATGTCATCAATATAGCACCGAGCAAAATCCAATCCAGCTAGGATCCTATCCATGACCCTCTGGAACTCAGCGGGAACATTCTTCAACCCAAATGGTAAGAACCTCCACTGATATAACACATCCTTGCCGTGAGGATCAATAGCCCAAAATGTTGTCTTGGACTTATCTTCCTCCTTGATCGGCAACTGATGATATCCCGCTCGAAGATCCAAAGTACTTAAGACCTTTGCATGCCCAATCGCATCAAAAATCTCCTCCGGTGTAGGCATGGCATACCGATCAGCCTTGGTCTGTCGGTTGATAGGACGGTAATCTCCACACATCCGCCTATCTGTATAGTTGCCATGCATATCCTTCTTGGCTGGCATCACTATCGCTGATGCATACTCTCCATGTGAAATCTCCACCAAACCAGCCTCAAAAAGGTCACTACTCCGGCTCTGAATCAATGTCCTCTCCATATCACTATATCGATAAGGACGTCGGAAAACAGGTGTGTCGCTAGTCAGCTCAATCCATATACCAGGTCCCTTCAGAGCACCCAAATCCTTCATACTGAAGGCAAAACAATCGTGTGACTCCTCAAGAACCTCCAAACCCTCCGTCTTTCCTCTCCAGTAAGCTTGGGTCCAAGATCTGCTCCCAAATATCCTTTGTAACTGTAGTAGGAATGGAAGACGTACTGACTGGCTGCTACACTGAACCCTTGGGAGCAATAGTGTCATGCTCCCGACCACTAGAGGTCCCAACCTCTGTGTGAAAAACTCCCTCCACTCTGGCTGCAAGCTCCATACGTCCTCTGGCTGCATCCCATGTGGACCAAGGGTGTAATCCAAGTAGCCCACGCTCACCTGGATGGACTCCAAGTAGACCACTCTCCCTAGTAGCTACTGGATGTGTCCCAAGAATACCATGTCCACTCGGTCCATCGCCCCCAACATGTGCCTAAATCGTCTCGATAGGCACAAGGCTCACAAGTGTCCGAGTGGTGATACCTATCAAGCGCATCCTACGCTGCTCTGCCAAACCAAGGCTCACAATCCAGGTCAAACAGTTCAGGTCCATAGCCTAACCTAACACCTAACGCCTGGATGCCTCTGACACTGCTAGAACAACGGTAATACCGGTGCGAAAACCCATCGCCCGCTCTCTCTCATCAGCATTGGGCTCCACCAACTGCTGTAACTGTGAGTCCCAAACAAGTCCAGGTCCTCCCTCTTGAAAAACATGAGAGCCTGGGAAACTCATGAGTGTGGGAAATGTAGCTCTAGGCTGTCCAACTAGGTTCACCACTGCCATAGGTGACCTATCAGCCACTACCACTGTCTGAGACTGACGCCCAACATCCAAGATATCATCAACAAGAATGTGGTCCAGTCGCAGAATCCCATCATAAGCACGCTGTAGAACCTCTCTGGGTAAGAGGTTCGTCCACCAAAGACAAAGACGATGAGCCCGTGATCCCACTCTGGCTGCATCTAACAATACAGCAGGTCCTATCCAAGAATGGACCTGATGTGTACTCGCCACCACTCTGGTGCGAGAATCACCCAACAAAGGAACGTTCTCCAAAAGGTAAGCTGGAGAAACAAACTGATGAACCTAGAGATGTCGTAATATCCGTAACATCTCCCAAAACACACCAGAACGAGGATCCTTAAGACCCAAACCGTGGCCCGCACGTGTATGTCCCTGACATGGCCATCCAGAAATCACCAAGTGAACAAGCCCATGTCTCTCTAGGTCATGCGCCCCCAGTAAGGAAATGTCTCATGGTAAGGCCTTCTAGTAACCTTTGACTGCTGACATCGGTAATAACTCCGGATACCGATAGGCCAAGTGTGCCACATGATGTAGAGAGACTCGCCTAGCAGTCTCATCTCTCTCTACATACAAGTACCTCTGTACTCGGATGCCCGCTTGTAACACCGCAGCTAGTCCGGTGCTGATCCCACCAAACAACTCCAATAGACATATCCCCTCTACTGGATACTGCCAAGCAATGAGTGTGGTATCCAGAGGTGTCAAAGCAATCGCCTCTGGAGGCTCATCCTCACACTCATCCCCTGATGGTACGAAGGCTCCACTCCAAGCCTGCTGCACCAACTGATCCGCATGCTGCTGCAATGCCTCCTCTGAACTCCACAATGGAACATCCAAGGTGGATGGAACAATCCCACTCGTACTCCATAGCCGAGTGATCTCCTCTGGTATTAGAGTATCCTCTGCATGGGCGTTCCCCTCCAACAAGTCACCAAGCCAAGTGACTGCACCGCTGAAAGCCAAAACTGATGCTACCATGGTCCCGGACTGTAGTGAGCCAAGACTGCCACTACCGAAGCGTACTGGTAGGCGACATACCTGTCCCTCACCAAACTGCCAACCAGGTCTATAAGAGGCTGTCTCCTCCCAATAGTCAATGCTGAAACCCATAGGGTATAACATTGCTCCCCTAACTAGCACATCATATGACTCAGCTATCGTCGCAATAGCTTGAGCTCTCACCACCGAGCTATCAGTCGGATGACCAGGCTGAACCTGGACAACAAGCTCTCCATGTGTGATGTACTGTGTCGAACCACCACCAAGAGATGTCTGGATCTGAAATTAACACCTCTCCACATCGGTCTTCCGTAACTCCAGACCAACAACTGCAGCCTTCCCCAACATAAGGGGCTGCGCACCAGAGTCTAACAAGACTCTCTGTGGTGTATAGACCTTCCCTGAAGGTCCCACCAAACGAAAAATCCCCCTCTGGTTATCCAATAGGACAACACCAGGTGTAAACCGTGCTCTCTCAAAGGCCGGTCTAGCTGGCAACTCCTCCAGTCTAGCCGCTGCTGCCTGCCATAAACCACTGGTCGCTAAACGGATCCCATGCTCCTCAACCAAGTCAGCTCCACTACCAACCACCTCTGCTCTAGTAGTAGGAACTGCACCATCCCTACTCTCACACAACGTGGCAGCCAACCAGAACACTGGGGCTGGGTCAACTCCCAATGTAAACATGTCACTGGCTGAAAATAAAGGATGCCGCATAATCAGCTGAGCCGCCCCCAACATCATGCTAGACTCAGTCTGTGTAGTAGCAGGTGGCTGACTAGCAGGTACTCCATCAAGTACTCCATCACCACCTACCACACCTGCATTGGGACGTCTAGGAACCATGGATGTCGTCTGCAATGCCTTAGATAGCGTGAAAGACTGGGGAAGTCTGACCTGTCTCCCAACCTCTCCTCTCTGTGGGTCCAACTCCACTGATGCTCCTCTAGGCTCTGGAGCACATACTGCACTCCTAGTCATTGCTGCAGATGCATCCACCTGTGCTACTCCGCACATGAAGTCCAAAGCATCTCTATCACCAACATATGAGGTGGAAGCCTCAGCACCCGAATCTGATCTCCTCTGAGCAATAGCCATACTAGCCAATCTCTGCTCCAACTGCTCAATCCGAGTAGCCATAGCTGTGTCAGAAGTAAGGGCAGGTACCGCACCCCTACTAGGTGTAGATCCTCTACCACCACCTCTACCACCTCGTCCTCCATGAACTGGAGCTCCTCTACTACCTGCCATAGCAGCTCTACCACTCCGTAACTCCGGGTGTAGGTCAAAACATCGGTCACTAGTGTGACCAAATCTGTGGCAATGCTCACACTGCCTCTGTGCTGGTTGTGATGCACCAGAGGTATCAGGTCTGCTGCCCTGAGTACACTCTCTCCTATGGTGAGGTCCACCACAAGTCCAACAAGCAATACCACCACTCATTGGCTGCTGCTGACCCAAAAATGAGGGTAAGGGTCTAACTCCACTAGGCCCTCCACTCGCTCCATAGGATCTGGGCTGTCCACCCTGTCCTCGAAAACCAACTGGGCATGGTGCACTCTGCTGCACTCTAGAAGAAGTCACAACCGTGGATGAGGTTTCTCTACCAAATCCAGCTGTCACCACTCTCTCCTCCACCATGTTGAGCTCAATACGCTCAGCCAAACCAAAGACTACTGCCAAAGTGGGCGAAGTAGCCTGCAACAACATAGCATCATGAACTCTATGTCGCAACTCCCTGTCCAGTATCCCATACCAAAACTGGACTACCTGGGCCTCAGTAACTCCCTAAGTGAAACTGATCAGCCACCTCATGCGAGTATATGCCTCGCGTAGGCTCTCTCCAGCCTTCCGTTGGAACTCCTGCAAGCTCCTCAGCTTGTCAGTCCGCACTCCCTGGTAGTTCTGCCTCAAACATAGGAAGAACTCAACCATGGGGTTAAACCCCGGTACCATACCACCTCCTGCAGCGGTACCTCCACTCGTAGTAGCACTATCTCCAGCTAGTGCACCTCCACTAGCTCCACCAACACTACTCGAGCTAGAACTCGTGGGTACAGCCGATCTACTCCTGGCCACCGAGCCTAAAGTGATGGAGACATAGTGTGGAGACCAATACTGTCTCCATAACTCAATCTCCTCCAAATGAGCTCTCCTGAACTCATGGTAGTCGTCCATCGGCGGACCCTCCAAGTGCTGAAACAACCCCTTCCATGCCATGAAGGGTGTGAACAAAGTTGGGTTCCGCATCTGCTGCAGATCACACCAACTGTCGAACTCTTGGATGAAGTCATCCAACTCAATGGTACCCACTGTACCAGAGTAACGCCTAGGGCCTTTGGAGGCCCCATAAATCTCGTCCATGTCCCACAACAACGGTGCAGACACACCAAGTGCACTCTCAACTAAATCAACTCCTGTGTCGAACTCCAACTCAGAGTCAATCTCCTCCCTCACTGGGACCTGAGATACTGGCTGATACCGAGCACCACTCCGAGTAAACCCTCTACGTACTGCAGGGCTAACTCCTCTGGAATCTCCAAAGAACTCCGTCGTGACCACGTAATTGCAACATCAAACCCGAACCACCAACTGCAACTGCAAGTACCCCACCAAGTGCCAACACCACCACGTGCCAACACCAACTAAACACCACCCACTAATGTAACTCTACCGAGATAACTACACTAGGGGAAGGGCAACCTGTAACCTTCAATTTCACTTTCTGAGCCCAACTCGCAGCAAATTGGTCCTGCCTTCACCTCCTGAGCTCAAAATCACAACACTGCTCAAAAATTGCTCCTTCTTTGCTCGAAATTTGGCCAGCGCTTCTGCACACCATCCGCCTAACTACCAAATCTGCATCAACGGAATGAGCTTCTGCACACTAGGGAAACACAGAACCTAAATCGAGCTACCACAATCCACCGAGCTTGGAGATACCACCAACACTCAACGTTCCTGCACCCGATTTCCCCCTGACTTGACTTCTCTGATGTAATCAGATTGCTTAACATTCTCAACTCAACTCAACTCAGATCAATACTTGATCTGTCACTCTATAAACTGCCAACAACTGGGCACTGATTACAGTCAAGCCACACCCACTCAAGCATAGAGAATCCAGGTGACGCTCGCCGGCCTCTGTCCACCATAGCCACGAACTCAAAGGCTCAACATCAGAGAAGTGAGCTCTCTGGAGCTCACTTCAAAACTATACCCCCTGGACTTGAGCTAGCCCTGAAACCCTAACGGTCCCGCTGACGGCACACTCGACGGTGCAAACGGTGCAAAGTGACGGTGGGCCCCACCGTGAAGTCAATACCCCGAACACAAAATCTAACCATCGGAAAGTAGTCCCTGAGAAACTGCTAGAATAACTCTAACTACCATCACTGGAACTCCAATGTCCGAGCATCTAGATGCGGAACTACAAATGGCGTGACAAAGGGAGAGACAAAAAAGGTAACATGGGGCTAAGCCCCAATAGAGTATGTATGAGAAATCTGCCCTACCGCACCTAAGATATCCAAGCTATGCAATTCGTACGGTCTACACACAACTGGAGCATCCAAAGAAACATCACCTAATGTGATTGCTCTCCTATGGATTGCACCAGCCACTGCACTCTGTAGAGCAATGGACACACACTGTCTAAAATATGCTACAAAGTATAAGAGTGAGAGTGGTACCCCCTAACGCCTAACATGATAAGCTCTCGCGCACTCCCTGACAAATGTGTCAAATGTCGTGTCCATCGCTCCATTTAACTCCAAGGCTAGAGGAACAAAGAGGTGACCTCGCTGCATGCCCTTATACTTGGAGACCTTGCGACCTGCTGTTGCACTCGCCGCCCATCCAAGAGGATGGGTAATCACTCCCTCTGAAACTATATCTCGCGTAGGGTCCGTGACCACGACATCCGCTACGTCACCTGATCGTCTCGGACCAAGTATAAGTGTGCCCTGGCACGTGTCGTTTGCAACGCATACAAACGCTCCCTCCAAGCCAAGTATCCACTCTCTCGCACCATAGCAAACACTATGTCTCTAATGGCATCATGGGTAGCTATCCTCTTTCCACCAAAAGTACACCGTGTCATGTGGACCGCCGCTGCATCTAGTGTAGAACCACACTCACAAGTGAGTAGTGAAGATGCAGATGGGTGAACCAAACCTACGCGAAACCTCATCGCTGTAGAGAAAGTAGCCGGTGCGAGTCAGAAAGCCCTAATGCATGGTCGAGCTAGGATCCACGAGCCTGCACCCTTGCCGGAGCAAGAGCGTAAACGTGCTCTAGTAGCCTGAGGAATGGACGAGTCAACTAAGAGAGAATGTAGTGTATGCTCACACTGTCGCTCCATCAAGGAAGACTGTAGACCTCTAGTCCAATCTGACGAAACAAGGACAACTCGATGTCAAGGAAATGCATTCTCAATTTCAAATGCTCTTCAAGTTTCATCCAAGATCTGATGATTGAGTTCATACACTTTTTGTACCAGCCGCCTCGTGGTAAGTAGATGTTGTTCTTTTTGTTTATCTTACTTTCAGTTTATATAATAAATGCAATCTTGTATTTTGAGTTGAAGTTCATAGATGTTTATACACTTTATATAAAGTAAGTGCATTTTTGTTTATATAGTTCTAACTTACTAAAGTTGATATGCTTCACTTATGTTGTAATTTCTCTTTCATGCAGATCTGTCAATTATTATCACTAGCCTGTCAATTATTATCACTAGCTGGTACTTGCCAGAGGTTCCAATCACTACTATGGCTTTCTTGCATGCATTATGTTAAACTCCATTGACGGTGTTAATGGTACTAACTACTCATGGAATAAACTACTGTACATAGAGAATAAAACATATTTAACCCAACACATCAAGATGTTGAGAATACGATAGAAAGAAATGACTTGGATAAGTATGTAAGAGGCACTTTAGAGATTATTTAACTATGAGGCTAAACTTGCAAACCTTTTATGTTATTTTTAGAATATTCTGTTCTATGATAAATATCATAAAAAAATTTGAAACTATTTTCATCTCTTTATGGTTTTTCTGTCGGGGTGGAACTAGTCCATGGGTTATAGTTTCATTTATGTCTATATTTTATTTTTGTAAGGTTGCCAATATGGTTAATGGTTGTTATTTGAGGATGCTTATATAATTTGCATATAAAAAAAAGAGTATTTGGCACTTGGTTAATAATGAGAAGTTTCAATTTAGGAATCTGAATTATATTTTAACTTTTCCTTCAAACATTTATGAGAATTCTTTATTTAAGTATGTGATATTTGGCATGGAAGATATGTCAAATTATTTAATTAATCTTGTTTAAGTAACGGATTTAAATAAGACTATTTTAATTAAATATTTTTTATAAGTTTGGATTACTCAATTTGAAGAAATCTATTGTTCTCAAAGAATTTTCTTAAACGTTCAAAGTGTTTTTCTGGTATAAATTAGAAACGATCAATTCCGTCAAATATATAAACTGTTTCTGCTTTAATGTTCAAACTATGTTGATTTATCGTAATTATTGAGCTAAATGACAAATAGATAATCATCAAAAAGTAAAAAGTACCATTGCATCAAATGTCTACCAAAATAGGAGTAGAAAGGAAATCCGGACTGACCGGACTTTTACCAGCACTGTAGACATTGTTTGGTTCATTTAGATTCACACCCTATAAATTTTTCACTAGAATATTGTAGATTTCAATTCTAACAAAATTATTACTAATATTCCGATTCTTATTAGATTTCATAGAAAATCAAATCTTATCAACTACTTAACTGTATAAATCATTCATAATTCTAATGTTTTATCTAAATATTTTAGATCAATTTTACATTCATTTAATACATATTAACTTAAAATTCACTAATTTAAACATACTATTTAATCTTTGATTCTACACAACATCTAAATATTACATTATTAATCTAATATTTGCATAAATTTTAGATTCACCAACTTAAACTAGCTCACTAATTTTATATAATATAAGTCTAACTAAATATTATATTATTCATCTAATATTACCAAAAATTTAAATTAACTTAAGTTAAACTCACTCAACTTAAGCTAATCATTTAAAAAATTTTACTTCTATGATAATAAATAAGAACAATTTTTATATTTCTAAGATTTTATATAATCATAGTTCAAGCTTTTTAAAACTGTTATTAAAAATATATTCTGGTCCATTTACTAACATTTACTAATATTTACATTATTTTAATTTGACCGTACTCCTTGATACTTTTTATTGATTCTATCTAATACACAAGAACTCTTAAATATAGATAAGACACTAATTACAAATAATTTTCTACAAAAAGATATATAATTAGATATAAATTATAAAATATGGATATTCAGCACTGTATATTTTAGCAGTAAAAATTAACTCAACACTAAAATTAGTAATTAAAATATTTATCTGTGGTCAAGAAATTTTGGATGTACTATTTAATTCTACAATAATTTATGAAATAGTTCATCTTTTCATGAAAAGTAATATAAAAAAAAAAATTATTTTAAAATTTATAGTAAAATTTTAGACTATATATCTCTTAAATTTATCCATAATATATGATGAAGAAGATAATATATAACCAAATTCATAAGATTTCATAAGATTCTAATCTAATCATATCTATTCATAAGATTTTGATTATGATTAGATTTGATAGAAAATCAAATCTTATAAACTGAATTAACATATACATTCATCAACTTAAACTTGCTCATTTAATTTTAAATTATATACACTAACTAACTATTCTCTTATTCATCTAATATTTACCTAACTTCTTGATTTTCCATCTTAAACCCACTCATAATTTAGATTTAGGTTATATTCACCAACTAAAATTTATATTTAAAGATCAAGCTAGTCTTAGTTTTATAGTTATTGTAATGTACTACTTACCTACCTTATATATTTTTTATAACTATATATAGTAGTTGCTACTTAGATCAAGAAGCACAGTTTAGTTTCGTAGTTCTCATATTTCAAGAGCTTTCAAGAGAAACATCATATTCAAGAGTTTTCAAGAGAAGCAAGAAGAGTAGACTTGATATGTCTCTCTTGAGAAAAAGAGCGAAGAAAGAGATGGTTCAAAGTAGAGAGGAGGAAGAAAAGCAAAAGAAGATGATACAGAAACAGGAGAATACCAAAAAAGCTCGTGCTTTTATTGGAAAAGCCAGGAGGGTTTTTGCAACCGAGGAGAATAACTTGATCCGATTCAACAGAGTTTTAAATGCATGGAAACAAGGATAGCTCAATTTCAAGGAAATGCATTCTCTATTTCAAATGCTCTTCAAGTTTCATCCAGATTTGATGATTGAGTTCATGTACTTTCTGTACAAACCACCTCGTGGTAAGTAGATTGTATTCTTTGATTTATTTTACTTTTAGTTCATATAGTAAATACAAAATTGTTTTTCTAGTTCAAATTCACTAGTGTTCATACACGTTATTTATAGCAAATGCCTTTTTGTTTACAATAATTCAAACTTGCTAAAGTTTGTATACTTGATTTATATCGTAATTTCTATTTCTTGCAGATCTGTCAGTTATTATCACTAACTGGGACTTGCCAGACGATCCAGTCACTACTACTGCCGGTGTTGAAGACGAGATGCATGTTGCTTTCTTGGATGCATTACGTTAAGTTCTATTGATGGACGAATTCCAAGACTGTATACAGTGAATAAGAAGAATTTGATGCAACACACCAATATGATTGAGAATATATCAGTAGTGACTTGGAAAAGTTTGTATGAAGCAGTTTAGAGATAATTTGATTACCATGCTATATTGATAGGACGAAATCGTTTTTTCCGAACAATCTTATCAAATCTTCAGACTATTTTCCTTGTATAAGTTTAAACGACCGATTTCGTGAAATGTTCAAACTGTGTCTCATTTATAAAGGTTGTATAAGTTTAAAGGATCGATCGATTTCGTGAAGTGTTCAAACTGTTTGAGGAACAATCTGAGTCCGTCAAATATTTGAACTGTTTCTCCTTTATCATGACAACTGAGCAGAATGAAGTACAAATAACCATCAAAAAGTGATAATTAGTCTTTGCATCTGATACCCAAAACTTAACAGGAATAGATAGACAATCCGAACTTTCACCAGCATTACAGGTATTGCTTTGGTTCATTCCCATTCTCACCTGGCTGAAAGCACTATGAAAATTTTTTACTCCAGTATTGCCTATTATCTCCAATGAATGTGACTTTAACAAAGAACCAAATATTCACCACCTTCAGTATAAAGCTAAAGCAACTAGAGCTTTAAATTGCCAGAATTATTCAAGCAGAGACTTAAACTAGGGCTCTTTTGATCAACAAGGGCTGAAGGTTCGTAAATCCGACAATGGTGATTCAATAGTGAGGCTCACTTATCGATCCTACAGGTAGATCCCCTCTATCCGGAAATATATATAAGGGAAACCCGGAACGAAAGAGTTCTCTTTTATGAAACGTTAATAAAACTATTTTATGGGTAACGATCTTATTTATGGCACGCCCTTGTTTACGAATTCGTTTCATTTATTGATTACGGGTAGAATAAAAATTTCAAATATAGATTTTTGAATAACTTTAGTACATTAGGTTTTAGATTTAGGAGAGAATTCAAAATAATCGACGAGTGAAGACCCCGTTGCCGTAAAGGTCTACGCGTCACCTTACCGATATCCCGTAACATTTTGAGGTCGCCTTTTCGATATCCCGTAACATTTTATGGTCGCGAGCTCTTTACCCGTAGAAAAGTTGAATCTCAAGTTGAATCACCCGTGACTCTATATTTGAAACCGAATAAGCGGAGGGTTACGAGAGGGCAAGTTCATCTTTTAGTGCGGGAAAACCAGACAGGATTGAGACTTGAGGTTTCCAGACGCCAAGTGTCAGAAGAAAGTAACCTTGCAGTAAGAACATGTACTTTCAAATTTTCCATATCTGTAATAATGAATTCTGTTAATTCCCTTCCTCCCATGTCATTCGAGTTTCAGAGTTCCCTCGAGTATTTGAATTCTTTCCTTTCCCGATGCCATTTCAGTTTCTACGGTTCCCTCGTTTGATGGTTCCTGCATCGGATGCTATGAATTGCGAGGCAGGGGATAAGGTTAATGAATACAGCGTTGGGGCATTCATTCTCTTTCGTTTCGGTTTTCACTTGACCGAGTGCATCCCTGACTCTATCAATCGGAGCTTTAAGATCGTATATCATGTTAAGAAGAGTTGGTTAGTTGTCTTGTAGATTGCTAAGGCGGTCACTAAAGCAGATCGATGGAATCTGAACTTTCAAATCTGCCTATTAGAATATTCAATGGATTGCTCGACTCGAGCATGAGGCTTTATGCTTGTTTACGTTACCTTACGAGTAGTACTTGCCGGCTTGTGGTTGTAGAGTGACAGCTGCAGGGATGAATGGTCTATCAGCTAACACTCCGGGCAGAACCGCTGTTTAGGGCTGAAAAGGGCTGGGAACGTCGGAATAAGGGATGTATTGTTCTTTGAACAAAGCCCCAGTACAAGGTCACAAGAAGTGAGCCGTTTGGATTCGGATAATTTGGAGCTATTGTGACTCACCCAATACCATCTCGAGAGTTCTCCGGGCGTTTCAGTGATGTTCAGATCTCTTTAGTTGGGTTCTCAATGCTACCGAAATGTGACAATATTTAGGTAAGTACATCATACAGGTCCTTGATATTAATTTCTTCTTAACCGAAATACGATATTTGCTGGGAGTTCCGAGGTTATCTGACTGAGTGCTGATCTTTAGAATAAATCACTTTCACTCTTGTAACCAGCCACACTTGTTTCTTCTGGTGCTTCTGGTAGCAAGATTAGTTCGTAATTCTGAGTGGAAATCCACACTGGCAGAAACCTTCATTCGGACCTCGCACAATTATCTAGAAGTTGCAGATTCCACAACTGTTACTCTGTGTTGCAAAATTCAGCACAGTTTTGTAGACCATGGTAGGACGAATGCTGGCATTATCGGACCGGACATGTACAAATGCATTGTTTGGATGGGAAAATCATATGAGGTACAGGGCTTTGGGAAACAGAAGATCCGAGGTGGGTTTTAGAGAGAATAGCCTCTGGTCGTTACATCTTAGACTAAGAATGAGGAGAATGTGGCTTAGGGATAGTGGCCATCTTTGGTAGTGTTTCAAAAACTGGAGACATTATTGCCGAGAAGTACAAAATTGTAGGTGTTCCCGGCCAAGGCTGTATCTGCACATATTATGAGGGTGAAATTGAACCGGTGGATGTGATTATGGATGAGGAGACAGGGCAGGTGAAAGTGGTGGATTTTGGAGCACAGACGATCATGGGATGATCGCTCTTGAGATACAAGGGTTTCTATAATTTGACAAAGAGCTTTGTCAAATTATAGAATGTTGGTAAGAGGCAGGTAGGGAAACTATCCTCCTGGGGTTGCAGATTTACTAGCTAACCCTCGGTCCACTTAACCTCGGTTGTAGATTTCTCGCTGCTCTGTACAGATTTACTATGAAACCGTCTGCGGTTAGCTTTTTCTCATTTGCCGCTACAAAGTTTAGCATAGGTTCTTGCAGAGAGGCTCGTTTATTTTCACTTGTATTCATTCATTTGGCTTCGTTTGGCCAGACTCTTGCTGTTGTCCACATCAAGACACTGGAATATTTTTCATGCCTTGAAAGTTCTGTGGAGGGTATGCTCTCAATCGATTTAAATCTTCAACGCAGTCCAGTCTCGTAGAACGAAGCCTAATTATGAGTTATGACCACCCGCGAACAAGCAAACCCCGAAAAAACTATGAAACCCCGTAAGTGGCGCGTTTTCAAGGTCCCGTGAAGTTTTTACGACTACGTGCCTCTACCTGCCAATTCTTCGAGTACCTCCAAACGGTAAACTCTCTTCATATTTCCATAAATATTCAAGCAGCGACTTCAAACTATAGCACTATTGATAAACAAGAGCCCAAAGGTTTGCAAATCGACAATTGTCGAACAATGCTGTCTTGAGCCTTGTTGGCCCTTCAAGTTGCGCAAATTATTCAGGTAAAGACTTCAAACGAGAAAGGCGACCGTGCAGAAAACATGAAGGTTGGGAAGACCCCATCAAGCCGTACAAGGAACTTCAAACTGGGGCATTATGGTATTGATCACCAAGCGCTGAACGTTTGTAAGTCAACAATGGTGTGTCTCGCAAGTGCTTCAAGTCGCACAGTCTTTTTATCGAATAGGGACTTCAAGCTACGAAATTATTGATCAAGTAGTGTCGAAGGTATGTACAGTTTCTACAATTTTATAAATCCTCTTTGTTTCTTCTCCGTCTCGGACTGCGCCAGAAAGACGTAAAGTTTAAACAGTTGTAGATATGCAAACTAATCAATTCTGTCTCGGACTGCGCCGGAAAGACATCGAGTTTAAACAGTGCTATATATGCAAACTAATCAACGATTGGATCTCCGTTATTCTTTACTGGCAGTTTCATTATTGCATTCAGGTCAAGAAAGAAATTTCTTGAGAGGCTCTAGGGGATTCTAGAAACCGTGGTAGCACTCTCGAAGCCAGCAGGGAGTTGCGCGAGATCTAGCTCACCAAGTTTGTCAAGCTAATTCACCTGACGCTTCCAACATATCATCGTTATGTATCTGCCAAAAGAGACACCTACCTAAAGAATCAATATTATCGCAAAAAGCTGCCATAGGTTATTAGATTATATAAATTTTTATGCCCAGTATACCCTGACTTTTGAATAATTCGAATCTATCGGAATAAATCCAGATTAGTGTAGCTGGTTATTGAAGCACTAACTGTACGGTCACCATGCAACCCAAAACCAGCGGATTTTCAGGCGTCTTGAATCAAGTAGAATAGGGTGAATACGTATGGTAAACGAAGAGTGCACTATTCACCTTACGGTCAAAAGCTGGAAGGGAATTCCGCTTTCCGGGCATGAGGACGGACGTAACGGAAATCCGTGCTACGTCCCAGAAGCAGCGGCGCTGGATGTGGGTGGACGGAAAGTAGCTGTGGCCTGGCAACCTTGCCGGAGCTAGTAGACTTGGAGCCGGCCAGGTATCTTAAAGTGAAAGCCTTCTATGGGACTGTCTTTTCCTTGTACGGCTTGATGGGGTCTTCCCATCCTTCTTGTTATTTCACGCGGTCGCCTTCTACGGGACTATGTTATCTCTTAGGTTATATCCTTGTCCGGTTTGATAGGGTCTCCCTGTCCTTGTTATCCTACGTGGTCGCCTTTCATTCGGATTACTTGGGAAGAAGGCTTTGGGCCCAAGGAGGTTGGAGCCGGTCCACAAAGCTGGCTGGCATCTGGCCCAAGGGCCAGCATGGGGACCACGTCCGGACGAAATTGCTGCTGGAAATGCTGAGGCATGGATTCCAGAGAGGCAGCCTTTTGGAGGAAGAGATGAACATGGACGAGCTCGAAGCACAAACGTAGCAGAATAGTTCTCGGGTTGGACGTGGTCATGAGCAACTGCTCCGATTTGATGCGACGGACGTGCAGGAACGGAACCGAGAATGGATTCATCGAAGGTTTGCACGTCTATGGAGGTCTCAATTCCGCTTGTCCATTCGGGCAGTCGCTCTCGAACATCCAGACTAAGAAATTTCGGCCTATTAGAGATCTAGGCACCTGAGAGTGACGAGAGAGAGACAGACATGCTCCTGACGCTTGACTTGTGGAAGAAATCTTGGACTGTAACAGCTTAACAGTCGGTTTAATAGGTCGTCACATGAATGATGGAACTCATCACGGACCAATGACCACAGTGGGATTGTGTCGTAAGTGCGGTGATGCACGTTGGTTGTTGCATCTGGGCTGGACATGAGCGAGCAAAGAAGAAGAGTTTTGGACATCACTAGCGTACTGACCATGGTTGACTCCTACTAATCATTATGACTGCGAATCAGAAGTTGACGGAAAGGGTTTCTGCATTCGGAAATGGCAAAACGTCACTTAGTCGCCTCGATGATCTCGGTACGTTCAGATCCTCACATCTGTCCTATAAACCAGAATGAGCCAAGAACTTATAACGGCTGTGTATAATGAGTGACAGATATTGTTAGAGAACTACAGAGATTAGAAGATTTATGAAGATCAAATCCGTAATCGCACTCTAATCGGCGGAGACGAGGTTTTCTATCACGAGATAAGTATGATAAGCATTTTATAATGGTCTGAAGGAGACTGATAGATAAATCTCTGCTCTTGTTCTCTTTGGACTCGCACGATCCAGGGCCCACCGGGGTCTGGAGCAGCAGCTGCAGTTGAGTAGATGTTTGAGGGACCTAGAGAATTGAAATAGTAAGACGGGTGCCAACTTGGAGGAAATGTGATGGGTGTGCGAGCTCGAGACTTTCTATCGCCGCCTGCCTGCGGATCTTCTTCTTGTCTTCCCTCGTGAGAGCTAGGAAAATTCTTGTGGGAGAGTAGCAACCGGAAGGGAAACGTGAGGGGTGTGCAAGGCCTGTCTCTGTCTCCTGCTTGCACATCCTTTTCCTCACCCTCAACGAATATGTTACAAAATTCTTCACTTTGAGCAATAGCCTTCTGCTCTTGGGTCCGGCAGCCGGCTACTGGCGGGCGCTTTCATTCTTCTAGATCTCTGAGAGTGGAGACTGGAGCAATTGATTGTGCCCGGCCTAGCTAAGCTGTGAGTCAGAATTTAATCTTTTTCTTTCATGTTACTGCGAACAGTTCTCTCTCGCCAGAATCTGAGGGCTGTGATAGTAGAGTAGAGGATTTCGAAGGGGGTGGTACTGCCAGACGGTCAGCGGGGTGTGGTAGTAGGAGCGAGGTGCTGTAGCTGAAGGTCTTCATGTGGCTGACACAAGTGGTAAGGAATCTGCAGGTGATAGAGAGATTGTTGCAATGAAGCACTCTCCCCCACGCCGGACTGTGGCAGCAAAAGGACTAACGACTCAACTCGAGGAGAAAAAGAGGGTGATAGTAGTGATCGTTGCATTGCTTACCAGTGCTGCGATAGTTCTTCTCCTGGATAGCCTGAGGCAACATGTGCTTTCGGACTTCGTGTGGAGGCACATGCAAACATCTCCAGTTTTAGCTCAGGATCCTCCGTCATGGTCGAATTACTCAAACATATATGTTCCTCCGGGAGCGTCTTACGCCGACACTCTGCACGGTCTGCTCCAAGTGAATGGCACCACTTTGTGCCACCAAGCTACTACCAATTACACGAGGTTGGAAGGACTGCCACGATCTAAGAAAGGTAAAGTGCTACTGAAAACAAATACGAAGTATCAGTTAACTCTTGTCGCTTATTCGGCAGATGGGAAGAGACGATGCTCAGGAGGAGATTACTATGAGTCGGACTTCCACAACCACCATTATAGGTCCCGCCTTCCAACCATAGATTATGGTAATGGGACTTATGGTTTGGAGCTCATTGTTCCAGCTCGATGGGCAGGTGTATTCAGCCTGGAAATCTGGATTCTTTTTGGAAACTGGCACGGCATGGATATATTTGGTGAACAATACGCTGTGTTGCAAGTGTTTACGGTTCAGGAATTGCACGTGATTCTTCCCCATGACCAGATCCTCGATGCAACATTTCAGAGGAACATGACGAGATGTACGAAAGAGGACTTTAATCGTCCTCATTGGTCAGGCAGATGGACTCGAGGTTGGTTCAACGAGGTTTGCGACGCCGATGAGGAGAAGAGGTTCAGGTGTGTGCCACCTGAACATTTCTACTGCGAGGAGCCGTGGTGTTCTGGACCCTTAGGCAAACTAGAGAGCAACGGCTGGAGTTACTCGGCCCACTGCAGTTTCAAGATATTTGAGCGGGATGAGGCTTGGAATTGTTTAAACAATAGGTGGTTCTTAATGTGGGGGGATTCTAACTTCCAGGATACGATCCGCAATCTTCTTCTGTTCATTCTTGAGTGGCCACTGCCGAAAGGCGCAGTATTGGCAGATTTTCAGCTTGAGAGACAGTATGAGAGCTACTTCATCAACCCTCAGCGACCAGATCAAGCATTGCATGTCAGCATGATCTTCAATGGTGCCAATAAATATTGGGATAATGGCGAAGGCCTGCACACTATCGAGAACGACGAGCACAAGCAGATGCTCATCAACCACTTCAACGGCACGCATGGCCCGGATACAGTCATCATGAATTCAGGATTGCACGACGGGTACCACGAAATCGAGGACTTCCTTGCAGCGTCAGATTACGCCGTGAATTGGTGGGTACAGTTCTACAAGAACATTCCTGGCGATCGGAAACCTATGCTCATCTGGAGGACAACCGTTGTTCCCGCGGGGAAATCTAGGCCTATGCCCGGAAATGCAAACAAATTGGAATCATACAATCATGTGATGGTGGAGAAGCTTAAGGCCGTGAGACATGAAATGCCTGTGAAATTTGTGGATGGTTTCGATCTTACCTTCCCGTTTCACTACAACAACGAGTACAGCGATGGTGGTCACTACGGGCGTGCTCCAGGTGTCAATCTGCCTCCTTGGCATAGGAAACCCCACTGGTACTTCGTGGACATGATGCTCGCTCACATTCTACTGAATGCTGTATGTCCGACGTAAAATCTACATTCCTCAATTCTGAGAGTTCTAGGTTCACTGCTCGTAGTTTTCCGAATAGGAATTACTCAACAGTCAAATTGAAATACTCAATTTTCAAATCAGCTTTGCAGGCTTGGCCATCCCATAGCAACAAGTTGCCGGGACTGTCCAATAATTCTAGGTTACTTGTACCTCATACCTCATACCTTGATTCATCTGTTCGGAAACTAGTCACAATCTCTGAGAGGACTGGGTTACGACCAGGGATCTGAAGGCTGACCTCCTGCTCGAGTGAGTTACAAGCAGTGGAAATGCCCGCGATAGACGTAAATATAGGAGGATTGAACCCAGACCCACACACAAAATTGGCCATTGGGAGTAAGTTTCGGTGAGCGACAATATGTAATTTCTATGCGCTCGAATGGATCCGAGTTGTCACCCCTACATATCGAATTTCAGCGTCACCCTGACATCGGGAGGGCTGTAGTCAATCTACCGGATATGATAAACAGAATGGGAGAGTTGCTAACAGTTTTCTGCAAACGCAACGGAGATCTACTTGAATGCATTCGTCTTTGAAGCTTTGACAGAAGGGCCAGCTCAAGCTAGAGAGTAGATGGACACATGACAAAAATGCCTTCAAGTTGTCTTATCTCGGAAATGTATATAATTTAAATTCACCACTCGCTCATGTGGAAGAATAAATTTGACCCTAAGTTACTAAGCTTCATGACAAGAATCTCACCCTGGTAGGAGTTCGATCTTTCAGATTTCGTTTTCTATTTCATGTGAAGGACTTCATTACTGGTCCACGGTCATGTATATGTTCTGAAAATGACACGGCTCTCAACTTGAATGCCATCTTCATTTGTTGCTACACGTTTCAGTGCTGCAGTTACAGATTGTTTGCATAACGCGGTCTAGATCGCGCCAGGGGTGAAGAAAAACTATTCATGACATTCTGACTGTCCTTCATGTATACGTTCCGTCTGCTCTCAAAATGCCTCACCATCGCTGGAATCTAAATTTTGTTGATTGCATTCCAAAGAATCTCTTGGTAGAATCTGGAGAGACCACAACGCAGAGTCTCTGAAAGGTGAGGGAGGTAGATATATAATGCGTCAACCAGTACTGGCGGAAGAAGAGTCACTCTGCCTTTGGGAGCAACTTTTAACGAGCCAAGTATCTGGTTCCTGCTCTCAGAAGACAATACTTGGTCCGTCGTTGCCCTCAGATTGGCGACAAGAGTTCACTACACTTCGGGCCAGCGAGTGGTTCCCATGTCCTTGTCGCTTGAATATCGCACAATTTCGACAATATCTCCATCCGTGCATTGTCAGTCAGAAAATGCAGGTCTCTCCACTTTCAACCACCCTGGCAACTTCTACTTACACGGAACCCTCCAGTTCTTATCGGTCCTTGTCCGTAGATCCAAATAGATCCGGTTAAGATTATTAGGTTGATTCTACGAGTAGCTTATATCATGTCCAAGGAATCACTGGACTGGCGTAATGGGAAGTCCCAGGATTTTTGATACACACTAGGCTTCACGACGTTACCGTCGGTAAAAACGTCCACAAACTCGGCACCACTCAAGTGAGATCACCCTGGCCGACGTAATCTACACAGAGAATTTGACAAAAACGTACTATGAGGGCGTCTGATTCCACAAGAGGCAGCTCTTTACCGCTCTCCGCAGACGGCAAGTTATCGGACCATTAGTTTTGGTAGTTTAACAAAGTGTCATCTAGTGTTCTAGTGTCATCTGAGCGGCAAAGCAGCTCAGATGCTTTAGTCTCAGAATAGGCGGATGGGTTCACATGGCAGGACGCGTGAACGACCGATTGGTGATTCGCCTTGGATGCTCACCTGCCGTGAGCCATGATCGTAACGAGATGGCGATGTGGGCTGATCCCGACGAGTTGACACAGGGTCCCTTCGCCAAGGGTTTGAAACAGATCCTTGAGTATCTAACGGACTGGTGAGGCATTCTAGCTCCACAATAGCAATTGTGGAGCTAAAAATATCTCTCACAACCGATAGCCGGAAGATTCGAATACAGGCGGGAGTCCATTTGGGAAAGATCATTCGCGGTACATGTCCATCTCCACTTCCATGAATTGTGGGGTCAATCGACCGATCGATTTTATCGCCCAGAAAACCATGACTGGACGGAGAAACCGGGGATAGCAGGAATAGCGATCGTGGACTGACACGGTCATAATTCTAATCAGAGTTTTTATGTCCTTGGGAATTGCAGATGATACTTGTTCATGAGCTTTCACAGCAATTTCATGGGTAAATTCAAATCTGGTTTTAGTTTGGAATTGGAATGTCAATCAACAGCTTGGCCTCGTACACTTGACACTTCAACTTTGGGAGGCAAAACTGAGAGCGGAAAGCGCGAATAGAGAATATGAGCTTGACTCTATGAAGCTGTACTATAATCTGCTCAGTGCCACACAGTTTGTATAGTTTGGTAATTTGAAGTTCCAAAGTTTATGCAGTCGTATATTGGAATAGCACCGTTAGTTCCGACTTTAATGATAGAAGTTCTATGGGAGGATCTGTCAGGAGACGACTAAATTAGGCAGCCATCGTCCAAGCAAAAGCGTCTTTTGCTTGGTCTTTTGCGTGGAAATCAACTTTTGCAAAAGCGTTTAAGGGGGAACTATAGTTCAGTAAAACGAAATAAGTATGAATCCGGTGAAAGGACTTCCTTGAGAAAAATGAAAAGATTGTCATCGATTACCGTACAGCATAATATGGTTGGATTGCTAAGCTGAAAATGATGCGTGATACAATGTGGGGTTCACAATGGAAACCAGAACTTATCACGATATACAATGGTTGCGTGCGTGCGTGAGGACGCGTCCATTCTAATCGCTTTCAGTCTACTTCCCCATCTACCCAGCTGAGTTTGACACCGCACATGCCTAACAGCAACCCATACCCGTAAAATCTGAGCACAGCTCACTAAAGCATAATGCTACGATCGCACAATCGCTGTCTAGAATGTGAATTTGCAAGGGTTTCTTCTCATCCATCGTCCTCCTTTGGTGGACAGATCATGATAGTTAGCATCCTGCCACAGACACACTCGTAACATTTACTGCATACCAGTACCTCTCACTCCCAGTAAACTTATCTGATGGTGTATAGCCAGATCTGGGTCGCAGCCTACGGTAAGTGAGTGCCAGCTCCTGCATTTGTCGACCTACTCCATAAAGTCACTCTAAACATAGGTCGTCATCTGACGATCATTTCACAGAGTCGCTTTATAGGTGCGAAATAGTAAAACTATCAACTATTAAGTAATCGAAGGCTCGCTTTAAAGAAAACGTAGTTTCGGGAGTTCCTAGTTTTTAACGTACTCTACTTCTGATGCTGATTTACCATATCTGACGCTGGTCATGACAAAGTACGTGAAAATGTAAGACAATTTAAGCCACTCGGTTGTTTACTAGATCCAGCAATCTAAGATAGGCGACAGTACCCACTTCAGCGCTTCATAGACAAACGTCACGTGGATGAGAGAACAAGGACCAAGCCATAAGGCGACGGATCATTACGGAAGCCTACATGGAAGCTTGCGCTTGATGGTCTGGACTACAACGGACGGCCATGTTGTATATGAGGGGTGAACGTACAGATAAGAGAAAGATCCAAATCCCCACCACACTCCAGATTCTGCATTTGTATTCATCATCTCATTCATTTAGCACAAGTCAAAGGGTGGTTGTATAGTTGCCGTGGTGCAGGGAGCACGTGCCCTGCCTGGTTTTGGATTTCTTTGCTTGCATTCTGCTCAACCGGGTCGGAAGTGTTTCTACTTAACACTACTCCCTCAGGACGCTCTTCGCCGACAATGTGAAGGGCATGCCGGACTTGAGAGAGGTCATGGTGTCACTAATCTTCCAGTTCCACAGGTCCCAGATCCGTGGACATTGAAGTCAAATAACACGTAATTCTGTTTCTAGTAAGCATAACACTGAAGTCAAATGTAAAACCATAAGACAGATAACAGCAGTGATTATCCAGCGAGTATGGCTGAGTAAGACAAGACAGTAGCGACTTAAGTGCCAGCACTGGACCGGATCGATCTACAGAACCTCCCATTCCGGTTTCCAGCAAAATTGCTTTGATTCCTTCGGCTTTCTAGTCAAGCTCTGGCGTCCACGTGGGGTGGATAGAACACCGGTGACGTTTCAACAATTGGTAGTAAGTCATGCCAAAAGTAAGGCAATTTAATTTCGAGGCTGATTTTTATTCAACCCCTCGAAAAAGATTGAACACAGCGTGCACCATTCAGGTCATTCCTTCATCGACAACGGTTACCAAAATTTGGCGGGCAAAGTACTCAAGCATTCAGCAAAACTCTCGTAATATCGGCGCTCTGCACTTGATCCCAAGATCATGATGAAATCACGCTAGTGCAGACGCAAAGTAACCTATCAGTATTGGATTGGCACAGTCGTTGTAATCAAGCGTTTAAACTCCGAGGTAGATATCAATTTTGGGATTTCGTTTTCCGCGTAAACTGAACTCCTCTCGATTTCACCTGTGCTTCTGTTTACAGGTCCACGGAGACAGGTGTCCTATAGACACTCCTGAAACTTTACCTTGTGCTGTGATCTACTTGCCTAACGCTCTACTGTGCAAGATTTCAATCTTGCCGTTGTCTCCTTAACGCTACTTACTGTATATCTCGCACTGGACGTAGACAATCCAAGCATTGACCAAATTTGAGCAAGGAAGTCAGCTTTCCAACCGTCTATTTGCCAAAGTATCCACGTCGAAGTTACGTTGAAGACGTTGTTGATCACTATGTGGGTGAATCTACAAGGTATTCCAGACCTCTGCGGAGATTACGGTGAACTTCTTGTCTGGATATTACGTACGATATTTAAGGGGATAAAGATGGATACATCTGAAATTCTACGAGGAAAGTCGACATTGTAATTATGAGAAAGGTACTGACAAGTGCACCCCCGCAGAACCTGCCCACGTAATTCTGGGCATGATGTCGATGGCATTCTTGATACAGAGTATAGTCTCCGCGAAGCCGTACAGAAATCCTATTATGATGGCTGAAACTACTCCACTTAGAAGGATCTCCTTCACGGTCTTAACGAACGGACATCGGAGGTCCTGCAGCGAAACCGTGAAGCTCAGCACGAACATCATCGTCTTCCAACCAGTGGGACGAGCCAGGAGGAAAGAGGAGGCGAGAACTTCATCGTACAGTGTACGTGAACTTCGGAAAGTCGCTCTCGTGCTCGGTAATCGATCGTGAAAGGGGCAAAACGACATCATTACAACGGTGTTACACAGATTCCTCACTCTGGTGGCGATTCTATCGTGGAAGTTACTGTACTGTACTACGCATTGCGGAAAGGCAGCTCTTATGCCACTGGATTTCTGCGGGTATGGAGTCGAGAAGATTCACAGGAAACATTCCATACGCCAGCCATGATCTCCTCGACGTTATGCAGCAAATTTGGCAAGCCAGGAAGTAAGAGAGCATAACAGGAGAAATTAACGCAGAGCGACGGAGCTGGCAACGCAGTAGATGGAGAGACTGAAATAAGAAGGGGAGGAACGGAACGGAAGTCCCATCTGACGGGAAGGTTCACTGAAACGAACCCCTGCGCCGAAAATCCAACTTGAACGGACTTGTAGACCGCCTGCCGCCTGTACTACCAGTTACAGTGCACCCTTAGTCAGAGGTCCCATGTGCAAGTGGAGGGAATAGCTGAGATCGGGATCATAGCGACAAAAGAATCTTGCTAATTTAGGCTCCTGAAAGTCTCATGGCAGAATAGTACCCCAGTTTTTCATCCCTTGACCACGGGACATTATGGCAATGAGGTCCTATACCAGATTATTGGGCTAGCCCCATTCTTTCTCTTTTGTCTCTTCTTTGTACGGCTCGATGGGGAGTTTTCCATCCTTCTTGTGTTCTAGGTGGTCTCTCCCTTGCACGACTTGATTGTGTTCTATTTGGTCGCCTTTTCGGAAGGACTATACCAGATATATCTTGTATTATTATCAATCAACCTAAATATGTAACACTCTATCCTTTTCACCACGTAGAAAAAAATTGTAAAAGTTAGCAAATAATAACATTTTACTCAGTAGATTGGTTTCATAAATCAACTCAGGATCGAGATGGTAACACTGTGTATGGCTGAAGAAAAGGTCTCTCACACGTATAACTGGTTCTTGTGGAAAAACACTCCTTTCGACCAGGTCTTGTCCATTACTAGGAAGAAACATAACTGAACTTTTTTATATAACGGCTTGAACTTTCAAACCGTTGAACGTCGACTTTGTCAAGTTTAGTTATATTATGTCTTTCAAATATTGGCGTTGTATTATGTCTTTCAAATATTATGTGTTCCCATCCTTCTTGTTATCATAGGCGGTCGCCTTCTCCTCTCTTTCAAATATCTTATGATTGAGCTACGTTTGTCTCTCGAAGCAGTACAAGCCTATCTCGTCTCGTCTCCGTTTACTCTCGCCTCCGTTTCCTCTGGGCAGATTCTTCATACCGAGGCTATACTAGTGAGGCTTAGCCCCATTTTACCCCCTATGTCCTTTCCTTGTACGGCTTGATGGGTGTCGTCTTCTCCTCAGTTTTATCCTCCGACTCTGAAGTAAAGGAAATCCCCCTCTCCTCCCTTTAAACCATACTGACGTATTTGTGATACAGGCAGGTGATTCTACTTACATATGGCCCTAAGGTGAATGGGGAGAGGAGCCTATCATTCATCTGGAAGAAAGTTGTTAAGAGTTGAGGTGTGGCCGACGGTCCCAGGGAGTAAGTGACGGAGAAGTCTTTATATCAAGAAGTTTGTATAGGACCTTTCTGGACAAGCATTTGGAGCATGGGCAACCTTGTGCAAAGTTGACAATAAGTGTAAGTGATTAGCATGGAAAGGAACCAATTCGAACGAATAGGGTGCATGGGAGAATAAAAGTGAAGCAAGAACAACCTCAGAAGAACACTTGATAGCCGGGACGAATGTGAGACAACGTCCACATCAACAAGACCGGCGATGAGAAAGTAAGGCTTCCTTCCATCCAACCAAAGTTGGGGTTCTTCCCATCCTTCATGTGTTCTACGTGGTCGCCTTTTTCCTCCTTTCATGCAACCAAAGTTTTGGTTGGATGAAAAAATTGCTGTATTTGCAATGACTTGTGCACTGAAGTATTTCGGTAACAAATCTAGGCCTTAAAGATATCTACATGCAGCAGCTTTCGGCATCCTGAATACATTACCGCATGCTTAAAAAGGCCCACATCAGTTTGTATGGTAGGTGAATATGATCTTTTCTTTGTCCTTGTAAACTTTATTCGACAGTAAATCTCCTTTTCGCTCTCCTTCGAGATATATAATTTTGTGTGGCGTTCTTTTAATTTGCCTGCAGCAAGCGTGAAAGTAGGCAATCAAGTAAATGGAATACATAGGCCTAAGTAAAAGGGGGAAGCCTAAGGAGTGTGCAAGAAGTATAGAGTCGAATGCCTAAACTTTAATTTTACCTAAAATGGCGACAAGAATAATCATCACAGTTGTTCGTGGCCAACTGGACTTTCGATGATTGTCGTCCTTCTTGTGCTCGACCTTCCTGACCTGGGAGAGTGTCACGGGCTCCTGTTTTGTGTGGTAAAGTAGTTCTGCTTCTCATGATTGCTCATCTGCTGACGCAAGAACATCATATGTTGATCCTTCAAGCTGCCCCTATGACTATCATTTCGTTGTGGCGCACGACTCCACAATCAGGTCTACAAAAGCTTGTAAATGTGCATGAAGGATCCCATGCAATCTTGCACAAGACTACCTTTTTTCATTGGAGAGAAGATCATGTCGAAAACACAGCAGAAGCAGCACATCGTAAGGCAACGACGTATATCGAATGCGACAGCGAAAGTTGATTACATATACAGCAGATCTAAACTAATTTTAGGCCTCTAAACTGCTGGTCTTTCTATCAATGTACACTACGTTCGTTTTGCACCTGCGCCGATCAAACATCAACTTAAGGTAAACATGTCATGTACCGATCATGACCGATAGTCTTCGGTAGGATGATAGCTAACCAATCTAATAAGACATCGTATTACGTGCATACCTTGGCTATCAACATTGTGATAGTACTTCCTGAAGGTGTCAGCTAGTTCTAAGGTTGGCTGGATGTCGTCATTTTCACGGGAATCAGGCATCCCAACAAAAAATCTGGCATGCCAGGGCACATGCGAGAAACGTCATATATATGCAGGATAGTTGTTCTCGGTCGATTGGGAATTCCGATTGCGAATACTGGCTGTCAACTCACAATGCAACGAGACTCTAAGGAGGCCTCTCCACATCAGAACTTGCACGATCAGGGTACTTTTTTGAAGTTTCAGTAAGGGTCATTCCCAATACAAACGACTCGGCTCATGTAATCTTAGTCTCATTATGAGAACTTTTTATTGTAGTACTCACAACGGACTATTGCAGTACTCCTTAAGGAAGATTGAGATTGAGTTGTCACTTGCTCATAAAGCAAGCGGGACAATAGGGGGTTTCAGAAATAGTTTTACAAAGTTTCTAAACTTTTCATATAGATTGTTCCGAAGCGGTGACTAAATGGAAGCGTTGACTAAATGGGTACGGTGTGTGACCGGGAGGTAGAAAAGGCAATGTTACGGAGTTGGGACCAAGTTCCTTATTATTAGTACACTCCGTATGAGGTGGTTCATAGAAAATAAAGGATAAGGAATTTTAGTTATCAACTCCATAGTGCATTGATTGCACATTAGGGTTAATTAAGTTTTTGTTTAGGGTTAGAGTGAAAGTGACGGCCACCAAAAGGAGCAACCGGGGCATCCAGGGATGTTCAAGAACACCCATGGAAATGAAATGACGAGCGGCAACTGGCAAATTTTTACCAGCGAGGAAGATTGGAGAGAGCATGAGTGGAAAGATTTGAGGCCATGCAAAAATTGAACACTGATGAATATTTGAGAAACCCATAGCACCGAGGAAGATTGGAGGGAGCATGAGTGGAAAGATTTTAGTGCCTGCAAAAATTGACCACCCCATGAAGATTTGAGAGACCCATAGCCAAAGGTGGAATGGGGAGTGAATTTATTTGGAGTGGGAAGATTTGAGTGCGAGCCCCGTGGGAAGGTTAGAGTGAGGAGTGATTTTGTTTGAAGTGTTACTCTTGATTTCAATATTTTAAAAAATTGTCTTTTGTACGAGTATTAAATGTATACCTTTCTTCCCCTTGAGTAATGAAATGAAATTCATGAATTTGTTTTCTTGTTACAGAATGAAATTGATGAGATTGTTTTTTTTTTGCGCACAGAGATGTCCCTTTGCTGAAATTTCACAGGGAGAGGGAGATGCACCTTCCCGGAGAAGAGAGATGCCCTTTGTGGAGAAGAGAGATCCACTTCATCATTAAGGAGTTATCAGTGGTGATTAAAAATAGAGTTTTGTCATGCCGAGAGGGAGCACTCGTTTAGAACTAACCAAAAATATTAGAAAATGTATTCAATGGGTGATTTGGTTAGATTTGGAGATATCGCTACCAGGCTTAGAAGATGAAGACAAGGAATTAGGAGGAGATTTAGATATGCTAGAATGTTTTATTAGTGGATGGGAGTATGGACATACTCATTGATACTTGGAACCCTGTGTTACTTACCCTTGTAGTAGAGAGTTTGTGAAGTAGTATTTTAGAAATCTAGATACTAAGGCCTTTCACCAGCTTACTAGAATGGATGGGGATTCTTTTTCAACATTAGTTTGATTAAGACTCAACTGATTTTTGAGAAAAGGTACCGAAGAGAGCAAACACCCGTGTGGATCCAAGTTGCCATAGCATTGGATAGATTTGGGCATCACGGCAATGGAGCTTGTGTTACGCAGGGTTTAAATATTTAGTGCATTAGTGCTGGTTCAACAATTTCTTTTATTGATAGAGTTATGACAACCATATTAGATGTGATGAGGAGTCAAGTTGCTTGGCCCGAACTCGAGGAGAGGAAGAGGATATCCACTATTTTTGCACATAAAGGTTTTCCCGGTTGTGTTGGTTTGGTAGATGGAACATTGTTTCCTCTTGCAGCCCGACCAACTGTGGATGGGGAAATATATTTCAGCCGCAAGGGTTCATATTCTATAAACGGCCAAGTTATTTGTGATGATAAAAGGAGAGTTATACATTTTTCCGGAGTTATGTTTTATGTTATGTGTTCTTTTGTTAGGTATTTTTGCAATGCATTGGTGATCCTTTTTGTTAAGTTTACTAAAAGTATGGCCTTTTTTTATTTGCAGGAATGCCAGGGTCATGATATGACTTGTTTGAAAAAATTGTCACTATGGAATGATTTGAACCAAAGAGGGAGGTGTCGCACTTTTGAGGCAAAGGAGTACCTTTTAGGTGATTCGGGTTATGTACCCATGCATCACCTAGTACCCGCTTTCAAGCAAGCTCGCTCAAAGGACAAGCAGGAGTTCAATAAATATTTAGCAAAGACAAGAGTGATAAATGAGCATTGTATAGGAGTATTGAAAGCTAGATGGCATTCTCTTTGTGAGCTAAGAGTACAACTGAAAGACAATAGTAGAAATATTTATTTGTTAAAGTGGGTATCAATGTGTATTATTTTACATAATCTTTTAATCAATAGGTCTGACCTTTGGTCAAAGGACGATGGCGGATTTATAGAGGAGACCCAAATAGATTCAAAAATGTCATTTCATGGTATAGAACTTGGTAGAGAAGAAAGTAGATCAAGGATGATGCAACATTGCCTTGATTATAACAATGATGATATACTCGATTGATTGATTGAGATTCCATATAATAAAATATATATTCTCAATATTCATCTCATATCTCATAGTCTGGTAACTTAGACCAGGAGTCTTTTCTTTAGACCATGAGTGTATCTTGATGTAATATTGGGATAAGAACTTAGAAGGATGCAAAAAGAATTCTATGAAGCTTAATCTATACATTTGGAAGTCCTCCGTTTACACTTATGTGCACTTGGAAAAAAATGAGCCAATGTTGCAAACACCGTGAGATGACTTAGACGTTGGGTGCCGCTCACAAACTTAAAAAAGTCATCAAGTGGCGCTTGTAGACTGCTGGCGGACATTGGGAGCGCACTGGAATATGCACACATATTACATGCACTCATAGGTGCTGGTTGGTGCCGATAGGCGGTACGTGAATTATGCGACGCTTGGCTGCGCCAGTTGGCAATGTGGAGTGCCGCATGTTGCCGCTCGGGGTTTGGGTTCTTTCGGTTGAAATAATGCAATTTTGCCTCCAAAGTGTACATTTTAGGATGTTTGGTATTGAATTTTTTTTTGAAAGCCTGGGTTATATAAACCTTGTTCTTTTCCATTCTTGTCATTTGAGTGGGTGTGGATGTCTTAGAAAGCCTTATTCTTGAGTGTGTGGGGTGTTGGAAGGAGAATTTTGTGAGTGAGTAGTTTGAAGGAGAAAGGGCAATTTCAAGGGTCATTTTGCAAGGCAGAGGGTGTGCGGGTGAGCCATTTTGAGAGAGGGTGGGCGGGTGAGACATTTTGAGACTGGGGAAGGAAAGAGGCAAACTGGCTGGCTGAAGCACAACTTGAGAAGCAACAAGGAGTGATTGAGAAGAGAGAAAAGAGATCATTCAAGAGACAGAGCACATTCATTTTCAACCATGGCAGAAATCTGGGGATATGAAAAGATAGTTGATGAGCCCGACATGAGAAATACTCAGGAAGGAGATTGGCTCATAGCATTCCATACCATTCAACACCCAACCAATTTCATCAAGTAGTGCTGGCTGGACAAACATCAAGTTTGAACTGCTGTTTTGGGAATTTGTGAGATCAATCTAGATGTAATGGGGCTGAAAACAACTCTTGGACTTCACTATCCACGGCCAGAGGTACTTTTCAAACATTCCTCATTGTTTTCTTTTTATTCCATCTTGATATGTTCAATTTATTTATGGAAATTGCTTTCAAATTATAAGCGCTTCCCAGCCTATCCCGCAGTGCCACCTAGCGTCCTCCTGCGCCTTCCAATGCCATCCAGCACCATCCCAAACCCTTAACCCCTGCACTCAAGCACCTTCCCTGTGTGCCACCCAGCGACCCCCGTGGCACCTAGCAACCCCACGCGGCACCCAACACTTCTGCGGGGCTGCGTAGACCTCCTCATGGCTCTCCCTGTCCCGTAGCGCCTACCAGCATCATTGTGCATTGTCAAGCGTCGTCCAGCGGCATCCCCAGCCCCTTAACCCCTTGCGCAAGCGTCTTCCCGAGACCCCGCGTGGCACCCAACACCTCCGCACAGTTCCCATCTTAACCCCTCACTGTCTCGTAGTGCCATCCAGTGCAGCTGTGCCTATAGGCAACGTCCACGTGTGCCCTCCCGGTGCCCTACCGGCGCCACAAGGGGTCAGGAGCGCCCCCTCCGCATCCTCTCACATCTCCCAATTGTGGCTCCCAACGGCAACACGTGGCAACGAGCGGCACCTTGCAACTCTTTAGAGTGTTAAAACTATCCGCGAGCGTCTTTGAGTGGCACCCCCTGAGCTTGAGTCCTTGGGATAGAAGTTTGAGCTGAAATTTTTGGTGGGTTTTGCAGGTCATTCCATGTACAGAGTTTGTGAGTTCATGGGACAAGGTCTCTTGCATAGGTTTGGTAAGAGGTAGGCAATTTCAATTGACTGCAGATATAGTTAGAGATGCACTTGCCATGCCACGGGGGAGAACACCAAGATGGAAGACAGTTCCTTACACAACTGTCTCAGACTGGTTTCCACAAAGGGACAGGGTTGCAAAAAGATATCTTGCAAGGCAATGTGTACATCTTGCATTCAGAGCTTTCTTCTAGTTGATGGGTGCACTAGTTGCACCCACTATTAGGCCCAAGATTGTACATGGGCATTTGGTACTCAACACCAAGACCAAGTTGAGGAGATTTGGTGCGGAGGATTATGATTGGGGAGAGTTAGCTTTTAGAGCTATCATTGCGGAGGTGGGGAGTTTGCAAAGCCAAGTGAGGAGTCCTAAGGGGCGTAGGTTCAGAGTCACCTTCCTTGGACAGATACTCACACATCTCTTTGTGGAGAGAGGTTTCATTCCAGAGGAAGACATGATGTACCTGAGTGATGGAGAGGAGGAGATTATACACGAGGGAGAGCATGGTGATGATCATGAGGATGCAAATAGCTCAGATGAGGACGAGACTACTGATGATGGGAAGGATGAGGGAGAGGATGAGGATGGTGAGTGATTGATTGATTAGGTTTGAGTTTTTTCATATATATATATATATATAAATTTTTTTTATCATATATTTGTATGTTGGAAAATATATAAAGTTCTTTTGTATATATCATTACCGGATTTAATAAATGAGTTCATTTAAGAAGCTTGAATTAATGAACTTGGGAACTTGTATATTTGTATATTCAAATATGAATTTGTACTTGATGGATAACTAAATGTACCACTTGTGAATAGGTGTTCAACAGATTCGTGTTGAGACACAACCCTTACCCTTTGTTTAGATAGATCCTTTTTCACTCTTCTTCCCCTTCACCACTTCCTCCATTTGTGGAGGGAGTTGGTGACCCCATGCATTTTAGAGTACCTTCACCTCCTTCTTGTTCAGTTGACATCACTCGCATTTTAGATGATTGTGTTTGAGTGGCTGAGTGTAGAGAGAGAAATCTCCTTGAGCGTGAGAGTAGACTGGAGAGTGTAGAGGAGAGAGAGAGATTAGTGCTTGAGCGTGAGAGTAGATTGGAGAGTGTAGAGGAGAGAGAAAGATTAGTGCTAGAGCGAGAGAGACTCCTTTGTGAGCGAGAGGATTTACTTGCTACAAAGGAGGAGAGGCATCTGACCTTGCTTACTTCTGAGATGGAGAGAGAGTAGAGATTAGATGACTTGGACATGGACATACTAGGTGTCGCTGCCATGGCAGAGGGTTACAAGCTCCAATTACATAATCAGGCACAAGAGTTAGCATATGCTATAGAGAGATGTGAGAGTGCACATGTTCAGGTAGAGGAGAGCAAGAGTAGTCTAGCTCAAATGAGAGCTCATGTAGAGAAGAGTGAGATTAGTCTAGCTCATTTGAGGGCTCGTGTGGCTTATCTTGGACCCATACTACGTACTATTGCTTGCGAGACCCATACTCGTCATGAGATACAAACCCAAACTGATGCTACCCATGTGTTACCTCATAGTTTGGAGACTCAAGGCACTCAGACTGAGTTTAGAGAGAGGATTTGTCTATCAAGAGAGTATATTCCATGTATCCTCTTCCCCGGCTTCCTACGGAAGAAGATTATTATTGTGGATGTTACTTTTATGTGTTCATTATGGATTTGTGGTGCTATCGGCTTCCGTGCATGGGAAAGCGGGATGACTATGCATGGTTGGTGCCCTCACACACAGTCCGGGCCTGTAGGGTGGGTAGCCCATCATGGTGTTAGCCATTTCATCCAGTTCTGTTTGCTACGCTTTGAGGTTATCTTGTGGATAGATCTTACTCTGGATGGAGTGGAGTGGTTGCTACGGAGCATGTGGTAGTGGTCTGAACTCCCAGAGGGAGTTCACACCGGGTCTTGCCTCATGGCATGTTTGTGCTCTAGAGATATACAGCGAGATTTGGAGTTCAAAGGACTTAGAGTTAGATCATATGAGCATCTGACTTCATTAGGTTTACCTCTTTGTGATCTTTTGATCATAGATAGTTATGCACTCTCTTATTATAGGAACCATCCACATGGTGCTATCTACTCTACCCACTTCCATCCTTATAGGGTACATAGAGCATCATACACTTGGTCATTTGACCCTTTGGTGAGTGCTTTGGACAGATTTGTCCATGACGATAGGCTTGCTATTAGTTGGCCAGGAGAGGAGTGGACATCAGGTAAATTGAGTTCTTATAGTTGTGATCCATATCCTCTTCTTGCTAGTGGTATCAGGCATTGAGACTTGGATGAGAGCGAATGGCCCTTATGGTGGTCATTGAGTCCATTTAGGATTCAACATCATGTATACCATCGTAGACTTGAGGATGCAATAGTAGCACTTAGACACCATAGTGCATCTCCCTCTTCTTCTTCACCTCCTTGACCTCCATAGTCATAGGTTTAGGTTCTATTGGCTCCCCATTTATATACATATTATTTTCATTTCTCCCCATGTATACATTTATGTTTTAGTTTACACTTGTGAACTCTCATATTGGGGTCTAACTCTTGTATTTTCATGTGCTATATACTCAATTGTGCCTTTTGTATCCAACATGTCATCACCTTACAAATATGGGCGCCATTTCCCTCTAAACACTAAACCCTAAACACATCATGGCCCTCAGCGTCTATGCGCACCAGCGAGCGCCTATGAGCCATGAATCCATGTCTGCTGAGCGCCGACAAGTGCCTACCAACTTCATGAGTTTTTCCCAGCATCTTCAAGCGCCACCCAACGGCCATGAGTGTCAGCTAGTGCCTACCTAGTGGCCATGAGCGCATACCCAACAACCACGAGCGCCTATGAGTGCCCATGAGCACCGACGACCACTTGCTTGCCTTTATTCTTTTTCCGTGTTGCATTGCATTGAGCGGCGACTAGCGGCAGGAAAGACTTTTGGACAACTATGAGCGTCAACTTGCAGCATCTTGGGCTTATTGTGCAAGAAAGACATGAGAGGAATAGAGTGGTAATGACAACATCAAAAACAAAAACTTGTGAGGAACTAAGTGGTAACAAGCTGCATCAGGCAGATACTAGAAGCATTTATCAAGTTTCCATAACTCATCTTTATTATAATCATAATAAAGGTTACATGGTGGTATACTATTCACTATCAGTAGAGTATGATGGACGTTGAACCTGAGTGAGCACTTTAAAATAGTTACTTATTTCCTTAGGATTTTTCCTTGCTTGTATGAGACTCATTTTGATTTCATGAGTACGCTTTGATTCTAAACTCTTCTCCTTAAATTTGTGTTTGTCTGCCCTAGCTTTCCTTTTATCTGCGCTCAATTTTTTTCTCAATTTCAATTTTCATCTTCTTTGTCTCTAATCTAACACGCTCTACTTCCATTCTCATCATTGTTTTCTCTCTCTTCCTCATGTTGGTGGCTTCTAGTTTAGCTAGTCGTAACCTCTCTCTGGATTCTATACTATCTACCTTTAACATGGTAATTTTTGCTAAATCATGATACAATGACATACTAGGTGACAACTTGGGTACCTTACTTGCAGATATTCCACCTTTCCTCCTCTTTGGGTCACGTTCCCCTTTGTCCGCACAATCGGATCCATCTCTTGTAGAAATTAAAGGCGGTGGTGGTGTAATGAAAGGCGAGTCCTTGATCGGTAGAACAAATGGAGACTCATCCTCTGGTGATAGGATTCCATTCTCCATGCCAATTGCTAAACTTTCCACCCCTTGGGTGTTTGCGACCAACTCAGGGCTTGAGTCAAGGAGCACCACCTCTAGAGGAGATGAGAATTGGGAGCACTCCTGCGCACATTCATGGACCTCCTCCTCGCCAGTCTGATCCCAAACATGGCTTCCATTCTTGCAAAATGTGTGCACATTCTATTCAATTTATCTTCTATAGTTCTCCACCCTTTGCCATATTCCTTCTCGATGAGACCTTCTCCCGTAGCCTTGTTCTTAAGCTCTTGAGTTTCTTTGTACTGTTACATGTACCGCAACCATTTCTTGTAAAGTCTGTCACCTATCATAGAAGTAGGAAATCCAATACACTCTCTAATCAAAAAGGTTGCCATGAAACTAAATGCGGTCGATTTCTGAATGTGTTTTTTGCAATTCCCACCATGAATTTGTGCAAAATGCTCGAGGTCCTCCAAATAATCCAGTATTTGGCTATAATGGTGTGTTGCCATGCAAAATCTTTCATCCTCCTTGGTTTTGCCAGACACAAAAGAAGCCATCTTCAACAAGTCTCTAAATTTCCCTAATGGTTGTTGAGGTTGCAAATCCAAAGATGACTCTATAGGTCCCAGATCAGCATCGATAAGGGAGTCTCCTACACTAAAACAAGGTACTTGATCTCCCATTGCAAAAATTTTGTGCACTCCTAGCGTGAAAATCGTCGCACTCTAATCAATTTCTTGGTTGCCGCACGGTGGCACTGATCATTCCCCACACCAATGCAAAACTACAAAACCGCAGTTACTTGCATGACAACTTGCACATTTGCTCCAGAGGGTGGTGAATTTGAGTTTACAAATTTGAATTGTTGGGGGGTATTTTGGATCTTGAATACGGAAACCAACTCATCAATATGTGACTAAATGATTACGTGGCCACCCTCTTGAGGAAACACGTCACTCTTTTTGACAATCATTTATTTAGTTAAGGCATTCCAAAACATCCGTAACATATGATTTGATTTTTATAAATGAATGCAATTTGCTAAATATATCTCTCAACTGAAGTTACAAAGCGTTCAGTTATTACAATTTCGTATTGTTACAGAGTTCACTAAAAATTATTACGAAGTTTATTATTTATCCCGTAGACATCCGTCAAACTTCTTTCTGAAACCCCCTAAGGTTGTCGAGGTAAGGGCCAATCTAACGGCACGTGAAAAAGAAGGGGCACAATTAGTGATCCATTAGAAGTCCCCACTTGTAAAGAATGACTCCAAGTTTATTTATAATCGGGACAGATCACCTCTTACCAATTAGTACCGATGTGTATATCACACATCTCGCACTATTATATGTTCGAACTAATTCAACCGGGATTATCATGTAGCTTATCATAGTACCATAAAGATCATCATCCACTATTCATTTACACATATCTATGGCGGTATATTACCACCATACCAACATATTGCAGATGGGTATGAGAATCATTACATTTCAAACCCCAGCGAGATTTTGAACCAAAACCCGTATTGAAACCCAATCTGGTTCGTGTTGGGTATGTTCGATTCTGGATTATAAGATAAATTTTTGCTGTAAGTTTTTTTTCCAATAATTATTTGAGTTGATTTTGATGACGTTGGTCTGATGTAAATTTAATATTAAAATGAGTTCAATTAATATTAGATTTCTTCTCAATTAAAAGATTTGGTTAAAAATTTAGTTCATTATATTTATTTCTAATTATAACTTCTGTTTCTATTTATTTAGTTTTGATAAATTTAATTTTCTATTTTCATGAGAGTAAATTTTTACATGTATACTTATGGCTTTAAGAATCTATGTTATTTCTGACATCTAAGTAATTTCTTTTTCAAATGATGAGTTTAATTCTTGGGAAGATTCTAAATATAATACAATTTCAAGTCTTATTATTATGTTTTTGTAAAACAATTTGTGGAATAATTTTTTAATTTAATTTAATTCTCAATTTTTTGCACCATTTGTGTCTGGATCATCATATACATATAATGTGTCGTAATACAAAAGGTTATATTAATGAAGAAATTCATTGCTAGTCAAAATAGTTACATCAAACATATAGAAGAAGATATCTTTTGCTCTTGAGTTCATCCCAACTATAACATTAATATTTATATAGTTGATAGAACTATTCCTAAGTAGAACTACCTTGAAATGAGATGGGGTTACCCACATAATCTTTGGAGTAGATACATCTAGAGGACGTGAGGCTATATCCCTAAGCATTAGGGCACTCCTAGATATCCATCCGGAGTGGGTCGTACTACATGAGAATGCTTTTAATAGTATCTCATAGACATCCATCTTTAGAGAGCTTAGGGAGGCTGATGGATCCTTGGCAAGTCTCATACCTTTTATGCGGTCTTTTTATGGCTCTTGTGCTTCCCTTTACTACCAACACGGTAGTTCACAGGAGGGAGTCACCGTCTTGGAGTCAGCTGTTGGTACATGTTAAAGAGATCCTTTGGGGGGACCATATTTTCCATGGCTCACTTTAGAGCTCTCTTATCTACTACTTTGGCCATGCTAGGTTATGTATTTCACTCCTTGGTAGATGATACACACATTGTAGGCCCTGTAGATCAGATTAGGCAGGCCTTTGACTACCAAGCTACATCTAGTAGGCTTGAAAGTCAAGGTGTCAAAGTGCAGTGCATGGTCTCCTTTAGGTATCCCTCCCCACCTTGAGCTTCCAGAGGGGTGTATCACATCCACAGATGGACTTTGTGTTCTTGGAGTGCCAGTAGGATCGGAGGATTTTGTCACATGCTTCTTAGACGCTGCCCTTGTAGAGGATCTTCTCTATGTGGATGACCTTCCATTACTAGGAGATCCACATGTGGAATTTGGTATACTCTCTTCCAGTATTGCTCGTCAACCATCCTACCTCATCCGTACAGTTCCCCCCTCACTGTCCTTCCCATCACGTCTGAGAGCTTTTGATAGGAGGATTATGGGAGTCTTTGGTGATATTATTGGACCAGGGACATTTGAGTGTATGATAGGGGATTTGGCACGGAGATAGATGGATCTACCGATCTCATGTGGTGGGGTTGGCTTGCTATATATAGAGGAGATGACACCTATAGCATTTTTGGGTAGTTGTGCTCTCTTGGCAGCCCTACTTTCCTCTTGTTTTGTGGTTGTTGATAGGCCGGTTTTGGAGATTTATGTGACAAAGGTGGAGGGAGGATTCTTTTCTCTCCAGATGTTCCTACAACAGACGAGAGATAGTCTATCCCCACGTGCACAAGAGGCTTTTCCACCTTTTGCTTCACTATTGTCAGATTGGACTAGAGGTTTACAGTCTTCCTTGATGGAGCAATAGTGTGAACATATGCTACATTCTCTCTTAGTCGACTCGTCCATTCCTCAAGCTACTAGAGCAAATCTTTGCTCTTGCTCCGGCAATGGTGTAGGCTCTTGGATCCTAGCTCGATTGTGCATTAGGGCATACCAATTTGCACCAGCTACTTTCTCTACAACGATGAGATTTCACCTAGGTTTGGTCCACACATCTGCATCTTCATTACTCACTTGTGAGTGTGGCTCTATACTAGATGCAACAGTGGTCCACATGACATGGTGTCCTTTTGGAGGACAAAAGATAGCTACCCATGATGCCATTAGGGACATAATGTTTGCTATGGCACAAGAGAGTGGATGCTTGGCTTGGAGGGAGATTTAGTATGCTTTGCAGATAACACGTGTCAGGGCAGACTTATACTTGATCCAAGATGATCAGGTGACAATAACAGATGTCATGGTTACGGACCCTATGCGGGGTACAGTTTTGGAGGGAGTGATTACCTATCCCTTGGATGGGCGGCTAGTGCAGCAGTAGGTCGCAAGGTCTCCAAGTATAGGGGCATGCAGCGATGGACACAACGTTTGACACATTTGTTAAGGAGTGCGTGAGAGCTTATCATGTTAGGCGCCAGGGCCACCACTCTCACTCTCATACTTTGTAGCATATTTAGACAATGTGTGTTCATTGCTCTATAGAGTACAATGGCTAGTGCAATCCATAGGAGAGCAGTCACATTAGGTGATATTTCTTTGGATACTCTAGTTGTGTATAGACTGTACAACTTGCATAACTCGGATATCTTAGGTGCGGTAGGGCATATTTCTCATATAGACTCTATTGGAGCTTAGCCCCATTTTACCTTTTTTGTCTCTCCCTTGTACTTTCCCATCCTTCATTTTTTCTACATGGTCGCTTGCTTATTATACATAATCTTTGCAGATTTCTTTCTTCCATTCTAACTTTGTGCTCCATCAATATATTTCATATCTTTTTAATTTCCATAAATGTTTCACACTGACAATATAAGCTTATCAAACACTTTAAAGCTATCCCTTGAAAAATAATGAATGGTAGTTTAATGATTGTGTAAGACTTTCTTTAAGATGAAGAATGCAAATTGACAAAGTTTTATATGAGAAATGTTCAAAGTTTTTTCCTTTCTTAAACTAAATAAATATGTTAAACTAGATAATAAATACCTAGCTAGACATGGATTCTGCATTCTTTTTGAGAGTTCTTCTTGCTACTTTCTTAGCAGTAAGTAAATATTAATTGTGTGGACATCATAATTTCTTTTGTAACATCTGTCTAAAACATGAAAACTTTCTCTATAAATATTAATTGTGTCTCTCTTTGTATCTTTTACACCTGTCTTGGATCTTGTGCATATGAGACATTTCTGTAAAATATAAAATATTTTACCAAATTTTTTTTATCTATTGCGTTCACCTTGATTTTTTTCCTTATATCTTCATTATAATGTATTTTTATTATGATGGAAATACAATAATTTTTTAGGTTCCGGTTGAGTGTAGCAACTAATCCCCAGTCTTTGGCTCAAAAAATAGTAAAGCTTGATCATTTCTCTTTCTGTAAGTCAAGAAAAAATTTGGTTATCTTTTGTGAATCTTACATCAACTTATTAACTTAGACTACGTGGAAGCGTAATTTAAAATCACCAAAAATGTATGTTATATTAATAATTTATAGCGTGTTAACACTAAAGTTATTGAATTCATAAATCCTTTTAAATGTCATGTGAAAGTAGGAGACGTTTGAAAGGACAAATTACAATGTTACTATAAGGTAGTCTAACAGAAATCAAAACTTAAAACAGAGTTATAAACCATGTAAATATAAAACCAAAATGTTCCTCTACCATGTTCGGGTGAACCACCAAAATATAACATGGTTACAAAGCCAAAAAAGAACTTGAAGGGAGAATTCTAATTTTCATACTTATACTATAAAATAAAAATGAAATGTTAAGTTGATTTGTAAACTGAACCTACTTCTTGCTAGCACATATCCGTAGTACATGCTAGTAGATAAAGCTTAAGATACTTAAAAATATGATAATACTTGCTTAATGCACAAGATAATTTAAAAGTAAGCATAAAAAAAACTCCTTATTTGAAATCACATCATCAAATCGAGAACACAAGAGCCACGATCACATCTAGTCAATTAAAATAATCATATTTTATTTATGGTCACTAATATGGTCACTAATATCTTGTGAAGCTCTTTTTGCAACGATGATAAATTTAGTCAAACATCAACCTAATGTGAGCTTAAGAAGCTTATTTACTTTGACCAAAAGTTATCAATGAATAAAATCTCTACTTAGGGCAAATATAGAAGATTTCTACAAAATTTTCAAATTGGTACCCAATAGATGCAATCTGATGGTGAGGTAACCCAACTCACATATAAATACATTTTATTTATTTAATCAAAATATTTTAAAATAGAACAAGATAATAAATAAGTTCATCTCATTCGGAAAAGATTCACTATCTACACCATCGCAAATTCTATCTCCAATTTGGCTCTAAAACATTATATAGCCCTAGCCCTAGCAAAGTCCTAAACTGCAAACTCAAAACTTGACACTGGTCATGTATATTTACTCACTATACTTTACTTTTGACACTTTGTTTTGCAATGAACTTATAGTTTTCTGTGTATTAGACCTAGTTCTAAACTTTATACTCAAAATTTTACCATGGTTAGTCTACTTCTACTTACTCTAGTTTGCTTTGGTAATTTGATTCTAGTGGACTTTCAGTGTTTTAGTGCACACGGGCTCTCGGTGTTTAGAACTAGCGCTGTCAGCAAAGTGGTAGGGGTAGTTATCCACACTTCTGTGGAAGTTATTCCATGAGCTTTCTTCATTCCCCATACACATCGAAAACTGGCCCTCTGTCAGTTTTCAACGAGTTTGCTCAAGAAATTTCCTGGAGCAAACTTCTCACCGTAGCTCTCACTTAAAAATCTACCATCAATTCTTATCTAATTCCCTTGAACAGGACTCCAGAGCAAACTTCTCATCCAGATCGAACTTATCGCCAGTAGTCCGCACTTCAAAATCTACCATCAATTCTTAAGATATTTCCCTCGAACAGGTCCGCACTTAAAATCTGCACCCAATTCTTATGATATTCCCTTGAATAGGTCCATCACACCCTCAAGTTTGACGCCGTTTTAATTCCAGAAAACTTTTTTTCCGTCAATTTCATGCGAGTTTGAGAAAAATGCACTTCTGCTTTGAGGGACGTTAGAGTATACTCAGTATTTCCGCCGCTTACAAGATGTTTACTTACGACAGTGGAGTTTCAATTCCATCTATCGGAATTGAAATTCTCTTACAAACAAGATCCCATCAAACCGTACAAGATCTAGAAAAAAAATAACATAGAGCTAACCCCCAATAAAGTTTATATAAAAAATGTACTTTATTATATTTAAGATATTCGAATTATATAGATCATACTGTTTACACGTAATTAAAATATATTAAAAAATATCATCTAATGAAATTGCTTTCCTAAAAGTGAGTGCCGTACAAAGCAATGGGCACTTTGGGAACGAATATTCCACCCATGTGGCATGGCATTCCGGTCTGGGAGGTCGCGCGGAGTAAGTGAAACTCTCATAACGGAGGCGCAATTCTGACATGGATTACTCGGTAGCACGGACGGAACGCCGTCAGGAGGGGAAGTAGAGCAAAACCAATAGACCGGCAGACTCTGATGTTGTGTGGTTTAGGGTTTAGGCTGTGGGGTTCGTTTGTTCGACGAATTGCCATTTTGGGCGAGAAAATTCCTGCAGGTCGGATTGTGAGAGATTTGTTGATGGCAGCTAGAATTCAACGGATTGGTAGAGATGAAGGGTACTCGGTTTAGGGATTTGAAACCAGCTCTATCAGAGGAATCTCTGGCGGTGCTAGATGGACAGGGTTTTATCACGGCTACTCCAGTGCAAGTGGCGACTATTCCTCTTCTGTGCAGCTACAAGGATGTGTCTGTCGATGCTGCTACTGGTTCGGGGAAGACACTCGCATTTTTAGTACCTGTAGTGGAAAAATTTCGAGGGCTTTCGGAAACCTTGAAGAAAAATCAGGTCAATTTTACTCCTCGGTGCTGATCAAGCGACGTCCAGTGACTTGGAATTCGCGTTTGAAGTTTGAAGAGACTGGAAGTTTAAAGTTTTCCTGTGGATGGGTGAGGAATTATATATTGGAGCTAATGTGACGTTTCATTTACTCATCAGGTTGGAGCTATAGTTATTTCTCCGACTCGCGAGCTGGCATCGCAAATATTTCAGGTAGCACAGCCATTTATGGAGACGTTGCCCAAGTATGAAGCGACGTTACTCGTGGGAGGGACAGATGTTTCAGCTGACATAGCAAAATTGAAGGAGAACGGGGCCAATTTGCTAATTGGAACCCCTGGTCGAATTGAAGATATACTGGATCGAGCTTCTTTCTTGGACTTGAAAACTTTGGAGGTAAGTTTCAACCTTTCTGAATTTTATCTCATGTAGACATTGCAGTTTTTGCATCTTATTCTGAGAAGTTACCTCTTGATTTAAGATAACCGATGTTTGAAAATCATCAATATTTCTTACACCATGTATCAAATTTTAAATTTGCAGATTGTTTTCCATCCTGTCTTGCCTTTCTGATGAATATTCTTGAATCTCACTTTCTTCTTAGTTCCTTTCAACTTTGGTGCCTTTCAACTTTGGTGCCTTTCAACTTTGGTGCCTTTCAATTCTGCGCTACTTAATTTTTCTCTAGAATTAGTTTTGCAACCCTCTTTTACTCGATTTGTGCTTAATTACGCGTAAACAACACGTTTTGGACACATATTGTGCCTCTGTTCTCAAAGATGGAAATTTTCTTCTCCTGAGTCCTTGAACGTATCTTCGACATGTAAAGGACTTTTACATAGCTGCTATTGCCATCTTACTATTTATCTTTGTTGGATCAGGTGTTAATACTCGATGAGGCAGATAGACTGCTAGACATGGGATTTAAACGTCAGCTTTCAGTTATCATAAACCGTCTTCCAAAGCTAAGGAGAACAGGTCTATTCTCTGCTACCCAGACTCAGGCAGTAGAAGAACTTGCCAAAGCTGGGCTACGAAATCCTGTTAGAGTAGAGGTCCGCATCGAAACCAAGGCTTCTTTGACTGGCGAAGGTCCTGAGTGTCCAAGAACACCTGCCAGCCTTACAACCCAGGTATTACTTTTGAGAGTCAATCATCACCAGTTGATCCTTCTATCAAGATTATCCACACAAATTTTGACACTTGTTTGCGAATTTGCCTGACGCTACATCCTTCCAAACTCTGTCGAGACTTTGCTCAACTTCAGAAAGAGATTACAAGTTACTGAGTTGTTTCAAGCGAGGAAAGTAACGACTGTGAATGTAACCCTGTGAAGCGTATCCTTTGTTGGTAAAACAAATACAATTTGATTGGTTTGGTCCTTGTTTGACTTCGGCCACTAACTTCAGTGTTGATCTTGATAGTATTCAATTGTCGACCCGGACATCAAACCTGCGCAACTCGTTAATTTTCTCATTGAGCATGCCTCCAGCAAGATCATAGTGTGAGTACCAGCAACCTAAACATGTTGCCTTATCTTGATCGTCGATGGACATCCGTTGTAAGTACAGCACATGATCGCTGGTGATCCAGTTAACCATTTTAAATTAACTGGTGCGACTGGTGTGGCTTGCAGATATTTCATGACATGTGCATGTGTGGACTACTGGGGAACAGTCCTTCCTCAGTTGAAAATGTTGAAGGGTATGTCGATAATTTCATTGCATGGCAAGATGAAGCAGGTAAGTTTCACGTGATATGTGAAGTACTGAATTGCATTTCACTTCTCTTTTCTCTTTCACTCTTCTTGTCACTTCTTCCTTGGTCGGTGGAGTGGGAAATACTTTCTTAACATCCATTTACTTCGCCGGGTACTTGTTCGGGCTTGTGGTGCGATACTCACCTCTTTGAAGAAAGTTTTAGTAGCTTGTCGTCCTGACTGGCTTTTATGTCAAAATTGCCTATGGGGTTTCAGTCAGCCCGAGAGAAAGCGCTGAACACGTTTACTGAGCTGCCTGCAAGTGTTCTATTTTGCACCGATGTTGCAGCACGTGGCCTGGACATCCCAGGTGTCGATTGGATCATTCAGGTACACGTCTTTTGCCACATATGTTCAGATTCGGTGTACAAGGAATCTGCCTTTGCTGTCACGCCCCTTTTCCTTTGGTGATCAGAAGTTGAATTATGCCAAGTGATCGCCACATTCCTCGGGACCTTGATTGTATGCTGACCCTTTGTGCCCGGTTCAAGGAGATTACGAATTCGAGTTCAGTTCCCCTTCTTATATGCATTACTTCAAGCTCTTAGTTCAGTGATGTGAAGGTACAAAAGGTAGCGGTGTGATAGCCGATGCGCTAAAAGTATTTTCCTTACCAGTAGTTCTTTTTATTGCTTGTCAGTATGATCCTCCTCAAGACCCGAATGTGTTCGTGCATCGTGTGGGCCGTACAGCTCGAATGGGTCGATCTGGCAATGCACTTGTTTATCTTCTGCCCAAGGTGAGCTTTCTCCCAGAGTTCTGCATTTGGATCAAGAACTGAGTCTTCCAAATGATGCTGTTGTTTACACCTTCAACTTTCTAACTACGTTGCTCTCTTCGTGCAGGAAGATGCATATGTAGAGTTTCTGCGTATTCGGCGTGTACCGATAGAGGAGCTGCCTCTGCCGGAAACTAACCTTGAAATCGTTCCCCTGGTAAGAAACCAAGCGTAAAGTATGTTTGTTTTGCCTACTTCGGTGACAGTAATCACAGACTTATACCCGATTACTGATCCACTGAGTGACTGATAAACAGCTACGTGCAGCTGCTCAAGAAGATCGGGACGTAATGGAGAAAGGAGTGAAAGCGTTTGTCTCCTATGTGCGTGCCTACAAGGAACATCAATGCACTTACATTTTCAGGTGATGATCTGCACCTGCAGATTTAGTTCATCCCGGTCCCTCTTGTCGCACGTTGCAACCTTAATGTATCATCTTTCCCTTCAGTCTAACACTGTCACTTGTCTACTCCTTGATCAGATGGAAACAACTGGAGTTAGGTAAAGTGGGAATGGGGTATGGGTTGTTACAGTTGCCATCCATGCCTGAGCTTAGGCGAGGTGTTTTAACACCCGAATTCTTTATACCTATGGAGGGTATCGATATCGACAAAATAAAATACAAGTACGGGAGACTTATGTCAATTTGAGATTGCTTTATTTTGGGAATATGCTGATATGGGCTTATCAGAGATAGCACAGAGCACGATGGGTGCTCTGTGGATGGAATTGTTCACTTCAGATTATCGACATGTTATTTTCCGAAAGTACTATCTCATTCAGGTTTCTTTCCGGGCATCATTTCTGTGCTTGCCATCACTTGGGTTCACATTGAAACTACTTCTCCGCAGCTAAGAATTTGTTAGTTTTATTTCAGGGACAAGGCACGAGAAAAGCAACGTCTGAAGAATTGGACAATCAAGAAAGAACCAAGAGAAAATATGGAGGAGAACGGTCATAAGCTCAATCCACCTGAATCTGCGAAGCCTAGCAACAATGAAAGGAAGAAGAACAGCAAGAAGCGCCAACTCGATCAATCGAGAAAGGATAATGACGACATGGAGAATGATTACAGAATGCTTAAGAAGTTGAAGAAAGGTCTCATAAGCGAAGAGGAGTTCGACAAGGCAGTTGACCTGGACGGTGAGCTTACAGAAGCTGAGCAAAAGAAGGTAGAGCAGAAACAGAAAGCTACCAGAAGCTCATCATCGGTAAAGGCCAAGAAGTCAAAACCGTCGGACAGAAGTAACAGTGGTAAGAAGAAGTGGGTCTCATCCAAGGCATAGTACACGAGTTAACTGCAGACGGAACTTGTCCGACTAGGCAAGTGTTGGCCCCATTGACTAGTCGTTAGCGGTGTCCAAAATCCGTTCGACGACGTCCGCCGTTTGTTGACGTTTTTGCATCTACATGTATATCATGGGGCGTCCCCCTGAAAGGTAGTGCAGCAACTATTCGAGTGATATATTCGGCTTCTCACTGTACATAAAGAGGTAGAAACGATGCCACTCTGACTGTATCCATATATGAAAGAGTGAAATGCGATAATCCTACACCTTGTCAAGAATCTTTCAAGTCTTTTTCTGAGAAATGAACATTACATTATGCTCATAAGTGTGATATTTGAGGTTGGTGGAAGCCTTGTTCGAAGCCTAACGGCATAGAGGTACCTTTCTGCCAGAATTCTGAGCAAGAAAGAATGCAGTCTCTCAATGAAGCCCATGTCAGAAAAGCTACATATAAAATAGCAGTCATAAAAATATGAAAGTGAGCAGGGAAACCTCTCGACTCTCAGCAATCCTGTAGTTTGATTTCAGATCTCAAGCAACGGCTGCTAATTGGAAAGTGGGGTACGGATGAGATTATAGCAAAATAGGTGGGAACATGTGCACCAAGCATCCCCGTAATTTAGCCAAGGATCTTGACAAAGAGCTCCGAAGAACATTTGTTGTAACATCAGAGAAAATTGGTAACTGAAATGAGTTTATTTGATTTTCGATGGAGACAATCATGTAAAATTCAAAGCACCGTTCAGATTTCTGCCTTATATTCTACCTCCGTGATAAGCTCACCAATTTGATACTCGACTTTATCTCTATCCTCGGTCCGACATCTCAAAATAGCTAAGTTCACTAACCTCTGACCTCGTAGACGCCCGCCAAAAACATGCTCTTCGGAGTAGCTTGTAAAAGGTAAGCAGAGGATGAACATCGACGAGCTCAAAAAAAAATGTTAGTAAGACGGGTTAATACTCGCTTGACCCGCTAAAGTACATGAACTGCAGCTGCTAATGACTCCATTTGCTGGGGTGTGACGTGTGCCAAAGTCCCGTGTTGTCGTAGGCAACCCTGAAGCAGAGAGCCCCCTGGCAGTTGTTCAGTCTTCAGCCTTGAGTGGTTCCCTCCGGTGGATTGTGTTGGCTTTCCCTTTTCCTCCTGCGGAACACTGAACTGCACATGGCGCTCAGACTTTTTTGCTCTCTTCTCCAAGGAGAGGTCGTCTTCACTTTTTCTCTTAATTGCACTTACTTCCACATGATTTGTTGCGCTTTCTCGATTCCGGACAATATCATCGACAATGAGCACCTGCTGCTGTTCGCTATGGGTTTCCCCTCCACTTTCTAGCCTTACGGCCTCTACTTTGTCGCTAATTTCAAGTGATGGCATTATTCCTACAACATGGTATGGAGAGGGAATCATTCCTAGCGCACACGGTCTCCAGTTATCAGTCAGTGTCCATCTGCTTTCCTGGTTACCTTTCCCTCCAGGGTTTGTCCCGTGAGTCGCTCTTCGATCCTGTGTCACGGTTGTTCTTAACGCTTCACCTGATCTAATGTCTTGCGCTGAAACAGATCTCCTTCTCACTTCTCTTTCTGAAGATAGCCTACTAAGAAGTTCAGCTTGCTGCCTCTTCACTCTCTCATAACGCAGGTCACAGCTCGTCAAAGACATCTCTGCTGGGCCAGATCCATCAGAGCCTGGAGCAGACCCTTCGAAGGCTTTTTCTCCTCTAAATGGCTCGGGGTTAAAACCTTCCAAAGAGGCTTCTGATGCAGGAGATTCGCCCGAATCCATGTTAGCACTACTATCGTGTTTGATACCAGGGACTTCCCGCAAAATGCAACCAAATCTGGCAAGCATTGCTGCTTGTTGCTCCAGTTTCTTGTTGCCAACTCTTAAAGCAATCAGTGACACTAATTCTACCTGTGGCCCTCTCTCAGTAGATATGTATAGGCATGAACGCAGAAGCTCGCGGCAGAGCTCCTCATTTAAGTCTGCCTTCACGGTCAGGCTGCTACTAATTCCTAGAGTCTTTGACTTGACTATTTCTTGAATAATCGGTTTACATGGTGCATCCGAGCTCTCATTTTCTAGCAGCCAAGCACAAAAGGAAATCAGACGATTCAATCCTGCTGGACTGAGGACAAAGGGCTTGCCTTCTTTCAGGTTATCAGCTGATGCCACAGATCGGGGCGAAGACATCAGCGATCGAGTTGAAGATCTTAAAGCGAGGTTATCTCCCCCCTCATCGCCCTTTACACCTATAGGTCGTCCTGTGATTGGGCTACTAGAACTGATCCGCTTGACAATTGCAACCAGCAGCATTGCTGGCAACCGGGGCAGCTGATTCGAGAGTTTACAAATAGTATATCTCCATGCAGTGTAGGTGGCAGCTGCCGAGTCAAACCTATGATTGGGATCATCCTTCTCCATGTACCGGCGGTCTTGCTCATCCAGGTTAGTCAACACTTCTTGTTCCAGCAGCCCTTCGTCAACCAGTATTGATACCAGTTCCGAGGTCGAACTTAGACAAAGATCCAGTAACTCTTTGAACAACTTCGTTCGTTTCTGCTTCATAATTTCTAAATTATGTCTGTGCATATGACGTAACGATCTCTTCTCTTTTACCAGCCGTATTCTTTCTTCCTCGCTCTCGCCATCAGCATGCTCTTCCATTTCGTCGTCATTTGGACCTGAAACTGGGGTCAAGATGTCGATGATAAGGAAACAGTGTTCCAGCAGCTTCGCTTTGAGCTCCTCACGAGCACAGCCCAATGTTAGCCTCTGTTGGTCCCAGTAGTGCACCTTTAACCACTCAAGAGCCTGGACCGCCATAAGAGAAGAGACAGTGGAAAAACGCAGTTGAGGGTGTCAGAACTACAGGGATATGAAATTCATATGAAGCAGTTTCGACATTAGACCGATCAGACAAGTGCAATTGGACCTTGTAGTACGCAAGGTATTAACGAACCTGTTTGCTTGCTGATTGCAAAAGAGGTAATCCGGGAAGCTCAGTGTGTGCCGTCTCTGCAAACCAATAAGATCGTGAACAAAGATAACTTAAAGGAGCGCTTGAACCTTTACCTGAAAATCAAACACCAAAGAAGCCTAGAGATCCTACAGCAGAACTGGTGACGATCCATACACACCATGCCGTATGTCCACAAGCAGACGAGGAAGTCCTGCTGAATCTGCTCTTGTTGCAACTGAACTAACATTGCGCTTCGCTGACACGTCTACCACCCCATTCACCAGCCTGCTCCAGGTTCAACCACCCAATCACATCATATTACTCACTTTTGACCTTCAGCATAACCATTCAAAAGCGTCCTGCATGGTACATAATTCCAGACAGTAAACTATCGTATAAGTACGAGTTTAATTTCATGCAACCTCCGCGAAAATTCCAGTGCCTGAAACTAAGAGGGCAACTGAGATCCTGCATTTAATAAAAAGGGCTAACTAACCAAAAGTGAAGCTTAAACTGCCGTGTTAGATACCGCACCGGGTATTCACAAGGATACATCAATTTGGTTTCGAGGACAAGTGGTAAAAATGAAGATCAGGACCTTACCTCTGGACAGCCATCGCATACATCATTCGGAGCATTTCCTCTGGAAGACCACCTTCCGGGGGAATGTCATGACTAAACACACAGCCAGAAGGGGAATAAGTCAAACAATTTTGTCACCATAATGTCATCGCACTTACATTATCTTTAGCTTACAGGCGTCAGAAGATACTATGCAAATTGAACTTTTGCGAAAAGAAAATGCTTACTTAAAATGAGGATCTCGCAGATGGATGCTAGTCAACACTCCAGTAGTCTCCACGGCAATCGGCACATTTCCCCTGCTCTGCCATGCTTGTATCTGAGAAGAGCAAGAGGGAGTTAAGGTACAAATTCAACGTGCTGACAGCAATGCAGAAAACAAAAATGCATTAGGGAGAGAACCAACAGAAAAATGCAGAGGAGCTCAGGATCGCAAAATGCAGAGGAACTCACACGATCTTGAGCTGCTGAAATGCGCTTGGTGCAGTCTGAGAAGATTTCCTTGGCGACCCACTCCCAGTGAGCCCAACTCTGCCAGGGTACTTGGCGCATTCCAGCAGATCGTTGTTTCACCATCTTGCCAGTTCCCACCTTCAAAACCCTACCCTAATTTCTTAAACCCCAGGTCGAGCTCGAAATCTCTCAACGGGTGCTGCAACAGGGTCCAGAATTCAAAAGAGTCAAATTGGCGAATTTAGCACTCATTTGTACAATACAGCCGCTAGCTAGCAGCTAGTGGTGTCTACTTCGGAGCTCTGGCCTGGCACATTTCAGCAGATTATTCTTTCACCATCTTGCAAAGTCGTACTGTCACCGGAGTTCGTGTCTCAAAACCCTAACCTAATTCCTTAAACCTCAAGCCGCGCTCGAAATCTGCCGACGGATACCTGAGTCAAAATCTTCCAATGGCGAATTAGAAAGTTGTATCTTCTGCACAGCAACTATCGCTGTGAGAAGGTTACACGACGGGAGTTAGCAGTCTCTAGTCGAGACCGCCCGTGACAGAATTGTCACATCAGTTTTCCTCGCAAAGGATTCATTCATCAGTACCAACGCCAAACAATCGTAAGAATCACAACCACTGCGCATCCCCTTCCCGGCATTCCCCGTGCAGGGGCTACCGGCAGGTCAAAACGCCGTTCCAGCAGATTCTGAGTAAATGCGATAGATGACGGTTGGGATCGGTAAACAAGCAGGTCATTCGACCGAAATTAGCGAAAAGTTCCCAATATATGGTGTAACACTATGGATTAGCCGGGAGACTCCGGAATACAACACACTCGCTTTAGCAGATTCTGATAAATCCCGGTCAGTTCCCGCCGGAGTCGGCACATGTCTACGTAACAATGTCGCTGAACCTAAATGAGCGAACTCTTCCCCAGCATACCCGGAACCCTTGCAAATTAAAAAAGCATTGCGTTCCGAATCTTCCCGAAATGACGAAAACTCCCGAACTTAACCGGTAATCATTGCACATTAGCCGGTGTCAATGAGGCTAGACCGGGACTTCAACAGATTCCCAGGGGAAGTTTCGCCTTCAACGGAGCAGTCATTCTGTGAATCTAGCGAATACCACTGTCCAAAATACACGTCGTGTATTCTCGTACTGTCCTCGTGGAGTAGATAAACCTACAGAGTACTGGACAAAATCCAAATACGACGTAAGTATGTGGACCAATTTTGTGAAGGGGATTGAATGAGAAGTGTGATATCTATCAACTAGAACAACTAGTCATACAATGTGGACAAGGCGACTCCGTAAAATAACAAGAAGGATGGGAAGACCCCCATCAAGCCGTACAAGGTGAGACATAAGAGGTGAAACTAGTCATACGTTAGTTGCACAAAAGTATAAGAGCCAACATCTGTGTGTGAGGATAAAAATCCTAGCAATAGGAAAATAGTAGACCTTTTACATCAATACTTGTGTGCATCTTGTCATTTCTAGCTCGTTGAGAGATCCAATATATAAGCTATCGTTCTGAGTATGTGCTTATGGATGTGATGGGTTGCTGTTTGTTGCCAACTAGTCAGCTGGAGTTTGTGATCATCCATGCAATTAGCCCGACAGCTTTGCGTGTTAGTTGGTTTAAAGAGGTAGAATACCATGTGGAACAGCTGAATTGAATGGATGCAACAGTACATGGATCAGCTAGAAACTATATCCAATATGTACAGTTCTAGTGAAAAGCTTGTTCTGATGCTAATTTTACTGATGATATGGCACGAAGTTTTGTTTACTAGCTCGTAAACTGATTGTTCAGAAAACAATAAAATGGGGGCTTAGCCCCATGTTACCTTTTTTTTCTCTCCCTTGTACGGCTTGATGGGGTCTTCCCATCCTTCATTTTTCCTACATGGTCGCCTTTTTCTCGAAAACATGGTCGCCTTTTTCTCGAAAACAATAAAATGAGTAAAAGGTTCCGTGTATTTTGGTAGATATCTTCAACATGTGAAAAACTAATATGGTCAAAATCATATGAAGAGTGAATAAATCATACTCCTTTCATTCGCTGAAAGTGTTTCTTACTATAGTAAAACATCTATATATACGTACGCTTGCGCTTATTATATGTTTTAATTGTAAGAGAGTTGTGTCTCGCAAACAGATTTCTTCATGTTACAACATGAAGAAATCTGATGAAACCACATGATTGTGACATAGAATGTGAATGAAATAACTATATTTGTTCATGTTTTGATTGACCTTTTTTCACCTATACACGCTAGATTATAGTCAGCTTATGCAAATGTCAGATATGTAGCCAAAAATTTGACAACAATGACATAAGCAAAAAAATATCCTCCATTTTTGCAGCTCCAACTCTGATTGAGGTTTGGTTCACTCATCTGCATCTTCATTACTCATTTGTGAATGTGATTCTACACTAGATCCATATGAAAAGGTATCTTTTTGGAAGACCAAAGATAACTGCACATAATACTATTAGGGACATAGTGTTTACCATGGCACAAGAGAATGAATATTTTGTTTGGAATGAGCGTTGGTATGTTTTGCAGACGACATGAGTCATGGCAAACTTGTACTTGGTCCAAGATGATCAGATGACAATAACTGATATTATGGTTACTAACTTTACACTTGATGTAGTGTCGGAGGGAATAATCACCCATCCTCTTAGATAGGTGGCAAGTAGAGCGGTAAGGGGCAAGATCTCCAAGTATAGAGGTATGCAGCAAGTTCATCTCTTTGTCCTCTAGCCTTAGAGTTATTTGGAATGATGGATGCTGTGTTTTGACACATTTGTCAAAGAGGACACCAAGGCATATCATTCTTCTATCATGTTAGGAATATCACTTTCACTCTCATATTTTACAACACCTTTTAGACATTGTATGCCTATTGCTCTAAAAAAGATATTCGCTGGTGCAATCCATAGGATAGAAATCATACTAGTTGATGCTTCCTTGGATGCTCCAACTTTTTGTAGACCATTTGACTTGCATAGCTAGGATATCTTAGATACTATAGAGCAAAATTTTCTTATCTATACTATTGAGGTTTAGCCCCATCTTATCCCATATGTCTTTTCCTTGTAGGTTTGATGGGGTCTTCCCATCCTTCTTGTTCACCAAACCGTCCAATATAAGGATAATTTACTAACCATCCGAGAGTAAGCATAAACTAATCGCTTCATTGGTCCTTTCCACCACTGCTGCAGTTCCTTGACGTTCTAAAGTTCTGAATTCTATAACACCCCGGGGACATATCTAAACGCAAAAGCATCTTAGAAAGTTGGAACCAAGTTGAGCATTAGTAATTAGGAAAACTGTCTATCTTGAAGATAGCAGCATGTCAAAGGGTATGGGGAGTTTAAGAACTACATTTGTGTATTCAACATTGTACGGCTTGATGGGGTCTTCCCATCCTTCGTTTTTCCTACGCGCTCGCCTTTATCCCATTGGTGTATTAAACATTGAAAGATAAGTACGATTCATAATGTGGAAACTAGATGTTCCCTAAACACTTGAGATGTAGGAAACAGAAAATCACCACAAAGTTCTTATAGCTAGAGCTAGTTGACCATTTTCACGTCTGAAAAGTTATTCTGATTTTCCTCACTATATAAGCAAACTCAGGAAAACCTCCATTTCTTCCCTTATATCCGTGAGCATCTTTCTATCATTTCAGAGACCAAAATTAGAGAAGATGCTAAAGAACAATCAATCTAAACATCCCTTTCCGAAGCTCCAAAATTCTATTGTGGCTTAGCACCATGTTACCTTTTTTTGTCTCTCCCTTGTTCGGCTTGATAGGGTCTTCCCGTCCTTCATTTTTCCTACGCGTTCGCCTTTCACTTTCCGAAGCCAATATAGCTAAACCATGTTCTTGCATGGATGTGCTAAAACTTGATTTCTGCATCGGAGGAGCGTACAAAGCATATCCCTGATACCATATTAAGAAGCAAGATATTGGATGATTGGCTACCGGGAACGGAGTGGCTGTCTCTAAGCGTAGTGGTATGTAGCGAGACTGCTAATTCTTTTTTCTTTAACTTTAAACTTACGTGAAATTATGGATATGACGTCGGGTATATTATCAATGATTGGTCGAGCGCTTCCCATTATATAGGGGCCTGACTATCATTTTGTTAGTTTGTTGTGTTGTTTATTTTGGATAACAAAAGTCAATTGCTGTATTTAAAACTCGGTTGGTATAATCTATACAAGAGAATCATATTGAATATTTTCTCGAACTCCAACAATGCGCAGATAGTTTGACTTACCTAACTCTGTCATTCTAAAAGTGAGACGACAAATTTCTCTTTCGGCATTATTGTCTGACATTCTAAAGGTAATAGGACAAATTTCTCATTTTAGTACTATTGGAGCATAACCCGATTTTACCTCTTAGATCTTACCTTTTTGTCATCCGATGTGTGAGACGTTTCGATCATCCTTCTTCACTAGTGCTCATAAATCACCGTTGGCTCAGTCCCACAACTTCAGTAAAGTAATGAACAGTATATCATTTCTCAAGAGACTGCATATCAACGAGTTTAGAATGAGAGAATGAAGGAACAAGTAACCAATTACAGTGATTCTCATGGTCCTCAAATATCCCCATAACAAGGCAAGGCTGACGATAGAGGGCTGGCTTCTTAACCAAAGAACAAGGGAAAAGGAGGACAAGTGCCATACACGTAACACGATGTGTTCTCATTAAGAACTGTGACAGCCTCCAACTAAGCAAGCAACTAAGCATTCATGACAAAGATTACAAAGGTTTCCTATGCTCGAGAAGGAGAAGTAGTTGGATGGATTTAACCGAGTCCAGGGCTTTAAACAGACTCACGATCTACCCTAAGATCGTGAGTCTGTTATAAGGTCCTTATATTTCATGTTTTGGACGGTTTATCCTTCTTGGGATCAAGCCCAAGCCTCGTGATCCTTCCTCTCCGTTGAGGGGTAGAGTGGGCTTAATTATGGGTACTACCTGTTTATACTCCTCTTAATTATGGGTACTACCTAAGTAGAGTTTGGAGTTGCGGGAGAGTGTGGAGACGGGAGAGGACAGGGAGAGAAGTGAAAAGATATTTATAATTTCTGAGGGCTCTCTATCATGTAGCACTTGAGTGAATAGTAGATTCTCTTATTTTTTCAATTCCGGTTCCATTGGCATTTAGATTGAAGACTATGGAGAGTGGAATAGAAAGTTATGAAGATTTTTAGCTTTTTTAGGGTTTAGAGTGATCATCATACATTGAGAATGATGGGTCGTGAATTTTCATTTTCAATCTCTTGGTTTTTATGATTATAGTTTTCATGATTAAATTCCATGGGAATTTAGTTTGAAAATTTTGGAGATGGAAATTGAAAGTTATGAGAATTTATGAATTTTAGGGTTTGGAGAGATTGTTTTTTTATGTGAGTTGGGACGTGAAGGGTTGTGGTTTTGCAGATATGGGGAAATATAAAGAGGAGCAGCATGTGTTACTATCATGATTCTTGTGCTAGCCATGACTACACCTTCCCAGGTGGGGTTGCCTAGAGCGACTTGGGATACACCATACCCGGTGTGTCACCTACGCTTTACCTCGCAAGGGGTAAAGACCCATGTGGGAAGGATGCACAAGGACTATGATTGGACCACATGGGATGCACACGTGAGACGAACGACCACATCAACAACAGAGACACTCGGGATTACGCACACTTCTTCTATCCCTTTGTTGATCGTTCTAGGGATACCGATCGAGTTGTGGGAGTGGTTAGTTTCTCAACCAGGTTGCATTTTGGGGTTATTTGAGACTAGTTTTCCATGTCCACGTCTATTCCATAGGCTACCCCGCCCACTCCATGATGAGGCTAGATAGGCTTTTTGCCTACCACTTGATCGTTTGGCACGTGATTCCTTGGACGAGTTAGCATGGTTCCTATTCCTCTTACTCCCTCGATGGTGTCTGTGTTATGCTAGAGAGGGACGTACGGGGCATAGAGAGGTGGCTGCTAGATTTTGTCAATTCTGAGCAGGAGATTGGGCAACCCTTCAAGAGGAGTCCGTTAAGGGTTACATGATTTAGGAGACAGGCATCGCTGTAAGATACCACAGAGTCCACTCGATTACAACGGTGTAGGACATTGGGTCAGGCGGGAGAGTTTAGCATAGCAGCACAAGCGCTACATCCTTTGTCTATGGCGAGTTCTACTGATGAGACTATCTCTTCCCTACGCTCACTACATCCTATAGCAGTAGAGTAACTACCACTAGAGGTCTTAGATTATCAGCCTGAGTAGCCTTTACGTCTTGATAGGTCACTATTTGCACAAGCTTTGTGCATTGCTCCTCACCTTTCCTTAGGAGGCTTATCAAAGATGGTTTATGAGCACCTTAGAGATTGCTTCCAGGCAGATGATCCTTCTAGTGGTTTTATCAAGTTGTTTTAGGTGGCTATAGTAGTAGCAAGAGGAGACATTACTATGTTTGTTAGTTGGCTATTAGGTGCTAGTCGACTTCTTGCGATGGAGAAGGACACGAGAAGCATTAGACCGATTGCTATTGGAGAGATATTTTTGCGTTTGGTCAGTCGTACCATTGTCGTGCAACATCATTCTCACTTTGACAACACCTTAGTCCACATCAGTTTGGAGTAGCTACACCTGGAGCATGTGAGGCTATATCTCTAGGCATAAGAGCACTCCTAGATATCTATCCGGAGTGGGTCGTCCTACAAGTGGATTTTGAGAACACTTTTAATAACATCTCATGAGCATCTATCTTTAGAGAGCTTAGAGAGGCTGGTGGATCCTTGGCGAGTCTCATTCCTTTTGTGCGGTCTTTTTATGGCTTTCTTGCTTCACTTTATTACCAGCATGGGGGTTCACAAGAGGGAGTCGCCGTCTTGAAGTCAGCTATTGGTACACATCAAGGAGATCCTTGGGGGGGGGGCTTATTTGCCATGGCTCACTTTAGAGCTCTTCTATCTACTACTTTGGCCATGCTAGGTTGTGTGTTTCCCTCCTTGGCAGATGATACACACATTGTAGGCCCTATAGATCAGATTAGGCAGGCCTTTGACTACTTGACTATTGAGCTACATCTAGTAGGCTTGAGAGTCAAGGTGTCAAAGTGTAGGGCATGGTTCCTTTTAGGTATCCCTCCCCACCTTGAGCTTCTAGAGGGGTGTATCACATCCATAGATGGACTTTGTGTTCTTGGAGTGCTAGTAGGATTGGAGGATTTTATTACATGCTTCTTAGACACTACCCTTGTAGAGGATGTTCTCTATATGGATGACCTTCCATTACTAGGAGATCCGCAAGTGGCATTTGGTATACTCTCTTCCAATATTGCTTGGCAACCATCCTACCTCATCCGTATAGTTCCCTCCTCACCATCCTTCTTATCACGTTTGAGAGCATTTGATAGGAGGATTATGAGACTCTTTGGTGATATTATTGGACTAGGGACTTTTGAGTGTGTGACAAGGGATTTGACACATAGACAAATGGCTATGCAGATCTCATGTGATGGGGTTGGCTTGCTTTCTATGGAGGAGACGGCGCCTATAGCATTTTTGAGTAGTTGGGCTCTCTTGGCACCCCTACTTTCCTCTCATTTTGTGGTTGTTGGTAGGCCGGTTTTGGAAACTTATGTGACAGAGGTGGAGTGAGGATCCTTTTCTCTCCAAGTGTTATTGTGGCAAACAAGAGATAGTCTATCCCTATGAGCACGAGAGGATTTTCCACCTTTTGCTTCACTATTGTCAGATTGGACTAGAGGTTTACAATCTTCCTTAATGGAGTGATAGTGTGAGCATACACTACATTCGCTCTTACTCGACTCATCCATTCCTCAAGCTACTAGAGCACGTCTTTGCTCTTGCTCTGGCAATGGTGCAAGCTCTCGGATCCTAGCTTGACCATGTATTAGGGCATTCCAACTCGCACTAGCTACTTTCTCTACAGCGATGAGGTTTCACCTAGGTTTGGTCCACCCATTTGCATCTTCATTACTCACTTGTGAGTGTGGTTCTACACTAGATGCAGCAGTGGTCCACATGACACGGTGTCATTTTGGAGGACATAGGATAGCTACCCATGATGCCATTAGAGACATAGTGTTTGCTATGGCACAATAGAGTGGATACTTGGCTTGGATGGAGCGTTTGTATGCTTTGCAGACAACACGTGTCAGGGCAGACTTATACTTGGTCCGAGATGATAAGGTGACAGTAACATATGTCATGGTTACGGACCCTACATGAGATATAATTTTGGAGGGAGTGATTACCCATCCCCTTGGAGGGTGGCGAGTGCAGCTGCAGGTCGCAAGGTCTCCAAGTATAGGGGCGTGCAGCAATGTCATCTCTTTGTTCCTCTAGCCTTGGAGTTATATGGAGCGATGGACACGACATTTGACACATTTCTTAGAGAGTGCATGAGAGCTTATCATGTTAGGCATCAAGGGGTACCACTTTCACTCTCATACTTTGTAGCATATTTTAGACAGCGTGTGTCCATTGCTCTATAGTGGGCAGTGGCTGGTGCAATCCATAAGAGAGCAATCACATTAGGTGATGTTTCTTTGGATGCTCCAATTGTGTGTAGACCATACAACTTGCATAGCTTGGATATCTTAGGTGCAGTAGGGCAGATTTTTCATATAGACTCTTTTGGGGCTTAGCTCCATGTTACCTTTTTTTTCTCTCCCTTGTACGACTTGATGGGGTCTTTCCATCCTTTGTTTTTCCTATGCGGTCGCCTTTTACTTGTTTATACTCCAATGACGGTGCCAAGACTAGGATTTTTGTGTGAGATTCTTGACCAAAATCCCCTTCCTCAGGTTATCAAGCCTTTCATTCTTTGATTTCTTTTTTCTTAACTACTGTGGTAGTTGCATAGTATGGGAATTCTTGAATAGTTCTTCCCTTTAAAGAAAAAATCATTCAAATGATTGTTATAACATTGTTTCAAGATGCTTTGTTTTATGAGGCGTAGGATGTACTAGGATGTTTTTCTAAGTAATAAAGGACATATTATTGAAGGACCGTTGGAGGGCCTCTACCCACAGTTCAGGAGTAGACTACACTCTCTTTAGTTTCTTAGGTTCTTGTTTTTAGTACACTTTTTCCCCTTACGGGAAAAGAGTGCAAACAACAACTACTCTATGTCTCTCTTTTTTTGGCCAGCTTTGGACTATTGTACCTTGTGCTCTTTTTTCCTTTTGCATTTGTTTGTGCTTGAAATTTTCCCCCTTCCTTTGGGGTACTATTTCTACTCCAAATCAGAAGCAACAACAATTATATCAGCAGATTGACTAGTTCTTTGCATGGGAAGACTGAGTTATGGCTACCTAGACTCTAGGAAAACAAGGAAACCTATGACTGTGCTAGGGTGGTATGTCTTCTACAAATCTCAGCTGCAAAAAGCTTGCGGTGCAGTAATTAAGTGGTGGTTTATTGGCCTAAGTTTAGCATAAGAAATTCTATTGTTCTAGTTAAGAGATTCCTCATGCCACTAGAGCACATCTTTGCTCTTGTTTTGGCAAGGATGTAGGCTCTTGGATCCTAGCTCGACCGTGCATTAGGACATTCCGACTCGCACCAACCACTTTCTCTACAGTGATGAGGTTCTGCCTAGGTTTGGTCCACCCATCTACATCCTTGTTACTCACTTATGAATGTGGTTCTACACCACCAGATGTATTAGCGGTCCATATGACACTTTATCGTTATGGAGGATAGAGGATAGCTACCCATGATGCCATCCGAGATATATTGTTTGCTATGGCAAAAGAGAGTGGATGCCTTGCTTAGGAGGAGCCTTCATATTCTTTACAAACAACATGTGTCAAAGTAGACTTATACTTAGTCCAAGATGATCATGTAATGGAAGATATTGTGGTTACATACCCTACACATGATGCAGTTTTGAAAGGAACAATTACTCATCCTTGTGGATGGGCGGCAAGCGGAGCAACAACACGCAAGGTCTCCAAGTATAGGAGTATGTGGTGAGGTCATCTCTTTGTTCCTCTAGCCTTGGAGTTATATGTAGTGATGGACATGGCATTCAACACATTTGCTAAGGAGTGCATGAGAGCTAGCATATGAGATGCTAGGGAGTACCACTCTCACTCTCATACTTTCTAGCATACTTTATATAGCATGTATCCATTGCTATACAAAGAGCATTGGCTGGTGCAATCCATAGGAGAGCAATCACTCTAGATGATGCTTCACTAGATGCTCAAGTATTTTGTAGACCTTATGACTTGCATAGCTTGGATATCTTAGGTGCGGTAGGGTAGATTTCTCATATTGATATTATTGGAGCCTAGCCCCATTCTACCTCTTTTGTCTCTCCCTTGTGTGGCTTGATGGGGTCTTCCCATCCTTCTTGTGTTCTACGTGTATGCCTTTTTGTAGGTTCAAAAATAAGGTACATGAAACTTTGACAAGTGCTTACTCGGTGTACCAAGTAGTTGCCTCTATCATCAATGGAAACAACCAACCTTGCAAGAACCAATCAATGGGAATATAGTTGGTCCTTATGAGTTAGTCATAGTAGTGGTGGAAGTTTGAACATGTGAGGATTTTTGTGTCAACATCCAATGAGTAAGAAATTTTTGTTTTACTTGTCAAAATTGCAATGAAAAGTTCTTGTATTGTATAAGAGGGTTCTTGTACCTAAAGTTTTGGTAGTAAAGAGTTCTTGCATCTAATGTTCTTCTACCAAAGGGTTTGTGTACCATAAGGGATGGAGCTTGTAGAGCATATGATCTCCTTCTATAGCATATAGGCTTTCTTCCCATCCATTTTTTGCTTTTCCATAGTTGGTTTTGCTCTTGTATGTGTTTGTTCACTCTTTTCACATCATATTGTTTGTTCTTGTTTTGGTTGTTTACTCTTCCACTTGTCTTTACAATGCCTCCATTTTTTTTCTTTGGCATGGGTAGCTAAAGGAAATACCATAGGCAAGGCTCCTCATCTAGCATTGCATACAACCTATGCACAATTAGGTAGTAGACTCTAGCAAAGACTCTTTTAGCATACTCCTACTATGGCCAGGTTCTTGATTGTTTTGACTCTATTCCTTTACCACATCCCCCACCCTTCTTAGAGGAGGAACCTATTTTGGTTGATTCTCATATGGAGAACCCAATACTAGAGCTTCCTCTCCTACCATGATCCCTCCCCTCACCTATAGACCCATAGTGATCAGACCGTACCTCATCCTAGCTCTATAGATCTTCCACCATTACAATATCAGATCCCTCCTCATGTACCTTTAGCACGTCCTTACATACCACTCCACCTACGATCTACACAATCTTGCTCATGTGTGGGTATTGGGCTAGTTTAACACCAAGGATGTGCCAGATGCTTGTGGATGAGGGTAGAGGCTACCATTTCACCTCCTCCTTTAGACCTCCTTTGAGCTCTAGTCCTCTCTCTCTCTCTTCAAGCTCCACTAGACTCTTACTCTTGGTTACACTCCCTAGGTCCTATTTAGGCATTCTTATCAGGGCTACCTAGACCTTGCATGTATACTAGGATCCTTTTGCCATTATGAGAACTTGTGGGCTCCATGCTCTCCATCTTATTGTGAGCCATTTTAACTTATGAACAAGGGAGAGATGTTTCTACATGGACCCTGTTAGCCCTATTTCCATAATGCACTCTACTCCTACCAAAACATGGAGGTGCATCAAGCATTATTATATTGCTTGTAGGATTTATAAGTTCTTGAAAGGAGATTGGTGAACACTTCAGGATGAGCATATCACACAAGCCCATGTAACACTAAGAGGATTGCAAATACTTCACAATCCCATGTGCCTTCTCCAGAGCACATTGCCTCCATAGCTCCTTGATGTTAGGCTAGGTGGGGGAATATAGACGTGCAATCCAAGCATTAGCTCCCTCCCAACCAACACCCTTCTGTTCACATACTCTATCAACATTACATACTTTCCATCCATCAACCTAAAAGTAGATTCCAACTTTCCTTTATAATTATCAATCAGATAAGGAGTTTCAGCTTGTGAACTTTGTCTTTGCTCACTTTACTTCATTCTTCACATTTCTCAACAGGTGGGCTAATGGGTTTAATCTTTGAGCACTTACATGATTGTTGTTCTCCAAACATCCCAGATTTTCTTTCTCCAAACACTATGGATTTTGGTTCCCTCTTCTATTTGTTTCTTGTTATGCTAGTTTCTTTTTCTATTTACCTATAGTTATGTCAATCTTTTTCTTCCTTTTTGTCTCCACATCAATTTGCTATGGCCACTCCAAGAGTTTCAAGACAATTATTGCTAGCATTAGAGCATCCTTGGATCTCTAGCCCAATCTGGTGGTTGTCCAAGTGGATGTCTCTAATGCTTTCAATACCATATCTTATCCAGCTTGTTTCATGCTCTTTGCTCACTAGGGGATCAGATCCCTTCCTTTATTCTATTTGTCCATGGATTCTATGGTATAGAGACTCCCTTGTTGTATAGTCACCATTACTACCATAGGAGACTTCACACCGCTTGCATTGGCTAAGAGCTCACCACCAAGGTGATCTACTTGGGAGACCTCTTTTTGCCATAGCTCACTACACAACTTTATGTGAGGTTTTTGTTACTTTTCCATCTTGTCTCTTCCCGTCCCTCTTTGATGGTACCCATACCTTGGGCCCATTGGCGGATGTGGTTCAGGCCATGATGGTTTCTACATACAACTTAAAGATCTTGGGTTTACAAGTCTAGACTTGTAAATGCAAGATGTGAGCACACATGTAGTTCTTACTCTCAAGTTTTCCGCCAAGGTTTTCTCAAGTTTTCCACCAGGATTCTAGTTCCCAATATGAGGCATGAGAGTGTTTAGATCTCCATTAGGGGCAAAGGATTATTGTAACACATTCATTTTTTATGCACTAGTGTAGGCCATAACCCATGTTCACTTACTCCTAGGTTGGGGAATGCATAGGTAGCCTAATCTATCTTAGCATGTAGCTATTTCCCCCAAGCCTCCTATCTAGCTCGCACATGCACTCGTACATATGCACTTCTACCACACTTACACAATTTTGATAGCAATATATGCCACACCTTCCCTACCTTGTTAGGGTTATGTCTGCTCCCATAACTTTTAGAGGAGTGGTGCAAATTACAAATAGCTATACCAATTGCCATGGGAGGATGTGATCTCATACTACAAGAGATCATTGCAACTTTCATAGGTGCATGGGTCCTAGTCACCCCTTGCTTAGCCAATAGGTTTCTACAGCATGGTTGTCCTTTTATATTAGCACCTACCATGACAACGGACTCAAGTACTCATGACTTTCAGATTTATCTATGGTTGGTTCATGATCTTCTACTTGGCCTTGCATGCACATCACTTCTAACATTCACCAACTTCGTTTCACTAGACTCCAAGAAGATTCAAGCAAACATCAATGAGCTTATGTACACCCAAACCCTCACCAACATCTGCATTAATGCACCATTATTTGATAGAGCTAGGATTCTTTTCTATGGGGAGTAAGGCTTAGGGGCCTGGTTTTATGCTTCACCTTTGGTGGCAGTTTTTTTGTTTCAAATCTAAGGAGTTCTCCATTGCACTCCACCTATGTTTAGGCTCCCTCTTTCACCCTATTACACACGAGGAATACATCTCTTATAGTGTGCTATAAGAGGAGAACCCACTGGAGTTTATGATGCCATTATAGACATAATGGCTCAACTCCTCCAATCAACACAATCCAAATTACAGATCGAGCAGTCGTTGGATTTACTAAGACCACTCCCATGCCGGGTTAGAGCAGACATTGTCACTATAATAGATGGTTGCTGTGCTTTGTATGATGTGGTAGTTTCAAACCCTCTATGAGCAAAGACACTAGCACAAGCGGGCATTCAGGTAGGAGCAATAATGACCATCAGAGCTCAAGGAAAGGAAGATCATTACCACGGCTTGCCTTTGATGCCTTTTTTGCCTGTGGAGATTTTTGGGCACCTTCATCATCATTTGGATGGACTACTTAGTGAAGCAACATGAAGTTCCTTGTAGAAAAAAGGGGCTATAGCTATCTCTCGAGCCATGCTCACCTCATACTTTTGACAAAGAGTCTTGGCACACTACAACACTCTCAATCTTGGGTCTTCATAGACGGGCCGTAATGGTGGCAGCGCCCATGACATCTAGGGACCTCCCCCTCCCTTACCAAATGTTCCATTAGAGGACCTCTATCACACTATCTAGCAATAGTTTCCATGTCTCTTTTAGTTTGGCTGCTTTGAGATCTCCTTGGATGAGTTTGGGGTCTTGGTTTTGCTTCGGGTTGGGGTCCATGGGGTTTGTTTGCACTCTTGCTTGGCCCCCCTTTTGCACTCTAGGAGTCTAGGGTGCTTTGTACTCCTTTTCTCTTTCCTTGGGGGTATTTATTTTTGTGTCTTTTTATTTGTATTATAATCTGGTGTTTGAGTAGGGGAAGTTTAGGGATGAGAGGATTAGTAGAATTATTTTGAGAGAAGGAAGTAGTCCCGGAGAGCGGATCTAGGGTGAACCAATATATGATTATCATCCCACAAATATTATATTCGAGCAGCAACTAGGTTTATCTTCGTGCTTCTTGTCCATTATTCTATTCAATTGTCTCTATTGTAGTTGCAACATTTCTTTTAGTGAGACATTGGCTTCAAATATAATTGGCGATGTTTTATACAAGTTCTCCTTCTCGAAACATAGAGCTGCGCTATCTAATGCAAGAGTTGTTATCTTCTTGAGTGCTCATAGATTATCTGAGGGAAAAGAGCATCTCCCAGAAAATTTATTAACGTATGGTGCACGATATACAAGACCCCAAGCATGGGTTACACCTTGGTCTAATGTAGGAATTGACTCAACATCCGATCCGTTCAAGCTGTGGATAGAAAGAAATATTGTAAAACAAAACGATAAAGTAAATGGAATCCATCCCTTTGATACAATTCTCTGGTGGACGAGTATCTTCCGTTCAATGTTACTTGGACTGCAAGTTAAAGTCAAGAAAATCCACACAGTGTTGAACTCGTTCTTTATCCCTAAAAACCTCTATTCCAGTTTAAATACGACAAATATAATAATTTAAGTATAACCCAAATTGAAAGTCCAGTAGGGAACCAGATTAAAATGACAAAAGTGGGGTCCCATGACCTGTGCCACTGTGCATCTCTGACAACCTTATCTACGTTATGCCGGAAGACGGTCAGCGCTTAATGGTAATCACGGTCAAATCTCGTCTTAAATCTTCTGAAACTGGGCTCCTGTCACTAAGTAATTGTTGTTTTGAGCAGCCCTTAGGTTCCTAAATTTTACGTGGCGACGGGAGCTTTCTCAGTTGCACCCAACAGTGAGGGATATTGTTGAAGTTTAGCAAAGGGATTGAGTCTTTCGATGCTCCTTCCAGAGGGAGCGACCGAGATCCGACGGCATTCATTGTTCTGTACAAAGAATATGCGACCTTTTCGTCTGACATGGCAAAAGCACCTTGCTGACTGGACCAGAAGTTGGGCTTAGTATAGGGTACTGCGCGGGTAAGATCGCTGTCGAGGGATCTTCACCACAAGTCAAGCGATCGAACGATTCAGAACCACCTCCCGTAAAGAGAAGGCTACATCCAGCTCGAACGGGAAGGTTTGGTCTAGTTACAGGAGGACCTGCCGTAACCCAAGTGGGCACGGCCGATTGGCCTTGTCCACTACCGCCACGCGTCAGGCTGCGGGATGCCAGGCGGGACGCCCGCCGTGGACAAACATGGTGGTCCACCGAATGGAAACGTGCCAGCACATCAAGTTGCTTAATTTGAGTCACGCGAAGGAACCCAAGGGAAGTTGATAGAGAATAGGAAAGGGAAAGGAGACGCAAGTAAAGAGCTTGAGATCACAGTGAAGTGCTTGAGAGGAGAGTCGAGAGAATCGAGAGAGGTGCAATTGCCGAGATCAAGGTCAACTCTGAAAGGAAAAGTAGGGGACGATTCGACTGGGCGTCCAAGTTGACAGAGGCAGTAGGAGAAGAGAAATTGTGTGCTTTTCAGCTAAAACTGCCAACGTAGAAGAATAGAAGAGGAATTGATCTTTGAGGAGGAGGAGGATCTGAAGGACGGGTTAGGGATTGTGGTGATAGATCCAATTTAGGAGCTGAGAGAACTGAATTGGGAGAAGACAAGGGAGGAAGATTGAGGATAAGGTGGAGGCGGTGTTACTTTGTGAAGGAGGGGAAGGAGGAGGGGATTGGGGAAGGGAGGAGTGCATGAGCGGAGGAGTGGGCGGAGGAAGGAGACGTGGGAGGATAGGGGAGGAGAAGGAAGGGGGAGGAGAGTTGGTGTGACGAAATTGAGAAGGAATTGAAGAGAGAGGAGTTGAAGAAGGAAGGAGAGGAGAGGAGAGAGAAGTAAGGAAGGAAAGGAGATAGATTGATCGGAGTGGAGAGCTGGAGAGGAAGTAGTAGGGATTGGAAGTAGAGACAGTGATATCTGTACACATTCTTTTGTGCATAATTCTTTTTGTGTATTGCTACGGTTGATGTTTCCGAGCCTGGGGCTCAGAGTGCTCTACTTCCAGGACTCCTCGTACCTCGTCATCTGCAGAAGGACAGACATACCAACCACAAGAGGAGAGGAGAAGAGTGGCTCTCAGTTCAGGTAGCCTGATTCCCCAGCAGCCCTCCAAACGAACGTGTGTGTGTTTTGGAGGGTTGAGGGAGTTGGAGTTGATGAATTTGTCAATGTTGGTTGGGAGAGAGCTGTGCTCGAGATACTCACTAGGGGAGTGCCCGTTATTTCTTGAGGGTGTGATTTCTAAGGTTTTTTTCCCCCAAGAGTGCGATGATCACCTGTACTATTTAGAAATTGGAGACAGTATGCTTCGAGGACAATCAATCAAGCAGGAAGACAAGTTTTTCACCTGAAACTGCCTCTTTGCTGTTTCAGGTGATCTAATTTGTCTTCCTTGCATTCCCTCTTCTGAAAGCATCTCCCACTTCCATTTTCGACAATTTCTTCTGGATGGGAGTAGTTAATCCGGTCTTGACCACGAGTGGAGTGCCCATAGTTCTGCCACAAGTGGATGTTCAGAGACGAGTTTAGATCAAATCTACTGAAGAGCTCCATTCTGGACTAGGACAAGTGTGGCCGGTTTTCTGCAGCTGAATCTGAAAGGTTTACCCATTTCTGTGATTTCGATAGTATTGTTCATCCCATTTATTTGTATGAGATAGACGTGGAGTCCCAATTTAGCCTGTTTGGGCTTCTGCATGCTTTTTGCTGGTTGCTGGCACCTGTTGATCTCTTTTTATTGGCATGTTTTGCAGGCGCTGTAATTAATTGCTTAACATCTCAAGCAGCAGTCCTTTGATTGTTGAAAATATGGCGGCAGCAGAAGCTGCAGATTTGAGAGGGGTGAGAGATGCCGTGGGGGAGGATGAGGCAGAGATGGATGCAAGAATAGCAGCTATAATGCATTTGCAACAGTTGCAGCATAAGCAGGAAGTGATGCAACTTCTGGAATCTCATCCAGTGACGAACGCTGATACTGAATTCAGAATGCAGCTGGAAGAACTTGTTAGAGATCACCTTAACACATGCATGGCTCTTGCATCATGTAGCACGTCTCATGAAACTAGTCCACATGCTCCTGCTTTTGGACCTCTCAGGGGTGATAGTAGCGAATCCTGTCACCTATTGTTGGACCACTCACCTGATCAGTGTCATCACCATCATCATCACCATCATCAATACTTACTCGTTGAAGGCGAGGAAGCAGTCGACGTCGAAGACGACAGGCAGCAACTGTCCAGTGAGAATGCTGATGATTTGGGTGTTTCACAGGGATTGTTGAGGCCCCAATCTAACATTCTAGGTCGGTGGGATGAAAGACAAGGCACTGAGCCAACCCTGAGAGAGAGACAAGTTCGGGAGGCAGAACTTTTGGCGCTGGCCAGTTTGCATACTGTGTCAACATTGGACGCATCCTTCCTGCAACCACCACCCCAACCATGTGCCAGAAATCGAACAGAAGAAAATGTCTCGGTAGAAAGGCCTCAAAGACCTCAGAACTCCTTGTTTCAAATGTGGAGGGAACTGGAAGGTGAAAGAGAGAGGGAAAGACAACAGCTATCTGAAAGGCCTAGGACAAGAGGAGCTGAGGAAGTCCAGATGTGGGAGGAATTCCAAAGAGAGCAAGAGGAAGCGGAGATGCAAAGAAATCCGCAGTCTGATGGAACATCAGGACAAACTGAAGCAATTATATCAGAAAATAACTTGCAACTGTGGCAAGATAACCAGGATATCGTTGGGACTCAAATGGGGCAGTCCATATTAAATGAACCTTCACGAATTGAAACAACCATCCAGGGAACCAGCAGCAGCAGCAGTGCTCAAGCCCAAGAGATGGTTGTAAACCAAAATGAAAGTCAAGAAGTTGACGGAGAGAGGGAGCGGGTGAGGCAAATAGTTCGGAGATGGATGAGAGAAAGTGGTGTGCCAGATTCTGAAACAGGTTCAAATTCTCGCCCAAGTAGCCGTACTGAATGGCTGCGTGAAGATGAGAGGGAGAGAGTACGAGAGATGGCCAGGGAGTGGGTACGTGTCAGCAATTTTGAGAACAGGGATGGCTCGCCTCCAAGGCAAGATACACCATCTAGCTCGCCTACAAGACATGCCTCAGTTCATCAAGCAAGAGTGGAAATCTCTGCTCCAGGTGACTCGATCCCAGATCAACGTATCCTGGACGCTGAGAGACAGCGGAGGATGATCGTGGAGCTGATGTTCCGTTCGGAGCAGGAAAGACAACGAGAGCTTGAAGGACTGTCAGAGCACCGTACTGTCACTGAATTTGCCCACCGCAATCGTCTCCAGGTATAATCTACTGTTTCTTTTGCCAAGCTTTTACTGCTACTTCTCTTCCATTGGTCGCTTTGGTTTCCCCCTTCTCCAAGATAGGGCTCAGCTGCTGTGTCTTTTGTCGTGTTGCGTTCTCATGGTTGTTTTCTACACCAGAAATTGCATCTTAAGGATTTTTAGCTCGATCACTTTAAAACCATGGACCAGAACAGCTCGGGTGCCGTAGTGTCCCCAAGCATTTTACCCTATCACTGAAGGCGATATGGCTTGTTTGGTGTTATATCTCTAGAACCTTTTGCGAGGACGATTTCTTAGAAATGGAGTTATTGTAGACGAAGATCGGCCTCCTTCTTCAGCAGCAACGGAAATAGGGCAACTACGACAGCGACGTGCTGTCAGTGGTTTGAGGTAAAGTTTCTGTTCGAGAGGGAAGATACGCCTATGTGATTCATGCTTCCAACCTGAGCCGATATTGCTGTCAGAGTATATAAATGTTCTATGTTTTGCTCTTTACTTTATTTCATCGTTACCTAGACCTGAATCATCCCAGTAATTCATGAGTCAGGTCCACTATACATTAGTGACATTCTCTTTGACTTGTCAAAATACGGGAAGAGATACTGTATGGGCAAATTAACGTTTAATCCAACATTCTATGGATCCTACCTCGCAGGGAGGGCTTTCGTTTCCGGTTGGAGACTATAGTTCGCGGCCAATCTAACCCACCACCGAATGATGCACAAAGAAGATGGCAACCAAATCGGCCTGTCGTGCCAACAGCAGACTTGTCAAACAGATTGGCTCCAGGACTTGGACAGGCTACAAGAAGAGACGTGGCAACGGCAGGTGCTGCCCGAAGAGCAAGCGAATTGCAGTCTTTGGAAGACGCCACAGCATATAACATGGAACTTCGGGAGTTACTTGGACGGTACGTGGTTGCGTGGAACCGTTTCTCGGACCCTCGTTTCTCACTTCATAGGGGGTTTTGGATATTACAGAAGGAGCTACTGAAGCATTTTGGCACTTAAATATTCCTGCAATGGAAGATAAATTGATGGTGATTGATGTTTTCAGAGTAGAAGTGTTTGCTTCCTAATTAGAGAAGATGGATGTAGACAATATTGTTAGAGATTGCAATTCAACCAAGGACAGCGTCGCACGTAGAACACACGGGTGAGTTAGACAAAGGTGCTGGTATTTTTCCATCTCATAGAGATCCCTTACCTTACATACCATACTTATCTAGCTGAAACTACATATCTATGTCTGCAGGCGGAGTGTCACGACAATGCTGGCAAGCGAATTCCGTGACAGGCTCGACCAGTTAATCAGATCGTTCATCCACCGACAAGGACGTACCCCTCAACCATGGAACATAGGTAGACCCACTCAAGCTGCTGCTGGTCAACAGGAGCAAAGACAGCAGCAACGTCAGGATGGAGCAACAAGGGGAAATGCTGCTCAAGCTGTCCCGATGTTTGTTCCTCCGCCACCACCACCTCCTCCAATGCCTCTGTGGGGGCTGAGAGAACCTCAAGCAGCAGCATGGGCACGCCCCCCCGTGCGGGCTGGAGAATTGGTCAGTGTTTCTTCTTATTCTCTCCTTGCTTTTGCTTACTGACACTAAACGTATGATCCTGATGTTTTCTCCTTAAGCGACACGAGGTTATGAAGGAGCCTATGCTGGTTCATCTCACGAAGATTTTATATTCTGAACAGTTTAGGATATCGAAAAGTGTATGTGACTGTTTCACAAGTTGAGTGGTCCCCAGAGGTTGTACTTAAACTTGCTTCTTGCTGTCTAGCAACGTACCGTACAGTATTGGTATTTAGATCCGTTCTGAAGCGTCAAAAAAAGTTGGAGTCTGACATATATGATGTGAAGCTCTATCTTTCTTTGTCCTCGTTGTGTTAGCACCAATGAATACTGTCGCAAGTTGGAAACCGCACCGTCCAATTGTAGTATGAACTGCCATGTTTGTATTTCCGAGGGGGGTAGTCACCAAGATTCCTCAGCGTGCCAACCCCTGTTCACGACCCTGAATTCTGGGACCGATTCTGCACCTTAAACTTGGGAGATATCCTTCGGGACAACGATCTTCGTTTAGTCGATCTCAGGTCTGTGAATATCACATTCACATGGAGGGAGATGGCATGGCATCCCGTTCTCAATGATATTTAACAGCAACTTAGGTGTGCGTCCTGCACTGTCTCAAAAAGGCAAACTGGAGGGAAGGCATACCGACGTACTGCAGTGTTTTGGAGTGTATGGTTCAAGAGTCTATAGCATGCCCACTATACCGCGTGGCACAAAGAACAACCTGTTGATGGTTGTAATCCTCTCCGAGTTTTCATTTATGGAGAATTACTGAAGAACACAGTCCTCATGTTACTGCTCTTGTTCATTCAGGAGTGGGAATCCACAAGCCGAAGTCTCAAAGCAGACGTTGCCGTCCTACAACGAGGTATGGGAGAGCTGCGGGAAATGATGGACACATGTATACAAATGCAGCTTGAGCTCCAACGGTCAATACGGCAGGAAGTTTCAGGTGCTCTACAACGGATGTACATTGGCAAAGGTATGTTAGACTGCACTGAAAGACCTTGCCTGAGTTTGACAGATCTTGGAGTACTTCTTTATTATATTCCCTTCTAATGTTGCCATTTGAGAACCATTAAATTACCACGTGAAGGACGGACCCTGTTCCTAGTAAATGCACGATCTATGATTGGTGGAATAAGACCGTTTTCATGAGAAGTTCATGAGATGAGCTCGAAGAAGTGCCATGGCCAATAAATTCACATAGAAGGGCAATCTACCTTGCCAATGGAAGTTATAATTTTGAATGCAAATTAGTCCGTTTCGGATTGTGGTCTATAGGTTTCAACTCAAAGTTAATTGCTGTAACCGATATCACAGCCATGATTAGAAGATTGCTTTGTTTGTTATAATTTTGAATGCAAATTAGTTCGTTTCGGATTGATGCCTATAGGTTTCAACTCAAAGTTAATTGCTGTAACGGATATCCCAGCCATGATTAGAAGATTGCTTTGTTTGACCAATCAATTAGCTGATCTATTTAAAGAGGCAATTAGTTAAGTAATAAATCTGCAATCCGAAACGAATAGGTCTAGAAGTGAAAGTAGTTCGTACAACTGCTGCAGAAAATATGCTACTTTTGAATTCCGCGATGATAAAATACTTAGTCGCGCTGTTATGTTGTTATTTGAGACGCCGTAAGGTGATTCATGCACTAATTCTCTCTGGAGTTTTGGTATGCAGCAATACCAGATGAAGCGTTGGATGGCGCGAAGTGGACCTCAGTGAAGAGGGGAACCTGCTGTATATGCTGTGATAAAGCGATTGACTCTCTTCTTTACAGGTTGGAAAATGTTTCCGGAATATCTCGCTTTTCATGCTTTGAACTCCGCCAAGTCTCATCTCTGACCTCTCTGTGACAGACAGGCTCTTTTCGCGAACCAGAGCATGCTGTGGTAGACAAAGACGCTGTCTATGAAGTACATGAATTGTACTTCATAGACTTCATACTTCATACTTCATGAAGAAACTTCGAAAGGTATCAAGGGGATGCAAGTAATGACCTCTCTGTGTATACTGACGCTATGTCAACCATGTGTGCACTGCAGATGTGGTCATATGTGCACGTGCCTATCTTGCGCAGTAGAGTTGCACCAGAACAGTGGGAGATGCCCTATGTGTCGGGCGGCCATTGTAGAAGTCGTGCGTGCTTTTACAGTAACTTGAGCATCGAGCCGGTAGCTTTGGTGAGTAGATTAGTTTACAGAGTGCTGTAATGGTAATCACTTTCCCCAATTTCTCTCCAATGATAAGAGAGATGAAAAGAGGTGTGTATACAGGTATAGTATCCAACAGAAATATCGAGTGCCCTTATGATACCACAGGTAGAGGGAGTTGTGACTGTGGCTCCCAAGGCTGCGAGGGCTAGCTGGAGTTTACCTGCACATTCAATTGAGGACACGTCCATAATGGTCTCTTGCAGAGGGAAATGAGTTCCAATAAGCGCATTAGATATATTGCAAGCTCTCAAGAGATAGGTTTCTCAAAAGGTTATCCGCAATGGTGGTGTTTTTGATATGTAACATGTTTGAGTGTAAGTATACTGTAAATGATTATCTTTCTCCCATAAATAAAAGGTGGTGGGAGGTGACAAGTCTTCTGCTTTGAGGAGTGGGAATGCTGAATTCATGTGCTTGCATCAATTGCAGTTCGTGACGCTGCAAGCACATGAATTCTGCATAATTGAGGATGTTGTGATCCAAGTATGAAGAATTACAGAAACCTTTGGAAAGCTTCAGGGTCTGAAATTGTGTGGAAATAACCATTATCATGTGTCGCTGTGGAATGCGACCAAGAGTATCATAATTTGTGGTAAGAAATATATCCAACTGTAGGCGCTGTTAAACGTACAGTTTGGGGGCTGTTATTGGCTTATGTTTCATTAGGTTTTAGTCACTTCTGTCTCCTGATCAATTTGAACGTTGGTCTCAGAATTGTGGCAAAGAAGGTACAAGACTTATACATTACCTACTTACCGGTTCTCACAGAGTCGATATGTAGGGAATGGATGTGATGAGTGACTTGTTTAGTTTTAGCTTATCTTCAAAGTCTTGGTGATATCGTTCAGCTTTTTGTCTCTCCGTTGAGCGTCTCCTGTTTTCTGTCATGAGTTCAAAAACAGATTGTAGAGCTCTGTCTGACACTTACTAAATGTAAATAAGCTGTCTACAGTAGGAACTAGATATTGAATCTACACCATCGTGTCTAGCTGACCTTGGTTTTAGCACGAAGATGCCAAAACATCAGCCGACTACTGGACATATCTCCTACCCAAGAGATCCCATATAGCATTGAGGTTAGCACATTCGAGGTAAGTACGAGAAGGTAGTCAAAACTTGAGGAGAAGCTGCTAGCGCTGTCGAAAGGGTTTGCCCATCATACATTTTCGATCTGACGGCAATTCTATCTTAAAAGATCTGGCAACCAGTTGTCAAGATGGGCAATTGGTTAGTGCATGTCTTCTGTGCCGGTAGTCGCCCGTACAAAAATGAGGAAGTTCATGAGACTCGTATACTTTATTGAAGCTCCTTCGAGCTTGATTCGACCATGCAGTGGGTTGCACACCAGACCTGTTTTAGGAGCCGATCCCTGAAGAGGGGTGGAGATAAGAATGGAGAGTACCATCAAGTTGGGTCTGAATGATCTTTTAGTACTCGCAGGGTATCATGACTGCTCGAGACAGTGGATGGTTTATGTTGCTCTTCCGAGACCCGGTTCAGACGGTACGTGTTTAACATGCTCGAGTTGCAGGCTCTTGTGCCTTTGTCTGTGCGACAGCGCGAGGAATAGGTAGTAATCGCAGACATTCATCCAGTACAATTCTGCACATTGATCTCATATACGGAACAGCAAATTGCATGGACTTCCCCCTCAGTCGGGCAGTTGAGTCGAGGACTTGAAAGAGCTTTTGTTACGTTTTACTCTGAGTCACGGAGATGGAGCGGAGGCAGCACTCAAGTCATGCACTTTGGTGGGACCTGAGAACTTACTCACCGAGAGGAGTTACATGCAGAATGTTTACATTCAGAACAGCAGAACGAAAATTGCGGAGTTTTCACTGTTTTGTGTGTTTGGAGGTAAATGAAAATACTGCTGTATTTGGACGCAGTTGATTTCGTTTGCCATTGATCTGCCTTTCCTAGTGGAAAAGCAGTCTTCTGAGACGAAGAGAGCAACTTTATTTTATCACAGCTTATGTTTAGATTAAATATCCTTCCTACCGGCAAAAGAAACTGCTCTAGAAGTGGCTTTGACCAAGCGGATTCACGAGTAACGTGTATATGCAATGAGAAGCGGCAGCCAAAGTTGTGGTATAGTAGATTTGGCACTGATGGTACTCCCATCATTGCTTGGCAGCAGTACAGCCTTTCAAGCTTGCGAAATTTTTGAGCATGAGGTCGATGCATGGAGATTTTAGAAGTTGACTATCCATTTGGATAGTCAACTTCTAGTGCCTCGTGGATCTTCTCAGAAGCAGATTCCGAGTGTCCTCTCCCACTAAAGATTCTCGTGAGATTAGCTACGCGGGTTGCCTTCCACGGGCATGGTACTATCATGTTTTGCTTTGTTATATTACATAGGGTTTCCCCATCCGGAATGTATGTCGTGTTTCATGTTACATGTGACGAAACTCTCGGGACAGGCGTTGACCGAAGGTTACGACGGACCTCATAGCACAAGACCATCTTTGAAACCAGTTCGACATTTAGTCACAAAGCCGCTGCTGCGGGATAATGATTCTACGGTGCGCATACTCAAAATATGGACGGAGACCAGAGCGTGGCAACGAACACTGTCCACTTGCGGTATCGTTTCATCCATTCCAAACAGGTCTCTATGAACAGAACTAGCAAGTTTAGAAAGCTAGATTACCACAGCACAATACGACATTACTGTTCTGGGGTACTCTCCTCCTCCAGAGGTCGTGCGGCGATCGAACTGAGAGTATAATGGTGGTCAGGATTAGCAAATTGCTTGGATGCTCACGGGTAGATTGACAGGAGGTAAAGTATATTTTGTCCACTTTGTATTTTGTCCAGGTTCTGTAGCTGATTGGGGCACCACATGCTGCGCGCACCTTCGTATCGGCAGTAGTGGGTTGCGTAATAATACGTGCCATTAGCTAATGTTCATTAGTTCTGGTGCTGATTGTGAGCTGTTTCTAGACCAAATCGTGAAAAAATTTCCAAACCTCTTCGATCTGAACGGGGACAATCTCATTGCGCGTTGCGAAAATAGTGATCTTAAATATATCTCGAAGGAAAAGGTAGTCAATCCACTAAGAACAAGCTCTGTCTCAGGCTTATTTAAGTCACTTGAAAGGCCCAATCCCTAACCCAAACACTAAAGCGGATTTGGTTTCATGTAACCTCTTTTCCTCGCCGCGTCGTTCCTGGAAGAAAAGTATTGCGTATACAGTATCTCGATCGGCTATCATTGAGTCCGGTGTGTACCTTACTGAACTGAACCTTACGTGACGCCAGCATTTTGTGGGGCTTTCAGCCAATCAGAATTTTGCAAACTGGGGAGATATACATTCTAGGTGTAATGAACATACAGATACACCGAGCTCAATCCAACGTCCCACATGCTGATCGATCAAAGGAGATAAGGTACAGTTGGTCGAGCAAGGGTCTGGCTGCTTTAGGTGCAATTTTGATGGAGATCAGGCACATCGACCTATTGTCTGTCGTGCACTTCAGTATGTTAAGACAGAAAGCTGTTCCATTCAATGGTGTGAAAGGTACAATAACACTGCATGCTCGTTTGAGTGGGGACCCAATCATTCCAGTATCTGTAGTATACACCTTCTGAAAGGTACAGGGATCATCCGTTCACAGGATCGCAGGACAGTCCCATGGAATCTTCATAGAAGTAAAAAGACGTATGCATTATACACTGGAACAGTACAAACGAGTGCTTGAACCTTATCATTGCAGCGTGGGGGATATATGCGCAACAATTTATGTCCTTTTTCAAGTACTTCTCACAAGCTCCTCAAGTTCGTGCATTCTTTGTTCGCGTCATTATAAAGATACGAATCCTCCAGGTATCTATCGGACACATATTGCTTTTGATGTGTACGCAATGCAACGAGCAGCATCATGGCGGTGAAATGGATAGCTGGAGTATGGGGACTACGCTTTACCTTGGAGCAATTGTGATGATACTGTACTCCACAGTCGATGACAGTGAGTGATGGAATTGTTCGATAATTAAGCGAATTTGAAGAGGCAAATTGCCGTGTGGACTAGGATACTAACATTGACATCACGCTGAAGCATAGACTACGATATCTAAGACAACCAAACTCTCGCCGTCTACCACTCTTAGAGTCTCAAACACTCCACTTGCATGGACTTGTTTCACTTTTCCTAGACAAATCGTGGAGGGAAGCAAATTCTATGCTCTGCAATGTCAGAGTCGTTCACATACTCTCGAGACGGTAGCTCAAAGTAGTGGGGAGTGAGTGGTGTGCAGTGCCTGAGGAATTCTAAGGCAAGATGAGTTCGTTAAAGACGATGTTGTGATTTATCGTATACAAGCCGATCTCTACTTGGTAGTTGCACAGATGAATCGACACAGGTGAGCTGCACAAAAGTCTAAGTTGTATTCTCCTCGTTCTGTTCAGGTAATACAGAATTTCTTTTCTTCAACCTGACCACAAGTACTTGTTACTATAAGAGAAAACCCAAGCTCTTAAGTGGTTTCTCAATTTCCTGTCCAGGACAGATCCGTGTAGTTCCTTTACGGTTTTATATCTTATAGATAGACTAGTTAGATATGTTTCGAAAGCACTAAATATATATTGCATGTAACTTTTTCTTTCTCTATTCATCAATATTAGCTTATATGTCTTTTAGTGGATTGCGGAATTTGGGGCCGTGGGGTATGAAACTGCCTTTACTGGACATTACTCTTTTTGTGTTTTGACTCATAGCCTCCAATTTGGACGTTATGAGTCAAGATGAGTGAAAAGAGAATATTGGTTCTATGTGGCTGAGAGGAGGAATCTTGTAGTACTTGAGTGAAATGGACTTTGTTCATGATTTTTCTGTTGTTTGCACAAGGGAAAATGCGGCAAGTTGAAGATCAAGATGTATATTCTGGGATATGACCAGATGAATAGTCTTATATGATCTATTCTAAGTTGTACGCATTCAACTCCAGGTCCATTACGGGGTACGAGGCTTGCCAATTACAAGTTCTACACTAACCAGCGCCAAATGCAAAACAAAGTACTCCAGAACTCTCGTATATTATTCTGCTTCGAGCGCTTGATAATTGTTTCACTTTGCCCACACTCGCTTCAAATTGATTTGGTTTTGTCTACAGCTTGGAATCACTTGTGAATACTGTAGTTGCAAATGCAAGCATTCGAGGGCTTGGAAGGTCCAAACACCATCGAAACAAGTTCCTATCTCATAGCGTATACACTGTATTCTCTTCTTACCTTTCAAAATCCAGTAAACTATAGCGTGCTTCTCCCACATTTGTACCTAGTAAAAGTTATAGTTTGTCGTTTGTTACTTCTAACGACTCCCAGGACTTGAAAGGATTTGATGGAAGTCTTGCAGAGGCGACACCGTATGGTAAGTTGAATCGTGGACAGATATAGCAAAAAGCAAAGTTCACAATTAAGTTTGGAAGTATCCGGCCTGCTTTCTGGATCGTGTTGTCTACTGAGTCAGATTCTTGAGAAATCACATGAGGTTCAAGCGTGCAGAAGATAATCTCCTACCCGGCTCGACAATTGAGACCATTCATACGTGTTTCTCACGCTTGTAACTACTGTAAGTCATGGTGCTGGATCGATGGAATTGGGAGCCTCATCGGCTAAGTAAGGTGGCTCCAACATGAGTGCTTCACCTGAAAAGACGAGTAAGCGGTGTGCATGGACCACTCCACACTCACGATCTCAACAATCCATACCAGCTGCAGGGTTTAGAGAGTCCAATGCTGCAATCAGTGAATCACTTTCTTGTAAAGTTTGGTTTCGTATCATGTTGTCAAGCGGAGCCACATAGCAGAGAGTGCTTGCATGTTTCTCACGACAACATAAGTCACTCAGTCACCCATGTTCACTGGGCTCATTGGCTGAACCCAGGAACCAGATAACATTAAGCCTAGAATTCCTACACTTGGTGCATGGAACACCGATGTTGGACGTTAATTAACGACGTCCAAGCAGTTCTAATGGAACACCATACACCGTGATACGTGGGACACGATAGTGGTAAGGACTTATGAGAGCAATCTCCAGCAGTTTCAAAGTTAACTCCCTTCTTGCATGCTTCACACGACAACCTATGTTTCACTCATTAACCGGGTTCGTGAAGTACAACGGCGGATCCTACTAGTTCATAAAGGTGATAAGGCATCATATACACTTACCTAGGTTGAACGCCTAGGTTACATGCATTTCAGAAGTTTCCATTTCTAATGGCCACATGACAAAGAACTCTATAGTGCTTGAGTGAAGAGATCTTACTCACAAGGGTGTCCACATTCATCCCCATGGTAAATTTATTTCACGAAAGCTTGGTCACTCGAACACTAGGACAGTTAATTTCAATGCTGAGAAAAAGTGCTCCGACATGATAAAGCCCGGAAAGAGGCACTTCAACGGTAAACTCGAGCTTTTGCGTTGAGTCCTTCCGTTCTTCAAGCATGTGTTTGGAGATCCGACACCAGCCGCCTCGACATGAACTCAAATCTAGAGATGGAGTGTCTTACATCTTCTTGAAGATAGCTTTGCAACCAATTCATCAGTATTGGGAAGTTTTTCTCCGTTTAACCTAGCATGAGGGGGTGCTGTGCATCGGACAAAATTTGTTTGGAGCATCCTGAATGGCAACAAGAATGAGGCAAGAGTGAGGCCCGGAAGCAGTCTCCAGCTCCAAACTTACTGTTACGGTTGCAGTCACTTGCAGTAGGTTCACTTATATGAGAACTAAGAGTGTGAGACCCAAAATCTTTTCCTGTAGCGAGTTATGATTGCAGTCAGTGGAGCCAGGCTTATTGCTGCAACATCAAACAGACATCACCTTGTGTTCTATCCTCCGAGTAGGCTTACAGCCACAGTTGTATCTGAATCTTGTGTGGTTGAGGCTACTATTTTCAGGCCAGTTGACGCATGCACATTTTTGGCCCACTGGATCTCGGCAACCAACAAACCCAGTCCTTACTTTCACGATGGGTTGGGCGGATCGATCTACACGTATGGATCACTTTTGCACTTTTACTCTCGATCAAAACTCAAGATCCTCGGTTCAGCAAAATGATAGACAAGCATATCCTCCAGGTGGTGTCAACCAGAGCCGCAGGATACTTAACGAGGACATTGAGGCCGACAGTGAATGACGAGTGTGATCAACGGACCTTACAAGTGTACTCACATAAGTTGGACGAGCTTTCACAGTTATTTAGCGCCACAGAGTCCTTTCAAGTTGTAATTTTCATTGACCATAGAAGAGAGTACCCTGTGTATTTTGACCTTCTGACCATCTATATCATTTTAAATTAGATTCCAAGTTGCGAACGTCTTTTTAAGGATGATAATCAACCATACATTAAAACAAATTCGCAGGTTATTTCCACCAGATCAGAGAATCCGATCGTGCACATTATATCAGTGGATTTGAAACATGATTAGAAGTAGAGCGTGACACCAAGTACAGCCCTACCAACTAAAATGCTCACCGACAGGACATTGCTTGATCAGACCACCTGCTTCAGGGAGCGCTGGGAGGCTACTTCTTGGACAAAACCTGGTAAAGATTTCCACTAATCTTGTTACTGATTGGTCTGTTTTTGGACTGAAATCCTTGGTGTTCAAGCAAGCTACCTCTTAGTTGGAAGAATTAGCAAAGGTGTTCGTTGCTTCAAGTGCTCACCATTGGTACAGTATTTGGCATGATTTGACATTTGCTTTCTAGGTTACGTCCTTGTGAAATCTCAACCAAAACATTGGTACACCAACAGTTGGAACGTGTAGTCCAGCGCATGATGACTTATTGCCACAAGTGAACCAAGCTTTCATATTTCTAGCATGTACTGGAGGAGAACTTTCCGCTGAAATTGCTCATGGTTGGGTAAAGGATTGATTGGGGCCCTTACTTTGCACGCTGCATCCTTTAAGATTTAAAAATAAACACGTGATAGGGGTTATGCAGTATTCTCATGCTCCAGCTGTTGAATCGTTGTGTAGAAGTAAACGCATTGAGGCATATTGGGAACAAAGTGGACTCCAAGGATCATAATATCAAGCTTTGTGACGTGCAATAGGATTGACCTCTTCTCTCTAACCATATCTAGAACTCAATAGAGCAACTAGACCTCACGTTTGGATGTTGATAGACGATGGGAAGGTTTTCAACCCCTGTAGATTGATGTTGGAATGAGTTATACGATGATAACCATCAGAAGTGCATATTAATGCATGAATCCACACGTACCGAGAGTCATTGCATGCGCTTCTACAGGGTTCAAAAAGCTGCTCCCATCTTCAAGCTGTGCTGTCTCCAATTACGTGCAGGATAATGATCCTACTTTTCGTCCCACAAGTCACACACCCCTAAATCATTCCCTCGATAAGATTCATCTAGATGTGTAGGCAACCTTAGAACTCCTGAATGGGTACCGAAGCAAACTCTCATAGACGGTCCAAATGCCTGAAGGCACCGGTTCTTAGGGCTGAAATTCTCCTGCTAATATTCCTCATTGCTTTCAACTGTAGCTCTTTCACAATAGTTGAAATGCATGATCAAGAAAAAAGAGTCGTGTAAATTAACTTAAGACCAAAAACCAAAAAATCTTAGCAAAGTAACAACTTAAGAAGAAGGTGTAACCGAAGTGGTCCCATTTTGGATTTGGGAACAGTCATCCCGTCAATGACATAGAAGGTTCTCTCAAGGAACGTTTTTATTTCTTCTTTTGTTCTTTTCCTTATCAAGTAAAAGTTTGTTGAGAAGATGATGAGCACGACCTCCTCTCAAGGCTAGACTAGGGAGTAGCTCTCGATAAAGTAAACACAAATTAATGGCAATCTTCTGGTTGGTAAAGCAAGATCTAAGCTTAATATAAAGGGTAGGCGAGGGATTTGTACCAATAGTGCTCACTCATGACATAACGATATGGTGGAAAATGCAACACAACTACTTATCTGTATGAAACACTCCAGTACTCAAAGGAGTCCATGGCAAGGACTTCTTGAAACTGCTCACAGACAAGGAAAAGCGTCTACTTGTCCTCCGTGCTAAGGGCCGAATCTGGGGAAAATTTTCATTACCCTGCAGACCTGTACTTGCCCGTAGAGTCCTGACTTAATCTTGAGGCTCGTGCAGGAACGCCACCTTCCTGCTGGACGGTTGATGAGATTGAAACGAGGGTAAGTTTAACCACGTGATCCAAAGTGTAACCAATCCCATGGGTTCTTTCAGGTGGAACCATGGTTTGTGGGGCTCTCTTTACGAAGGGTAGAACGGTCTAGTTGTCCTCCGCCTAATACCTACAAATTATGGCCCCCATTTCGAGGCAATATTCAAGACGGAAGTTTGTCGTCTTTGACGGAGTGCACATTACAACAAGACTCCTTTCCTTTTTTCTTTTTTATTCTCTGATTTGTAGAAGGCGACCTCTTGGGAAAAGAAGAAGGGTGGGAAGGCCCTATCAAGCCAGATAAGGATGAGACATGTGAGGTAGAATGGGGCTAAGCCCCAATAGTATCGGAATCTCTGATCCAAAATTATGTCTGGAAGTGTGTATGAAGCAAGAAGTACAAGCAGCTAGTTGCCTCTGATTTTATTGAGTGTCTATCTTATGGAATTGACTTGGTTTGTTGGAGAGATTGTGATCTCGGAATCTATACTGCGAAGTTCTTATTGAGTTTAACTACTCCACTTACGAGCTCTGGCTCAGAATAGAGTGGAAGCTTAATCTCTGTTCACTGATGTACCAGTAGTGTAAAATATGATGGAGAAATTCATAACACCAATGAGGAGCACAATGAAGTCTTCTTGCTAAACCAAAAAATATTGCAGCATATATATGCCAGTATATAACTTTATTTTTTATGCATCACTGTGCTCCGAATTCATTATACTATACCTCATGTTTTAAGTTACTTTTAAGAGTTCGAGATAACTAAGCGTCATTCGGGGAGGTGAATAAGGGCAAGAACATGTCGTATGTTTTGTGTCATCTTTCACCCATACTAACTTTGAAGCTAATGTCAAACCAAACTAATTCAAACCAGGTGTCCTCTATAAGTTACATGACTCATGTTGCTATCAGACTCATTGACAATTCCACACCTATCTGTAATGCTCCTAGAGAAAAACAAGTTGACGTAGAGAAGGGATGTAACCACTAAGAGGAAGAATGTTGGAATGTAATTAGGGAAGAATGTTGATAGCCAGATTTTTCTCCCACTCCTCCCAAGCACTCCTCATCACTTTGGAGTCAAAGAACCAACTCAAACGTCTCCTAGCACTGGATCAAGCTGACTCGTCATATTCTAGACTCTGTCTTCTTGCTTCTGCTGTTTTCTTCTTTTGCTTTGTTCTTTTCTTCCAAGTCCTCTTGCTTTACAAACTTCTCGTCAAGACCAACACCGACTTGAAGGGGTAGGAAGAAAGCAGGCACCAAGTATTTCATTCTTCCCCGTAGTTCTTCCCTACCTCCCACATCACCCGCCCATGACGCAGTTCGTGGCTCTTCAAAATATATACTGTGCACTATGAGAAATCGAAAAGCCTTTCTTTTGATTTCTACGCGTGTTGTTTGTCCACATCTCGCAACCACTTATAAGCTGTTACAGGATACTCAGACGTTTGTACAACGAACTCCAAGAAAAGCAAAAGTGTCATAAGATACTCAAAGAAACGATATCGAATATCACCGAGTTATAGCGGTTCGTAAAGACGTTGTGTACAGCTTTTGATGTATACTGCTTCCCCATAATTTTCCACCTCCTAGTTCAAAGTCTTAACAAACACTATTCGAGATAGGCTTATTTGAAAGCCAACATACATGTCTAGAAAGTCTACACTGTTTTGAGTAGCTATTGGACATAAATAATAAGTAAGAATTCTGTAGGAACTGTATCAAACAAGGCCATAGCATTGGATTCCTGTAAAAGCTGGACTGCACATCAAGCTTAAAATTACATCTTTGTCAACATCTCTTACCCTCGTAAGCCCTTGCAGCTGTCCCTTAGTGTTGTAATCTAACACCCAACAGGAGCAAGAATGAGATTTGTAACCGGTTCGTGGGATACTCTCACCACATCATACACCCTATTTCTGCACCCTATGACATATACTACTCGAGCATGGAGATGAGTACGATGAGTCCAAAGCAAAGGCAACTGGTTCAATGTAGTAAGATAGTACCGTATTGCCAAGGCTATCCCCTTGCAATGGTGGCGAATTGTAATGTGTTTTGAACTATCCACCCATGATCCCTCAGATCTTCGACGACTTGCGATTTCCACACTCTTGACTCCCGTTTTTCTCAACGTTTCTAGACTGGCTCGTTAAGTCCCCGTTTTTCCTGTTGATTTTATTTCTCTACTTATTACTTATGTGGGTGTTCTGTTTCCGTTTATTTATTTGATGCATGCAACTCGGATATAGATGCTCCTATTCGATTACTTCTAGGTTATATTTACCTATGCATTAATTCGAGCAGACATTCGTTATCTTGTATATCACATATTATGTTGGATATTACAATAAGTAAATTCACAAACTTTCATTGTATCATGTATTTTTAATTTTCTCATACCGCAGGTAAAGCAGGTACACGTTATGAAGCTTAAAACATGACACGTGTTACTCTTGGAATGCATCATCTGGGTGGGACCGCAATCTTTCTAAGAATTTTCTCGAAGTGAGAGAAATCTTCACAAGCTCGACGTACTTCTCCATATAAGAGATGGCGCCTTTCCGTCCACTAAGGACATTCTTTCAACTACAGTAGTACTAGTCAGAATCGAACTCAAGATCTTCCACAGTGAGACTGGTGTAGAGAATCGTCCCGGGCAGAGAATATCCTAGCGCGAAAGCCTAACAGCCGCGAACCACGTCGCTGGGGAAGCTTTGCTTGCAGCGTGTGTGGATTTCACATACTGGGTCTTCCCATCCTTTCAGTTTTCTACGCGGTCACCTTTTCTTCTGGAGATAAGACCTGTTTGAGGAATGTCTAGGAGGGGACCGGCTTCAAAGATTTTCTTTCAATGGGGTTGGAAGGGAAGTGAAGAGAAGCGAAGGTAGGACCGAGTTTAAGGAGGTTCGGCGGGAGGGCTTGAAGGACTTTCATTCCGATGAGAACGGTAAGTAGGGTAGGGAACCTGTTAGGACCAAGGTGGGACCGGGGTAGGAGAATCAGATGTAGGACTGACAAATCTAGTAAAAGGTGGCACCAGGACGTAAGATATCCCCCGAGGGGACTTCATTTGTGGATAGAGCATGATAGGAAGACAATTATGTTGGGACTTTCCGACATGGAGGGCTCTGTAAAAGTGGGACCAACGTCCGGCAATTTTCGGGACAGGGGCCGAATTTTTAAAGAAGTTTCTTCTCGAAGGGGTAAAGCCTATCACTACTACTATCACTACTGTACACCTTGTCGCAGCCATGGTCCACCAAGACGAGCACCAAATCGGAGAAGATCTAGGCAGAGGAGGAAACATCATGAGCGAAATCCGATCTTTGGGTTGGGAACAATTAAAAAAACTCGAGGCAGAGGATCAAGGGAAATGAGAGTATTTGGATTCATAGGTAGAAGTCTATAACTCGACCCGTCGAGCAGGACGTAGAAGCACTTGTGTTGCTTCCTCAGAGTCCTTGTCTATGATATTTCGCATCAATAATGTTGGCGCTTTAAGGATGTCGAGAGCGAGCCGCAGTATTTTACTCTTTATTCATGATGGAGTTCTTCGCGTCCAGATTGTAAGTGGTTTCCCACACGTCGTCCAAGAGAAGTGGAATGATGAAAGCAAGATTGGGATTTGTGGGACCAACTCTTCAAGGTAGAGCGCTGGTGTCTAGTTTAGATCAGGCAGCAATTTAGAATTATAGAAGAAGGAGAAGAAGAAGTAGAAAGGAACACCGCGACTCCAGGACCTGCTGCTGCGCTCTGATGCTTCGCTGGGGGCTTGGAGGAACTCGTATCTGGAAAGAGTACTGTGTCCAAGGCCACAGAGGACAAGCTCATGGCCCACACATTCGGGAAAAGAAGGTCTATACACGAGAGTAACTGATTAACCACGATCTTGAAAATCTTTTGCAATCTTTAGGTTCGCGTAGGCAACGGCAAGTCTAAGGTGAGATGGTCAGAACTGCCTCCATGTCCTTCCCTTCTGAGGGTCTGATACTTGAGGACCCACACTGTGCTGCTCTTAAAAGTAGACCAACAACTACAAGTCTAAGTTGTTTCTGTGTTGGATATTTAGTCCCAACATTCAGCACAACCAGATGGCAATGAAAATGGTCCCACCCTTTAGCAATCTCTGTTTTTGAATTATCCATAGCAGAGTCTCGGAGCTTGTGAATCTTGACAAACGAGCTCCGTTTCTTCCTTTCTTGCGGTCATGTTATACATTCTACTTCCCGGCGTAAGGGTAAAAGCATTTTAAGAGCAGCTCAAGAGCATTAAGGATCGAAATGCGTCATGTTTAATAGATATATCTAAGTGAAATACGAGTTGAAGATTCGTTAGATTATCAGTGCACGCCGACAACCAACAGAAATGTTGGACCTCTAAGTTGGTTTCAGGATCACCACAGGTAGATGAGTGTAAGTATGAAAAGAAAATACCGAAGGTTTGATGTGGAGTTTATCTGCATAGCGTTGATGTTCCAGCGAAGATAGGCGCATCCTTGGACTATTTAGTAGTTGTGTAAGAGGAGCATGAAGGACTGTAAAGTGAACCAGGGAAGCGAAAGGTAGGAGTATGGATCTGGATCGCAGCCCGGAACTGTAAACGGTGAACTGACAAAGTAATGAGGAATCCACGAGCTTTTATGAGAAGGAGGTCCCAGTTGTGGGACCAAGTACTGTACCCTCATCGTCGAGACTGAAGCTGAAGATCGATTTGTCTCATTGGTCCGACTTCTGTTCCTCCAAGCAAATATGGATCTCTAACTGCACAGATATGAAGCTTCGAGGAAGGTCAACAAAGTTGACTCGTTCACAGAAAGTTTGACCAGCTACCCAAGTTCTGCAATACCATAGACCTTGTAGAACGTCCTAGTACTGAAGATACTTTCCACTGCATCGTTAGATCCGTGTCTACACCAAGACTACTCCCGCGTCTCCACATGACCATCTTTCATATGCACTCTACCCTTAAAGTTGTTTGAATTTTCATGTAACAACAAACCAACCTCTCTATACCACTCTACATCGCATGACCCATTGTTGTTTCCAATCCATGCAGGAGCGCATCGTTGTTAATAAGACAAGAGATCAATCTCAGCTCTTGTCCCCAGAAAGATTTACCGTGATAATACCACCACTGCTTACACTGTCCACCGGTACAAGCCCTTTCCATCACCTCACAATCCGATCTTCCTCTAGCATTTCTTCACGGCGGTCTTCAATCCAATTATGCAAATCACTCCTTTAATAGCTACCCAATAAACATTCTTATCCCCATAATCATGTGCTTCCCTAATCAGGGTTTGGCCTGACGCGAATATCTTGCCTGATATCCAGGCCCCAGGCACGTTGTAAATGGTACGGTATATCTCTGGGTATCTAGTTATTACCATCTAACCACGCGTTAACTTTAATTTGCACTCTGTTAGTTAAGACTTTGTCTAGGCACAGTACGGTTTTTGTACCCCAGTGTAGTGATGTTTAAAAGCTTAACCAGTGTTAGATTCGGCTCTAGCTCTCGTCCAGCACTCACGTATCCGTACTGGTTGTGTCGGAGTTCGTATTAGGCTTCGAATTCATCTGTTTTAGTGTACTTAACATACAGTACAGATTCTGTGGTCAGGTTTCCACCCTTGGAAATACAGGATATTGATACCGTATATAAGTCACTTCTGACCAGGAGTCCCTTCTCCACAATCGTGGAGAGTAACAACTGTTTGTCATGTGCAATATGCTTTACATGCTATGTACAACAGGTATACACCAAGACTATCATTACTGTATGTTGGGAAACCCAAACACTCGATCCACTGAGGAAGCAAGCTTCTTCGAGTTTCAAGAAACGCCGATGTCCCGTCATTGCAGAGATATACCGCCCATTAATTTAATTGTGTTATCTAATTCCTGTATACGGAAGTCAATGGGTTAGGTTACTAGTCCAGAAGAGATCGTAAAGGTTTGAAAACTGCTGCTTCCGTGGAGAAAATGGGTCCATGTACAACTCGACGACTCCTTCCTTAAGCATAAGGCCATTTTTCCCGGGCCCTCTGCTCTTTTTCTTTTATGCACTACTCAGCGCCTTGTATTCTTTCTCTAATCCTTCGGGGCACTACTATTTGGCTCAGATATTCACTTCCTTACGCACCCAGCCCCGAGTTGAGCGCAGATATAATCCTCGTAAAGTAAGCAACTTGTAGGTAAACAGAGCCAACAAAACAAATGCATTTTTCCATGCGATCCGGATTCAAAGGAAGAAAGTCTGGTAGTACACTTAGTGCAGAGTAGGTTTTCCAAAAGTTGAAAAGTTAATGGAGGACGAAAAGCAAGAGGTTTATAAGTCGTACTTCGTCGCGTAAAACGGTTTAACGTGTACTTTAATCCTACAGACCTTGAACTTGATTCCAGATTTGGTCGTTTCATTCCCGCTGCAGTTCTCAGTTCAATCCGTTTAAAGTCGTAGCTCTTCAAAAGTAGGATAAGTCTCACGTATGTGCAATTAGACTTGAGCTCGAGATGATGCCGTTTCTCTCACTTCAAGCATATTTCTCCTTTTACAGACCCAACATCAATGAATCAATTATCCAAAGCATGGGAACTCGAAAGCCAGGACAACCAATAAACAATATATTCATCAGGCTAAACCCTTGGACCTGCAGTTATCTTATAGCGACAATCGATATGGCCGACCACCAGATCGACTACATTCTCTTAGGTCTCTTAGTTGTAGTTCTCAAAGTAATCAAATGCTGCAAACGTAATATATCTATGATATATCTTATTTCTTATTAAGTTATCATTAAACCGTTGAGCAGAATAAATATAAATATTTGGAAAAGAATTTGTTTTCAATTATCCATATAAGATAACAATGCAGTCAATTTCCTCAAAGGAAAGTACATCAAAAAGAATGCATGAGTTGCAAAAAGGAAACTGATAAGATTGCTACGGTCTGTCTTTTGTACAGTTTTTTGTCTTTTGTTTTCAACGATTTCTATTAACTCGAGCCTACTCCGGGTACGTTTCCCTCCCCTTTCCAGGGCTTCACTCACTACAAGAGAGCTGTTAGTGTTCGTTATTCATGAAGCGGCGTTTCATGTATTAAATTAACATCGTGATTTGACAGGCGGGCAATTACGGCACCTGTACCATCTAATTACAATTGGCGACCGATGCTACAGTTTGACAAGTTTTCGGAACTCTACGTACATGAGCAGAGAACGGATGGACCTGCCATCTTCACTCTCACTCAAAGCATATGTCTCGTCTAAACGATCATGAAGCATCAGTGGCAATGAGCTGCATCAATTGAAAGGATTTGCCGTGTTAAAATTCTTTCGCTTCTGTATATAAAATGTAGCTTACGCCTGTACACAACTCTACAGCTACTTCAATCCCTATCAATCTCTATGGCAAACGAACTTCATGGTAAGCGATTTTTATCTAGATAACTTCTGTTTGCAATTCCATAACCATCCTCCCTTTTTGTGCTTCGTGTTCTACTATTTGGTGGTGTTTTCTGCCATCCACTACTGTCTCTGGTAGGCGTGGATTGTTTTGAACACCATGATTAAAGATGAACAAATGCCAGAAACGAAGTCATATTTTAAGCGTTGGAAATATGGTGGCAGAACGAAATCTGTATGGGTGTTTGAGCCATTTTTTTATATTGCCCGATTCACGAAGTTTTAAGGTACTCAATGGGACCTTTTGCCAATCGTCACGAACACCATGCTCGGGACGTACCTGTGATCTGTGCAAAATCTCTGACACCCAGATTCCATCGTTCGGTAGGAGGGGACATGACCTTCTCCAAGACGGGTACTTTTGATGTACGACGTCCTTGGAAGAAAATCAGTTTGATTTGGATTCAAATTGAGACAAGGGATACCGAAAGCAGTAGCGTGGGAATCTGTTCTACTTTCATGAGACGCCAAATTCCGCGTAGAGTAGCCACACGAGATTTCATGGGATTTATTGACTTCTCATGCGGAGGATGCCTGAAAGTGTCCAACAGGACAAATTGAAATAAGTGAAATGAATATCCCACCGCCCCGCTAACGTGAGAAACATAAGGAAATATATCTGCCAATTATGAGAAAGTTCACTAATCTTTTTCCGTTTCTATCTGTGTAGGTACTTACACGTCAGTTATCTGCAAAAAAAATTAGGTAGGATTTATAAATTGTACATTTTATTGAGCAACACATTTCCCAAAACGACTGTACTGATTATGTATACACTCCTGGTTATGTCGATATTTTGGGTGTCATTCTGAACAACTGTTACATAGTACCTCCTAGAAATCCTCGTCAGATCGTTGAAGTACTGCGATAGAGAGATAAAATACATAGATTCAGTAGAGAGAGAGAAGGCGACCACATAGAATACAAGAAGGATGCATAGATCAATAGATCAAGGAGGATCCATAGATACATAGATGCAATAGATCGAAGATATGATTAATATGTTATCCTATGTTATCCGTCCTACGCTTATTTCTAATGTTCAATTTATATATCGAGGATACTCAAAGACTGAATGTGAAAGATGTGTTGTTTACTATGCATGTGTACTCTTCCTTACGTCTTTCAGGAATAACAAGTCATAATAATATCCATGCTCTAATATTGGGGCTAGCCCCATTTTACCTCTTTTGTCTTTCCCTTTGTCTTTCGCTTGTACGGCTTGATGGGTCTTCCCATCCTTCATGTGTTTTATGTGGTTACCTTTTTCTCTCATAATATCCATGCTTACATAGGCAATGACCGACTGCATTGAGTTGTCAAATTTAAGCTGCCAACCTGTTTCTGATATTTCTACCTTTCTCAAAAGGAAGTCATTCTTTACACCCAATTAATCACACGATTGCTTGTGGCAATGCTGCCATGGTCCTTTGGCCTTTCGTATATGCACGGCTGCACACGAGGGCAGGTTGATTCCTGCATTGCATATCTTCTTTCTCTGGGCTTTATATCCAATAAGAGAATAGTGGATAGAAAGTATAGATGGCGCATGTTGTTGAACACCGTATCTTCTACCAGTTTGAGTTCATAATAAGCTTGAGCTCAGTCTTATCATCCGGTGTTTCGAGCCTTTTCGTGTGCTGGTTACGAATGTTTTTTATTTTAAAAAGGAATAAGAAGGGAAACAACCGTCATTGACCATGTGCCTTGGATCACACACCTGTTTTACTAAAATGTGGAGGTGAGAATAACCGCGATCAGCTCTCTTCCTTTCTAAAAGTATTGTTACATTTCTTTTCTCTTTTCTTGGATAGATTTTCTGGATTTAGCCAAGTTCACGATAACATTGTGCACAAATAGTCAAACAGGGTGCAGGCGAGACTTTTAAGGCAAGTTCTTTTCACTTGAAATTAGTCAAACTCTCTAAAGCATGGTCATACCAACCTAATGATATATAGTTGGGCGCGATGAGAAGGCTGTGCCGGTGGTATTACGAGGTGAAAAATGAGAGGTGGAAATATCAAAGTTCACCAAAGACTGGTCTGCGGGATACAAGTCTTTGACACCTAGATGAGATCTGCTGAACTATTTAAATTTATCTCTAGAAGAGAAAAGTCTACACTTATATTAAGTCACTCTTCACCATCAATTTAAAATGGTGATTAACTAGAAATGGTGACTAAAGATTAATCTGTCATGCAAGTATTAGCCGCTAGGAATGTTCTATTAGGAATATTATATCCACTCTCCCTAAAGTTAATGTCAATACCTTTGACACCTAGATGAGATCTGAACTATTCAAATTTATCTCTAGCTAAAGCTTAGGCGAAAATATCAGCGAACTTGCTGATATGTAGGAATATACCGCAAATCTATATATCCAGCCAATACCATCTCTCTAATAAGATGATAATGAACATTGATATGTTTGGTCTTAGCATGAAATTCTGGATTACTAGAAAATTTAAGATGTTATCAACATATAAGATTATAAATCATGAAATGCATATCCCGGATCTTGTAAAAAGGTGTGCAGCTGAATTGATTCACACGAAGCATTACTAGTACTCCTATATTCTGCTGCTGTCAATGATAAAGCAACAGCAGGTTGTTTCTTTGATCTAGATGACCAACAACTAATTCCAGAGCTCCCAAACTTACAAACATAATCTGATGTTGATCTTTGATCTTGAGCACTTCCTGCCCAAATTGCATCAGGAAACCTTGTAGAAGGGGTAACTCACCAAATTGGATAGTAAACTTTACATAACATAAAATTCTGCTAACCTTGTCAAGATATGGCTTCCTTGGTGTGGGTACAAATTGACTCACTAGTCTACAAGCATAGCTGAGATCTGGTCTAGTAAAATTCAAATAAATAACACTTTCAATAATCTGTTTGTACATGTTTGGATCAACAAGCAACTCACCATTTTTGGTTATCTCAAGTCTTGCATGTTCAACTTTCGTTTCAACTAAAATTTTACTTGCAAAATGAGATCTTGACAACTACTGGTGATGGACAGGTCATCATGTAGATGAGTAATAAAAAATATTTTTGCTAGCTTGTAGTTTGTACAACCAAGAGTCAGAACAACACACTCAAAACCCAATGGTTAAAAGATAGGAATTTATCTTGGCATTCCAAGCTCATGGAGCTTGCTTAAGTCCAAATTATAAATACTTCAAGAGTAGTGCTCTCTAAGTTGTACAGACCTTCAGGTACTAGTGCACTCAAAGTTATAAATGCTTTAGGAGGAGTGCACTTAGCATTGTTAATACCTTTGGGAGGAGCGCCTTTGAAGTTGTATAGACCTTTGGAAAGGAATGCAATCAAAGTTGAAATTTAACTTTGAGGAAGATTGACACCTTTTTTGGCATGCATAAGGAGCCTAATCAACCTACATGTAAAAATGGTAAGATAGGATTAGTATCTTAAGTGTTTGATGTAGGTAGTAATGGATGGTTTTCAAGTAATTCACTTAGATTCTTAATCCCTTTGGTGTGAAGCAAAAATGTAATTAATGCTTTGGCCAAAGGCATTTGGGTTTATTTCCATACTTCAAGATTTCCTTAAAGTGAACCTTCAGTTCTTTTGCCAAATTGTCTCTTTCTATTCTAAGTATTGATGAGTTTTTGTGTTGGGTAGTGGTGAGAAATTTCATAAAAGGATCACAATTGCTGGAGTACAGAGATTTGGATTCATACTTGATCAAATTGTGTGATTTCTAAGGGATCCAAAGGAATGAATCTATGCACTAAGTAGTCAATTCATATTTGGAGGATCAAAAGTACAACAAAATCAAAGGTGCAAGCATTTGGCCAACAAGAAGACAATTTCATAGTTGTGCATTTAGAGGGAGATGGGGTACGAATCTATAAAATCAAAGCAAGAATGCAATGGAAGTGCATTTGGAGTGAAGTGAACCACCACCTTCACAATTAATTTGGAATCTATTTGTAGTGAAAATGAAATTTTTTTCCCTTTCACATAGTATGCCAGAATGGGTGACACTACCGTCCTATGGGAGTAGTTCATACATAAGAGAAAGAAAAGAAAATAATAAACAAACTGGACTTAGTGATATCTCACTTCACTTTTACTCATATTCTCAAGGGAACAACCTATTCTTACTAACTTTACTATGTTGTGTGCAACACTAAATCACCACAAAAACACTTGAAAATGAATATTCCTCATTTGTATAGTTGCTATAATTTTATATTTGAGAAATTTTTGTAATAGGAGACAATAGTACTTATATTTTTAAATCAAACTAAAATTATTTTTTGATCAAGAAAAGATAAAGGCATCAAATTCAAAGATCTTGAATGAGATTTGTAGTGCATTGTAAATATAATTCTATGCAACTTACCTAGGATTTTATTCTTGATCAAGGAATATGGTTAGGAATATTCTATGAAATAGATTTTCTCTTTGATAGTACATTTTATATTCTATCTCCAAAGGATAAAAAAAACTTTGAACTACCTAGATAGAGCTTACAAAGAATTATTTTATATAATATAGTATCTCACTTGGGGAAGTGTAGTGATCTACCTTTGTGCTGATATAATATTAGGGAGAATTAGGACTTTGGGGAAACGAGAACAAGTGCTAAATATTGTCGGCCTAGAAGGAAATCACACCAATAAAGTAAAGATGGAGTAGGAAAATAGCTTCTACTTGGTCAAGATTTAGAGTTAAAAAAAGAGGACTTTGTGATTATGATTTTGTGATCCAAAACTTTGTGGTCACAAAAATTACTCTTGTGATGATGATCTCCATGATTATTTTTCTTGTGATGATGATCATTATGACAATCTTGATCATGAAATTCAAGAATTGAAAGATGATGTCCAAAATGAAGAAGTGCACCAAATGCTAAGTGTTGGAAGTCTCAAACATACACATAGTTTGTGGTTTTGTGGTAATACAAATGACATGATTGCAATCCCACCTAGATCAAGAACAAAAATTGATGATTGTTTGCATGAATCAAAACGCTCACATATGCAAGCATCAAGATTTCACCAATGACATACCTACCAAATTTTATGGCCTCCAACCCCAAGCTATAAATCCATAGAGATCCTTGAGCAATAACTTCTTTCACCATTTTCAGATTGACAGATTCATGAGCATAGAGTGGGGCAATTGTTGGTGAACATCAAGAGTAATTTGTGATTGGGAATCTAAGGGATTGTGTGAGAATGTAGAAGAGTAGACTGTGAATTTTCATTCATTTTTGTAACCTTCCGAGGATAGGAGATCTGAAGAGAAACATAGAAGAAGAAACACACAATTTTGCACTTAACCTCCCATGCACCAAAGGAGCACCTTGATTATATTATATAGCAAGGGGGACACCACCAAAGGAAGCTCCACCCTTGGATCAGATATATGGATTGGTGACCTATAAGCAAGCTCTGCCCTTAGATTGGTTGCATGCATGGGTTACATGTTGGTTCAGATCCTATCTAGTCGGTCAAATCTTTGACTAGAGGGAATCTTTAGGGAATCTTCCTATAGGAATCTCCAAATTGCATGGGTGATGTACCATTGGAAGGCTCTCAATGAGACAAACCTGGGGAAGGAATGGCTAGCCTTTCCTCTATTTTGCTTGGGGGAGGGGGGTATTTGCACATTTTTGAGGTCTAATTCATCCGTTTAGGTATTTGAAATTGGCTCTGAAGTTTCTAGGCTATTTTTGGCTCCTACCCTCTTAGTAGAAGTCCTCTTTTGGTGACACCTCTATTTGAACTATCTAACCCATCATGCATAACATCCTTCCATATGTTACCAAGCCAATTTCCACCTTTAGATAATATGTCTAGCTTTTGGTATTACAAATTCAAGTTATTTTTGGCTCTTGTTCTATTAAAAGAACTACTTTTTTGGTGACATCTCTATCTGATCTACCTAGCCCATCATAGATAACATCCTTCTAGATGTTACCAAGCCAATTTTCAAGTCTAGATGATATGTCTAACTATTGGTATTACAATTTGTGATCATTCATAATGGTTTTTCAGCCAAAGAAGCACACAAATATTCTCAAGGTAGTTTTGAAATCACTTGGATTTATTAAACGTGCTCTTATTATCACAAAGAGGTCCTCTATTGAATGAAGCTCTACTTCTTGCTATGGAATTTGAGTGACCTCAAGATGATCCGGATATTTTGGATCTTGGATTATATTGGGATATTTGGGATCTCAAATTAGACAATTTGAGGGAAATATGTTTTCATGCAAAAAAAAGCACTGGCAGAAAGTGTTGGAGCTTGCAATGGATTGCACTCCTAGATCCATCATGCTTGACTTGCAATTTGCTTCACCAAAAGACAAATTGATAGAAATTGTCAAGGTAGAGTTCAAAGACAAAGAGTCCAACAATGGCTTGAGAATTGAGAGTTACAAGGATCCAATGCATAGAATAATTATGGAATATATCATGAAATTGTCAAATCCAAGAGGAAAACATACTTGAATATCAACCAACCAATGTTCTTCCATTACTTACACAAAGGAAAACTGGTCAATTTGGTGCAAATGTTCTACTCACAAGTGCAAGAAATGTATCGGAATATGAACAACAACAATAGAGTCATGTTGAGGTCATCCTTTATAATTGACTTCTAAATTGAGATTAAGTTACTAACCAAAGAGAAGAGAAAGTGCTTCTCAACACATTACTACCACACCGGAATACTTCTGCACTTATCTCAAAGTAGTGGCCAAGTATGCAAAGTATTGTGATGTGGATGCCCAGTATGCAAGGTCCAAGAATAATTATCTTCATGTAGAGGAAGCCTACATCATCTCATGATATAACAAGAAGAGAAAAAAGTTTAGCATCCCAATCTTTGAATAAGAGAAGAAGTAGAAAGTCCAACTATAATACTCCAAGGACAAGAGAACTTTTCAAGAGAGATAACATAGCTTTGATACTCAATCCTCCGATACCCAAAGGAGCGCCTTCTCATTATATAGCCAAGGAAGATCTCCTCCAGGGAAGCTCCACCATAGGATTAGGTACATGGATAGATGACCTTTCAGCAAGCTCCACCTTTAGATCACTTGCTTGGATGGATGACATGTCGGTCCTGGTCCCATCTGGTTGGTCAAATAGGCTTTGACCAAAGGGAATCTTTAAGGGAATCTTCTTGTAGAAAGCTCTTGGTGAGACAAACCAGGGGGAAGGAAAGCTAACCTTTTGCCATTAAGCGGAAATCTACACATTTTTTAGGTCTTATTCATCTGTTTACTCCAAAATTGCTTTTGAGGTTTTTATGCCTATTTTGGCTTCTACTCTATTAATAGAAGTGCTCTTTTGGTGATACCTCTATCTGATCTATATTCTCCGTCATGTGTAACATCCTTCTAGATGTTACCACTCCATGTTTCACCTCTAGATCATATGCCTAGATATTGATTTTAAAGTTTTGAAGCATGTTTCAATTTCTAGCCTATTAGTAGAAGTACTCTTTTGGTGATACCTCTAGCTTATCTACTAAGTCCATCATGTATAACATCCTTCCAGATGTTACCAAACCAAATTTATCTCTAGATCATCTATCTAGCTATTGGTATTACACCAGAAAGTTACAATTTGTCAAAAGACAACCAAAATGAGGACCAAGGTGACAACCATGAAGACAATTATCATAATGACAAAGATAAAGAAATGATGGTAAAAGAAGATTTCATGGAGGAGGAGTATGTCATAATCAAGGAAGAAAAAGAAGGAGGTGGTACCATGACATTTGAACCCTTGAATGATAACAAAATTAATGCAAGAGCATAAAGTAGTGGCCGTAGTCAAGGCAGAGCAAGCCCATGCAATGCAAGCCAAAGAGGAGATAGTCAAGGAGGTATGAGTGAGGAGTTGTTCATTTGCATTGTACTCTCCTTGGATACAAAAGTAGGGGGTGGGATCCAACAAGATGGTGCACAATTGGCACCACAAAGAGAAAGGTGGCCAAAACAAAAGTAGGAGAGGATACCCAAAAATACAAAGCCAATTATGCAAATGCATAATTGGCAATATGAAGAGAAGAGGTGGCTAAAGGAGCAAGAAGAGGTTTTCATACAAGGATTCACCAAATTTGTCACTAAAGTTAACCAAAGGTTGCGCACCCTTGCCTATCATCATACAAGGTGAGCAAAATTGTAACAATATGGAGTTTAGTGACAAAGTTAGTCGAGTTTACAAAGTAGCACATAAGACAAATTAGCCTAGAATATTCCAGAAGTATCTAGGAAGCTTCTTGGAGAGCTTCTTGGCTAGCTTAGCTTGCACCTCAAGTAAGTAGCTTCTAGAAGGAAGCTTCTAGAAGCTTCCAACTAGCTTAGCTTGCACGCCAAGTAGACAACTTCTATAAGGAAGTTTCTTGAGAAACTTCTTAGTTAATTTGGCTTGCACTCTAAGAAAGCGGCTTGACAAAGCTTATTGAGAAGCTTCTCAAGGGCCTTGTATGCTACCTATAAATACCAAAGCCAAACCTCATGCTAGGCATTCGGAGTTTTCCCACATTCAAGTGTCCCAATGTGAGTTTCCATTCTCCTATCTCTCTCCTTGGTCTTGGTCTTTTACATTGGTACCAGAGCAGGAATAGGATGGATGGAATTTATGGACCACCAAATCCACTTCCGCCAAACCATTGGGATTTTCATGTCCAGATATTACCCAAGCACCGCTCCACACAATTCATTACCTCACACTTTGGGCAAGATTTTCTACATATGATATACTGAGATGATTCTCTTATATACACAACAAGATAAAAGAAGAACATAGTGTAATATTTGCAAAGCATTGTAATACTAGCGAAATAGAGTTTTTTGTGCAAGAAATCAAAATAAACCTTTTTAAAAGAGAATGTTATCTTCTTGATTTATAAGATTCATTCAAATAACAAGATGAAGGAAGAAAAGATTGAAGCTATAGTAAATTGAACAATTGATTGAACAACTCCATGGGATTCAAATGATGTACAAAGATTCAATAAGCTTGTAAAATTTTATTTGTGTTTCATATATTATTATATACATGTTGAGGTACACATGAATCAATATCTTATGGATATCAAAACGCAATGGGGTGAAAAAAGAGAAGTTTTATTTCAGCAAACTCAAGGACTTTGTGTCAACTAGTTCAATCTTTATACCATATGATCAGAATCTCCATGTATAGTTGATTTTGAGGCTTCAAAATTTGCTATTAGAGAAGTGCTATGTTAAGAGTTTGTAAATGATTTACATCAAATTATCATTGCACTAATAAGTCTAAATTGCTCAAATAAAATATTTGCTCGTGATAGTACTTTCAACCAAGATCTTGCTACATAATCTTTTGGTTAAGCTTATGATCATACATATTAACCATAAGCTACGGTTACAAACATCAACTTATGGCACATGAAGAACCAGCATTGTTATTGTAAGGAGGAACATTAACTATATGATATCAAGTTAGAATACAAACCTAGAAGATTCAATACGTATTCTAGATGTCTTATTTTGTTGATTAGATTATAAGTAACTTGTAGATTATACAATTCTGTCCAATATAAATATAATCAGATCAATAGAAAAATTCAAGTTAGAGTATTAGGAAAAATTACATAAAGGTTTTTCTGTCCAAATTTTTCTAGCACTTTTTCTTTTAAGAATAATGATAATATGTTATTTCTTATCAAAATTAATATTTTTTCATCAAAGTATATGCTTTGTATTATCTTCCTCTCCATTTGACTTGATTGCATGAAGCATATGATCTCTCTATCTCAGATCATCATAGCATAGATAAGGTTACTCATGTTCTTTCTTTGTGTTGTTGCAAAATACGGTTTGAGTGAATTGATGAGTGAATTGATGTACTTTTATATTCTTGTAAGAACTACAAAAGAATAAAGTTGCAATTAAATTATTTTTTCTCCTTCCAACTATTCTGATCCACATTTCATGTTGAGAGCATGTGAGCATCATGTCTCTTCCTGCTCAAGGCAAACTGGAATTGTTGTGTTTTTGATGAAATTGAGGAAGAAAATTTATTCCACTCTAAAATTGATACTATAAATATTTATTTCAATTTGCTAAGCTTTTGTCTTATATTTTGTTTTATCAGCATGGTGTTGCAAGTGTATTCATATCTAATGGTATCTGTCCTCCAACACAATGATAAGTTTGGGTAAGTATTTTTCAAAATCCAAAATACTAAATTGGTCCATTTTATTCTTAATATTTTTATTTTATAAATTATTTTTATCCAATATATTACAAATCACTTTATATTTACTTACAAGAGATTTCAAATATTTGAAATATCTTGTTATTGCCTTTCTATCTCATTCAAAATCTTTGTTTTATTATGTATACACCAAATAGTGGTGATGCAATCGGTGTTTCATATTTCCCTGAATTTCTAGTTGAAGGGTATATATGAATTTTCTTGAGAATAATTTGGGATTGGTGACCTAAGTTAACTTATATACCTCCCATATTTAGAAGAATCAAATATTTCTCAATAAAAATTCCAATCTTTTTTGAGTTCAAACACTATGAATTTGCAATAATTTATATCATAAAATCAAAAAGCATCCCAAATCCACACTACTTTCTTGCTCATATCTAGTAATTAATTTTGGTTTTGAGTTTAACATAAAATTTATTTATTTTCATTCTTACTCAATTTTTATAAAAGGAAACATAACAAACCAGAGAATGGATTTGTTGTTATCTTTGTTTCATGTTCCCATTAATAAGTGATGGGACTATGTCACTCAATCCCTTCGTATTAATTCCTAAATATGACAAAATCATCTAGAGAGCTTAATTCCGCTTTCTACTGTTGCGTCTCGAGAGTCATCCAAAGGATGTTAATTGAAAAGTACTTCATCATTTGATGTTTGAAACGCAACAAACAAGCTTAATTATAGTACTCATCAAAATGGCTTACAAGATTTATGATATACTTTTGAGTAACTTACTGAATGATACTTGCATCCCTTTACAAAACTGAATAATTAATAATCTAATTTGATAGAAGCTTCTTGAACAAAAGAACCTATGTAACTCAATCATTAAGAAAGGCATAGAGCTGAAAATACTTGTGCTCTGATGTTTTATTAAAAATATTTAATCCAAAAATAAAAATTTATAAAAGAATTTCAAAACTCTAAAGTCACATGGGAAGTTGAAGACTTTTAGCTGGACGTTCAATGTCAAATTGAATTGGATATACAACGATACAACGATGTAGAAGCGAATCCCACAGAAAATTCCTTTGAAATTACCACAAGGTTTAACAAGAACAAGTAAGACCAAGATGGACTTCAGAATCCACCAAACGAAAGACTTTAATATCAAGAACAAAATTTCCGTTCCATTAAAGACTTGATTATTGTGAATTATAACTTCCACGAAACAGTGTTGTCACATGTATTATGTATCAACGTACGCTGTATCATGTATCAACGACATATTTCAGTACTCATCTTGACACGTGCAGTGATATATTCCCTGAGTTATATACTTGGAATTGTTACGAACAGAGGTTCATGGCATGTTTTCATGTTTTCAGCAGATCTTAGGACGTCTCAACGAGAAAATCAGCCTGGCGATGCGTGCAGAGATCTTCTACCCAGCAAAAAGATCTTCATTCGATAAGATGACTTAAGTAGGGAGAACTTTTAGCCATTAACCGCTCGTCTGAAAGGAACCTTCTCAATTGACCCTACATTCAATGCTTGCCTTTGCTACGGTGCTTGAATCTCAATGCGATCTTCTTGAAATCCTTCAAGTATAATGATGCAGAATATGGTGAAGAAGGACGGCCCATTTCAACCCCAAAGGTGCTTCTGAATTGACTCTTTATTTAAAATGGAAAGAAATATATAACGAATTCACATGCAGGTGATCTTGTGTCCCTATTATGCTCACAACCATCCACAAAATGAAAAAGGATGCGCACATATGCTTCTGGGGCTTTGTATACGCACGATACAATCGCCTGGGAACCCGGTGGCTGTTTACTGGTACGTTGTGCAGTTCTCACTCGGGAGAAACAATTCCTTTTCTAAGATACTTTTCCGTTCTTGTAACAAGTCGTCAATCAACAATAATCACTCGACCAATCATCCGACTATCCGGTCATACTCAGCTCAACGAAGGCTTTCGAAAGCTTCTCCACAACCCTCTAAGCTAGAGAAAAGGCTATCGTGTAACAAACATGAAGGAGGGGAAGACCCCATCGAGCCAGTACAAGGAAGAGACAAAACGGGTAAAATGAGGCTAAGCCCCAATCTATACTGGGGGTGAACATTGCAGCCCGAAAAGTATGGGTTCTTCAAATGAGTACCCTTAAATCCATAAAATGGTTTTAAGGGTACCCATGGAATATGGGGGTTCATTTCTTTGACTGTTCCTAAATTCTTGAGGTTGATACAAGTTTATTATTGGTGAAAATTTCAGTAAAATTTTATGGATCATGAAAGAAGTGACCTATAAAATTACAGTGCGGCGCCGCAGACATAACTCACAAAATTCAAGTCCACCCTGCTGGGCACCCTTACGAATTTCCATAAATCTTTATTACTGATTCGTTACCGATCCGAAAAACGCTCATTCGATCCCCCCTTACTGTTCCACATTATATGTGTTTCTTCACATGCAGATTTTCCTCATTTTACTCTACGCCATCCAGCAACTTCAGATATGCTGGAAAGGAATGACTATTTGTCTTCGCTGGTGTATGCCATCCAACATCTTTCGGTTCGACAAGGAACTCTTGAGATCTTTCTAAACTGTTAGCATGTGCGAAATTGGATATGACGATCCTATTCTCGTGTGGGTTGACTTTACCCTCTGACAACAAGGCAACATGCACTAACATTTGGGGATTGGAATCTCTCTGATTGTAATTATTCAAGCAATAGTACCCAGATGTTAAGCATCATCCTTTATGTCCACTCTATCCCAGCCTCATTTCTCGTATTCTCACATAGCTAAAGCAGTTGACTATCCGCCACTCTTGGAACACCGCAAGTCTGCTTCAAATTCCACATGAATACGTTCTGAAACATGTTGAAAGCGTTGTCTCTCCACCATTTTCCTTTCCGTTCCCCTTCACTGGTTGATACTCCACTGCATAATACTCCACATACGGCTCTTGTCGCCATGACAAAATGCTAATGGCATTGCCACAGTGAGTGAATTTTCCCTTTTTCTATACCCTGACTATTGCACGGAATGTTCAACTTGCTGAATGCTACCTTGGAAATGATTTTAATGAGGTAGTTTCATGAGTTGTCTTTGTCTCTTTCGAGGTCCGCTATTCTAGTGCTCATATCATCGTAGGCTTTACGAAAACTTGTGTTGATGTTCCTATGTATTTTTTAGTTAAAAGGTCCACTCGTGTTAGATTTAGTGAGTCAAAAAAAATCCACTGCAGTCTAAAAGAAAGTACAGTTGTGCTGGTCACATTAACCACATTAGTTAGTGAGCTCACTCTAGATAATAATCGATGATACTACTTGTGTGTGCAGTCCATGTTGAATTTCGCATTCATTTGGATAGATATAGAACCTCAATAGAGATTTACTTCATTAAGCGCAAAGAGAGTTCCTGCTCCACCCCACCGCGCCTGGGAGACGTGATTACTTGAGGGGCTGAAATTGGGCATAATGTCATAAAGATATCTAACTTTTATAGACAATTGTATAAAATTGAAAATAATGAACACTATATTTGCTGAAGTTTTCCAAAAATCTATAATTTTATTCGTCTTCATCACCTACAATTTATTTTAATTTGCTAGAATTTTCACATGACGTCCATTCCCTTCCCAGAACAATTTAGTAAATCTTCGAATAGAAACCACTTTTGGACATGGTTAGGTCCACCTCGAACATATGCAACCTCCTCGACTTCACTCGACCACAGCGAAAAGCTGCTCATCAAACCTGACCACCTTCATCGTTCCAAACCAGTGTTTGCAAATTTTACAGTTTATAGAAAAGAAACTTGCTCGTTTATCTCCATTTTCAACGCACAAGTTTCTCGACGCACATGGCAGAGGATTCTTACAACAATTCTTTCGCTCGGGAATGTCCGTAAGACTCAAGATAATCAAAGTCTCGCCTTGTATTCCAGTATTCAACCCCTTAGACGTGAGAGGTTGTACTATCCGGTAGGCTACCTTCACTGTGGTTGACAATAACAATAGTTTCATACACACAGTAAACTGATACAGATGAGTTGACTTAAAAAATTTCGCATCAACCGAAGTCATCTATTTAGGAGACAATGGATGCGAATCCCAGCTTGCACCCGGCAATCATCACCTTAAGACTCAAGATTTACACGTAGTTTCCCTCTCCTCCTATCCTGGCAAGAGTGTGGTACGTCTGAATCCACTGTAGATCTCGGCCACAAGACAGCAATATCCTGGTAAGGGGTTTCCACAAGACATTCCATATGTTTCGCCATTCCGTTCTTCCAAAAGCTCTTTGGAAAAGTTACTACTAGAGGTGTAGTGGGAGACTCTCCCATTCTTGGCCCTATTGAAGGCGACTGCAGGACACATATGGCCTAAATTCGTCAAGCAAGAAACTTTGCGGTATTGCTCTCCTTGTAGTGTAAATAGACGGCAAGACTATGCTGCACACCTCAATTGATCTTGTCATCTACGGAGCTTCATCGATGTGAGTGATGTGATATGAGGTTAAGATATGAGGAACGAGAATCCTCAGAACTCGATCCCATGAGAGCTGACTAAATAATCATTACCTCACCTCGGTTCAAGGTCGCCAATCAAGCCACCCTCATCCACTTTCCCCTGTCCACAAATCCAAGAAATTCCACGAGCCCAAATAACTATGAGGTTACTAAAATGCAGTGCCTGATGTGAACACATTTATCAACAAAAACGTTGCCAATTTGAACGGGGCCAATTCTCGTTTAATTTCGTCGCGAGATGTGTGCACTTTGTGACTTTCAATTCACTCCGCTTATGTAACCTTCACCGGCAAATGGGATCGTTGACTTTAAATCAGAGCAGATTTCCAGAAATCTCTCTATGTATGATAAGGGAGTCCAGAATGGCCTTATTGGAGTCGTTTTCTTGTTTCTTACCCGAACTTAGCTATTGTTGTCTTTTGTCATCCGCACCAAATTTGTCAATAGTTTAACAGAAGTCCAAGAAGTCAACCCCTCTCCCAAATTGTTTTGTTTGCATGCATTCGGTTCCACTTGAAGTAGGGCTAAGTGCTTCCGCCCACTACTTTTTTATTCAGAAAGGTTTTTTTATACTCCAAATCTACACGGCCCCACAGAAGACTAGTGATTTCTTTGATCAACCGAGAGTGTTTTCTATTAGGTCAGTCCTTCTCTTAGAAATTTCTGTACTGATCATCTTTCTCATTATTAAAATTTTTAAATACAAAAACTATCTCTTTGAGGTGATGCCATTCAAATTTTATCAAATGACTAAATTTTTTGGAAAATTATGTTCTATTTTTAACATGTTGCTTAAAATTTTAGAAGAAAAATCTATTTTAAACGATACATGCACTATTTCCAATTCCAACAACTGAAAAAAAAATCCTTTTATTAAATGGCCTGTATGACTTTATACAACAACTAAAGAAAACACTAGGAACCCTTATGGAGCTAATGGTTTCGATCTCACGCTGCATAACTTCACCCGAAAGAAATCCTCTTATTAGATTGCCTGTATGACATAATACAACAACAAACGAAAACACTAGGAACTCTTATGGAGCTAAGGGTTTCGATCTGACACTGCATAACTTCATCCCCTCATATCGACTCTATTGGGGTTTAGCCCATTTAACCTATTTTGTGTCACCCTTGTACAGCTTGATGGGGTCTTCCCATCGTGTTTTCTACACGGTCGCCCTTTCCCCACTTTATTGTGGGTCGTCCTACACGTGGATGTTGAGAACGCTTTTAATAGCGTCTCACGTGCATCCATCTTTAGAGAGCTTAGGGAGGCTGGTGGATCCTTGGCGAGTCTCATTCCTTTTGTGCGGTCTTTTTATGGCTCTCTTGCTTCCCTTTACTACCAGCATGGTGGTTCACAAGAGGGAGTCACCGTCTTGGAGTCAGCTGTTGGTACACGTCAGGGAGATCCTTTGGGGGGCCCTTATTTGCCATGGCTCACTTTAGAGCTCTCCTATCTACTACTTTGGCCATGCCAGGTTGTGTATTTCTCTCCTTGGCAGATGATACACACATCCTAGACCCTGTAGATCAGATTAGGCAGGCCTTTGACTACTTGACTACCGAGCTACATCTAGTAGGCTTGAGAGTCAAGGTGTCAAAGTGTAGGGCATGGTCCCCTTTAGGTATCCCTCCACACCTTGAGCTTCTAGAGGGGTGTATCACATCCACAGATGGACTTCGTGTTCTTGGAGAGCCAATAGGATCGGAGGATTTTGTCACACGCTTCTTGGACTCTACCCTTGCAGAGGATGTTCTCCATGTGGATGACCTTCCATTACTAGGAGATCCGCACGTGGCATTTGGTATACTCTCTTCCAGTATTGCTCGTCGACCATTCTACCTCATCCGTACAGTTCCCTCCTCATCGTCCTTCCTAACACGTTGGAGAGCATTTGATAGGAGGATTATGGGAGTCTTTGGTGATATTATTGGACCAGGGACTTTTGAGTGTGTGACAGGGGATTTGGCACGTAGACAGACGGCTCTACCAATCTCATGTGGTGGGGTCGGCTTGCTTTCTATGGAGGAGATGGCACCTATAGCATTTTTGGGTAGTTGGGCTCTCTCAGCACCCCTACTTTCCTCTCGTTTTGTGGTTGTTGATAGGCCGGTTTTGGAGACTTATGTGACAGAGGTGGAGGGAGGATCCTTTTCTCTCCAGGTGTTATTGCGGCAGAAGAGAGATAGTCTATCCCCACGAGCACGAGAGGGTTTTCCACTGTTTGCTTCACTATTGTCAGATTGGACTAGAGGTCTACAGTCTTCCTTGATGGAGCGACAATGTGAGCATACGCTACATTCTCTCTTAGTTGACTCGTCCATTCCTCAGGCTACTAGAGCACGTCTACGCTCTTGCTCCGGCAAGGGTGCAGGCTCGTGGATCCTAGCTTGACCATGCATTAGGGCTTTCCAACTCGCACCGGCTACTTTCTCTACAGCGATGAAGTTTTGCCTTGGTTTGGTCCACCCATCTGCATCTTCACTACTCACTTGTGAGTGTGGTTCTACACTAGATGCAGCGGCGGTCCACATGACACGGTGTCCTTTTGGAGGACAGAGGATAGCTACCCATGATGCCAATAGAGACATAGTGTTTGCTATGGCGCAAGAGAGTGGATACTTGGCTTGGAGGGAGCGTTCATATGCGTTGCAAACGACACGTGTCAGGGTAGACTTATACTTGGTCCGAGATGATCAGGTGACAATAGCGGATGTCGTGGTCACGGACCCTACGCGGGATACGGTTTCGGAAGGAGTGATTACCCATCCCCCTGGATGGGCGGCGAGTGCAGCAGCAAGTTTGCAAGGTCTCCAAGTATAGGGGCATGCAGCGAGGTCACCTCTTTGTTCCTCTAGCTTTGGAGTTATATGGAGCGATGGACACGGCATTTGACACATTTGTCAGGGAGTGCGCGAGAGCTTATCATCTTAGGCGTCAGGGGGTACCACTCTCACTCTCATACTTTGTAGCTTACTTTAGACAGCGTGTGTCCATTGCTCTACAGAGGGCAGTGGCTGGTGCAATCCATAGGAGAGAAATCACATTAGGTGATGTTTCTTTGGATGCTCCAGTTGTGTGTACACCGTACGACTTGCATAGCTCGGATGTCTTAGGTGCGGTAGGGCAGATTTCTCATACAGACTCTATTGGAGCTTAGCCCCATGTTACCTTTTTTGTCTCCCCCTTGTACAGCTTGATGGGGTCTTCCCATCCTTCTTTTTTCCTACGCGGTCGCCTTTTTCTAAAAAACTTTATCCGCCGCATTGCTATTATGCACATGAAGTAGTTTGACCAAAGATTGTAAGTCACACGGCGAACTTACATATTATGTTTTTAGTGTTGTTCGTTTAGGAATCTTTGTTCTTATACTCACTTCAACCTTGTACTGCTTGTTGTGGAGATAACTGGATCTAAAATTGATTATCGAGAAGAAGGCGACCGGAAATTGATTGTCCACAAAATGTCTTTTTCCACGGCGCCTCCAACGTGAGATTCAAACTGAAGATTTACTTCGAGTTGTGCGACTAAACTGAGATGCTATTGTCAACATGCATTCTTTTTACAGGATGATATTCTAGATGTGGTTGTAGAAAAATAGAGTGGAAATTCAGACCTGTTGGAGAAAGACCAGTCTTAATAATGATTTCTACTGCTGAACTCAAGGTGGATTCAGGTTTCAAATATATATTAGTCTGAAACACAGACTTATTTGAAGCAAAACAATGTATTAGATTCAATTTTGAAGTTTACGCAATCAACGACAGATTATGGTCCCACTTACATGTGTTTCCACACTAAAGGCTGTTGTTACGGAAAATTTCTAGGATGAAGAGGGACATACTTTCGAGATCAATCCATTTCCTAGTGTCCAAATGTTCCAAAGGAAAAGAAAAGGAAAATAAAAATGGTTGGAGTGGACATCAGCACTCTATGTTCAGACAGTATCACACAGATAATGTTCTGAAACATGCTAAGGCAACAAATTATACTAGAGCTTTCCTATCCTTCTAGTACTTTTTGTATCCCTTCTCGATATTTTGCCAAGCTATGGTATATTCTCGTCGCTTAAGGAGGTACAGTTTCTTTGTTGTCCATCTTGGGGTCTGGACAAGTGTTTAGGTTAAACAGATATACATTTCCTGGTTAAACAGAACCCACCAACGTCTCCATGGGAGACGATGGAGTTCACATAAGCATACCATGGTTCTCATCTAATATGTGACGATATTTGTTTTTACTACACGTACCTTTTCTAGTTACAATTTGAACACTTTCAAAAGTTGTATGTCGATCTGACAGAAATATATTCTTCTCCAGTGAAACAAAACTGACGCGTATTTCAGTTTGCAGTTCCATTACATAGAAGATGATAAAATGAAGAACTCAAAACTTAGATAACGACCATATTTCTTGGCAGAAGTTTGTCTTTTGTTTTCATGACAAAAGAAGATGCTAAGAAGTTAAAAGAAAAAGAAATGTATACATGAAAGTAGCTTCGTTGGACATATAGTTGGCATTGTTTGTTCTACTTCTCCATGGGAAAAGCAATTCTACACGATGCTTACGTTTCACCTTACACAGGATTGATGCGAGGGGTTTTTGAATACCAAGCTTAAGTTGTAGAACAATGTTTATTATACCTAATACATCTAGGCTAGAAGCATTCTTCCTTATGTGACTAGGAGATTTTAGTTAGTCTTTCTAATCTGAACTCAATCTGGATGTTCTTATTACCCACTTATTGCATATTTGAAATATCACCACCTCGTCAGAAGTATTAAAGTCCAGCCGTGAGACTCGCCACCATCGATAGACTATCCCGGTTGTGGATCCAATTGGAGACAAGTTTGACGTTGGTTGCAAGTTATGCAATCATTTTCTTGTCATCTACATGAAACCAATCTTATATTCAATCTCCAACTATTACTTCTCAACATTCAAAGGATCTACGAAATTGTTTTTGGACAGACGTTCAAGGATCAGGGCTGATTCCTGTGCCTGACCATTACTCCAGCAGCATTGAGTGCAATGGTCCAAAAGTCACCCCAAAGACATGCACCGTCCATGTCCAAACTTGTGCATCCTGTAAACGCCCGCAAAGAATATTCATCATCCTTTTCTCGTCATTGTTCCCAAATAAAGGTTGTAGACTTATTCAATCAGGAAAAGAAGTCGACCTATCAATATAGTCATAACCCACATGAAGTCTAAAACGTGCAGAAAGGTTGGCAAACAGAGGCGACGATAAATTCATTTCCATGTAACTTTGACATAAGGACAAGCAACAAACCTCCGTTGAAAGTTTTTCTGATCCGAGCATGATCACATTAGAGCTCTTCGTGTATATGTTGAGCCAGATGCTTCTCGCCAACTTCGTGAATGACTTGTGCAACACATGGATAATCGAATCGAGGTGCCTGATAACTTGTGAGTTCCCGCAACTTTTTCTGTTGTAAAAGCTTTCGACGAGTTCTTTATTCAGCTTAGTTGGACAAAATAAGCAAGAACTTACCCTTTTTCTCCTTGCTAGACTCCATAGTGTATTCGAGGCTTGTTGCTGGAAGGTTTTGAAGCTTTTATCCGCTCTTGCAACTGCAAAACGGATCACGGGAGGAGAGGGCACGGGAGAGAGAAAGAGGCAAGGAAGGATATTCTAGAGTTTTAGAGAGCTCACCTGCATACATCACATGAGTGGATAGTCTATTTGATTCGTTTTTCAATTTCTGTTCCATTGGTACCTAGATTAAAGGCCATGGAGAATTGAGTGGAAAGTTATGAATACTTTTAGAATTTACAGTGATTTACAGTGATTATTTCACATTGAGAGTGATGTCTCAAGAATTTGAAATTTTTTGAGATGGAAATTAAAAGCTATGAGAATTTACAGTTTTTAGGGTTTGGAGAGATTGTATTTACTCATGTGAGTTGGGATGTGAATAGTTGTGGTTATACAAGTATGGGAAGATATGGAGAGGAGCATTGTGTTATACGATCGTTATTCTTGTGCTAGCAATGGCTACATTTCTTCATATGGGCCCGCCCGCCAGAGTGGCCCGAGATACACCATGCCCATCATGTCATCGACACTTTACTGTGCAAGTAGTAACGACCCATGTGAGAAGGATGCACAAGATTTTGATTGGACCACTTGGGATGCTCACATGAGACATATCGATAACGGTGACATTTGGGATTATTTTAATATCAATAGCTATACATATTATCTAGAGGTGAAAATTGGCTTTGTAGTAATTGGAAGGATATTATGTATGATGGGCTAGGTAGATGAGATAGAGGTGTCACCAGAAGAGTATTTCTACTAATCGGGTAGGAGTAAAAAACAACCAAAAACCTTAGAGCCAATTTCAAAGGCCTAAACGGATGAATTAGGCCTAAAAAATGTGCAAATTCCTTCCCTTTACAAGAGAAAATGTCTGCCTTCCCTCCTCCTTGTCTATCTTGTTGATAGCTTTCCAATGGTACCTTATCCACGTGATCATGCGATTCCTACAAGAAGATTCTTTAAATATTCCCTATGGTCAAAGGTGGTTTGACCAACCAGATTAGATCAGAACCGCCATGTCACTCATGCATGCAACTAATCTAAAGGTAGAGCTCATTGATATGTCACCTATCCATGCATCTGATCCAAGTGTGTAGATTCCTTTGAGAGAATCCTCTTTGCTATATAATAAAGTCAAGGTGCTCCTTTGGGGCATCAAAGTATTGAATGGGAAGTTTTGTGTCTCTTCTCTTGTGTTTCTCTTAATTTCTCCTATCCTTGGAAGATTACAATTATGCATGCTTCCTCAATCCCTTGTTGACCATTCCATGGATACCGATCGAGTCATGGGAGTGGTTAGCATCTCAAGCGGGTTGTATCCTAGGGTTATTTGAGACTAGTTTTCCATGTCCATGTCTATTCCATAGGCTACCCAAACACTCCATGATGAGGCTAGATAGGCTTTTTGTTACCACTTGATTGTTTGGCAAGTGATCCCTTGGACAAGTTATCATGGTTCTTATTCCTCTTACTCCCTTGATGGTACCTTTGTTATGCTAGAGGCGGACGTGTGAGGCATAGAGAGGTAGTTGCTAGATTTTGTCAATTCCAAGTAGGGGATTAGGATGCCATACAGGAGGAGTCGCTTAGAGCTACACATTTTAGGAGATAGATTTTGCCATAGGATACCATAGAGTCCACTTGATTATGACAATCTAGGACATTGGATCAAGTGAGAAAGTTTAGTAGAGCAACATAAATGCTACATCCTTTTTTATGGTTAGTCCTATTGATGAGACTATCTCTTCCTTACTCTCACTACATCCTATGACAAGGGAGGGAGTACTATTAGAGGTCTTAGATTATCAACTTGGGCAGTTTTATTTTTGTCTTAAAAGGTCACTTTTTGCACAAGGGTTACGTTATGCATTGCCTCTTGCCTTTCCTCAAGAGGCTTGTCACGGATGGCATATGAGCACCTTAGAGATTACTTTCAAGTAGATGAGCTTCTAGTGGATTTAGTGAGTTATTTCAGGTGGTTGTAGTAATAGCAAGCAGAGATATTCCTATGTCAATTAGTCAGGTTTTAAGGGCTAGTCAACTTTTTGCAATGGAGAAGGTCATGGGGGCATTAGATAGATTGTTATTGGAGAGATCTTTTTGTGCTTTCTTAGCTACACCATTGTCCTTAAGCATTGATCTTACTTTCAAGTGCACCTTAGTCCATATAAATTTGGAGTAGCTACATCTAGAGGTTGTGAGGCTACTTCTCTAAGCATCAAGGCACTCATAGATATCCATCCGGAGTAGGTTGTCCTACAAGTGGATGTTGAGAATTATTTTAATAACATCTCATGGGCATCCATCGTCAGAGAGCTTAGGGAGCTAGATGGATCCTGGGCGAGTCTCATTCCTTTTGTGCAGTCATTCTATGGCTCTCTTGCTTACCTTTACTACTAGCATTGATGGTCATGGGAGGGAGTCACCGTCTTGGAGTCAATTGTCAATACATGATAGGGAGTTTCTTTGAGGGGACCTTTGTTTACTATAGCTCACTTCAAAGCTCTCTAATCTACTACTTTGGCCATGCTAGGTTGTGTATTTCTCTCTTTAGTAGACAATATAGACTTTGTGAGCCCCATAGATAAGATTAGGCAAGCCTTTGATCACTTGACTACCAAGCTACATCTTGTAGGTTTGATGTAATCTATCAAGGATAAGAGATACTAAGATAAACACAAGAGAAGAAACACAGGCTTCACACTCAATACTCCGATCTCCCAAAAGGAGCACCTTTACTTTATTATATAATAAAGAGGATACCTTCAAAGGAAGCTCCACCATTGGATCAGACACATGAATAGGTGACCCCGCAAGGAGCTCTAGCCTTAGATTAGTTGCATGCATGGATGACATGTTGATTTTGGTCCTATCTGGTTGGTCAAACAAGCTTTGACTAAAGAGAATATTTAGGGAATCTTCCTATAGGAATCTCAAATTGCATAGGTGAGGTATCTTTGGAAAGTTCTTAATGAGAAAAATAGGGGAGAGAGCAAAGTCAAACCTTCTCTTTCCCTTGGGAAGAGCATTCATATTTTTGAGGCCTAATTCATCTATTTAGGCCTCCAAAATTAGCTCTAAAGTCGAAACATTTTTTTGGCTTCTACCCTATTAGTAGAAGTAATACCTTGGTGATACCTCTATCTGATCTAATTATTCCATTATCTATAACATCCATCGAGATGTTACCAAGCTAATTTTCATCTTTAAATAATATATCTAGCTATTGGTATTACATTTTAAGGCTATTTCAACTCTTGCGCTATTAGTAGAAGTGCTCTTTTGGTGACACCTCTATCTGATCTATCTAGCCCATCATACCTAACATCTGTAATACTCCGAGGACAAGAGAAGAGAGGAAACACAGATTGCACACTCAAATATTTGATGCCCCAATGGAACACCTTCTCTTTATTATATAGACAAAGAGGATCTCCTCCAAGGAAGCTCCACTATAGGATTAGGGACAGAGATAGGTGGCATGTCAGCAAGATCCACCCTTGGATTACTTACTTGTATGGGTGACATGTCTGGTCTAGGTCCTATCTGGTTGGTCAAACAAGCTTTGACCGGAGGGCATCTTTTAGGGGATCTTCCTGTAAGAATCTCAAAATCACGTGAGTAAGGTACCGATGGAAAGATCTCAACAAGACAAAGCAAGGGGGAAGGAAGGCCAGCTTATCCTCCATTGGGGTGGTGAAACAACACATTTTTGAGGCCTAATTCATTCGTTTAGGCCTCCAAAATTGCCTTCAAAGATTTCAGGCATATTTTGGTTCCTACTCTATTAGTAGAAGTCCCCTTTTGGTGATAACTCTTTCTGATCTTTTTAGTACATCATGTGTAACATCCTTCTAGATGTTACAAAACCAATTCTCACCTTTAAATCATATGTCTAGCAATTGGTTCTAAGGTTCTCAAGTCTATTTTGGTTTCTGCCCTATTAGTAGAAGTACTCTTTTGGTGATACTTTTATCTTATCTATTTTGACCATCATGTATAACATCATTCTAGATGTTACCAAACTGAATTTCACATCTAGATCATATGGCTAGCTCTTGGTATTACAACATCCTTCCAAATGTTACCAAGTCAATTTTCACCTCTAGATAATATATCTAGCTATTGTATTACACTTGAGAGTCAAGGTGTCAAAGTACAGAGCATGGTCCCATTCAAGTATCCCTTCCAACCTTGAGCTTCTAGAGGGGTGTGTTATATCTACAAATAGACTTAGAATATGAGGATTATGTCACATGCTTCTTAGATACTACCCTTGCAAAGGATATTCTCCATGTGGATGATCTTTCTCTACAAGGAGATCCTCAAGTGACATTTAATATACTCTCCTCTAGTATTGCTCATCGATCTACTTACCTTCTCCGCATGGTTCTCCCTTCCTTGACTTTCTTATCATGTTAGAGGGTTTTTTATAGGAGGATTATGAGAGTCTTTGGTGATATTACATACCACAGACATTTGAGTGTGTGACGGGAGATTTGGCACATAGACAAACATCTACCAATATTGTGTAAAGGGGTAGGCCTATTATGGAGTAGACAACACCTATAACATTTTTGGGTACTTGGGCTCTATAGGCATCCCTACTTTCCTCTCATTTTGTGGTTGTTGATAGGTCAACTTTGGAGACTTATGTGATCAAGGTGGAGGAGGGATCCTTTCCTCTCCATGTGTTGTTGTGGCAGATGAGAGATGGTCTATCTCCACGGGCACCAGAGGACCTTCCATCTTTTGCTTCACTACTGTTAGATTGGAATAGAGGTTTGTAGTCTTCTTTGATGGAGTGATAGTGTCAACATATGCTACTTTCTCTTTTAGTTGACTCATCTATTCCTCGGGCCACAAAAGCATGTCTTTGCTCTTGCTCCGGCAAGGGTGCAAGCTCTTGGATCCTAGCTCAACAATGCATGAGGGCATTTTGACTCGCACTAGCTATTTTCTGTATGATGAGGTTCCACATAGGTTTGGTCCACCCGTATGCATCTTGTTACTCACTTGTGAGTGCGGTTCTAAGTGAATGCAACAATGGTCCATATGACATGGTGTCCTTATAGAGGATTGAGGATAGCTACAGATGATGCCATCACGGATATCATGTTTGCTATGGCACGAGAGAGTGTATATCTTGCTTGGAAGGAGATTTCATTTTCCTTGCAAACATGTGTCAAAGCAGACTTATACTTGGTCCGAGATGATCAGGTGATAGTGGCAGATGTTGTGGTTACAGACCATATGCATGATGCAATTTTGGAGGGAATGATTACTCATCCTCTTGGATGGGCAATGAGTGAGCAGCAACATGCAAGGTCTCCAAGTATTAAGGTATGTAGTGAGGTCACCTCTTTGTTCCTCTAGCATTGGAGTTACATGGGGCGATGGACATGGAGTTTGACACATTTGTCAGGAATGCACGAGAGCTTATCATATTAGACGCCGAGTAGGGTACCAATCTCACTCTCACACTTTGTAGCATGCTTTAGACAGAGTGTGTCCATTACTCTACAGAGACCATTGGCTAATGCAATCCACAATAAAGCAATCACTCTAAGTGGTGCTTTTTTGGATGCTCCAATAGTTTATAGACCTTACTACTTGCATAGCTTGGATATCTTAGGTGCAGTAGGGCAGATTTCTCATATCTATACTATTGGAGCCTAGTTCTATTCTACCTCTTTTGTTTCTCCCCTGTATGGCTTGATGGGGTCTTCCCATCCTTCATGTGTTCTATGTGGTAGCTTTTTTCTCGATATTCGAACTAATGTCATAAGTTTATTCGGAAGGATGGTCAAGATGAATCATCCCTGGATTTTACAGAGTTTTACAGATAATCGAACTAATTTCATAAGTTTATGCGGAAGGATGGTCGATGAATCATCCCGGGATTTTACAGGATTTTACAGCCCAGAATTAGAAGGAACAGGAAATTTTAAGAGGTTTTATCGTTGAGAAGTGAAATGGTCATCTTCGGTGGTGGAGATATTTCTAAATTATCAAGTCGACTAACCCATTTAACAAGGTGTGTAAGAAACTCCCATGCTCGCGAAACTTTACCAAGGGTCGAGGAAACGCTGTGCTGTAGCATCCATCAATGTCCACCCAGAAGCTAAGCTCCTTCATAGAAGCACGTTGCAGCATCGCCAAAGACTTACAGCCTCAAATGGTCGGTCAAACGACCCCATCATTCGTTACATCATCAAACACATCTGCGCATGCCGTTAACCAAGCTTCTCTACAAGGTGTACTTGAACCTTCCCATCTCTGCGCTACCCATGACATCCATCCAGAGAGTCCTCGCGTTTCCTAACTGTAGAAAGAGAGTCCCAGAATGACATCAGAGATGTCGTTCAGAGTGGAAGGGCACGAACATTCACGTTGACCACCTGGCAAGCTCCCTTTATCTCTCGGAATATCATGCTGTTGGTCATCATCTCGAAAGGAAACTCCTCGGATCCTAGTGTGAAGGAGATGTAGAGTCATGACATCTTCCCATCTGTGCTGCATCATCCACTTCAAGGTATTTAACCTCTTGATATTTAGAGAAATGTTTTGACCTCATTATCAATCCCCGAAAGGAAAGCACATCGTAAGGTGTAAACTTGTTTCTTAAATATCGTTGTGTTGTTCCGGTAGGACGCACCAAAATTGAATCATCAACAAAATATCTGAATTCTTGATTCCTTCTTTCACCTGGCCACCTCCAAAGTTGGAAAAACTTTCTATATACATCAAGCTGTCCAGAACTCCAAGCTGGCAGCCCCCAATGTTGGGTATGTTGCCTGCTTGTCAGCCCACTAAATCTGTCGATAAAAACAAAATTTGGTAGATCGTTATAATAAGAAGCTGCTTATGTCCATAAAACAAAAGTGACCACAAGATTTATGTTCTGGTGTCTCGCTCATTCACGTCTAGAATGGCATAAGATATTTTGAAATTTCAACTAGTTGACTGGTTTCCCCATTGACAGAATTAATTGACGTTCAGATCGGTAAAAGTGGAGGGATGGACTACCCGACAGATAACTGTAAGACTGTAGTGTTATTATTGACGTAATGGATCCTTGGTTTCTATTGAGAGAGACTCAAGATCTCAATCGTCTCTTTGCAGATGTACATTCCTTACATATCTGAGATTGGGCATGTGTTCAGTTTTGCTTGCAAAAGGGACGTATACTAAATAAAGATTGACGAAGAGAATACAATATATTCCATAACATGCAGGAATCCCTCTCGTCAATGAAGAAGAACGCAACGCAAGGTTAAGGCAAGGAACATCAAAAGGTTGCAAGAAAGAGAAATTGGAGAGCTGTTCCTGAGAACCAGGACAGTACAAGGTACCGTACGATAGTGAATGACTGTCACCTCAGCGTATCGCCGTGCTTTACAAAAGGGATTGCACAAAACTTAACCAAATCAAACCTACGAATACTGTTTGTTTGTCACCATATGTCGCTCGTATTCCGACGTCTCCACTTTGTTCCAACTGTACGCTAATTTTTTGTTATTACACGTAATTATTTCCTTCGAAGTTTGGTACAGAGGCTCTCTCGCCTTGCCATCAGCGGAGGAATAGTCTCTCTAATTACTTTTCTCCTCGAAATCCATATGAGAATTCTTTCATCGTGACATTCATAAGTCCATAAGGAAGGAAATTCACAGTAAAAAGCAGGAGGAAAGGAGTAGGTCACCTATTAGTAACGAGACTTCTCAACGGGGTAATTTTGCAGAATTGAAAAACCTGCTCGTCAGTCACTAGTCCCGTCATGCTTTAGCTTCCTTGAGAAAATTCTTCAATTGTCAGTCGTTGTGAGCTTGCTTATCATGGGTTCGAGCTCCTGCATGGAATGGGTAGGCATAGGGTTGATCAATAATGAGTCGTTTCATAATTGACTTAAAGTTTACTTCAATTGGGTGGTGTGCTCTTGCAAATGGCATCATTAAGATATATTATTCTTCTACTTGTTTTGAGTACTTTGACGTTACCTTCGGAGATTCCCCTACGATTTGGTCATTGATGTTGCTTGATTTGGTTTTCTCCATGCTTCTGCTGTATAACGTTGATTTGTGATGTTGAGTGACGGGTAAATGTGTCTACCGTAATTGTCTCAATTATTGTGTAATCATGCCTACGAGATTTGGTCCAGATATGGCTCACTGGGGAGGAATAGTTCAAAACGCATCTTCATCGTTAAGTTTGTGAGTTATTCTTCCCTTCAACTGCACAATTCCAGTCAGTCCATCGTACGCTAATTACTACAAGATATGACCTTTGTTGAAGGCTTATCGTACAGGAAAGGGTCGTGCAAGGAATAGCAGCAAGCGAAGCCAAGGAACGAACGAAATCACCAGAAGAACAAAACTTGTGATACACGGTACGCTCTGAGATTAAGGTGGCGGAATAATCTGTGTCAAGAAGTAAAATATGTACCTTCAACTGCCTTCCTTCTCCCTCATGTTTAATCTCTACCGGAATTTCCTTTATCCGAAGTCCTCTTACATCTCGTATGCTCTATTTGGAATTCATTATTTTGTACCGAACAATTTTGAATTTCTATATCATATCTACAAGATACAGGTACTCTATGATGACTTCCAGAAAATCTAGATTGCTAAGGGACAACCTTATTGTTTTTCTAAAAAAGATACCGACCCAGAATTTATTCTCAACTTTAATAATACCAATGAAGCACTGAAAGATACAAACATCGTTCAAAAGTATATTCACGATGTATGATTGCTACTCGACGTAGTTTGCAGTTTTAAGCGACGAAGTTTATGCAGTCAAAAGAAATGAGAAGAGAAGAAAAGAAAAAACCTCGTTGTTTAGGTTTAACGCTATCCAAGAAACGCTCGCTGTACATTTTGGCACTTGCGGAATCATATTATGCTCAACTTTGTTACTCTTTGTGAAAAAAGAAAGTATCTTCGTTCCCAATTTCGGTTCAGATGATTGGTTGGGAAATGGATGTTTTCACCGTTTCATACATGACAAGCTTCAGTGTTTGGTTATGAACCACTAACAAACAGATAACCATTAAATAAAAGGCTTGTGGATTCCTATCTCGTGATTTATTATTTTCCATCTGTTTAAAAAAGTCACATCTACGTCTTTTTTGGGTCACGAACAAACGTCGAGAGTCAGATGCAATAAGACTTTGAAGTGCGCATCAGTCCATTGAGGATGCATGTCTGTATTTCTATTTTCTTGGTTTCAATGCATCTGTCAAATTTAGTATTAGATAATATTAATTTTGATATTAGGATTCTCAGAAGAATGATGGACACAGAAGTTTGTAGTTCTCTAAAATTCTTTTGAACGACCACATAGTTTGGCAATATCGATAACTGTGTTGGCCAAGTTCTGACGAGGAAGGCAATCTTACTTGCGAGTAGATACAGCAGAATCTGAGTGTACCGTACTTTGCAGCAAGATTCCCAAGGAAAGGTAAAAATCGTATCTAATTCGCATGGACCAAGAATATCGAAGACACTCAACCGTGAACCTATTAATTGATTTGTTAACCCCAACTTAACGAGTATCTGGTTGTCTCCTTTAACGAAGTTGGTCATTGAGCAACTTTGGTCCAACAGTTCTCTCCAAACCTTAAATACATCCTTAATGACTTCTCTTGTAACGAACTTTCACTGTTCATCACATCACGTTATGAGATACAGTGTGGTGTTTTCTCTTGTATTTCTTTATCACATCAGAATCACGCAAGTCGTTACAATGGGACGCGAAGATCGAGAGGTAATCATGGATAATTCGGGACTTCTTCCCCTTCGTTATGCTCTATCGACCGTTATGTGATCGTCAGATTGTGTTTAGCAGTCAAGGGATATTAGGTATTAATCTGGTGGAGTGAGACACGAATTCTTCACATACGCGGTAAGTTCTCTCTCTCTCTCCCTTATTTCTGACGTTACATTGCTGGCCAATAACATTTACTGACCTCATTCAGGAAACCACAACGCGATGAAATTGGCACATAGTGACGATGATGGTATTGGGGACCCGCACTGCCACTGTTCCTGAATATTTCCCGCACTGCCACTGTTCCTGAATATTACGCGTGCTCAAAATTTATTTCGTTGGCTTATTTAAGCATGAGACGTTGAATCTACAATAGCAACAGTACGGTGCCGGGCGTAATACCAGTGAGGGCCTCTCTCTTCTCTCGCTTCTATCCTTTGTTAGGAGACGCAGTTGATTCCCTGGCAGTGACGTAACGAAAGCAGATCAAGTACCTATTTATAGTTTTAATTCGTGCACTGTACTTCTGAATGAGACTACCGGTTGTTTTAATTGATGAACATGAGTGGCAATAGGGATTAAAACTTCAGGACTTTTAAGGGTTTTATGTTTCGTGGGATTGGCTTCTGACAGACGAATTCACGTCTCCAGGTACATGCACATTTCACCATCCGAAGTTGTGAGACGGGCGTATGTAGATCCAAGTCTTGAATAGTAAGCGTCATGTGGTCAAATCAGCCGTCGAAATGGGCGAGCGACATAAGGCAAGAGTTGAATGGGAGAAGGGTGATAATGGTAGTCATTCCGGAATGTTTTAAATCGAAATGGAGAATAGAAAAGGACGGAGATATTGCAGCCCACGTGACGATGATAAAGTTTTTAAAATTTCTGGAGGCAGAAGAGTTGCAGGATGAAGTAAGTCGTGTAGGGGATGATGTACGTAGCGCTTGTGTGGATGCACCTGAGTTTCCCCCACCTTTGAGTACTTCTCACTTCAAATCTAGGTCAAAATCATCCAGTGCCGCTGCCGCCTGCTCCCGTCGATAATGTCTCTTGACATAAAGTCTCCCAGACTCTCTATCCTCCCCAAGTCTGTCCGCTGACCTTGCATGACACTGCCCTTTACGCATTGCTTGCACTTCTCTTTATTTGTTCCCTTTGCTCTCCTACTGCAGGGTCGTCTCCAGCACAAGTCCTATCCGAGAACAGTCCTACATGCTAGTACCAGTGCTAGTGTACCTGAATGTGGGACAAAGGCAGTGGTTATCTTAAGTTGAATTAACCACCTGCCGGAGAAAGTGACGGAAAAGTGCTGATTAGAGCTCCCCTCCAGCGAAGGGAAGCCGAAAGTAGTGGATGTCATCGGTATTGTAAAGCTGACAGTGTAGTTGGTACGAGGTGCCTAACCAGAGTTTACGGTAAACCCGGTAAGGCATGGACGTTTAGAGAAACCTGCTGTTGACTGCGGGAAAGAAGGAAGTAGAGAGATGTCGAAGAGGGAAGGCAGCGGACACGCGTCGTGTGATGCATGAAACACGGGAGGAGATTTTTGGGGAGGGGGAAAAGGCAGGCGTGCAATGAACTCCCCTTCCTTCTGCTTTCACCACGTCAGCAAGTGCCAGCCAGCCAAGATCCGCCCTATATTTGCCTACAGTATCAGTTCAGTCTGACGTGTATGAAGCCCGTGCTGATGGGGCAGTCCGTACACGTTACGATTGGCTGTATTGACCTCCTGTGGATTCATGTGGGACAAAATGACCGATTGGTGGTTCCCCACCAAACCATCCAAGCAGCCCTTCTCCGTAGTGGTCCACCTCGGTCTTCAGAGACGCTAATAAACTAAAGCAAAACTGTCCCTACTCCCAAAGTCCTCTCACATCTTGGATAATTTGTCAAGCCATCTCTTTACTGCTCAAGGTAACAGAAAAGGTAACTTAAACTTAAATACAAGAGATTTGAGATGGACTTAAAATGTTAAGTAAATTTTAAAATTTATGTAATTAGAATAATATATTAGGCTGGTCTTAAGAACTCAAAGGGAAACCTCCAAATATTATAGAAGAGAGAATATTTTAAGTTTTTGAAGTAAGGAAAATAAGTTTAGTCTCATTTTAACTAGGTTTTTAAAAATTAAAAATTAATTTAGCACTTCTATTTTATAAAATTCAATTATTATGTGAAGTAAAAAGGGTTTCAAATTTACCATTAAAATATGGCATAAAAATTAAATATTCAGAACATTTTATAGGGTATTGGAACATCATTTTTCTTCGAATATTCTGATTTTCATAAAAGGAAGATAATTTTCATCCTCCTTGAAGAATTGCTGGTTAAGAATGTTCAAAAGATTTAGAGTTAAGTCTCTTATTTTACTCTAAACGAGATTGAGTGAATGTCACCTCATGTATACTTTACCCCTCAACATTGTTCGTGATCGTGGTCAACTCACTGGGAAACTCTTCTCTGCAACTTCATACTTCGAAAGGATTATTGCGTGAATTACATGCAGAATACGGCTGAAGTGGAAGTAACCACAATTAAACGTATCCTTTTCGTCCCACTTTCCCTGAACACCGAGCATCTACTTGGTAACGAAGACAAAAAAGATACATGGATGTGTATTCAGAAACAGTAATGAGGATCTTACTTCCTTTCCCTTGAATTTTGGGTGATGGGAAACATCTATGTGAAGCTAAACGACATGAAACTTCAAGAGCGGAGATGTGCAGTGTGCTGAAGAATCAAAAGATTCTCTCTATACGCTTCCCGTACCTGGAGTGGTATTGCGATCACGACTGCCAACATTGAGGGAGAATCTCTTAGAGAACCTTTGCCAGGAGAACCACCAGGCGTGCGGTAGTTGAAACCTTTTCAGATGAACGAAGTGGTGCTGATGTTGGCGGCAGCTACACAAACTTTAACAACGGGAGGAGGAGAACCCGGGAGCTGACGTGGTCCTCAGCACGCTGACAGGAGGCTCCGTGATTCGACTGTCACTTGATACGAGAGTGAGTTCCTTGGGATCAAATCATATCGCGCCATATCAGACGAGCTCGTCTGACCGACGGAAACGGAGAAGGAAGGATGTGAAGGAAGGAAACCCCGGAAGGAATGTGGGCAGGTCCTGTGCAGAGAGCTGGTGCTGTTTCCGTCGTTCTTTCTTTCGTTCTCTTTCTGTACAAGTGAGCTCGTCTGGATGCAAGTAGTCCTGCCGCGGCTGCTGCATTTCCTGAAAGGGAAAGGAATGCCTTCAAAATTTCAGTGCCTGCAGATTTGATTCTGGTGATCTCGGGAGGAGAGAGGAAAGGAACGAGGCGCGGCAGACGTGACGAGATTACATGGAACCAGAGACTATAGTTTTTGTATAATTTATCGTTGGAGACGGAACACGACAAGAGTCGGAGAGTAGTTGAACAAGAGGGGAATGAAAGGGAAGGGGAGGAAATCAAATGCATCCATAAGTGCGTGAAGTAATTATAGTGTGGAAACGAACACAGGTTGGAAATCGAGAGGAGGAGAACATGGTATGGTGGGAGTCGATTGCTTGGTGAGGAAACTGATTGTGTGGAATCCGCAGGAAGGATAGCGGTTTTTGATGTATCAGTGAAAGAAGGAAGACGTGATTGTCTTGATTGCACACGTTTATGAATGCGTTTCAGGGAAATAAGTAGAGGAACAATGAGCTGGGAGGAAGGAGACGCAGGAGGTGACGATGGCGGAGGAGGACAAGAGCGGCAGCATGGGAATGAAGAAGTAGATGGCGTAGAAGAGAGAACCAGCAGGGAATCACTCACGTACGGAGGGTGTTCGAGTATTTGGACTCACAGTGACTGAGGATTTAGTGGCTGAAGCGACGAGTTCAGCAGAATTGTTGGAAGATGATGGCCGTGTTGTGCCTCAGTGGTCGTTTAGCGCGGTCGCACTTAGAGGCGAGTACTTTACTTGGTAGTAGTATTTCATCGCCTCGGATCTAAGGTCGGGTGGACGAATGCGGATGGATCGTGCACAGGACTGGTGGAAAATTTTCTTTCAACATCGACCCTAGGACAATCTTGGATAGAATTAGCGCCGATATGTTTCGAAATTTTTGTTCGTGAAAGGCAAGAGGATCTCCAATTATTTTGAGCTGATTTTTGTGTAGCTAGTGGCTCGTACATGATGGAAAGCCAGTGAGAAATAGTTGTTAAGGTGCAGGGGTTTCCTCCGGGCAGCTAGAGCAGGAGGACAGGACTCTGTCTGTGAATCCGTATGATTCTGCAAGTTCGACACGGACTGAAGTTAAATTTGATGAATGAGTGGAATAGAGAGGGTGTTTCTAGTCGTAGCGTGGACTTCTTGTAGTTGGAAGTGAAGGAGCACTCCTAGGAGTAACAGATGAACAAGGTTGTGGATCTTTGACATGGAGGAAGGTGGTACAGATAGGTGTGAAGAGTTGCTACTGTCAAGGATTTCCAATTACAGGTTGAAGGATGGAGGATGACGAACCTGCAAGGCTTATGTTGTTGACTATGATGATGAGGAAAGTTATGAAGTATATACGGCCCTGTAGGGGCCAAACTGTCGAGAGTGAAATGACTTGTGCAGGGATGCACTGGAGTGCGCAGCCAGCCGCCAAGGGTGGTAAGGATTTGGTCCTCGACCATATTATTCTGGACATGACTGGTGACTCGGTGCCTCTGGAACAGATTACCGACGAGTCTGTTCAACGTGCTTTCCGAAGAAAGAAGCGTCTTCTTCGGAGATCAAACACCGTGTTAGTATCACGCTTGGCCATCATGGTAAGCATCAGCTTTTCACCAACTCTAGAACTAAGACTACTGTTGACTTATCTCTTCGAGTTGCTCCTATTGAGAGCTAGACACGGGTATGGAGACCGAGAAAGAATTGCTCAGCTGAGCAGTTGATGACAATTCCAGGCATACTTTTTACATCGATTGCTGTCATGGGGATATAGTCCAGTTTCTCCTTTAAAACCTTCAATCATGTGCAGTTTGGCTGGATCTTCACTGACCAAATCTAGCTGTTCCTCAATTGCCATGATTTGGTGGATTGAGATTCACGATGTAAATCTAGCCGATGGGAACTGGAATCTAGAACAGTAAGAGACATCGTAAAAGAAGAGAACAGCAAGAGACTTGTGCAAAGGATCTCGGATCGTTCAGTGGAGTTCTTAGGAGAAGCTTAGCAAGGAGCACGTTAGCGGTACTTGATTGGTGACCGAAGTGGGGAGTAAGTTTTTACATCTGGCCAACAATTCTGCACATTCGGGCCTGAGAGGCCTCAACATCCAAGTGTGCGAAAAGTGAGTGAGTGAGTCATAAGTTCCACGATTGGATTTGGTTCTCATGATAAGTTCAGTACACCATATACCTGGCTACATTGTCCGATAACGAATTGCTTGTCCGGTGGTATGCCATTAGTCCACACGGTAAATGTAGATGAAATATTGTTCACGCACAATGTTTTCATTTCTAGAGCATGATGTGTCACGCATTCCACAGAATCGGAAGATAGTCATAGTTGATCGATTGACTTATCCGCTGGCATCCGAATGATCTCATAAGTCGCCTTCAGTTCCCAACGTATCAAACGCGGCGATAACTTACTTCTCAGTCATTTGGGATCGAGATGACGAATTACTAGCTTGATTTGTCCGTTGATTAAGTCTCTGACTATATTTTCTCTGACTACTTTGACTGATTGAGTTTGAGATAGTCGACTAGTCAAGTGATCAGGATATAGGAATTGAAGACCTTTCCTCTGGTCATATTAGACAATTTTCGTGAAGTACGTAACTCAATCCTCTTTTACGCCAATGTTTCAAAAACATGAACTGACAAGACGTATATCAAGAGCTTGCATCAATTTCCAACAAACCTCAGTTTTCAACTAGTCCCATCTGGGTAGATTAGTGACATTGATTGTAAGTTGAAAGTTTCAGTATATTGTCTCCTTCAATAGCTAGATGCCCTACTCAATGCTATTACAGGATATTGGTGTCTTTTGAGTGCTGCAAAGAACGGTCGTGATTGTGAGTCGTCGGTTAATCAAACTCTCCACTTACTTACTAACCTTGTTGTAGCCAAATGGACGGTCTAGCTGGCAGGGAGTTTAGTGCTCAGACCTTCATGGATGATGATGTTTGTGAAGGTGATGGACTAGCTACTTAATGGATTCAGCAATCTAAATTACTCTTTAACCTAATGCAATCTAGATCATCCTCTACGTGTCTATCTAGCTACCAGATTGTGTAAGGGTAAATGTTGGCGCAATCAATTGTGCTTTTCATGTATTTTATGCCCATAATAATGATGTTCAGATGCTTGTGTGTTTTGATTGTAACAAGAAGTGTGGATCATTTTGGCTTTGCAGGCGCTTGTGGCGATTATGCTTGTTGTCACTACGCTTCTAACCTGGTACTTCACTTCGACGTATAGTGCAAGATCTGTGAGAAGCCTTGCTGGTGTTCTTCGCAGGCAACTTCTGCGCAGCAGTTTGCAAGCCATGGCATCTATTCTTGGAGAAGTATACAACACTACATTGGTGTTGAGCTCCTTACATCAACAGGTGTATCTTGCGGCCGCTAATAAAACATGGGAATCTGTGGAGCTGGAGGTAAGAGATTAGAACCTTTAGTTTTACCAAAGTAGGCTACATGTCAACTAATTTTAGAGATTCTCATAGTGTTGTAAATTTGCTATTTTTCTTGAAATTCTACGGAGAAATCACTCTTTTCAAGTCCTTCCAGAATCTTCTTTTGGAAATCACAACCAACGTCATGTCAGACTGTCGATGAGCAATGCCGCTTGGACTCAATCTATTTTTTCTTTTTTATTCTGCAGCTACGACAAACGAATAGAGGAGTTTTCAGGGCTCAACGTCAGTATTCTTCTGTCGCGTTTGTCTCGGACCTAGGTCTTGTTACCGATTACACAAGATCTAAGAACAAAGATTACTTCTTCTTTGTGAACGAGACTTATGGGAATGAACAGTCTTGGTATTACCAGGTATTTGATCAGAAGGTGCAGCAGCAATCCTTTCTTCTTATATTCAGATTAATCGTAGGTTCATGATTACAAGTAGCATCAAGTCACACGATTTTTTCTGTCATGCGAAATTCGATCACCCATCTTACTTAGTCTTCATTCCTCTGCCGCATTAGCAGAATGTGACAGGGGCTGTCGATGAAATTGGTCTGAAACCGCCGACGAAGAAGAGGAATCCTCCATATCCCATCAGTGCCCAAAATGTACTGAACAAAAAACCTGAAGAGGTATTCAACGTTGACCACAACTTACGACCAGAGACCTCATTATTTGTAATGCAACTATGCTGACAGAAATTCCATGTTTGTGGTTTTACTCTACGTTCTTTGTAGTCTATCTTGCTCATCGACCATGATTTGCCATGTTGTCTTTGTTAGGTGTATTGGACTATAGCCCCTAGTTTGAATGGGGAGCCGGTGGTGTCACCGGCAGTTCCTGTAAAAGACATCAACACCCAGCAATTTTTGGGGTTAGCAGCAATTACAACAACTTTTCAGTACTTGAACCGCTATTTGGCCAACGTAGACCTTCTGGACGGCTACCTTTATTTTGAATGGTAAGAACCAGATTGTATACCAGACTTTCAAGTTCAATATGTTAAGTCAGACACCCAGGTTTAGACCTTTCGTTGGTCACTATATTACCAAAGGTTTTTACTTTGGTGCAAACTTTCTGATAGAAAAGATGCGTCGCAGGAAGAACGGCTCAGATGATTCTGCAATACTTGCTGTATCATATGACAATGCGAACGACGTCTTTGTTAGTCCTCAAAATGCATCAAATCCAATTGTGAGGGCTGCTGCAAAATTTTTGGACTCCACAATTGGCTACAAAGTGATGGGGCGGACTGAAACTCACAGTGATAATGTTGTACTGCTGGGTCATAAGTATTACATCGACACTATGCCCCTTACACAAGAACCTTACGACAATTTGAATCTGGTGCGTGTGCATCATTTGTCCTTACTTGGTCGGTTACTGCCGCGGTTCTACTTTGAAGCTGGTCTGTTCCATATTGCACGATCCTCATGATAGTAGGCATAAAGTCCTCCCTCCTCTAGCACAGTTCCGTGTTTCGTCACAAGCTCGCCTCCATGGCTTTCTATATTTGCAGACTGCAGTCGTCATTGTACCACGGGTATCCATCATGGGAAGAATAGATGCGCGGAATCGGACTGTTATCGGCGCATCAGTTGGTACAGCCATTGGTGTCCTCATATTGGGTTGCTGCTTTATATGCTTCCTCACCAGTAAGATGAGCACCGAAATGCATCTGCGTCAGGAGCTTATTCGCCAGCTGGTGGGTAAACATCGGGCAGAGCAATCTAGCAACTATAAAAGTCAGTTTCTAGCAAATATGAGGTGAGTTGATTATTCTTTACCACTTGGAAAAGCGATGATGTCATCTTTAAAACACGTCATGAGCAGGATAGGACCCATTCCCTTTAAAGCGTTTCTTTCCAGCAATGAAAATTAATTTTGATCCGATAGGCTTTCCGTGTGATTCTCCTCAAATGATACCGAACAATGGAGTGACCACACATTAACTGTGATCAATGCCATTGTTCACCACATGAAGTAGATCATTATCGGAGACTCACTAAAGTCTCAACGAATATTGCTACATTCCAATACGCACTCAGACGATAATGCTTCTGAGGGTTTATGTTTGTTTTCAGTATGGCTGAAGGATACATGTAAGTCAGTCTAATATTGGTTGGTCAATATGCAGTCATGAGTTGAGGACTCCAATGGCAGGTATTATCGGCCTGCTGGACTTGTTGTCTTGTGATACTTTGACATCCGAGCAAGAAATTTCTGTGTCTCAAATTCGGCGCTGCGCTACAGGACTTCTTGCCCTTGTTAACAACGTTCTGGATATTAGCAAGGTACATCCCTTGAGTTCATCCTTCGGCAGTCGCAGTATTCTAAGGACTAGAGCTGATAGTGTGTTCATTCTTCACCACTTGGTATCTGTTGGTATGCGCCTACACTATCTGCCCCAGTAACCTTCCTTTTATTGGAGAGAGGTCTTACAAAAGTGGCGTGCAGTCTTTATGGCATTGCTCCATTAGCTGTAAACTGTATTCATCTTGGGTAAGCTACGTAGATGTGCTCCTATATTTTTCATCACTTCTGTTGAAGTGCACTAACCCAGAACTTGGTTCTACCCGGCACCGGCCTGTAGTGTAACCCCTGGTTTCTGGCTAGCCTTGATACACTGCAACACCGTGCTGTGCTGTAGTTTACGTTGTCTGAACTACTAGCTGACGTACACCGTTTTCACACCGGACATAAATAATATTTGACGTTGTGCTCTGTGCACATATTATGAAACTGCTTATTGGTATCATTGCTTGTTTTATTGGCACTTATGGATGATTTGTCGTAAATCATGTCCTATCTCTCGGTCGGGATATGTGTTTTGCCTTAACATTTCCTCTATCCGCATGAACATTCTTCATATGTCGATGTCCTTTTGCTGTGCGGATTAATCTCACCGCGATGTTTTTATCTTATGTTTGCAAATTATAGGTCGAAGCCGGGAGGATGGAGCTGGAAGTAGTCCCATTCAGTATCGAGGATGAGCTTGAATCTTTGGTGGACATGTTTGCAGCCCAATCACATGGATCGGGGGTTGATGTTACTCTCGACTTAGCAGGTAGGTTGACCTGGAACAGCACTTGAGAAAAGCAGGTTAGACTTGTCAAAACAGCATGGCCCCAATTCTGAGTGGATTTTGGAGACGCAAAGTGGCCTGACCAGTCCACGAGTTGCTTCGTGAGCTTATTATACTTCAGGGAGTAATTATTTCAGACTGTCACTCTCTGATGGTCCCCTTGTATGCAGATGATATTCCTTCAATTGTGAAAGGTGACTCTACCCGTCTACGCCAAATCTTAAGCAACTTGCTCTCGAACTCAGTGAAGTTTACAATCCAAGGACATGTTCTAGTTCGGGGTCATGTCGATCAGTCGCTACTCGAACCAGGAGGAAAGCATCCAGATCACAGTCTCATGCATGCTTCTTGGCGGGACAAAGGTTCTGGTCCAATAACATCTGGATTGGAGAACAAGCTGGCCGTCGTGTTTGAAGTCGAGGACACGGGTGAGTATGTTCTCCTCAGTTTTATTTACACGTCATAGTTCGATCTGCCTGCATTTTCTTTTGGTTCAAAGTTCGTTTTCTGATGATAAGAGGCGTTTCTGTTTCTGCTCTACAGGGTGTGGGATTCCGGTGGAGTTACGTGAAACAGTGTTCGACAGTTTTGTCCAAGGGGATTCCTCCACTACTCGCACTCATGGAGGTTCCGGGTTGGGGCTCTATATCGTCAGGTCTCTCGTGAATTTAATGGGAGGGGAAGTTGCAGTTGTCCCACACCAAGGGCCTGGAACTTTGATGCGTTTTCATGTAGTTTTAGAGAAGGCTTCCGAACCTGTGGTGGAGAGATTAAGCTCCGTCGTTGCTCGACCAATAAGCTCACCGTCTCCTGATGGGCTCAATTCTTTGTTAGGATCTCCGTCGAATCTTTTTGCGCCAGTGAAAGCACCATCACCAGAGGTGCTGGAGCGAACTCAAGTTCTTGTAGCGATGGAAGAAAGTGCTGCACAAGGCGTCATAGTGCGCTGGTTAGAGAGAAAAGGGTTGAGGGTGACTTGTATCAAGGTGTGGGAGGAGATCATTCCTGCACTTGAAGATATGTGCAAAGTCGCGGCAGCAGATCCGAAGTCTATGAAAGATGTCGGAACCCATGACCTAAGTCATTCTGTTATGGATTATCCTCCTTCAGTTCCTCTATGTCAAAGTCCCGAGTCCAGCAGCCATGTTTCCGAGAGTATGTTAGAATCTGTAAATTTTCCACCAATATTGACCCTTGTTGATGTAACTATGCATCCAAGCATGCAAGTCGGGTTAGATAGTACGTTCACAGACGCCGGTGTTCTCGGTTCTAGAGATAACTCTTTGTGCAGATCAGATACCGACAAATTACCACCACATATGCAAGATCTTCTGGACCGTATGGTAAAAGTCCACATTCAGAACTCGGTCGCAGTCGCATGGTTAGTGGCACCTGATTGCGGGGCAAGGTGGAAGCAAGCTCTGCAGGCTGACAGGTGTTTCTTGGTCATAAACAAGCCACTGCATGGCAGTAAACTCAGGAGACTGCTACCGCTTATGTCTAGTGCTGGGAAGATGGAGCAGCAACACTGGGAACTCAACAGCTACCAGTCCACTAGCCCTTGTACGCCAAGGCTTAGAACAACATATTATGACGGCGAGAATCTGATGACTCGTGCTCCCGACTTCAGGGAACTGTCTGGATCATATGGCTGGACCCCGAGTGACAGATCAATGTCTGTTGTGCAACCCTCTAGCGATGAAGATCTGATGTACCATAAACCTCAACTTGCTTCTAAGAATTATGGAGACGGTGGTCTGAATGCCACCTATTCAGACCCTCTAGAGAAACCTCGGAGGCAACCCTTCGATGGACCAGATAATTTGTTTGTGCAAGAAATGACTTTGAAAATGAATCCTTCGCAGAATATCTCTTGTAAAGGGTTGCCTTTATTACGACAAGTCCTGCTTGTGGATCTTCCATACAGCTCCGACGACAATCACGGGATGAGTCCAGGTTTCAGTACAAGTACCCCCCAATCACCTACTAGTGGTCTTATCACTCCTGAAGGTGTCGATGCCACAGCAGACGGTGTCCAAGAAGTAAGGAAGGATAGCGCAATCAGCAGAGATCTTGAAGAGGAATGGAGCGGGCCTGTAATAGATTTGAGTCTGCCCAGTAGGATTCATAGGAGGCAAAGCTTGTTATCTGGATGCTCACCAAGCCTCCATGAAAGTGGCCATGGAGCTGTATCCGGCAATGAGACTAGAACTGCGGTGGATATCAGTACAAACAGCATAATGAATCATTTGACCGGGACCGGGGGTGTAGGACCGAAAGCGCTTGCCAGTATACATATTCTTCTTGTAGAGGACACGCCCGTCTTGCAGAGACTTGCTAGCATGATGCTAAAGAAGCTTGGCGCCAATGTGACTGTAGTAGGAGACGGCCTTCAAGCTGTTAACGCTGTTGCTAAAGCAGTAGAAACTTCGGACGCGGAATACGCTGATGGTGACAGTGTCCCTCCAGATGTCGGCCAGTTTGATCTCATACTTATGGATTGTGCGGTAAGTCTTTCACTTCTTGCGAGTGTTAAATACATTAGCTGCTTCGTTGTCGAAGTACTACAACTTTTCTAGGAAAGGGAACTTTGACATTTTGCCTCTAGGATTTTTGTTAGGATTCTGCACATTCTTGATAGGCATCATATCGTACTGCCATCAGCATATATTGTAGTTTTGAGCACACTGCAGACTCAGTGCAATAACTCATATGATGGATTTAGGTCGTAGAATGATATTTTGGAGATGATATATGCATATGGCAGACATAACAGCGATCTTACTTGGTTTTGGTTCACATTTTCTGCTTGCAGATGCCAGTTATGGATGGTTACAGTGCAACTAAAGCCATAAGGGCAGCAGAGGAGAACACCAGCCGGCATATCCCGATCGTAGCTCTCACTGCGCATGCGTTGGCAAGTGATGAAGAGCGGTGCCTCTCTGTTGGTATGGATGCGTACTTGACAAAGCCCATAAATTGCAAGCTCATGGTATCGACCATCCAAGATCTTGTTTCCAAAGGGAGAGGAGAAAGTCCTCCATCTTGTAATGAGCCAAATGCTACCTCCTCTCCTAACACCGGCAGCTAGTGTAGAGTACTTCAAACCTCTGTGGCGTAAGCCACGAGAAATGCAGTCATGAGGTGAACGCCAAACTTCGTGGACTTACAGTAAAACATCCATTTCTTCTTGCCCTGTGAGCCTTGATTAGCCTCCTACTTTGGGATATATATTAGAAATAGGTCTTGAAAGTCAAACGATAGAATCCTCAATGCTAGGCAGAGATGACATACAGAGTCATCAGAGGATAAAGTGCGCACTTTGTTCATATCTTAGAACATGCCAACTGAAGTGCAGAGAAATTAGTCTTCATTTTGTTAAGAAGGTAATTATAGGATAACAACTATCTAGGGTTGGCCAGCCAGAAGTTTTGTTAGAACTTGAAAGCTGAGTTGGTCCTTAACATCACGTGAACTAAAGATATTTACCTTCAGTCTTGAAAACAGAGTCATGAGCTTGTAGCTGGCCATTCATTAGGTGATGTCATGAGGTTATGAAGTCCTTTATGCATGGGAGTTCTGGATACACGCAGGTGGCGTATGAGCACACATGCGGGACTTAGATTCTAAGTTCCAATGTGCATCACGCGTGTGTCAAAACCGTCAGCAGGTTCAACTGATCCAATGGAAGACAAAGTGTGTAATTTTGCCACCTTTAAGTCAATGAAAAGCCGACGGTCAGCTCTTTCTTCTCCTGCTAGTTGAGGAATGCTAGTTCTCGATGGGCCCAACGATCAGGAAGAGGAATGTTGATTACCCTTCATGAGCTGTAGCTAGAGTATTTTGTAGAAACCAGGCTTCAAGTGTCTTTATTATTCTCATGAGAACTTGACTATTACGAATAGACCAATTACAATTGTCTCTTCCTCCTCACCTGTAAGATAAAGTTGGCTGGATACGTCATCCTTGTGGCTTCATCTTCTGTATATACGGAAGAAGATGAGTACGAAAGCTTCTTATGTCAGAGGTAGAAGATTGTGACTCGCCTTCCACCAAATCGTGTAACTTCAGAAGTATTTCCTCACTTATAAGAGTTGCCGAGACGCGTCGTGTATTTAAATCTGTCAAAGCCATGCCAGGTCTGGGGAATTCTTTAGCTATCGATGGATTCTATGAACTTCCAGGATTACAGGGTCGCTGTACTCTTCATTACCTTGTTCATCGAATCCTTCAGTTTTCTGCCTATCGTTTATCTTCAGTATTGTTCAGTCCGTCCGTTCTTCGTTGCGGGGTAACGGCTGTTCATGACGGTCACCTTGTCCATCTGGAGTAAGAAAGCTTACGGTATCTTTCTTCAGTGCTGCTCTGACGTTTTCTTCATGCACTTTGCGCAGGTGTGTTTCAACTATCGTTGTACTTAATTGTTTTGTTTTTGTAGATTTAGGTTGATCGGTCTTTTTGCTACAGTAAGTAGAAACAAAATATCAAAGAGCTTTCCACTTATTTTTAGATGGTAATGGGAGGTCTAAGTGAAGTCCAGGCTCTTTATCTGGCACTGGAGATGGCTACCAACTTTGAGCTGTTCACTGTACATTGCACTTTTAATCACACCGACGCACATACTATTCTCTTAGTCTCCTGCTTGCAACTACTCTGATTTGAAACCTGGTAAATGTCCGAAGTCCCTGGATGAGTAGAGCCACCGCCTGCACAGTACAGAATCATCAAGAAACTTAGGTGGGTTATATATGATTCTCAACCTCAGGCAGTGAACAATTTTGTTCTACACTATCCATTAATATAGTTATCTAACAGTTGGAATTCTCGAAATTGCACACTGCCATTCAGTTGTTTAATTCACTTTCGTACATTAAATGAAAACTCGACGTTATAGAGAATTAATCATGGCACGGTCTCATCGGTTCTCATCGTACCAATCTTCTTTTGGAATTAAGATTGTCTTTCTTGTTGGGTGTATGTCGCAATCTGAATTTGGACATCATCGAAAATGTATTTCTTCGATTTTAAATATGTCTAGTTCTTGAAAGGATTTGCAATGCAGGTATTAAAACAATGACATCTATTAAAATAATCCATTGGTTGAATTTCTGGCCGTCTAAATTTCTGCGAGGGCCAGATGATTTGCTTTCCCGTTCTGATATCACCCGTGAAACTACATGACTTTATGCACTAGCGCCAGAAGTGGTGACCAATTATCTTATGTCAAAAGCTCCAGAACTAGGAATTGTGTTACTAGGTTGGGTTGGCAACATTATTCATCACTTGACCCTTCAAATGATGTCAAGGTTCCTCAGTATAATATCGTCCAAGAATTTCAATTTTTAGCAGAGGCAAGCAGGACTTGTCTCCAGATAGCGATATCACGATCAAGATCCAGGTTATTGTGATCTGTGACCCATCATTACAATTCGACTTTCTAACATCCTACCATTGTCTTACAGGTTAGAACAGAACGCTTCGCTACGAGATATTGGTGCTCTGTCAATCACATGTTTAGGCAGAGGGCTTAAGTAAGCTTTCGTGCCCAACTGTTGTTCTCATTTTAGATATAGAAACGATTTCCAGGTGGCAGCCTGTTGAAAAGAAGCTCAGGACCTACATATTATATAGAAATCTCACACTAGCTGCCGAACCAGAACGAAGGTGCCTCGGTAGATACAGCCAGCAACGCCAGCTGAAAGACCCAAATGCAGGCAAACATCGTTGCAATTCTCACTGTCCAGGAATCTTCGGAAACCATTGCTTCGGAGATTTGTATTAGTAAATCTAATAATGTTTCGTTAGTGGTGTAAATCGCTGGGTCGCATTATTGCTGACATATGGTATGTACAATGGGAAAACGCCTGGAAAGTGGCGGCATAACCCTTCATGTTAACATAATCGCCGTCGTTTGAGAAAAATCGATCCACTACCCTTGAAACAACTTCTCCATTCTGCAATATTCGTCTCCGTCTCCCACAGCCAGCAATAATACGTTGGTGCATTGCACTTCCATAACTCCTCGTAGATGCATTGGTGCGGCAAAGAAATTGGTTGACGAAAGTGAGAGATCCACTTTCAGTCGGATTAAGATTTCATGTCCTGTAACTGCACTAAAATTAGTTTTAACATGCATGTGCTGCTTCCATAGGACGATTTACATTTAGCTTCGGAAGAATTGCCAGATGCAATGTACGTTGACTACGCTATTGCACAGCGACGCTAGGAAGCGTTAAAAATGATCAATATCAGGACGAGAAGTGGAGCGGGCATACAACAAACTCTTACCTTTCCTTGAAATGCTCGGCCAGATGGGAAGTTCAGTCTGTAGCACAGACTGAACTTCCCATCTGATTGACATAGGATTCCTTCATGAGTTGAGGTACCCTCGCCGATGTCCCAACCTAAATCTTGAAAAGCTTGACAACGAGCTCTCTGAAGACGAGTATCAAGATGTCTATCAGCACCTCTAACATGTTCACACGCTGCACGCGCACGCCATGCCGTGATGGAGCCAACATCTACATACAGGACTGTTGGGCATATGCATTAGGAAGACATACGAATTCCAATTACAAAGCAAAACGTTCCTCACAACAGATGGATCATACCTCAAGGAAGTGAAATTCATAAGATTAAACATATGGTTCCATGGTTACAACACATAGACAGAAAGAATTTGGACGAGCGTCTATAGAAATCTCGACGGGTCAGTTTCTACATCGGGACACATCCAATTTCAGACCGATGGAATACGAGTTTACCTACAGCTAGAGTATCAATGTGAATGCAGAAATGAGAACAGGATTCTTCCACCTTGATGCCGGTTGTGGTATCCAACAGAAATGCTACGTATATCATTGAGCTTGTTGAGTGTGGTCCATTCCTTCATGTGGGAATAGTAGGAGCACGCCGCACGCTCTTTCTCAGTGGCCAGGTTGCGCAGTTCTTGCTTCTACTCGAGTTTACTTGCTTCAACCTTTCAGTTCCATTTCGTCGATTTTCGGTCTTCTCAATTGCAGTTTTGGGTCGGGTACACATGCTTTCCACTACTAACCTCCCTGATTGCTGAGATTCTGCCGATCCCGACGATCTTAACCTTGTCTCGTTAAAGGAGCTAAGACTCGACACATTAGACGAGGAGATGGTGGACACGCTATTCACTCTTCATCTCGCTGATTTGTGAGAAGATTCTGCGGATCCCGATGATCTTCACCTGCCTCATTAGGAGAGGAGCTAAGACGACTCATTAGACGAGCTACGACTCGACACCTTGTACGAAGAGCTAAGACTCGACTCATCAGAAGAGGAGCCAAGACTTGACGCATCAGAAAAGGAGGTAAGACTCGACGCATCAGGAAAGGAGGTAAGACACGAAGCATCAGACAAAGAGCCAAGACTCGACTCACTAGAAAAGGAGCTAAGACTCGACGCAGTAATTATCCCACTTTCGGTCACTTTTCGGCACCACTTTCGGTCGCCCTCGCTTCGTGCCATGGAAGTCGTAGACGGCATGATTGCAGTGGGTCGCACCTTAAAGTTTGCTCCCCATAGATATATGATGTTCAAGTTACTCAATCCGTCAAGGGTTAGCGTGAACTGCCAGTTCCTCGAATCTCCATTGGCTGTAGACGTACGGCCCCTTTCATGAGATCCCCCACTTCTAGTTCGCAGATGTGTAGATCTGAGGCCATGGTGGCTTGCTGGATTGTTGATAGTTACAAGTCTTCACCCTGATGATCTCCAGCTTCTCACCCTTGTAGAGAGCGCTGCCGAATCCAATAATATCAGGGTGATCCTGCCCTTCCACAATCATCAAGCCATTGATATGTAGAGTTCATCTGCATAGCAGCTGTCGTTTTGGTTCCGAACGTCACAGTTTTCTTTTCTCTTGTTTCTAGTTTCTGGTTTCTCGTTTATGATCTAATTTACCTCCACGTGAACAAACAAATGCACGTGATTTGTCCGTCTTTTATGTTCCGGTAATCGAGTAAAGATAGGTTTGTGGGCTCCAAAATTCTAAACAAAAATTTGACTAATCCCCGTTAAAGCTCCCAGTGAACGCAGACAAAGAAACTCGAGTGCAGTACACAGACCACCCCATCGAGATGAAGCTATTGAAGCTCTAGATATACGTAAGAACCAGTAACCAGCAGCCTACTTAGAACCAAGAAGCAATCTGAGAATTACGTGCGTGTGAGATAGTTTGACGGAGTCCAGAATATTGATAGGGTTGTTCAAGTATTAAGCGCAAGGAGTAGGAGTATTGGGACTCTCCCAGGTAGAAGGAGCTCGTTACGGCACAGTGAAGACATGTATTGCTTATTCAAATAAATTGCTTGTAACAAGAATTTATGCAGCGAACTGTACAAGATCTTTTAACGCTGTCCGTAAAGTCAAAAAACTGACGTTAAACTCCTAGTTAGGAGTAGTTATTATACACCTGAGTGGACATTATTCTGCGAGTTCTGCCAAACTCACAAACCCTTCGAAAACTAATTTCCTGTGAAGTTACAGCGAGTTTGCTCAGGAACTTTCTCGTCGCCTAGAGCAAACTTCTTGTCGACATCAGACTTATCATCACTGTCCGCACTTTAAAATCTAATATCATGTACCGTCATGCCCATCGCTACCTCAAGTTGACTCCAGTTTAATCCAAATTTTTTATTTTCCAAGTCAGTTTCCACGAGTTTGAGGGAAACTCGCTTCTACTTTGCGGACGACGTACTTGCATCACATTTGCTTCCGATACTCAATGTACAGCATTCTTCACTCTGATATGATGCAACAATGCTCCGGGATTCACACTTACCGTGCTGTATAACTAGCACAATATTTCTTATCCGGATACAAGCCCAATTCCCGTGATGTTCCACGGAATTTAATTGTATCCTGCCGGTTTGATATCAAGTTGCAGTAAGTGGAAGGGAAGTCAAATGATATGTACCCCGCTACTGATCGATCCCGCCAAATTCTCTGCTAGCTACAGAAAATTGTCAGCAAGTTATTGGCATTACAGCAAAGACCGATAATGGAATCCATTACGGTCCACTATTCAAGTATCCATTATTCAAGCAAGTATTGCTTTACTTGAAGATTAGATCTGTAGCCGATGCTATTGAATGCCATCCATCACGGACGCTCCATAGAAGTTCGCACGACTTACCGGATGGCGGTGATTCCAGGTCGTTGATTCGCCATATTCGGCACGCAACATATGTATTTCTTGGAATCGTTCCTTCTGCTGTCCTAGCAAAAATCATTCGAAATGATGTTGTGATTAGATTTTAAAGTAGTACGTACTGTGTGTGGTCCGGCTACCGATGATGAAATTTGACTGCGGCAACAGGCTTGCCCGCACTTTGATCCATGATTCATAGAAAGTAACGGGTTTACTTCCAAGATCTCGTTGTCTGTTGTTTCCCTTCAAGCCCATTAAAACCTTTCACATCGTCCCACCTGGTCTTCACAAAAGAACCGTAATCAGGAAACAATTTTTCTCGTTCATATTCTTCATTATCCGCCAGATTAGAGGAGTATCCGTCTGTCTAGGATGCTGCTCTAGATATGAAAATTTTCGACATCTGCCGTTAATGCGAGAGTATATCCTCAACTGGGAAGAGTGTCCTCGGATTGAGTCAGTGCTACGTCCAGATTGACTCAATGGACTCCATCATCGTATTTTCCATCGTATTTTCCAGTAAAATACACCTTCGATAGCTTTGTTTTCATTCTTTGTGCTCACCTAAGGTAACATTTCATCCAGTTTGTCCAACATATCTCGCTTGCAGATTAAAATGCATTAGGCTTTTCGATTCGTCCTGTCGTTCCCAAAGTTGGGATACTCCGACCAGTAGTGGCGCTTGTAGGGGTTGGCAACGCTCTTTGCTACTCGATCATCCGCATGTTGTCTGGAAATTGCAGTGGGTTCGAGTCGGTGAGTAAGTACAATCCGCACAAGGATTCCAATCGTTAACGTGCGCAACCAGGAACTGTAGTAAAGTTTGACAACATACTCCTTAGCAATAATGACTTTCTCAATTTAACGACCGCACAAGGATTCCAATCATAAACGTGCGCAACCAGGAACTGTTATAAAGTTTGACAACAGACGCTTTAGCAATAATCACGTTCTTAATGTAACAACCGCAGTTACATTACGTTGTTGTCACCCGTGACTCATCATACCAAATTCGACGTCACTTGCTAAATTCATACATCTGAGTCTCGTAGACCATCTAACCGATGGGCGAGTTCACAAGGTACAAAAAGACAATTACTACGAGAATTACTACTAGTGCTGTCAATCATAGGAATCGTAGAAAGCTCTCAGCAGACATTTGATCCCAGATATTGTATTACCATAGTTTGAATACAAAAGAAAGTCCCCAAGTGGCTTCGACTCAAAAGGTTCACATTCGCCAAATTTGAATCGCATTCATGGATCTCAGAGCGGTTGAAGACGAGCTGACGACCTGAATCTCGTCTAAAATACTCCAAACACCTGATAATAGGTGCCGAATTAGAGGACCTTGGTGCCCCGGTAGGTACCGCCAGCACCACCAGCTGATAGTCCCAAGTGCAGGCTAACATCGTTGCACTTGTGAGTGTCCAAGAACAGTCCGAAACCAGAACTACCAAGGTTAGTTTTAGTAAACCACATGCGGTTCTCGTCGTTGGTGTGTATTGCTGGATCGCATAGACTAAAAACATCATGTCCTGGACGTTCGTCGTCAGGTTGTTTGAGTCCTTGGAGGTCTGTAACCATGAGAAGACCTCATGATCTGTGGTAAGTCCAATGTGTAAACGCCTCCAAAGTTGTGGTGTAATCCTTAATATTAACGGAATTGCCTCGGTTTAAGAATCGAATTCTTATCCTGACAACTGCTCTTGAAACTTTTCTCACCAAATTGTCAAAAGAGCGAATTCGATTCTCCATAATCGGCAATTCCGATAATATTAAGGATTACACCACAACGTTGGCGGCGTTTACTCTGACAACATTCCTGAGGCTTTTCTCACCATTAAAATATTTCACGGAATCTTGCAGGTAAAACGCCGCACGTAAAACTCATCACGTCGAGATCTGAAAACCCCCGTTAATACATACTATCGTGCAAACGACATACGAGTTCCAATTTCAAAAGGAAGCATTCCTCGACAGATCGATCTACCTTAATGTACTCATTGACATTCTTAAGACTGACACAACGTTTTAACAGTACACACTACTGTGGAGGTGACTCTCCTCGTGGCCCGACCAAGGCCTGGTATGGCAATCGTAAGGTGCCAATGAAGGCATGGGGTGCAACTTTCACAAGAACATTTCCTGCCCTAGAAAGAGTCACAGGCCAGGATTCACGTGTAGTGTCGAGCAGACTCCTCATCGAAGAAAACGGCCTGGAAGAAAACACAGAATGACCATTAACAAGACCAACGTATGAGATCTCTTTCTCCGTAAGGCTATACAAATACTCAGTTCTTAGTTAGGGTACCCAGCATGTCTACATCCTGGATTCAACTCAGAATGTGGTCCAATGGACTAAATTAGTGCACATACTCACCTTCTTGAAACTTGAGGCGACTCCACAAAGGAGCTTCCTCCGCCACTTTCTCCTTCACATAGCTGCCGTAGGCATTTCCTTCTTGTGTAAGGGCACTCACTGTATTTGCTGTAGTTCTGCAGGAGGCAGAAACTACTTTATCGGGGACCTGACTAATTTCACACTTGCCATTCCTCGACCCAGTTCTCATCATCATCACCTAGAAATTCCTGAACTATTTTAAGAGTATGCGCTGTCAAGTGACAAAAGCAGTAAAGTGAAATTCTGCAGTTTACCCACAATGTGTAAAATTCTGCGGATGTCCCGACCGTGCTTGTCTCCTCGTGGTACCAACTGGAGCCTGCCCCAAGATCATGAAACTGTGACCCGTGACGAGGACAATCACCAATCTGCACTAGCATTCGGTTCGTTGATTCCCAACCCAAATCTGCGGCTCTTTCCAGGCCCGTAGAAACGTCTTCAGCATAGTCACTGTTCATAATCGCATTTCCTCTTGTTTCCCGCTGATTTCGGATTTCCAAGTCACTCAACCCCGCAACAAGTAACTTAACTTCGACTGCCGATTTTTCAAACCTCGTCGGCTGTAGAGCCACTTTCATGAGATTCCTCGGTCACAGTTCGCAAAGGTGTAAATCTAGAGGCCATGGTGGCCAGGTGGATTGCAGGTTGATGCAACTTCTCTCCGTCCTTACCTCCACCTACTTGCAGTGAGCGCTGCCAAAGTTAACAGTCTCAGACTCATCCATATATTGATATTTCCCCTTCTCAATCAGCGCATCACAAGCTAAACGCCTCTGCAGAATCTGGTTGAGGTTCCAGAAACTTCATACTCCTTTTGATCACAACGTCATGTAAGTGCAGCTCAACGATCTAACGTACATAATTTATGTCGCGTTTATTCCTAGTTCCAATTGCCGAGTAAACATAGGCTGATCAGGCTGTTTTACAGTACAAGAGGACGTATCACCTTCGAGGCTTTCAATGAACGCAGACACAAACTAACTCAAGTGCAATACACAATCTTCCTACCGAGATGGACCTATTGAGGCTCTAGCTATACATATGAGCCCATAAGGAGCAGTGTATTTCGAATCCAAGAAGCAATTCTAACCGTACGTGCGTGTGACATAGTTTGAAGGGTGGTCAGAACATTGCTATAGTTGTTTAAGCATTATGCACAAGCAGTTCTTCTATTTCCGCTTACATTGGGACTCCCCCATCCATTCTGGCGGTTTGCAGTTAAGAAATGCATTGATTAGTTCATTAAATCTCTGTAGCTGCCGTTGATGCAGCAGACTGGACAAAAGCATCTGAAGACGCATTTTATACTCCACTTGAAAGAAAGAAGTACTGCACTTTCACTTCGATAACATCTCACAAATCAGTAGGTTATGGGACACATTTTATACCCTACACTCGAAAGAAGTACCGCATCTTCACTTCGATAACCATGTCATAACTCCCATAACCTAAATCAGTAGGTTATGGGAGACCACTTTTCCAGTGGCCTTCTAACTAGCCCGAAGTTTTCTCATCTGAATGCAAGCCCAATTCCGTTGATCTCTCTCGGATTTTAAATGTATCTATCGTTATGATATGAACGAAATTGAAAGAGATGTGCTTTAGAGTTTCCAAGTAAGCGGAAATAGAATAATTATTTGAGTATGATATAATTTAATTTTAAAATGTAAATTATAAAGTAAATTAAAATATTAAATAAATTAAAATATTTAAATTAAATTAAATTTTTATAAAATTATTATTTAATAATAAAGTCATTATATATTATAATAATTAATATAAATTTATTAAAAAAATTATAATTAATTAAATTTATTCATAATAAAATATATTTTTAATATAAATATATTTTTAATCAAATTAATTTTTATTTAATTATAATTTTAAGATTAATTTAATAAAAAATAAAAAAAATATATTTATCATTAAATTATAAATTTCACATTAAATATAATTAATTTGATTAAATAATAATTTTATTTAATAAATTAATTAAATTTTGAAATAAATCATTATTTAATTATTAAAATTGATTAAATAAATTTCACAATATATTTTTATTTACTTTTTTCTCATGCATATTCCCCCAAAACTTTCGATAGACAAATGATAATCTTCTTCTCTACACCGTTGACTTCTACACCATTGTAGAAGATATTCACTGTCGCGACCACATTTCATGTGATGTCGACCGCATGTCTCGAACCTGGGACAAACATTGACCAAAGATTTTCACTGTGTCACCCCGACTTCATGTAATGTCAAACGCATTTCATACAATATCAACTGCATGTCTCGAACCTTAGACAAGATATCCCGTGGATAGCAACCGATCTCAACATACATTTGAGACGAAGTTGAAGGATCAAGCTCTACATCCTAAGACTTTCTTAAGATTTGACAACGAGCTCTCTGAAGATGAGTATCAAGACGTCCATCAGCACCTCTACCACGTTCGGACGCTCCACGCGCACTCTATGCCGTGATGGAGGGAACGCGTACATCCTAGACTGTTGTGCATATGCATTGAGGACATACTAATTCCAATTACAAAGCGAAGCATTCCTAGACAGATGGACCATACTTCAAGGTAGTGATATCCATAAGATTAAACATATGGTTCCATGGTTAACCATATAGACGGAAAAAGAATTTGGACGAGCGTTTATAAAAGTCTTGCAGGATCAGTTCCTACATCCGGACGCATCAAATTTCAGACTGATGGAATACGTCTTTACCTATAGCTAGAGTGTTCATGTGAATGCAAAAAAGAGAACAGAATTCTTCCACACGCATGCTGGTTGTAGAATCCAAAAGAAATGCTACGTCTAATCATTGTGCATACTGAATAGTGGAGTCTATTCCTTCAGGCTGGAAAATATTGAAGTATGCCGCACCCTCTCGATGGCCAGGTTGTGTAGTTCATACTTCTACTACTCGAATTTACTTTCTTTAACCTTTCACATGCGCGCCCACTTGATTTCGTCGATTTTCGATTTTCTCAGATGCAATTCTAGTTCGGGTGGACATGCTATCCACTCTTATCTCGCAGATTGGTGAGATTCTGCCGATGCCGACGATCTTGACCTAGTCCCATTCGAACAGAAGCTAAGATTGGATGCATCAGACGAGGAGCTGGTGGGCATGCTATACACTCTTAATCTCGCTGATTAGTCGACGCTTTCGACGAGGAGCTCAGACTCGACGCTTTAGACGAGGAGCTCAGAATCGACGCTTCAAAAGTGGAGCTAAGACTCGACGCAGTCCTTATCCACCTCTTTCGGTCTCCCTCGCTCTGTGCCATGGACGCCTTAGACGGTATGCTTGCAGTTGATCGCACCTTAGACGAGGAGCTAAGACTCGACGCAGTCCTTATCAACCCCTTTCCGTCGCCCTCGCTCGGTGCTATGGACGTCTTCGACGGAATGCTTGCAGTTGGTCGCACCATAAAATTTGCTCCCCATACATATTCGATATTCAAGTTACACAATCCGTCAAGGGGTAGCTTGAACTGTCTGTTCCTCAAATCTCGGTTGGCTGCTGATGTAGAGCCCGTTTCATGAGATCCCCCGCTTCTAATTTGCAGATGTGTAGAACTAGAGGCCATGGTGGCATGCTAGATTACAAGTCTTCACCGTCGTAATCTCCAGCTCCTACCCTTACAATGAGAACTGCCGAATCCGATGGTTTCAGTCGAATCCAGGTAGTGCATTGAGCCTTCTCGATCATCAACCTATTGATATATAGAGTTCATCTTCACAGCAGCTTTCTTTTGGTTCCCAACTTCACAGTTTTCTTGTTTACTGTTTCTGGTGTACGATCTAATTTAACTCCAGGTCAACAAACAAATTAGATTTGTCTGTCGCTTATGGGTCGTTCTGGTTGTCGAGTGAAGATTGGTTTGTCAGGTCCAAAAGTCTATACAACAAAGTAACTAATCGGCGTTAAAGCTCCAAGTGAACGCAGACACAAAGGAACACGAGTGTGTACTCAAACCCCCTATCGAGATAGAGCTATTGAAGCTCTAGCTATACATAAGAACCGGTAACCAGTAGCCTACTTACAGCCTACTTACTACAGCAGCTCTAGCTTAGAATCTTAGAATTATGTGCGTGTGAGATAGTTTGACGGACTCCAGGATATAACTAGGCTTGTTCAGAAATCATGCGCAAGGAGTCATTCTAGTTCTTCTTCCAGTGGAACTCTCCCAGGTCGAAGGCGGGTTACGGCACAGTAAAGACATATAGTTATTCAACAAATTGCTTGTAACAAGAATTATGCAGCGAACTTTACAATGTCTCTTGCATCATATTTTGCTTCCGGTACTCGACGTACGGCATTCTTCACTCCGATGGTGTACAGCAATGCTCCGGGATTCACAGTTACCGTGCTGTATAACTAGCGCACTATTTGTTATCCGGATACAAGCCCATTTCCCGCGATGTTCCACGGAATGTAAATGTATCCTACCGGTTTGACATCAAGCTGCAGTAAGTTGAAGGGAGTCAAAGGATATGTACCTCGCTACTTGACACATTTAACACATTTATTTATTGGAGTCGTTCTTTATGCTGTCCTAGCAGAAATCATTGGAAATGACGTAGTAAGTAGATTTAAAAGTAGTACCCTGCCGATGACAAAATTTGATGGCGGCAACAGGCCCTCTCCCGCTCTAATCCATGATTCGCTGAAAGTATCGGGTTTATTTCTAAGAACTCATTGTCTATTGTGTCCCTTCCTCTACTTCAAGTCCATAAAACCTTGGCAATGTCCCACATGTTCTTTACTAAAGAACCGGAATCAGTAAACATTTTTCTCGTATATATCCTTCATTATCCATTAGAAGAGTATCAGTCTCCCCAGGATGTTGCTCTAGATATGTAGTCTTTCAACATCTGCCGTTAATGCAAAAGTATATCCTCAACTGGAAAAAGTATCCTCCGATTGACTCAGTACCACGTCCAGACTGAGTGAACCGACTCAATCATCGTATTTTACATGGTTTGTTATATACCACCGATAATTTTGTTTTCAACGTGCATACCTGAGGGAATGTCCTTTTCCCGTTTGCTCAACGTATCTTGCTTACAGATTGAAACTGCATTTGGTTTTTCGACTCATCCCCTGGTTCTCGAAGTTGGGAAACTCCGACCAGTAGTGGTGCTTTTAGGGGTTGGCAACGGTTTTTGCTACTTGATCATCCACATGTTGTCTGGGATTGTAGTGTGTGATGTTCGACTCCTTCCGTAAGAACAATCAGCACAGGAATTCCAATCGTAAACGTGCACAATCAGGAACTGTAGTAAAGCCTGTAATAATGACAGGCGCCTTAGCAATAATTACTTCCTCAATTTAACGATCGGAGTTACATTACGTTGTTGTCACTCGTGACTCATCAATGCAGAATTCGACTTTCATGCTCAATTCATAGTAGTCTCATAGTCCTTCGCTCACAACGGATGGGCGATTTCACAAGGTAAACAAGACACTTGCTACGAGAGTTTAGTGCTGTCAATCATAGAAATCGTAGAAGTTCTCAGCAGACATTTCATCCCAGACTCTTGTACTACAGTAGTTTCAGTATAAAAAGGAAGTACCCAAGTGGCTTCAACTCAAGAATGTTACAATCACCAAATTCCGATCACATTTAATGGATCTCAGACCGGTTGAAGACAAGCTGACGACGTGACTCTCGTCTAGACTACTTCCAAAAGATCTGAAAATAGGTGCCGAATCAGACGACCTTGGTGCCTCGGTAGGTACGGCCAGCTCCGCCAGTTGATAGTCCCAAATGCAGGCAAACATCGTTGCACTCGTGACTGTCCAAGAACAGTCGGAAATCAGAACTACCAAGGTTAGTTCTCAGAACATGCGGTTCTCGTCGTTGGTGTGTATTGCTGGATCGCGTAGACAAAAGGCATGTTGCCCTGGCCGTTCCTCGTCAGGTTGTTTGACTCCTTGGAGATCTGTAACCATGAGCAGACCTCCTGATATGTGGTATGTCCAATGTGTGAACGTCTGCAAAGTTGCGGTGTAATCCTTCATATTAACGTAATTACAGTTGTTGGAGAACCGAATCCACTCTCCTTGTAACAACTTCTCCAATGTGTAATACCTGTCCCCAACTTCCAGCAATGATACACTCGTGAACTGCACTGTCTTCACTCCTATGATTTAGGCACCTTCGGATGCAGTTATTTGGCAGAGTCGACGTGAATTAGAACACATCACTTGAGTTCACCGAGTGCATTGGCTGTGAATAAACCTATCGATTCATAGCAGGGTTTCAGTTGTGATCTGGTCTTTGCTCCTGAGGCCCCCCATCTCCCAATCTGTCTTGGCGAGAATGAATTTTACATGCAGAGCTTCTCTTCTATTGTTGGTTTGTATACTTCTTCCTGCCCCGACAACATGCGAGAACGAGCAAGTTGGGAGTGGTGTTGGAATCTTCAGGATCTTCAACCACATGAATGTGCCCGTAAGGATGGATAATTGTTCCAGTCTGTATGTGAATTACCCTCGCTGATTCCCGAAACGGATCTTGAAACGCTTGGCAACTCGCAATTCTGACGCCGAGTGTCAAGACGTCAATCAGTCCCTCCCACAGGTTACTGCGTACGCTACACGAATACGGCATTTGGCGTGGTGGGAATAACACGAGTATAATAGACTGTCGTGCATATACATTAAAACGACGTACGAGTTCCAAGTTCACAGCGAAGGCTGTGAACTTGGAACTCCTGCTGACTGACACAACGTTTTAGGAGTACACAGTACCGCGAAGGTGAAGCTCTTTGTTGTCTGACCAACGCCTGGTATGGCCATCGTAAGGCGCCGTCCTCACTGAAGGGATGGAGTGCAATTTTCACTAGAACATTTCCTGCTCTGAAAGCTTCAAAGGCCAGGATTTACGTATAGTGTCGAGCAGACCAAGAAAACGGCCTGGAAGAAAACACAGAATGAGCATCAATGAAACCAACGTATGAGATTTCTTACTCCGTAAAGGTAATTTAAATTTTATATTTTTTTAATATAATTAATATATTAATTAGATTTAAATTAAAAAATTAATATTAATAAAGTAAAATAATTCTATGATTTTATTATTATTATTATTATTCTGAAAATTTAAATTATTATATATATTCTTACTCTGTATATAATAAAAATATATCTAAACGAAAGATCATATTATGATCCATCGTTTTTCCTATGTGATCGCCTTTTTCATCATTATGATCCCAAATGGAACTCATACTCGACATGTCACATGCGGACTATCCCTACTTCGCCAATAATGGGAGACCACACACATAGCAAGGTAGTCTCTTAACACTATCAGAGAATAGCTTCTATGAATCCCTTAAAGAGAATAGGAGGCCAGCATAGCAGCCGTATGCGCCTTGCCATTTCAACTTTAGGGCCGGCTGAAATGTGGCCCGGGAATCGACGGTAAAGGTAGAACTAAAGCGGACATGACCGACAAGGCCCTTGAAAACCTATCCAAACAATTACTTTGTATATAACCTTACAGATCGAATGCAATATTACACGGAGGGCGTTTCACATGGCTCTATAATCTCTCCCTCTTCTGTCAATATTTTTTATGTAAATTGGAAAATAATATAAATGGTAGATATATATTTGATATTCTTTTTTATACATTTGAATTTTTGTATTGTCGATGATTCTCAAAAAATAATAATATATCATTTAAAATATATAACAGTTATTCAAAATTTTAATATAAAATATTTTTTAATGAAAAACTAGAGTTATTTTGTTAATCCAAATTAATATAATGTAGACTAATCTGTTACTCATGTTTGATACTATTCAATATTTTTGTGACTTATTGTTAGGATATAATGCGAATTAATCTGAATAATCTGAATTAATATAGTGCGGACTAATCTGTTACTCATGTTTGATACTAATCAATATTCTTTTGATTATTGTTATCCTAACTTGTCCCATAATCATGGTGCTCTTTGCCTTAGGGAGATCATATATATTCTCATTTTCCCAAGTCAATTTGAAAATTAGGTTCGCATCCATACACTATTGCTCTCAACTTATACTATGTTTGATACAAGAACTGCATTCAAATTATACACTTTTCCACCCCAGAAATACCCTGAATGAAAGGCACCCGCATAGAAAACACGATGGAATGGACGGGAAAATCCCATAAAGCCTTAGAAGAAGAAGGCGACCGTGTAGAAAAAACGAAGGAGGAGACAAAAGAGTGAAAAAAATTGGGGCTAAGCCCCAATAGTATCGAGATGAAAAATCTCCTTTTGGTATTTAAGATATCCAAGTAGTAAGATCTGCGAATTATAAGAGTGCTTAAGTCGTACGATCTACTAATTATAAGAACATACTATAAAATATCACCTAGTGTGGGTGTTTAAGTCATAAGATTTACTAATTATAAGAGCATTCGACAAAATATCACCTAGTGTAGATAAAAAATATCCTTGTTGAATGTAAGATATCCAAGTTAAATAAGTCGTAAGATCTATATAAAAGCATTCGATGAAATATCACCCGTGTAAACGCTTTCCTATGGAATAAGGTGAATGCTTACTATAGAGCAATGAGAAGACAAAAGACTTAGTCTATTGTTGGTATATGATCTAGGATAGATTTAAGAGTTATTTAAATACTAAGACTCGTATGAAAATGCACCCAAATTCAAGACGAAACCTCATATACCATAATATCACAAGAGCTTTACGATACCAAGAGGTCTGACGTACCAAAGAAACCTCTTATAACCAAAAGTAATATGCTAGAACTCGAAATATGACTTTAAGAGAAGGTAATTTATAGGCATCCTCCAAGACCAAGAGATATATTTCTAAGGTTTTCCGCTATAAGAACATCTACTATATATTTTACATTATTAATTTTAGATATAGAACTATCTGAGTTTCTAAAAATAGAATTTTGAGATAATTCAAGAATTATTTAAGATTTCCAGAAAGCATTTTGTGATTGTGAACAAAAATGTTTATTTCCATAGGAATTTACACGCAACATGGTTCTCTTTTTGATAGAACGACAAGAAAGACTGGATTTATTTGAATTGTTGATGGGTATACTTATTTCAATAATATAAATAATATAATATCTTGTTCAAATTCATGAATGAAAGCATGTCTATCACTTATTCCAATTCCTTTTACCAAGAAATTATGAAATTCAAATATCCAACCTGCACGCATTTCCTTTCCAATGTAAGCTAATAAGCCAATCACTATACCTAAATTTATTTTAACAATTAAATTTTATTTTAAAGAAGAATGGGCAGCCAATTGAGATCTTACTTCTCTCGCATGAAATTATGTGCTAACGATTCAGAGCTAATAATAAACACTTCGTCTTCCATTAGAAGGGTGTGAGATATTTGTGTATTGTATGATAAAAGAAATAAGTTTGACTTAGTCATCTCAAATATCTAATGAGGTTAATAATATTGATATGTTATATATTATCATATATTTTTTACAAGCTTAAAATTTTCTTCTTAATTTTAAACCGGATTCAAGCAGGAAAGGTCTCAAGTGAAAGATCTTAACCTCTATGTTTGTGATTCTGATATAGGATTTATTACTTACCCTAAATTTGTCTTTTTATTCCACATTATAAACCGGACAGGACTTCCTTGGCATATTCCTGTCAACCTAGGTGGCGGAGCCACGTGCATCAGCATCAGCTAGTATGTCTTTATTAGTTTACAGCCAATCCATACATAAGTACGTTTATTTCGTTACTGCATTGATAATAAGAGAAATACGATTTTTAATAAAAAAATTAAACAATTTGGAGTAAATTACATATCTCAGAAAATTTAGAGTCTCATAATCCATGCAAAAGATGATATAAATATTATATTTTTATAGAAAATAAGTTAAAAGAATGGGCAGTTATTAATGCAAAATTTAGATAATCATATATGCAACACTAGCTAATGACAAGCAACAAAAAATATCAATTCAGTTCTATCTTTTCCACAAAATTTTAAGGGTTAGAGATCATTTTAGTTTCAACTTCTAGGGTAATTATAGCTTTACAGCTTTTCAAGTTTAGCTATACTGTCGTCGTACTAAAAGCTATTAACTTAACCGCTTTAGTTAGTATCACCTTTCAACTCAATCCTTGTATTCTTGCATAATAGAAACACTCAAAAGATTCGAAGCTCGTCAAGAAATAAAAGCAAAGATATATATTAGGGTTGATAATAGCATTAAGGATGATAAAATTATATTATTATTATTACCTCGTTAGTTAGTTGTTCAATTTTATTTTCCCTCTTTACTTTTTTTAACAGTCTTGGAATGAGAAAAACTTGTTAGTTAGTCGTTCAATTTTATTTTTCCTCTTTACTTTTTTTAACAGTCTTGGAATGAGAAAAACTTGAGGAAAACTATCCAGGCGTGATACTAAGAGATTCCATATGAAAGTTTTCTTGTCTATATCTAATTCTAAATCACAAATTATATTTATACTAGAACCGTAAATATATAGATTTGTAACAGTATTTTGAAAGGTAAAGCGATTCAATAAAATCTACTTGTAGATGTTTGTACCTCAATAGTTTTTATACTCACCTTAAATAGTTAGTGTTCTTTTAACAAGTACATTAAACCATTTAAAATAGAAGAAATTCGTATTGCTATCATCATGTTTTCGTAGTTGCATGTTGCAACCTTTGCTCAATTTCACTGTCAGAGATGTACGTTGTTGTAGCCCGTGACTCATCATACAATTCGACTTTCCATTTCGTAAATTCTACCATAGTTTCTCCAAGCCCTTGATGGCCAATTTTACAGGGTAGAACAGATCACTTCGCTACGAGAGATTGGTGCTCTGTCAATCATCGGAATCACCGGAGGGCTTAAGCAAGCTTCCGAGCCAAATGTGTCCTAGATATAAAAAGGATTTCCAGGTAACGTCAGCTCAAAACTTGTTACAATCGCGACTTGCTCTCAACCTTAATATGTCAGGGAACTCTCAGGCCAGTTGAAAACAAGCGCAGAAACTAAATCTTGTCGTTACAAGTCTTACATAGAAAACTCATCTTAGCTGCCGAATCAGGACGTTGGTGCCTTGGTAGATACGGCCAGCAACGCCTGCTGAAAGACCCAATACAGGCAAACATCGTTGCACTTCTGGCTGTCCAGGAATCGACCTTTGGGCGATGTTATCGCCTCTCCAAGAGAAAAGATAGTGCAACAAGCACTCCAATTCGTCTTGGAAGCTATAGGGGAAGAACGATTTCGAGACAGCTCTCAGACCGGATAGATTATGTCGCTCTGCGTGTCGGAAACCACTGCCTCCAAGATTTGTACTAATAAATCTCATAATGTTTCGTCACTGGCGTGAATCGCTGGACAAAATGCAACTTACCCTTACGTTTCTCGTCAGGTTGTTTGATTTCCTGGAGATCTGTAACCATGAACAGACCTGCGGATATGTGGCATGTCCAATCTGCAACGCCTGCGAAGTGGCGGCATATTCTTCATGTTAATATCTGTAATCGCACGTTGTGTTTGTAATCTTCACGTAATCGCAGTTGTTGGCGAATCGAATCCACTCTCCTCATAACAACTTCTCTATTGGGTAATATTTGTCTCCCAGTGCCCGCAATGATCCGTTAGTGCACTGCACATTCATCACTACCTGTACATGTTTTGGTGCTGCAAACTAATTGCAAACACACAAATTTTCTTTCCGACTGTACAATGAGTCTTGCATTCTGATTAAAAATGCATTTATATCTTAACCCTGGTCCTAATTGTTGGAAATCTCCCACCAGTAGTTGTGCTTTAAGGGTTTGGCAACGCTATTCGTTACTCGATCATCCACCTGTTGTCTAGAATTTGTAATGATGCCCGACTACTTCAGTAAGTACAATGAGCACAAGAAGTCCAATCTTTAGCGTGCACAACGAGGAACTGTAGTAAAGTTTGACAACAGACGCCCTTAGCAATATTGACTTCCTCGAGTTCACGACCGCACTTCAATACGTTGTTGTAACCATGACTCATCAGTACAGAATTCGACTTCACGTGCTAAATTCATACGAGTGTGAGTCTCGAAAGTATTCGATTCTAACCGATGGGCCATTTCACGACAAGGTACAACAAGACACTTGCTCTGCAAATCTTTAGGAATCGCAGAAAGTTCTCAGCAGACTTTTGATCTCAGATTTTGTACTACAGTAGTTTCAATATAGAAACGAAGTTCCCAAGTGGCTTCAACTCAAAAATGTTACAATCCCCAAATTTCGATCACACTAAAGGATCTCAGAACCGGTTGAAGACAAGCCGACGACCTGAATCTCGTCTAGAATACTTAAAAAAATCTGACAATACGTGCCGAATCAGAGTACCTTGGTACCTCGGTAGATACGGCCAGCACCGCCAGCTGATAATCCCAAGTGCAGACAAACATCGTTGCACTTGTGACTGTCCAAGAATAGTCGGAAGCCAGAACTACCAAGGTTAGTTTGAGCAAACCTCATGAGGTTTTCGTCGCTGGTGTGGATCGCTGGATCGCATAGACAAAAGATATGTTGCCCTGGGCGTTCTTTGTCCGGTTGTTTGACTCCTTGGAGATCAGTAACCATGAGCAGACCCCGTGATATGTGGTATGTCCGATGTGTAAATGCCTGCAAAGTTGCCGCATAATCCTTCATATTAACGTAGTCGCAGTTGTTGGAGAATCGAATCCACTCTCCTTCTAAGAACTTCTCCATTGTGAAATATCTGTCCCCAACTTCCAGCAATGATACACTCGTGAACTGCACTTTCATAACTCCTCGTAAATGTTCGGTACTGCAAACAAGTACTGAGTATTGAAGTGAGTAAAATCTACATGAGTCGAGTCAAATTTTCATGCTCGACCACCATTCGTGGTTACATCCTTATGCTGCTTCGGTTGAGACTAATAATGTTTATCTACGGCAGAAGAATCAAATAATATGTGTGTGCACTGCGCTGTTGCGCACTGACGCGATAAGACCGCTTCAAGGAACCGTTATAAGTAATCAATATCATGACCAGGTGTAGATCATGTATGCAAACTCTTTACCTCTGGTTGAAATGCTCGGCCATAAACTGTGCTACAGTCCTAAGATCACATCTGATTGACGTAGGATTACTTCTAAGAACTTCTCCAAATCGTAGCTTGCAGTGCGGGTAGGAATCACTGATACCTGATGCCATGGCCACTATCTCATTCCTTACCATCTCCATCGATGGCTACAAAACCACATTACAGTTGAAGACTGTGAACGTTAACCCTTAGGGACCTTCTCAAGAATTTGAAGCTCACTACTCAAAAGAATTAGCATTCCCATTCCAAATCTCGAAAAGATCCGATTGGAGAAAGTCCGAACTTGTAATCAACTAGATTTCACAGTGACGCAGGGAAGAGAACATCTAGAGGAGCGTTTATCCCAATCTCGTGGGATCAGAGAGTTGAACAATTTGATTTTCTTTAGTCAGAGTAGTGATGCAATGTAGGTTAGAGAAAGGGATCGTCCCGCCTAAAAGCTTATCGTGGGATTCAAGAGAAATGCTACGTGCAAGGACATGTAAAGGCACAAAACGGACAACTGGAGGAGTGTGCATACCAATCTCGCTAGCTCAGTTTCCTCATTCGACACTGCCCATTTCAGACTATTGGAACACGTCTTTACTAATAGCTAGAGCATCGATGTGAATTTAGAGAAGAGAAAAGGATCCTCCCACCTCCATGCTCATCGTGATGTCCAACAGGAATGCTACGTCCAATCGTTGACCTTGTTGAATCGCATAATTTATTTCCTTCACGCGAGATTCCAAGGATGCGGCACGATCTTTCTTAATGGCCAAGTTGCGCAGTTCCTTTTTCCGACTTGCATCAACTCGCTTCAACCTTTCATTCTCGCGCTCCAGATGTTCAATTTTATCCAGTGCAATTTTAGTTCGGGTGGACATGCTATCCACTGCTGACCTCGCTGATTTCTCAGAAGATTCTGCGGATCCCGACGCTGTAGCTAAGCAGGTAGGTCTTGACGAATTGTATTTGCACTTCCTTCGTTTGTCCTCGCCCAGTGTCATCAACCTATCAGACGGGATGTTTGCTTGCCGTCTTGTTTCCGGCTGATTTTTGATTTTCAAAGCACTCAACTCCTCCACAAGTGACTTCGACTTCGACTGCCTATTGTTCGAACCTCCGCCGGCGGTAGAGCCACTTCCATGGGATTCCTCGGGTACAGTTCGCAAAGGTGTATGTCTGTAGGCCATGGTAGCTAGGTGGATTGTGGGTAGATGCAACTTCTGTCCGTTCTTATCTCCAACTACTTGTAGTGAGCGCTGCCGAATGTGACAGTTTCAGACTCATCCACATATTGATGATTCCGCTTCTCAATCATCGGCGCACATCGAGAGCTAATCGTCTCTGCAGAATCTGCTTGAGGTTCCAGAAACTTCTCTTGACCACAACGTAATGTACTTGCAGCTCAACAATCTAACGTACATAATTTATGTCTCGCTTATTGCTCGTTCCCATTATAGAGTAAACATAGGCTGATCGGGCTACTACAGTACTAATGAACTTATCACCTTCGAAGCTTCCAATGAGCGGAAACACAAACTAACTCAAGTGCAGTACACAATCTTCCTACCGAGATGGAGCTATGGGGGCTCTAGCTATACCTAAGAGGCCGTAAGGAGTGTCAGATAGTTTTGAACCGTGGTCAGAACATTCCTAGAGTTGTTTAAGCATTATGCACAAGGAGTTATTCTATTTCCGCTTCCATTGGGACTTCCATCCATCCATCCATTCCGGGTGACAGTTAAGATCGCATTGATTCACTTATTAAACCTCTGGTAGCTGGCGTTGATACAGCAGAATGGACAAAAACAGGCCTCTTACATCACATTTTATACACCATACTTGAAAGAAGTACATCATTCTTCACTTCGATAACATGTCACAACCAGTAGGTTCTGGGAGCCCACTTTTACCCTGGCCTTTGAACTAGAGCGAAGGTTTCTCATCTGAATACAAGCCTTATTCCCATGACGTCCCCCAGAATCTAAGTGCATCTCCTGCTTTCACACAAACGAAGTTAAAAGATATGTTCTTCACAACTGATCTAATTCTCTGCTATTTCCAGCAGCTTAAAAGCGGAAGCCACGTACCGTGCAGTTTTTAAGTATCCTCCTTAGATTTATGAACGATGCGTGCGGCATTTCATGCATCATAGACGGTTCGCGGGGAAACATTCATAGGAAATACCAAGCGCACCGATTGCAGGTCGTTGATTATATATACCCAGCACGCAAGTTATGCAAGTGTGGTACTGTGGTCCGGCTACCGATGATAAAATTTAACAGCGGCAACACGGACACTCCCACTTCGATAACTGGTGCTTTCTCGAATTGACTTTACTCCCAAGATCTGGTTGACAATCTCCATTTCGTTTTCTTCTACAGTTGCAGTCCATCAAGTTGCATTCTAGCCGACGGCTAGCTGAAACTGTAGTCCACCACGCCAAGCATCAAGATTCTTGCAAATCCGGGTTCGATCTGATGTTCTTTGTAATCTTTCTGGGTCAGTGCCAACACTTACCTTAAGTTCGACGCTAATAACACCTTGCCTTGGCAACCCAATTTACAAAGGAACATAAATCAGTCCCAGGTTTCTCTTGAAAGTTTTAGTTTCTCTCTCATCAGTTTCTTCGAGATGGTGCTCGTAAACTGAAATCTCTCGAATCCTTTCAAATTGGGATAGTCAAAGTAGTTTGCATATTTTCTCTCGTGACAAACAGGTCGTGGACATAAATCTCCCATGGCTAAATTTAACTCTTCGATCGAAGTCTGGAATATATTATTGAAATAGTTTATGTATCATGTATATACCTGCCAGGATTTCACAGTTTTTCCGGTACTCATGTCTAAATTAGAACTGTTGCTATATTAGAATTATTCGAATAAATGACTAGTGTAAAATGTTGATAACGACTATTAAATTGATTTGGATAAATGACCGAATGCCACAATGCTGGTCTGATTATAAGACGGTCATGGTTTTGTTACATCCAATTCTGGTTTATAGCTGGCTGTGAGATAAATAATACAGAGTTCAGATACTAGTTTAATGGATTTGACATCTACAAGCTTGAATTGCTATATTGTCGATGGGTCCTAAGGAAAAAAATGTAACATTTTTGAAATATATACAAGATTTATTGGAGATCTTAACATGAAACTAGTTTTGGATTAAAACCTATAGTGACCTTATAAGTTTGAATTAATATGGTACAATACCAATTTGTTACTCATGTTATCAAACTTTTCACATCTTTAATTTCCAGTATTTCCAATTTAAAGCTTCCTCATCTTTTCATTCTCGCGCTCTAGGTGTTCAATTTTATCAAATGCAATTTTAGTTCGGGTGGACATGCTATCCACTGCTGACCTCGCCGATTTGTAAGAGGATTTTGCGGATCCCGACGCTGTTGCCCTTCTCTGATTAGAAAAGGAGGTAGGTCCTGACGGATTCATTTTCCCCTGCCTTCGCTCGTCCTCGTTCAGTGTCATCAACGAACCAGAGGACATGTTTGCTGGTCCTCTTGTTTCACGCTGGTTTCCGATTTCCAAGTCACTCAATACTTCAAGTAACTTAAACTTCGACTGCCTATTGTTCGAACCTCTGTCGGCGGTAGAGCCACTTCCATGGGTTTCCTCGCTTACTGTTCGCAAAGGTGTATTTCTGGAGGCCACGATGACCAGGAGGATTGTGGGGAGATACAACTTCTCTCCAACTACTTGTAGTAAGCGCTGCCGAAATTGACAGTTTCAGGCTCATACACATTGATATTTCCCTTTCGCAATCATTAGCACACATCTAGCCAACTACTCGTAGTGACAGCTGCCGAAATTGACGTTTCAGACTCATACACGTTGATATTTCCTCTTCTCAATCATCAGCGCACATCTAGAGCTAATAACCACTGCAGAATGTGCTTCAGGTTCCAGAAACTTCATATTCCTTTTGATCACTGTTAGAAAAACCAGTCCTGAGGAACTTTCGGAACAACGTATCATAAACCCCATTAATCAAAACATAAAGGTCAACAAGAGTAAATAACGTGGTTCACTTTCTATCCCCAGGTTATCTCCACGCACTAAAACAAACTCACACCCACTTATTATTACTCGATATATATATTTCCTCATCATTTTCATCTGTTGGAGTCTTGAATATTGACTCGTGGAACTTCCTAAATATTTACCACTCAAGGTCTTTCTCAATATTATCCTTTTGCACACTGGACAGAGTACCAAAATATCTCCTTAACTTTAAAGCCCGTTCCGCACCGCTCCTGGTTTGAGGCAGCCTTCAAGGTGAACACTCCACGGGCTAAAACACATACTCACACCCCAACAGTTTATTACTCGTTGCACAAACATATAGTGCTAGTTCTTCATCACTTATGCTTGTATTAACCATATTATCCTAAAGAGCACCTTTGAACGCGGAATAAGTTCATGCATAACTTGAACTTCTTAATAAAAGCATTTTAGTCAACATGTCATCTGCATTTATCTCTATGCAAATCTTTTGCATATTAATCTCACCATTTGTTTGCAATTTACATGTTAAAATAATATCATATCACATATGCTTTGTCTTTGAATGATATATTTGATTCATGGCCAAGTGAATAAGGCACTCACTATCACAAAAGTGTCTGGACTTCATCTTAGTGAGTTTGGCATCTTTGGCTAAATCTTTGTAGCAACATTGTCTCTTTAGTGGCTTCAGTTGTTACATATATTCTGCCTTTGTAATAGAAAGAACAACTATAGATTGGAGGGTAGACTTACAACTCACTGCACCACCAACAAGTATAAACATAGATCTTGCTGTAGACCTTCTCTGATCCAAGTCTCTTACAAAATCAGAATCTACATACCTTGGAATTCTTCCTTCTTGGTACTTCTCCATATCACATACAATGCCAATATTTATAATCCTTCACAACTTCCAATGTTGTTTCTCTAGATTTTTCATATAATATTATATCAACTCACCATGCTCACATCATATGAGATGAATGGTCTAGTGTAGACCATACTATACATTAAAGTCCCAACAGCATAGCATAAAGAATATTTGACATAAATTTGATGGATATTGCTCCAATTATATCCTGAAACTACTTGCCATTGGAAAGCTTATTTATTTGGCACCCTCCAAGCAAAATATGCAAATAATTCTTCTAAATATCTGTTATGAGATATTACAACTTTCCCTTGCTCACAGTCATGGTGGATTTCAATACCAACCTTTGATGAACCTAAGTCTTACATATCAAACTCTTTACCAGGTTCTCTTTTCAATTTCTCCACCTCAACCATATTCTCTATGCAATCAATATATCATCCATATATAGTATCAAGATAAATCAAATACTCTAGGGCCATGTAGCTTCTTGAGTTCTTGAGTTACACACAATAATTTGATTCAAGTATAGTATAATATAATATGCATATTTCAACATAAAAACATTGAATTTCATATACCAAAATCAAGGATTTTGCTTTAGTCCATATAAAAACTTTTATAATCTGCAAAGTAGATTCTACTCCAGGTTGACACATATAAATTTACTCCAATTCTCCATGTACATGCCGTTGTAGCATCGAGTTGCTCCAATTCCACTTTATACATTGCAACTATTGCAAACAAGACTTTTACACTTGTGAAAAAAATCATTTTCTTAATGAATTTCTCATCGGACTAAAAACCAAATTCCCATAACTTCCGTGAGAATCTAAAGGCATCTACTTCTTCGACATAACCGAAGTTAAAAGATACTACTGATCGAATTCTCTGCTATTTCCAGCAGATAACATGTGAAAGACACGTACAGAACATTTTTTAAGTATCCTTCTTAGATTTATGGACGATGCGTGCAGCATTTCATGCATCATAGACGGTCCGCGGGGGAAGGTTCATAGGAAGTACCAAGCGCACCGATTGCAGGTCGTTGATTCAACATACCCAGCAAGCAAGTTATGTGATTCTACGGGTCCTGTTCTTCTGGTTTCCGAGGACGGAGAACATTGATGGTGGAGCCATGAAATTGCAATGTGGTACTGTGCTCGGGCTACCGATGACGAGATTTGACGGCGCCAGGGACACGCCCACTTCGGTCACAGGTGTTTTTGGAATTGGCTTTACTCCCAAGATCTGGTTGACAATGTCCATTCGTTTTCTTCCTATAGTTGGAGTCCAGCCGACGGCTAGCTGAAACTGTCTTCCACTTTGTCGAGCCTCAAGATTCTTGCAAATCGGGCTCGATCTGATGTTCTTTGTAATCTGATTCATGTTCCTTCGTAAATTGGGTTGCCAGGGCAAGGTGTTAGGCGCGTAGAACTTGAGGGAAGCGTTGATACTCAGTCTCAACACTATTCTTCACTTCCCAACATGAATCAGTGCCAGATTTTTCTTGAAAGCTTCAGTTTCTCTGTCATCATTTTCTTTGGGATGGTGATAGTAAACTGAAATATCTCAGATCCTTCCGAATTTGGAAGAGTCAAAGTGGTTTACATATTTTCTCTCGTGACGAACAGGCCCCGGACATGAATCTCGCAGGGCTAATTTAACTCGTCGAAGTGTTTTAATACATTATTGGAAGACTTCATGTGTCATATACTTGAAAGGATTTCAAGTTTATCCTGTACTCATGCGTAAATTAGGGTTTTTGCGATGTTAAAATTATTCGGATAAATGACTACGTGTAAAATGGTGATAACAGCTATGAACTTGATTTGGAGAAGTGACAGGATGCAACAATGCCGATCTGATTATTAGAAGGTCATGGTTTTGATGCATCCAATTTTGGTTTATAGCTGGCTGGGGCGTCCCAGAATTGCTTGATTTCTTTAAGCGCCGAGTGAACGCCTCGCTTAGGTCTGAACCCGTGTGCAACGTTAAGGAATATAGTGGGTAATAGCTAATGTCTGGTCAAGAACTTCTTGGTACGAGCCTACGAGCTACGAGCCTAAAATCCCAACGTAGCAAACGTGATGCTCCAGCCTAGAGGCTTACGGCAGGTCCCCTATAAACTCCAATCCGTCCACGCTGGAGGTCAATTTTAGAATTTTCAAACGAGGCTTACTCCGTCAAAAAGTCTAACTCTGTCAGCTAGTCCCGGGGCCTTAGAATGATTAATGCAACAGCTAGTAAGCCGTTACGCCCTTCTCCTTCATTGAACTTAACTACTATACCCATACACATTCAATTGGGGTTTAGCCCCATGTTACCTTTTTTTTTTCTCTCTCTTTCTCTCTCCTTTGTACGATTTGATGGGGTCTTTTCATCCTCAATTTTTCCTACGCGGTCATCTTTTACTAAAACTACTATACCTTGAATCGGAATGCCCGGAATACTTTTTGAAATATGGCTTGTGCGGGCCTTCCTGGCCCGTAAAACCTGAATAAGTTATCATGGAAGAGCCACATGCAGAGAAAATTGCACGTGTGGCTCTGACCGGGGAAAAACTTTCTCCCGCAGTACTTTCCACTCTTTCAACTAACCCTAATGCCAATGGAGGTGGCTGTAAGAACAAGGCCGCTCTCCTTGCTGGCGGCATATCATCACAATCGACGTGTTTTCGCCTCGATCTCCCGCAATATGATCCAGTTCCCCATGGCCTATTATTGGTCACACCGTTTGACGATTACATAAGTTATGGCCGCCTTGAGCGCCGGGCCCCACCTAAACATATGGGGTACAAGGGTTTAAATCAACATTGGAGGTTGATTGTAAGGTTGACCCGCATTAAGCAGGTCATAGTACTATATCGAGCTAAACAAAGTTTTCTCGTAAGATGTTATTAGAATTATTGACTTGATGTTAAATTCCAAATGGAAATGATCTAAACAAAGTTTTTCTTGAGAGTTATTAGAATTATCAATTTGATGTTAAATTTCAGATGGATATAAATCTACTCAAGAGATCTTGAAAATTTTAACATAATTATTAAAATTATTAATTTGTATTAAATTTTAAATAAATATTATTTATTCTTTCTATGGCAACGAATTTTATATTCAGTACAATATTTTGCAAGCCGATTATGAGTCCCATCTTCAATAACGGAGAGATTGCACATGTCACAAGCTAACCTCATAAAACTCTCACCTATCTTAGAAAATCCTTGAGCGATATTAGAATTAGTTTAGTTTTAAATTCTCTTCAGACTCCTTTCACTCTGTGTTCAAGGGAGATAACACTTTTATTATGGCATTTGGAAGGTCGATTATGAGTCTCAACTTCAATCACGGGATATATTACACATGTCACAAAGTAACCTCATCACACTCACAGATCTTGAAAGTCTTTGAAGATATTAGAAATTATTAATCTAGTGTTAAATCCTCTTCGGATTCCATTCACTCTATGTACTAGGTACGGCGGGGGATATCACTTTCATTATGGTATTTGGCAGATCAGTTATGAATATCAACTTCATAATGGAAGAGATTACACATGTCCCAAGTTAACCTCATCACACTCTCACAAATCTTGAAAATCTTTGAATGATATTAAAATTATTAATTTAGTTTTAAATTCTCTTCGGATTCCATTCACTTTGTGTACTGGGTACGGTGAGGGACATCACTTTCATAATATTGGTATTTGGCAGATCAGTTATGAATCTCAACTTCAATAATGGAAGAGATTAAACATGTCGCAATTTAACCCGATCTTGAAAATCTTTGAAGGATATTAGAATTACTAATTTAATGTTAAATTCTCTTCGGAGTCTATTCACTTTGTGTACAGGGTACAGTAGGTGACATCACTTTCATTATGGTATTTCGCAGATCCGTTATAAATTTCAACTTCTGTAACGGCGGAGATTACACATGTCACAAGCTAGCCTCTTCAAACTTGCACAAAATAACTTCTATGAACTCTATAAGGAGAATAGGGGGCCACCATAGCAGCCATACCCGCCTTGCCTTTTCAACCTTAGGGTTCGTTACCAAAGGCTAAAAAGGAATATAGCCCCGGGGAATCGACGGTAATACTAAAGCGGACATGACAGACAAGGCCCTTGAAAAACTATCCACAGTTACAGTTACATTCTACTGAATTTAAGTCTATAGTTACACTATAAGTCTGAACCAACATGGTACATAGTAATCTGTTACTCATGTTTGATATTTATCAATAATCTTTTAGCTTATTGTCATCCTAACTTGTTACGTAATCATGGTGCTTCTTCTCCCTTTTCATCTTAAGGAGATCATATATATCCTCATTTTCCAAAGTCAATTTGTAAATTAGGTTCGCATCCATACACTATTGCTCTCAACTTCTACTATGTTTGATACAAGAACTGCATTCAAATATCCAGTCGGAAGATGTACGAATTATAAAAGCATTCGATAAAATATCACCTAGTGTGAGTGCTTAAATTGTAAAATCTACTAATTGTAAGAACATTCGGTAAAATATCACCTAGTGTGAATGCTTAAGTCATAAGATTTACTAATTACAAGAGCATTCGATAAAATATCACCTAGTGTAGATGAAAAACCTCCTTATTGTATTTAAGTTATCCAACTTATACAAATCGAAATTTTATTAATGATAAGAGCATTCGATAAAATATCACCTGGTGTAGATAGTAAAACTTCCTTATTGTATTTAAGATATCCAACTTATACAAGTCAAAATTGTATTAATTCTAAGAGTATGCGGTAAAATTCCATCTAATGTGAGTGCTTTCCTATGGAATATGGAACAAGGTGAATGCCCTCCTGTGGATTACACCCGTCAGTGAGCAATGAGCCCGTCTATAGAGCAATGAAAAGACAACAGACTAAGTCGATTGGTATATAACTGGTATATGCTCTAGATTACATTCAACAGTTATTTTAAATACTAAAACTCGTATGAAAATAGGTGCCAAATTCAAGATGAAACCTCATATTACCATGATATCACAAGAACTTTAGATACCAAGAGGTCTGACGTACCAAATTAACCTCTTATAACCAAAGCTAATATGCTGCAATTCGAAATACGCCTTTAAGAGAGGGTAATTTATAGGCACATCCAAGACCAAGACATATATTTCTACTATTCATAAACCATATTAATTTTAGATATAGAACTTTCTAAAATTTTAAATAAAGAATTTTGAGATAATTCCAGAATTATCTAGGATTTCCAGAAAGCATTTTGTAATTATCAACAAAAATGATTACTTCCATTGGAATCTAGACGCAGTATGGTTCTCTTTATGATAGAACTATAAGGAAGACAGGATTTATTTGAATTCTTGATGGGTATTCTCCATTCACTAATATAAATAATAAAAGATCCTGCTCAAATTCATGTATGAGGGCATTTCCTATCAATTACCATTTACAAGACATTATGAAATTCAAATATTCAACCCGCACACATTTCCTTTCCAAAAGAAGCCAATAATCCAATTACTACACCTACATTTATTATAGAAAATTAACTTGTTTTAGTAGGATTGGCAGCTAATTGAGATCTTACTTCGCTCTCATGACATTATGTGCTAACTATTCAGTGCTGATACTAAACACTTAGTCTTCTATATTAGAATAGTGTGAGATATTTGTGTATATATGATAATACACATTTTTGTATTATATGATAAGAGAAATAATTTTGACTTAGTCATTGCAAATATCCAATGAGATGAATAATATTACGGAATAATTATATATCATATTTTATATTATGTGCTTAAATTTTATTCTTAGTTTTTAACCGAATCCAGGTAGGAAATGCCTCAAATGAAAGATCTCAATCGCTATTTTTGTGATTCTGATATAGTATTTCTTACTTACCCTGAACCCTAAATTTATCTTTTTATTCCAATATTATAAACCGGACAGGACTTCCTTTGCATATTCATTCAACCTAGGTTGCGAAGCCACGTCCATCAGCATCAGCTGGTATGTCTTTATTAGCTTATAGCTAATCCACGCATGAGTACTTTTATCTCTTTATTGAATTGATAATACCATAAATATTTTTTTTAACAATTCGAAATAAATTACATACATTTCATAAAAATTCTACTCTTAGTGATCCATACAAAAAATGATATCAATATTATATTTCATAGAAATTAAGTTGAAAAGAATAGGAGTTATCAATGCAATATTTAGATAATCATAGATACAACCTGTATCTCTGATTAGCAAATGATAAACAACAACAAATATCAACTAAGTTCTAACCTTTCCGCATAATTTTAAGTGGGTTAGAGATCATTTTAGTTTCAAGTTTGGCTATAGTCTCTATTAACTTAACAGCTTTAGTTAGTATCCACTTTCAATTCAATCCTTGTATTCTTGCATAATAGAAACAATCAAAAGATTAGAAGCTCGTCAAGAAATAAAAAATATATATTAAGGTTGATAATAGTATTAAGGATGATAAAATTGTATTATTACTACTACCTCGTTAATTGTTGAATTTATTTTTCCTACTTCCTTCTATTTAACAGTCTTGGAATGAGGAAAACTAGAGGAAAACTCTCCAGGCTTGATGCTAAGAGACTCCATATGAAAGATTTCTTGTCAATATTTAATTGTAAATCATAAATTATATTTGTATAAGAACTGTAAAACATGTGGATTTGTAATAATATTTTAATAACTAAAGTCGTTCCATAAAATCTACATTTACATGTTTATACGTCAATAATTTTACATACTCCCCCTGAATAGTTAGTGTTTTTTTAACAAGCACATTAAACCATTTATAAGAGAAGACATTCGTATTGTTACCATGTTGTTTTCTTATTTGCATGTTGCAAACTTTGCGCAGTTTCACTGTCGGAGATGTACGTTGGTGTAGCCCGTGATTCATCATACAATTCGATTTTCCATTTCGCAAGTTCTACCATGGTGTCTCCAACCCCTTGATGGCCAATTCTACAGGGTAGAACAGAGCACTTTGCTACGAGAAATTGATGCTCTGTCAATCATCGGAATCACCGAAGGGCTTTAGCAAGCTTCCGAGCCAAATGTGTCCTAGTTGTAGATATAAAAAGGATTTCCAGAGGGCGTTAGTTCAAAATTTGTTACAATCGCGTCTTGCTCTCAACCATAATATGTCAGGGTACTCTCAGGCCAGTTGAAAACAAGCGCAGAACCTAAATCTTGTCGTTACAAGTCTTACATAGAACTCTCATCTTAGCTGGACTCCAATTCGTCTTGTAATGACAAGATTTAGGTTCTGCGCACCAACTCCAATTCGTCTTGGAAGCTATAAGGGAAGAACGATTTCTAGACAGCTCTCATGGATTCAGACCGGATAGATTATGTCGCTCTGCGTGTCGGATACCACTGCCTCCAACATTTGTATTAACAAATCTCATAATGTTTTGTCAGTGCGGTAAACCGCTGGATTGCACAGACAAAATGCATCTTGCCCTGACGTTTCTCGTCAGGTTGTTTGATTCCTTGGAGATCTGTAACCATGAGCAGACCTGCTGATATGTGGCATGTCCAATCTGCAAACGCCTGCAAAGTGGCGGAATATTCTTCATGTTAGAGTAATCGCAGTTGTTGGCGAATCGAATCCACTCTCCTTATAACAACTTCTCCATTGTGTAATATTTGTCTCCCAATGCCAGCGATGATACGTTCGTGCACTGCTGTTCCATCACTACCTGTACATGTTTTGGTGCTGCAAACAAATTTGGTAATTTAAGACAGTAAAATCTAAGGTCGTCGGATTACAAATTCCATTTTCAGTTTTGTACCAGTCTTCGCGTTTAGATGCACATGCTGCTTCGGTTGAGACGATTCATATTTAGCTTCGGCAGAAGTACCAAATGAAATGTACGCCGACCGCGCTGTTTTGCAGTGACGCGTTACAACCGCTTCAAGGAATCGTTCTAGGTGATCAATAGTATGATGAGTATGTGGAGTATGTATGCAAACTCTTAGCGTTGGTTGAAATGCTGGGCCATATACTGTGCTACAGTTTGAATTCCGTCTGATTGACGTAGGATCCCGTCGCACGTCGTAGTACCCTCGCCGTGTTCCCAACCTAAATCTACAAGTCCTTGACAACGACGTCTTGATACTCTTGATACTTGATACTATCAAGACATCTATCAGCACCTCTAACATGCTCCGACGTTACACGCGTATCCATGCCATGATGGATCATGGAGCCAACACATATATACTGGACTGTTGTGCAAATGCATACGAGTTCCAATTACAAAGAAGACATACGAATTCCAGTTACAAAGCCAAACATTCGTAGACAGATCGATCATACCTCAAGAAAACTGACATTCCTAAGATCAAACGTATGGATCCAGTCACAATCCAGACAGATCTAATATTAGACTGTTGAAATACGTGATTTACTGTAGCTCGAGTATTGATGCGAATGCAGGCAAGAGGAATGGATCCTTCCACCTGAATGCTCGTTGTGAGGAAAAGTGCTACACCTAACCAAAAAGCATTGAGACCGAATAAAATATGTTTGAGTATCTGTAAAATCTCGCAGGATCAGTTTCTTCATCCGGACATATCCACTTCAGACTGATGTAATACGTCTAATACGGTTTTTGCCCAGGTTGCGCAGTTCCTGCTTCCTCCTTCCATTTACTCGCTTCAAGCTTCCATTCTCGTGCGCCGTTGGTTTTCGATTTTCTCAGATGCAATTTAATTCCGCTGAACGTGCTATTCACAGTTGATGCCGCTGATTTGTGGCAAGATTCTGCAAATCCCGACGGTCTTGACCTAGTCTCATTAGAAGAGGAGCTAAGACTCGACGAAGTCCTTATCCACCTCTTTCGGTCGTCCTCGCTCAGTGCCATGGACGTCTTAGACGGCATGCTTGCAATTGGTCGCATGTCAAAGTTTGCTTCCCACAGATTTTCAAGTTGCTCCACCCGTCAAGGGATAGCTTGACTTGCCTGTTCTTCAAATCTCCGTTGGTTGTAGATGTAGAGCCCCTTCCATGAGATCCCTCGCTTCTAGTTCACAGGTGTGTAGATCGAGAGGCCATCGTGGCTTGGTGAATTGTGGATGGTTACAAGTCTTCACCGTTGTGATCTCCAGCTGCTTCGCCTTTGAAGTGATTCCGATAGTTTCAGACTGATGCAAGTATTGATATTGCCCCTTGTCCATCATCAATCCATCGATATCTGAAGTTCATCTTCAGAACAGCTTTCGTTCTTAGGTTTAGTTTAGGGTTTTCTTGTTTGTTATCTAATTTAAGTTCAACAAACTAATGTACGTGATTTTGTACTCGTTCCGGTTATTGAGTAAAGATAGGTTCCTAAAGTCTATACAACAAATTAACAAATCGCCGTTAAAGCTTCCAGTCAACGCAGACAAAAACGAAATCGAGTGCAATACACAAGCCTCCTATCGAGATGAAGCTAGTGAAGCTCTAGCTATCCATAAGAACCCATAACGAGCAGCCTACTAGAATCCAAGAAGCAAGCTGAGAATTACGTACGTGTGAGATAGTTTGAAGGAGTTTAATTATATTGCTAGGGTTGTTCAAGCATTATGCTCAAGGAGTAATTCTAGTTCTTCTATTGGGACTCTCCCAGGCAGAAGGCGCGGTAGGGAACAGTAAAGACATCTATTGATTCTTCAATAACTGCTTGTAACTGGAATTGATGCAGCGAACTGTACGAAAGCAGATCTCTTGCATCATATTTTGCTTCCAATACTCCATCCATGTACAGCATTCTTCAATCGATAGTATGCAATAGTGCAGAATGCTCCAGAATTCAGACTTGCCGTGCCATATAGCTAGCGCAATATTTCTTTTCCGATACAAGCCCAACCCCCGTAATGTCTCACGGAATTTAAATGTGTCCTACCGGTTTGACATCATGTTGCAGTGAAATTAACGAAAGTGAAGGAGGATATGTACCTCACTAGAGATCGATGGAGCCAAATTCTCTGCTAGCTACAGCAATTCATCAGCAAGTTACTGGTGTTATAGCAAAAACCCAACGGATCCATTCATGTACATAATTCAAGCATCCGGATCTTTCTTAAACTTTTGATTAGATTAGCCGACGCGTGGTGAACGCCAGGCACCACGGACGCTCCGTTAAAATTCGCAGGGATTATAGTGACGCAATATTGCAGGTCGTGATTCGCCATGTTCGCCACGCAACATATGTATTTCTTGGAGTCGCGTTCCTTCTGCTGTTGCAGCAGAAATCATTCGAAGCGGTGTAGTGATTAGATTTAAAAGTGGTGCGTACTATGTGCGGTCTGGCTACGGATGACGAAATTTAACGGCGGCAAAAGGCCCGCTCTCGCTTTAATAGATGGTTCGCAAAAATTAACGGCTTTACTTCCAACAGCTCGTGTTTTATTTCTTTCCCCAACTTCAAGTCCACTAATAATTGTGGTCCAGCAAGCGGCAGCTGAAATTGTAACCAACCTCGTCAAGCCTCAAGATTCCTGTGATGATCTTCCTCATCTTATATGGTCAGGTTTCTACACTGTCTATAAGATCTACGCCCATAAATTCTTAGCAATGCCCTACCTAATCCACGCGAAAGAATAGGAATCAGTAGACAATTTTCTCGTTGATGCTCTTGGTTATCTGCCAGATTACAAGACTACAAGATTTTCCACAAGGTTTCTCTAGATATGAAGTCTTTTCAACATCTACCGTTAAACGCAGAAAGTATATCCTCACCTGTTCTTCGTCCAGACTAAGTGAATTAACTCCATTGTCTTTTCTACTAAATCATTGCACCGATCATTTTGTTTATTTTTTCTACGTGTCTACCAAAGGGAACTTTTTTTCCGTCTGTCCAACGAGTCTTGCATTCTGATTAAAAATGCATTTAGCTCTAGACCCTGGTCCTAATTTTGTTGGAAATCTCCTACCGGTACTGGTGCTTTTAGGGGTTGGCAACGCTGTTCGTTAATCAATCATCCACAAGTTGTCTGGAATTTGTAATGATGCCCGACTCCTTCAGTAAGTACAATGTGCACAAGAAGTCCAATCTTTAGCGTGCACAACCAGGAACTGTAGTAAAGTTTGCCAACAGACGCCCTTAGCAATATTGACTTCCTCAAGTTCACGACCGCAGTTCACTACGTGCTTGTAACCAGGCTCATCAGTACAGAATTCGACTTCACTTGCTAAATTCATACGAGTGTGAGTCTCGAAATCCTTCAATTCTAACCGATGGGCGATTTCACAACAAGCTACAACAAGACACTTGCTACGGCCGTTTGGTGCTCTGTAAATACATATGAATCGCAGAAAGTACAAGATCCCAGGTCTTGTACTACAGTTGTTTCAATATAGAAAAGAAGTTCACGAGTGGCTTCAACTCAGAAATGTTACAATCGCCAAATTTCAATCACACTAAAGGATCTCAGAACCGGTTGAAGACAAGCCGACGACCTGAATCTCGTCTAGAAAAGTTTCAAAAATCTGATAATAGGTGCCGAATTAGAGTACCTTGGTGCCCCGGTAGATACGGCCAGCAGCGCCAGCTGATAATCCCAAGTGCAGGCAAACATCGTTGCACTTGTGACTGTCCAAGAATAGTCGGAAGCCAGAACTACCAAGGTTAGTTTCAGCAAACCTCATGAGGTTTTCGTCGCTGGTGTGGATCGCTGGATCGCATAGACAAAAGACATGTTGCCCTGGGCGTTCCTCGTCAGGTTGTTTGACTCCTTGGAGATCTGTAACCATGAGCAGACCTCGTGATATGTGGTATGTCCAATGTGTAAACGCCTGCAAAGTTGCCGCATAATCCTTCATATTAACGTAATCGCAGTTGTTGGAGAATCGAATCCACTCTCCTTCTAAGAACTTCTCCATTGTGAAATATCTGTCCCCAACTTCCAACAATGATACACTCGTGAACTGCACTTTCATAACTCCTCGTAGATGTTCGGTACTGCAAACAAGTACTGAGTATTGAAGTTAGTAAAGTCTACATGAGTCGAGTCAAATTTTCATGCTCGACCAACATTCGTGGTTACATCCTTACGCTACTTCGGTTGAGACTAATCATGTTTACCTACGGCAGAAGAATCAAATAATGTGTGTGCACTGCACTGTTGCACACTGACGCGATAAGACCACTTCAAGGAACCGTGATAAGTAATCAATATCATGACCAGACGTAGATCATGTATGCAAACTCGTTACCTTTGGTTGAAATGCTCGGCCATAAACTGTGCTACAGTTTGAACTTCCATCTGATTGACGTAGGATTCCTTCGCATGAATTGCCCTCGCTGACTTCCCAAAACGAATCTTGAAACGCTTGACAACTCGCAAACTGAAGCTGTGTATCAAGACGTCAATCAATACCGCTCACACGTTACTACGTACGCTACACGCACTTGTAGTGGTGGGATCAACACAAATATACTGAGACTGTCGTGCGTATACATTAAAAAGGCAGACGATTTCCGAATTCAAAGGGAAGCATTCCTCGACAGATCGATCATATCTCAAGATACTGACTGACATTCCTAAGACTAACATAACGTTTTACGAGTACACATCACCATGGAGGTGAAGCTCCTCGCTGGTTGACCAACGCCAGGTATGGCCATCGTAAGGCGCCGTCCTCACTGAAGGGATGGAGTGCAATTTTCATTTGAACATTTCCTGCCCTGGAAAGTTTCGTAGGGCAGCATTTCCGTATAGTGTCGAGGAGACTCCTCAATGAAGAAAACGGCCTGGAAGAAAACACAGAATGAGCATCAGCGAGACCAACGTCTGAGATCTCTTTCTCCGTAACGGCGATTCAAACACTCGTTCTTAGGGTAACCAGCATGTCTACATTCTGGATTCAAACGCAGAATTTGGCCCATGTGTATCCATAGGACTAAACTCACTCATGGACATATTCAACCCCTTCTTGAAACTTGATGCGACTCCACGATGGAGCTTCCTTCACCACTTTCTCCTTCACAGAGCTGCAGTGGGCTTTTCCTTCTCGTGTAAGAACACTCATTGTATTTGCTATCGTTCTGCAGGAGGCAGAAACTACTTTTTCGGGGATCTGACTGATTTCACTCACTTGCCATTCTTCGACCCAGTTATCATCACCATCAATAGCTTTCTTGAACTCCTGAACCATTTTAAGAGTATGTTCTGTGATGTGACAGAAGCAATACAGAGAAATTTTGCACTTTTTTCGCAATGTGTGTAAAATTTTGCGGATATCCCGACCGTGCTTGTCTCCTCCGTAGTACCAGTCGTGGCCTGCCCCAAGATCATGAAACTGCCCACCATGGCAAGGATAATCACCAATATGCACTAGCATTCGGTTCGTTGCTTCCCACCCCAAATCTGCGGCTCTTTCCAGGCCTGTAAATACATCTTCAGCATAGTCACCTCCATCTTTATTCTGAACGCTACGAAGAGCTGTGACAAACTCACTGTCAGCTCCCTTGTAGCTGCTAGTGAAGTCGCACCCAGGGCCGCCATTTGTTGGATCTCCATAGTCTGTATAAGTTGCGAGGCCAAATCGTGGCTTGCAGTGCGGGTAGGAATCATTGATACCTGATGCCATGGCCACTATCTCATTCCTTACCATCTCCATCGATGGCTACAAAAGCACATTACAATTGCAGAATGTGAACGTTAACCCTTAGGAACCTTCTCAAGAATTTGAAGCTCAATTGAGTCCACTGCTGAAAATAATTAGCATTCCCATTCCAAATCTCGAACAGATTCGATTGGAGAAAGTCGGAACTTGTAATCAACTAGAGTTCACAGTGAAGCAGGGAAGAGGATATCTAGAGGAGTGTTTATTCCAATCTCGTGGGATCCAGTTTCTAAACATCAGACACATCTGATATCAGAAAGTTGAACAATGTGATTTACTTTAACTAGAGTAGTGATGCAATGCAGGGGAGAGAAAGAGATCCTTCCGCCTAAAAGCTCATCATTGGATTCAAGAGAAATGCTACGTGCAAGAACATATAAAGGCACAAAACGGACAACTGGAGGAGTGTGCATACCAATCTTGCTAGATCAGTTTCTTCATTCGACACTTCCTATTTCAGACTGTTGGAACACGTCTTTACCAATAGCTAGAGTATCGATGTGAATTTAGAGAAGAGAAAAGGATCCTCCCACCTTCATGCTCATCGTGATGTCCAAAAGAAATGCTACGTCCAATTGTTGACCTTGTTGAATCCTGTAATTTATTTCCTTCACGCGAGATTTCAAGGATGCCGCACGATCTTTCTTAATGGCCAGGTTGCGCAGTTCCTGCTTCCGTCTTGCATCAACTCGCTTCAACCTTTCATTCTCGCGCTCCAGATGTTCAATTTTATCCAATGCAATTTTAGTTCGGGTGGACATGCTATCCACTGCTGACCTCCCTGATTTGTGAGAGGATTCTGCGGATCCCGACGCTGTAGAAAAGGGGGTAGGTCTTGACGAATCCTTTTTGCACTTCCTTCGTTCGTCCTCGCTCAGTGTCATGAACCTATCAGACTGGATGTTTGCTTGTCGTCTTGTTTCCAGCTGGTTATTAATTCTCAAAGCACCCAACGCCTCCACAAGTGACTTTGACTTCGACTGCCTATTGTTCGAACCTCCGCCAGCGCTGGAGCCACTTCCATGCGATTCCTCGGTTACAGTTCGCAAAGTTGTAAATCTAGAGGCCATAGTAGCTAGGTGGATTGTGGGTAGATGCGACTTCTGTCCGTTCTTATCTCCAACTAGTTGTAGTGAGCGCTGCCGAATGTGACAGTTTCAGACTCATCTACATATTGATAATTCCCCTTCTTAATCATCGGCGCACATCTAGAGATAATCGTCTCTGCAGAATCTGCTTGAGGTTCCAGAAACTGCTTGAGGGCTTTGTATTCCTCTTGATCACCACGTAATGTGCTTGCAGCTCAATGCTTGCAGCTCAAGTCTAATGTACATAATTTATGTCTCGCTTATTGCTCGTTCCCACTATAGGGTGATCGGGCTACTACAGTAGTAATGACGGAGACACAAACTAACTCAAGTGCGGTATACAATCTTCCTACCGAGATGGAGCTATTGAGGCTATAGCTATACATAAGGGGCCGTAAGGAGTGCCGAAAGTTTGAACTGTGGTCAGAACATTCCTAGAGTTGTTTAAGAAGTATGTACAAGGAGTTCTTCTATTTCCGCTTCCATTGGGACTCCCATCCATTCCGACGGGTGACAGTTAAGAATGCATTAATTCATTATTAAACCTCTGGTAGCTGGCGTTGATACACCAGACTGGACAAATACAGGCCTCTTACATCACATTTTATACCCCATCCTCGAAAGAAGTACATCATTCTTCACTTCGATAACATGTGACAACCAGTAGGTGCTGGGAGCCCACTTTTACCTTGGCCTTTAAACTAGAGCGAAGTTTTCTCATCTGAATACAAACCCTATTCTCATGACGTCCCCCATAATCTAAGTGCATCTACTGCTTTCACACAAACGAAGTTAAAAGATATGTTCTTCACAGCTGATCGAATTCTCTGCTATTTCCAGCAGATTACAAGCGGAAGCCACGTACAGTGCAGTTTTCAAGTATCCACCTTAGATTGATGAACGATGTGTGCGGCATTTCATCATAGACGGTTCGCGGGGAAACGTTCATAGGAAATACCAAGCGCACCGAATGCAGGTTGCTGACTATATATACCCAGCACGCAGGCTATGTAATTCTAAGAATCCTTTTCTCTGGTTTCCGAGGAGCGAGAACACTAATGGTAGAGCCATGAAATTGCAAATGTGGTACTGTGGTCCGGCTACCGATGACGAAATTTAACAGCGGCAACACGGACACTCCCACTTCGATATTAACTGGTGCTTTCTGGAATTGACTTTACTCCCAAGATCTAGTTGACAATCTCCATTCGTTTTCTTCCTACAGTTGGAGTTGCATCAAGCTGCATTATAGCCGACGGCTAGCTGAAACTGTATTCCACCTCACCAAGCATCAAGATTCTTGCAAATCTGGATTCGATCTGATGTTCCTTATTATCTCTCTGGGTCAGTGCCAACACTTACCTTAAAATCGACGCCCATAACACCTTGCCTTGGCAACTCAATTTACAAGGAACATGAATCAGTTCCAGGTTTCTCTTGAAAATTTTAGTTTCTCTCTCACCAGTTTCTTCGAGATGGTGCTCGTAAACTGAAATCTGAAGAGTCCTTTCGAATTTGGGATAGTCAAAATAGTTTACATATTTTCTCTCGTGACAAACAGGCCGTGGACATAAATCTCCCATGGCTAAATTTAACTCTTCGAAGTCTGGTAGTATTATTTAAAAAAAGAAGAGAAAGGCGATTTAAATAGTTCATATACCATGCATATACTTGCAAGGATTTCACAGTTTTTCCGGTACTCATGTCTAAATTAAAAATTTTGCTATATTAGAATTATTCGGATAAATGACTAAGTGTAAAATGGTGATAACGCCTATGAACTTGATTTGGATAAATGACAGAATGTCACAATGCCGATCTGCTTATAAGACGGTCATGGTTTTGATACATCCAATTCTGGTTTATAGCTGGCTGTGAGATAAACAATACAGAGTTCAGATACAAGTTTAATGGATTTGACATTACGATTTGACATTCTATACGCTTGAATTCTATATTGTCGATGGGTCCTAAGAAAAAGATTAACATTTTGAAATATATAAAATTTATTGGAAATTTAATATGACACTAGTTTTGGATTAAAATCTATAATCATATTATAAGTATTAATTAATGTGGTACAATATCAATTTGTTACTTGTGTTACCAAACTTTTCGTTCTCGCGCTCTAGGTGTTCAATTTTATCAAATGCAATTTTAGTTCGGGTGGACGTGCTATCCATTGCTGATCCTGCTGATTTGTAGAAGATTCTGCGGATCTCGACGCTGTTGCCCTTCTCTGATTAGAAAAGGAGGTACGTCTTGACGGATTCATTTTCCACTGCTTTCGCTCGTCCTCGCTCAGTGTCATCAACGAACCAGAGGACATGTTTGCTGGTCCTCTTGTTTGACGCTGGTTTCCGTTTTCTAAGTCCCTCAACCCCTCGATAAGTAACTTAAACTTCGACTGCCTTTTGTTCGAACCTCCGTCGGCGGTAGAGCCACTTCCATGGGATTCCTCGATTACTGTTCGCAAAGGTGTATATCTGGGGGCCACGATGGTCAGGAGGATTGTGGTGGGATGCAACTTCTCTCCGTTCTTATCTCCAACTACCTGTAGTGAGCGCTGCCGAAATTGACAGTTTCAGACTCATACACATTGATATTACCCCTTCTCAATGATTAGAGCGCATCTAGTCAACAACTCGTAGTGACAGCTGCCGAAATTGACAGTTTCAGACTCATACACGTTGATATTTCCTCTTCTCAATCATAAGCGCACATCTAGAGCTAATAGTCACTGCAGAATGTGCTTCAGGTTCCAGAAACTTCATAGTCCTCTTGATCACTGTTAGAAAAACCAGTCCTGACAAACTCTCGAAACAACATATCATAAACCCCACTAATCAAACATCAAGGACAAGAGTAAATAACGTGGTTCACTTCTTGTTCCAGAAGTTACCCCCACGAACTAAAACAGACTCACACTCAACTGTTTATAACTCGCAACATATATATAGTGATAGTTCCTCATCATTTTCATCCTGCTGGACTTCCTGAATATTTACCATTCACGGTCTCTCGTCAATATTTTTCTCTTGGGTACTCAACCGAGAACCAAATATTACCTTAATTCTAAGGCGAGTTCCGCACCGCTCCTGGTTGAGGCACCCTTCAAGCTGAACACTCCATGGCTAAAACACAGACTCACACCCAACTGCACATATATATAGTTCCTCATCAATGTTGACCTGCGGGACTTCCTAAATATTTACCACTCAAGGTCTCTCGTCAATAATATTATCCTCTTGCATACTCTCCGGAGTACCAAATTGTTGGCACAAACGGCTCCGCTTCTGGTTGAGGAGCATTCAAGGTGGACACTTATGAAAACTCGAATAGTAAACCAAACACAACAAGCCATATTATCACAAAGAGCATCGTTAATTATTGAACAAGTTCATGTATAACTTGAACTTCTTAACGGGAACAGGTTTAATCAACATATAAGTTGCATTTATCTTTGTATAAATCATTTGCAAATTAATCTCACCATTTGTTTGCAGCTTCCATGATAAAATGATGTCTCACATCCATATACTTTGTCTTTGAATGATATTCTTGATTCTTAGCAAAAGGAATCGTGCACTGGCTATCACAAAAGAGTCTAGACTTCATATTAGAGAGTCCTGCATCCTTGGCTAATCTTTGTAGCCATATTGCCTCTTTATCACCCTTAGTTGTTGCCATATATTTTGCATCTGACTCAGAAAGAGCAACACTAGATTGGAAAGTAGACTTCCAACTTACTGCAACACCAACAAGTGTAAAAATAAATTTTGTTGTAGACCTTCTCTGATCCAAGTCTCTGGGCAAAATCAGAATCAGAATCTACATACTATATAATTTCTACTTCTTGTTCCTTCTCACATTAGATACAATGCCAATATTTATTGTCTCTTCACAACTTACCAATGTTTTTTCTCTTGATTTTTCATATAATATAATATTATATGATTTTTCATATAATATTATATTGACTCACCATATTCACAGCATATAAGAGCATATAAGAGGTATGTTCTAGTGCAGATCCTATTTAGTTCCAAGAACCCTAGCATAAAGAACATTTGACATAAATTTTCTCCAATGATATACTGTAATAACTTATCTTGGAGAGAGCATTGGTTTGGCAGTCTCTATACACAAACATACATGTAATTTTTGCAAGTAGCTCCTTTGAGATATCCACAACTTTCTTTTTGATGAACCCAAGTCATACATATCAAACTCCTTACAAAGTTGTCCTTTCAATTTTCCACCTCAATCATATCCTCCTTCCAATTAACATATCATTTGCATATAGTACCAAGATAAATCAAATACTCTAGTTCCATATAACTTCTTGAGGTACACATAAAAGTCTGACTCACTTTTGTAACATCCGCGCTTCAACGTGAAAGTATCTAATTTTATGTACCAAAGTCTTAGATTTTGCTCTAGTCCATATAAAGACTATTGTAATTTACTAACTAGATTCTCTTTGACTTTGATAAATGTAATCTCCTCCAATTTTCCATGTAAAAATACAACTGTAACATTCTCGTCGTTCGAAACTCCGAATTATGCAATGCAACTATTCCAAGAGACTTGAGAGATTTTTACCACGTGAAAAAATATCATTTTATGAATGAGTTTCTCATCTGATTACAAGCCTAATTCCCATGACTTCCGTCGGAATCCAAATGCATCTGAACGAAATTAAACGAAACGAAATTAAAAGATTACTGATCTAATTCTCTGCTATTTCCAGCAGCAGATAACATGCGGAAGCAACGTACAGAACAATTTTGAAGTATCCTTCTTAGATTTATGAACGATGTGTGCAGCATTTCATGCATCATAGAAGGTCCGCGGGGGAAGGTTCATAGGAAGTACCAAGCGCACCGATTGCAGATCATTGATACAACAACATACCCAGCAAGCAAGTTATGTAATTCTAAGGGTCCTGTTCTTCTGGTTTCCGAGGAGGGAGAACACTGATGGTGGAGCCATGAAATTACAATGTGGTACTGTGGTCCGGCTACCGATGGCGAAATTTGACAGCGGCACCACTTCGGTAACTGGTGTTTTCTGGAATTGGCTTTACTCCCAAGATCTGGTTGACAACTATAGTTGGAGTCCAGCCGACGGCTAGCTGAAACTGTCTTCCACCTTGTCGAGCATCAAGATTCTTGCAAATCGGGCTCTATCTGGTGTTCTTTGTAATCTGATTCACGTTCCTTTGTGAATTGGGTTGCCAGGGCCCTTAGAATTACGTAACATTCTAAGGGTGTTATGCGCGTAGAACTTGAGGGAAGTGTTGACAGTCAGTATCAACACTTTCCATCACTTCCCAACATGAGTCAGTGCCAGATTTCTCTTGAAAGCTTCAGTTTCTTTCTCATCATTTTCTCTGGGATGGTGCTCGTAAACTGAATTTCTCAGATCCTTCCGAATTTGGAAGAGTCAAAGTGGTTTAAATATTTTCTCTCGTGACGAACAGGCCCCGGACATAAATCTCGCGGGGCTAATTTAACTCGTGGAAGTGTTTTAATATATTATTGGAATAGTTCATGTGTCATATACCCTGAAAGGATTTCAAGTTTATCCTGTACTCATGTCTAAATTAGAAGTTTTGCGATGTTAAAATTATTAGGATAAATGACTACGTGTAAAATGTTGATAATGGCTATTAACTTGATTTGGAGAAGTGACAGAATGCAACAATGCCGATCTGATTATTAGAAGGTCATGGTTTTGATACATCCAATTTGGTTTTTAGCTGGCTGGGGCGTCGCAGAATCGCTTGATTTCTTTACGCGCCGAGTGAACACCTCGGTCAGGTCTGAACCCGTGTGGCTACGTTAAGGAATATAGGGGGGAATAGCTAATGTCTGGTCAGGAACTTCTTGGTATAGCTACGAACCTAAAGTCCCAACGTAGCAAACGTGATGCTCCAGCCTAGAGGTTTACGGGCCGGTCCCCTAAAAACTCCAATCCGTCCATGTCAATTTTGGAATCTTCAAACGAAACTTATTATCATATATCCCCACGGCCTAAGTGAAGGATTAATGCAACAACTAGTTAGCCGTTACCCGCCGTTCTCCTTCATTTGGACTTAACCACTATATCCCGAATCGGAATGCCCCGAATACTGTTGGAAATGTGGCTTATGCGGACCTTCCTGGCCCGTAAAACCTGAATGAGTTATATGGACGAGCCACATGCACGGAAGTTTGCACGTGTGGTTCTGACGGGGAAGAACCCTTTCCCGCAGTATGCCATAGGAGGTGGGTGTAAGAAGGCCGCTCTTCTAGCTGGCGGCATATAGTCACGATCCACGCGTCGTCGCATCGATCTCCCGCAATATGATCCACTTCCCCAAGGCATATTATATTGTTCGGACCGTTGCTACTTAAGTTATGGGCACCTTGAGCGCCGGGTCCCAACCAAATATACGGGGTGCAAGGATTTAAAATAATTCCCTGAGGTTGATTTTAGCGTTTAATTGCATGAGGTAATCATAATATCAGTTCGGAACCAAATAAGTCTTGTTATAAGATCTTGAAAATCTTTAAATATTAAAAAATTTATTTATAATAACTTCTTTATGATACCATTACTCCTCGCACGATAGAGAATTGGCTGGCCGATTATGAATCCCACGTCAATAACGGGAGATTACACATGCTGCAAGCTAGCCTGTTAAACTCTCATAGATCTTGGAAGGAGAATTTCATTTTCATTACGGCATTTGGCTGGCCGATTATGGTTTCCAAGTTACACATGCTGCAAGCTAGCCTCTTAAACTCTCATAGATCTTGGAAGGAGAATTTCATTTTCATTACGGCATTTGGCTGGCCGATTATGATTTCCAAGTTACACATGCTGCAAGCTAGCCTCTTAAACTCTCATAGATCTTGAAAGGGGAATTTTATTTTCATTATGGCATTTGGCTGGCCGATTATGATTCCAATGTGAATAACAGGAGATTATACATGTCACAAATTAATTTCTTAAATTTTATAAATCTTTAAATTCTTTAAATGTTATTAAAACTATTAATTTGATGCTAAGCTAGTCTCTTTAACTCTCATGGATTTTGAAAATCTTTGAGAATTATTTAATTTATTAATTTGATGTTAAATTCTCAAGGGATGCTATTCACTCTCTGTAGAATGGAGAATTTCACTTTCATTATGGCATTTGGCAGGCCGATTATGAGTCTCAATTTCAATAACTGCATATTACACATGTGGCAAGCTAACCTCTTAAAACTCTCCCAAAATAGCTTTTATGAACCCTAGAAAGAGAACAGGGGCCAACATAGCAGCCGTGCGCGCCTTACCTTTTCAACCTTAGGGCTGGCTTCCAAAGGCTAAAAAGAAATGTAGCCCCGGGAATCGACCACAGAACTGAAGCGGACATGACCACCGGCAAGGCCCTTGAAAAACTATCCAAAAAATTACCTTGTATATAACCTTACAGATCGAACGCAATATAAAACACAGAACGTTCCGCAGGGCTCTATAATCTCATAGCGTTGTGCCAATATCTTCCAACATAAGTTGGATTGCTATATCAAAAGCATACTATGATATAATTATATAAAAGGTAGATATTAATTGAATATATTTGATATTATTTTCCATATATTTTAATTTTTATATTATAAATTTTTAGAAAGATAAAAAATATATATCATTCGAAATTTATAACTATTATTTAAAAACCTTAATATAAAAATAAATTTTAGTTTAAAATTTATAGTTTTATTATAAATCTGAATCAACATGGTACATATTGATCTGTTATTCATGTTTGATATTATCAATATTCTTTTAGCTTATTGTTATCCTAACTTGTTCCGTAATCATGGGGCTTCTTCTCCCTTTTTCATCTTAGGGAGATCATATATATTCTCATTTTCCAAAAGTCAATTTGAACATTAGGTTCGCATCCACACACTATTGCTCTCAACTTCTATTATATTTGATACAAGAACTGCATTCAAATTTCCACACCTGAAGTGCCCCGGAAAACACGATGGAATGGACGGGAAAATCCCATAAAGCCTTAGAAGGAGGAGACAGAAGAGTGAAAATTGGAGATTAAAAGTCTCCTTTTGGTATTTAAGATATCCAAGTGGTAAGATCTACGAATTATAAGAGGTTTCGATAAAATATCACCTAGTGTGAGTGCTTAAGTCATAAGATTAACTAATTACAAGAGCATTCGATCACATATCACCTACTAAAAATCTCCTTATTGTCTTTAAGATGTCCAACTTATACAAGTCGAAAGGTTTATTAATGATAAGAGCATTCGATAAAATATCACCTAGTGTAGATGAAAAATCTCCTTATTGTGTTTAAGGTACACAAATTATACAAGTCAAAAATTTTATTACTTATAAGAGCATGCGATAAGATTTCACCTAGTGCTTTCCTATGGAATATGGAACAAGGTGAATGCTCTCCTGTGGATTACACCCGTCAGTGCTCTCTATAGAGCAATGAGAAGACAAAAGACTTAGTCGATTGGTATATAACCTAGATTACATTCAAGAGTTATTTTAAATACTAAAACTAGTATGAAAATGCACCCCAAATTCAAGACGAAACCTCATATTACCATGATATCACAAGAGCTTTACGATACCAAGAGGTCTGACGTACCAAATTAACCTCTTATAACCAAAGCTAATATGCTACAACTCGAAACGACTTTAAGAGAAGGTAATATATAGGACATCCAAGACCACGAGATATATTTCTAAGGTTTTCAGCTATAAGAACATCTACTATTCATATAACATACTAATTTAAGATATAGAACTATCTAAAATTATAAACATAGAATCTTGAGATAATTCGAGAATTATATTAGATTTCCAGAAAGCATTTTGTAATTATCAACAAAAATGATTACTTCCATTGGAATTTATACGCAATATGGTTCTCTTTATGATAGAACTATAAGGAAGACAGGATTTATTTGAATTGTTGATGGGTACACTCCATTCACTAATATAAATAGTAAAATATCTTGCTCAAGTTCATGTATGGGAGCATTTCCTATCACTTATATCAATATCTTTTACAAGACATTATGAAATTCAAATATTCAACCCGCACACATTTCCTTTCCAAAATAAGCTAATAATGCAATTGCTACACCTACATATTTATAGAAAATTAAAAAAGATTTAGAAGATTGGGCAGCTAATTGAAATCTTACTTCTCTCATGAAATTATGAATTAACTATTCAGACCTGATAATAAACACTTAGTCTTCTATATTAGAATAGTGTGAGATATTTTTGTATTATATGATAAAAGAAATAAGTTTGACTTATTCATCTCAAATATCTAATGAGATGAATAATATTATGGAATATATTATATATCATATTTTATATTATATGCTTAAATTTTACGCTTAGATTTTAACCGGATTCAGGTAGGAAAGGTCTCGAATGAAAGATCTCAATCTCTATTTTTGTGATTCTGATATTGTATTTCTTATTTACTCTAAACCCTAAAATTATCTTTTTATTTCAATATTATAAACCAGACAGGACTTCCTTGGCATATTCATTCAACCTAGGTGGCGAAGCCACTTGCATCAGCATAAGCTAGTATGTCTTTATTAGCTTTGAGTTAATCCATGCATGAGTACTTTTATCTCTTTACTGGATTGATAATAAGAGAAATAAAATTTGAAACAATTTGGAATAAATTACATGCATCTCATAGAATTTTGGGTCTTAGTGATCCATACAAAAAACCATATCTATATTATATTTCACAGAAATCATGTAAAAAGAATAGGCAGTTATCAATGCAATATTTAGATAATCGTAAATGCAGCAACACTAGCAAATGATAAATAACAAAAAATATCAACTCAGTTCTAACCTTTCTGCATGATCTTAAATGGGTTAGAGATCATTTTAGTTTCAACTTCTATGTTGATTATACCTTTAAAGCTTTTTAAGTTTGGCTATAGTCTCTTTTTAACTAACAGCTTTAGTTAGTATCCACTTTCAATTCAATCCTTATATTCTTGCATAATAGAAACACTCAAAAGATCGGAAGCTACGTCAAGAAATAAAAGCAAAAGCAAATATTAAGGTTGATAATAGTATTTAGGATCAGAAAATTGTATTACTATTACTACCTCGTTAATCGTTGAATTTATTTTTCCTACTTCCTTCTATTTAACAGTCTTGGAATGAGGAAAACTAGAGGAAAACTCTCCAGACTTGATGCTAAGAGACTCCTAATATGAAAGATTCTCTTGTCTATATCTAACGATGTAGGGGATGTCCCGTAGAGCTCTCGTAAATTTATTTATTCTCGTAAATTTATTTTACCGTCACCGAAATTACTCAACTGAAACCCCAATCTTCCTAGAGACATGGAGCTATTCAGGCTCTAGCTATACATAAGAGCCAGTAAGGAGCAGCGTATTTAGAATCAAGAAAAACAGGTGACCGCGTAGGATAACAAGAAGGATCAGAAGACCCGGCAAGCAAGTCGTACATACGAGGTGATCTAAGCCCCATTTAAAATCCAAGAAGCAATCCTAACTTTACGCGCGTGTGCATAGTTTGAACGGTGGTCGGAACATTTAAGGAGGTTTTCTAGGAATTCTTCTATTTCTGCTTCCACTGGAACCTCCCCATCCATTCCGGCGGGTTCCAGTTAAGAAATGCATTGATTACTTCGTTACATCTCTGGTTGCTGGCGTTGATACAGCAGACTAGACGAAAGCAGGCCTCTTGTATCACATCTTATACCCATACTTGAAGGAAGCACAATATTTTTCACTTTGATAACATGACAAAACAGTAGGTTCCGGGAGTCCACTTTACCGTGGCCTTCTACCTAGCGCGAAGTTCTCATCTGAATAGAAGCCTCATTCCCATGACCTTCCCTCGGAATCTAAATGCATCTACTGCTTTGACATGCGCGAAGTCAAAGGATGTGTTCTTCGCAACTAATCGAATTCTCTGCTATTTCCAGCAGATTACATGCGGACGCAAGGTACAGTACATTTTTTGTTCTTTTGTGAACTCTGGTACTCACGTCTAATTAGAACTTTTGCGACATTATACATAACTATTAGAATGATTCGGATAAATGAGTAGGTTTAAAATGTTGATACTGGCTATTAACTTGATTTGGATAAATGACAGAATGCCGAAATGCCGATCTGATTAACGGTATAAGACGATCATGGTTTTGATACATCCAATTCTGGTCTATAGCTGGCTGTGAGGAAAAACAAGGTAAACAGTGCAGATGCTAATTTAATGTATTTGACATTGTTTATCTCTGTATGCTTGAATTGCTATATTGTCAATGGGTCTAAGAAATTGACTTATAATCTTGAAGTATATAGAAATTATTTGAAATCTTAACATGAAACCATAGTTATAATCACATCATAAGTTTTAGTTAATGGTACAATACCGATCTGTTATTCACGTTTAATATATATTGATTAAAAACTATTAACTTACTAATGTCTTTACTTGTTATGTATGATGGGATTCTTTTTTCTTTGTTTCTCTTTAGCCATATTAATTATATTTTCATTTTCAAACCAATTCCAAGATTAGGTTCATCGCCATTGAACTCAGCTTATACTATATTTGATACAAAAACTGCACTTAAATTATAATCTTTTCGATATCACAACTGCACTGAAATGGCAAAAACCTTAGTTTATTGTTATCTTGTCTTATCTTATCCTATCTTTTCCTATCTTATCTAGACCAGGTTCAAGAGTTAATCTGAGTACCATAACTTGTATGAATGTGCACAAGCAATCTAAGCAGAAGTCTCATCTACCATTCCATTACAAGAGGTTTGAGAACCCAAGAGGTTTCCCATACCATGAAACCGTTTGGATACGACACCAAGGAAACCTCTCCTTGACAATATTGCATTAATTGTTACTACCTCCTTAGTAGCTGAATTCAATTTTACCTTTGTAATAATGTTCAATGCTCTTGGAATGTATTATGATGAAAACTTTCTAACCTTCATTTTAAGAGGCTCCATAAGAAAGATTTTTTTATCCATATCTAAGTTTAAATATTAATTTATTTTTATATTTATAAATTTCTACTCATCTGCAATATTATTTTGGAAGCAAAGAGATCTTCTGAAATCTAAGTCTATATGTTTCAACATCAATACTTTGACATATTCTTCCCCTAAATAGTTGAGTGTTCTTATTTACACAAACTTTGAACCATCTTTAAAATAGAACTAAATTAAATTTTCTATCATATTATTATTATGTTGATTTTTTCCATACTTACATGTCTGATATTTTTACTCATATTGCTTCATCAAGTTATAAAAGTATCTTTATATATTTTACATAACTTTTTATGTTTTTCCCTGTTTGATTATGTTATTATTAATTAATTATGCTTATTGTTAAATTAAATAATTTTTATTATTATTATGTGATAATTATCTTAATTATGAGTCTTTTTATAATTTTTTTGTTGAATAAAATATTTATTTTCTTTAAATATTATGTTTTTCAAACTCTTTTATGTTTTTCCCCATTTTTCTCAAACAATCTTTACTGAAATGTTTTCTCTTATTGCACTAATATATCTTAAATTAAAAATTTGAAATATAGACCTCTTGTTTTTTACTAGATAAGAAAATTATGATTAGATTGTAAAAAGTGATTAAATCTAAACTTTATTTTACAGTGGAAATAAGTAAAATTATTTTAAAATAATGGTATATTGCAAAAGGAAGAAAATTTATCTTAGAGGTCTATATATCAATAAAAGAAAAAAGTTAAGATTTTTTAATTGTTTATGTGTAAGAAGACATATATCCATGATGATTTATGGAATAACTAAAATGTTACTAGAATCAAAGAATAAAATTTAAATAGCTATCTAACTAGGTGAGAACTTGGAGATCTTGAGAGATTACTTATTTATGCTCTTCCTTGATATATATTTTCTGTCTCTTATTTTAATCTCATGAAGATAAAATGACAGTGTGTAGTTTTATAAGATAGAAACACATAAAAAAAAATTGTATTTGTTCTATTATCTCTTTTACACTTTTGAGCTTTTTACTTAAATGTCTCTTAAAATAATATTAAGAGTAGTTTTTCAATACATATTTACTTGTTATTACACAATCATTGATAATGAATTGCTGATTTATATCATGTATCTTGATGTAAGTTCTTTACACGCTTGTCAAGAAGATAAGTTGCAAAGTACCAAGAATAAGAAAAATCATTGCATAGTACTAGGATATTCAGGATATTAGATAAGTTATAAAACTTAGGTCTACAATATTATGGAAAGAGTATACCACAGAATCATCAATCTAGGGTAGATATTTATGTATATGATCTTAATAACATTGTAGTAGATTGTGATGAATAACTTTTTTAAATATCTAAGTTAATATGACAATGCACAAAATCAATTGATTGAGAATATAGGAGTTAACATAATGATAATTATGATATGGATGTTGGTAGGAAAATAATAAGCAAACTTATTACCATTCAACAAGTGATATATATATAAAAGAAAGATGACATCATAGCAAACATGGAGGATGGGAAGACCCCATAAAGCCAAACAAGAGACATTCAGGCCCTTCGTGATCAAATAACAAATCAGGATATCCAAAAAAAATTTGCATATCTATGCTATATGCTGCAAAGCAAACAGGGAGAAACAAAAAGGTAAAATGGGGCTTAGCCCCAATAGTATTGATATGAGAAATCTGCCCTTTATATAAGAGGATAGTATTTACTTTTATTTTAACATATTATCAATTTCCAATATGTCTTATTGTGAGCTTCTTTATCCTTTTGCATCCATATGTAAAAGTAGCATTAGCCACTACAAAACCTATGGTTGAGCATATCACTATAAATACTCCTTCAATATATGCATATAATTACATTGTAAGCATATACTTGGAAGAAACCTAGTAAGTATATTAGCATAAAACATAATAAGCACATGAAAATGGTCTATTTGCCTTCTTAGCTCAATATTTAGCTTTGTGTTATATAGTGTAGGAGTGGTTAAGTGTGCTTTACTAATTGTGTATAAAATCAATGTCTCTTCAAGTTTAGCTTTTTGTTGATAATATGGAATTACCTTGTATGGTGCTTGATCAAATATCTCAATATAGTGTCTCTATTTAACTTACAAGAATGGAATATAATAGGAATATAGCCATCTTCTCTATAGAAAAATGTACTTTTATTACCTTTGGGTACATAAAGTTCTCTGGTAGATTTACAACTTTGTTGCGTACTAAAAGATTAATTTTCTTGATAAGAAGCATACCTCTCTATCCAAAACATGTATTATAACATTTTGTCTTATACTTAAGTCTTTATCAAAAAATTTGGGATAGATCTTTCTTTTCTACTTGTGTCTTAAATTTTGATAGGAGATAAGCATTATATGGTCCTCACCTTGCGTTATTCCTATAATGAACTTCAAGTATAATGCATATTGGAATTCTACCCAACAAGTTAGCTTTAGTAAGTAATACTAAGTAATTCATACTAAGTAATTCCCAAAAGAAATTTTCCTATGTTTATAGAAAATTAATCTACATGGAAGGACAATGGTAATTGAGTAAATAATAATGAACTTTTCCTGAAAGATGTAGTGTACCTCTTCTCTTTTGATTGATGAATATCACTTGTGCCCAAAATAAGTTGTTCTCTCATATCAAAGATAATATATTAGCTCTAGTTGTTATACATATGGATAGCTAAACTAGACAAATCTACATTAACATGAAACTTATCTTACATTTAAGTGGTAATAACATTGGTGGGGCAATCTATGTTCAATAACTAACTTTAGATCAATGAAATCCTTGCTATCTACTATTATGATACTTATCTATAGTTTTAGAGCTAAAATCAAATATTAATTTGTATCATATAAATAGGAGTTTAATAATGTTTATGCTCAATGAAATAATTATTTTTACAAGATTTATAGTTTATTCTATTTAAAATTTTCTCCCTAATTCACTTGAAAATTATAGAGTGAATCTAAAAATTAATCAAATATATAATACCATTCCTTTCACAATCATATAAAAATTCCAATTATGAAAAAACAAAAAGAATATAGGACAAATATTTTTAATACATCTATTAGATCAATTTCAAATAAATTTTAAAATTATTCTTTTCTAAGCTTAGGATCTGGTTAGCAAAGACCAAGAAAAATTATATATTTAAACTAAAACCTCATTCTCTTATTAAAAACTTACAAAGACCTTTCCCTTGATGGATATATTTCTAAATAAGAGTTTTGTGAAATATTTTTGTATGCTCCAAATTTTAAGGCAAAAAAAATATTCATATTTAATTCCTAAAATTTGGAAATATTTGGAATAAAAATTTATGACTTATTTTGAAAAAATATCAACTATATTTGCAGAAACATTTTTCTTATCATGAATTTTCAATATTTGACTGCAATAAATTTTATTAAAGAAATAAAAAATATGTAACTCATCTATATTCCACAAGATAATATATTTTGGTGCTACGTCTTTATTGAAATTGAACTCAATGAGCTCACTAAATAAGTTATTTTAAAAGTGAGTTGAAATTTTGTACTTAAGTTTACTAACTAAATTCTGTACTTAAGTTTAAAAGAATAGTAGGTCATGTAGACTTTATATTGCTTGCTTGAAAAGTAAATATACTAGTAATTTCATTCAAAATTTGATCATTTCCAAAAAGTTGTTTTTTTATTGTCTCTCTCTCCAACAAGGATATGGTAGAATAATTGCTTGTTAAGGAGAGAAAACCTCTTAGTTGAGTTATCTTTGGAGTTGTGCGTGTACATAGAAGGGTACAAAGGGAACAAGTACAAAGCAAAAAGCACTCCAAAGGAAGAATTCCAAAAATGTCAAATTCAAAGAATGGTTGGAGGCAAAGGACTCAAGTACGAAGGTGCTTCAGACTTGAAGAGCATATACCAATTTGAATGAGCCGCCATCCAAATAAAGAACTGCTGCCAAAGACTATTGGTATCCACCAAAGGGCTTGCATGCACGGAAAATGATTATAATAATATGGAGTTAGTAGAATCAACTACATATAGCAAAATGAGGTAGAACTATCACAATCTATAAATGCTAAAAATATGCTAGAAGCATCTAGGAAGTTTTTGAGGTGAGAAGCTTCCAGGTACTTTCAAAGGATGTGTAACTTGCACATCACGTTAACGGCTAGCTTAGCTTGTATGCCAAGTAGGTGTCCCAATATGAACTTCCATTCTTCTATTTCTCTCCTTGGTCTCGGTCTTTTACATTGGTATCAAAGCAAGAATGGAATGGATGGAATTTATGGACCATTGAATCCACTTCACCAGACCATTGTGATTTTTGTGTCCAAGTACTAGCCAAGCATCATTTCATATGATTCATCACCTCACGCTTTGGACAATATTTTTTGCATATGATCACCATATTTGAGGAACCCTTGGTGCTTCCGGTTGTAACTTATGGAGACTAGTGTATGTGCTACTTCTATGTGTTAATAAATTAGATAGATTGGGGGTGGCGTGATAGAGTAGCAACCATGGTGGTGATGCCCTAGGTTATCATTGCTATGCAACAACAAATTGAGCACCTTACTTGATTGTTGGATGAATGAGATCGTTGACAATAGGAGCATGTAGAGAGGGTACTAGTTTGAGAAGGAGAAGATCAATCTGATTCCCTAAACCCAAGGTATTTGAAGGCAAGAATCTCTCGGGTGCAATAGAGAATTTTGTGTTTGACTATGAACGTTATTTAAAAGCTACCAATCTTCAAGATGAGTGGAAATAGATTCTCTTGGCTTCTAGCCAATTGGATGAAGTAGTAAAGCTATGATGGAGATTTAGAGCGGAGCAAGCTGAATGAAAAATTGTTGCACCAATCTTAGACATGGGTAAAATTCAAGAGTGCAATAATTAGTTGATTCTAAACTATAAATACCACACAAGTTGCATGAGATTGATTGGCAGAGTTGAAAAAAATTGGTTCTGTAAGAAGTTACATTATGCAATTCTAGAACACTATCATGCAAATTCCGTATATACTGGAAGGTGAAGCTCTGGATCAATTTGTGAGGACCTTGAAGTCAAGAACCAAATTAGAGGTAATCATACGAGAATGTAATACTTTGTGGACAAGAGATCTCTTCAAGAGAAAAAACACAAATTTCACACTCAATCCTTCAATGCCCCAAAGGAGCACCTTCTCTTTATTATATAGCCAAGGAAGATCTGCTCCAAGGAAGCTCCACCATAGGATTAGGTACATGGATAGGTGACCTATCAACAAGCTTCACCCTTAGATTACTTGCTTGGATGGGTGATATGTCAGTCCTTGTCCTATCTGGTTGGTCAAATAGCCTTTGACCATAGGGAATATTTTATAGAATCTTCTTGTAGGAATCTCAAAATCATGTGGATGAGGTACCATTGGAAAGCTCTTGATAAGAAAAACTAGGGGTGAGGGAAGGCTAGCCTTTCTCTTTATTTGGGGAGGGGGGGGGGACCATACATTTTCAAGGCCCAATTCATCCATTTAGGCCTCCCAAATTGCCTCTTTAAGTTTAGGCCTATTTTGGTTTTTGCCTTATCAGTAGAAGTACTCTTTCAGTGATACCTCTGTCTGATCTACTTAGTCCATTATGTATAAAATCCTCCCATATGTTACAAAACCAAATTTTATCTCTAGATCATGTGTTTAGATATTGATTTTGAAGTCTTCAAGCATGTTTTGATTTTTGGCCTATTAGTAGAAGTACTTTTTTAGTGATACCTCTATCTGATCTACTTAGTTCATCATGTATAACATCATCCCAGTTGTTACCAAACCAAATTTCATCTCTAGATCATATGTCTAGCTATTGGTATTACAGAGAGCCACAACACTTAGAGAAAACCATGTGGTTGGCCGAACATTTGGATTCCTTGGTTGCAACAACTTGGTCTTGACCTCGACCTCCTCAAAAACCTACCAATAAACTACAAATGAGTGGAGGAGCCGACACCTATGTAGATTGATGCCATTCAACAAAGACCACTTGGAACTACAAATAGAGAAAAACTATGACAAAATGGTGGTTGTTTTTATTATCACCAATTAGTACATTGTATTGCTTAATGTCCACTCAAGAATGGGTGACCTCAATAAGTCACCCAGATGGAGTTTATGGAGTAGAATGATCAAGAAAATAAGGAATCCCAATAGGAGATTTTGGGCCACCTATTGGGAGCTTGATTAGTTCCAATGGGATTGAAGGCTCAACCTATGCTAGTTTTCTTCACTTGCAAGGTACAATATCTAATTGGGGTTGTAGGATTGTGGTTGATTCTTGAAGTTTAGAGAATCACATGTCTTTGCAAGTAGCAAAGGAATTGGGTATACCTATCAAGCCAATAATTGGAAGTAGATTGATGATGGCGGATGGCAAAAAATGTTTTTCATTCCATACCTCGCATCCTATTACCTTCAAGATTGGGAAGGAGTGTTTGGAGTATACAAGGTTCACAGTGGCATCTTTACACTACAATGTCATTCAAGGACTACCTTGGCTTGACCATCATATGGTTCAATTTGATTGGACCCGACGACAAATTCAAGTGCAACACCAAGGTAGGAAATTCTAATTAGGTTGTTTGGCACCTTTGAGTAAGACACCTAAAAATAGTCAGTCCCAAGATGGGAAGTTTGCCAAGAAGCTTTGAAGAGAGATGAGTCCCTAGATAGGAAGTTTGTTAGTGAAGTAGCCATAGAGCAAGCTTTGGAGGAAGATAAGTTTGTTTTTGCGGTGTGGATCAAACCAATTGCACAAGGACAATCTGAAGATTGCCAAGAGCCTCATCAAACAATGGTTGATCTAATATTTCAAGGGTTTGCAGATATGTTTTTGGATGATTTCGCAAAGGGATTACCCTCCGATTGTGGTATGCCCTTCTAGATTGAGTTATTGCCAAGGAGTACGTTAGTGAATAGACCAATATATCTGCTCTCACCGTAGGAGTTGGAGGAGTTGCAAACAACACTTACAAAGTTGTTGGAAAAGGACTTCAAACAACATAGTATCTCTCCTTGGGAAGCACCAGTACTATTCATTCCAAAGAAGGATGGAGGATTTTATTTCTATATTGATTACCGTGGGCTCAATAAGCAAACAATGAAGAATGCATATCCATTGCCTCAGATTGATGACTTGCTTGATCAATTAAGTGGAGCATAATACTTCTCCAAGTTGGATCTTTGCAGCAACTATTGGAAAATCCGCATTGATAGGGAGGATGTGCAAAAGATTACCTTTCGCACAAGGTATGGGTATTTTGAGTGGAGAGTTCTACCTTCCGGGCTCATTAATGCTCCAATAGTCTTCATGGATCAAATGCATCAGGTGTTGGATGGACTATTGGATTGGTATAAGGTGGTTTTCTTATCTTAATCTATAGCAAGACAGAAATAGAACATGTGAATCACATGGGAGAAGTCCTAAGATGACTATGATAATGGAAATTTACTGCAAGAAGTTGAAGTGTGCCTTTTGGCAGAAGGATGTTACCTTCTTGGGTCACAAGATCTCATTGGAGGGGATCAAGATGGAAGAGGAGAAAATCAAGGCCATTACCGATTGGCCTACTCCAAAGGATACTACAGAAGTATGGGCATTTAATAGATTGGCCAATTTTTACTTACAGTTCATCCACCATTATGCTTATATTGCTGCACCATTGACTGACCTCTTGGGGAAGAACTCGAGCTTTCAGTGGAACACCAAGCACAAAGAAGTATTCCAAAAGTTGAAACATATGGTGTCTTCAAGACCCATTCTTCAACCATATGATCCTTAGCTACCTTGTGTGGTTGATTTTGATGCTTCTAACTTTGCAATTGGAGTCATGTTGTAACAAGAATTCTCATATGGACTACATCCCATTGCCTTTCTATCTTGCTGACTAAATATAACTGAAAGAAATTACTCTGCTCAAGATCGGGAACAACTTGCAATGATATATGCCACCAAGTTATGGAGGCATTACCTCTTGGGGAAACAAGTGATCATGCAAACTAATCACAAACCATTGTTGTAGACCTTACATTTGGAACACATGAAGAGTTGATATTATTGATGGGAGGAGCAACTCCAGTTTTTTGACATCAAACTTGAGTACAAACCAGGTCAGTTCCATGTCATCCTTCATGCCCTATCACGACAACCTGATTTGAAGTCTCTTCCTCTCATAACGGTGGCAATTATGATGATATCAATTGATTCCAAGGTCCGAAATGAGTTTTGGTCAACTCTACAACAAGATCCCTTCTTCCATATGGTACATGGTCGTCTTATAGCATGCAATAAGGAGTACAACACCTCCTTCAAGGAAGGCCTTCTATTCTATGAGGATCAGAGCTATGTTCCAGCCAAAGGTGATCTCCCACTTGTGCGCCTTCAAGAGCCCATGATTTACCAATTGTTGGTCATATAGGTGTGGACAAGACCTTGGACTCTCCAATGCCAATGGTAGTGGCCCAACATGGCACAAGATATTTAGGAGTTTGTCCAATCGTGTGAGAGTTACCAATGCAACAAGGTTGGTAACTAGAAATTGAGTGGACTCCTTCAACCACTCCCCATTCCATTTACTCATTAAGAACATGTGAGCTTAGATCTCATCATTTCCTTGCCCAAGACAAAGCAAGGTTACACAATAATTTTGATGTTTGTAGATAATTTTAGTAAGAAAATCCATTTGGCATCAACGGTTGATATCGTGGATGCTCCAACCTTGGCACAAATCTACTTTGACAATGTATTCAAGCATCATGGGATGCCATGTGTACTCATATCCGACCGTGATCCTTGCTTCACTAGAAAGTTTTGGCAAGCACTCTTCCAGATACTTTGCACCAATCTTGCTTTGTCCATGGCTTATCATCTTGAATTTGATGGACAAACTGAACATGCAAATTGCACCATGGAAGATATACTTTGTGCCTTTGTCAACATTCACCATACCAATTGGGATGAATGTCTTGCAGTTGTAGAGTTTACCTACAACAATTCTAAACAAGTAAGCATTGAATTCCCTCCTTTCTTTCTCAATTTTGGCCAAGATCCATTTGTTCCAAATTCTCCACTTGCTCCTCCTCCATCTCATGCTCCTCATACTTCCACCTTCTTGACCACCATCTTCCAATCCCTCCAACAAGCCAATCTCATCTCCTTGTTGCTTAGAATTGGTAGAAACAATAGGCGGATCACCATCGTCATGATCTTAGCTTTCAAGTTGGTGATAAAGTCATGATCTCATCCAATAAACTCACTCTCCCACTTGATACCCAAGTTCATAAACTTGCCCCTAATTGGATAGGACCCTTTGATGTCACCCGAATTGCATCTCTTGTTGCTTATCAACTTGCCTTGCCTTGTCATATGCACATCTATCTTGTCTTTCATGTTCCCAAGTTCAAATCTTTTGTTCCTAACCCATCTTCTTTTTCCTCTTGAGTCCAACCTCCCCTTCCTCTTGTCCCTCTCAATGATCATGAGGAGTACGAAGTTGATCGTATCCTTGCGCGTCACTACATTCAATGAGGCCGTTGACAACATACGGAATACAAGGTCCTTTGGAAAGGGTATCCCCTTCATGATATCACATGGAAACCTCTTTCTCCATCTCCAAAATGCATGACTGGCCATCTAGGAATTTGAAACTTCATTGGCAACAAAGACGTCACCAACTAGCGGTGGAGAAATATGTAACAATATGGAATTTAACTATGAAGTTAGTAGGGCTAACAAAGTAGCAAATAAGACAAATTAGCCTAGAATATTCTAGAAGTATCTAGGAAGCCTCTTGGGAGCTTCCAGACTAGCTTAGCTTGCACCCCAAGTAGGTAGCTTTTAGAAGAAAGCTTCTAGAAACTTCTAACTAGCTTAGCTTGCATGCCAAGTAAGGGGCTTCTAGAAGGAAGCTTCTTGAGAAGCTTCTCAATTAACTTGACTTGCACTCCAAGAAAGTGGCTCAAGGAAGCTTCTTGAGAAGCTTCTCAAGAGCCTTGTATGATCCCTATAAATACAAGAGCCAAAGCTCATGCTAGGCATTCAGAGCTTTTGCTCATTCAATGTGAACTTCCATTCTCCTATTCACTCCTCGATCTCGGTCTTTTACACTTCTAGAAGGAACCTTCCCTGGCAACTTCTCATGTAGCTTGCATTCCAAGATGATGGCTCCAAGAGGGAAGCTTCTCAAGAGCCTTGTATCACTTTGCTAGAAATACCAAAGCCCAAGCTCATGTTAGGCATTCGGAGTTTCCTTCACTTGAGTGTTTCCAATGTGACTTTCCGTTCTAATCTTCCATTCTTCTATTTCTCTCCATGGTATTTTATAGTGATTGCTCACCTAATGATTGAAGAAAATTGGCTATAAAATCAAGTGCACCCAAGCACTTGATAGAAACAATTCTACCATATTACCAAAAAGATTATGCAAATGTTGTAGATTATATCTCTCTTGGTTGGAGGCTATAAAACACAATCTTTACAAGATAGGAAAAGCAAGACAAGTGGAAGGAGGAAATAGAGAAGAGCCAAAACTTGTACAAGGAGGAGTTAAGGAAGTTGATGAGATGATGTAGGAGAATTATGAGGTAAAATGCCAAAATAATTCCCTTGTTGTAGATAAGAGGTAATAAAAAGAAGACATCATCAAGCTCCATGGAGAATGAGAGCCCTTTGGTTTGAGCATAAGCAAAAGTAACAAGGTTACAAAAGTAGCTTAAGGAAAAACAAAGAAGTGGTAAGAAATTAAGGAGAATTGGAGACTTCCAAGATAAGTGTAGTCACCTTAAAGGTTCAAATATCTGAGTACAGAAAGGAGTTGACCATAAAACTTGAAAGGATAGCCAAAGAACTTGCAAAGGAGAAGGAGGATAGTACAATTAATTGACCTTGAATGCTGGAGAAGGTAAAGAAGGAAGAGGAGAACTTGTACAACAACTTGGAAGGAAAGAAGGCAAAGATCTTGAAGCAACTAGAGGAAGCTCTGGATCAGTTGTTTGCCATGTGTGAGGAGGCAATAGAAGGCCAAATGCCAAAGACTAAGGTACATGAGCTAAAGTTACAAGTTCAAAAGCTAGAAGAAAAAAATCACAAAGATGAGAAGCTAAACCAATTACCAATTTGACTTTGGGAGCATGCGGACAAGAAGTTTATCGGGTCATGCGACACGTTAAGATTAGAGATGCAGATTACAAGGACAGGATTGAGCTCTTGATTTGGATTTGTAAAATTAAAGGTAATTCTCTACAATAGTACTTCAAGCCAAAGACCCTTCACTAAAGAAGTTATTTGTAGTTGTTGGACCTTTGTAGAGGTAACGTTTGAGTTGAAAAGTCCAAAGGAGGCAACTTGTAAGTTAATTTTGGGGAAAAATTGATACCTTCCATGATATGTATAAGGGAACTAATTAACCTACATATGAGGAGGATAAGATAAGACAAAAAGATAAGAGTGGCAATGTATAGTGAGGATGAGCCAAGAAGATCTTTGGACTTCCTCAATCGTTAGATTTTTTCAAAATTGAGTGTCTTTGTAGTAAAGCATCCCTTTGGAGTTGACTAAATCCTCATCTTCAGAAAATAGTTTGAATTCATTCTTGTGAAAGTGATGTTTTAAGTTTCCATTTGCTGTAGAGTGCCACAATTGGCAATTGGTGACCCTACCTCTCTTGGGAGTCTTTCTTGCAAGAGAGTTCAAACAGCATGAAGGAGGCACCCCTTCAATTATAAGGATTCCTCTACTACTTTATAATTTACAAAATATAAAAGTGCTAGTAATAATTAACAAATTTTTAATTAATTTTTATTTTTTAATCACTAATAATATTTCTCAAGCAAGGTTTTTGAATTAGTGATGTATCAAGCATGAAGAATTTTATTCATTCCAAACAACAAAAATTTTACTTGAGGTAGATTATTTTGTCTTGTAAAATTTTATGCATAAAAAATTTGAAGAGAAAAACGAAAATTAGTTTAAGAAGTAAAATAAAGGTATTGCAATTTTAGAATAGTTCTTGGAAAAATAAAAATATCATTTTAACTTGAACACCAAAACTTTAAGCATTTGAAGAAAGGAAAAAAATCAATAATTTGTTGTAGATATAATTGATCTTTATGGTCTTAAGTCTAAAGTAAAATAGCCAAAATTTTGATGCTTTTATCATGAAAAAGACATAAAAAAATATAAATAAATAAATAAATTTCCATAAATACATGATAGAAAGTACTAAATTCTTGAGAATTAATCTAGCATAATCTTTGTTTATCTTAAGTAAAAATTTTGGGTAACCTAAATAGGGTACTATTTTTATTAATTATCTGATCTTTTCTGTTTAAATCATCTATATATGATGAATAATTATTACACCCACATAATATGTATGGACTTAATGCTGGAATTCTAATGTTATGAAGTTCAATAGCTTGTTTATAGCTCAAGTACTTTGAAAGATATACTTTTGTCTTTCAAAGTATTTGGAAGAAAAGGAGGGAAATAAAATAAACTAGTATCAAAGATGCATGAGATATATGTTTTGATGTTTGAGCATGATGAACTTGCAGGCTTTACATGAGATGGGTTCACATTCAACATCTAAGCTAATTCTTCAACTATGTTGTCCATGAAGCTTGATGTACCATTTTGAAAGCATTATATATTATTGCTTACTTTTCCTTGTGACTCAACTCTAACAAGTAACAAGGTGATAACTTCTTGCTTCGAATTTCAGATTACTTTCATTTTGTTATTTGAACCACATTGCACCTCAGCTTACTTACAAATTTTTTTTCTTTACAATATCTCTTCCTTGATGTCTTCCTTGTAAAATTTAATATAAATTATTTATATTTTTTGAATTGAAAATTCTTGATTAATAGAAAAGTTTTGAAATCATTATTGTGAAATCCTGTGAGAAGAAACAATTTCTACTGTTCTAGATTAACTAATATCTCTACATAGATGAATTGGTGTGTTCTTCTATTGTCAAATTGATGGAATATTAAAGCCATATTATAGTTAATTTATATCAAGCCTTAGCTCATAGACTAGAGAATTTTTGGAAAGATTGTTGAAAATTTGTTCAAAATCTGCCAAACTCAAGTACTACTTCCTTTTCCATAGTTTCATAAATTTATCTTCATAATTTATGAACTCATTATATGCAAAGTTTCTAGATTATATATATGATTAATTTTATAGTCTTATAGGAATATATATTTAGATTTATATATTTTCTTAACATGTATATCCAATCTCTCATATCAGTATTATAACTCATCCATTATTTTAATAACATATGAGTTCTATGGTTATGATATAATATAGTAAGTTAATAAAGCCTTCATAAGCTATAATACTAATAAGACAAAGTATATAGACTTTCTTATTATCATAAGTAATTCTAGTTTAGAATATTGGGATTCATAATTAAATTTGGTTATATAACCAAATTTTTTGTGATATAATCCAATATGTAAGTTCATACGTGACATTGCACTTCTTCTATTTTTGATTCCATCATTAAAACATGGGTAAGGTATAGTTCATCTTCTAAAGTTAATAGAATAGAAAGTATATTACCTAGTAATTACTTCTAATAAAGGCTCATGGTGATAAATTTTGGAATCAAAAGTGCATGATACTAGCATTTTAAAATTGATTTGGATAAGCAAATCTTAATAAAAAATTAAAGGAATTATTCATCAAATTCAACCATAGAGATAATTAATCATAGAGAGAATATCTAAGTATTGGTTTTAAATATATATCATCCAACATTAAATCAGTTCAAGTAAGGACACCTGTTATTTAATTTTCTTCTTCTATTTATGATTTAAATGATGAAAGAACAAATTTTTACCTATAAGAGGACCGAGTTATTTCTGTGAAGAAGACTAGGCATACAACTGATGCATATGTTCAAATCTTTTACTTTCTTTACATTTTGAATATTGTCCGATCTTAGTCCTATAAAATTGGTATATTTGATAATCTTGATTATCAAATTAATTGGATAATATATGTTTGATAAACATGAGTCTGAGATCTGGTTTATTTCTTTATCGGGTTGATTCAACTTATTTTATTTCTTCACTGTGTAACTATAATTCCTTCTTAGTAAAGAAAAAGTGCGACCGCATAGAAATCATGAAGGATGGGAAGATCCCGTCAAACCCTAAAGGGAGAGGCATCAAAGGTGAAATGGAGCTAAGCCCCAATCGAATCTATACGAGAAATTTACACTATTACACCTAAGATATCCTAGTCAAGTCTACATGAGAAATTTGCACTATTGCATTTAAGATATTCTAGTTATGCAGGTCGTGCCGTCTACAACCAACTCGAGCATCCGAATAACTCATCCTTAGTGGAACCAATAGATAACATATTCTTCAATTTGTACTTCTTTTAGGTAGTACTGTAACGTGGAAATAATGAATTTTTATCTTAAAGAAGATCTGAATTTCAAGGTCGGGGTGTTACTGGTGATCTGCAGTGTCACATGCTCGAGTCGCCCTCTTTACGTACTTGGACACTCACATGATTTGGAGAATTAATATGCGTTATCTCTAAACTGTTGCCTAACGCATACGGAATGGAAAAGCCAAGTGAATCGGCAAGACTTTTGGAACTTGCGTGCTTAGCGTGCAGTCAACGTACATCCCAGGGAAGAGGTACTATGCACAGGGCTAATCCTAGTTAGCGCTATAATTAGCACTAAGCGACCAAACGGACGGGAAGCAGCTAAATAAGGGAACTCCCCGCTAAGTTGGAGGAGATATCCGTAAAAGCAAGAGAAAAGCAAGAAGTCCGAGTCATCCATTTCACCTATGCCACGTCAACCATGTGCAGGAGCAACGATCTTTCCCGAACATATGGTCTCAAGGCTGTCCAACTTAAAGTCACCGTAGCCACCTTCTGATAGGACAAACGGTTGTATCTCGATTTTTTTGAACTACCAGGAGTGGGGCCGAAGCTATAGCTGCCAGTTTTCTCGAGCAGTCTTCGTATTTCTTGTCTCTGGCAGTACTTAATCCATCACTCGTCAGAGCAATATATTCAGAAGTTCAATACACCTACCACGGAGTTATTGGCATTAAGGAATTGAAGTAGTGTTTTCAGCTGAATTGGCTTGCTGCGATCGTGGAATGATGGAAGTTGCAATGCGGAAGATGAGCATCGGGGTGGTGCTGTTGTTCATGCTCGCTGGGGTGAGCAATGCCATCAGGTTCAGGACTTTACGACAGGACTTGGTGGTCGGAGGCGATGCAGGATGGAGAGTTGGGTACGACTACAAGAGCTGGGGCAATGAGGTTCCTGTTCGTGTTGGTGATATTCTCGGTGAGTGTGAACTCGATCGCTCATTTTAGTGAAGACAAGAGTTAGTCTTTTCCTCTTCGATCTTGGGGTTGCAGAGAGATGCCTCATCTGAGAGGATGGGAATGAGCACACGTTTTGCAGTTATTCTTGGTTTGATCCATCGGTATCAAACCAAGAATAACTTCAAAACCAATTAGTTTTTCAGAGTGAATATATAATATATGGTCTCAAGGCTATGTTAGTATGCCTATGATAGTAACAGCAGCAGTTCAAAGGTCCGATTCCCAATTTATTCCCAATTGGTTCCCAATTTAGATACTACTATTTAATCTGCCATGGTACTATATTCTCCGCATTCTTGTTGAGTGTCTGAGAGAAAAAACGGGAAAGAAAGAAGCGGAGAGATAACTCAAGACTGGTTCAGTTGTTTCTCAGAACATCAGATAAGGTAATTGGTAGTTGGAAGTGTTGCTTGTTGTCACGGCTAGATTTCTCAATGTGTCCGCCCTTAGGTCGGGACGCTTACACCTAGAAGACTCTGTACACTCAAACTGTAACTCTCTGGAGTGGTTTTGACTTATTCCCGAAGCTCAGAAAGGATAATGTAGTCACTGCACTAGATGCATTTCTTCTCCAGTAATTTCGGCAGTTATAAATTGTCTCAGTTTGGATTTGGAGTCTCTGATTGCCTAGTCTTGTTTAATTTTCATCTGAGGCACTTTATTCCCCGTTTATCTGTTTAGGATGAAGTGTAATTGAATTGAACATTTTCCTTTCATGCAGAGTTCAAATACACCGTTGGGGATCACACCCTGACTCTGCTTAAGACTCGAAGTGCTTTTGACAAATGCGATACAAGTGACCCTATCGAGAAATACGATGATGGAGACGACAGAGTGGAGCTCAAGAAAGCAGGCTGGTGGTACTTCGCCGACGGTTATGAAAATCACTGTGAATTGGGTGTGAAGATGGCAATCAAAGTCGCGCCCTAAATGTATCACGCCGCTTGTGATCATCGGTGTCGAGGTTTCCGGACGCGTGCGATGCTGAGCCCGATTGAGAGCTTCAGGACTGGGTACTTAAGATATACTTTACTTTCATTAGTATATAATGAAAGTAATAGGATATATACAAATTAGCCTAAACATGGTCGAACCAATCCGTCTCAAAATTTTGGGGTTTTTCAATTTGTAACCAAATAAAGCCTAGCAGCTCGATGTCAAGGCGTCTTCCGTTGTACCTGGGGAACCCGTGTTTTTTACACAAGTCGTGACTTCACCTATGGGCAGCGAAGTTTGGAATATAATCTTGTTATGATTGTTAGCCTACCCAACTTGAAGCATATGTTTGAGAAAATTGACTTGTTCGGTCGTCCTTATCAAGAAATTGAAAGACGTTATAGTTCTCAATTAGTTTGTGAGACACCTGAAGTATGTGATGCGTGGTCAGGATTGAACATGCAAGATCTGCTGTTCCTCTCAACGCCTTGTACCTAATATAATATAATAGTGAAAGTTGTCCTCCCTTCATGGGTTACAACTCCTACTTCGCTCACTAAAGCTCATTCGTCCATGATTACCGTCCCGCCACTGCAAAGAGCTGCCGGCTGTACAGTTCTTGGCTTTTCTCTATTGTGTCCTGTTGCAGCAGCTGCTGTTTAGCCAGCAGATTTGGTAAGAACTGTATGAAGCAAAACCTGAACGCACAATCTTGAACATTCTAGATACCTTTATCTGCATGCTTATGGGAAATTGATAAAGCACGAGGACATCATGTTGAATCTCACAGTCAGCAGTGACGCCATCCAGATGTTGATTGGTCTACAATATTGCTAAGAGCGTGGGAATTAGAGGCCTGCAGGATTGCCGCTGGTAACAGGCCCGTTGCTGTAGGGATAGAGGATGTATTGAAAGGAAAAGGACTTCCCAACGTCAAATGAAGTGAGCCTCGGGTTCCAAGGCAGGGCCAGAGTCAACTTCCTGGTGGGTATGCATATTGTCAGCTGGCTGAGAAGCGTTTTGCCTGCGAAAAGAGTCAAGTGCCATCACTGACGTTACTAAAGTACTCTACGGGCTGCGCAATTTCCACATGACTTGGTTGTCATGAATCTAAGGGAGTTGGACTTCTCCCGGTGGAATTATAAATCGGTCGTCCAACAAAAGTCACCCGTGACTCAAGCCTTAACTGAGGAATGGGAGTTTGAACTTCCGCCGATCCCTTCAGACTACTCGTGACTCAATCTAGGTGCGCTTGGTGACACGATTTTGCGGACATGGACAGGACTAGTGGTACGTATAACCGCGCGGCTCCGTGAATAATGCAGTCTACCCAACGATTGTGATTTCCACCCGACGACTGATTTCATGTTCCACTAAGCGACACCGACGTAAGTATCTACCACGAAGTTGGACTGGTTGGTATAATTCATGGTAAGTGTTCAATCTCAAATCTCAGACAGCATCTTAGGTGTAGTAGGGTAAATATCTCATACCGATACTATTGGGTCCTAGCCTATTTGACCTCTTATGATTTTTCCTTGTACGGCTTGCTTGATGGGTTTCATCCTTCTTGCTATCCCACGCCTATTTTTTTATTTCACCAACTCCTTGGAACAGACAATTTGAGCGTACTTTAGGCTCCTGTGCTTCCCGACACCCTTGCGGGTTGCCTCGTAGGGTGACAACGAACGAAGTTGTCCAAAGATCTCGTAAAGTCCCACAGAAATTTGTCAGATTTATCCATCCTCCCCTGGAGCTATTTCAATCAACACCGCTTGACGTTCGTTGAGTACCCGAGTAATCCTTCCCACGCTCTGATTGTATTAATAGCTCTGACTCATGAGATCCAATAGCTCAAAACTGCGTTAACTGTTGCTAGCGGCAATCAAACCACTCTTATGGGGTGTACGATCTCATTCGGAGTTCACTAATCAAATTCACGAACATGACTTTCGGGAAGTAGAAGAGATTGACAGAGTACCGATAGAAGTGTTCTAATCTGTAGCATAATCGTATGCTCCGCCCTCGAAGGAGGGGGTAATCAAGTATTACAACAGGACATGGGTAAACCTTGTCTACTTCTGGGAATCGAGAAGGTTTGCATTTGCAATCTCCTATCATGAGTACTTTGCGTCCAATCTCAACGGGGGAGCTAAGGAAGAGTCGAGTTCCCGCACTTCCTGGAGTTCCGAACCTATAAATGGGATCGAAATTGTCTACGAACATCTGGGAAGCCCTCATCTTGTCTTTTGAAAAAGTCAAAAATGGGATCCAGACTAGAACTGAACGGTCGCCGCTGCCGGGGATCGAACCCGGGTCACCCGCGTGACAGGCGGGAATACTTACCACTATACTACAACGACTTGATGCGACATCTGTCCCCAAATGCTTAATTAATTTAAAGAACATGGACCCCAAATGCTTAATTAATTTAAAGAACATGGACCGGATATCCATGACTTCTTTCCGCACAGATAATGTCAAATTGAGGCTCTATTGGGGCTTAGCCCCATGTTACATTTTTTTGTCTCTCCCTTGTACGGCTTGATGGGGTCTTCCCATCCTTCATTTTTCCTTCGCGGTCGCCTTTTTCTCTGATAATGTCAAAATAATATCTGTGCGTCCCCTTCATCGAGTACTTCCTTCTCTTTAGTGCCTGATACTCCCGACTACTTCTTATCTTTACTGTCCGGTACTAAGGAATAAAAAGCCACGAGCTGCCCAAAATGCCCAACTCGATCCTTCGAGAATCTTACGAGGATATTATCCTCATCGGTGGTCGTATTGTGGATCACTGACAGTGCTAAAACTTTCGTTCGTCATCCATCCTTGTACCAAGTGACTCTTGTATGAGATATCACAGTATTTTTCTACGTACACATCAAAGTAAACCAGGACAAGAAAGTAAAGGTAATTTCACTCTATCAATCTCTGCATCAAGTGTTACAGAAGACGTCTTGTTCTACAAAATTTAAAATTTATTTACAAAATTTACATACAGTGCATTGGATTGTTTATATAGGTTGACTTTTCTCTCTCCCATCATTCGACCTCATCTTCTACTATCTGTACTCATCTACGTACCATGTCTTGGTTAAAAACTCCAGTCATTCTCAGTTGGATGAAATCTGAAAGTCATGAGGTGTACGATAAGCCAGAGTATAATTTCACCAAGTATGTGTACTAACTAAACACGAAAAGATATCAGAATGTATCGCTTTAATAAAACACAACAGGAGTTTCCTCAACTCAATAGTTAGAGCAAGTTCTGACTATGTGTTAAAAGTGTAAAACTCTAGAATGGACCTGCCAAGGAAGGTCAGAGTCGATTGGGTGACCTATGTCTTTCAAGTCTACACTACTTTACATCATTTGCGTAGATTTTCTTATCTGTCTCCATCACGCCATACGGGGAATAAAGAAGAAGATCGTCCACATAATTTAACGCCATGCACCGTGTCCCGATTTAACAAAAAGATCAGTTCCAATACTGGTTATGACAGCCGAAATGGTAATAGGATACGGGGTTGTGCTTGAGCAAATTAGATTCCAGTGATTTCAATGTTTCAACTAGGGTTCGGTTAAGAGATTGAATCTATACTATCGAAAGCTTCGAGAAATCACAATGCCTACTCAGATGCTCTTTCCGCGCTTTTTCATTATAAAATCCTCTCCACATATGGTGGTAAAATTCACCGTCATGTTAATATTTAAGAATTCGTCAAAATCCTATTTTACAGATTAATTTCCTTGGAAGGACCAATATCTAAGATGCTACAGTACTATGCCCCTATCATGGAAGTTTCGTCCGGACTAAAAGCAGAATATTAATTTTTTGTAAACAGCAACGGACTACAACTCAAGAGGTGAAAATGGAGTAACGGGACCGCGAGAACTTGGGTTTTGCAGGTAAACTTTTTGCCCTAGGTTTCCAACTTGCTTTTGCTTCCATCATGTTTGTCAGGGAAATCAGCTTGGACACTTCAAAAAGTTTGGACACTTCATCGTTCTCAAGCAGTGGACCGGTAATTGACTTTGAACTGAAGTCGCTATGTATAGAAACTATTTTGAGTGTAGGACTTGTTGGAGTCGGGAAATAGCCAAGCTGGAGGCGAGCAGGACTTCGTTCATCGAACCTCAGTACTAATGCCCTCTACATGTGACCGTGGAGATGCTGCCTGTCAGATCTCTGTGACAATAGTGTCTGAAACAAAGCTCCAGTGATTTTACCGACACGTTGTTCACTGTCTATCTCCCGGTCTGAATTGCTTTGTGTACGTAATTTGATCGATAGACGTCAACCACTGGAAATGACAGTTGACTGACATCCGTGAGCTTGCCTAATCGATCCTTATGCTATCCTCAAGCTGTATGATATGCAGAATGTTTATCGAGTTTGTAATCACAAAAGGCACATTTACACCGTGGTAAAGTGGGATAAACACCTTTCTTTACCACCTTCAGGAATAGACCAGGCTTGCTGTAAAATTCGCGCTGTCTTCAATCAGTAGGAGAGTTTCTGACACTCACTGAGCTCAGGGCAGTCCCGGATCGGATCGAGATGAAGCTGTACGTGACACATATATCAATTGATCACATTCAGCGTTGATCGAAACACGCTCTTGGGACCTGGTTGAGCGGAATTGACATCTCAAGTATGTGATCCAAGGTAGGGACATCTGTACCTCTCAATATCTCAATATGATTCTCCTTGAATTTCAGTGTTTGGTGTTTAGGACCATGTTTACATACAGCATACTGCGATATACACTGTCCAGTCCTACTTCGTCTCATCTGTCTTGGCTCGTATTCCATGATGTATCCTAGTTCTCTAGCTGCGACTCATGAAATGTATCAATTACGTCCTTACTTGTGATGTATACAAGTTCTTTGCACCTGTTACTTATAAAAGGTATCAATTACGTCCTTACTTCTGCTTCTCTTCGCACTTCTAGATTCACTTACATTGCATTTACTTACATTCAATTAATTGCGAGTTGCATACTCTCATGCTTGCATTTCGTATTCACGTTCTCTGTCCCATACTTAGTGCGTTCTGGATCCCACGTTCTTCGAACGGCCTCTGCTCCCGTTTAATATGAGGTTCCTGGACCTTCTTTCTTCCTTAGAAATTAACTCCGTGTCTTTCACTGAAATCTAATCTGCTTTACATAATATTCAATTTTGGATCGCTTAATTGCAATCAAGTTCTGAAATATAAGTGCTTTCCCACAGCTAAGAGTTCTATTTCGCAGTAGATTTCTTTCAATACTCTATACACATTGGATTCGGTATAAATTCTCACTCGTTTTATCATCAGATTACATATGGGCTTACTTGGTTCTAGCCAATGACCTCCACCTTCACATCGGCAGAGAATGGCGAATGTTCATGAGGAGAACGGTTTGTACAGCGGTTCTGGAGAAATCCATGAGGATGACAGTGCACAGCGTGTTCCAGACAGCAACAGCGGTGATTCAGGATCCACGTGCAAGAAGGTGAGAAAGGCGTCTTCTGGAATCATGTGATAAACTACAATAGCACACAGAAACCACTAGCCTCAGAAACAACTCCACCATGTACGGGATTTTGGTTATACTGACACTGGAAGTCTTGGGAAGATCTTTGAAGACGAAGGGGAGTCCCGAGGTTTGGGAAGAGATTTGGGAGGCACTAAGGCAAGCAGAAAGTGTTCCTGGATCTAGCCTGGACGACGTTTTGCTGAAGTTGAAAGTGAGCTATGACAGACTGAAAGCTCCGGCACAACAGGTGTTTATTGACGCAGCAACTTTCTTTTCGTCTAAAAGGAGACCTGTACTGTATCCCTCTGAACGGTTTGATTGGGGCTTCCGATCTGAACCATCGTGTGTCTGGAGACTCGTCGATGCCAAAGCTGTTTGGAAGGCGGTTACAAAAATGCAGCAAGCCTGTGGGAAAGTTTGGTGGATATGTCGCTGGTTAAGGACGTGGACGATGAATCACCCATTCAAGTACATGAACACCTGAAGACTCTGGCATACAGAATTGGAAATAAAATGGCGTTATCAGTACATAAGGTACGGGCAGCTTCAACCATTCCTTCGCACTTCGTTCGGATCCAAACCTTTCACCGCACTTTCTATCTTAAGGATGACCCTTAACCGTATGTATATGCAAATCTCTCGTGTATATGGCATCTGACAATCGAAGTGTGATGAATAGGTGTTGCAGTACAACCTGAAGAGAGTCCGGCCCGAAATTAGATACCAGCACTTCCTGGGTTGTTTTGTTGGCGATAAGGATCGCATAAGTATGGCAGCTGTTTGCGGAATGAGAAGTCTGCGGTTCGTGGAATTGCTGGGCGTCGAATTCGTAGGGACCACGTTCAGGAAAGCTATCTTACCTTCTGCAATTGCTATCTTCAGAACCGAACTCGATTGCAGCAATTTCTCTTTTGAGTCGTCCAATGCTCTCGTGATTCTGGAAATGGGATCGCTTTCATGGAAACGTTTGCCGGATTCGTTTTCCAAGTTGAATATGCTCCAAATGTTGTATTTGGAGGCGAAAAACCTTGTGAGCTTGTCCGAATCTTTTGGTCAGCTGACGGCTCTCCGGCATTTGGTTCTCAAATGTGAGCGGCTCACGTCCTTGCCAGCATCATTTGGGCAGTTGATACATCTGCAGACTTTGCTTCTGGAGTGCAAAAGTTTTCCAACGTTACCCGATGCCTTTGGTGAAGAACTCGAAGAACTTCGAGAGCTTGCTGTCACTAGACCTTAGGTCTGTACCGACTACTTTCGGCCGCCTGCATCACTTACAACGTTTGGAACTTCACAATCTATACGAGCGCTTGCCTGACTTACACCTGCCGTCCTTAGACACACTTCGTCTCTCCCGACTAACAAGGGTTCGCGATCTTCCCAGTCTGGATAGACTATTTTCATTGACATCCCTTACAATTAGTGAATTACCCAGAGTGACAACTCTCCCCCGCTTAGACAGATTAATCTCTTTGACAAAACTGGAAATTTCTTGTTTAAACGTCACTGATCTTCGCAATTTAGGGGTACTCCCTTCGTTGGAAATTCTGAAACTGGAGGCGCTGCCCAATCTCACCAAAGTACCAGAACTATCTTTGCCTTTCCCCAGATTGTCGAAACTTGAAATAGATGGGCTAAAAGGTGTAAAAGAAATTCTCAGTTTGTGTGGACTGAGTTCTCTGACGCGCTTGTCTATTACACGGTTACCTGAGCTAGAGAACTTACCGGAGCTACCCTTGTTCTCTCTGGAGAAATTGTTGGTTTACTCTCTTAAGAGATGGGTAGTGCCGGATTGGCTCCGCCCCTTTCACAATATTTTACATCCAGGATGATCGTATTGTACGCACATGTCCGGGCATATTACAGTTTATTTAGTCGATCAGTCTTGCAGTCCAGGGACTCAAAAGACAGTTTTGCAATCGGTATATCTTCTTGGTCCATTTTGCCGTATACCAGGATAAGGTAAGATAAGGTGATGGCAGTCTATCAATCTTTGCATCGAGTGCCCCATAAGACATTGTGTCTATGCTACACTTACTATATCAGGTGCGAAGAATGGTAGATTGTATTGTTGAATTAGGTTTAATCTTCTCTTCCCATTCACTTTTTCATTACCTTCGATTGCTTAAACACCCACCCAATTTCAGATTCGTGAAATCTGAATGGCACGAGCAGAATTTCTTTTCTTACTTTTCTGAAGATGTTAGAATACGAAGTCAGTTGCGTGTGATTCAGGTAGTTACAAATTATCTTATGTCGAGAATAAGTTCACACGACATCTTAAGTCTTGGTGTAAACGGCCGCGAATGATAAATCTCAAATCTTTCGTTAAATGGATGTGATACATTAAAATTTGTGTAAGAAATGGTTCTTTTTTTGAAAATTGAGAGAAAGTAAGGAACTAATGTGAAGCATAATTGAGGAGTTAAAAAGCTAGCTGCATCTTGGATGTTTTGAAATTCAAAGTTTGTTTCCTACAAGAAATTAAAATGGTAGGTTCATCACTTCCGTTCACTTCCACCATTTCTTTTTTATGAGTATTTCTTTCTTCCTTTTACATCATAAAAAAAGAGAGAGAGAGATATATATATATATATATATATATATATAGAGCAAGCATGGAGGAAATGGGCTTCCCATACGTCTTCTTTATGTCTTATATCTTATATATTAAACTTGAACAATAGTGGATCCTTAGACATTAAGGTACAAAACACTTTTACTTTCATCATAGATTTAATGTAAATGATAATCTCAAACCATTTCTAACTAGCATAGTGTTGTTCGATGAATATTGACTTTCGAAGCAAATCTTGAGCCGGATATTCCAGTTTGACCAACTCTCTCGGAATGGAAAATTAGTCGTATTGTGATAGGTTTGCACCGGAGGTATGGATACTTTGTTGAAAGATGAACAGAAGAAGTCACCAATTTAGCCATGATCTTTATTGAATTAATCAATATTTATATATTTATAACATTAAAAAAAAATGCAATAATTTAGGATACCACTATGGTACGGATAGGAAATGACCATTGTAAATAGTAACGAGACACCCAGTAAAGATAATCTCGTATCAGATTGAACAGACCCCACCCTGTAAAGACAGTTAAAGACACCGATAAAGTCCGTTGCCAAAAATCCCAAAAAGTTGAAATCAGCAATTAAACCAGAATACACGCTTCTCTCGTATCAGATTGAAGAGACCCACCCTGTAAAGACGATTGACGAGACCCATAAATTCGTTTTCAAAAATCTCAAAAAATTTGAATAAAATAATTTAAATCTGAGATAAAAGAGAAGTTACATGTGTGAGTTGAACTCCGTGAAGGATCTCTTTAGGCTTGTTTTCTCGTCTCATCACCTACAAGAGATCTTACTGTTTCGCTAAAGAATTCAGTAAAGGTAGATTATAAACCACTATTGTGTATTCCACTCTGGCCAAATGGACAGCAACTCACGGAATTGTTGTAACTCACGGAATCACGTTTAACCCTCTTTACTGAAATCTAAGCAGAGGTGCCGGCGAAGTTTTAGCATGTGCACTACGGTCAATCTTTCAGAGTTAAACAATGAAGGTAGACAGGTAATCAATACAGAATGTGTAGGGAAAACTCTTGCTATCTACCGCACGGGCCGAGCCAGACATAAGACCCATACAGTAATGGCTGGAGTGCGAGATTTGTTCCTTGATTCTTACGGTCTTATCGGTCTGTTTTGACTCTAGTTTTGGCTCGGCGACTTACCTCAGATTGTCCTTATTGCTGGAAAAGAAAAGCTGGTCGGGGCTACCCTAAATCAAGGCAGAATTGTTTTGTACTGTTAGTGAGTGAAGCAGATACTCCAGGCCTTATCACCTCTGGAAGTTCCACTGGTTCACGCATCCACTACCGTTTTGTCAGATTGCTGATTTACGTTAGAAACCGTTTTGCAACCAGCGAGCCTCATCAGCTCTCAGCGAGCCTGAAGATGAACTGTTACTGTTGATCATGTTGAAAGGCCTATCAGAAAAATAACAAAGGCAACAGAAGAAAATACCCAAAATTAATAAACAAAGATATAAAAGTAGGATTGTTGAAGGAAGCTACCTAAATTTTCAATCCATCGAGCACTTTTTCAATAAAAAAACTCCCGAACCTACTACTACAAGGTGTATTCCTAAAGCATAGAAATTTTTCTAGGACTTAATTTTAGGGACATTTTGCATTGGAGCACTCTCAAGGAACGAATCTCCAAAACTAAAGCATGGACAGAATAATTCCATCAGCCAATCATTACCACATGTTGAAATAAACCCTTAATAGGAAACAAGTCAGCCACTAACCATTGAGGAGACGAATCAAGTAACTTGGAACGAGTTGAGGGGAAGAAGAGTACTCGTTGTCCTAGACGATGTTGACATGCAGGAAGTTGATGAAGGAAGGGATATAGAGATTGTTCCAAAGTGGTCAACGCGAGGAGCAGAAGGTTGCGTGTTTATATTGACATCTCGTAATAAACGGTTTTTGAACATGTTGGATGAAATGCGCATATACGAGATGGAGGTTTTGGATGGAGAATTGTCCAAGAAGCTTTTCATCAGTCATGCATTCCCTGGTAAAGAGACCCCTCCTCAATCGTTAGTGCCATATGTGGAGAAGATTGTGCTGAAGTGTGGGGGTCTACCCTTGACACTGGAAGTCTTGGGAAGATCTTTGAAGACGAAGAAGAGGCCCGAGGTTTGGGAAGAGATTTGGGAGGCACTTATGCAAGCAGAAAGTGTTCCTGGATCTAGCCTGGAGGACGTTTGGCTGAAGTTGAAAGTGAGCTATGACAGACTGGAAGCTTCGGCACAACAGGTGTTTATTGACGCAGCAACTTTCTTTTCTTCTGAAAGGAAACCTGCACTGTATCACTATATACCGTGTTCGTATGACCATACTCGAGGCTTCCCATCTGAAGCGTCGAGTGTCTGGAGACTCGCCGATGCCAAAGCTGCTTGGAAGACGGTTTACAAAACTGCAGCAAGCCTGTGGGAAAATTTGGTGGATATGTCGCTGGTTAAAGACGTGGACGATGAATCACCCATTCAAGTACATGAACACCTGAAGACTCTGGCTTACAGAATTGGAAATAAAATGGCGTTATCAGTACACAAAAGTTACGTTGGGGTACGGGATAGCTTCAACCATTTCTTCGCACTTTCGTTCGGATTCAAACCTTTCACTGCACTTTCTACCTTCAGGATGACCCTAAACCGTATGTATATGCAAATCTCTCGTGTATATGGCATCTTACAAACAAAGTGTGATGAATATGGTTGCAGGACAAACTGGAAAGAGTCCCGCCCGAAATTAGGTACCGGCACTTCCTGGGTTTTTTTGTTGGCGATAAGGATCGCATAAGTTTAGCAGCTGTTTGCGGAATGAGAAGTCTGCGGTTCGTGGAATTGCTGGGCTTCGAATTCGTAGGGACCACGTTCAGGATAGCTATCTTACCTTCTGCAATTGCCATCTTCAGAACCGAACTCGATTGCAGCAATGTCTCTTTTGAATCGTCCAATGCTCTCGTGATTCTGGAAATGGGATCGCTTTCATGGAAAGGTTTGCCGGATTCGATTTTCAAGTTGAATATGCTCCAAACATTGTCGTTGGAGGCGAAAAATCTTGTGAGCTTGTCCGAATCTTTCGGTCAGCTTACGGCTCTCCGGCATTTGGTTCTCAAATGTGAGCGGCTCACGTCGTTGCCAGCTTCATTTGGTCAGTTGAGACAGCTACAGTCTTTGCTTCTGGAGTGCAATAGTATTCCAACGTTACCCGATGCCTTTGGAGAACTCGAAGCACTTCGAGAGCTTACTGTCACATCTCTATACCTTAGGTTTTTACCGACTACTTTCGGCCGCCTGCATCACTTAAAACGTTTGGAACTTCACAATCTACACGAGCGCTTGCCTGATTCCTTCGGCAGTCTGCTCGCTCTGGAAGATTTCTGGCTGATGGGCTATGGTTCGGAAAGTTTGCCGGATTCATTCGGGAATCTTGCGAAGTTGCGCCTTCTTGAGATCAGTAACTGTTCCGCTTTGCGAGAATTGCCGTCTACTTTGGGGAAACTTCGCCTGCTAGAATATTTGGTGATCCACGGGGCCCCTTGTCTTGAAAGCCTCCCGACCAGCATTGAAAATCTAAACCGTTTACAGCAGAAAGGCTTGTTCAGCATATCTGATTTTACTCGTTCCTTTCTTCTACCGGAAGCTGTAGGACAGTTGCCGAGCCTGAAACATTTGAACATCGGTAAAGCACCCATACTCACTCTGCCGGATTTACGCGGCTTAACTTCACTAGAACGCTTCATACTTGACAGGGACCCAAAATCACTAGTAGTAGACCCGCGCCTGACCAAGTTTGCAAATATACTGTCATTACCATCCACTCTGGAAACTATTGAGTTCTCCCGTTTCAGTGTAGAAATACTGCCCAGTTTGGATGCTTGTACTACTTTGCGACGCTTGTCTTTCGAAGACTTACACGGAATAGAGAACATACCTGACTTACATTTGCCGTCCTTAGAGACACTTCGTCTCTCCGGACTAACAAGGGTTTGCGATCTTCCCAGTCTGGATAGACTAACTTCATTGACATCCCTTAGATTTAGCGAATTACCCGGACTTTCAACTCTCCCCCGCTTAGACAGATTAATCTCTTTGACAAACCTGGTAATTTCTGGTTTAAACGTCACTGATCTTCCCAATTTAGGGGTACTCCCTTCATTGCAAATTCTAAAACTGCAGGCGCTGCCCAATCTCACCAAAGTACCAGAACTATCTTTGCTTTTCCCCAGATTGTCGGAACTTGAAATAGATGGGCTAAAAGGTGTAAAAGAAATTCCCAGTTTGTGTGGACTGAGTTCTCTGAAGGACTTGATTATCACAGAGTTACCTGAGCTAGAGAACTTTCCGCAGCTACCCTTGTTCTCTTTGAAGGTATTGTCTGTTTACTCTCTTACGAGATGTGTAGTCCCGGATTGGCTCCGCCCGTTTCACAAGGAGATCCCGTCATCTTTGTCAATATTTGACCTCCAGGATGGTCGTATTGTAAGAACATTCCCTTAAATTGCACAGTTTATTTAGTCGATCAGTCTTATTGTCCAGTGACTCAAAAGACAGTTTTGCAATCGGTATATCTTCTTGGTCCATCTTGCCGTATAGCAGGATGAGGTAAGATAAGGTGATTGCAGGCTATCAATCTTTGCATCAAGTGCTACAGAAGACATTTTTTCTATGCTACACTTAATATATCAGCGGCAAAGAATGGTAGATTGTATAGTTGATTTAGGTTTAATCTTCTCTTTCCATTCCCTTCTTCATTGCCTTCTATTGCTTGAACACCCACCCAATTTCAGATTCGCGAAATCTGAATGGGCACGAGCGGAATTTCCTTTCTTGCTTATCTGAAGAGGTTAGGATACGAAGTAAGTTGCGTGATGGGGTACTTAAAAATTATCTGATGTCGAGAAGAAGTCAATAGTGCCATCTTAAATCTTGGTGCAAACCGCCGGTAAATCTCAAATCTTTCGCTAAATGGATGCTATACATTATAATTTGTGTAAGAAATGGTTCTCTTTGTGAGAATTGAGAGAAAGAAAGGAACTCATGTGAATGATCATTTCAGGAGTAAGAAAGCTAGCTACATTCCATATTCTTCTAATTCAAAAGTTATTTCCAACAAATTTATGGTAACTTGATCACCTTTCGTTCAAAAATATTTGGTTAGTTTCATTCCGAAAGTTTAGATTTTTATTTGTGTCATGTTGGCATAATAGATAATAGAAATAAAAAATTAATATGAAGAACAAGAGTAGTTGATGACTTTGCACAAGGTAAAGATTATTATATAAATATTATTTGGAAAATTGAATACAATATCGATATCTTGTTTGTAAACTTATGGTGTAAACCAATATAGATTTTTAGACCTAATTGATGGATTGAAATTATAGAGGATTTGTGTATTGTTAGGGGTACATAAATCATAATAGTACATGATCTAAGATATCATCTTGCTATATAGAATTTGTGTACTATATTCAAAAAATCAAAAGAATCTATGATTAATGTTTCATTTAACGAACGGAAACGAGTATGGTTATTCACAGCGGGAGAACTATATACAATGTGATATTTTTCTCTCTCGCGAAGTCTCTAAATTGACTACAAGCAAATTGTGATAATCTGCTTTAAATGTTTAATGGCGGACTCGTTGTTGGTGCTAGTTACATATTCATATTCTAGTAGTGGATGCCGGTGGTGCTAAACATGGATTTTATCTCAAATGATCATCTTCTAGTTTGCTTATTACATCATCTAAAACGCAGAATTTATAATATTGAATGAACAATATATTTTATTGTTCTCAACAAAGAAGTAACTTTAACTACATGAATCTTCATGTTTAAGACCATGTTTTCCGACAAGTATAGTTTGCTAGGTGTTTGAATTTGCTAGAAAGGGTATTTACTTTTAAATTCTTATATGGTATTAATAAAAATGATCATAATATTAGTTTATTACTAAAAAAAATTAAGAGATAAAAGAACTCCCTTCAATTCAGAGCTGTAATAAATGTCTGTTCCTTGTTCCCTTATTGAACTTCAAAGTGTCCAATGGTACAGGTCATTGGGTCACACACAGTAAGTTGTCTCGATTTAATGTGGATTTACAAAAAAGCAACCACATAGAACACATGAAGGAGGAAGGATGGGAAGACCCCATCAACCCATACAAAGGAGAGATAAAAAAAGGTATAATAGGGCTAGGCTCCAATAGTAGCAATATGAGAAATTTGCCTTATCGCATCTTAGATATCCGAGTTATGCAAGTCGTATAGTCTAACAACTATTGGAGCATTTGAAGAAGCATCACCTAGTGTGGTTGCTCTCCTGTGGATTGTACCAACCAATGCTCTCTATAGTGCAATGAAAACACGTTGTCTAAAGTATACTACAAAGTACAAGAGTGAGAGTGGTACCCTCGACGTCTAATATGATAAGCTCCTATGCACTCCTTGACAAATATGTTGAACGTGGCATCCATCTCTCCATACAACTCCAAGGCTAGAGGAACAAAGAAATGACCTCACTACATTCCCCTATACTTGGAGACCTTACGTGTTACTACCCCACTCGCCGCCCATCCATGAAGATGAGTAGTCATTGTCTCCAAGATTGCATCATGTGTTGGATCTGTAACCACAACATCCGCCACTATCACTTGATCATCTGGGACCAAGTATAAGTATGCTTTGACACATGTTGTTTGCAAAGCATATGAATGCTCCTTCCAAGCAAGGTATCCACTTTCTTGTGCCATAGAAAACACTATATCCTTGATGGCATCATGGGTAGCTATCCTCTGTCCTCCAAAAGGACACCATGTCATATGGACCACTACTGCATCTAGTGTAGAACCACACTCACAAATGAGTAACAAAGATGCAAATGGGTGGACCAAATTTAACAAAACCTCATCATTGTAGAGAAGGTGGTTGGTGTAAGTCATAATACTCTAATGTATGGTTGAGCTCGGATCCAAGAACTTACACCCTTGCTGGAGCAAGAGCAAAGACCTGCTCTAGTTGCCCGAGGAGTGGACAAGTCAACTAAGAGAGAATGTAATATATGCTAGCATTGTCTCTCCATCAAGGAAGATTGCAAATCTATGGTCCAATCTGATGGTAATGAAGCAAAGGATGGAAAGTCCTCCAATGCCCGTGGGGATAGACCATCTCTTGACTGCCAAAATAACACATGGAGAGAGAAGGATACCTCCTCCACCTTGGTCACATATGTCTCCAAAATTGGCCTATCAACAACCATAAAATGAGAGGAAAGTATGGATGCCAATAGAGCAAAACTACCCAAAAATGCTATAGGTGTCATCTCCTCCATATGCTTACATCTTTGCACAAGATTTGTAGAGATGTTTGTTTACATGCCAAATCTCCCATCACATACTCAAATATCCTTGGTCTGATTATATCACCAAAGACTCCCATAATCCTCATATTAAAAGCTCTCAAAGTGATAGGACAGTCAAGGAAGGAGGAATCATGCAAGGTTGATTGATTGGCAATACTAGAGGAGAGTATACCAAATTATACCTGCAGTATTCCTAGTAGAGTAATATCATTCATATGGAGAATATCCTCTGCAAGGGCAGCATCTAAGAAGCATGTGAAAAGATCCTTGAAGCATATTGGCATTCCAAGAATATGTAGTCCATCTATAGATATGTGTAATACCATGAGCTAGCCATATCATCTAGATGTGAAATTTGGTTTGGTAACATCTAGAATAATTTAATGCATGATGGTCAAAATAGATCAGATAGAAGCATCACCAAAAGAGTACTTCTACTAATAGAGCATAAACCGAAATAGAGACTTGAGAACCTTAGAACCAATAGCTAGACATATGATTTAAAGGTGAGAATTGGTTTGGTAACATCTGGAAGGATGTTACACATGATGAACTAAACAAATAAAAAAGAGGTATCACCAAAAGGAGACTTCTACTAATAGAGTAGGAACCAAAATATGCTTGAAATCTTTGAAGGCAAATTTTTGAGGCCTTAACGGATGAATTAGGCCTTGAAAATGTGCAATTCCTCCCCCCAATAGAGGAAAGGCTAGACTTCACTCCCCCCTAGTTTTTCTCATCGAGAGCTTTCCAATGGTACCTCACTCATGTGATTCTGAGACTCCTACAGGAAGATTCCCTAAAAGATTCCCTCCGGTCAAAGCTTGTTTGACCAACCAGATAGGACCTAGACCGACATGTCACCCATCCCAGTAAGTAATCCAAGGGTGGAGCTTGATGACATGTCACCTATCTGTATGCCTAATCCTATGGTGAAGCTTCCTTGGAGGAGATCCTCTTTGTCTATATAATAAAGAGAAGGTGCTCCTTTGGAGCACCGAATGTTGAGGGTGTAATTTGTGTTTTCTCTCTTCTCTTGTCCTCGAAGCATTACAATATGACACACTCCTCTAGAAGCTCAAGGAGGGAAATACACAACTTGGCATGGCCAAAGTAGTAGATAAGAGAGCTTTGAAATGAGCCATAGCAAACAAAGGTCCAAAAAAAGATCTCCTTGTTGTGTATCGACAACTGATTCCAAAAAAATGACTCTTTCATGTGACCAACTATGCTAGTAGTAAATGGAAGCAAGAGAGCCATACAATGACCGCACAAAGGAATGAGACTTGCCAAGGATCCATTGGTCTCCCTTAGCTCTCTAAAGATGGATGCCCAAGAGCTACTATTAAAAGTATTCTCAACATCCACATGTAAGATGATCCACTCTTACTATAATAATAGCATTGTTGGAAGAAGCTACTCTAAATTTTAATCCATCAAGCACTTTTTCAATAAAAGACTATAGAACCTACTACTACAAGGTGTATTCCTCAAGCATAGAAATTTTTCTAAGCCTTAATTTTAGTGACATTTTGCATTGGAGCACTCTCAAGGAATGATTCTCCAAAACTAAAGCATGGTCAGAATAATTTCATCATCCAATCACTACCACATGTTGAAATAAACCCTTAATAAGAAACAAGTCAACCACTAACCATTGAGGGGTTCAAATGGGAACTTTATGGGTTTTTTAGGGGACTTGATACTTTTCCATAAACTTGAGGGTTGGTGCAAAAAAGAAAAAGAGGTGCAAAATGGAATGGCCATAAAATGTACCACAATTGCAGCTGAATTTTCAGGTTAAATATAGGTGAGTTGCAGCTGAATTTATGGGTTACATATGGGTGAGTTTAGGAGTCAGTTCAAATGTTTCCTTGGTCAGATTAGTAACATCTCAGTGAAGACATTTCCTAAGCTAATTCAAATTAAATTCATGAGGAAGGATGTGAAAGAGTTACAAGTTGCCACATGTCAAAAGAATTGGCATCAAGTAGGGTGGCTCTTATGGTAGCAAGTTTGAAAACTTGAAGAGGTTGCATACACCCAGATCCTTTTGGAAAACTAGGAACTTAGTTCCTCTCAGCCCAATCAATGATCAATAAACAATAGAGAGTGCAGACAAATGCTCTAAAGCTTGATGGATAGTTTGGAATGCCAATAGTGAATGAAATAGAGAATAAAAATCAGTTAAAAAGTGCCATCATTGCAAATTAGAAGCCAACTTTTTTTGGAGCAAAGTTGGGGTTTGATTTTGGAGGTAGGAGATTGTTAAAGTGATCAAGGTACTCATCTTCCTCTCTCAATGTCAACACTAATGAGTTCTCTTATTCTATCAATCCACCCAATCTAAATGGAAAATGTGCACTAATCCCCCATGTTTATGCATCCTTTTATAATGGTTTCACATTTTCTTATCCTTGTGGCCAATCTAAGTTATAATGCATTTCTAATGCCATTGGCATTTGTGAGCTTCCAAGATTTGTTAAGAATGGTGTGTGAAACGAGTTCCACTCTCTATAGGACTCCTTTGCTCAACCCCCAGTAATTTGTAAAACTCCTTTCACTCCCATGAATAGGTTTGAGGAATAGTTCAAGACATCTAGTACCACCCTTTTGCACCATGCAAAAGGTGAAGAAAAATCTCTCTAATGATAGATTTAGAATGGTCAGCCATTACTATGCATAGATTCTTGACTATTTAGAGGAGTCTTATCATTTTCTTTGTATTATGGGAGGCACTTGCAAGAAGCCAATGTAGAAGAGCATTGCATTTATAATGATGAGCCAATACAAAAGAGCACCACATTTATCATGATAGTCATGGTGAAATTTGGGAGAGGTTTTATTTGAGTGGATGAATGAATTTGATTAAAGAAAAAAGTGGCAAGGATATATGGCTTCCTACATGTCTGCCTAATATGTCAAGGACAAGTGCACAAGGGAAGGTTTAATTGAGTGTGAATTGTAAAATGTTGGACAATCATAGATGATAAATTAAATCATTGGTGTTCTGTAAGCCGGCCTGTCTCTCACTCAAGATGAACCTCTGATGGCTATTATGGTAGCGCACCATGGACTAAGAAGGCAAGGAACCCGAACTCCATCATACTCCTCCAAGGCTAACACTCCAAGGCTCAAGACATTGCTCACTAGAGAACTCAATGAGAGAGAGATAGTTGCAAATGAGAGAGAGATAGTTGCAAATGAAAGGATGATGAGTACCTCCTCACCCCTTGTTTATATACATGTGAAATAGTTACGTACCAAAGTTACTAATTACCATTGTAACTCAAGTTACTAGACTAAAAGTCAAGTAAAGTCAAAAAGTAGAAAGGAATATCCATTCACATGGGCATATTCCCCTAAGCATGTGGTCTTATCTTGACCCAACCACTAAAGCAAGGATTCCTTCACATGGGCTATCCTTGGACTAAAGAAGAATCCAAAACAAAAAGGCTTGCGGGCCCAAGAGTTCTCAACTCTTTCCCCAAAGCCAAACACCTAGGAATAATACCAAGTCAACACACTAAAATCCAAAATAGTGGTGCTCATCTTTTCTACTTCCTCTAAAGTAAGGTCCCATCTATCTTAGCTATGACTAACTTTAGCTAACCATGACTAATATAAAACCATCCTTTATCTCTATATAAATAATATCTCTTAAGTACTTGTAATACCAAGCTAAATATCACAATACCATGCACATGCACAAATGGGTGTTACATTTACCCCCGGACTAAGTTTTCACTTTGTCCTCAAAGTGAAGGTCTCTCTACCTTCTATGGTACATCTTCAACTTATCATGGTTAATCCTATCAAAGTGTCTTCCTCCCAACTCCTTGAGATCATAAGTGTAATTTCCCCACACCTTCTCTACTATGAAAGGTCCAAAGTACTTAGGCAAAAACTTCTTTTGCACTCTCTTGAATCGAATGGAATCAAACAACATTACCCAATCACCTTCTTTGAAAGGCTCCACCTTCTTCTTGCCTTGCCTCTTGTCATAGCTCTCCTTTTGTTTCCTTTGGGCTTGCTCCACTCAAACCATAGCAACTGCTCTTGCCTCTTCCAACTCCATGAGTTGATCCTTCCTTGACTTCTCTGCATCACTTCCTTGTGCTTTCTTCAATCTCCTATGAATGCTTTGGAAGGTAGGAAGATCAAAGTGAATAGGTAAGGTAGAATCAATACCATACACCAATTGGAATGGAGAATATCTAGTGGAAGTCTTCATGTTTGTCCTATACTCCCACAAAACTGCATGAATCCTCTTGTCCCAATGATGTTTAGCCCCCTCCATTTCTGCATCTTTGGCCAACATCATGCACAAGGTCTGATTGGTTCTCTCTGCCAAGCCATTGGAATTTGGCTTATAGGATGTAGTTACTCTATGTGTGATAGAGAAATGTCGTAGCATGGCTGTAGTAATGCTTCCTGTAAACTCTCCTCCTCTATCAGAAACCAACTCCAAAGGGCATCCAAACCTAGTGATAATGCGTTCATAAAGAAATCTACCCACTTCATCTTCATTCTTGTCCCTCAATGGTCTAGCCTCAACCCACTTGGTAAGGTAATTAGTAACTACCACAATGTACCGATTGTTCCTTGGGGTTCTATTGAGAGGTCCTACAAAATCAATTCCCCACTTCTCAAAGGGTCCTAGCAATGGAATTGATCTAAGTGGTGGAGTGGATGTAGACTTTCTAGGAAAAGCTTGACAAACATGACAAGTTTTGCAATAATCAAGACAATCCTTGAAAATCCCTCTCCAATGGTAACCTGCATCTAGAATCTTGAAAGCAGTCACCTTTCCTGCAAAGTGTCCTCCACATACTAAACCTTCATGAAACTCCTTTATGAGTAGGATAGACTCTTCCTTACCCACTGCTCTTCGAAATAGACCATCTGCTCCTTGGTGAAAAAGAATATCCTCCACCATTGTGTAAGGTCTAGATTTTGCTGCAAGGGCCTTCCTCTCCCTAGCATGCATCCCTTCTGGATAGTTACCTCTTGTCACAAAATCCACAATCTCCTTGTACTCCATTGGAACCTCTTGAGTGACTGAGATTGTCATGAGCTCCTCATCCGGGAAAGAATCATCTACTGGCTCATCTCCATCATGATCATAGGCTCTAAATAACAAATCAACATTTGCATGTTTCTTTCCTGGCCTATCCTCAATTGTGTAGTCATACTCAGACAAGAGTATCATCCACCTTGCTAGTCTCCCTTCAACATTAGGCTTGTTGAAGATGTATTTCAAAGCCTTGTGATCCGTGAAAATTGTGGCTTTCCCTCCAATCAAGTAGTGTCTAAACTTCTTGAGACCAAAGATCACTGCCAACCCTTCTCTCTCTGTGACAGAGTAGTTCTTCTCTGCTGAAACCATCTGCCTACTAGCATAAGCTATTGGATGATCATGCCCATCTTGGTCTAATTGACTAAGAGTGCATCCTATAGCTACATTAGAAGCATCAGTGTAGAGGATGAAAGGCTTACTCCAATCAGGTTTAGCAAGAATTGGAGCTACAACAAGGGATTGCTTGAGCTCCTCAAAAGCTTTGAGAGCCTCCTTGTCTTCCAAAATCACCATGTAATCTACACCCTTCTTCATGTAGATGGTCAATGCATAAGCCTTGTTGGAAAATGAGAAGATGAACCTCCTATAGTACCCAACCATTCCCAAGAATTGGCGTAACTTTGTCAAGCTTGAAGGGAATGGAAGGTATGAGATTTTCCTCATCTTCTCAGGATCAACTGCTATTCCATCCTTGGAGATGATGTGCCCCAAAAGTAGACCTTCTTCACATCCAAAAATGCACTTCTCTGGGTTGAGTGATGCATTTGCCTCATCCAAGCGTTGCAAGACTTTGATTAGGTGCTCAAAGTGCTCCTCCTTGCTCCCATAGACACAAAAGTCATCAATGAAATCTCTCACAAATTTCCCAATGAAAGGTTCAAATACCTTGTTCATGAACCGTTGGAATGTGGCTGGAGCATTGCAAAGCCCAAAAGGCATGACCTTGAAAGCGTAAGTTCCCCAAGGTGTGGTGAATGTGGTGAGTTGTTGATGCTCTGGTGCAATCTTAATTTGGTTATATCCACTATAACCATCTCCAAAATTGTACCTCTCATGACTTGCAACCTCCTCCAAGATCTCATCAATGAATGGCAATGGGTAGTAGTCCTTCTTGGTAACAGCATTGAGCTTCTTGTAATCCACACATACCCAAAGCTTGCCATTCTTTTTCTTCACAATGACAATTGGAGACACCCATTCTGAATTCTCCACCTCAAAGATAAATCCAGCCTCCTTGAGCTTATCAATCTCCTCCTTCACAACCAAAGATATTGGTGGGCTAATGCGACGCTGCTTTTGGCGGATTGGTCTTGCATGTGACTCCACCTCTATCTTGTGCTCCTCCAAGGTGACTTCCTTCAAATCCTTGTAACTAAAAGCAAACACATGGATGAACTTGTGGAAAATCTCCTCAAATCTCACCTTCTCCTCCTTGGTAACATTTGGGCCATACTTGAGGGTAGATAACCTTCTCTCTACCTCCTCAAGTGTCAATGGTGATTTATTTGGGTCCTTCAAAACCTCTGGCTTAGGTGCAAAATCCATAGCACACAAAGGATACACATCTCAATCAGATTCAGATTCATCCTCCTCCGTGGAAGTCTCCTCTTCCATGCTTGTGTCCACACCTGAAGCTCCACCTTCAAAATCTGATTCTCAATAATCAGAAGATGGGGTATCTGAATGTGAAGTGTTGGTGGTATTAGTCACAGGAACAGTGACTCTATGGTTTGATGGCCCAATCCTGAAGTACCCTTTGTGCCATCGATCAGTTGTGCGTGCTGCTCTCAACCATGGCCTCCCAAGAAGTAAGTCATAGCTTGAATCCTTCAAGACTTGGAAAGTCATGAGATTTTGAACTCCCATAACTGAAACTACCACCTTATCCATCACTCCTACTGGTCGAACTTGTTGCTTGTTTGCCATGCTCACCACAAATGTTGAAGGTCTTGAGGGTATCATACCCAACTTCTTCATCAACCTTTCTGACATGGCATTCACTGCTGATCCTCCATCAACCAATGCATCCTTGATGTTGTGACCATTCATTCTCACATCAATCTTGGAGGCATATTCACAAGCCTCCCATGGTGCTGGCTTGGCATCCACCACCCCCATTGATACTGGAACTTTTACCTTCTTCTTCTTCTTGCTCCTTGTAGAACTCAAACCACCTCTAAGCTCCTTTCTCAAGGTAGGGTTCAAAGCAATTAATTGGCCCACTGTGATGTTAGCCTTGTGACTACCAACATCCTCCAACACATTGTAGTTCCATTGTTGCTTTGAGATCAAGAAGTCCTCCATCCCCAACTTCTTCCTTGGAGTCTTTGTTGTTGATGGTGTTGAGGTGCGAGTGCTCCTAGTAGACATAGGAGTATCCTTGCTTAAAGTAAATCCTTGAGAAGAGTGAACATCCTCTGCAAAACGAGCTCTCTTCTTCTCTTGTGCCAAAAGCTCCAAATTAGGACCCTTGGAGTTTGAGCACTCTCCCTTCTCATACTTGCTCTCAACCATATCTATGGATGCTATCCCCTTACCTTTGTTGGGATTAGGAGCCACTTGGGTTTCACTACCTCCCTCTTTCCCTCTATTGGCTCCCTCATAACCCCTTCCTCCATGGTAAGTGGAATTTGGGCAATTCCTTTGGATATGGCCTCTTCCTCCACAACCAAAACAACTTCTATCATTGAAATTGTTGGCTGGTTGGCCTCCTCTATATGGATAGTTTCCATAACTCCTAGGCCCTCTCCCTACATTCTGATCCATCTCTCTCTTCTCCCATAGTTGCACCACATTGATCTTGAGATCCGCAAGTTGTTTTGTGATGGTTTGGAGTGGATCTTTTGGTGGAGGTGCAAGAACTGGAGCAACTACTACTTGTGGTGCAACCCTTGTCACCAAAGTATCAGAAGTTCCACCATACTTGTAGCCTTGAGGAGGATGCACAACCTCCTTCACCACCAAATCACTCTCATCCACTTCCAAACTCTCCTCCATACGAATTGCGATCTTGATAGCTTCAACCTTGGAAGAAGGTTTCTCATATCTCACCTTGCTTCTAATTTGTGGTCTCAATCCTCCCACAAAATTCTTGGTGAGCATGGCCCCTATGCCAATCATTGTAGTCTCCACATCATCCCCACCCTTCCTCAACACTATGCGAAATCTGGACTCCAACTTTTCCACTCTTTCCACATAGACTCTCACTTTCTCTCCATCTCCTTGCTTGAGAAATGTAACCTCACTCATCAATCTCTCATAACTATCATCAGGAAGAAAGTTCTCAATGAGTGCTGAAGTCAAAGTCTCCCAAGACTCCTCTTCCCCCTCTCTCCTCTCTCTCTTTTGGTATTCTGACTCATACCATGTAAGTGCTACATCCTCAAAGAAATCTGGTAATAATGAGGCCCACTCATTCTTCCTCCTCTCATTGTTTCCTATGCAAGCTCTCTTGAAGTCTCTCACAAAGGCCTCCACATCTTCTCCATCCTTGCCAAAGAAAATTGGAAGTTTTCCCATCTTAACCCCTCACTATCTTTCTTTTCTCTCAAAATTTTTATTTTTTTCTCTTTTCTTTTCTCTCACTCTATAGCTAATAGAGTATATATATGACTAACACCATCTGAGAATAATCCACTCTAGGGAAAACAAAAGGTTCAGGTTGCTCCAAGATTTCTATAGCAACATCAAATCCTAGAGTGCATATTAATCTAACTCTCATGGATAGTTTATCCATAAGTTGAAAGATTATCTCCATCACTAATCTTGAGAACTAGCTGATGAAGGTGGTAGTATTTCTGTAGCTGTACTAAGACTCTCTCCAAGATCCTTCACCAAAGTTTCCAAAAGTGCTTTTACTCCACTACACTCATGTCCTTTTGGAAGTCCTTCAACTCCACAAACCTCACACAACTCCTTGGTCTTAGATCTCCTCCCTCCCAATCTTGGTGAAGAAGGTCCAACATGCAAACCCAAGTCAAGTAAGCCTCTCCTTTCCCTCAATCTCTTGCTCTCAAAGGTCAATGGACATGAACTTGCCTTATGTCCCTTCTCTCCACATAGAAAGCACTTAGACTCACTCTTTCCTCCAAGTGGTGTAGGTTTTTGGATCCTCTCAACACTCTCTTCAAATTCTATTGTAAACTCTCTTTTCCTCAAATCTACCCCTACAATCATCACCTCAAACCCTTGGGGAACCTTGCATAATCTCAATTTCCACTCTTGATGGCACTCCATGTTCCCAAGATGAATCTAAACACTCAAACATGCTTTTGTTGATCTCAAACTTCTCATGCATGGGATCTCCACTCTGTAGAATTGACACTTCCTCACAATGTCACTCAAATCTCCCAACCAATATGTCACAGTCCTCTGAAATTTTGCACACTTGATAACAACTCCAGGGCGTCCCTCCTTGCAAAATTTCAGATCTTTTCATCAAGCCATTTGGCCTAAACACCTTTCTATTCAGCACCCATATTTCAGATTTGGTCTGAAAACCACCCCCCTCACTTCAAAAACTCATTTCTCCCTCCGAAAGAACGATCTCTCTCTAATTTTTGTGGCAGCAGGTAGGATACAATGCACTAAATTTTCTTGGAAATTTTTAAGACAATTCACTGAAAATTGAAGAAATGGCAGACTCTGTACAATTTTCCAGAGAGCATGCAGTTGCGGGAGCACTTTACCCTATCAACTTTCAAAAATTCTAGCCCAGTGCGCATAGAAGCTCTCACAATAATTTCAAGTTTGCTAACTGAAAGATAACCCAAGCTATCATGTGTAAAAATCTCAAATCCAGATCTCAAACTTGAGATTTTGCCCAGAATCACCTTAATCCCCAAAATCTGCAATCCACCTCACACAATCTCTCCAATTCCTCTCATGTGTACAAGATGTACAAAATCACCTCAAAGACATCATAATGAACTACAGGGTATACAAATGGATCTTGGTTCTCTAACATAAGTTCAGCCCTCTCCTCTCCTAATGTTCTCTCCAAGTGAGCTCCCATAGCCTCCTTCTGCCTAATGTAGAATTGGACGCGGAACATTATCTTGCCTTCTAGAGAGGTCCCGGCAACGGAACCAAAAATGTAAGCCGGCCTGTCTCTCACTCAAGATGAACCTCTGATGGCTATTATGGTAGCGCACCATGGACTAAGAAGGCAAGGAACTCGAACTCCATCATACTCCTCCAAGGCTAACACTCCAAGGCTCAAGACATTGCTCACTAGAGAACTCAATGAAAGAGAGATAGTTGCAAATGAAAAGATGATGAGTACCTCCTCACCCCTTGTTTATATACATGTGAAATAGTTACGTACCAAAGTTACTAATTACCATTGTAACTCAAGTTACTAGACTAAAAGTCAAGTAAAGTCAAAAAGTAGAAAGGAATATCCATTCACATGGGCATATTCCCCTAAGCATGTGGTCTTATCTTGACCCAACCACTAAAGCAAGGATTCCTTCACATGGGCTATCCTTGGACTAAAGAAGAATCCAAAACAAAAAGGCTTGCGGGCCCAAGAGTTCTCAACTCTTTCCCCAAAGCCAAACACCTAGGAATAATACCAAGTCAACACACTAAAATCCAAAATAGTGGTGCTCATTTTTTCTACTTCCTCTAAAGTAAGGTCCCATCTATCTTAGCTATGACTAACTTTAGCTAACCATGACTAATATAGAACCATCCTTTATCTCTATATAAATAATATCTCTTAAGTACTTATAATACCAAGCTAAATATCACAATACCATACACATGCACAAATGGGTGTTACACTTCTCATTTTCATTGCATGGATTTGATGTTTGGAGGTAGTACCAAAAATTTTTGCCCTACACTTGTAAGTGTTGGTTTAGGGTATGGAGACAAGTCTCAAAAGAGGAAGAAGGTGCTTAAAGTGAATTCAATGTCTACTCATGTGTATGCTTTCTTCCAAGACATTGCTAGCCATATGAAATTGAGGATTGAAAATTTTGAAGTTACAGAGAGGATTGGAATCAACTCTGATAGAAACCACAAATTTTGCTAAGATGGAGAAGAATAGGACCAAAGTTGAAGCTAATTGGAATCATCTAGTTGGAGAAGTTAGATTCCATGAAGATGGTCCGTAGTTTGAAATAGGAAGCAAAATAGGAGAAAAATCTATTCAAGGAGAGAAAGTTCAGAGCCAAGAGAGTAGATGGTCCACGCAATGATTTTCTAGCTCGAGCTTGTAGATGGTCCATGCAAACCATGGTATTCTTCATAAGATTGGGTGTATGAAAGGTAGGTATATTAAGGTAGAGATCCAAGGCAATAAATGCACTATAAGGTCTATGAGTGAAATCTCTTTGATTGTCCCTATACCCATCTAGTTGAGCATCTCCTCAAAGACATGTGGGATTGGGGGTATGACCAACTAGTGTACACTTGGAGAGCACCTCATAGAGGTGATTGAAAAAATCTAACCTTGTGCTATTTGTCCAAATAAGAACCTCAAAGTGTAACATGCAAAACTCCATAAACTCTCTAACTCTTAAGTGATGTGCACATCTGAAAGTACTCTTTGCTCTATAATGCACCCATACATGCCATTGTATTTAAAACATAGATACTTTTGTACTAAGATAGACCATTGGGAGCAAAGATAATTGGTATCCCACAAAAGATCCATCAAACAACCAATATCTAACATTAAAGTCTTCCTCCATCTCTCATGCATATAAATAAGGTGAGGAATGAAGTCTCTAGTTAAAGTCATTCTTTGTCTCAACCTTCCAAGTCTAGAGAGCTCACAAAAATGTCCTCTTCCTCTCCTCTAGCAAGTCAAGAAACTCCTTGGTCACCACAAATGTATGGGATGGAAGAGCTTTACCAACTCATGGTCTTTAGACAACCATATCCATGTCTAATGTCAACAAACTAGGCTCTCCTTTTGGTAGGCCAACTATATCTAGATCAGTTTGTGTCTCCAATGAACATTTCTTCCTCACAATGGCTTCTCACTAGGCTCTCCAAGTATATCATGATTTATTTGTCTCTCAAAAGAATGTGTCACTCTCTAAACACTAGATAAGAAGTCTAATCGACCCATTTGAGATCCCTAAGTGATCCTTGCTATACCATCTATCTGAGCCTTGTGAGTGTTGATATCTATACTATTAGTCTAATTCAACCTATAATTTTGAAGCCAAGAGGTCTAGTCATAGCCGCAAGGACAAAAGCCTACCTTCTCTCAATGGCCTCATCTAGTAATCTTCTCATCTGATCAAGTGAACTATCGGTCTCAAGTAATTGAAAATGGATCCTCTCCAACCTCTTCATATTGAAAGTAAATTTCTCATGTAAAACATCTCTTAAATCTTATAAGCCTCAACCATGGCTTGCAAATGTCTCACTTGTGAGTCTAATGCATCCAAACTCTCCCTATGAATATGCTTCATCTCTAGTCTCTCCTTCTAAATCCAATAAATCTAAACCATAGAGGCATGATGTCTCACCTTAGTATCAAGTGCCTCTAACCTCTTACTAAGAATATTGTCCCTCTCGTATGAGAAAGCATTTGGAACAAAATGATAAACTAGCAACTTTTCTGTATTTTTGTCCTAATGTGTTGGAGATGCCTTCAATTCTATACAAAGAGCATCCTAATGATGAACCACCTCAATGAACAACAAGCAACTCATTGTAATCATCATCTACAACAAATTGGTTAACATTCATAGATCATCTCATAGAGATTATCAAAAGTTATATAAAAAAATTCATTATTTTCATTGTAATAGCTATAATCTAGAAGTAATAGAATGAGCCACTGCAGTTTTCATTGCTTTCCACCATCAATTTCCTACATCTTTCAAGCCTAAACCATCTTTTTTTGACCATCTAAACCTTCAGGCCCTTAACCATTATCTGCAAAATTTAGTGAGAATATATTTGAGGTGGATTGAAAGTTAGTTTAACTATTACTATATTATTCATTATGCGTGACTTGATATATCCCATTGCGGTGGAGATGCTCTAAGAAGGGTTTGCAATCTTCCCCATCTCAATAGACTGACTTCATTGACATCCCTTACATATGGTGCATTCCTCGGACTTACAACTCTCCCCCGCTTAGATAGATCTCTTGGCAAAGTTGCATATTTTTGAGTTAATGTTCACTGATCTTCCCAATTTAAGGGATTCTTGCTCATTGGAACGTCTGAGATTGGCATGGTTGCTCAATCTCATCAAAGTATCAAAGCTACCTTTGCTTTTTCCAAACTATGGTGGCTTTGTATAGTTGGGGTAAAGGAAATCCCCAGTTTTTGTGGACTTAGTTCTATGAGGAACTTAACTCTTAGAAGGATACATGAGCTACAGATCTTTTTGCAGCTGCCTTTGTTGTTGGACAGACTAGAAGTTGGCAAATTTCAGAGATGTGTAGTGTGACCGGATTGGCTTTGGCCGTTTCAAGAGGAGATCCGCTCTGTATATGCATGCTAGGGAAATTTACCTCTGGAATGGTAGTGTTCAAACCCGGTAAATCTGTCTGTTCGGTGTCAAGTGGCTCAAAAGACAGTTTTTCAATAGATGTTTATCTTCTGGGTCCATCTCACCATTTATCGGGATGAGGTAAGAGAAGGAGGTTGCAGTCATATCAAAATTTTGCAACACGTGCCAAAGAAGCTATTTTTCTATGCTACACTTACTACATCAGCTGCAAAGAATGGTAGATTGTTTTGTTGATTTAGGTTTGATCTCGTCTTTCCATTCACTTTTTCATCACCCCCTTTGATCCATACTCAAGGACATACAACGTTGACACATCAACCCAATTTCAGATGGGCAAAATCTGAATGGCATGAGCCGGAGCTCCCCTCTTATTTATCTGAGTAGGTTGAGATACAAAGTCAGTCACTTGATTGGGATACTTAAAGATCATCTGATTTCAGGAATAAATTCACACGACCATCCTAAAATTTGGTATAGTTAGTCGTGACAAAGAAATCTCAATTTTTCTAAATTAATATGATACACACAAATTTTGTACAATGTGACTTATTTCTAAAAATTGAGAAGAAGAGAGCTAATTAGTCCAAAGCACAATTATTGAGCAAAACAATAACTAAACTTTAGACTTATGTAAAACATAAATATATCTCATTACGTACAGCAAGCAATTAAAATGGTACTTACATTATCCTTCATTTGTCGACAAGTTTTGCTCAAGCGTCTAGGTGTTGGAAGTAAATTCAAATAATAGAGATCCAATAACATAATCATTTCATGGATGGAAACTAGCTGATAATTATATAAAGAAGAGAATAAATTATATTGTATTTAATTTTTATTGTGATCAGTTATTTGACTAGTACCAATCTCCAAGCTTTTGGAAAGTTCTGGTACAAGTGAATATTATAAACACCGATTATCACATTGTCAAAATATAATGTTATATGATCAATGTATCATCAAATGCCATATAATACCATGGTTGCTCATTTTGAGAGAATTATTTATGTTTTGAACTTTTATTCAACCTAATATTTCAGAATTGGAGGACTGGCTAACTCTTGGAGATTGATTGACTTATTTTGAAGTTCTAATGGCAGAATCCTTGGTGCTATTTTTATATGCCAGTATCCAAAAAATGCTGGTGTTATGTATAGAAAAGTATGGAACTTAATCTTCAAATTCTGATCATAGCTTCATGGTAAATGTGAGCTTAAATGTAGATTAATTTTCATAATTAATGAATAATCCATTCATTTCATTAAAAAAAACATGAATAAGTAATTTCATCAGACTTCATGTTTAGGAGTTTTTAGGACCATTTGTTCTAATACCTTTCCCCAACTGAGATACCTTTCCCCAACTGACTTTATCCATTTTGAGAGCGGTGATCTTTGCTTCTAGCTTTGACTTATACAATCTCAAATTATTTGTCCCTTAAAGGGAATTCTGAGGTAGTAGTCAGTTTTACTATTTTTCTTTTTGCTACCTTAGAATCCTCCTTGGCATTTTTTGAGGTGGACTGCTTACTATGATACCTCACCTTTCCTCAGGAGTTTACATTTCTACACCTTTCTATTAGTGAGAAAGAAGCATATTATTATTTTTAGGTAATGTTGTATTATTAATTTTTATCCTTTTGATATACCAAGGTATAAAGGGGATGGCAATCAACCTTCAGCTTAGAATTGTCATCTCTCCAGAGGAAATCTTGTTGTGTGCATTTTGGGGTTGATGTCTCCATGCAGCGGTCTTTACCTTGTTAGAAGCGATTTCTCAATAGCTTTTCACTTACATTACAATTGTAGCATTTGAAGGTTTGTAGCTAACGTTATGACCATTTGAAGTTTGCGACAGTGAAGGGAATCCCATTCTTAAGGGTGGAAGGACAGTATAGACTCTGATACAAGATCCTCGAGTGTAAACAACGCTCATCAGCTTGATAGCAACTTAGGATTCCCATTCTTGGTTCTTGGGTAAATCCCATTCATTCAGTCCCATTCATCCATTCAGAAGAAGATTATGTCATCCTTTATAAATTCATCCTTTTTACCCTCAACGTATTTCGGATCACCTTTAGTGCTTAAACTTTTCGTTCACGTCATCCATCTTTGTGCCAAGTGACTCAAAAGACCTTTTTGTATGATACAGTATATCTTCTATGTCCATATCAAAGTAAATAAAGATAAGAAAGTCAAAGTATATTCACTTTATCAATCTCACCGAGCGCTACAGGAACCGACTTGTATGCTACAAAATCTATCTGCTGCAAAGTAGAGTTCATTGGATTGTTTATTTAGGTTGCCTCTTTTGTTTCCGTTGATTCGATCCTCATCTTCCATCATCTGTACTCACCTACGTACCATGTCTGGTTTAAAACATCCATTGATACTCAGTTGAATGAATTCTGAATGTCATGAGGTGCACGCAACGTCAGATTAACTAAACTAACTAAACACGAAACAGATATCATAAACGTATCATTTTGATAAAACACTCAACGCATGGAGTTTCCTCAACTCGAATGTCTGACTCTATGTTAAAAGTGTTAAGTGTAGAATGGACCTGCCAAGGAAGGTCCGAGTCTCTTGCGTGACCTATATATGTTACATGTCTATATTGCTTTACAACCATCTCCCTAGAATTTCTAATTTGCCTCCAGCACACCCGTACAGAGAATAAAGCAGAAGATCGCACTCATAATCCAATGCCATATACCGTGTCCGCGGTTTAACAACAAGATGAGTTTCAATACTGGTTACGACCGCTGGAATGGTTATAGGATACTGGGTTGCTTTCGAGCAAATTCCATTCCAGTGGTTTCAATGTTTCGACTAGGGTTCATTTAACGGATTGAATCTGTACCTATGGAAAGCTTCGAGAAATCACAATGCCTACTCAGATGCTCTCCTTAGCACTTTTTCATTATACAATCCTCTCCGTATATGGTGACAAGGTTCACCGTCCTGTTATAACTCTGAATGGATCAAGATTCTTGTGTTATTCAGATGTTATTTGAGGGATAAACTATATCTAAACAGAGTGCTTACACATTAGTTGGATGGAGCTCAGATTGAAAGCTCTGATTCACCGGTATCTCTCAGTGACGTGAAGAAAATCGACAGAAGAAAACATATTCACAACTTCCAAATTTCAAGGAGAACCTCAATCAAAAGGCATTACCGAACCCCAACTACGAGGCTCGAGGTGCGGTCTGAACTTAGCAAGGTTCGACGAATATCTAAGGTTGCTACGGTACTATGATTTCTTATGCCGATACCATTGGGCTTGGACCCATTTTACCTCTTGCATCTTATCTTTGTGCGGCTCGATGAGATCTTACCATCCTTCTTGTTATCCTAGGCGGTCGCCTTTCTTTACATTCAGTACAGTACTATGCCCCTATCGTGGAAATTTATTCCGGACCAAAAGTAAAATTTTAATCTTTATTTATTGTATACAACAACAGACCCAACACGAGGGTTGAAAATGGAGTACGGAACCACCCACAAAGAAGAGAAGACCGCGAGAACTTTAGTGTTGCAGGTAAACGTTGCGCTTTAGGTTTCCAACTTGCTGCGCAGTCTTCCACAATGTTTGTGAGGGGAATCAGCCATAGTTTTGGACGCTTGATAAATTTCAATCAGTAGTCGCTCTGTAAAAGTAATTGAGATTAAAGTGTAGTCGCTCTGTTCTGTATTGGAACTGAGTGGAGTGCTGGAGTTGCTGGAATCGGGAAAGAGCCAAGCTCGAGCCGAGCAGGATTTCGGTGATCGAACCTCCGGACTAAATGCTCGCAAAGGTAACATCTCTTGGTGTGGCCGTGGATGGTGCTGGCTGTTTTGACCAGTCCTGACATCTGCCTTGTCGATGTCAGATCTGCGTGACAGTAGTGTATAAACAAAGCTCCACTGAGTTTGCCGACTTGTGTCCACTGTTTATCTCCCGATCTGAGTTGTTTGTGTACAAATAGTTTAATGGAGAGACATGAAGCACTGGAAATGACAGTTCCCGACGGACATCCGGGAATTTGCATAAGCGACCCTTTTGCTATCCGGAAGCTGTATGATATGCAAATTGTCTATAGACTTTGCAGGTCCCAAAACGCACGAATGTCCACTGTGTTAAACTGGAATAAACATCTTCTCTACCCATCATCAGAAATTAGAAAGGTTGCTGTAAAATTCACCTGTCTTGAATCAGTCGGAGAGTTTCTGACACGCAATGAGCTCAGGACAGTTCCGGATTGGGATGAAGCTGTACGTGACACAAGATATGAATAAATCACGTTCAGCGTTGAGCGAGACACGCTCTGGCAACCTGGTTGAGCGGAACTGATATCTCAAGTATGATATTCAAGGTAAGGACATCTCTACCTCTCAAAATGATTCCTGGACCTTCTGTTTTCCCTTAGAAATTAACTCCGTGTGTTTCGCTAAAATCTAGTCTGCTTTATATAATATTCAATTTAAACTGGTTGATTTCAGTCATGTTATGAAATGTCAGTGCCTGGCTAAAACTTAGAGTTCATTCAATACACTCAATACGCAATGCGTATAAAGTCTCGGTATAAGGTCTCAGTCGATTTCTCATCAGATTACAGATGGGCTTACTTGGTCCTATCCTCTGACCTCACGATCACATCGGCAAAAATGGCGAATGGTCATGAGGAGTACGGTTCGTGCAGCGGTTCGGGAGAAGTCCATGCGGATGACTGTGCACAGCGTGTTCCATGGACCAATGGCGGTGATTCTAGAACCACGTGCAAGAAGGTGAGAATGGTGTGTTCTGGAATCATGTGATGCACCACCGTAGGACACACGAACCACTAGCATCAGAAACAGATCCACTTGATGGGATTTTGGTTATACGGTGTTTTCTCTGGTGTTCTTTCCTTCTAGACCTCCAGCTACTATCTTAAAGTTTTGTATGAGGCATTTCAATATCCTTCTAACACGTCAGTTTACCCTTAACTCTGTTTCAAGAACGATTATCTTGCTGTAGAATAATTCAAGTTCCTCAATCAATTTAGTTGTCACAGAAGAATTTCAATTCACAATTGTTTAGTTTCAAAGATTTGTGCGGAAGAATCCTCTGCTTCTCATTTTTGCACCCGAGTACACGCTTCGATGTATTTCCGTCTGAAACATCCCAGTGGTCGCTAGCACGGATACACAAAGATCTCGTAAGGCAAGAAACTCTTATTTATTCTACCGCGTTCGTTCTCTCAGGTGAACGACTCAGTTTACGAGCTATACATTCCATTGTCAAGCAAGCCAACAATTGATATTGTGTTCTTTCATGGCCTTCGGTTGGAGCATGATCCTGATGCGCTTGTGTCCACTTGGACATGTCCTGACGGAACGATCTGGCCACAATCTTGGCTTCCTGAAACATTTCCTGATGCTCGAATCTTAACTATATCCTACGACTCTAGTATGCAGAAAACCGACAAAAATGGGAGAATGGATCTGTATCTGGTAGGAGAAAGTGTACTCCAAGATCTGTTTCTGGCTGGTGTCGGTAAGGATCGAGCTATGATATTGGTTGGTCATAGCTTCGGGGGATTAGTGATCAAACAAGTTTGTTTACAAGCTCTGAAAGTTAAGAACCTGGCGGTTACGATCCGGAGGAGCATGGGAGCAAATTTTCTCCAGAGTATCAAACTCATCTTCTTCTACGGCACGCCTCATGTAGGAAGTCCATTCTCGGATATGGTTGAGAAATTCAAACTGGATGGGGATTTGGTGAAGTACTCGAAGATATTCAACGTGGAGCAGTCACGCCTTCATCAAGACTTTCAGGATCTGTGCTGCCAGAATCCGAAATGGTACATAAGTGGAGTCGGGGAATCGAGGATGACTGCGTTGGTACTTGACCACCTGAATCACTGAGTTTTACCTGCTTGTGATGACTGAGATACCAAGCTCCGCATGCATCATAATGGGATAGTTGAATCTTCAGTGAGATAGAGTGCTTGTCCCAATGCTCATTAACTGCTTTTGTCCCTTAAACTGTGTGCTCTACAGCATCGTGTTGTTACCAGATAAGAAACAGTTGGATCTAACGGCAAAAACTTAATTCCAGCCTGTACAGGGCGGGAAGATAGAATGCCGCTGGTGTCTGAAGGTTCTGCAAGACACGGCAATGATTTTACGTTGATCGATGAAGATCATATATCGCTTTGTCAACCTCGATGCAGAAATAGTACTAATTACCAGAAGTTGGTGGAGCGTATTCGGAGACTTCAGATTCAGGTGAATGATGTTGAATGATGCTCTTGATGATCTTCAACGTTCAAAAGTTAGGTTGTCAGGCAACGTACTTTGGATCGATTTTAGTTTCTTAGTATATATTGGCATAATTTAATATATTGATGTAAGAATCATGAAATATTTATGGAGCAAAGCAATGATGACAGAACGAAAATGCTTGTAGGTTACCGCAGAGGTCAGACATGACGGAGGTTCAATTCCGTCTGCAAATCAGCAACCGACTCCCACCCATGGTGTTGGATTACTCTCCACAATAGAGAAAATCGAAAGCATGCTGGACAGCGCTTCCACTTCCATCTTGGGAATATGCGGGATGGGTGGCATCGGCAAATCCACTTTGGCAAAAGCGGTTTTCAACAAACTAAGCTCTCAGTTTGAATTTACTCTGTTTGCGGATGTGGTAAAAGATATGAGTGGGGATGCTGATCAACTAGAGAAAAAGCTTCTTGCGGAAGTGCATCACCATGGAAAGAAGATGGATGAAGTAACTTGGAACGAGTTGAGGGGAAGAAAAGCACTCGTTGTCCTAGACGATGTTGACACGCAGGAAGTTGATGAAGGAAGGGATATAGAGATTGTTCCAAAGTGGTCAACGCGAGGAGCAGAAGGTTGCGTGTTTATATTGACATCTCGTAATAAACGGGTTTTGAACATGTTGGATAAAATGTGCATATACGAGATGGAGATTTTGGATGGAGAATTGTCCAAGAAGCTTTTCATCAGTCATGCATTCCCTGGTGAAGAGACCCTTCCTCAATCGTTAGTGCCATATGTGGAGAAGGTTGTGCTGAAGTGTGGGGGTCTACCCTTGACACTGGAAGTCTTGGGAAGATCTTTGAAGACGAAGAAGAGGCCCGAGGTTTGGGAAGAGATTTGGGAGGCACTTAGGCAAGCAGAAAGGGTTCCTGGATCTAGCCTGGACGACGTTTTGCTGAAGTTGAAAGTGAGCTATGACAGACTGGAAGCTTCGGCACAACAGGTGTTCATTGACGCAGCAACTTTCTTTTCTTCTGAAAGGAAACCTGCACTGCATCTCTCTAAACAGTTTAGGTACCGTACTCCGGGCTTCCCATCTAAACCATCGAGTGTCTGGAGACTAGTCGATGCCAAAGCTGCTTGGAAGGCGGTTTACAAAAATGCAGCAAGCCTGTGGGAAAATTTGGTGGATATGTCACTGGTTAAAGACGTGGACGAGGAATCACCCATTCAAGTACATGAACATCTGAAGACTCTGGCATACAGAATTGGAAATAAGATGGCGTTATCAGTACATAAGGTACGGGCAGCTTCAACCATTCCTTCGCAACTTCGTTCGGATCCAAACCTTTCACTGCACTTTCTACTTTCAGGATGACCCTAAAGCGTATGTATATGCAAATCTCTCGTGTATGTGGTATCTTACAAACAAAGTGATGAATAGGTGGAGAGAGTCCCGCCCGAAATTAGGTGCGGGCACTTCCTGGATTGGTTTCTTGGCGATAGTGATCGAATAAGTATAGCAGCTGTTTGCGGAATGAGAAGTCTGCGGTTCGTGGAATTGCTGGGCTTCGAATTGGTAGGGACCACGTTCAGGAAAGCTATCTTACCTTCTACAATTGCTATCTTCAGAACCAGAGGCGATTGCAGCAATATCTCTTTCGAGTCGTCCAATGCTCTCGTGATTCTGGAAATGGAATGGCTTTCATGGGAACGTTTGCCGGATTCGTTTTCCAAGTTGAATATGCTCCAAACATTGTCGTTGGGGGCGAAAAACCTTGTGAGCTTGTCCGAATCTTTTGGTCAGCTGACGGCTCTCCGGCATTTGGTTCTCAATTGTGAGCGGCTCGCGTCCTTGCCAGCATCATTTGGGCAGTTGAGACATCTACAGACTTTGCTTCTGGACTGCGACAGTATTCCAACGTTAACCGATGCCTTTGGAGAACTCGAAGAACTTCGAGAGCTTACTGTCAGGTCTCTAAACCTTAGGTCTTTACCGACTACTTTCGGCCGCCTGCATCACTTAAAACGTTTGGAACTTCACAATCTACACGAACGCTTGCCTGATTCCTTCGGCAGTCTGCTCGCTCTGGAAGAGTTCTGGCTGTGGGGCTATAGATCGGAGAGTTTGCCGGATTCATTCGGGAATCTTGCAAAGTTGCGCCTTCTTGAGCTCAGTTTCTGTTCCGCTTTGCGAGAATTGCCGTCTACTTTTGGGAAACTTCGCCTGCTAGAATATTTGCTGATCCGCTGCGCCCCTTGTCTTGAAAGCCTGCCGAACAGCATTGGAAATCTAAACCGTTTACAGGAGATAGGCTTGTATAGCATATTTGATTTTACGCGTTCCTTTCTTCTACCGGAAGCTATAGGGCAGTTGCCGAGCCTGAAAGATCTGCGCATCGAGGAAGCACCCATACTCACTCTGCCGGATTTACGCGGCTTAACTTCACTCGAACGCTTGACACTTGACAGGGACCCAAAATCACTAGTAGTAGACCCGCGCCTGACCAAGTTTGCAAACCTACTGTCATCACCATCCACCACCACCATCCACTCTGCAAACTATTCGGTTCTGCCGTTTCAGTGTAGAAATACTGCCCAGTTTGGATGCTTGTACTACGTTGCGAAACTTGTCTTTCGTAGACTTACGCCGAATAGAGAACATACCTGACTTACACCCGTCGTCCTTACAGACACTTTGTCTCAATCGACTAACAAGGGTTCTTGATCTTTCCAGTCTGGATAGACTAACTTCATTGACATCCCTTACAATTCGTGAATTACCCAGATTGACAACTCTCCCCTGCTTAGACAGACTAATCTCTTTGACAAACCTGAAAATTTCTGGTTTAAACGTCACCGATCTTCCCAATTTAGGGGTACTCCCTTCATTGAAAATTCTTGAACTGCAGGCGCTGCCCAATTTCACCAAAGTACCAGAACTATCTTTGCTTTTCCCCAGATTGTGGGACCTTCATATACATGGGCTAAAAGGTGTAAAAGAAATTTCCAGTTTGTGTGGACTGAGTGAGTTCTCTGAGTTACTTGGCTATTACAGACTTACCTGAGCTAGAGAACTTTCCGCAGCTACCCTTGTTCTCTTTGAGGAGAGTGTCATTTTGTTCTCTTAAGAGATGTGTAGTGCCGGATTGGCTCCTCCCGTTTCACAAGGGAGATCCCGTCATATGTCGCACAAATTCAGTTCCAGGACGGTCGTTGTGTAGGCAAATTCCAGTAAAGACAGTTTATTTAGTCGATCAGTCTTGCTGTCCAGGGACTCAAAAGACAGTTTTGCAATCGGTATATCTTCTTGGTCCATCTTGCTGTATACCAGGATGAGGGAAGATCAGGTGATGGCAATCTATCAATCTTTGCATCGAGTGCCTCATAAGACATTGTTTCTATGCTACACGTACTATATCAGCTTCCTGGCAAATGTGTGCGCTTAAATGTAGACTACTTTTCATAATTAATGAATAATACATTCATTGCATTCAACATGAATAAGTAATTTCATCAGACTTCACGTTTAGGATTCTTAGGACCGTTCTTCCCAAAACTAAATTGTTTTGGTGTTTGTGTTTGGTATAAAATATCTCTGTATGCAGAAATCTTCCATAATACACAAATTATTATTTTCATTTAAATTTTATAACATTCATAAGTGATACAAACATTGAAAGTCTCCTCAACTTGCAAAGCCAAAAGAGACTATGGACAATCAAGTTCTTCTAATTCTAGTTTAGTCAAGAAACCCACTAGCAAATCACTTAAGATTGGGATTCCAAGTGCTTTGCTAGGATTGGGATCTCAATCTTAGACATGGGATCATGAGTCTTACCTCTTGCAAAATGAAACACCCTTCTCTTATGCTCACAAATAACTGGTCCATTTAGCGAGTAAGATCCTTTTTAGCTATAATATGTTTCAACATCTATCTTAGGTCTTTGTGCAACGGGGAATAAATTCCTATCACCTAAGTCCAACACATCTCAAGAATGCCTTTGCAATAAAGGCTAATAATATGCATGATCTCTTGTCCTTGTCAAGCCATTGAACCTCACCTTGACATGGTGGATAATAATGTTGTTATAATTCTTTCTATAATATAATGGAAGATTCATCACTTACCCCCTAGAGGTTCACTCCCCTTATTATTGAAACAACATTTCCTTTGTGTCCAAAGCAATCATGTGTCACAACAACTTGAAGCCAAATTGGACTCCAACTCTTCCTTGAACTTTTTTGAGAAAATATAGAATGGTCTTTTATGATTTCCTCTAATGCAAAGAATAATTCTATATACATCTACACTACCCTTGGTAACTTGTGAGGTTCAAGCTCATGAAAATACTGAGTAACAAAATCAATAGACCGCAATGTTATTAATCTTAGGGTAAGATGAAATCCCTGCACTTTACTAACAAGCTTGTTTGAGAGTCTGTATTACTCTCCTACTTGTCAAAGCTCCATTTTGCTAACTCCTTCACACTAACACAAAATAACTCCTCCACTTCCTCTCTTTCCACTTGAGAGTGAGGTGCTATGAGCCAACCTATCTCTCACTCAAGGTGAACCTCTAATGGCTATTATGGTAGCACACCATGGACTAAGAAGGCAACAAATTCCAACCCCATCACACTCCTCTAAGGCTAGAAGTCCAAGACACCTCCAAGGTTCAAGATATTGTTCACTAGAGAGCTCAATGAGAGAGACAGTTGCAAATGAAAAGATGATGAATACCTTCTCACCCCTAGCTTATATACTTGTGAAAAAGTTATACACAAAAGTTACTAGTGACCAAAGTAACTCAAGTTATTAGGCTAAAAGTCAAATAAAGTCCAAAAATCTAAAAGAATATCCCAAGCACATAGAAATAATCCCATATGATTATCTAATTCAAGGATTTTTCCACATGGGCTTTCCTTGGACTATAGAAAAGTCTACACCAACAAGATCCAAGAGATCTCAAGTCTTTCCTCAAAATCAAATAATACCAAGTCAATACTCTAAAAGACAAAGTAGTGATACTCACTCTTTTACCTTCCTCTAGAATAAGGTCATCTTTATCTTTAGTTAGGACTAACTTTAGCTAATCATGACTATTGTAGAAGTAAAGCTAAACTCCATATATATAATATTTTCCACTACTTATAATACCAAACTTAATACCCCTATAGAGTATACATCCATCAACATGTGTTATAGTTCACAATTTTTTCTATTTCCTTTGAGAGAAGCTTGTGAGTGCTTATCTATGGCATGATTCCAAGAGCAATCAAAGCAAGGGAGAGGGATGGTTCAGACACAAAGACCAGAAAACCTTTCTTGAGAATGAGATAGAAAGAGGAGACACTTTCTCCAAGATAAAACTCATTGTCCACTCCCGAGTCCCCGGTGTGATTACTATTGAATGTGAGATCAATACGATGTTAACAAGAAGGAAAAGGAGAGTGTTGGGTTTGAGGTACAATCAATGGTGACCTAAAATTCTCAAAGAGTGTTCTTGTGAACTCAAACGGTAAGCTAAACCTCACGGAATGTTATTGCGATGTGGTCAAGCTAGAATCCAGTATGCTTTTGTGATCTCACGACTAGTGATTGGTTGTGGCTAGTAATTGGTTCAAGGGTGTAGGAAGTTCTTGTGAGTGGACTGAGCTACATAAAAAATGGTTGAAAAAGTGTGCAACAACAATTGAATTCACATCTTTGTATTCCAAGGCTAAACCCCTTTTGAATCTTGTAACTGCCATGTCTCCACTTTTCCCTCGAAGTGCAACATACGTCACTTAACTGCCATCACAAGTACTCTAATTAATATTTACAGGCGTTAATATTTTAACCAGTAAAAGTATTAAATCTTGCGGGTCACAAAAATTGTGACTGTAAATCTTTTTAAATTTTTTGCGGCTTAAGCTATAGCTTGTAAACCCTTCAAGTACCCTCCCCTCCACCGCACCGGTAAAAGGTTTGGGGCAGCATGTATATTGACTTTACGGACTAAAAAAGGCTCATCTGAACCCCCTACTATATTACAAGAATCTAGTTCTACAAATTCTCTTAAATATCACAAGCTTTTTTGTTCTTTGTATGTTTGAGACAATTAGCTTCTTCACAAATATGTTCCTTGAAATATATTCCTTACTTTAAATATATTTTGTTGTATATTTTTATCATACATTCCCATTGGTACATAAAATAAGAAGTTAGGTCCTTGACTGCCCCATATTCACATGCTCATGACTCTATGTATATCCCGGATCTTCATTGTGCATAAGGTTCTAACACCGTTGATCAATAGGAAGTGCTGCACCAACACCTTTCAGTAATAGTTATACAAAAGTAAAGTGAAGAAATTCTGCGATCTGAATGAAGGAATAAGCCGCCTTGTCGGGAAGGACTTTAAAATATTTCATGGTAAAAAGTATTATATAAGTTGGCATTTCAAGTTTGGCAAGAGACGTAACAACAGTCCCTTGTTGTATTATTGACATCACAACGTGGTTGAGTAATCTTATATTATATTAATTATTTGATATTATTTGACATAATGTGGTCTCTGAATTCTACTTTCTTTTGCATAATCATAATCGTCATAATCGTCGTTGCCCACACTTACTTCATTTGGAACTTCTATGATAGTCTTATAAGGCTTGGTAAAACTGAAATTGATCTTAGGTTTTAATTTTATTAATTTGGTGATATTGACTAATCTAGAAAAGGAAAAAGAAAAGATCCATATTTTTACTCGAGCTGTGGATTATCATCTCTTAATATTATTTTCAACTATAAAATGAGTGTCATGTAGTTAAAATTACTTCTATGTTCAGAACAAATAAATATATTGTTCATTAATATTACAAATATATTCTGCGTTTTAGATGATCTTTATTAGAAAAAAATGAAAACTATGCAGATGATCACCATTTCAAGATAAGATTCTGTGCTGATCCATGCATAGCACCAACAATGAGGCCCCACAAAAATTTTAACATATATCAATCAATCACAAGCAAATGATGACAATCTGCTTGTCGTCAATTTATCCAATAATTGGAGAGAGAAAATATCACATTATATATGATTCTCTCACAATAAATAACCCTACTCTTTTCCGCTCATTAGACGATCCATTAATCAGAGATTCTTTTGATATAGTACACATAAGTTCTATATATGGCTAGATGATATCTTGATAATGTATGATTATGATTGTTGGGATATAATACACATAAGTTATGTATATTACAATCCCACAATTATATCAGAATTTCTCTTGCCCTATACCGGATTTTTACAAACTCATGAGATTTATATTACAGTTTACAAATCAATTTATTATTGATTGAGTACCTAGGCTCTTGCATAGGTCACATTCCATGTGATTTTTATTATATTTTCAATTGTTTTACTCTTTGTTCTAGGCTTCATAGTTCATATCATAATCAGTTCCTTAATCTTTTAAAATAATACCATGAATTTTATATTGATAAATTTTCCTGCATAATCAACAACTATTCCTATTCTTCATAAAAAGTTCTTGATTTATATTATGTACTGTGTTAATAGCACACCTAAAAATCTAAACGTTTGGAATGAAACTCAACACTTGATAATTAGGCTTTTTGTCGATTATACTAATCATTGCTCTATATAGAGTAGTGGAAACATATGATCTGAAACAATCTACCAATTAGGAAAGTGAAAACTATACTCTTTGGTGTCTAGTATAATAAACTTGGTTATATAGTGTATAATCAACATGCTAAACTCTATATCCAGAGCTTCATATTGTTGTAAGAATAGAGGAAAATCAATTTGATCTTGTTACATACACCTATAGGGATCTTGAAATTTTTTGTTGTGCTTGATACACATCCAATATACATAGCTCTATATTTCTTTTGAAATAGAGGGGAAACAATTTGATCTTACATACACCTATCAAGATCTTGGTTTTGTTGCTCTACTTGATGCACATCCAAGAGGAGAAGTAATAATCTTCTCTAAGATTGCATTATATTGCATTTTAAATCCATAATCATAATGTTTAGTATGATAACTTGATCATCTTGAAGTAAACACAAGTTCTCTCCAACTTGGACATCTTGTAGTGTATATCAACACTCTCTCTATTTGATGTGCCAACTTTCTTGTTCCATTTCAAACACTACATCCTTGATTGCATTCCTAGTAGCTCTCACATATCCACCAAAATTGCAATGAGTCATATGCATGAACTCTTATTGCATCAAAGGTTATGCCATACTTAGAATAGAGTGACAAAGATGAAGATGGTTGGACCCAACCTAGGAGTAATCTCATTGCTATCAAAATGTAGTTTTGAGAGTTGGAATGCTATATAGTCAAGCTAGAATTCATTAGCTTATATTCTTGCTAAAGCAAGAGTAAAGACATATACTAGTAGCATAAGGAATGGCTAAATTAACAAAAAAAATGTAGAGATAGTTGAAACAGTTAGACTGCTAGGAAAGAGATAGATTTTTGGTCCAATGAGAAGGTAAAAAGGCAAAATATTGCATATCATCTTATGCTTGGGAAAGCCTTCTCTCATTTACTATAGTAATACTTAAAGAAAGAAGGACCTCCTACATCCCTATATTTCTCAAGGATTGGCTTCTCAAAAACCATAAAATGAGAAGAAAGGAAATATATCAAGAGTGAATAATTCTCAAAAAATACTACAAGTACCATCTTTTCCAGAACTAGTAACCTTACTCCTTTGAATTCTTTTTGCAAAGATAATTATCTATATGCAAATATCCTATCACAAACTTGAAAGTTCTTATCTAATGATGTGATCTACAATCCAATGATTCTCTTATCAAAGGCTCTTAAGTATGGTAAGAAGGCTAGAGGAAGGAGAATTGCATAAAATAGATAGAATGGTTGATTGATAAGTAATAATAAAAGAATCTCATAGTAAAAAAGGCAAACTATGGGTGATGGATCCCAAAGTGTACTCTTTATGTACTTGCATTACATGATTGGAGGCCCTCTCTGAGTCACTCCTTACATTGTCTAACATCACTCGTGTCCTTTCCACCTCAACTTGAGTACTCTCCAACTTGCCCATGGAAACCACTAACCCTCTATGGTAAGCATGATGCTGTATTCTATAAGCTATCAACACTCTCCATCAATAAAAAAATCCTATTTGGATGCCCTCTCATGTTGGTTTATCTCTCTTCTTGAAAATGCTAAAAAGGAATACTTTGTCTACTCAATATTACACTCTCCTTAACAAATCACCAAAACAAAGGTCTCTCTCCCTTGAACACTTCTCTCTCTCCTTCATATTCCAATAGTTGATACCCACTCTCTCTATCATCCATCTCTAACTCTCCTTCTTTCAACCAAATCTTCCTCTCCCTCAAACACAACTCTATCTCCTCCATACTCTAATAGCTGACACATTCTCTTGAAGCACACAATCTCTATCATCCATCTCTAACTTCCTCTCTCTTAGCCTACTATTTCTACACTATATGTCTCTTATAGAGGACTCTTTCTCTCTCTCTCAAGTTGGACACCCCAACACTCACATTGATGTGATTGTCTCTTGATGATCCAAAACTATGAACATGAGTCTCAAAAAACCAAATGTGATCATAGGATGGAGGGGTTGGGTGCACCTCAACCACAATCTTATGTACCTCGCTCTTATGTTGCCTAATTATGTCTAATAGAAAGGATATACATGGATCATCTCCAACCAAAACACCCTTTGGATCTTCTACACAATCAACATGGACACCTAAACAAAGACCTATGCACAAAGGTCAAATTCATATCAAATCTAATCAAGACAAGCAAAAGCAAAAGTTTAAGAAGACAAGTTTTGCTAGACATTGGACATTTGTGACCCAAAAAATCAAAGTAAGGTCAGGTTAGAGCTGCAACAAGTGGATAGTAAATGAAAAAAACCTTCATTGAATAAAAGAGGCCATTAAAATTGAGAAAACATGAAGTCCTCAAAATGAAATTCAAAAGTTACTCACTCACTTTCATCATTTTGATACTCTCAACCTCATTGCTCTCAACCTTGCTAAGGTCAGGGCTTGCCCCATAAACCACATCACCCATGTCCTAGTAATACACCTCATCTTCTAGAATAAACCCAACCTCGATGAGAAGATGGGTAAGGAACTACCTAACATTTGTTGCTCTTAACCTCCTCTCACAAGGCCAATGAAGTTGCGTATGCAAGAATGCCAATGTGGAGCTCACCGCCATCAACATCAAACTTCACACAATCATAATTCTCTCTTGATTGCTTGAGCTTTGCCCTAGACCTCTCCACCTTGGTCTTCACTATCAATGCAAGATGCCCATGTACTACCTTTGGACTCCTAGTGAGGACATGAAGAATGCCCATCATATAGAGATTAGTCTAAAAGTGAGATATACACATTGTTGTGCCAAGTACTATCTAGCAGTGTGGTCTCTAATTGGAAAAAAAATCTTGCACCCAATGGTAAGGCATTGTCCTTTTTGTGTCACTCCCAATTAGCAACAAAAAAACTCCTTTATAACTTGAAGTGTCAATTTGAAAGGTCTACCTTTGATGGTTTATGTTCAAGTGTGAGCATATTAGATACACATGCACTTCTACAAAACATGCCACACAAACCATTACAAACCAAAGTTAGAAACTGAATTTGGTGTTATAGTGACCGAGTTTGAAAGTTGAATGTGTGGATGCAAGATAGAAAGAGCTAAACACCTAATAGATTTCCAAGACAAACTATTGAATATGGAAATTAAGAGTTCAACACATTGTCAACTTTTGCTTTCTCTCTCTAGGAACACACTAGGTGCATAGTTGTTGGATCTTGTGGATCAGAGGTTGTGTGTAGATCTATCATTACTAGTATAAGCTTGCATGTAAGCCCAACCACGAGTGCCTTCTACTCTTGTTTCTAGTATTCTTTCTATTGAGTAAGGGAGTAATTGGCAACCCGACCTATCATCACAACATGAATTCTTGGTCCATTGGTCATCATTTATAGCATTAACAAGGAGAAATACATATCATGTCTAGGAGAAAAGAACCTAAGTGCAATGCCCAGACATCAATTCAAGCCAATTGGGCGTACAATCAAGCATGCACATATGGCGATGATCCAAACACAAGAATTTTAGCAACAATGCTCTATCCTACTAGTGGAAATGAGCTTCAAAGCCTTCTTGCTTTGTCCAAAAGCTGATTTCAATCTCTATTCCAAGTTTCATCTAATTTGTACTCCAAGTAGAGAAATTCTAAACCTTTTTTTAACAAAGGAAACCTCTATGAGACTTACATAAGTATATCTTCTTCATTATAGCTTTGATTCAAGTAATTTTAGATTCAATTGAAAGCTTATAAAATAAGCTTTCCAATGATCTAGAAAAATTAAAACTTGACCACTACAGCTCCTTTGACAAGGTCTCAAACTTTGCCACAATGTTTTTGTAATTCTAACCCTAATTTCAAAATCCTAATTAATACTCAAGTTTTGATTCTTGCACAAGTTTTGGCCAATTTTTTCCCAAGGATACATGTAAAATTGTAGAAAAAGCTTCAAGAATCTAAATAATTCCACTCAAGACTTCAAATTGAAGATTCCACATTAAATTGCAATTGGACATGGAATTGCTCTACTCTGCTTATGACATTTTTTTAGTAGAGTTTGTTGCATCAACTCTCACTCTCTATAAAATATAAGCCAACCAAAATTTACACATTAGTTGGTTATGCTCCTGTCTAAATGTCTATGAATTTTGGAGGCTCAATACAACTCCAATCTCTAGATAAAGGTCTATTCTTAAGCTAGGCTAACTTGTGAGCTATACATACCCATGTATGCTTGATCCACAACCTTGAAAATTATGTTAATGAAATTCAAATGAAACCTTTGCAAAAAGTTGCAAGACCTAATCACTAGCTAAGTAAAAGGACAATAGGATATGGGTTATCCATCATCAATTCCATGAATGTTACACCAAAATGTGTCACCATCCGATCCTAAAGTATGTCTCTTTGTTGATTTTGGGTTGTTGTGCTATGGAAAAAAAGTTCCATCCACTAAACCCACACATCCAAAAAAGCCTTTCAATCCAAATACCTGGAAAATTCTATCCCTTTCCTTGATATTTGGCCATGCCTCCTCTTTCCCCATATGAGCTTAAATAGCAATGATACCCTTTCAATGAAATATATGGTGGAGCCAGAGCTAATACCCCATAAATTAGTTCCTTGTGCTATATATGCACCATTCCCATTGTGACCAAACCTATCAAGAGCTACTTTGAGCTGGATCCAAATGGAAGTTTGCTTCCTCCCTGCCATATTCTCCTTTAAAATCTGATGATCTTTCACAAGCTCCAACAAAGTATAAAAAGATACCACATCCATTTGCATCAATTTTTTGAAGGGGAGTGGATTTACATTCCTTAAGAGCATGGATATTAAATCACTTTGGCATCTAATGTATACCCAATTTTCCAAATATCAAGATGTATTGGTAAAGTTCCACCATCTTAACAACAAATTCCTTTCCTCCATGCACAAATATTCTAAACCACATTTCTCTTCTTCTACAAATTCATCATCAAATTCCAACAATCAAACCTTAGTTTCACTTTCATTGTCACTCTCCCATTCAATCTCACCTTGCCATTCCAAGAGTATATGCCACATACACCTTTTGATTTCCTTACTCAAAATACTCTCGTACACTTGCCCAATGCACATTATGTGTCCTTCTTTGATGCTCCTCAACAATCTCAATCTCATAAAGTGTTCTCAAGCTCTTATGGAGCACTCTTGGTCATTCTTTTGAAGCTTTTCGGGTTAGTGCCTGAACACTCCTCTGTTCTAAAATTTCTCTACACTATAGGATGGATATCCCTTCTCTCCTCTAAGTCGTATGTTGTTATGAACATGGATAGTTATGATGTAGATTTGATGGTCCTTAACACTATAAGATGGATATCTCTTCTTCCCACTTGGGTGGACAATGATGCTCCTCATCACTCTCGGCTGAACATCCTTTGGTCATTGATATTTTCCAGTGGACTCTCAACATTCATCATTCATGTTGCTCTACTCATCACACTTTCCTATCAAACCCTTTGCTCTCTTACTCTTGGGGCACTACACATTTGTATGTATATTCTTGTCTGTGGAGGCTCCTCTTCACACATTTTTAAAGTGTTTTCTCAACCCGTTGATGCTTCTCTATGGTCACCATTTCTTATCCCCTAGTAATAAGATGCTTTCCTATCCTCTAACTTCCCATCAATGTTCCCTCAACATTTGATCACTCTTTTTCTAATCTAGATCTTTATGCAAATTTGAAATTAGTAGATTTCTTATTTTTTTGTTAGTCACTCGAATATTGGTATTCACAAAAACTGCTATCTTGACACATTCTTTTTCTTGTTACCCCATGTGATAGATTTCTCTTGCCCCACTCTTGTTTGTTTTTATCATCAACCACTCAAACAAAATCACACACAATCAAAATACCGTTCTTAATTTTTGTTTTTCTCATCAATAGATTTCTCTTAGTGCACTCAATAGCATCCAAATGTCAGTAGTCAATCATGACATTTCTCTCTATGCCCTTTCCTTATCTAAGCAAATAACTTTGATGTGACTCTAGCTTTACCGCAACTTTTCTCATTGCCCTCTCTTTACCTTAATTTCCTCATATCTCTCTTCTCCTTTTTGTTGGCCCCCAATTTTTCTCTTGCTCATTTTTGCCCTCTCTTTACCTTCACTTCCTCAACTCTCTCCTCTCCTTTTGCTTGCCTTTTTCTTTCTTTTCCAATTTTTTCTCTCAACGGATGGAAATCACCTATCACTCTTGATCCCTCCACTCCATGGCTACTGGTCTCAAATTCCGCCCCTTATCCTCCTCTGAAGACTAGTAAAAATTTAAGCGATGATTTGTTTCGAAAACACTTTCCATATCAAGCTGGGTACTTCTGGCAATTTCTAGAGAGTGCTCGTGTGGAGATGTTCATATCGAGATAAAATTAGTTTCAACTTATCCTTCAACTTACAACGTTATTTCCACCCAATTCGACGCATTTTCATATCCATATTCTTCTTACTGGCACATCACATCACGCGGCTGCGATCAGAGAGTTCGAGCGCAAAGTTGACTACTTCAAATATACTTCACTCAGAGATCAGAGAGGTGAGAAAAGCAAAGCACTAATTAATTAGCAAAGATACGCGATTAAAATTAACGGGGCCACCCGTAAAAGTAATATTCCACCGATCATGACTTTGAGTTCCCGTCAATTATTGACGGCTATGGGCTACGGCTACGGTTACCCGTAAATTTTAGGAGTACCCCACCGCCCTCTGCTCGTAAAAAGAGCGTTATTGAAACGCTCTAAATGTATGAGACGCGAAGGGAACATTCGCCCACGGATGAATTGCGGGAGGCGAGGATTGTACAGTAACGCGAGTTCGGCCGAGGGCAGGACATTTCGGGCGGGGATAGTTGGAAGCTGTACTTGCAATGTGGATGCCAGCACTGTGGTTCAAGCGGCCGAACCCTGAGGAGGAAAGCACTTTTCTTTCCAGCTGCCAGTGAGTGATTCGATTCCGTCTCTATTTTTAATTCTTGAACAATGCGAATTCTCGTGATACAATCCCGCGTTGGCATATGGCCGTGCCTTGCAGACATCACTTTTCTTTTTCGGTCTCATGTCTTTATATGCGCCGGTTTTGATTCATACGAATTTTGCTCAAGTTCTTCCTCGGGAAATTCGGATGGAAAGACAGAGGCTAAACGAAAATCGAATTCGACATGTCTAGGACCTTGAGGGTTAAGGTACCCACTTGTTGTAGGCAGGCTGGCCAGTTTCTTGCAAAGGGTCTTTCCAAAAAGGTTCTGGTACGAAACAAAGCAAAAACCTGTTGCCCGTGGATTCTCTGCAGTAAGAGATATAGTAGTACGTGCACACGGAAGGGGGACAGTCTGATGGTTGGTAGTTTGAAGTTCTTTTCGATGTTTAACAAGCTAGGAGATGAACCCTGGAGTTTTTTGCTGCGAGTGAAAGAATGCGTAGGGTGTGCAGGAGCTGGAAAGAATCGTAGATATAAATTCCGCATTCTTGTTTTGCAGCGGTCTCTCCCGCTCTAGTAGGTTACTTTCCAGAAAGAGGAGGACCTGGATGAGGACGCATAACTTGAAATTGATTCATCCCTGTATATTATAGTTCCTGTCAGTTCTAATATTATAACTCCAAGCGTTCGAGTTATACAGAGTCAGGCTAGAGCTAAATGTACACCTAAAGATTTTGACAACACCGTTGGAAGAGCATTATTTAGGTTGTGAACAAGTTAGTTTGGTATTGCATTTACATGTATGCAGAACTCGTTAGCTGTTTATTGATCAAAGAGCACCTCCATTTCGTGTTTTCTCTCCTGAATCTTTTGCCTTCTCAGCTTTCCTCCAGTGCAGTTCTCTTCACATGTGCAAGTCTGTACTTTCGAAGGGTAATTATCCCTGTAACAAGCTCATGTACACCCAACTTTACCAGGGACACTTGCTAGCACTGCAGGGGTTTCAACTATGACGAGAAGTTCGTTGGGGCAACAGCTGAAGCACCCTGGTCTCCAGATCGGCTTCAGCAGTTAAAGAAGGAAGGCTTCATGATCAATCATACCCGTGTTAAAGTTGGGTCTGGAGCTCATGCTTTTGCAAGAGGGAAAGACAAGCTGCAGAATTGGCGGTAAGAAATCAATCTTGGATAAGTATCCGATTTGTCACAGAGTTTTCCGTCTGTTTTTGAGTTGGCCGGTTAGTCGATGCTTGTACTCTTCACAAAATTGACAAGCATGCTAGGTGCAATTTGCATAAACCAAAGTGCGAAACTTCTTTTGTCATGTAGGCATCTACAGCTAGGATGGGCATCAGTGGACCCTCGAACACCGATCAAAGTGGGAGGCAAGTTTGGAATCGTTGTTCACGAAGTGTTTGCTTGGCTGGTCAATCCTCTCCAAATAGCATACATCAGCGATCAAAACGCAGACGAGGCCAAGAGTGCACCGGCGAAACTAGAAGCCAATACGTTGTCAACACGGTCTCCAACTTTGACAGCGTATGCTTTTGGAGGTGGTACTCTGCGGGGACACTTGCTGGTAGGTTTAGTTTCTCTCTTTATTCGCTGCCAGTATGGAGTTTTGTTTTGTACGCTTTGCACAAGCTAGACTTGTAAAGCCATGTGTGCCTTGTTTAGTAGCACTACCTGTTATGGTTGTCTCCAGTAGAGCACTTGACTGTGATTTGAGAGATTTTTTATATTCGGCTTCAGCTTCAGCTTCACCAGGAGTTAGCAACTCTCTATCCTTTCTAATCCATTGTCAATATGTTCAATCGTATCCAAGACTGCTGCTGTATCATGGGTGCAAACATGCTTACTCTTGAAGAACACTGTGGACGTAGACCTCGCGAAGTTGAGTGAAAACATCGTGAATGCTAGAATATATGTTATATTTGGTGTCAGTGGAACGAAGGAATGCCAACCGGGAACTTTGAGATTTTGGTTCTAACAGACTCTTAACTGTCTTGCCTTGCAAAACAGGCAGGAGAAGAGAGGTTTGCAATCGAGTGGGACAAAGAGGATGATTCCGTCTGGTACGAAATTTTATCTTTCTCCAGACCCACTCACTTCCTCACAGTTGCTGGTTTGCCGGTGCTGAAATTCCAACAGAAGTTGTTTGCTAAGCATTCCGCGGAAGCGATGATTCGAGAGGTCAATAATGACATGCCGTTGAAAGGATAGGAAGTGTAGCGTCCTTATACACCCCGGTGAACAATCAATTTTGTAGCACCGAATCTGTAAAAGGTTGTAAAATTACTTGCTTAGCAAAGGGGAGCTTTAGGCTTTAGGGTTAGGGTTTAGCGTTTAGGGTGACCCTAAACCTGTGACATAAATCGAAAGAAGTGGTACATCCTTGTGCAGTTCCCCTTGAAGTCCTGGAATGTGATGGGTGTCCCCCCTGTAACGATTTCACGTGATTCGCAAGAAGAATGTGACGCAAATTGTAATCACACATTGATTAGCATGGGACGGTTGTACAGACCGATTAAAATTTTTGGAACGCACGGCTTTAGGGCATGTTCCGCTACATAAGAGCATTAGGGTCTTCATATATCTGAGTATATGGCTTGAAGGGGACAGGTGAAGTCCTAAGTGATAGCCTTGTCAGAAAAGGAGTTCCAAATTTCAAGCGCACAGGATGGAGGCGTAGAAACTTTGAAGCAGCTCACAACCTATCAGCATATCACGAGACGTGATGACCTCAGTACATAGCACGCGCTGTGCCGTGTACTGATATAGTGCACTTGTAACACCTGTCAAGCAGACTACTGAGATGCCAATCACAGGAACCTAAAGTTGAAGGTCCGCGAAGCACGACTGGGGTCGATATGCCTTCGAGTGAAGGAAGGCACGATATGACACGTATATGGACGTCGAGCGCAACTAAATTATAAGCTTGAGATGATGACCACCGTTGTTGTGAATTTACTTCGAAAAATCAATTGAATTTTGAAAGGAGGTATACTTTCTGGAGTTTGAAAGCTCGGGAGAAGCCATGGTAAAGATCATCGATAACAATCCGACAACCTTCGGAACTACGAACGAACTTCATGAGGTGTTTCTACTGTGTGAATACCTAGCAGCACATCAGGGTACAGATGCCTGAATATGAGGGCCAGTAAGAGTACCCGTAAGTAGGCTGTCAAAGGAACGTACAGTTAACATTGTAACCAGTACTAGTCTACTTACGTAGAGATAACGAGCTGACAGTTAGAATCAGAGATTTCGCAGAACTTTGTTGATTAGCTCAGCCCAGCAGTACGTGGAGGAAAATGTTCGTAAACTCGGATGGATGCAGCTGAATTCAAATAGAAGGCCTCATTGTAACTTAGATGTTTTTTCCTACCCTTTGGTGTCTTTTCCTCACCATTTTCATCTAGAAACGATGAAAGGTAGCTTTGTGGATCTTGGTCACCACCTTAGTTGTGGATCTTGCTCCGAGGAGCAGAAGAAGACGAGATGAGCAAGTATGAGGGAATGTAAGGCAAAGCCTGTACTGTTCTGGTAGCTTTTGTCCTCGTCTACTGATTATTGGTAGTGAAGGAAGCGGAAACAGTGATCTCTTTGGCTGTCTGTGTGCCAACATTGATGCAGTACACTGTCACAAACCGTCCAATTTCAAAAATCGACTAAACTTGAAAAGGAATCCCATTCTTGATGGTGGAGAGACAGTATAGACACTGATACAAGGTTAAAATTTGAGAGGAGGTTCACTGAAAGCCACACCCCTAACCTTGAGACTCGCGTCGTCGGTACTGATTTGTGGTAGCATATGCGACTATCTCGTTGATCCACCTGAGATTCCTGTGAACGTGACTTCCAAATCCCAGCATCTGGTAGTATGAGAGCTCATTCCTCTTGAGATAAATTGCCCTCCCAAAAGGAGGACGTAGCACTAACTACATCGTCAATCTCCAGATGACGTGCAGCCCTTGTAGTGAAAGAAACAGGGATCGAAACAGGACTGTGATCAAGGAAGCAAGAGTTGTTAGGATGCTACTGTTGGAACCTCTTGAGACTTTGTCCGAGTGACATGATCTCAAACCCTGATTTTGGGACCTGTATTTTTCTAATAATGTTCTCTCATGGCCAGCTCAGAGGAGAGTCAAAGGATAGAGTTCGACGCATATGACTAGGTGAATCCCGCATCCCGTGCCTGAGGCAGGGGATGCGGGATTGACATTCTGTGACGAGGATGAGAAAAAGACGAAGACTAGAGACATGAGGGGCCGGCATCTGGAGCAGACCTTGGTGTCTCACGCGAACTATTTGATGCAAGCATTGAGTTGATTAGAATGGTACTAAAAACCAGTCCTCGATATGCAAGGGACACAATTCTTGCAGGGGGAAACAGTGTCAAGACCAGCGTGTGCAGAATTTAACTTAAGCTCGATATGCAAAAATTGTGTCGTCTAACGACTTGAGCACTTTGACCTTGTGCGAGTAATTGAGTATTAAAATCCGTTGCAAAGTTATTCAACTCAATATTACTACAGGACTGTTACTCTCGAGAATATAGGTTAGAATGTGTCAATTTCTGTATGCCAGAAATATTACAAATCTTAGATATCCAGTTCGCAATGCTCACTTTTTGTTCGCGAAGTAAACGTGAATAAAATAAAGAACAAATAGACCTCTAGAAAACCTCTAGATACTTTACAAGACATTCTCGAACTAAAGATAAGAAACGTGATTTTTAAACAATGAGAGTACATGACATCTGTAAATGCACAACTTCATCGCATCGACGAGCCGAAAAGGAGATAATCCATCAGGATATTCACAAAAGTTTTCATCTTTCTGAAATACCATAAACACCCGCCCAAACCGGAATAAGGATGAAGTTGATTAAAGCTCAGTAGAGTCCAAGACCCCAGGCCCTAGGTTCTCGGAGAACACTGTCAACGTTGATGCTGTGAATCCTGGGATCATAAGAAGAACCTCGCGAGAAAGTGATTGATGACTCAGCGACCGCTCTTGCAGCCCCTGTGGTACTGCCACGTGAGAATACCCGACGCAACCCCTAAATCGCCACACACTCTACTGCCCAAATTTCGTATATGCGCGCAACGTTGGTCTAGACCTATGCCAGGCAGCTCTGTCAGTCAGACGATCGATTTGGTTTGGTTGTTTCAAGAGACATTTCATCGAAGGAATAAACATGGCAGGGAAAGATTTGCCTCTGAAGGTGCAGACGCAGTGGGAGCGCGCGCAAGGCCCACTATCTCCTTCCGATCGCCTCAACGCTGCGTTTGAGCAGATCCCCGTTTCGTCGTTCCCTCTTCTGGCCCTGGGACACGGTCTGTTCTCGACCCTCAGAAACACTTTGCCTGGAGCGTGTCTGTTTGTGCTTTCCCGTTTTGGTTTTTGATCTTTTTTGCTTCCTTTCTGATTAGAGATCGCGTCTCAGCATTGAAATTAATCTGGTTGATTGATCTCTTGCCAGATTTATTGATTTGACGAGAAAGTAGAAGTGGTGTGATGTGAACTTTAGTACCTCACCTGATAATTGGCACATTTGTCTCAATTTGGAATAAGTAGTTGTGGCTATGCTTGCCAGGTGTTACCAGGCTGCTGAGCTTGACTTAGATTATTGTTTGATGGACAGTGATTGAGGTGAAATCCGATGCAAGCTTAGAGGAGGCGCTGGACATTTTGAGCAGCCATCATATATATAGTGCACCGGCGCTCGATGTGCAAGCGGGGAAAGATGTGAGCTGGATGGAGAAGTACCTAGGAATGGTGGACTTCGCAGGAATTATTCACTGGCTGCTGAATCAGGTGAATGTTGTGCTGCGTAAGGTGTGTGCCCCTGTCCCCTGCTTCCCTGCCCCCTGTCACCAAGTTTCCCAGAGAGATCTGTGAATGGAAGCTAAACAAAAGCGACGGCGATGCCATAGGGGAGATGACCAGAAGGTGGCCAAGAGGATGTTGGATCTAATACGTTATACTGAAATGCAATGCAGTCGAAGATTGCAAATTTAGGAAGTGAAGCTCTTGCAGCCTTTGATGGTGATGCGTTCGTGGAAATGACTGCATCTGAAGATTTCAAGAAAGCTAAGGTCTGTAGACTTGTCGATCCCTATGCTTCTTGCGCAAACAGCATCTATTCGTCTCTCAACCACTTAAGCAATGTAGCTAATGCACTTGAAGTTGGTCTTAGATTTGTACAAAGAAGAGACGCCAAATTCTTTTGGTCGAAATTGGAAAGATGATCCTAGGTAGCGGTAGAAAAAATTTCAGCTCGTTTCTGGAGAGTAATTTTTAGTATTTGTATCATTGTTTATACTCATCAAATTCTGTAGATTAAAAGAGATTTAGCTGTAGAAGTACGCCCCTGGATGTTATTTCCTCTCGACCTGTGCGTCTCCAGAGTTATCATGCACAGAATAGTGGCGTCCAAATGAGACAGTTCATACACATTGCTATCTTTCTGTTCGTGTGTAGTTTCTCTGCTAACTGGATCGTTCCAGTATTATGCGATTACTTTCTTGATTGTAACCTTCTTGAGTCACTGATTCTTATTTAGAAGGACACTATATTGTCAGGTGGCTGATATAGCTGGGTCATTCCGCTGGGCACCGTTTATCTGCGTACAACAAACAGATTCATTATTGACAGTACTCCTCTTGCTCTCCAAGTATCGCATGAAGAGTTTGCCCGTCGTGGAAAGTGGACAATGCACGATTCTAAACTTCATCACACAGGGAGATATAATCCATATGCTCTATCAGTGCAGTGGGTTATCGTGGTTCGACAAGCTGGGGAAACTGTCTCTTAGTGAGCTTGGTCTTCCCAAAGCCCGAGACGGAAAACTCGTTCAGGTGATCATAGTCATTGAATGTGCCAGTTGTTATAAGGATGGATCTCACTTTCTACAAGTTACCATTAGTTAAGTGTTCCATTACCTCTTTTTATATTTGGTACGTCGTTGAGGTTATGTGCAACTAAAACCTTGATGTGAGGCGAATTCAAATAGTAAAGATGAATTCTGCTTACAAACAAGTTCCTTGGAGTGTGATCCGAAATGCCGTGATGCTTGATGACACCAGTTTGGATAGAGTCTGTCCAACAACAGATTCTAAAGCGAGGACATATGTACAGGAGTACGCTAGTTCAGATTTAAACGTAGTCCATCATAGTATGACTTTATTTCAGTCAACAATGTTCTTAACACACTGAATTTACATGCAAGCGCAGGTAGAAGAAAGTGCACATGTACTTGTTGCCTTTGAGATGATGAGCAAGAAAGGAGTTGGTGGAGTACCTGTTCTAGCAGACCGAACCCAGAAAGTAGTTGGTAACATCAGTGCAAGCGACGTGTCTTTTCTCCTTACTGCTCCGGAAATCTTTCAGAGTGACAGGTACTTCCCATCACTCCCCAAACCTCAAACATCGGATAAACTTATATTCGTGTGACAGGAGTTGGAACCGCAGCTATTTCGCTATGCACTGACTCCTAGCATTGTTAGAGATAGGAAAGAAGTTCGAGAGTCTGGATTACGTCCAAGATTTGAAAGCAGGTGCTATCGAATGTCAAGCTGATGCTTGTTTTGTTATGACTCAGTCCCCTCACTGCCGGGAAATTTTTGGAGTCTGTGAGAAGACATCTGCAACAAAAAGGGGAGAATTCTCCGTTGCTGAAGCCAATATTGACGTGCCATTCCAAGGAGACTCTTAAAGACACGATCACCAAACTTGACAACGCTAAGGTCCACAGAATATACGTCGTGGACGACAAAGAAGAACTGATTGGCGTGATAACGCTCAGAGACATCATCTCAACGTTTGTCGAGGAACCTTTCGGTTATTTCGGGTCTTTCTTTGAAGGAGTAATTCCATCGTCACCACGATACCCAGTTCCGGAAGTCCTTACAAGCTAATTTACGAATCACCAATATTTACAACAGTGTCCTTCTAAATTCAGCAAGTGTATGGAAGGGCTCAGTTCCATTTGTTTCATCAGAGAAGCATATACATATTGCCAAATACGAAGTGTTTTGTACATAATTTGTTAATTTTCGTAGATTCTCGGGACGTATATGAGCTAAGCAATCAGATGCGATGCTTTACAAGCTCTCCTTAGGTGGACTTTCGACTTCTCTCTAGGTCAATCAAGAGGGTATTCGAAAGGACATGCAGCGCCTCAAACGATCCGTTGAGCTTGAGTATTATGGATATCAGGAGGTGCTCCGACAGGTGTCCTGGAGCTTAATCAGGCTTGTCTGTAAAGAGGACAACATGCAGACCACGGCGTACCTGATGTGATCTACCCATGGAGTGGTTTTCATAGAAGACTCAAGCGGCCCATGTGGGAATTCAGTTTAGACATGTAATATTATAAACGAGGAGTAGGACGAAGTCCACCTAATTGCTTTGTCCGGCACATTCGCAGTTTCTTATGTTCAATAAGTCCACTCTATATCTGGATGTTAGTTATGTACCTCCACCTGCTGTCCAGAGGTTCAATCTTCCATGACTTGTTCCAACTGCTTGTATGTACATTTCGTTTCAAGCATGTCACACGTGGCAAATCTTTGCGACGTTGATTCATACTAATGAAGAACATCCTCCATCTCCTACCCATAGAATACCTTGCAATCAGCTCATCTTGCGTTACTGTTTCTCATGAACCTTCTTTTTGCACATAGTTGTGACGATGTGTAGCTGCACTCTCGTTCCCCCTTTTGCCTGAAGTAGAGCAATCTAATTACCTGCAGACTAGACATTCACCACTCGCAATCCAGAAGTAACAGTAACAGTAAACTTACGAACGGTGACTGACACAAATGGCTGTACCTGCATGCGGTGATCATTGTTCGATTAATGGCGGCTCAAAAGACAAACTTCCGACTCCCTCCGAATTATAGATAGCGGATTGATTTTCAGTAGGCTCCTCAAGTGCTCATTGAACTGCGTCTTAGGTTTATTATAATCCACCAATATCAGAGCTGCATGTAAACTTCTGATGGAAGTTGTTTAGATGAGGTGAATATGATAATCTTTATGTGTAAACAAGGCAGATGTCCGATGGCAAAGTTGTTATCTGATGATGAGCTGGTCCCAGCACGAAATACTGTGGCAGTTAGGCCGTGCTGAATTTGGAGAATTCAAGTAGGTTTCTTGCTAGACAGTACTCGATAGAAGCATCACAATCCAAGACTTGCTCAACTTTCGCTCGCAAGAACGCCATGACAGGACTTTGGAAGAGATTGCATCGCAAATCCAAGTTTTTAAACAGTCACTGTCAATTTCTGGTCTAAGTATGAAAGGCACCAGAACGCTTCTTCTAGGTTGTTTGTACTTCAGACGTTTTGTACGGATGTGTTTACTCCATGATCACAAGTTCTTGTACCTTCAATGAGCTCCGCATTAAGTATCTCAAACTATAATTTGTGAGGACTCTAAGCCGAGCATTTATTACATCTTTCTGAAGCAGCACCAGAGCCCTGATACACTGAGCAAACCTCCGAATTACGGGGAGTTCGTTGGATCTTTACCCCTGATCAGAGCGAAATCATTGAATATCTGCGTTGATAACGTTTCATCGAAGTCTTTGGGGTCTTGAACGGCTGCGAATTTAGCACATAAGTTGGCAAATAAGTCGTCGAAAGTAAAAGGTTTGTACAACGCTGGATGTTCATCATCGATCAGCTCGGGCGGAGCTTGAACTAGCACGGATTCGGGTGTGACGAGGATGACAGTTGAGAGGCGGTCAGTTGTTTCAGTCAACACGACACGATGCAAGACACTGGTAAATATACCATTACTCCAAGCTTCCAGACAGTCTCCAGCATTCACAATCAGAGCTCCTGGTGTAGGAGTGACGGCCACCCACTCATCCCCTCTCTTTGCTTGCAGGCCACAAACAGGGCCCTGCTTGAGTAGTGTCAAGAGGTTTGGATCCCTATGAGGACCAAGAGCAAGAATGGGGTCTGAGTTTTCACATGGTGCATAGAGATTGAATCTCCAATAAAATCGATTCCTCCCAGAAACACCTCCGAAGTGCTGGGAGAAGAAATATGGTTGCAGACCCAGACCCTGAGCAAGAATCTCCATCAGACTTCTCCACAAGTGCTCAACTTCCTTAAAATTATCTTCTAAGGCGTTGTAAAATGTTGGATTCCCCCCCGCCCAGATCCTCGCCATCATGGCCACAGTCTCGCTTGTGGGACCAAAACCAGCGAGGACTTCTCTCCACGAAACATGCGAGCTGTATTTGGTTTGCATGGAACGAATGAATCCACACTGTAGTTTGTTAATCCCTTCATTGGCTCTTTCTTTCACTTCCAGTGGCAAGGAGAAGAACTTCCGGGCCTCAGTTTCCAGCACCTCGAATATCCTCTCAGGAACACCATGATTGACGATTTGAAATATTCCCCAAGTCTTGCAGGCTTCTGTAATCTCCCTCACTATTTTCTCTCGAGCCAATGCGTCTCCACTTGCAAGACCCGCGAGATCTATCACAGGGACTTGCAGTGTCGCCTGCTCGATCTCCCTTGTAGCATTTATAGAATTCGGACCCTCCGCTGCCTCAAAACTCTTTCTACCCAAACGCTTTAACTGCGTCTGAAGGGAAGTAGTAGTTTTGCCGCTCCCCTCGACAGCAGCTGGTTGAGTACCTTCCATCGTCACCGACATCAGTTTTGCACAATCGCGGAATCCCAGTACTATAATATGAGACAATTATGGGAGAGAATTACTTGGGGTTGATTGATCACTCTGCCCGGTTTATAACCGAAATGGTTCGGGAACACTCTGAACGTCCATGTCGCCTTGCGAGAAACAGATTCCAATGCTGCAACCAATAGAAATTGCACTTATGCGAGATTCACAGCAGATCAAGATCCTCTTTTTACGAGGCGAAAGAGATACAGAAGCACGACACGCCATGTGATCCGATACCCAAGAAACAATTTAAATATATTTCATGTTGAGTAGGAGAAGCTGCGTGTTGAATGGTGACTGCACTCACATGGGCTCGGAAATCTGCTTTACCTATTATGTCAGCTAGATTCACAAGCACAAGATACCATGTGATGTACCGTCACTCCCTGTGGCGAAGTCTATCTCCAGGTTCATTTCCAACAGTGCAGAGCCGTTTTGACAGGTTGCACATCAAATCGAATCTTTGTTGGCCAACAGCTTCAGTATGAGGTCGCAAGCACTTCTGCAAACCACCTCTTCAGTTGACTTAGTATGGTGGGGATCTCCCGACTAACGTCCAGATTGCCTGACAAACACTAGGTGAACTTCTGACCCATAGTCTGCTATCTGCGTCTTGCATGCAGTGAATCCCCCAATCGTGTCTCCCATTTTTCGGTTCAGTTTAACACACTGACAACCTCTGATACTAACATACAGGTCGCGTGCACTGTACACAAGGAGGCCTAAGTTGGACATTTTGCACTGACACAAAAGGCGTCTTTTGTTAATTCACTGAACAGATTTCTAATCCTTTCAATGTAGCAATTTCAGGTTAATAAGAAAGACCAATTGCGATGCTCAAATTTGAGGATTCTGTTGTGAAGGTGTATGTAGTCGGTGGTAGCAGGTGTTTTGGTCTATCGGTTGTTTCTTGGTCCTTTTCTTCCTCTGCAGGTACTGTAGCTTGCTACAAATTCTCACCACCTGCTATTCATCTCGGGGTGTGTTCTTCATTTATGACCACTGACAGACGTTTGCAGGCGTGAGTTACGAGCGTAAAGCGATTTCTTCCACTCGTACCCCGAGAATTATTGGAAGCCTGAATTTCAATTTGACTGTCATTTTCGCTGGCTTTCTCTGGGTTTCCCTGGCTTTTCTCTATCCCATCTCATCAACTCCAGTCTCGTGCATCAACGGCAAATGCAATTTCAATCCATATTCAGGATTCTGGCAGGCTCAACCGAGAAATTCAAATTGACCGGTACTTAAAAGGTGCATATGTACCATAGATTGGCTAGCAAATCTCCGAAGCCTGTGATCACTCCGTCATTGCCTTCAATTGACCAATTCAGTTCGTGTGTTATGAGTCCATTCTGCTGAGTGAAACACTTGTGAACAGTGCTTATCAGGCTCATGACAATGATGGTGCTGCAAATCGTCCTACTACCGACAGTTCACTGTCAGGTGCGAGATAAATACCAATCTACTTGACAGCCAGATGGGATCAACAGCTGCTCCGACACTCGTCAGCCTTTCGGACTTTGCCCGGATCTACGTTCGTGGCAAGATCGTAAGGCGTTTCTCAGGACAATCACAATAAATTCTTTCTCAAATCGGTCACTTCTTAACAATTCCCGGAGTGCACCTACTCTACTTCCAGAGGAGCAAGACCGACGGTATAAAGAGCCACCAAGGCAAGTTGCTTATCATTTCCCTCATAGGGTTTAGATTCAACCAGCGAGTCTTGCCTCCCTGTTGTTTGATCGGATCGGCAGCTCTTGACAGCAAATCTGAGTCTCGAAGCTTTTCAATCGAATTGTTTGAAACGCGATCAGATTGCTGCAGATAACAGCTGATGTGCTCCCCTCGGCAGTCCTGCATGTTGATCGGATCGGCTTAGCGCGAACAGAGATTGGTTGAGCACAAGCATTGGCGAAAGATCCTGGGCAGTAACGTTTGCGGTGAACGAGAGGTAAGGTGAGTGTACAAGTAACTTCAAAATAGAATACCTCAAGTTGCTTATACATTCTCCTTCCCATTCGTAATTATCCCAGGTGCAATGTCCTCACTGTCATCGCTCTAGAACCAAGAAACCACCTCGATGTAAGTTTAGCTGTTGATAAAAGAGCTCGAAGTACATAACTGCTGGATACGAAATAATCGGACCGATCAGATGAGTCCATGAGCACTTCGATTTCTGGTTGCTTTCCAGTCAATCTGGAAACCAGAAGTGTGGGGAGGAACCGGAAAGGTACGGAGTTTAAGTGCTTACAGCACTGCTTTAACCCACTGATTTTCTGCATCGTGACACGCGAAAACATCTTCATGCAGGTGACCGTTATGACTTGCTGTCAGTAGAACGGGTTGAAGACGTGTGGAAAGTCGTTGTGCATACTTCCCGATGCTTGCGGATTGACACGGGAGAAAGTTGCTACAGTGGGTTCTTGAAAATGGTGAAGTTGTCTAAACCACACATGGACGTGATTTTCTCGAGGTTCAGGTTGCGTGAAAGTCATGCAATGAACTGTTAGCATTCAGTGGAATGGAGCGCAGAGGCAACTCGGTGGGAGGGTGAATGGGAAGGTGTAATTTGGTGGGCCAGGATCTGGATCAAATCCGATGCAGAGTCGCATGTTTCTCCTCTTCTGTGGAAAGACAGTTCTGCTATCAGAAGAGGGTGACAGGCTTCTAAAACATAATGGTGATGAGTTTAGCAGCTCGGTTGCGACCTTCAGCTCAACGGTAGTGATTTCCCCATGAACGGGAGGTCCCTCATGATCGGAAGGTCGAGCCTCCGGAAGAGCCGGCTTTCTTCTCGTTGGTCCAGTACTTGTCGGTCTATGCCTTCCTAAAATTTGTTTTGTTTTACAGCGGCGTGCTGACACATTAATAACTCTGGCAGATCAAGAATCAGAAATCTGTAGGATGAAGGGAACTTCCAGCTTGGTCGTGTAGAATGGGAATATCGAGTGTCGTCCTAAATGACTTCGTTGTTTGCACACTTTTCCGCTTCTACGATCTCTTCAAATGGAGGGGAACTGTGGAATCAGTACTAGTCAGGACTTTGAGTTCACTTCCAAGAACGTACTTCGATCAGAAATCTTTCAGGGCCGACAATCGGTGATTGAGACATTCAACATGGCATCATTCTGACCGCCCGTCTCCACATTTCTCATCACAAAGATTTTACTATTCACTTGGTTCATTACAGGCCAAGTTAATCAGGGCTAATTCTTAAGCGTACTGGTGAACAGATAGGAAAGACCGCGCAAGGAACACTGCTGGTAAGCATCTACTTCAATAAAAAAATTGCCAGAACAATTCACTCGATAACTAATCGTTATCTACATCTGAATTGAGTTAACAAATTACAAGATGAAGATAACACACGCTCGAAATATGTGCCCCCACAATGGATATGCCACCACTGAAGAGGTGCAAATCTAGTAAGAAGGCTCCTGACGTTAGTATGTGGCACACTCAAAGCTAAAACTCCACTCATTATGTTCTACGAGAGAACATGAGAGTTTCAGCAGAACTTGGTGCCAGCGAATACGATGGCTTAAGATCTTGCTTGGTGTTCAAAAATGGCTGAGAAATGTGTGAGCCGTCGAGCTGAAAGACAATAGGGGATGGATATTCTACACCAGCCTTGCTGTGGCCAGCAAATACGATGTACCAATCAGAACCAGAACTGATCAGAGATCTCATCAAAGGAAATTTCTGAAGTGCGGCTAATGACTACTGGACCTCGCATCCGCAGTTGGCAGTCCCACAAAGGGTCTAAGTGTTCACTGGCACATGGAGAAGCCTGGTGGTAGACAGACACCGAATGTTCTTTAGAAGAGATAAAGTAGGAAACAAAGGGGAACGCATGGGCATCTAAGAAATAATGCTGTGATGAATAGATGACATGATTGTCATCATAAAACAGCAGAATGATCCAGAATGCTCCATTGTCATCCACAAATTCACTTACTCCCCAAAACCCTGCCATTCGCCTAAGATAGATCGCATCGCGAAGAGGGTGAAGCTACGTACAACGGACCCATCGAGCAACAGTCATACAACTACATTCCAAATCGCTGTTCGTACAAAACGATGAACATAGATGGAGCTCAACGCGGCTGACTGTACAGACTCCAAGAACAAATCACAAATTCATCCCAAACACTACGTTCAAAGACACAACTTTCTACAGGTCTCAAGCTCGGGTAAATAAGCTCTTCCAGTCGTCTACTGGCACAATCCTAACCAGCAACTTCAGCTCAAATCTCATAGATCAAGGAAACTGGTGCTTCAAATAATCGTGCACAATGAAAAGAACAGGAACCAGCGAGGGGAAACGACGACTTTTTCATCTGTGAGAATTTAGGGTTTGCCCTCATCGACCATTAGATCAGGCGGCCTGAATGCAGATCAAGACTTGTTGGACCATAACATGCAATGTGGACTTCGTTCGATCCGAACCTAAAAGAGGACTATCTATCTTCGTTCTATCCGAACCTAAAAGAGGACCTACGGTATGGGATGGCTACCGGTTAGATTCGCGATGTTCTTATAAATCTTCCTCCAAGCGCGAGGCAAAAGTTCTACAAAGCCATATTCCATCTCGTTACATGAAGCATGAATTCCTAGAGAAGCATTACAGGCACACCCAGTTCAACGTTCCGCAAAGGGACTTCACCAACGTTTCGGCCCTGTCTTTGTCAAGGTACTGTCCTAACGAAGTTCGCCTCGAGGGGCCTTCAAAGTCCAAGCAAAAGTTTGTGCCTTCCTTTAACTTTGGGAGCGGATGAATCATTTATATGCAAGCTCCGTCCCGCATCGGCACAAGCTTCTTCTTTAGTGTCACTAACCGTTCCAAGGAGATAAATCGAGTTGTGAGAGTGGTCAGCATGTTAAGAGGATGTTACCTTAGGGTTATTTAAGATTAGTTACCATGTTCACATCTATTCCATAGATTATTCCATATACTTTATGATGAGGCTAGACATGTTTTTTGCATGCCACTTGATACGTTTGACTAATGATCTCTTGGATGAATTAACTTGGTTCTTATTTTTCTTACTCTCTTGATTGTGCCTTTGTTATGCTAGAGGGTATGTGTAGGGCATAGAGAGATGGTTGCTAGATTTTATGAATTTTGATCAAAGAATTAGACTACTTTATAGGGAAAATATGTAAGTGCTACATATTTTAGGAGATAAGTTTTGCCACAAGATATCATAAAGTACACTTGACATTGGGTTAGGTGGAAAGGTTTAGTAGAGTTTAGTAGAGACAACACTTTTTGTCTATGGCTTGTCTCATTGATGAAACTATCTCTTCCTTATGCTCACTACATCCTATGGACAAAAAGGAAGTACCATTAGAGTTTTTTGATTATCATCTTGAGTAGCTTTTGTATCTTGATATGTCCCTTTTGTACAAGCGTAGTGCACTACTCTTCGCCTCTCCTCAAGAGGCTTGTCAAGGATAGTATGTGAACATCTTAGAGATTGTTTCCAAGTAGATAATCCTTCTAATAGATTTACCATTTCAAGCCCCTTTAGGTGGTCTCAATAGTAGCGAGGAGAGATATTCCTATGTCAATTAGTCACATGTAGGGGCTAGTCAACTTCTTACGATGGAGAAGGACACAAGTGGCATTAGGCCAATTGCTTTTGGAGTTATCTTTTTGCACTTGGTTAGTCTCACCATTGTCCTTAGAATTGATCTCTCTTCCCATAGCACCTCAGCTTGGAGTAGCTACTCCTTGAGGTTATGAGGCTATTTCTTTAGGCATCATAGCACTCCTAGATATCTATCCGAAGTGGGTTGTACTATAGGTGGATCTTGAGAACACTTTTAATAGCATCACTATAATACCAATAGCTATATAGATGAACTAGAGATGAAATTTAGTTTGGTAACGTCTGGAAGGATGTTATACATAATGGACTAAGTAGATTCAGAGAGAGGTATCACCAAAAGAGTACTTCTACTAATAGGCCAGAAATCGAAACATGCTTGGAAAATTTAGAATCAATAGCTAGGTATATGATCTAGAGGTGAGACTTGGGGTGGTGACATCTTGAAGGATGTTACACATGATGGAGAACATAGTTTAGATAGAGGTATCACCAAAAGAGCATTTCTACTAAAATTGCAGAAGCCAAAATAGACCTTAAATCTTTGGAGGCCTAAACGGATGAATTAGTCCTTGAAAATATGCAGATTCTCCCTCCCCTCCCAAATGAAGAAAAGGTTGGCCTTCCACTCCCCCCTAATTTTTCTCACCAAGAGCTTTCCATTGATACCTCACCCACGTGATTTTGAGATTCCTACAAGAAGATCCCCTAAAAGATTCCCTCTAGTCAAAGCTTGTTTGACCAACCAGATGGAACCAGGACTGACATGTCACCCATCCAAGAAAGTAATCTAAGGGTGGAGCTTGCTGACAGGTCACCTATCCATGTACCTAATCCTACGGTTGAGCTTCCTAGGAGAAGATCCTCTTTGGCTATATAATAAAGAGAAGGTGCTCCTTTGGGGCATCGGAGGATTGAGTGTGAAATCTATATTTTTCTCTTTTGTATCTCTCTTGAAGAGTTCTCTTGTCCTTGGAGTACTATAGTCACCCATGCATCCATCTTTAGAGAGCTTAGGGAGGCCGGTGGATCCTTGGCAAGTCTCATTCCTCTTGTGTGGTTGTTTTATGGCTCTCCTACATCCCTTTATTACCAACATGGGTGGTCATAGGAAGGAGTCATTGTCTTGGAGTCAACTGTTGGTACACAACATAGAGATCCTTAATGAGGACCTTTGTTTGCCATGGCTCATTCAGAGCTCTCTTATCTACTACATTGGCCATGCAAGGTTGTGTATTTATTTCCCTCAGCAAATGATACACATATTGTGGGCCCCATAGATCAGATTAGGCAAGCCTTTGATCGCTTGACTATCGAGCTACATCTTGTAGGGTTGAGAGTTAAGGTGTCAAAGTGAAAAATATGGTCTCCTTCAAGTATTGCTCCCCACCTTGAGCTTCCAATGGGGTGTATCACATCTACAGATGGACTATGTATTCTTGGAGTGCTGGTAGGATCCAAGGATTTTGTCATATGCTTCTTAGACATTGCACTTATAGAGGATATTCTCCATGTGAATGACCTTCTTCTACTAGGAGATTCATATGTGGCATTTGGTATACTCTCCTCTAGTATTATCAATCAACAATTTACCTTCTCTACACAATTCTCCCTTCCTTGACTTTCCTATCACGTTTGAGAGCTTTTGATAGGAGGATTATAGGAGTGTTTGGTGATATCAAAGGACTAGGGACATTTGAGGGTGTGACGGGGGATTTGGTACATAAACAAACATCTCCACCAATCTCATGTGGAGAGGTAGGCCTATTATCCATAGAAGAGACAACACCTATAGCATTTTGGGCTAATTGGGCTCTCTATGCACCCTACTTTCCTCCCATTGTGTAGTTGAAGATAGGCCAATTTTGGAGACATATGTGACCAAGGTGGACAAGGGATCCTTTTCTCTCTAGGTGTTATTACGGCAGATGAAAGATGGTCTATCCCCACAAGCATGGGAGGACCTTCCATCCTTTTCTTCACTATTGTCAGATTGGACCAAAGGTTTGTAGTCGTCCTTGATAGAGTGATTATGTCAGCACATGCTATGTTCTCTCTTAGTTGACTCATCCATTCTTTGGGCCACTAAAGCATGTCTTTGCTCTTGCTTTGGCAAGGGTGTAGGCTCTTGGATCCTAGCTCGACCATGCATTAGGGCATTTGGAAGCGCACCAACCATCTTCTCTTCAATGATGAGGTTCCGCCTAGGTATGGTCTACCCATACATGTTCATTACTCACTTGCGAGTGTGGTTCTACACTAGATGCAACAACAATCTATATGACATAATGTTCATTTGGAGGATAGAGGGTGATATAGTGTTTGCTATGGCACAAGAGAGTGTATACCTTGCTTAAAAGGCAAGTTCATACTTGTTGCAAACAACATTTGTCAGAGTAGACTTATACTTGGTCCAAGATGATTAGTTGCTAGTGGCGGATGTTGTGGTTATAGACCTTATGCATGATGCGGTTTTGGAAGGAGTGATTACTCATCTTCTTGGATGGGTGGCAAGTGGAGTAGCAGCATGAAAGATCTCCAAGTATAGGAGTATGCAGTGAGGTCACCTCTTTGTTTCTCTAGCCTTGGAGTTATGTGGAGCAAAGGACACAACATTTGACAATTTGTCGGGGAGTGCATGAGAGCTTATCATATTAGATGTCTAAGGATACCACTCTCACTCTCATACTTTATAGCATACTTTAAACAACGTGTGTCCATTGCTCTATAGAGAGCCTTGGTTGGTGCAATACATAAGAGAGTAGTCACACCATGTGATGCTTCTTTGGATGCTCAAGTAGTTTGTAGATCGTATGACTTGCATAGCTTGGATATCTTAAATGCAATAGGGCAGATTTCTCATATCAATACTATTGGGGCCTAGCCCATTTTACATCTTTTGTCTCTCCCTTGTATGGCTTGATGGGGTCTTCACATCCTTCATGTGTTCTATGCAGTCACCTTTTCCCATTTATATCTAAGTTCTAAAACCGAGATAGAAAAGGAAGTAGAAACATGGAAACTTATTGTACCTTACAATAGGTTATTCCAAGAAAAGAGTAGTTTTGTTCTGAGCTCTAGTTTCCAGCAATTGCAGTGTGTAAAATAATAATGATAATATTCTTAAATAATAAAATTTGGTTATGTGAATACTTTTCTCCTGTATGAAAGTACAAAGGTACATTTTGTAAAAAATACAAACTATGGACTAAATCTGTTTAAACCAAGGATATACTAAAAACAATTTTATATCAAGAAATATGAAAAATTGAAGTTCATTTGGGCTCTTTAAAGTAATAATCCAATAATTAAAATAATTATTTCAAAACACTTTTTCTTTCCATTCATTAGCAAATTTTTTCTTGGGTAGAATCTAAATTAAACATATTTAATAAATGGAAAATCATAAATTATTTCCAATTGTCAAAAATTGTCAAAATTAAACCATCCATAATTAATATAAAATATATAATAGAAATTTTAATCATTTTTTTCTAATAAAATGGAGAGTTCAGCTCCAGCCATCGACTAATCCATAATTCCACAATCTGATTCTTGAAAAGTATATACTTGGTAAGGCTTCTAAACTAGCTCAATTATATTGTTTAAATTCTCCCTCACGTATACTACCATCTAAAATTCTCAAATAATTGCTGGATTTAACCTATAGACCGATACAAATTCAAAATAAGAAGATAAGAAGCAAGTGGTTCTCTTGGTAAGAGAAAAAATAATGTAATACAATGAAAATGTTCTTTTTATTCCTAATGGAAATTGAAGCTCAAATGATTGATATTTTATTCTATGAGAACTCAAAGGAGTCACTGAAACTCAATTTCTTATAGAGTTAGAATTGAATTTAAAAAATAGCATTGAATTTTGTTGTGTAATTTGTGCAAGAAAAGAAGGAGCTTTGAATATAACTCAACCTCAAACAATGAAGCATTCAAATAATTTGGTATAAAGTGAGGAAAGATTGTAAAAAATTTAGGGCTCCAACTTATCATAAATATTGAAGCAGAAGGATAAACATTGAACCAAACATCTCAAATAAGTCTTTGAAACTAAGTTTCCAAGAGGATTAGAGTTGAATCACATCATCTATCAGAAGTTGCAATAGAAACTTACCTCTAGATATTCAAACAAAAGAAAAATCTAGCCTGACACCAAGTTTCTTGTAAAGAAAAGTTGACTTAGAGATGCTCTAGAAACTCAATATTGTAAAACTCTATGGGAACTTATTTCTTGTGCAAAGGTGATTTAGATGTAAATATCAACTTCTATTACCCAAACAATAATAGTAAAATTTGAACATACAATTGATTTGATGTAAAACACTTAGTTTAAAATTGGCTTAAAACAAAGTTTTGTATATAGTAGTCAATGTCATTTACATGTAATAAAGGTATGTGCAACTTGGAAATTGCATCCAATATAGGAGGAAGAATATAGCTAAAAATTGATTCTAGTCAAAAAAGTGCTCTAGGAAGAGAAATCTCCTTTACAAAAGCCAATTTTATATAAACATACTTAAAAAATGAGTTATCCTATTACTTGGAATTACCTTTAAAATTGAGTCTAGGGTTTACGGCTAAACGCTCCAATGCAGGGTAAAACTTGTCAGTATCACTCACTCTTATATGCCACAACATATTTTAGATAGTATCACTCACTCTTATATGCCAAAACATACTTTAGATATCGGCTTGAAGGGGTCTTCCCATCCGTCATGTTGTTCTACATGGTCGTTTTTTTCTATTTAGATAACATATGTCCATTGCTTCTAGAGAACACATGCTGGCGCAATAAACACTAGGTGAAGATGATGCTTGTTCGGATGCTGTAGTAATTTGGAGGGATTATAAGGCAGATCCCTCATAGACCTCTTAGGTGTAGTTTATAAACCAAACAATTTGCACAGCTCTGACATCTTAGGTGCTGTAGTGCAGATTCCTCTTAGACATTCCTCGTACACATCTTTGGTGTAATTTGTAAACCATACTACTTGCATGCCTCAAACATCTTTGGTGTAATTTGTAAACCATATTACTTACATGCCTCAAACTTCTGAGGTGCTGTAGCGCATATTCCTCTTGCCAATTCTATTAAAGCTTAACACCATTTTACTCTATGTCATTTGCTTGTAAGGGTTGATGGTGTCTTCCCATCCTTCGTGTTATCTTACACGGTCGTCATTTCCCAGTCGATTCGAAGCTCAAGCATGCCTTGACATCTAACCCGGACCCGAATTTCTTGATAAGTGCTGAAGCAGGACTGCTGTTAGTGGGTCCAAACGTAGGTAGGGAACGATTGGGTGAACGTCAGGCCTCTACTAGGAGCACCTGTTGTCTGATGGGAGATTGTCTGGAGGTTTGTGGACGGCAGATTTAAAGCTCCTTTTTACCGTGTTGTTCTCAGTGAAACATTTGATCTTCTGGCAATTGCAGTATCCTGACCTTACAGGCTGATGATCGGCGAACATCCACGATTTTTGAAACCCTTCACTTGCGATGAAACAGATCCCATCTGTTCACTGAGATCGCGATCGTAGCCGGTGGCTGCACGCTTTTCAAGAACTATCTTGCAACAAACAAAGCCTTCTATGCCTATGTTTGAATCCTTCAGGCTTAACTTTTATCCGCCATGCCCAGCGTCGGAAGTCACTATCACTTAGCCCCTCGTACTGGTATCAAACTACCTACGTTGCTCAGGCCGGGGGCTGTTCTTGGGCTCCAAACGAAGAAAGGTGATCAGTAGGTGAACTTAACTCCTGTACCTGGTGCCCTTGTGCTTAATGTGGGATATAGTTTAGAGGCCTGGACTCGCCCAGGTTCTATAGCTCAATCCACCGGGGTATACTTACCGAAACCATGCGTAGATTCTGAAAAGCTTTCCTCATGGCTCCACCAAAGACTAAAGTCGTGGAAGGCCCCTTCAAATTCGTCGATCCTGAGTATCCACATCCCTTCACACTTTCGACTGTTGTTTACCCATTGAGTCGGGCGAGTTTTGTGTGAGCATCTGGAGAATTAAGTAGAGTGTTTACATAAAGACTAATCTGTGGCCATGCTCATATCAGCCCTACTAATTTGTCCGGTCCCACTTTGTAGAGTGATCTTTCAAAGAAACCCTTCTACGTTGTGTTGGATGGACATGTTGGAGATTGTAATTGTTGCAAATTTGTATATAAATTCGAGCTGTCCCAGAAAAATTTACTCGACTTCAATGGTCTGCAGTGACTAACTGGGTGGCCAGATTCAAGCACACAGTCTAGATAGAAGCTCCTTCTCGTTACAGATATACAGGTCCGTGAATAAATTTGTGTGTGATTGCGATTCTAGTACATATCCTCTGCAGCCCTTAAATTAAAGCCTTTACCTAGAGGACAAGCATCGATAGAGTAAGTCAGACGGCGACTTTTGCATATAGAAAGCAAAACATGACTAAATGTTCGTCTCATAGAGGTACAGTGTTGACACTGCTTCTATCCGGGAGACATCGACTCATATCTCGACACACCACTCTGTTTCTTCCTTGTTCTATGCTGATGAAGCTTTAATCAAATGGCCATCCCAAGTCTTGTATAACAATGCCTAAAATATGATCATGCTTTGGGAGCATTTCCCAATGCTCGGAGGTTTGCCAGCTTCAAGCAGGTGCTACCAACTGTATGTCGCTAACTTATCTACTCGAGCACTCATCTTCTGGGTTTCTGGGGGGGATTCCAAGTGAAGCGAGATTTGAGCAGTATCTAAGCAATCTTGGACTCGCTTCACCTACGATAGCACAGCTATTTCATTGGGAACAGAGACATAAATAATCATCAGGAAGCCTGTATAATGAAGTCTGTCGAAGACTGCAGCTGTCTGATTTCCACAGGAGAGATTCCCCATAAGAACTACAGTATGCCCAGAAGAAATTTACTTGGTAGACGGGAACAACAGATCATCCCATGAGTGTCCTCCGGTTATTTATTTCACACATAAGTATGCCCAGAAGAAATTTACTTGGTAGACGGGAACACCAGATCATTCCATGAGTGTCATCCAGTTATTTATTTCAAACATACGTTGTTGGTGTTAGCGGATACAATGGAGAGGAGCTGTGGATACGCATGAAGACTTTGAACTAAACCAAGGGGCTTCGAGTCAGTTCAAGGGAAGGCGATGCAGCTGGAGAGGGGCGGCAAATCTGCAAACCCGGAACCTCTCCACACATGATGATGAGCGCTACAGTTACAGGACAGATTGACACGCACTCAACTTCCTTCTTTGTTTGCACGTCACAGAAGTTTCAGTCAAGCGGTCGGGTCCCTGTGAAAAGCGAAGGCCATCGAGTAAATTCGTTTGAAATCAAGTCTCCGACCAGCTTAAATACTTTAGAGCTCCTCCCAAATGCTTGGAGAAGAAATCTGGTCTTTAGAACCGCCTCTGCGCAAGAATGTCCTTCAGTTTTCAGCTTACTTGTTCCATGTTGTCTCAGTACTGTTTCAAGGTCCTGCAGAAGGTGCATTTCCGCCTGTTCACATCGTTTCTATCAAGAACAACTATGGCTTCAGTGACAGATCTAGAACTGTTTCCGTCCGCTACTCGACTAAACCAAGATAATTACTGCACGAATCCAACCTTTCGACGTTTTTAAACCCTAAACCCAAAAAGCTTGAGACCTTGAGTTCCAAACTTCTCAAAGAAGTTCTCAGGGACAAACAGAAAATATTCGCGAAGTCGGATGTATTTAATGGAATACCCCAATGTAAGGTGCTTAAGCCGTGCAAATTGAATCCCTTCGAGGATTCCTAATTGTGCAAGTACCGTAAAACCGTAGTGTAAGGACTAAATTCCATTCTCAGATTCAGGTCCTTGACGATTGTGCTTAATTTCATATCGCTAGTTGCTACTAGACATCTTTGCCAAATTTCGAATCAATTTCGTCGATTTTCAAGATTTTCAATCTTCCTTCCATCAACAAGGCTCCACACAGGATTCTTCAATCCTACTACACAGATCCCGAAAATTGAGAATGTCGAAGATATATAGCAAATATTTCATGCTGATTTTTATTTCCCATAACGAATTTCTCCTTCTCCAGGATGTAAAATACTCATCACACATACGTACACTATTTTAGCACGTATAACAAACTTCGTCAAGAAACATCTTGTCGAGCTTTCTATAAGGATTACAACTTTCAAGAATGTTTATATATGATCAACTGTGAACGTTTGAATGTCTCGGTGAGAAGTTTGAGCTCAACCCGGTGCAAGAGTCCAGCACTGCTTGGACCAAAAACTCATATCAGCGAGTTCGAATTCTTCCTCTCCAACTCTAGTTACGTTGGATCACAACCACCAGCCATAATAGTACTTGAAAGTATTATTATAGCTGCATGTGAACTTAAAACATTTTGGAGCTTTATACAATTTCCGCAGAGAAATTTACCTCTTAGAAATGCTTGGCACATGTTAACTTTACGCTGGTTATCTATTCGAACACGAGATTTGTAGGCAACAATATCAAATTTAGAAAATTCCGTAGTAAATTCAATTATCGCATGCCCAGCATACAGTTTAGATTGCAACACGTTCCCATCGTATAGTCAGAAGTCCCACCACATTGGTTGACTATACGATGGGAATCTGTCCTCTATTACAAGCCCAAAATTACGGATATTTAACTTGTAGCATTACTTATTTATCTTCCAATTAAGCAAAATTAAAAAACAAGACAGAATGAAGATAGAGAAATGAAATAACATGGACATATTAGAATCGGCCCTTCCTGCCCGACCTCACTCCCAAAAGTCTATGTAACCGCACTTGTCAAGACTTGTTTCTAATTTATTCAGGTTTACTTTCAATCATGTAATATATAGGCTACAGACTTATTATTTATCTATATCCCTCCATTAATTTCATGGACCTCTTATCTATGTACTCTAGCAAGACTAAACGGTCTTAGAGGAAATGAAAATATTATGATCCAGATCAGCTGATATTTTGTCTAGATAAACCCCCACATTTCTTATATACATAGTCAGCACATCCAGACCCTTAGGTTTGAGAACCTCTAGACTATCTTTATCTTTTGGATGGTAGTATATATAAAGAAAATATTCTCTATTACAACTAAGAATGATTGAAGGATCTACTACTGAAAGTTCATCACTTCATTCAGCATGATTGATTATTACCTTCTCAGCTACTCCCGACCAGTGATAATTTGATGGAGTCTACAGTAGTTCTACAATATCGATTTTCATATCTGAAGTTTCTTGCATTTATAGGTTTCGACGCTAATAGGAACTGATTGTAAAAGTCCTCAAAATCTTGTGATATGTTGAGCGGAAAGGGGATCTAACCTTCGGGTTAACCCTCGTATTTACATTGGCAGCTTCTGAGAAGGTGATACATTGGCCTATTATATGGCATGCGCTCAGTATTCCCAAATTTCGCCCGCACTCTGTCTATAGTCATAAGAAATTTATCAATTGTGGCAAGAGATATTAAAGAAATGGTGGATGTCTAATTGTTCTCTATCGTCTTACATCGTACCACATTTAAGTCCGTAGGTTGGAATCTGTATATGTCTGCAGATTATGAATGCAAGGTATTGTGGAACAACACAGATATAGGTCGGAACCAGCGAGATTGACACACAAAAGCGATGCTTCCTATCTTCAACATTCGATTGAAAACATGGCTCATCTGACACCTCCATTGCTAAGTCTCCCAGAGCAAGACTTACTCGACCACCAATTTGCGAGAAAGACTTAATCAACTCTCAAGTACCACGTGGTCCGACGTGGCGTTGGCGAGAAATAGCTGGCATGTAGTGAGTTCTGCTAGCAACCAGACTTGTGTTTCAAATTGGTGTATTTGTGTACTCCGTTGCCACGTAGGACTGTCAATGCGCCCTGTCAAGGCTTCAAGGAGGTCCGTTAACTCCATTTCTGCTAGCTCTACATTTCCAATCTTCCATGGACAACCAAGAAACCCACATCCACGGTTCCGAAACGTGAAGTTCGACGACTGTTGTCAGCTTAGCGATGTCAAGATAAACTCCGAGCATGAACGGATTGCATGAGCATGCACACAGTGAACTGCGTCACCTGAGATAGGAATGAAGTCTTTGAATTGTCCACAATGTCCTTGGTTGAAAACTTTGACGAAGTGATCAATGAAGCTTTAGTACAGCTTTTCGGTAGGGAAAATGTAAGCGAGAACAGTTGTGCTCCTCTAGGAAGGAGCTTACATTTATCAATTACTTTCAGAACATGCAGCATGCATCTTAGGTATATGCAAATGGCTACTCATAAAGGAAACGGATCGAGACATGTATTTGTTCAAAACTGAAAGTACAGCGAATCAAGGAAGCCCTTCCAACTTGTAAGGCAACATTACTTTCTGAATGTTCGCTGAACTCGCTAAAACATTGTGTAACCCGCACGGTGAAGCCTCAAAAGAAACTTGCAGATATTGTTATTGAGAAATACGTTACCACCTAGAACACATGAAGGATGGAAAGACCCATCAAGCTCTGTACAAGCACTAGGGACAGACAAAAGAATTAAAATGGGGCTAGGCCTCAATCGTATCGACATGAGAAATGTACTTTATCACATCTAAGATATTCTAGCTATACAAGTAGTAAGATTTACAAACCACAGGAGCATCCTAAAAAAATATTACCTAGTGTGATTACTCTCCTATGTATTGCACCAGCCAATGCACTTTCTCTCAAAAAATAGACACAAGATATTATTATTATTGAGGAGACAAAAATGTAGAAGTACAATAATAAAGTTCAACGGTAGTCATATATATCAAACTGCTGGATCATGCAAGCATATATATATATAAGCGGACTACTGAAAATATGGTTATTCTCTCCTAGTGCAGTTCTATCAACGGCTCCTGTATCTGTGTGCACTTCTAACTTTTAAGAACCCTTAAGTTACCTTAATTTGAATCATTTTTTATGGAAAACGGTAGGGATTATTGCACTATTGGATCTGGTACCAGTCCTTGGCCATTTGGATGCTATTTTTGACCCCTAACTTACTTTCACCCATGCACACAATTGTCTTTTACTTAAGTACAGCCCTAAAAATTTATATAATTTTCCAACTTCATTTTCTTTTTATGGGCACAATGGGATCTATTGTGGTAGTTATAATGTTTTGTTAATGCTCACCAGTTGTATATTACCAACTATCCCATATGGATTGCATGGATTAAGGTCCTTCTTGTATTGTATGAACTGTGGAAAATATGTCATTAGATCCATAGATATCCCACTCATTGAAGAAAATAGAGTTGTGTGGATTTATAGAGAACACCAAGCATTGTTGGTGATCAAGATGATTGTCAAATCTTGCAAGTTGGTAGATATCTTGGAGACAAATAATTTAAAGGAGGCTGTGATATCTTCAAGAAGAAACATGAGTTAGACAAGGTGGAGAAGCTTTGAGTATTAAGAGGTAAACTTGTTGCCTTATAAATGGATGAAGGTGTTAAGATGAAGAACCATTCATGTACTATAGAGCATAGTTCAGGATATCAGTATTGTGGAAGAAGGTGAGTTTTTGTATGCATTCTCAGAGAATATACCACTACATATAGAGCATTTGTTAAGGCAATGGAAATCAGACCAAGAGGAGTGATATCATTTGAAGAGCTTGAGCATAGTTCTCCATAAGGAAAGTATGTACAAGAGAAGTATGTACAACTTGGGTACATATTGAAGATCAATTGGCTAATTGTCAAGACACACTTCGTGTTGAGCTATAGTTTTTCATTTATGTTTGTTCTTTATGTTCATGTAAATAGTCCAATTCAAGCACCAAGATCATTTGCAAGAAGTACTGATTTGCTTGTAGTCGTGACCATGATATGGAGGTACAGGGTCCCTCAACAAAATGACCACTCATGACTACCAACAAGAATGGGAACAGACCTGTTTTGTAGGCATACCCTCTCTTCTTTTGTTCCATAGGGCTTACAAAGGGGATTCCCTGACAAAATGAGCCACTCCACTATGAGGAACCCCTACTTCAAGAGATTGTGTAGGACACTAAGTGGCACAATGACTTTCCTATAGATGAAAAACTCTGCTGATTTCCACCACCTTTCAAGATCATGCAGGCAAAGACACATGCCATCAAAGGACCATTGGTGACCATTTTTTACCCAATCTCACATGTGTGTCAAACAATTGTTATACTTCACCAATGAGAGAGAAGGACGATCCCGTAGAAAAAATGAAGGATGGGAAGACCCCATCAAGCCATACAAGGGGGAGATGAAAAAGATAAAATGGGGATTCACCAACCACTATGATTTAAGAAGGATGGATCGACACCATCGGGGCTATAGAAAGGCCAACTTTATCTTGCAAGGTAAATCTTTCTAGAATTTCAATTTTCAATTTTCACTTTTCATCTTTTCTTTCCAACTTCTCACATTTCTCTCTCTATGATCGCAATCTCCTCCAACGTTGGGCAAGCAATTTCCAGCATGGACTGCCAAATTTTGTTGACACTATTAGGAGCTCAAGATGTGAAATTGTAAAATAGAGTGTGAATTGCATTTTCATACAAAATCAAACATTTATTCATGATGAGATGAACTCCTAAGAAGGGAATAGAAGTGAAAAGAGGCAAGGCAGTGAAGATCTTGAGCAAACGTCTTGAGATTTATGAGTGGGAGGTATATTGTGAAACCCACTAAATCAATTAAAGGAAGATGGACTTCTTCCTTTGGGATTGGAGTATGATAGATGGGATTATGTTGTAGGAAAATTCATGATAATGTTGAAAATCTGAGTGGGAAGTCATTATGGGGATGTCACACAATGTGCACAAAGATTCACTAGCAGTGGGTGTTAGGCACAGATTGCTTTTGGTTTGGGAAATTCATATCAATACCCCACATTGCCATCCTAGCAAACAATTAAAGCAGAGAATTGATGATTAGTTTGTTGGAGGGAAGTCCACAAATTGGTATAAGATCAAAGATATGAAGGACTCTACTTGACATACTATCACCAAAATGATGATGCAGTTGTTTTGTTTGAAATGAACAAACTAAGTAAATCAAAACCAAGCTATTTTCTTCCAACTCTTACACAAGTAGAAGCCAATTATTTGGGCCAAGATGTTTTGTGAGCAAGTCACCAAAGCCGCTAGAGGACATGAAAAAAGGTTCCACCCCTATCATGGCTCCCTTCATTGTGTTCATTTCTACATTGGCATGAACTTCTTGACAGACAAGGAGAAAGAGAAGTTCTTGTCCTACTTGCATCATCTAGCTTACTTCAGTGGAGACTCCAATTTTCCTAAGGAGATCACTAATACCACATGGTGGATGAAAATTATGCCAAAACCAAGAAGTTTGTGTGATTGGTGGAGAAAGACAACTCCATTACAATTTGACAAAAGACTATTGTGGCCCATGAAAAAGTTCAAGCCACCAAGAAACAACAAAAGATCCCATGAGCTGGAACCTTCATCAAAAGATTATGATAGTAAAACAATGTCATGCATGTTGACTTGGGAGGGACATCCATTGCAAGGACAAGAGGCAGCTAACAAAAAAATTGTTGGAGCTGCTCAAAGCACAAAGTTGGGAAGTGAAGAGCCCTTTAGGCAAATTTCATGTCCCAGAATGAATGAGAGAGAAGGAGAACCAAATGATGAAGCAAAATCATTGCCCCAACTTAACAAAAATGATTTGCTTATCATAGACAAGGAAAAATGCCAATTGCAAAATCCATCCTAATTGTGGCTTTGTTCTTCACTTTGCTTCCTAGCAAGGGGGAAGCTTCACATTAAAAAAATGAAGATCAAAATGAACTTGCCCAGAGGTAGATTTTGTCAAGGGCACAAATGACAACAAGGTGGAAACATCAAAGTCCAATGAAACTAGAGACAAACTATATTATCCTCAATACATGAAGGACAAGTAGGTAGAGATGATGTGGTTTCCAATGCAACACTCCCAACTAACAACAACAAGGAAACAAGAACAAGGAGGCAGCTCCAACTCACAAAGCAAAGGAGATGACCATCCCATACCAAGATGAGAACCTTACACCCAAAACAAAGAAGGCTCTACAAAGACAATTGGGCAAGGATGGTTATTCTCTACCTTGGCTAATGGCGGCCTACATTGTTCATACCATGATGCCGATGATGGAATCATTGAAAGAACTTCTGCTAATATACCATAAGCTGGATCCAAAGATAAAAGAACAAGCTGCACTCATCTACCACTTGCATCATCTTGTCCAAACTAAGACAAACACAAAGAACAAGGAAAGTGAGGAGAGCCTAGAGGAGTTCCAAAGGAAGGAACTAAAATGGCAAGAGGAGTATGAAAAGTTGATCCAAGGCTTAAAGAAGAAGGTAGAAAATTATAGCATGCATGTTTTCCACCAACAAACTCAACACAAGGAGGAGATACAAAATAGAGAAGACAAGCTCATAACACTAAGAAGTGAGCTACAAATGGCTCAAGTGGAGGCAAAGGCAATTGCAATGGAGACCAAAAATCACAACTTGAAGTAGTTGATTGACCTCTACATCTCCAACCTATCTACCAACCTCAAACAATTACATGAGAAGGTGTTGGAGCAAGACAAGTAGATTTGTAATGAGATGACCAACAAATTGAGCACCAAACAACCAATTTGGAGAACAAACAATTAGGGTGCTCATGACTATTGGTCATAAAACATCTAGCTACTTAGCCAATTGGAGTACATGGCCAACAAGACCTCCTAACAAACAAAGGCAAAGGATTTGTGTACTCAGATTGACACATTGGAGAGGAAGACTTACTCGATTGACTAACTCATAGCATAGTATAATGATCCAAGGATAGGAAAACTTCCAAGAGAAACACAAGAGAAACACAAAGCTTCATACTCAATACTCCGATCCCCCAAAGGATCACCTTGTCTTTATTATATGGCAAAGAGGATTCCCTCAAAAGAAGCTCCACCCTTGACTCGAATACATGGATTGGTGACTTTTCAACAAGCTCCATCTTTAGATTAGTTGCATACATAGGTGATATGTCAATTCTTGTCCTATCAAATTGGTCAAACAATTTTGATTGGAGGTAATCTTCGTATAGGAATCTCAAAATTACATGGATGAGGCACCATTGGAAAGCTCTCAATGAGACAAACATGGGGGAGGAAGGGCCAAAATTTTCTTCCTTGGTGGGAATAAATATATTTTTAAGGCCTAATTCATATGTTTATGCCTTTGAAATTGGCTCTAAAAATTTCAAGCTATTTTTGGCTCTTTCCTTATTAGTAGACATACTCTTTTGGTGACACTTATATTTGATCTACTTATTCCATCATATATAACATCCTTATAGAGGTTACCAAACCAATTTTCATCACTAGATAATATATGTAGCTATTGATATTACATGTAGTCTATAGAACTCCAAAGCCACAATAATCCAAGTTCAAGGAGACTCAGATTGGCTTTGAACAAATCATGGAAGGCTATCAAAAGGAGCTTGCAGACCTAGTTCACATCTGCAAGGGGCTGATAGTTTTGCTCAAGCACTCCGTGCCCCTCCCACCAAGGAATTATAATTGAAGCCATGTCTTACAAAGATAATTGTGGTGATTTTTGTTTTTTAACAATGAAATATTTTTTTGTACATAACATCATCATCTTTATTTTTTAAGCCTTTGGAAGTTTGTAGATATACATAATTTATAAATAGGTACCCAGGCTAAACCAATACATAGTATTAGTTTGTTTGAGGTAGATAACCCTTGACTAAGCTGATTATAGCCATGGCTACCTACCATTAGGTTTGGGCTTAGGATAAGATATGGTCAAGCTTGAGTGGTTTAGAGGTACTTAGGAAATTTCCATCCATTTTATCCATTGGAATCTTTCCACAATCAAGTAGGAAATGTACAAAAGGTTTAAACTTGATATTCACGGGGTCCATTTGGTGCATTCTTCTTTTGAGAGTAAATAAAAATTTTATACTATCAAGACACATGAGTCGATGAATATGTATTGGTCTTCCCATTGAATAGAATGATTGTATGCTCAACTGATTTAGGTACAAACCCATGACATTAGAGTGCAACAACACAATCATGCGGAACTAGATTGTAACTCTCTACGAGTTTGGCCAAAGTCAGGAGGATATGGTAATACGTCTACACGGCCTCAAAGTCTAATCAAGTAACACTCTTAGATAAGACTGAGTAGCATGGATCATTTCAGACTCCCATAACCTCATGCCTTCCGAGAAGGATAGAACATGGTAGTACTATTGTAGTCTTCAGAGTGATACAAATTCTGAAATCTCTCCCACCTATTTAATTTGCAAAGTTATTAGACCTCACTCATAAATTTTGGTAATGGGTTGCATTTTGTATGACTCATGGTGGGGGTATCATATGTATTGTGGCTCATATAAATCTCACCTTGGTAGTTTGAAGCTTGGATGGTCGATCTGTGAACAAAAGAGAATCCAAAACAAACTAGCCTTTATTACAAATGAACCTTCCCCTTCTTAGGACTCCCTTGGATTCACCCCTTTAGTACATAGGAGATAAGATTTCTTAGCATTTGGTAGTGTCACTTGTTTTGGTGACATTACCCTCATTTGGGAGTGACCCAAAGGTTAAACACAAAATAATAGATGGTCTTTGGTGTGATCCTATCTGTCTTGTTTTAGCCATTTCCAACCCATATCCCCGCAAGAACAACCTGTGTTTACGGATTATACTATAGTGAGTAGACTTTGAGTCACCATACTAATATTTAAAAAAATCTCTTGTCCAGACAAATGTTTCTAAAACCCTCAAAAGAACTTGGTCTTTGTGAAATGACACTAATCTAAAGTGAGTTTAGTGTAATCCTTGTGATCCTTGTATCGTTTCATATCCATGTATGTGCCTCTCTATATTCTCCAAGACATGTGTTCAAGAGGGCTCCGGTTATAACCACTTTACCAATTGTACCTTCAAGTTATTCTCAATGAGTTTCTTATGTCCAAACCCTTCCTACCTGAGGTAATAAACAACACTGCAATGCCAATATAAGGCCTATTGATTGCTCTGATATAAGAACTGTTGGCTGTTGTGTGTGCAAAGGAATTACAGTGGTTTCTTCACACTCACAAGTACATTAGTGGATTCATAGTTCAGTGCTATAACCATGGCTTGTAAGTCTAAGCTCAGAATTTGCAATGCAATGTACCATCAGGACCATCATCCAATTGTAATAACTGCATACGTACAGGTATTACAATTTGCAAGTATTCAAGTATGCTCTTTGTGACTGGGGAGAGCATATACCATAACTGTACCTTTTTAAATGCTTACTTTGAAGAGCAATTTCACAACAAGGGGTTTCAGAAATAGTTTTGATGGATGTCTAGGGGATAAATGACAAACCCACAACTATTTTTAGTGAACTCTGTAAGGAGATGAAGTGCTAATAAATGAACACTCCATAAAACTATTTACAGGATATTTAGTGCAAGTTGCGTTCATTTATAAGAATCAAGCGCCATATTATTAAATGAACACCCCATAAAACTATTTACAGGATATTTAGTGCAAGTTGCGTTCATTTATAAGAATCAAGCGCCATATTATGGATGTTTAGGGTTCCTTGTCAAAATAAATGATTGTAGGTAGAGGTAACATGGCTCTTGAGAGGGTTATCATGTTTTTTGGTGGGTGATTTTTAGAAGATGATTTATGAAAGTTTTTGGTGGGTCCAAAATGCCACTCTCAACTATTTGAAAAAAAAATTCCCCATCAATGTGTTAATGCTCTTGTCAATAAACTAAGTGGTGTGTTTAGTAGTTTTGCATTGGTGTGGTGGTTCATTTCCATATATTAGTGCCGCAAGGGAGATAATGCAAGTTATGGAAAATGATCCACACTGCCCTACGGCCACCAAGAAATAGATAGAGGGCCAATGAATTTTACTCCAATGACATTGCCGTTTTGGAGTAAAATTCCCAAAGTGCAAGTAATTCCGTTCAGAATGTCAACTGCTGTCATACATACCACCAGAAAAGCAGTTGATTTTCTAGAACCAAAATCGATCGTGGAGGTGAGTTCGCGAAGGGTAAAGCAAGAAATTTTTTGGGCCATGGTTCGGGACAAGCATTGAGAGAGGTCGTATAGCAGATTTTCTGTTGAGTTAGAATCCTCGTGTTTTCAAGCTTATTTCTGTCATAGCTACTCCTAACTGTCATCGCAGGTCACAAGGTATTTCTCAGTTTGAAGCGGAAGATCAGGATTCATGAACTGTAGTAAGCTTTCACTATTGAAGATTCCAAGTCACAAGAATGTTTATGGAATGTTCCAAGTCACTCTGTTTCGTGTTCGTTCGGAATTTCACCATACGATAGTCTGCCCGTAAACAAGGGTCGCCCGAGAGTCGCCCATGCCCATGCGTTCATAGAGACTACTTTGCATGTAGCATTTACACACACTTTTAGTCGAACGAATCTCCAGTCATACCCATCCAATCCGATAAACTTAGTGTTTATTACTCTATGAACGCACCATAGCCAAATAAAAGTTCACTAGATGTGTAATGGAAGAGCACCTAGGGGCATATGTGGAAAGATTTTTCTTTGATATGAAGCATGTATTTCATGACATCAACTCCATAACTGAGGATGAAATAACAAGTCATTTCATTGAAGATCTGAAGCAAGTCTATAACTATAGCCTGACGATTTCAAGTTAATAAGATAACCGTTTGAATTTCAAGATCCTCTAACTTTGGTTAACAAGCATTTCCTGGATCAGCCGGAAAATGATTAAGAGCAATTTCAGAAGGAAGTTGGTTCAGATTGGTGGAGATGTAAACGATTTAGATGAAAGTTTTGCTATCATCGAGGCAGGGAACCATGATGTGACGTCCCTTTTTGACACAATCTCTCGTTCATTCGTCGGCAACTCGTTTGCGGAAGACTCTACTTAACTGGCGATTCATGGCGGGCAGACTCTTGGGCATACCCTCGATCACGGTCAGGCTGAATCAGAGTCATACGGTGAAATATGCATATACACGGTCATATGGTGAAATATAGGCCGAAACAGAGTCATATGGTGAAATTGCTCTACTTTAAAACCTGAATTTTCTTTCTGATAGCTTACTACAGATACATTACAGTACTGCATTTGCTGCTATTACGTTCAGATAGATAGTCAGTTAGTCTGTCGTTAACAAAATTTGGCTCATCACGGTATTTCTTAATTTTACTCGTAGTTTATACAGGACATCATCAGCGAATCAAGAAAACTTATTCAATCTTCTAGCTGTAATTACTCACAGTAAGAATAATCACTTTAAGCTCTATTAAATAGAAACATGCCTTTTACAACATGAATGGAAAACGATATTCACCCAAATTTTGAGTGAAGGAATGTTAATATACTAAGGGTTAAAACGCACTACATTTATTCGGTCACCCGGTGAGCAAATAAACTTAGCAGTACGATGGTGTACACCGAACCGTGATAAATGACATGATAAACTGTAGACCATCTCCAACACGTGGCAACGGGAGTACAGATAAGCTCCGGCTGTATTGGAGGACTACGAACCGCCGAGCCTCTTGATATAAAGCTACTTTGCATTACATGTTTGATCGGGAGCTCCACGTGATTGGGTCAGACATCATGAGATGAGTATCCTAACGAACTGACAGCTCCAGGCAAGCTTCTGACTGTACATATCCTCAGAGTGTTCTTGCCAAATTTAATTGCCATGTTCTTCCCGAATACAGTCTCAAAAGCGGTGCTCGATGTTTAACTGTGTAGGCATTTGCGAGTTTTCAGACCCGCTTTAAGAAATTAACCAGTGTCTTTACATCTTCTTTCCCTGAAGTACACAGCACCCAACACAAGTTAACAATGTCAGATTACACCTTAGTCGGGTTTTGGATACACAACAGCAGGTTGTTTATGGCAGACTTGACCAATGTGACCTTCTACCTCTGTTTCTCAATCCTTGTCTTGGTTGATGGTGGATGTAAAGCCGGCTTGCTTTAAGTCCTATCAGAGACTTACCGAACATGGGGAAGCTGTGGCCCTGTGGAAGGTTGATGACGACGGGGTTCACCCATAAATTAAGGAACTCCTTTGTTAATGACCTGAATGAATCTTTGAGACCTGTCAAATAACAAAATGTCAGCTCATGTGCCGGCTCTGTTCCAGGAAACAGTCCAAGGAAAGTTTCGAGGACTTCTCAGCTCAACATGGAAGAATGATGAGTTACTGATGAAAGCAGGCCAATGTCCACATTGACGGACTCACCCATCACATGCAACGTAGGAATGTTAATAGGAGATCCTCTGTAAACGTCGGAGATGCCTGAATCTTTCATATATGCTCCAAAGGTTATGATCAGGAAGCGGAATGTAGGAAGGTCTGCTGCTCTCTTTCCCAACGTCACCCTACCCTGCTTACATGTAACGCAAGAAGATCGTGTTATCATCACATGAAAATATCTCTGAATCCATGCGTCGTCGAATCATTTGTGAAGTTTTAGCAATAGCGCCACTCTTAACTCTAGTTTGAAGCTTCAGGAACTTCTTCTATAAGCGTGCTGTAGAAACATTGAATTGGACATCAAGATCTCAATCGTTATCGGTGCTGAGGTCCAAATCTTAGTACCTTGTGTTGGATAGCAGCCAGTAAACCAGACATTATGGAACCCTGGAAGCGAAAGACCACATTTAGGATGCTGAAAGCAAGTTCGGAATCTGCAGAAGAAGAGTAATATACAAGTCGATTTTGTCGAAGTACAGAGAATTTATTTACGCTAATATAATACGCAAATCCAATGCCCCTTTACCTGCGAGAAACCGAGCAACCCGTCGAAAGGCCCGTGTTGTTCCATGTAATCCACTACATGCGCTAAGCTCTGCTCACAGTTGTAACATTTACCCTGCAATGCGAAAGGGCTGAGAGTCATCGATCGACAGCAAAGCTAGGTTCTCCATGAGACTGCCCATAGCCGTATATATTCAAACAATGATCGCGCAAACATTTCGAACTGTGTACCAAGTAATGGCTCAGAAATACATTCCGGTCTACGGCTGTGAAGTTCGAGAGGAGAGAACTCGCCAATTTGTAGAGCCTGCAATATTGCAGTGATAAATTGTGACTCTTCCTAACCTCAAGAGTTACCACTAAGTCTTTGCTGAGAAAATGTTGTAAATCCAAAAGGATGGTTGAATACCGCTGAAAATTGGAACCATTCGAAGTAGGGTCCCCTGTGGAAATCACCTTTGTGAGACGGATCTCCTGCAGGGAAGGTCCCATCCAAGAATGTCTGCACAAAGCGCCATGCCCCCATCAGCTCGCAAGGTACTTCGGGTCAAATGATGCACACACATCCACAATAATGAGAAAAATTGTATATAGCCTTCTTCATGCAGTTCTTACGATATCGACGAGGTCAAGAATGGCCGGATTCCACTTCATGACGGCCTCCCGATAAATTTCAGCGCTCTCCATGTACCCATGTAGAGCTAGCACTCTCAGCTTCCGAGAACCTCTTGTCGCCGCCGTTGTGACACTCTCCTCGGCAGCCCCACCGACCAACAAAGCACAGAAGATCACGACCGCGTAGAATGCAGGCATTTCCAGCTTCCGAGAAGCTCCCATCTCCTTGGATATCTGCTCCGAGGGAAGAGGAGGAGGCGTGAGACTCTTATTTCTAAGAACTGTCTGAAGTTCTGAACACTCTCCGTGCACGAGTACCGAACACACGAATGCCTCTGAGCTAACAAGCCTAGTTGGAAAATTGCTTGTCCTTGTATCTGACAGCGAAGTTTATCAAGGGGACATGAAGAACTAGAACGAAGCCCATGAGCCCGAATGCGCTTTGCGTCGCATACTCGACACGTTCCTACTACAACGTACCTCTTGTTAATCAACACTGCATATATCAACTTAATTGCATAGGGTAAAGGGAGCATTTCCACTTCCTCAGATCCCAACTCGATCACAAGTCTCAACATGGTTTCGACAAGTGTAGATTGTATATGCCACTCTTTCTCACAATCATATGAGATTTCATTAAGTAGTCTGACAACACCTTTCTCTTTCTACCAAGCATTAAAGTTCTACAAAATAGCTTCTTCGTAGCATCAACGTATACCAAGTATTACGATAAAGTTTTACGTTGATCTTCGTGGCAGCCGCCGAATCGTTGATCAGCTTGGGATCCACCAAGGTGGAAAGTACTGGGTACTGTGAAGTTTTCCTAGTGAGGAAGATTTGAGAAAGAAAGAAATCTTATAGACATGAATGTCTCAAGAATAATTAAACAATTTCTTATGACAATATTCAATCTTTGATATCTTGATCTTTTCTGAAAAAAGGTATTTTAAAACTAAGGAATTAATACACCTGAAGTCGAAACCTTTACAAGTCCTCTAAACCATCTTGAGCTCACAAAACTGGATAACTAATGATTTATCGTGCTCCTAAGCTGGCCAGCGGAGGAAACCATCCAAACTGCCTTAAGACTTAATTAAGTGAATAGTTGCAATCATGTAAGATAATTTTACAAAGTAGAGATTACATGAGGAGGGACATGACTTAACTTTGGAGCAACTTTTCTCAATTTTGTCACTTTACCTATAAAAAGGATTAGCAATAGATATTAGATAATAATAGATATCATAGCTATAGATGTAGATGGCAAGTATTCTCTCCACAATTAGAGACCCAATTTGGATATACTATGATAATTTCATGGTTAGAGTTTCACTATTGAAGTTTTATATGACGATAATCAGATTTAAGAAGCTATTTAAAGAATCCAAAAGTAGTATCCAAAGTCAATTAGCAAGGCTCCAAAGAGTGGTGGTTCATCTCTTGGCGAGGATTCATGAGACTAAATAGATAGAAAATTTACTAATTATGTACTATTATTGAAGTAGCTTTGCCGCCTTTGGCATCCTTAGTCATTTTATAATACACGTGTGCAACTTGACATACTAAGTTTGCTAAGAAGAGTGCTTTTGCATTTAGTTGTTTGTACGCAAAGTCTTGATTGAGTGATAAGTATGAAGGAATGGATGGATTGCATGTGGAGTTACAAATTCTCGCATAGATTGATCCAAATATGGTAAATTAAAGCCTAGAGTTTGGGATTCTGAATAAGACCGTGACTTTTTGATGCAGAGCCATCTTTGATTGAGTCTGTAAAATGCAAGTCTTGTTAGGATATGTTAGGATAGATTATCTTAGATTCTCTAAAACTATTTCTAGACTAGAATTAGTGTGCCAAACAACGTAAAACTGATAAAAGATTGTAGGAGTTGTGTTATGACCAAACATCTTATGATCTACTGAACCATTGACCAATAGAGTGTATGTAGATATTATCTCGTTGAAAACAATGATATTGGATTGAATCATCTTATGATCTATTGAACCATTGACCAATAGAGTGTATGTGGACGTTATCTTGTTGAAAACATTGATATTGGATTGAATCATGGATAGATTTCAGAGTATCTAAATTGGTCCTTAACCAATTAAGATCTAAATCTTTCTATAGAGTATTGCATTAACGTTCAAGCTTCAAGTAGAATAAGGTGTAAAAGGATATGATAAGATTGAGTACTAGTAAGTAGTCAAGTAAAAATCATAAATACTTACATCCCTTTATATATAGATATTTAGGTGCATCATAATGTCCCAACAACTTGGAGAAAGTGCCTACAACTCAAGATTAATCTCCCTAATGATAGAATCTTATAGATAGTTGATTGTAGGTATGGTATACTAAAGTCAAGCAAAGTGTGGTGTATCGATAAGAAACTTGTGAATCCCATAAGGATAGGGGTCTAAAATAGTTGCATTTGAATAGAGGTGTCACTATTTGTAGTTCTTTATTGTTACCTATCTAATCACTTGGGCATGAACCACTCCCAAAAAATTGCAATATCACCAGAAAGGTGCACTAAGACAAATAGAAAAGAAAAGATCATGATTCCTCCTTCAAAGATCACATTGTACCCTTCCTAGAAGGCACGGCTTTGCACAAAGGTTCTTTGCATGAATCATTATTCTTTGTGTTTGCTTCCCTTGAGTACTATCAACACTACAATCCAATTAAGACCCATCAAGGCATTGCTCAAGAAGAATTACCATGGACCACCCACCCTAGCAAGAAATACTAGTGATCATATACACTCAGCACTCGGCACTCCCACTGTGAAGATTACTCAATAGTCACTCAAGAAAGACATGACACCAATACTCAAAATTAAGCAAAGCAGCAAAGAGCTTTTGGCCCTTTAACTTTATTTGTCTTAGACTAGCATAATGAATCATTTACACTTGAATTGTAACCTTAAATAGTAATCCTATTTGGAGAGTAGAAGATCTAACAATTTTGACAATATGAAGATATACCAAATTGCACTTATCCTCATCTCTACCGGACATCTCTTATCTTCTTATCTTATCCTATCTTGGTTGCTTGTACATTGATATATTTGCTTGATGCTTGTACATTAATATACAGTCCATGTGTCTTGATGAGATCCTAATTCTTCTTCAAAGAACTTCCTACTTTGTTGTCTTTAGACTTCTTCCTACTCAAAGGTTATTACTAAAAAGAACATACAACTCCAAAGAACTATTTTGTGAAGGATTCATGTACACAACATACTCCTACAAATAATTTGCTTCACTTTAACTTCTCTAAGGAGAAGTTTGATCTTCTCCTTGTAATCTACTATCTTTAATATTAAGGTATGCCAAGACTCATTGAATTTCTGATATACATGTTCCTTAAGATTTAGAGCTAAGAAATCCATCCCTAGGTCTTCAAATATCTTTGTACAAACGGTTTTGCAACTTCAATTTGTGCAACTTGGTTTTATCATCCTCCACTCTGCTACCTCTTTGGTGATGGACACCAATTAATATCAAAGATCTTAATCATCTTCATTTCTACTTCCTTTGGAGTAGTAATAAGGGCTTGTATTTCCATAGTAATCTCTTTTTGTTACTTCCCTTATTGAATGGTATCCATCACTATACTAAATGTCTCAATATATTTTGCAAGTTTGATACATCTATACACATTAAACTACATCCTTGTACATATTATGCTACCAATACCTCTCCTTCACTTGGAAAAGGTGACATAAATACCCTTATGTCTAGCCCATAAGCTCTCCTGGAAAAACTAAGATTAGGAGCTTTTGTGTACTCATACTGCACTTCTTGAACACTGGAAAAGAAAGTAGTACATGCATCTTCTTTGGTGTCATCAATCATGGACTCCTCATCTTGATACCTAACCCAAGATAATATATCAACTACAAGATGATCCTTGGCTAATATGCATCAAAACTTAGGATTCAAAGATTTGATACATGCCATCCATCTCAACATCACAATATCAAGAGTATTACAATTTGTAATCATCACCAATAATGGCAGTGTCTATTTCCACCAAAATTGGTATGCCAATCAAGTAATACTTATCATATTTCATTACTATAACCACTTTGCCTAGCTCCCATTCTACATAAGGGTAGACTCTTTGGCACTCACTCAACACCTTTTCCCGCATATGCATTTTCTATTGGTTTCCATCTTCATCATCTTGCACGGTTGCACAACCAAGAGTGTGGTACTTAGAATTGTCAAATTTAATGGTTTTGTTTATTTGACCTTGAATGATGTAAAAAATAGTAGTTCAATTTTTGGGTTCAACTCCAAAGATCTAGGGGAGTAAGTAACTTCAAAGCCAACTTCAAAGGAATGAGGAGTAGTTTACCCTTTGACCAACCTTCGGATTGCGAGCCCAAGGTGTGCAAAAGTAGGTTTTGCCTTTGGAGTTATTTTTGAAGGTCTGAGAAGGAAGCTCAACCCTTTGGGTTTGGACCCAAAGGCCTGAGGAGTATGTTCACCTTTGGGGTTAGACTTGAAGGAATGAAAAGACAGAAAGGACGACCACATAGAAAAAATGAAGGATGGGGCTAAGCCCATCAAGCCGTATAAGATAGAGATGAAAAAGGTAAAAGGGTGATAAGCCCCAATGAGTCTATATGAGAAATCTGCCACACTGTCCCACTACAATGAAAAGAGAGTAATCCCTCCAGGTTAGTTCCAAAGGAGTGCAAGATAAGTACAAAGGTTTGGCCAGCCAAGTACAAATGACAAAACTTATATGAACTCTTGAGAACAATTCAGTGGAAGTAAGTTGGAATTTGCATACCCATTGTAGGATTTGGCAGCATCATCAGGACTTAACAATGTGAGACATGGTGACAAGAAAGTATATAGTCCTTGTGAAAGTTAGACAGTTCTTTGATGAATATATAGTACAATAGATGGTTTGTTGGCAATCAAGAAGGTGGGACAATGGCATACAAGGATGATAAAATTTCTCCTATGTACAAAGTTGGAATAATAGATCTACAAACTAGCCCAAACTCTTGAGTCCACTTTTAGTTTTCCATTTGGATCATCATTTGAGCCAACACTTGGATCTCTAAGGCCAAGTGCAAAACCTAAACCAAAGGAGAGTTAGATCCAAAGGCAAGAGAATTACCTCCTTAGTCAAATCCATGGTGCCGAACCAAAGTATGAGAGGACCTCGTCACGAGAAACCAACACCCTTGAACTTGAAATACCCAAAGGTTGATACTTTGTAGATATAGGCTAGAAGATATTTTCTAGAGAGCAAAGGAGTTGACATTCCTATTGTTGGATTGGTCATACTCATCTATATAGATAGGGCAAGAAATCAAGCAAGGTAGCTACCAAGACCAAGAAGGGTTTAAAGGAAATCCAAACTGGTGGACATGGCAGCATTGGAAGGACATACTAGGATCATATGGAGGTGTTGAAAATGGGCTGAGATGGGATACTATTTTCTAATGCCAAGAGATTTGTGGATAAGGTGGCATATTTTTTTGATTGCCCAAAGGATTCAAAGAATGATTGGGTAGTTAGCCACTTTTGGCACCCAATGAGATGTGATGTTGTTTTAAACCTATTTAGGATATTCAACCCAAGTTTGACAACCTATGTCACAATGCATGAATTATTGTTCCTTGAGCACATGTTCAAGGAACAATAATTAGTAAGTTGACCAAATATATTGTGCCTTAGGAGAAAAGGGACACCACTATATAGTTCCTTTTGTAAATGATTTTTACACAAGCTTGGGTTTGTTGAACAAATCTGAGCAGGAGGACCTCCTTGGCCAAAAACTAGATGACGACTACTTCAAGAGCCCATAGAAATAGATTGTGGCAATAAGAAAGTTGAAGCAAGTAGACACAAAATTTAGGCTGATAAAAGAGAAGTGCAAGATGGACGTCAAGGAAAAAGTAGTCAGTGTAGCCAAAAGTCAGATCAATCTGGAAAAGCAAAAGGCAACCATTTGCCAAAGGCGGTAATGTCTTGTTCAAAGATGAAAGCAAGGAAGGAATATGGCCAATGGAACCACAAGACAAGGTGCAAGAAGTTTTATCTACTACTTCACCGGGCTCCAACTTTGAAGGAGAGCAATCATTATCAAGATGGGATCCAAGGCATCTGACTCCATCAAGGATGAATGACGCCAAAGTCAACCAACACTTAGGCAATTTAGGAGGTTTGTTTCTCGAGGAGGTGGTGAAACCTAAGACTCTATAGTTGGATAAAGAAGAGAATATTGAGGAAGTCTGGAAGCCAAAAGTGAGGATAATCCTTCAAAACATTCAAGTAGAGCATACAAAAACCAAAGGACCCAACAATACCAAAGACCCCTTTGGTTGATGAAGGATCAATGCTACATAATTTAACCACAAGGGTGGTTCCCATAATGGAATTTTTGATAGAGGTCTTCAAAGCAATCAGGAGTTGAGAGTATTGGTGAGTTGCCAAGATGCATATACTTTACAAGAGTGGTAGAGTGAAATCCTAGAATTACACAGAGAATAAGAGAAAGTGATGCAAGCCAAGGAAGATAGTAAGGCTCAGATAGGATCTGTGAAGGGGTTTCATAATCAGAAGGTAAAGAATAGCCTTCTGAGGGCTAAGTTAGAATCTTGAACGACTTAAAGTGCAATTAGCAACTACTACAAAGGAGTTGCATAATGCATCAATGAATTATAGAGAGAATTAGAGAAAGTGAAGCAAGCCAAGGAAGATGGTAAGGCTCAGATAGGATCTGTGAAGGAGTTGGATAATCAGAAGGTAAAGAATAGCCTTCTGATGGCTAAGTTAGAAGCTTGAGCAACTTGAAGTGCAATTGGCAACTATTACAAAGGAGAAAGAGTTAGATAGAATTTTTGGCAGATTCAACCATTTTAAAACTCATGAAGGAGTTAGCTAACACCTCTGGTATGTTTAGAATGTTGTAGGAAGCAAAGGGAAGAGAAGAGAAAATTTGGGTATCCTTGCAAAAGGCTAAGAAGGTAGAAATCAAAGAGTTGGAAGAGAAATTGAGAGCTGTGATTGATCAACTTGAAGCAATGTCAATCAGGGTGACTCAACTCAAAAATGTGGATATAAATACCAATCCAAAGCTAGCAAGCACACATAGGGGAGCGGCATGAAGGTCAAAGGACTTGGAAGTACCAAAGGAGGAAGGAAGTTAGGTCCAAAGGAGAAGGTAGAGGAATTGTGTAGGAGATTGCACACAATCATAGATAGTTTATAGGATATACTTTATTGGATGACAAGATTATAATAATTTAGAAACTTATAACTACAGTTCAGAAGAGTAGTGGAAAGAAATGGGAAGAAGTGCCTATGAAATTTTTAGAAAGAATGTAGTGGAAGACTATAGAAACTAAGGATTACTTGAAGTATACTTTGAAAGTTGTAGGAGAAAAGTAAAATAGAATTATTTCAATAGTACATGAGGAAAGCTAGGAGATAGGAAGAGTTATGTTTATGAAGGAATTTGACTCCTTTGGAGTCAGTCAAATGCATGTTGCAAAAGGATGTAAACCTAAGCACTTAGTGCTCTACTTGGTGTAGCAGTTTGGACTAGGCATGATGGTTTGGTTTGTTGTTTCAGAGTAGCATTTAGATCCAAAGAGCTAAGTATTTAAGATCACTTTTCCAAGTGTTAGATGTTCAATTCAGGGATTAGTCAATGAAAGTGCTTATCCCTCTTTGTCATTTTTTATCATCCTTGTGTAAGTGTATGCCTTAGAATTTTATGTATCAGTTGAATCTTTGTAGTAGAATCTCTCTGCTCCTTGTATGTTTGATCCTTGAGGGTGAAAAAAAACATCTAAGGGCAACATCTTAATGGTTTTAAGTGACTATAGTGTTGATTGCAAATGAAAGATAGAATTTCTAGGGGATGTAAATTGTATAGGCAAATCCTAACTTTGGGTGGTGACTTAGTTTCTTGAAGTCTTCGTACCTTTGGGGAAAAGTTAAATCCTTCAAAGCCAAATCTCATTCCATTGTACCAAAGTTTGACCTTTGGATACCTAAGGCAATCCTTTGTACTTGAGGGGTAGACCTTTGGACCAAATCTCTCCTTTGAACTTGAAATACCTTCAATACCTTCAAGGCAGAAGTTAAAGGAAAGCCTCTTGTTGGAAATAGAGTCAATGAATTGAAACATCACTTTTCATGAGTCATCTCTACCAAAGAAGTGAAGGATGGAATAATAAATGACTTTATTTGTGACATTTACTTAGTATTCCCTCATTCCTAACTATATTCTTTTGGGAAAAAATTGTTTTACATCAAAATACTACAATTTGGTGAAGAGTGTGTTATTACAAATATCTATGGGGTTTTTATCAATAATGAGTATTACTGGTTTGCTATTCTCATAATCAATCCATTGTAGTACAAGTGGAGAAGATAGAAATTGTTTCAGCTTTTGAAATGCTTCTTTATATCTCTTATCACATCTTAAATTTTGAATTTTCCATAATAAAATGTAAAGAGGATCTAATACATGTGCAAAGTGCAGAATCTACTCATTATAAAACACACAAGTTCCCAAAAATCTCTTCATTTTCATTAGTGAGCTATATGTATTTTTCATTTTTTGAATTTCATCCACCTTACTAGGGTCAGGTTTTTTACCAAAGCATCCATATAAATGCCCAAAAATAACCACTTTTGGAACCCCAAACTTGGATTTAGCATCTAATAAGGTCAGACAAACCTCCTCCAACCATTATATGATTTGATCACAATCTAAAATGTGATCAACTAGAAAACTATGGACCTCCTTCTTATTAATTACTTCATTATTCTCTTTCTCTACACACCCTTTTATTAGAACATGAACCATAAATGGCAAAATCTTCTTCAAAATGAACTCTCTAAGAATTTTATTCATTTAGTTCATGATATGTGCAACAGAATTGATTGCTCCTTGTGCCAATGTGGACATCCTCAACAATCCCAAAAATATGTTCATTTTTGTAATTCTCTATTTTCTTAAAAAGTTGGAATTGGTCATAACCTGAGTGAAATTTGCATAAAGGTTATATAACTCTACTCACAAAATCTTCAAAAAATTCCTAAACAATTGGCCCTAATTCTTGAACCTCTTGTGTCTATATCTAAGTTCCTAATTATCACTTCATTCACAAATTACATACCCTGAATGAACCTCTAAGCTTCATTCTTCTTAGGCACTTTAAACCAATGGTTAGAATAAAGTGCAAATGATGGCTCTAGGATTTTTGTTTCAATTTTCCTCCTTCAAGAGCTCCATGACTTTGGAGATATAAGCTCTAGACACCAGAATGAGTCTCAAGTCCCAAGGAGAGAGTGGAACCATAAGATGATCCACAATGCTTGGATTTAAATAAAGTTTCTCATGCCTAATTACAATCTCCCAAAACTCCTTCTCCTTATTTGGTAATATAAAATTTGATGAACCAACCATCAACTCCTACAACATAGTTTACCATAACTATGCCAAATTTGCAACCTCTTTGACTAGAATCCCTTGAGCTCTTTTTCTTTAGAACTTGTTGGATATGTTAATTGGAGTCACATGGAAGAGGTTCAACTTCATGCTTGACATTTTTCTCCACTCTCTTGTATTTATTTTACCATAGTTTCATAATACAAAAGGAAATCTATAGTTGAATAGAGCTCCCTAGAATATATTTCCAATACTTGATCCTTGTGCTCATCATTAGATGCTCATGATCTCTCATGCTCATGCTCTTAAGCTCTTTTAGAGGATCTTCCAAATCTGAATACATTGGGCAAGCAACATAGAGTTCTCCTTTGTTCTCTTTTCTACTCTAATCACCCAACCATGCTCTATATCAATTGGTCATTTATTGCGCTTGTAGAGCTCCTTGAAAACAATGTTGATTTTAGATCCATGATCAATAAGAGCAATCATATGATTTGTTATATTGCCAACCTTGACCAAGGTTTCAATGCTAGCTCTAGCTCAATGAACTCTAGTATAACAACCAAAGATCCCATCTTATTCCTCATCCTCCAAAGATCTGACCTTTGTGGTTATTGCAACATTGAGTTAGTTCTAACTCCTCCTCTTCTATAACCTTAATACCAATAACATTAGACAAAACAATTTCTCCTATCAATTCTCTCTTGGATTTAGTAATGTCAGTTATGACATCATGGAATTCCTCTTTCCAATCACAAGGATCTCCTAAAGAGTAAAATTTACCTTGGCATTGAGTACTCTCTCTCTCTCTCTCTCCCTCTCTCTCTTAGTACTCCTTTCTAACATGTAGTCAGTTCAATATCAAATCAAAGCTTGTAAGTAAAAAATTTACCCTCCTCTTTACCCTAGCTCTTCATTGGTTTTTTGGAATCAAAATTTAAAGTATTCTTCATGACCTCCTCTTGTGAAGGTGTAACTCCTTGTTTTTGGGAAGCACCTTCTTGATGGAGTCTTTCTCCCTTCAATTGTCCTTTGGAGCTATTCTCCTTTCATTTTGCTCTACATCATTCTCTTTTACTGCTCACTAATAAGAGCTTCATGTAGATTTTTTGCCAAGTAAGCATGAGTTGGCATACTATCTATTGGATCATCCCATTCAGGTGCATGGCTTATTTCTACAACAAATTGTTATAGGTCTTCTCTTGTTTTTTTCTTCTTCCCCCATCATCTCTATAGCATGGCTCCACATATTACCCATATCCACATGCTTCACAAATATCTCCTGTTTATCTCCTATTACCTCCACTCTATAGGTAATTGAACTCTCTCTACATATGTAACATGTTGCAACAAGTAGTCCTCCAAACACCTTTTGCATCCCTCCTTTCCCAAATATTTTTTTCATGATTTCCCTTTGTATCTCCCATAATGCAAACTTCCCATCCTTCCAAAAAACACCCCTTGTTGAATATTATAAAAAAATTCCCCACATTACTTCCTATTTTATGCAATACCATTGCTCCAAATACACCTCTACATGTATCTTTTTTTTATTGCATGTCTATACTCATAAATTCTTCCTTTCTCTTCCAATCTTGCTAGCTTGATTTGCAAGTCTCTCATCCCTTTCAACAACTCATCAGTAGTTTTTCACATTAGGGTTGCAACAATAGGGTTAGGAGTGACAAGCATTGTAGAAATAGGAATTATGATTGCCTTGGAGCCCTTGTGATCACCAATGGTATTGCTTTGGATCTTGCCACCACTTTCTCTATATGATATTCTTGCTTAGCAAGAGTACTCACTACTTCAGACTTTCTTCCACTCAATTGTCAATCTATTATCCTCTAGCAAGACCTCCAATTCCTTTTGTAGTTTGCTACTAGCTTATTGCAAGAACAACTCCCTTTTATCTCTTTCAAGCATGTGCTTCTCCATTCAAGATAACAGCAAAAATTACCTCTCAAATTCTTGAAATAGCTCAATTGTACTAAACTCATTGGTAGGTCTATTTACCCACTCTATGAATGACTTTTAAGTTACTCTATTTACATCCTCTAAGCAATACTCCTCTTTAAGGTGAAGAGAGAATTTATCTTAACTCATTCCATGAACTTGAATGACATCTTTAACATATGCTTGGAGCTCCATAATTCTACAAGCTCAAATTTATGGATATCATCTCTTCTTCAAGAACTTTTCTTCTCAATATCCCCGCAACAGATTGCAAGGCTTTTGAAGCCAATGCCTCCTTACATTTTGCAACTACTATTGTTGTATTTAAAGATCAAATGCTTGAAATATTTGGATTGCAATAGGATCAAGCTGCAATGTAGGTTCCTCAAAGGAGCTCCTAAATGCTTGATCTTCTATACTCTTGTTTGATCTACTTTTGATATCCACCAACAACCTCCTTTGCAACTCTACACCCTAAAAGTTTAACATCAAGTTCACTAATTGTTGTACTATGTGTTTATTCTCACTAAGAATAAATGAGGTACCTAGTTGTGGAGTCTATAGGATGGAAGGTTGAATCTAGAACTATCAAGAATGGTTAACCCCGCTAGTAATCCCAACTGTTAGGTATTGCCACACTAGTTCCCAAACTTCCTTTCATTAGGTAGGAAAAGAGGCAACCTAACTTACCATCACAACCTGCACTATGGATGGCTGGTCATCACTTCTAGCATCACCAAGGAGGAATACAAAACAAAACTAAAGAAAGGAAACCTAAATGCAATGCCCACACACTAATTGTAACAAACACACTAGCTATCAAACTTTAGAATTTGCTAAGCAACATGTAGTTCCACACTAATATAGTTCAGGCACTTAAATAGTTGGAAAGTCAAGAAAATAATAATTAACCTAAATGTAATCAACTAACTAAGAGAAAAATTAATTAATTGCTCCAAAAAGTAATTTTTATCTACCTTTCTACTTCTCTAATGGTTGAAACTATCATAGGTCTTGAAATTCTTATGATGTTTTCTTCCTTAGTCAATTCTTCCTCAAGATCCTCCAAGATTTAATCTAGCCACAAACAAGACTAAAACAATGGGGTGCACAATTATGGCCCATGGCTTTAATTTATCATACATCATTTTTTTCCCATGGGTTGTCACACTCAATTTCTAGAATTAACAAATATTGGATATCTTAACCTACATGTCCAAATATTTAGAAGTACATAACTTTTGTTACAAACCTCTAATCTAGGTCATCTTGGATTCAATGAAAGCTCTTGCAAAGTTACTTCAAACAAGGTAAAGAACACACACATTGGACTTGTGATGATGAGGATATTGTCCATAAAATCTGCTCCCCCTTCATTTGTAAGACCAAAACTTTAAATAGTCATAATGTTTGCTACATACCTCCAAACTCTATTATTTTAGTGGTAATGACAAACCCTTGACAAGGCACTTCAAAAACAACCAAGACTTCTCCATCTGAATACCATAGAGATACTAGCCTCTAAGTATGCTTAACAAAGTCTGTTCAAAGTAGGGATCTCTGGACTTAGGAGTGACCTTTCTACTTGATAGCACAATTCCTTTGACTTAACTTCCAATCTTCCCAAGGACAAAGATATTTTCCAACTAACTTTGTCATCATGGAATATAAAATTGAGGCATATTTTTGTATTTCTATATATATTATTTTTGTATTAAAAGTAAAAGAAAAAGAAAAGAGTGAAAAACATATAAAATTTCTTGATATCATATCAATCCAAGCTTATTAGATGTACAATCAAGCATGCAAATTATGAAGATGATCCAAACACAAACATTTTGAATATAAATTTTAATGCTTTTGGTAAAATGTGCTTTGGAGCTTACTTTCTCTTTCAGAGAGTTGCTCTCAATCTTTGCTAAAAATCTGCTTCCAACATGTGTACTCTAGATAAGGAAAGTCTATATCTTTTGGTGAGGAAATATGTACAAGACTTGGATTAATATACCTTCTTCTCTATAGCTTTGATTCTAGTGTTCTAGAACTCAATGGAAATTATTCAAGATAAGCTTTCCAATTATATGTAGCAAGTCATCTAACTAATATAGCTCCTTTGACAATATCTCAAACTTAGCTAGATTTTTTAGTTCAAAAGTTAATTTCAAAACCCTAATCAAGGCTCTAGTTTTGGTTCTTGTACAAAAAAAATTTGCTAGATTTTTAGCTCATTGACTCATGTTAATACTAAGGAACATGCTTTCAAGTTGCAATCCAATTATAACTTCAAATAGTAAAATTGAGATTCAAATGGAATTGGGAATTAAATAACTCCTCGATGATTATGACAGTATTTTCAAGATAGTTTGTTACATCAGAATTCATTACATATATTAATGAGCTAATAAGATTTTGGACCGTAGTTGGTAGGGCCTAAATCTTTCTAAATCTTTATGAAGTTTGGCATCAAAATATAAAACCAATCCCTCTGTATGGATCAATTCCCAAGCTGGGCGGCTTACTTTTGAGCTCTATAGATCCATGTATACTTGATAAAAGACCCTAAATTCTTTTTTGGGTAATACATATGAAGTTTTCTCATAGAGCTATAAGACCTAGTCACCAAGAAAATTGAAGATTTTTATAAGCTGATTTGAACCAATTTTTGAGATGTGACCAAGATCTCAAATCTCATCATAATCTTAACACCTTGATTTCAATTCTTCAAATTTCTTTCAATCACATTAAGCTTATATCTAACCCAAATATAATATTTTTTGATTGTAGTACAAAAGTATTTTTTTACAATGTAATACTCCGAGGACAAGAGAAGAGAGAAAACACAGATTACACACTCAAACATTCGGTGCCCCAAAGGAGCACCTTCTCTTTATTATATAGATAAAGAGGATCTCCTCCAAGGAAGCTCCACCATAGGATTAGGCACACAAATAGGTGACATGTCAGCAAGCTCCAAACTTGGATTACTTACTTGGATGGTGACATGTCGGTCTAGGTTCTATCTGGTTGGTCAAACAAGCTTTGACCGGAGGGAATATTTTAGGGAATCTTCCTATAGGAGTCTCAAAATCACGTAAGGTGCCATTGGAAAGCTCTTGAAAAGACAAACCAGGGGGAGGGAGGCAAGCCTTGCCTCTGTTGGAGGAGGAATCTGCACATTTTTTAGGCCTAATTCATTCGTTTATGCCTCCAAAATTGCATGTAAAGATTTCAGGCATATTTTGGTTCCTACTCTATTAGTAGGAGTCCCCTTTTGGTGATAACTCTTTCTGATTTATTTAGTCCATCATGTGTAATATCCTTTCAGATGTTATCATACCAATTCTCACCTTGAAATCATATGTCTAGCTATTGGTTCTAAGGTTCTCAAATCTATTTCGGTTTCTGCTCTATTAGTAGAAGTACTCTTTTGGTGATACTTCTATCTGATCTATTTTGACCATCATGTATAACATCATTCTAGATGTTACTAAACCAAATTTCACATCTAGATCATATGGCTAGCTCTTGGTATTACAGACCTCTCTCCTTTTAAGATGTAAAGTCCTCGTTGTGCAATTTTTGCTCAAATGCTTGCACCAACACCGGTGCATGTGTCAAATTGGCAGCGGGCTCCCAAGTTGCTTCATAGAGGGGGTAACCTTTCCACCGTACTAGATAGTCCACCCGTGGATGGCAAATTGTAATACCAAGGGTTAGCCATATGATCTAGATGTGAAATTTGGTTTGGTAACATCTAGAATGATGTTATACATGATGGTCAAAATAGATCAGATAGAAGTATCACCAAAAGAGTACTTCTACTAATAGTGCAGAAACCGAAATAGACTTGAGAACCTTAGAACCAATAGCTAGACATATGATTTAAAGGTGAGAATTGGTTTGGTAACATCTGGAAGGATGTTACACATGATGGACTAAACAGGTCAGAAAGAGGTATCACCAAAAGGGGACTTCTACTAATAGAGTAGGAACCGAAATATGCCTGAAATCTTTGAAGGCAATTTCGGGGGCCTAAACGGATGAATTAGGCCTCGAAAATGTGCAGATTCCCCCCCTTGAATAGAGGAAAGGCTGGCCTTCCCTCCCCCCTGGTTTGTCTTGTCGAGAGCTTTCCAATGGTACCTTACTCATGTGATTCTGAGATTCCTACAGGAAGATTCCCTAAAAGATTCCCTCCGGTCAAAGCTCGTTTGACCAACCAAATAGGACCTAGACCAGACAAGGCACCCATCCAAGTCAGTAATCCAAGGGTGGAGCTTGCTGACATGTCACCTATCTATGTCCCTAATCCTATGGTGGAGCTTCCTTGGAGGAGATCCTCTTTGTCTATATAATAAAGAGAAGGTGCTCCCTTGGGGCATCGAATGTTTGAGTGTGCAATCTGTGTTTTCTCTCTTCTCTTGTCCTCGGAGTATTACACAAATAACACACATGCATTTTTGGAGAATACGCTCTACTTCATATTCCTCTATTTCATCAATGAGTGTCGGACAAGGTCAAATGTCTTGTGTGGAATGATCCTGGCCTGATCGGAGGGCAGATCTGCATAGTAGGGAAACATGGAACATTGGATGGATCTTCATGTGTGGTGGTAGCTTAAGGTGATAGGCCATAGCGCCAATGAGACGAAGAATCAAGAGAGGCCCAATAAAATGAGGTCTGAGCTTACGAGGTCCAACTAATATGAGGTTGGTTGTTGATAGCAACACTTGATCCCCAACATTGAACTCCATGTGCCTATGATGTGCATCAACGTACTGCTTCTCTCGATATTGTGCAATCTGTAATCTGTGCTTGGCGCTCTCCACACCTTGTTGGAATCTAGAAACAAATGTGTTAATTGCATCGACCTTGGTAGCCATTGGACGGATCTTCATCAAGCTAGAAGGTGTGAAGGGATGCTCACCATACATGAGGAAGAACGGAGTGACCTGGGTTGATGCATTCACTGAATTGTTGAAAGTGAATTCCACCAACTGGAGTAGGGTGTCCCACCTCTCTTGCTCTTCTAAGGTGAAGCTGCATTACATGTCTTCAATCGTGCAATTAGCCTGCTCTATTTGGCCATCGGTTTGTGGGTGGTAAGTTGTGGACATGGCCAACTTGGTTTTGAAGAAACCAAAGAGTGTTTGCCAAAACAAATTGGTGAATTGAATGCCTCTATTGGTGATAAGTACTCTAAACAAGCCATGGTGCGAGAAGACTACATCTAAGTGTACTTGAGCTAGTTGTGGAGCGGTCACATCCTTGGTGGTAGGATGTACATGAATCATTTTGCTGAGCCGGTCCACAAAGATCACGAAGTAGTCAAACCCTTAGGTGGTCTTGGGTAATTCACAAACAAGATCCATACTCACTTGTTCCCAATGTTGGGTAGGCGTAGGGAGAGGTTGAAGGAGCCCTGCAAGAGCTTGATTAGGAGCTTTGTTTTGTTGACAAAGTAGGCAGTTGCGCATGTAGTCCATCACGTCGTTGCTCATCTTGGGCCAATAGTAATGGCACAGGATTGCATCCAAGGTCTTGTCCACTCTGACATGACCTACAATGGCCAAATCATGACATTTCACTAGAATGGTGGTGCATAATTCTGGGACAATTGGGATCCATAATCTGCCATCACAAAAGGTGAGTCTTTGGGTACTAGTGACACCTTTGGATGATTGTGCTTCTACAATTTGTGGATCAGTTTTTGTAGTAGCCAAAATCTCTAGCCAAAATTTAAGGTTAATCTTAACCTCTGCCACCAAGTTGTTTGCCATTAGCATGCGGGTGAATGCATCTGCAAGTTGCTTCTTACTTTCCACATAGGTGATTGTCATGTTGAAGTGTTGTTGCCATTCTGCCCACCAAATCTGGCAACGAGATAGATCCTTCTGCATCTCGAGGTAGACTAAAGGTTTGTGGTCTATCTCTACTACAAATGCCTTCTTGCCCAGATAGTGCTTCCAATGCTTGGTTATCAGAATGATGGCCAGCTCTTCTCATTCTATAGTGTGGAAGTTACGCTTTGTTGGTAACAAATTTTGAGAGAAATATCCAATTGGATGCCATCCATCATGCCACTCTTGTTGTAGGACTGCTCCTATTGTACGCTTGATGCATCTATAGCCAACTTGATTGGACATTTTGGGTCCTACCACTTCAAGATTGGTGCATGTAGCAAGGCGGCTTTCAATTCTTGAAAGGCCAACTCTTGTGCGGTTCTCCATGTCCACTTCTTCCCCTTGCCAAGTAGTGCCGTTAAAAGCTATACAACCTTGGAGAAGTCCTTGACAAATCTACGATAGAATCCCGTCAACCCCAAGAAGCTCTTGAGTTGAGTCTGATCTTCTAGTGCACTCCATTTTTGAATGACCTCTATTTTATCTGTCAATACTTGAATACCCTTTGCATTTACTCTCTGCCCCAAGTAGTCTACTTCAGACTTGCCAAACTTGCACTTTGAGATTTTGGCGTACAATCAATTCTGTCTTAGAATCTGGAGGACCTCTCGTAGATGTTATTTGTGTTTTGTTATCGTGCTACTATATACTAAGATATTGTCCAAGAAGATAATAACGGACTTATCCAAGTATGGACTAAATATGTCATTCATTAGACTCATGAAAGTGGCAGGTGCATTGGTGAGGCCAAAAGGCATCACAAGATATTCAGAGTGGCCATACTTGGTTCAAAAGGCAATTTTATACACATCCTCCTTTGCAATTCAAATTTGATTGTAACCGCTCTGCAAGTCCAATTTGGTGAAGTATCTTGCTCCATGGAGTTGATCAAACAGGCCATCCATGCAAGGTAAGGGGTATTTGTTCTTCATTGTTTGCTGATTGAGACCTCGATAGTCAATGCACATGCTCATTGTACCATCCTTCTTCTTCACAAACAAGACAAGAGCCCAATATGGTGATACGCTAGGTTGGATGAACCCCTTCTGTAGCATCTCCTCAATTTGAGTCTTACACTCCTCCAACTCATGAGGTGATAGGCAATATGGGGCCTTACAAGGAGGTATCTTTCTCGGGAGCGTCTCAATTTTATGATCTACTCTCCGTTTTGGTGGTAATCCTCAGGGTAGATCATCGGGAAAGACATCTTGAAATTCATCCACCATAGCCTTCAATTTTTCAGGAATTTGTCCATCAAGTTGTGCACTCTAGACTTCTCGTATTAGACCCATGAAACATCTATCGGTCTTATAGACAATTGCCGTCCCTATGACATATAGAGGCAGTTCTTGCCTGTGTGATCTTTCTTTAACCCAATGATTGACCATTGGTGGGTTCTCACTACTTTCTTCCTCCAATCTATCATAGGGTTGTAATGCTCCATCCATGGCATGCCTAAGATTGCATCATAACGAGCTAACTGTATCACTCGCCACTTAATTGCTTCTTGATATTTTCTTATAGAGAATGTTACCCGTCCCATCTCTCTCTAGATCCATTCCCAATCTTATTGCAACAGAGCGAGATAAGAAATTCTCTGTTGCTCCCGGATCAATGAATACTCTCACTTGATTGCCTTCTAGGACTCCATTCATGACAATCAATTGTGAGGTTGCCTTTTGGGATCTTTGCGCAATAGTCTTCTTCCTCCCCTTGCTTCTCTTCTTCCTTATTGAGACATTAAGGCCGCAAGGTACATTTACTGGTGATCTTTGTTGTTCAAAGTGATTTCTATCTCCTCCTCTTCAATGCGCCCCTCCATGTTGTTCAAAGATTGTCTGTATGAAGGCCAAGGGCCTCTAAGGAAATGAGTGCAACAGTTGGTAGATATGTGCCCAATACAGGTACAATTTTAACAACGGCATTGTTCTCCTTGAGTTCCTTCTCCTCGTGGGACTCCATCTCTTTGTTCTGTGAGCCGGCCTGTCTCTCACTTAGGATGAACCTCTGATGGCTATTATGGTAGCGCACCATGGACTAAGAAGGCAAGGAACCCGAACTCCATCATGCTCCTCCAAGGCTAACACTCCAAGACTCAAGACATTGCTCACTAGAGAACTCAATGAGAGAGATAGTTGCAAATGAAAGGATGATGAGTACCTCCTCACCCCTTGTTTATATACTTGTGAAATAGTTACGTACCAAAGTTACTAATTACCATAGTAACTCAAGTTACTAGACTAAAAGTCAAGTAAAGTCAAAAGTAGAAAGGAATATCCATTCACATGGGCATATTCCCCTAAGCATGTGGTCTTATCTTGACCCAACCACTAAGTCAAGGATTCCTTCACATGGGCTATCCTTGGACTAAAGAAGAATCCAAAACAAAAAGGCTTGCGGGCCCAAGAGTTCTTAACTCTTTCCTCAAAGCCAAACACCTAGGAATAATACCAAGTCAACACACTAAAATCCAAAATAGTGGTGCTCATCTTTTCTACTTCCTCTAAAGTAAGGTCCCATCTATCTTAGCTATGACTAACTTTAGCTAACCATGACTAATATAGAACCATCCTTTATCTCTATATAAATAATATCTCTTAAGTACTTGTAATACCAAGCTAAATATCACAATACCACACACATGCACAAATGGGTGTTACAGTTCTTCTACCCGTCCACGCTCCCTTTGAAGCAGTCGTTCTCCTTGATCTTGAAATCAAAGGTTGCCCAATTCTATTGGTATTGGTCCACCTATGTGTGGCATTTCTGCCCGATAATGTTGAGGTGGAACTACTCCTTCACCTCCACCCAATGCTCTTGCTATTCTTTGCGCACAAGCAATGGCTTCAAATATCGTGCGAGGATTTTGTACCATGACTTCTTGGCAAATCCGCTCCTTTAACCCTCGTTTGAAATTGTCAAGAGCCTCTCTTGGACTCATGTTGGTTATTGCAACTTGTAGATACAGAAATGCCTCCACATACTCTTGTACGTTGTTCTTCTATCTCAATCTTCATAGTCGGGTTCGAACCATCTACACAAAATCCACCGATTTGAAATTCTTCAGCAATCCTTCTTGCATTGTTGTCCACATGACCTCTCTTCTCTTTGCCAACATGGATCGTTCTCAAGCATCATACCATGTGAGGGCTTTATTGGTCAAGTACCCACATGCAAACACACCTGCAACATGCTCTGTGATCTTTATTGAGAACAATCGGAAATATCAATTCATTCTCAAGATCCAATTTTCCACTACTCCCATCATATGCTGCCCCTTGTAAGGCTCGATGTTGCAGGTCTTCTTCATCCGGAGTAGCAATGTAGCTTCATTGTTGATAGGGTTCGTAGGCACAAGTGCCTCTCCAAGTACTTCAATCGTAGTTATTGGGTTTTGAGACGGCTCTTCTTCTTGCACGGCTTGATCGCTCTTGAGGATCTAAACTTGACTTTGTAATATCTCTATGGTTATCTTTATCTCTTGAAATTCATTCAACGTCCCTTGCATTCCTTGCACCAGCTCTTGCAATTGCGGATATATGGTTCATGCAACACTCAATTGCTAATGTCTACTTCAATACAGATTCAATATGATCACTCTGGAAGGCGCACAAACTATCGGAACAACCATTAGGACCTCAGAAGCTATCACTTGTTGATAATACTCCTTGCCAAAATTCCTACCCACAAAATCTCTAAACCTCACTATTGGTCTCACTACATAACGGATTTCTACTTGAGTGTTGAAAGGGAGAGGATTTGGGACATTCACATCCATATCATCATAATAGAATATAGATTGTCAAATCCCACTCTCTGTCATATTCACCACAGGTAGAATCACCGAGTTTGATGAGTTCATCATCCTGTCCATGAATTCTGCACCAAAGTGATAAACTAGTGATACCCTCATTTTCTCACGCTAGTGTACATAACCTTGATGTGGAATGGATTTGGGAATGGAAAGCTAGGTGTGGGAAATTTTACTCCTGGTGCATCCATCTCGTCCGCTTTCTAAAGTCCTTCCTAAGTCTAGCAATTACTCTATGTTCTCCACCTCAAATTACTCAGTTTTAGTAGTTCGTGCTCTTCCAAGAGGGCTGATCCACTCTCTTGGACTAAGACATTCGCTCTGATACCATTGTAATACTCCGAGGATAAGAGAAGAGAGAATACACAGATTACACACTCAAACATTCGGTGCTCCAAAGGAGCACCTTCTCTTTATTATATAGACAAGGAGGATCTCCTCCAAGAAAGCTCCACCATAGGATTAGGCATACAGATAGGTGACATGTCAGCAAGCTCCACCCTTGGATAACTTACTTAGATGGGTAACATGTCGGTCTAGGTCCTATCGGGTTGGTCAAACAAGCTTTGATAGGAGGGAATCTTTTAGGGAATCTTCCTATAGGAGTCTTAGAATCACGTAAGGTACTGTTGGAAAGTTCTTGACGAGACAAACCAAGGGGAGGGAAGGCCAGCCTTTCCTCTATTCAGGGGGGGGAATCCACACATTTTCGAGGCCTAATTCATTTGTTTAGGCCTCCAAAATTGCCTTCAAAGATTTCAGGCAAATTTCGGTTCCTACTCTGTTAGTAGAAGTCCCCTTTTGATGATACCTCTTTCTGATCTGTTAAGTCCATCATGTGTAACATTCTTCCAGATATTACCAAACCAATTCTCACCTTTAAACCATATGTCTAGCTATTGGTTTTAAGGTTCTCAAGTCTATTTTGGTTTCTGCCCTATTAGTAGAAGTACTCTTTTGGTGATACTTCTATCTGATCTATTTTGACCATCATGTATAACATCATTCTAGATGTTACCAAACCGAATTTCACATCTAGATCATATGGCTAGCTCTTGGTATTACATACAATCTCTAACTCAATCTACAAATCATAAAACTAAGCATGGAACTCCCAAAGTCTCAAAGTTGTGTGCCTAGGTGCAAATTATACCACCAAATCATCAAATGTACCTTTTTTAATCTCTCTTCAATTGTGGTCTTCTATCTTCAAATAAACCTCAAAAAACATCCAAAATCTTGCAAAATACTACCCTTGAATTGGTGAGAGTCAACTCCTTGTACTTTGGATGCTAGGTAACTCCTCTTTTTCACAACGGAGCTGCAAAGCTTGCTCAAAGCTTTGGTTGTACCCCCAAAGCCTTGAGCAAGAATTTGGTGCATCTCCTTTTACAAAGAGTGTAATTAACCTTCCCATAAGTAAGCACATGAAGAATAACAAAATATGGATTCTCTATCACATACCACATGAACAAAAGACCAAAATGAGCTATCATATAGGCTCAAAAGTGATCATGGTGCAAAATTGGAAGCTTGATGAGAAAAAGGTTTGGTAGATTAGAAGCACAAAACATCTTTTGGTTGAAATCACTCTCCAATGCTCTTGCTCTCACGCTCTACTAACACTCTAAAACTTGCAAGACTAAAACAAACTAATTTTTATGGAGCCTCCGCCACCCATATATATCAAAGCCTTGGAAGAGGACAAGATCATTATCCATATGGCCAATCACTTGAACATAATAGATTGCTTATATGGCAATAAATCATCATAAGATCCTTTGCATAATCTACTATAACATTACATAGATAAACAAATTAAATTCACTTTTTTACTTGCTAAGCAAACCACAACATGACACCAATACTTGTCCATCACCAATTCCAAGGCAATGTACTTACCTTGTTTGAGTCAAAGAACTACTGTACTCCAATCTTGCAACTCACCTTCTAACCACTTCTATTGCACATTACTTGTTATCCAAGGATCACTCATCTCTTCTTGTAATCTTTGGACATCTTATTAATGAGCTTTTTGTGCACCCTTCAACAAGGACTTCTCACTCTTCATCTCCTACAGCAAGGTGTCTCCTTTCATGCTCTCCTCCTTGTAGAAGCCTCAGTGCTTCCCCATCTCCTACTTCCAATGATCACTCTTTGCTTTCATTCCATGCTAGCTTATATGTAGTCTTTTCACCAAGGAGGTGTAATCTACTATATCCAACCAATCGTTCTTGTACAATGGAAGTATCCTTTTGCAAGAACTTCAACAAAGGACCAAGGAGTTCACCACAAAATCTACTCCATCAAATGCATATATTGTCCTTTCTTTAGTCACCATATTTTTATCTTTATACTGAAGTCCTCTATGGATTTCTTTTTATTGTATATTTACTTCTTTTTCCTTGGCTCCTCCTCATTCTATGCCTTCCCTTCCCAAGTTTTAGTGCAAATCTAGGTGAACTAGAGTCACAAGTTCTTTGCTTTAAAAATCTTCTTGACCTTTGGCTTGGTGACTTCTTCTTCATCATCATGTTGTTTAATCTTTTGGGCAAAGAATCTTTGTACTCTTCTCTTTGGCTCAAGCTGTTCTTTGTACTTGAATTCTTTGTACCCATTTCTTTGTATTATTTAAAATCTTCATAGCTTACCTTTTTTACAAAGATGTGTCTAGAGAATGAAAAAACCAAAATATCTCTTCCTCCAAACAAGAAACAACCTCTTATCTTTACAAAAAAGAAGGAATACAAAAAAAAGTGCAAATTTTTTTGCATAAATTTGTGCATCAAAATAGGCTTTTCTACTTGTGTATATCAAGGAAGGTTAACTTTATTAAAGCTTTGAGTAGTTGTATAGTATCACAAACATATCTCAAGTTCATACCATTTCAAAATTTTAGATTTTTAAGAATGCTAGATACTCAAGAGACTTTGATAGTAATGCTATGGAATAGCATTTCTAAATTTCTAGAGACTGTAAGGATAGGAAATTTCCTATGAATTCACTAAATGTATCACTTTTGGCCCATATCTTTATAAGAGACAAAACCATTAAGCTTTGGAGCTTGTTGGAATCTTCTATATTTTTGCTTTTTTTTTATCTTGCAAAAATTTTCTCCTATCATTTTTTCTCCAAAATAATCTTGTTGATGTCATCTCCTTCAATTCTTAAATGTTTTAGTTATCTTTCATACTTAGTTATATTACAGAGTATAATGGATTTTATGTGATAGATGAAGATGATCATTACAAGCTACAATGGTCTTGGAGATTTTGATGTAAGTCTCAACTCATGAATCAAGTTCCATCTTTATTTAAGAAATATTAAAGTATTATGGGATGTACAACCAGAAGTAAAATCTCATATTATATGCTTTAACAAGTTAAATTGTAAGAAAACTTACATCAACTTGTAAAGATAAAGTTATTATGTAAACTTATTCATGCTTTAATTCATATGATTTATAATGGTAGTTTTAGCTTCATGATTTTAATCATTAAACTGATTATGTGTTGTATTGTGCATGAAAAAGAATTAAGGATTATGAAGAATATAACTGTCCTTGCAAGTCCTAATACTTGATTTGCACATTGGTCTACGATTGCTAGAGCCGTTGTTTAAATTTTAGACTACCTTGCTTTAGTGTTATTGCTATTCAAGTAGAAATTGTTAATTAAAAGAAACTGTATATGGGTCCATTGGATTTTGTTATTTTAATGTGATACAAGACATGAAAATGGAATTCTGTAGAAAATAAAAATAGTATTACCTTTTTATGTATTTTTTTTTGCACAAGATCCAAAGAAAATACATTGACCACTGCATGGTTAAAATATCTTGTAAGAAACACCATCGGAAGAAGCCCAAGTACCAAATGACAAAGAATAAATATACTCGTATTGTGATTGACGTGTACAACATATTGAGAGCTGTACTGAATTAAATTTTACAACTCTTACTGATCAATTCTTTCTCAACGATTATAAATTTCAAATGCCATGAGAAGGTAAGCTAACCATCACGTGCGGAGTCCAACGTCTGACCCTACAAACTTCAGCAGAGTCCATTGTTTAACACAATTTAATCCATCGAAGTATCTCTAATTCACCTTGCAATTGGTTTAGATTACTCCGGGGATATCCGTAGTGATGCTAATCTGGAAAGATCCATCCGAGAAAGAAATACTGCTACAAAATATGGGAGTGAATAGCAATATTCAATCAAGGAGTGACGACGCTGCCAGTTATTTTCTCATCACATAGTACCACAAAGCATACCAAGCGAGTTATCCCTAGTTTGGAATGTCTATGAACAGCAGTGTATATGCAAGTTTTAGATTGCAACTTTCAGAACAAGTTCAATGGAAAAGTTTGCAGAGTGTTGAGCTGACCATCATAGCACTGTTCCTGACGGCTTTGTTTGTGATAGCAAGGCTGAAGATAAACAAATGACTGGCGGAACTAATGAAGACAAGAGCAAACACTCTTCTAGCAAGTCCGCTTGTGGTGAGCAAAGACATATTTTGAAGCGTTAACCCACAATTAGACCACAGAAGAGACGAAGCCGGCATTGAATCAGCTAAGTAATCTGTATTTCTTCCTTGTCTTTGCTAGTCAAGATACAATAGGGGGTTTCAGAAAAGGAATTTTCGGCTTCCGTAAATTTTGGTCAAAGGAGATCTATGGGAGACTCCACAAGCTGTGAGTGGGTGTGCGGGAAAGGTACTTGAATTTTACGCGAGAAACTCCCACACCCCTATAAAATTTTATGGGTCATGAAAAATATGACCTTTAAAAGTGTAGAGGTAGGATAATCCGAAGGACTAATTATTGAAAAGATTGGCTAAGATCTTCACCCGATAAAGAAACACTTATGACTCTAAATTTTATGGTACAAGTCATAAACACACTTGATTTGGTTTATGAGGGGCCTTTTTACCAAATATACGAGAACCTTCCGAGAATGTTTAACTCCCGAAAAGTTCAAATTCGAAACCCCCATTGACATGAGCCTTGATATGCAAGATTGGCAAACTTGGAGAAAAACCTGACGTTTGCAAGACTACTTTGGTAGGCCGCCACCCTTCTGCACACAAGCACATATACAGCCCCGAACCGTATTGCTGGAGAGAAAATGTGACATTTGGATCACTATATAATTGACACACGACTAGTGAATTACAGACATCCATCTATCTAGAGAATGGTGCAAATTTCTGCGAGCCCAATGCAAGGAGTAACCCCCCAATGGAAGCGCTCCCTTACAAAGACGTTAGATACATGCAACATATATTCAAGGTGATAATGAATTCTCTATAGCAAAGGTCATACATTGTATGAAATCGTGATCTACAGATGTATAATACGTGGTCCCAACAGTAATGTATAAAAATACATAATCTTGAACCAATGCAAAATCCAATTTGTTACTATCTGCAAAATCCAGTCTGTTACTATGAAAGCCTTTGTGAAATTCTGACCCAGCATAAAACTAATATAAACTAATTTGTTGATGTAGTGAATACTGATTTTTAAAAGGGACTCTCAGATATTAAGCCACTGTCCATCTCACAATCAGACAACCAGTGAGCGACCACAATCAAAGGTCTCTAAACTTGAATCTCGAAAACATTCTGCCTATAAGCTATATTGTAACACATTCTTCGATCGCTTTATTTGGTATGATTCGGAACCAATCACTTTGCTCTAACCGATGTTTGATCAATTTAAGTGCTGCTTGTCGTTGCAGGTTCTACTACACTCAAGGGCTAGCATGTTATCACAATTGCTTTCTAACTTGAACGCCACTCCGGACATTTGGGTGAAGCCTGAAGAGTTTCGTCCAACTCGAGATTTAACGTGAGTACCCTGATTACATAAGAAACTGAATGAGAATAAATAATCATCTTTGAGTTTTTGATTTGGCACGAGTATTACACTACCAGCTGGTTCAATTTTTACTTAGTCTTTATGCAACCTAACAAACAAAGAATTCCTAGGTGCGGTATTGACGCAGCTTACACTTTCGTTGTATTTTGATGAAGCGTCAAATCTCGATTTGGCACTACCAAAGCCAAAAGTTTTCAACCCTTTTGAAGGTGGATCCTTATGTGCCCTGGAAGCAGTCTTCTTCAAACGATGGTGTCCCTCGTTTAGTACCACCTTGTTGACAGAAACAGGTTTTATTAGAGCTTAAGTCTCAACATATGATTGTGTTTTCCTCAGGTTAGGCTTCGTTTCGTCTGGGTATCGTCTCCTATGTGCGATTGTACTGAAGGGAAGGCGACCGCGTAGGATAACAAGAAGGATGGAAGACCACATCAAGGAAAAACTTAGGGGGTAAAATGGGTCTATGCCCCAATAGTATGGTAAGAGAAAATCTGCTCTACGTATCAGAGCTGTGCGCTTCTACTTGCATGTTTAACTTGGAAACCGACAGACGTAGATTCGATAAGAAAGCTGTGTGAAGAGAGATATATGTGACCAGTTCGAGGCCCAGCAAAACTGATCCTAATTGAGATAAGTAAACATTCTCCATTATAAGAATTATAGTAATCTGGCAGCAGGCAAGCAAATCGAGAAATGCTTGAGTTTGCAGTCAACAAGTAGCACCTTGATAGGTAATACTCAACCCCCGAAAACTTGGAATAGTGGTCATCTATCCTTCCTACTTAAAACTACTAGCTATTTACGAGAGACTTGGTTCGGGAGAGTATGGAGACGAGAGAGATGTGAGGAGAAAGATCTACACTTTCTGAGTGCTCTCTAGCATATAACATTTGAGTGAATATGTCTATTCTGTTCATTTTTCAATTTAGGTTCTATTGTTACCTAGATTGAAAACTATGGAGAATTGAATAGAAAGTTATGAGGATTTTTAGGTTTTGTAGGGTTTAGAGTGATGTTACACATTGAGAGTGATGGGTTGGGAATTTTCATTTCTAATTTTTTGGTTTTCATGATGAAGTTCCATGGGAATTTAGTTTGAAAAATTTGGAGATGAAAATTGAAAGTTATGAGGATCTATTGTTTTTAGGGTTTGGAGAGATTGTATTTCTTATGTGAGTTTGGATGTGAGGGGTTGTGGTTTTGTAGGTATGGAGACATATGGAGAGGAGCATCATCTGTTACTCTTGTGCTAGCCATGGTTACACCTCCCCACTGTTGCTTGTTATTCTTGTGTTAGCCATGGTTACACCTCCCCATGTGGAGCCACCTGGAATGGCTTGGGATACACCATGCCCGACGTGTCACCAAAGCTTTACCTCGCAAGGAGTAAAGATCCATGTGAGAAGGATGCACGAGGACTATGATTGGACCACTTGGGATGCCCACATGAGATGAGCAGCCACATCGACAACAATGACACTCTACTGTTGCTTGTTATTCTTGTGCTAGCCATGGTTACACCTCCCCATGTGGAGCCACCTGGAACGGCTTGGGATACACCATGCCCGACGTGTCACCAAAGCTTTACCTCGCAAGGAGTAAAGATCCATGTGAGAAGGATGCACGAGGACTATGATTGGACCACTTGGGATGCCCACATGAGATGAGCAGCCACATCGACAACAATGACACTCGAGATTACGCACGCTTCTTCTATCTCTTTGTTGACTGTTCCAAGGATATCGATCTGTAACACCCATTTGTGCATGTGTGTGATATTGTGATATTTAGCTTGGTATTACAAGTACTTAAGAGATATTATTTATATAGAGATAAAGGATGGTTCTATATTAGTCATGGTTAGCTAAAGTTAGTCATAGCTAAGATAGATGGGACCTTACTTTAGAGGAAGTAGAAAAGATGAGCACCACTATTTTGGATTTTAGTGTGTTGACTTGGTATTATTCCTAGGTGTTTGGCTTTGAGGAAAGAGTTGAGAACTCTTCGGCCCGCAAGCCTTTTTGTTTTGGATTCTTCTTTAGTCCAAGGATAGCCCATGTGAAGGAATCCTTGACTTAGTGGTTGGGTCAAGATAAGACCACATGCTTAGGGGAATATGCCCATGTGAATGGATATTCCTTTCTACTTTTTGACTTTACTTGACTTTTAGTCTAGTAACTTGAGTTACTATGGTAATTAGTAACTTTGGTACGTAACTATTTCACAAGTATATGAACAAGGGGTGAGGGGGTACTCATCATCCTTTCATTTACAACTATCTCTCTCTCATTGAGTTCTCTAGTGAGCAATGTCTTGAGCCTTGGAGTGTTAGCCTTGGAGGAGTATGATGGAGTTCGGGTTCCTTGCCTTCTTAGTCCATGGTGCGCTACCATAATAGCCATCAGAGGTTCATCCTGAGTGAGAGATAGGCCGGCTCACAGATCGAGTTGTGGGAGTGGTTAACTTCTCAGGTGGGTTATCTTTTGGGGTTATTTGAGATAAGTTTTCCATGTCCACGTCTAATCCAAAGGCTACCCCGCACATTCCATGATGAGTCTAGATAGGCTTTTCGCCTACCACTTGATCGTTTAGCATGTGATCTCTTGGACAAGTTAGCATGCTTCCTATTCTTCTTACTCCCTCGATGGTGTCTTTGTTATGCTAGAGGGAGACATGTGGGGCATAGAGAGGTGATTGCTAGATTTCATCAATTCCGAGCAGGGGATTGGGCGGCCTTTCAAGAGGAATCTCTTAAAGCTACATGTTTTAGGAGACAAGTTTCACCATAGGATACTATAGAGTCCACTTGATTATGACGGTGTAGGACATTGGGTCAAGCATGAGAGTTTAGTAGAGCAGCATGAGCACTCCACCCTTTGTCTATGGCTAGTCTTATTGATGAGACTATCTCTTCCCTATGCTCACTACATCCTATGGTAGTGGAGTGACTACCACAAGAAGATTATAGATATAGATTATGGGTCATACATTATCAGCCTAAGCACCCTTTATATCTTGATAGGTCACTTTTTGCACAAGCATTGTGCATTACCCTTGCCTTTCCTCAAGAGGCTTGTTAAGGATGGTTTATGAGCACCTTAGAGACTTCTTTTAGGTAGATGATCCTTCTAGTGGTTTTACCGAGTTGTTTCAAAAGGTTGCAGTAGTAGCAAGAGGAGACATTCATATGTCTGTTAGTCGGGTGTTAGGTATTATTTGACTTCTTGCAATGGAGAAGGACACGGGGGTCATTAGACCAATTACTATTGGAGAGATCTTTTTGCGTTTGGTTATTCATACCATTGTCCTTCAGCATTGGTCTCACTTTTGACAGGACCTCAATCCACATCAGTTTGGAGTAGCTACACCTAGAGGATGTGAGGCTATATCTTTAGGCACTCCTAGATATCCATCCGGAGTGGGTCATCCTACATGTGGATGTTGAGAATGCTTGTAATAGCATCTCATGGGCATCCATCTTTAGGGAGGTTGGTGGATCCTTGGTGAGCTTTATTCCTTTTGTGTGGTATTTTTGGGCTCTCTTGCTTCCCTTTACTACCAACACAGTTGTTCACATGAGGGAGTCACCATCTTGGAGTCAACTATTGGTACGCATTAGGGAGATCCTTTAAGGGGGCCCTTATTTGCCATGGCTCACTTTAGAGCTCTTCTATCTACTACTTTGGTCATGCTAGGTTGTGTATTTCCCTCCTTGGCAGATGATACACATATCATGAGCCTTGTAGATCAGATTAGGCAGTCCTTTGACCACTTGACTACGGAGCTAAATCTAGTAGGTTTAAGAGTCAAGTGTCAAAGTGCAGACCATGGTCCCCTTTAGGTATCCCTCCCCAAGCTCAAGGTGGGAAGGGATACCTAAAGGGGACCAAGGGGTGTGTCACATCTACAAATGGATTATGTGTTCTTGGAATGCCAGTATGATCTGAGGAATTTTTTCTCACGCTTCTTAGATGCTGCACTTTTAGAGTATGTTACACATGATGGACTAAACAGATCAAAAAGACCAAAAGGGGACTTCTACTAATAGAGTAGGAACTTAAATATGCTTGAAATCTTTGAAGGTAATTTTGGAAGCCTAAATGGATGAATTAGGCCTCAAAATTGTGCAAACCCCCCCCCCTCTCCCAAGTAGAGGAAAGACTAGCCTTCCCTCTTCCTACTTTGTCTCATTGAGAGCTTTCTAATGGTACCTTACTCATGTGATTCTGAGACCTCCTACAAGAAGATTCTCTAAAAGATTCCCTTCGGTCAAAGCTTGTTTGACCAACCAGATAGGACCTAGACCAACATGTCACCCATCCAAGTAAGTAATCCAAGGGTGGAGCTTGTTGACATATCACCTATCTGTGTGTTTAATCTTATGGTGGAGCTTCCTTGGAGGAGATCCTCTTTGTCCATATAATAAAGAGAAGGTGCTCCTTTGGGGCACCAAATGTTTGAGTGTGTAATCTGTGTTTTTTCTCTTCTCTTGTCCTCGGAGAATTGCAATGGTATCAGAGTGAGTGTCTTAGTCCAAGAGATTGGATCACACTTCTTGGAAGAGCACTAACTACTGAAACTGAGTAATTTGAGGTGGAGAACATAGAGTAATTGATAGACTTAGGAAGGACTTTAGAGAGCAGATGAGATGAATGCATCGGGAAAACAATTTCTCGCACCTAGCTTTCCATTCTTGAATCCATTCCACATCAAGGTTATGTACATCCAGCGTGAGCAAATGAAGGTATTGCTAGTTTATCACTTTAGTGCAAAATTCATGGACAGGGTGATGAACTCACCAAACCCGGTGATTCTACCTGTGGTGATATATGACAGAGAGTGGGATTTGACAATCTACATTCTATTATGATGATATGGATGTGAATGTCCCAAATCCTCTTTCTTTCAACACTCAAGTAGAAATCTGTTATGTACTGAGACCAAAACTGATGTTAAGAGATTTTGTGGTTAGGAATTTTGGTGAGGAGTATTATCAATGAGTGATAGCTTTTGAGGTCCCAAAGGTAGTTCCGATAGTTTGTGCACCTTCTAGAGTGATCATATTGACTTTGTATTGAAGTAAACATTAGCAATTGAGTGTTATGGGAACCATAGATCCGCAATTGCAAGAGCTGGTGCAAGGAATGCAAGGGATGTTGAATGAATTTTGAGAGATTAAGATGACCATGGAGACATCACAAAGTCAAGTGCAAATCCTCAGGAACGATCAAGCCATGCAAGAAGAAGAGCCGTCTCAAAACCCAATACATGTGATTTTAGTACTTGGAGAGGTACTTGTGTCAATGATGAAGCCACATTGCTACTCCGGATGAAGGAGACTTGCAACATCGAGCCTTACAAGGGGCAGCATTTGATGGGAGTAGTGGAAAATTAGATCTCAAGAATGAATTGATATTTTTGATTGTTCTCAATAGAGATTATGGAGCATGCTACAAGCGTGTCTGCATGTGGGTACTTGATCAATGAAGCCCTCACATGGTATGATGCTTGGGAACAATCCATGTTGGCAGAGAGAAGGGAGGTCACATGGACAACAATGCAAGAAGGATTGCTAAAGAATTTCCAATCATTGGATTCTATGGAGATGGCTTGAACCCAACTATGAGGATTGAGACAAACAAACAGCATACAAGAGTATGTGGAGGTATTTCTAGATCTACAAGTTGCAAGTACCGACATGAGTCCAACAGAGGCTCTCAATAATTTCAAACAAGGGTTAAAGGAGCAAATTTGCCAAGAAGTCATGTTGTAAAATCCTCGCACGGTATTTGAAGCCATTGCTTGCGCGTAGAGAATAGCATGAGCATTAGGTAGAGGTGAAGGAGTAGTTTCACCTTAACATTATTGGGAAGAAATGCCACACATGGGTGGACCAGTACTGATGGAGTTGGGCAACCTTTGATTTTGAGATCGAGGAGCACGACCACTTCAAGGGGAGCGTGGATGGGTAGAAGAACAAAGAGATGGAGTCCCACAAGGAGAAGGAACTCAAGGAGAACAACGCCATTGTTACAATGGTGGCCATATTGGGCACAAATCTACAAACTGTCACTCTTGTTTCCTTAGAGCCACTTGGCCTTTGTACATGCAATCTTTGAATAACATGGAGAGGCACATTGAAGAGGAGGAGTTGGAAATCACTTCATAAAATGAAGATTGCTAGTAAATGTACCTCATAGCCTTATTGGCTCAATAAGGAAGCAGAGAAGCAAGGGAAGGAAGAAGACTAATGCGCAAAGATCCAAAAAGGCAGCCTCATAATTGATTGTTGTGAATGGAATCCTAGAAGGCAGTCAAGTGAGAGTATTAATCGATCCGGGAGCAATAGAGAATTTCTTATCTCGCTCTGTTGTAATAAGATTGGGAATGGATCTAGAGAGAGATGGAAGTGAAGAAGTAGAGTTGTCTAATGGGCAAACAGAGAGGATTGAATCATTACCTAGACGGGTAACACTCTCTGTAGGAGAATATCAAGAAGTAATTGAGTGACGAGTGATACAATTAGCTTGTTATGATGCAATCTTAGGCATGACATGGATGGAGCATAACAACCCTATGGTAGATTGGAGGAAGAAAGTAGTGAGAACCCACCAATGGTCAATCATTGGGGTTAAAGAAAAATCACACAGGCAAGAACTACCTCTATATGTCATAGGGTCGGCAACTGTCTGTAAGACCAATAGATGTTTCATGGGTCTAATAAGAGAAGTCTAGAGTGCACAACTTGATGTACAAATTCCTGAGAAATTGAAAGCTGTGGTGGATGTCTTTCAAGATGTCTTTCCTGATGATCTACCCTTAGGATTACCACCAGAAGGAGAGTAGATCATAAAATTGAGACACTTTTGGGAAAGACACCTCCTTGTAAGGCCCCATATTGCTTATCACTTCATGAGTTAGAGGAGTGTAAGACTCAAATTGAGGAGATGCTATAGAAGGGGTTCATCCAACCTAGCGTATCACCATATGGGGCTCCTGTCTTATTTGTGAAAAGAAGGATGGTACAATGTGCATGTGTATTGAATATCGAGGTCTCAATAAGCAAAAGTGAAGAACAAATACCCCTTACCTCGCATAGATGACCTGTTTGATCAATTTCATGGAGCAAGATGCTTCACCAAATTGGACTTGCGGAGCGGTTACAATCAAATCCAAATTGCAAAGGAGGATGTGTACAAAACTGCATCCAGGTATGGCCACTTTGAGTATCTTGTGATGCCTTTTGGCCTCACCAATGCACCTGCCACTTTCATGAGTCTAATGAATGACATATTTTTTCCATACTTGGATAAGTCTCTTATCATCTTCTTGGATGATATCTTAGTATGTAGTAACATGATGACGGAACACAAATAACATCTACAAGAGGTACTCCAGATTCTAAGACAAAATTGATTGTACGCCAAAATCTCAAAGTGTAAGTTTGGCAAGTCTGAAGTAAACTACTTGGGGCATAGAGTAAGTGCAAAGGGCATTCAAGTATTGATGGATAAAATAGAGGTCATTCAAAAATGGAGTGCCCCAGAAGATCAGACTCAACTCAAGAGCTTCTTGGGGTTGACGGATTCTATCATAGATTTGTCAAGGACTTCTCCAAGGTTGCACAGCCTTTAACGGCACTACTTGGCAAGGGGAAGAAGTGGACATGGGGAACCGCACAAGAGTTGGCCTTTCAAGAATTGAAAGCCACCTTGCTACATGCACCAATCTTGAAGTGGTATGACCCAAAACGTCCCATCAAGTTAGCTATAGATGCATTGGGCGTAGCAATATGAGCTATCCTACAACAAGAGTTGCATGACGGATGGCATCCAATTGCATATTTCTCTCAAAAGTTGTTACTGGCAGAGCGCAACTACCACACCACAAAACAAGAAGAGTTGGTGATCATTTTGGCAACCAAGCATTGGAAGCACTATCTGGGCGAGAAGATATTTGTAGTAGAGACAAACCACAAACCTCTAGTCTACCTCGAGATATAGAAGGATCCATCTTGCCACCATATTTGGTGGGCAAAGTGGCAACAACGCTTCAACATGACAATCACCTACGTGGAAGGTAAGAAGCAACTTGCAGATGCATTCACCCGCATGCCAATGGCAAACAACTTAGTGAAAGAGGTTAAGATTAACCCTGAATTCTGGCCAAAGATTCTAGCTGCTACAAAAACTGATCCACAGATTGTTGAAGTTCAATCATCTAAAGGTGTCACTAGCATCCAAGGACTCACCTTTTGTGATGGCAGATTATGGATCCCAATTGTCCCAAAATTATGTACCACCATTCTAGTGGAATGTCATGATTTGGCTATTGCAGGTCATATCGGAGTGGACAAGACCTTGGATGCAGTCCAACGCCATTACTATTGGCCCAAGATGACCAACAACGTGATGGACTACCTACTGCCTACTTTGTCAACTGCCTACTTTTTCAACATAACAAAGCTTCTAATCAAGCTCTTGTAGTGCTCCTTCAACCTCTCCCCACTCTTACCCAACATTGGGAACAAGTGAGTATGGATCTCGTTTGTGAATTACCCAAGACTACCTCAGGGTTTGACTCCATCGTGATCTTTGTGGATCAGCTCAGCAAAATGATTCATGTACACTCTACCACCAAGGATGTGATTGGTCCACAACTAGCTCAATTATACTTAGATACAGTCTTCTCTCACCATGGCTTGTCTAGAGTACTTATCACTAATAGGGGCACTCAATTCACCAGTTTGTTTTGGCAAACACTCTTTGGTTTCTTCAAAACCAAGTTGGCCATGTCTACCGCTTACCACCCACAAACATATGGCCAAATAGAGTGGGCTAATTGCACGATTGAAGACATGTTATGCAGCTTCACCTTAGAAGAGCAAGAGAGGTGGGACACCCTACTCTCATTGGTGAAATTTGCTTACAACAATTCAGTGAATGCATCCATCCAGGTCACTCCTTTCTTCCTCATGTATGGTGAGCGTCCCTTCACACTCTCTAGCTTCATGAAGATCCGTCTAGTGGCTACCAAGGTCGATGCAGTCAACACATTTGTTTCTAGAATCCAACAAGGTGTGGAGAGCACCAAGTACAAATTACAGATTGTGCAAAATTGATAGAAGCAATATGGTGATGCACATCGTAGGCACATGGAGTTCAATGTTGGGGATCAAGAGTGGCTATTGACAACCAACCTCACATTAGTTGGACCTTGTAAGCTCAGACCTCGTTTTATTGAGCCTTTCTCGATTCTTTGTCGCGTCGGCACTATGGCCTATCACCTTGAGCTACCACCACACATGAAGATCTATCTAGTGTTCCATGTTCTCTACTACACAAATATGCTTCCCGATCAGGCTAGGGTCATTCCACACAAGACATTCGACCTTGTTTGACACTCATTGATGGCACAGAACAATATGAAGTGGAGCGTATTCTCCAAAAATGCATGCATGGTACTCGCCATCCATGGGTGGACTCACTAGTACAATGGAAAAATTACTCCCTCTATGAAGAAACTTGGGAGCCCATTGCCAATTTGAAACATGCACCGGTGTTGTTGCAAGCATTTGAGCAACAATTGCACAACGAGGACGTTACGTCTTAAAAAGAGGGAGGTCTATAATACCAAGAGCTAGCCATATGATCTAGATGTGAAATTTGGTTTGGTAACATTTAGAATGATGTTATACATGATGGTCAAAATACATCAGATAGAAGTATCACCAAAAGAGTATTTCTACTAATAGAGCAGAAACCAAAATAGATTTGAAAACCTTAGAATCAATAGCTAGACATATGATTTAAATGTGAGAATTAGTTTGGTAACATCTCAAAGAATGTTACACATGATGGACTAAACAGGTTAGAAAGAGGTATCACCAAATGGGGACTTCTAATAGAGTAAGAATTGAAATATACCTGAAATATTTGAAGGCAATTTTGGAGGCCTAAACAGATGAATTAGGCCTCGGAAATTTTAAAGATTGACTCTCCTAATGGAGGAAATGCTGGCCTTCCCTCCCCCTTGATTTGTCTTGTCAAAAGCTTTCCAATGATACCTTACTCATGTGATTTTGAGACTCCTACAAGAAGATTCCCTAAAAGATTCCCTCTAGTCAAAGCTTGTTTGACCAACCAGATAGGACCTAGACCGACATGTCACCCATCCAAGTAAGTAATCCAAGGGTGGAGCTTGCTGACATGTTGCCTATTTGTGTGCCTAATCCTATGGTGTAGCTTCCTTGGAGGAGATCCTCTTTGTCTATATAATAAAGAGAAGGTGCTCCTTTGGGGCACCAAATATTTGAGTGTGTAATCTGTGTTTTCTCTCTTCTCTTATCCTTGGAGTATTACACCGACTCGCACCAGCTACTTTCTTTATAGTGATAAAGTTTTGTCTAGGTTTGGTCTACCCATCTGCATCTTCATTACTCACTTGTGAGTGTGGTTCTACACTAGATGCAACAACAGTCCATATAACATGATGTCCTTTTGGAGGCCAAAAGATAGCTACTATAACAATATGGAGTTTAACAATGTAGTTAGTAAAGCTAACAAAATAAAGAATAAGCTAAATTAGCCCATAATATTCTAGAAGCATCTAGGAAGCTTCTTGGGAAATTTCCCGACTAGCTCAACTTGCACCCCAAGCAAGTAGCTTCTAGAAGCTTCCAAGTAGCTTAGCTTGCATGCCAAGTAGATGGCATCTAGAAGGAAGCTTCTTGGGATACTCCTTGGTTAGCTTGGCTTGCACTCTAAGAAAATGACTCAAGGAAACTTCTTAAGGGCCTTGTATGCTACCTATAAATACCAAAGCCAAAGCTCATGCTAAGCATTCAGATTTTTCCCTCATTCAAGTGTCCCAATGTGAGCTTCCATTCTTTTATTTCTCTCCTTGGTCTTGGTCTTTTACATTGGTATCAAAGTAGAAATGGGATGGATGGAATTTATGGACTACCAAATTCACTTCTGCCAAACCATTATGATTTTCATGTCCAAATATTACCCAAGCATCGTTTCACACAATTCATCACCTCGTGCTTTGGGTAGGATTTTCTACATATGATCATCTTGTTTAAGGAACCCTTGATAATTCCGGTTGTAACTTATGGAGAATGGTGAACATGGTGCATATATGTGTTAATCAATCAGATAAATTGGGAGTGGTGGGATAGAGTAGTAACTATGGCGGCCATACCAGACGTTATCCTTGCAATGCAATAACAAATCAAGCACCTTACTTGATTGTTGGATGGACGAGACCAGCAACAATGAGAACATATAGAGAGAGCGCAAGTTTGATATGGAGAAGATTGCATCTGATTTCCAAAACCCAATGTGTTTGAAGGCAAGAATCTTTTGGGCACAGTGGAGAATTTTGTGTTTGACTCCAAATGTTACTTTGAAGCCACCAATCTTCAAGATGAACAAAAATAGATTCTCTTGGCTTCTAGCCAATTGGATGGGGTGGCAAAACTTTGGTGGCAATTCCAAGTAGAGCGAGTTGAACTATAGATTGTTGCACCAATTTTGACATGTGCAAAATTCAAGGATGCAATACTTGGTCGATTTCAAACTATAAATGCCACTTGAGCCACACGAGATAAATTGGCGGAGTTGAAGCAAGTTGGCTTAGTAAGGAGCTATATCACACAATTTTAAAACATTATCATCCAAATTCCAGATATACAAGAAGGTGAAGCTTTGGATTGATTTGTGCGGGGATTGAAGTCAGAAACCAAATTGGAAGTGACCATATGAGAACCACAAAATGTAGAAGAAGTTATGCAATTGGCTGAGCGCTTTGAAACCTTGGTTACAACAACTTGGTCTCGACTTTGACCTACACAAAGCCTACTAGTAAATTATGCATGATGTCGTCTAGAACTGATTCAAAGGGAGTTGGTGAGCTCTAGAGTTTCCTCTTGTAATACTTAACATCAATAGTTTCTTTGTGTAACACAACACTCGGAGCTCAACTTTGTGATACGCCAACACATGACTTGTTTATGGAACTGGAATCTCTGGAATATTTATTTAGTGTCATTCAAGCAAGTAATCAAGACAGAATATTTTGTCTAGTACCATATGAGAAAATAAGTCTTATGTGAGTATTTCAGTTAGTGTTTTGAGCAAAAGGATCTCGGGAGTTTATTTGGTCCACTTTGAGCAAAAGAACCCTTTTGGGAATTTCCTAAAAATATTGTTTGTGAGTGTTTGATCTGTGAAGGGAATTCTTGAAGAAGGCTTTTGAGAAGGCTCGGACAAACAATGGAAAAAAGGGAATTTTTTTCCCGCAAGAGAGGAGACAAGTGTGATAGAGGTGTGACAGGCGGACAAGAAAATAGGAGGAGAATCTTTGAATGGAAAGAGGACATGAGAGAAAAAGGGGTTTTTTTTTTTTTTTGGCAGGAAGTTTCATGGTAAGGTTAGTGATGAATCGAAGGAGAGGAGAATTTTTGTTTAGACAAATACAGGACAGAGGGGTCTCAAAGTTTTTTTGGGTAGGACAAAGAAGTGAAGAGGAAGAGAGAATTATCGGAAGGAGGGAGAACAAAAAGGTCTTCAAGGAATGGAATGAGAGGGGTTTTGAACTGTAGAGGGAGAGGAGAGATGCTTCAAAGGAACAAGGGGCTGAGGAGGAGCTGACATGATGTTTTTTCCCAAAGGGGATAGAGTGTGAGGTTGAGAGAGATTTATCAAGAGAAAAGCTGGAGAGAAAAACTTGAAGGACAAAGCATGGCTGTACAGTGGGGTAGGGATTCAAAGAAGGGACTGAGGATTTTGGGCTGGTCAGGAGGAGAGGGAAACCATCAAAGGACTGAAGGATTGGAAGGAAGAGGAAGCTTCGAGAGGAAGACCTGGATAGGGCTGCAGGAAAGGGTTTTTGAAGGAATAGTTGGCTGAGGACAGGGAGGACTGAAGGGGATTAGGAGAAAAAAGACAGGATTTTGAAGTGGGGCTAAGAGTGTTCTGGACAGGAAGAAGAGCTCAAGAGAGGAAATTTTAGAAGTAGGGCTAAGAGTGTTCTGGACAGGAAGAAGAGCTCAGTAGAGGAAATTTTTGAACTGGGGCTAAGAGTGTTCTGGACAAGAAGAAGAGCTCAAGAGAGGAAATTTTAGAAGTAGGGCTAAGAGTGTTCTGGACAGGAAGAAGAGCTCAGCAGAGGAAATTTTTGAACTGGGGCTAAGAGTGTTCTGGACAGGAAGAAGAGCTCAGGAGAGGAAATTTTTAAAGTGGGGCTAAGAGTGTTTTGGACAGGAAGAAGAAGAAAGATTTCCGTGTGAAAATGTTGATAGAGTGTTGAGGGACAGAATTGGAAAGGAATTTTTGTAGGTCTAAAGGGTTGGCTGCAGGAATTGCAAAAGGAACTCTCAAGAAGGTGAGAACACGACTGAAGAAGAAAGATTTCTATGGAAAAATGTTGACAGAGTGATGAAGGACAAAAAGAGAGGATTTTTGAAATTTTCTGCTGGCCTGGTGTGTGACAAGAAACAGAGGTGGAGAAGTTCAGGTTTTGGGAGTTTGCTTTGGGGAAGAGAGAGGATTTATGAAATTTGCTGCTAGCCTGGTCTGTGACAAGAAACAGAGGGGAAGAAGTTCAGGTTTTGGGAGTTTGCTTTGGAGAAGAGAGGATTTTCAAAAATTTGCTGTTGGCCTGGTCTGTGACATGAAACAAAGGGGAAGAAGTTCAGGTTTTGGGAGTTTGCTTTGGAGAAGAGAGAGGATTTTCAAAATTTGTTGCTGGCCTGGTCTATGACAAGAAACAGAGGGGAAGAAGTTTAGGTTTCGGGAGTTTGCTTTGGAGAAGAGAGTGAATTTTCAAAATTTGTTGTTGGCCTGGTTTGTGACAAGAATCAGAGGGGAAGAAGTTCAGGTTTTGGGAGTTTGCTTTGGAGAAGAGAGAGGATTTTCAAAATTTGCTGCTGGCCTGGTCTATGACAAGAAACAAAGGGGAAGAAGTTCAGGTTTTGGGAGTTTGCTTTAGAGAAGAGAGAGGATTTTTGAAATTTGCTGCTGGACTGGTCTGTGACAAGAAACAAAGGGGAAGAAGTTCAGGTTTTGGGAGTTTGCTTTGGAGAAGAGAGAGGATTTTTGAAATTTGCTGCTGGCCTGGTCTATGACAAGAAATAAAGGGGAAGAAGTTTAGGTTTTGGGAGTTTGCTATGGAGAAGAGAGAGGATTTTCAAAATTTGCTGTTGGCCTGGTCTATAACTAGAAACATAGGGGAAGAAGTTCAGGTTTTGAGAGTTTGCTTTGGAGAAGAGAGAGGATTTTTGAAATTTACTAGTGGCCTGGTCTGTGACAAGAAACAGAGGGGAAAAAGTTTAGGTTTTGGGAGTTTGCTTTGGAGAAGAGAGAGGATTTTCAAAATTTGCTGCTGGCCTGGTCTGTGATAGGAAACAAAGGGGAATGAGTTCAAGTTTCATGAGTTTTGCCCTGGAGAGAAGTGACCTGTGGAAGAGAGAAAAATTTTGAAATTTGCTTGGCTTGGTTTGTGATAGGAAACAAAGGAGAAGGAGTTTAGGTTTCGGGAGTTCTGCCCTGGAGAGGAGTGCCCAGTGGAGGAGAGAAGAATTTTGAAATTTTCTTGGGTTGGTCTGTGATGGGAAACAGAGGAGAAGGAGTTCAAGATTTGGGAGTTTTGGCCTGGAGAGGAGAACAATGAAGAAGAAGGAGAAATTTTGAGTTTGCCTTGGATAGTGAAGGTGCGTGTGAGAGAGAGGAATTTTCAAGATGCAATGTCTGACCTGAACAGAAGAAGGAGAGAGTGAGGTGACAGAAGAAATAGTGAAAGGCTTGAGCATTTGCCAGAGATTTTCTTTGAGAGGAGAAGCGCTTGCTGTGCAGGGAAGGGAGAGAATTCAAGAGAAGAGAAAGAAGAGAGAGAAGAGAGTAGTTGCTATATACGCAAACCAAGAAGGGGTTTCCATCACATAAGAGCTAGAGACAGAGTTCTAACTGGAAGAACTTTTGAAGAGATAAAGAAGTGCTTGGCAAGGAGGGAGAAACATAAAATTTGAAGCAGTCTGGCCGGCAGCATCTGAGGAAGAGAAGACAACTTGGAGTTGCATTTGCCTGGACAGAGAGGTAAGAGGAGGAGAAAATCCCCAAAGCTGGTTTGGTCTGGCCTGAGCAAAGATAAATCTGGGTACGTCAGGAGCTTGGACTTTGCTGTGACAAAGCTTATGCATTGTCTCCAACCGGAGCTATAGATATTGACTGCAATAGGACCCTTAGACCTTGATGTGGCAGAGGAATAAAGAAATTTTGCACAGTTGGACTGGTCTGAATTAACATGCAAGTGAGAGAGAACATGTTGGAGACCAATTTTGAATTTGGTTGTTATTGTTCCTTCCTTTTGCTTTTTGACAGTCATAAGGGACTTAGGTGAGTTCAGTGTGTTACTTGGAACTAATTATTTCCCAAGTGGATTTGTAAATAGTGAGATGAGGGTGTGTTGAAAGCTGTGTGATTCTCGTGGAGGAATGTTTTATTTGAGAATTATGAATAGTGCCATGAAGAAGGACTTCATTCTCGGTCTTCTAGTTCGGTACGTATAGCCAGATCAAGTCATTGATCTATTTGCCCTGGATTGAGTCTAGCCATACCTTGTGACCTGCCAAACAGGCCCCACCAGAGCCATAAACCTCAACCCAAAGGTTAACAAACATGAATAGGCTGTAGTGATACATTAGGTTCAGCGTTAACCCAAGAAATCCTACCAAACAATCCTAAGAAGAGCATGAAGATAGGAGTAACTACAGGCAGCTGCTCTATTACAAGGAGGAAACTGCAATCATATGAAAGAGTGGAGCCTGCAATAAACTGTAGGGGAACTTCTAACTCTTTGACAAATAGGATAACCTAAGCATGAGCAGCTAGGTACCCGGCGCACTCTTGAGACCATCTGATCTCCTTGACAACTGGTGGAAGAACTGGTACCAATGGAGATCAATTTTATCCAATGGAGACCACTTGGTACTTGGATAGAGAAAGATTACAATAAAATAGAGATTGTTTTTATTATCGCCAAGTTAGACATTGCATTGTTGAATATCCACTTAAGAATGTGCGACCTTGACAAGTTGCCCATATGGAGTTTGTGGAACAGAATGATCAAGGAAACAAGGAAGCTTGGTAGGAGATTTCAAGCCGCCTACTGGGAGCTTGATTAGTTCCAATGGGATTGAAGGCTCAACCTATGCAAGTTTACTTCACTTGCAAGGTACAATATCTAATCAAGGTTATAGGATTTTGGTTGATTTTGGAAATTCAGAGAATTACATGTCTATGCAAGTAGCAAAGGAATTTTGTATTCCTATCAAGCCAATGATTGAAAGTAGATTGATGATAGCGGATGGTAGAAAGGGTTCTACATCCTATACCTCACATCTTGTTACTTTCAAGATTAGGAAAGAGTATTTGGGGTGTATGAGGTTTGTAATGGCACCTCTACACTATGATGTCATACTAGGACTACCTTGGCTTGAACATCATAAGGTTCAATTTGATTGGACCCGACAACAAATTCAAGTAGGAATTTCTAATTAGGTTGTCTCGCACCTCTTTGTAAGACACCTAAGAATAGTCAGTCCCAAGATAGGAAGTTTGTCGAGAAGGTAGCCATAGAGTATGCCTTGAAGAGAGAGGAGCCCCAAGATGGGAAGTTTGCAAAGAAGGCAACCATGGAGCAAGCTTTGAAGAGAGATGAGTCCCTAAATGGGAAGTTTGTTAGTGAAGCAACCATAGAGCAAGCTTTGGAGGAAGATAAGTCTATTTTTGTGGTGTAGATCAAGTCAATTGCACAAGGACAATCTGAGAAGTGCCGAGAGCCTCATCAAGCAATGGTTGATCAGATAGTTCAAGAGTTTGCAGACATGTTTCTGGATGATCTACCAAAGGGATTTCCCTCTGATCGTCATATGCCCTTCAAGATTGAGTTATTGCCAAGGAGTACTCCAATGAGTAGACCAATCTATCGGCTCTCACCAAAGGAGTTGGAGGAGTTGCAAACAACACTTACGGAGTTGTTGGAGAAGGACTTCATACAACATACTACCTCTCCTTGGGGAGCACTGGTACTACTCATTCCAAAGAAGGATGGAGGACTTTGTTTCTCTCTTGATTATCATGAGCTCAATAAGCAAACAGTGAAGAATGCATATCCCCTACCTTGGATTGATGACTTGCTTGATCAATTGAGTGGAGCATGATACTTTTCCAAGTTGGATCTTTGCAGCAGCTATTGGAAAATCCCCATTGATAAGGAGGATGTGCAAAAGCCGGTCTTTTGCACAAGGTATGGGTATTTTGAGTGGAGACTTCTACCTTTCGGGCTCACTAATGCTCCAATAGTCTTCATGGATCAGATGCATCAAGTGTTGGATGGACCATTGGATTGGTACATGGTGGTGTTCTTGGATGATATCTTAATCTATAGCAAGACAAAGGTAGAACATGTGAATCATGTGCAAGAAGTCCTAAGATGACTACGACAATGAAAATTTTAATGCAAGAAGTTGAAGTGTGTTTTTTAGCAAAAGGAAGTTACCTTTGTGGGGCACAAGATCTCATTGGAGGGGATCAAGATGGAAGAGGAGAAAATCAAGGCCATTACTAATTGGCCTACTCCAAAGGATGCTATAGAAGTATGGACATTTAATGGACTGGCCATTTTTTACCAATGGTTCATCCATTATTATGCTCATGTGGTTGCACCATTGATTGACCTCTTGTGGAATGACTCAAACTTCTGGTGGACCACCAAGCACAAAGAAGCATTTCAGAAGTTGAAACATATGGTGTCTTCAAGGCCCATTCTTCAACTATATGATCCTCAACTACCCTGTGTGGTTGATTTTGATGCTTCTAACTTTGCAAGTAGAGCCATTTTGTAACAAGAATTCCTAGATGGATTACATTCCATTGCCTTTGTGTCTCACCGACTCAATACGGTTGAAAGAAACTACTCTACTCGAGATCAAGAACAACTTGCAATGGTATGGGCCACCAAGGTATGGGGGCATTACCTCTTGGGGAAAAAACTGATCATGCAAACTGATCACAAACCATTGTTGCAGACCTTACACTTGGAACACATGAAGAATCGACATCATCAATGGGAGGAACAACTCCATTTATTTGACATCAAACTTGAGTACAAACCAGGTTGGTTCTACATCATCCCTGATGCTTTATCATGATGACCTGATTAAAATTCTCTTCTTCTCATCACAATGGAAATTACATCGGTGTCAATTGACTCTAAGGCCCAAAATGAGTTTCAATCAGCTCTACAACAAGATCTCATCTTCCAAATGGTACATGGTTGCCTTATAGCATGCGACAAGGAGTACAACACCTTCTCTATCAAGGAGGGCCTTCTATTCCATGAGGACCGGATCTATATTCCAACCAAAGGTGATCTTCGACTTGTGCACCTTCAACAAGCCTATGATTTATCAATAACTGGTCACATGGGTGTGGACAAGACCTTGGGTACCCTCCAATGCCAATGGTGGTGGCCCAACATGACACTAGATATTTAAGAGTTTGTCCAATCATGTGAGAGTTGCCAACATAACAAGGCCAGCAACCAAAAGCCAAGTGGACTCCTTCAACCACTCCCCAATCCATCCTCTTGATAGAAACACATGAGCTTGGACCTCAACACATCCTTGCCCAAGACAAAGCAATGACACACAACAATTGTGGTATTTGTGGATAAGCTTAGCAAGCAAATCCACTTGGCACCAACATTTGAGACCGTGGATGCTCCAACCTTAGCGCAAATCTACTTTGACAATATCTTCAAGCATCATGGGATGCTATGTGTACTCATCTTCGACTGTGATCTTTGATTCACCGGGAAGTTTTGGCAAGCACTCTTCCAGATACTCGGCACCAAGCTTGCTTTGTCCATAGTCAATCATCCTCAAACTGATGGACAAATCAAACGTGCAAATCATACCTTGGAGGATATGTTGTGTGCCTTTGTCAATGTCCACCATACCAATTGGGATGAATGTGTTGTAGCTATAGAATTTGCCTACAATAATTCCAATCAAGCAAGCACCGGATTTTCTCATTTCTTTCTCAATTTTGGCCAAGATCCGCTTGTTCTAGATTCTCTCCTTGCTCCTCCTCCATCTCAGGTCCCTCATGCTTCAACCTTCTTGACCACCATACCTCAATCTCTCCAACAAGCCAAATCTAATCTCCTTGTTCCTCACAATTATCAAAAACAATATGTAGACCACCATCGTCGTGATCTCACCTTTGAAGTTGGTGATAAATTCATGCTATCCTCTAGTAACCTACCCCTACCACTTGATACCCAAGTTAGTAACTTGCTCCTAATTGGATAGGACACTTTGATGTCACCCAAATCATCTCTCATGTTGCATATCAATTTGCTTTACCTTGTCATATGTGTATCCACCTTGTCTTTCACATTTCCAAGTTGAAACTCTTTGTTCCTAACCCATCTTCTTTCTCCTCTGGTGTCCAACCTCCTCCTCCTCCCATCCCTATCATTGATCATGAGGAGTACAAAGTTGATCGTATCCTTGCACATCACCACATTCAACAAGAACGTTGACAACATATGGAGTACAAGGTCCTTTGGAAAAGGTATCCCCTTCATGATGCCACATAGAAACCTCTTTCTCACTTCCAAAATGCATAGATGGTCATCCTGGAGTTTGAAGCTTCAATGGTGACAAGGACGTCACCAACTAGCGGTGGGAGAATCCGTAACAATATGGAGTTTAGCAACATAGTTAGTAAGGCTAAGGAAATAGAGAATAAGCCAAATTAGCCCATATTATTCTAGAAGCATCTAGGAAGCTTCTTGGGAGGCTTCCCAACTAGCTTAACTTGTACCCCAAGCAGGTAGCTTCTAGAAGCTTCCAAGTAGCTTAGCTTGCACTCCAAGTATGCAACTTCTAGAAGGAAGCTTCTTGGGAAGCTTCCTAGTTAACTTGGCTTGCACTCTAAGAAAGCGGCTCAAGGAAGCTTCTCAAGTGTCTTGTATGCTACCTATAAATACCGAAGCCAAAGCTCATGCTAGGCAGTCGGAGTTTTCCCTCATTCAGGTGTCCCATTGTGAGCTTTCATTCTCCTATTTCTCTCCTTGGTCTTGGTCTTTTATAGCTACCCATGATGCTAGTAGGAACATAATGTTTGCTATGGCACAAGAGAGGAGATACTTGGATTGGAGGGAACATTTGTATGCTTTGCAGACAACACATGTTAGGGCGGACTTATACTTGGTCCAAGATGATTAGGTGATAGTAGCGGATGTTGTGGTTGTGGACCTTACGTAGGATATAATTCTGGAGAGAGTGATGACCCATCCCCCTAGATGGGTAGAAAGTGCAATAGCAAGTCGCAAGGTCTCCAAGTATAGGGGCATGCAACAAGGTTACCTCTTCATTCCTCTAGCCTTGGAGTTATATGGAGCAATGGACATGGTGTTTGACACATTTGTTAAGGAGTGCATGAGAGCTTATCATGTTAGGTGCCAGGGGGATACCACTCTCACTCTCATACTTTGTAGCATATTTTAGACATCATGTGTCCAATGCTCTATAGAAGGCAGTGGTTTCCGCAATCCATAGGAAAGCAATCATACGGGGTGATGCTTCTTTGGATGCTCCAATTGTTTGTAGACCATACAATTTGCAGAGCTCAGATATCTTAGGTGCAGGAGGGCAGATTTCTCATATAGACTCTATTGGGGCTTAACCCCATTTTACCTTTTTCATCTCTCCCTTGTATGACTTGATGGGGTCTTCCCATCTTTCATCTTTCAACCATCTACATGATTGCCCATTTTCTTAAAACTACTACAAAAAGAAAATGAAAAATGTCAATAAAAAAATCATACATCTCTCTAACCCATGTTCAGGAACATAGGAACCTATTATACAAGGGGGTTTTCAAATGAGCCTTTTGAGTCCCTAAAGGATCCTTAAAGTCACTTATATGCTGTCCTAAAAATTTGAACAGGTAGTACAAGGAAGGGTACTTGAAGGTTTACCAGCTATGGGATGTAAGTTTTGTATGGCTATGGCATGTAGCCATACAAAACTTACACGTCCTGATTTTTTGACACATATGATCTTTACATGTCAAAAATTAATGCATGCCAGTAAATATAAATTAGAGTTCTCATGATGGCAGATAAAAGTTTAACTCATGGGGCAACTTCCCTTAGGGATTTGAAAAGTGTGAATGTGGCAATTATACAATTCAAAAGCCTTAGAACACAAAGATGTGAACTCTTTTGTTGTTGTAAAAACTCTCAACCATTTTTCTGCAGCTTGACCCACTCACAAGAATTCCCCACACCCTCAAACCAATCACTAGCCATGATCAATCACTAGCCACAAGATCAAGAACGCATTACAAGAACCACTCCTTGAGATTTTTAGTTCACCATACAAGTTCACTAGCACACTCCTTGTGGATTTTAGCTCACCATTTATTGTACCTTAAACCCAACACTTGCACTCTTCCTTCTTATTAACATACCATTGATTTAACTTTCAATAGAAATCCTTGACCACATCACAAGAACACTCCTTGAGACTTTTAGTTCACCATTCAAGCTCACTAGCACACTCTTCAAGGATTTTTAGGTCACCATTTATTGCAACTCAAATCCAACACTTGTCCTCTTCATTGATTTAACATTCAATAAAAATCACACTTGGGACTCGAGAGTGGACTATGAGCTTTATCTTTGAGCAAGTCTCTCCTCTTTTAGTATCATTCTCAAGAAAGACTTTCTGATCCATTTGTCTAAACCATCTATCCCCCTTGCTTTGCCCATCCCTTGCTCTTTCCGTATCATCTCCAAGAAATTTTATGTGGTCCATGTCATATTATCCTTTGTTCTTTTTGTATCATCCCCAAGAAATTTTATCTTGCTGAACATCACTCCCCCTTGCTTTGATTGCTCCCAAAATCATGTCCCAAATAAGCAATTGCAAACTTCTCTCAAAGGAAACAGAAAGAACTATGCACCTCACTCTCAAGTTTGAAATATAAGAAGCAGAGGAGTTATTGATGTTAGTAATTGAGGAGTTGGTTGGATGGAGCTTTGACAAGGAGGAAAGTGATGTAGACTCTCAAACAATCTTGTTTGTATCTTGGTGGGATTTTATGCATAATAGCCATTATCTTACCTCAAGATTGAAAATATTATGTTTATTGATTTTGTTACTCACTATTTTCATAGGCTTGACCTCCAAATGCTTAAAAGGCTAGTGCAAATGGATATAGAATCATTCTTTGTATTAGTGGAAATAAGAAAAGACCATTCTATATTTTCTCAACAAAAATTTCAAGGAAGAGCAAGAATCCAATTTGGCTTCAAGTTGTTGTGACTCTTTGTAGCTTTGGACATAATAGAAATGGTGCTTTAGTACTAAGGGGGGTGAACCTTGGGAGTAAGTGCTGGATATGTCACTTTATTTGTAGAGAGTGTTGTAACATCAATATGGCCAGACAATGGACGAGAGATCTTGCATATCATTTGCCTTTGCCGTGAAGGGATTATTGGGATGTGTTGGGCTAGTTGACTGGACTTTATCCTCCTTACATAAAGACCTAAGATAGATAGTGAAACAAATTATAGCAAGAAGAGATCTTCCTCACTAAATGGCCAAATTATTTATGATGATAAGATAAAGGTGCTTCATTTTGCAAGAGGTAAGAGATGTGATCCCTATCCTTGGAATCTTGATCCTAAGTCCAAGGGTTGGGGTCCTAATCTTGGCAAATCACTTAGGATCCCAATGTCAAGTGATTTGTTTGATATGATTTGGTTTGGTTTGTTTGATTTGTTTGTTCTTTGATATAGAGTGATCAAACAACACCCTACACATGCAAATCACTTGAGATTGGGATCTTGAGTCATTTGCATGTGTTGGGTGTTTTTTGATGAATTTCATTAGAATAGAGTTTGTGTTTCTGTATCCCCCTTATCCATTTTTGTTCATGAGATCCAGAGGTGTTGGATCTCAAGCCAAGGGATCATGAGACCTCAAGGATCCTAAGGCTTGGGATCTCAACCTAAGAGTCCCAATCTTGAGCTAGTTTGTAAGAGTATACAAGTGTATGGTCTTTGGCAACGTTTCTTGCAACAGAATTTGAGGTCTTGTAGCTTCATTTGGAATTGTGGTTTAATTGTTTCATTATTATAATGGTGTTGCATGCCGGGTTCATGTTAGGATATTATATGTTTGAAGAAGTCACCTCTTTGGCTAGATCTAAATTACAAAGAGGTAGGGAACTCTTTCAACCTCCATGAATATTTACTTGCAGATTCTATGTACATGCCAATTTCACATCTAGTTCCAACCTTCAAAATAGCTCACACAACAAATAGACAAGACTTCAATAAATGTTTATCTTACACAAAAGTAATAAACAAAATTTTCATATGAGTTCTAAATGCTAGGGAGTATCTGTTAAGAGAGTTAGGGGTTCAATTGATAGTAGATGCAAACATACATATTTCATGAAATGGATTTCAACATGTATCATTCTACATAACTTCCTTATAAACATATGTGACATTTGAGAATTGTAGTAGGAGGATTAGAGTTCAATGGAAGACCAAGTGGTGCCTTGTTTCCAAGATCAAATGAATAAATTGTACTCTTGCATGTACTTGTACATTTTGGTGAGATGGTATGGGCGTGCACTAGCAACAATAGTAAAGGTTTATTTTGAGAGAGTATGTGGTTGGAGAATGGTATATGCATGGTGTATGCAAGTTTTGTTGACAAGAGATCAAAGAGGTGTGGGTGTTCATAATTTGCACTTTGAATGTAATGTGGTTTTGTTAGTGAGTGTTAGTTTTGGGATAGAGAGATGTGAACACTAGAGAGGAAGACTTACACAAGCAAGCAACTCAAGGCATTGTCTACAAAAATCCAAAGCCACACTAATGCCAAGTTTGTGGAGTCTCAAATCAACTTTGAACTAATTGTGGATGGCTATCAAAAGGAGCTTGTAGACCTAGTTCACATCTACAAGGGGGCTAGGAGTTTGATCCAAGCACCACCTGCCCCTCCCACCAAGAATAATGAATGGAGAGTAGTCTTACAAAATTAGTCATTTTCATTTTTGTTTCCCAACAATGGGATGTTGCTTTGTACATATTGTTAGCATTTTGGTTTTTAGACTTACAAAGTTGAGGATACTTTGTAAATAGGTTTAGCCTAGCCTAGTCTTACTTACTCTACATGAAAATTAGAGTTAGTTTGATGGAGGTAGACAACCCCGACTGAGTTGATTACAACCATGGCAACCTACCATTAGGTTCAGGGTTAGGGATAAGATATGATCAAGACTAAGTGGTTTAGATGTACTTAGGAAATTTCCATCCATTGTAGCCATTGGACCTTTTTGTAGCCAAGTAGGAAATGTATAAAAAGGCTTAGGCTTGATGTTCACCGTGTCAATTCAATGCATTATTCTTTTGCAAGTAAATACAAAGTTTATACCATGAAGCCCATAAGTCAGTGTATGTATATTAGTCTGCCCTCTAAATGAATGATTGGTGCTCATCAAATCTAGGAGTGAAAAATCCTAAGATACAATCTCAAGCACTAGGGTGTGGTAATGTATTCGTGTGGAATTAGAGTACATCACTCTAGGAGTTTGACCAAAGTTAGGGACAATATAGTAATGGGCCTGTATAGGTTTGGTGTCTTATCAAGTAACATCCTTATGTCTGATTGAGTATCATAGATCATTTCAGACTCTTGTAACCTTGTGCCTTTTGGGAAGGATAGAAAGCGGTGTTATGTCATAGTCTTGAGAGTGATGGAAATTCTGAAACCTCTTACTCTGGTTTAGTTTGCAAAGTCATCCAACCCCATTTGTGTAGGGTGGTAGTGGGTTGCATTTTTTATGTCTCATGGTGAGAGTAATATACATATTGTAGCTCCTATAAACCACACTTTGGTAGTTTGAAGCTCAAACAGATGACCGGTGAACAATAAGTTTCCAAAACAAAGTGACCTTTGTTATGAATGAAACCACCCCTTCTTAGTAATCCCTTGGATTCAACCTTTTAGTACACAAGAGAGTAGACTGCTTAGAGTTTGATAGTGTCACTCATTTTGGTGATAGCACCTTCTTTTTGGATTGACCCTGCCCAAGAGGTTGAACACAAAATAATAGATTGTCATCATTGTGACTATATTCATCTTGTTTTTTAGTCATTTCCAACCTATATCACATATCGCATATAACGTATTGGATATTTTTTCTATTGCAACACCATATACATAAGCCAAATTCAAAGTCCTTGTCACATATTACAAAGAAAAGATAATAATGCATGGTGATGATAGATGGTAAAGGTGTACTTAATGTAGTTACTTTGATTTGTGATTTTCAACACCACATCTAGCATATGGTGTTGCAATAGAAAAAATATCCAATGATGGAATATCTTGTTATACCTCATGGCAATTAGGCAGCACTAGTCCTTAAATCAATTTTTGACTTAGATGAAAAAAATTCATATTTTAGCTTTTTTTTTTACAAAAGAAAGTTTTATTAAACAAGGATTGAAAAAAAAATTATTTTTCTCTTATAAAAAAGATTTGATATTTGCACAAGAACTTATCACCAATGAAAAAATTCCTAGAAGAACAAAAACCCCAATGGAAATGCAAATAAAATCTCTCACCTCCATGATAACAAGTAAGTTTACCATTCTGAAGTTCATCTCTAAGGTAGTGAATCTGCATCTAATGCTCCATCTGCTAGCTATAGTCTATCAAACAGAGCCACTTCTGCCATAAGTGGAGGTCTTGTTATTATTAGTAATGAAAATAACATCAAGTAATGGTTGTGATAATACAAACATAAGAAGATGAATGTCTCCTTTTCAAGGGAATTTTGTGGTGCAAAAGATTTACTTCTTCAAAATAGAAAGGTATTTTGAAAGATAACTATGCTATTTCTAATATCTTATTTTTCATGTGTAATGTATCTCTTACTCTAATACCTCCTTATATAACAATGATGCATATACATTCCAAGTCAGAATGTGGAAGATATTTTTACTTCTTTGCTACAAATGACAAAGGATGTGGAAGTAATAATGTTCAAGAAGATATAAAGGTTTCCAATACATCTAAATATAAATAATTTAGAATATTACTATAGATTGCAAAAAAATTATGAACGATACATATAAGAATACTATGGATTCTTAGTTGTAATACCAAGAGCTAGCCATATGATCTAGATGTGAAATTTGGTTTGGTAACATCTAGAATGATATTATACATGATGGTCAAAATACATCAGATAGAAGTATCACCAAAAGAGTACTTCTACAAATAGAGCATAAACCAAAATAGACTTGAGAACCTTAGAACCAATAGCTAGACATATGATTTAAAGGTGAGAATTGGTTTGGTAACATCTTGAAGCATGTTACACATGATAGACTAAATGAATCAGAAAGAGGTATCACCAAAAGAGGACTTCTACTAATAGAATAGGAACCGAAATATGCCTAAAATCTTTGAAGGCAATTTTGGAGGCCTAAACGGATGAATTAGGCCTTGAAAATGTGCGGATCCCCCCCCCCCCCCCCTCCCTCCAATGAGTAGAAGGTTGGCCTTCCCTCCCTCCTGGTTTGTCTCGTTGAGAGCTTTCCAATTGTACCTTACGTGATCCTGAGACTCCTACAAGAAGATTCTCTAAAAGATTCCCTCCGGTCAAAGCTTGTTTGACCAACCAGATAGGACCTAGACTGACATGTCACCCATCCAAGTATGGAGCTTTCTGACATGTCACCTATCTATGTGCCTAATCCTATGGTGGAGCTTCCTTGGAGGAGATCCTCTTTGTCTATATAATAAAGAGAAGGTGCTCCTTTGGGGCACCGAATGTTGAGTGTGTAATTTGTGTTTCTCTCTCTTCTCTTGTTCTTGGAGTATTACAATAATTTGTGTTTCTCTCTCTTCTCTTGTCCTTGGAGTATTACAATAATTTGTGTTTCTCTCTCTTCTCTTGTCCTCGGGGTATTACATTAGTCTAAGAAAAATTAGATTAATCTTACTTTTGAAGATAGTAATATGTGTATATTACTTCATTTGGTATTGATATCAAAAAATTGTACAATACTTATGGGAGATGATAATGGTAGTTTCTAGAATCTTTATTTTGAGAAATCATAACATTTAGAATTAATTCATTAGATATCAAATATAAAAATTCACCATACATATGCAAGTTAATTATGATATTGGAATATGTACATATGATCTTCAATTGGTAACTCCATACTTATATATAAGACTATGTTTTAGATATTGTAGACTACATTCAACTTTCAAAATCCTAAACTCTTCTTTTACAAAAGACAAACAAGGCTATGAGGCTATTGAGAGCTTAAGTTGGCATAATAAGTTGATGACTTTGGGCCAGAACTTGGATTCACTATCCATAAACTAATTGTACAATCTCTTTAGAAGGTCTTCTATTTATAGTTGAAAAAGAAATACTCATCATTAAAATTTCTTGCAAAGAGAAGGTTGTTGTAAGATATGGATATACAAAGAGTCTTGTTTTTAGCAAATCTTGAGGTTGGTTTTATATATATATTTAGGTATAAGTTATATAATAGTAAATAGTAAATTGGTGGTATCAGTTAAATGTTTGTTGATATTATTTGCTGTTATTATATGCCTTCCATAATAATAGTATGGTCATTTTTTCCTATGATTCTTGATAAATATCAATAATAAGTTAATTTTCTCTTTTTAATTTGGAAATTCTCGACTTGAAATTTATCTAGGTCTAGAGTAAAGGAATTTACTCCTTAGGAGATTGGGGAAACGTCCTAGATCTTGACCTATATTCATTAAAGATATCCATAAACTTTAGAACCAATTTCTTCCTCATAATGTATTCAATACTTGATCATAAAAATAAATACATAAACATCTGTTTAAAATCCAAGCTTTGGTCCCATTTATCATATAATTTTTTAAGGAAAGAAGAACGATTCAATTCTACTTACTTCTTGGTGGGTTATGTTGCTCTCTTTTGATAGCATATGAGGTTTCTAGATATTTTTTAAGAACAATATGTGGTTTGATGCTTTACCCTTGAGTTGATAAAGAGCAATTAGATACGAGACTTTATCAATACATTATTGAATTTAAGTGGACTTATTAGTTATATCTTATAAACCACGGAGCTACAACAATAGAAATGCAAGCCAATAAGAGTACTTCTATAAGTGCAATGTACTCTCATGATCATCAATTTATCCAAAAATAATTCATTATATTTTGGCAAGAAACTCTTTGAAAAATTTAGCCTTAGCTTTTCTGCTTCTAAAAACAGTATAAGAAAATGGACAATAATCCTTTTTGTTCTTAGATAGATTCTATATATTTATAAGTTGAATTGATTCTAGATTTTTTCATTTTACATTCTAGTATCTTTCTAGATTTAATAAAAGCTAATGTATAGTATATTATATGATTTGTCATATATTTATGCAAATTAGAATTTATGTAAAGTTTTTTTTATCTTTTTAGCTTAATTTAATTAAAATCTAGGGTTTATTGACTCCAAGGAATACTTATTCAATATCTTAGATTTATAATTCTACTAAATTTTTTTATATTATTATATAGATACAAAATTTGAGATGTGGAAAAAAAACATACAAGCCTAGTAACTCCTTAAGATGAAGATACAATTATAAAATATAAAATATAAATATATTAAAAAATTTAAATTGAACATATTGAACTTATATGAATTTTTAGTTCATATTGTGGTAGGAATAAATTTATCTAAATCTTACTAGTTCAGGATTAATTATAAACAATTAAAAAATCATTATATAATTAGAATTTTAAGTTTTCAACATGAAACAATTTTATACTTGATGAAAAATAATTCAAAATTTTACCATATGTATGGTAAATATTTTTACTTAGAGAGACAGTGAACTACTACATATATCAATATTCTTCATATGGTTCAGTGACCTTCATGTATCGTAGACATATTTTATATTTATCCATTGTATCTTAAAAGTAACCTAAGATCGTTGAATACCTTACTTAAAATCATGATCTCCTTGCATGGGTGAAATTAGAGGGTTTAGGGCCGAATAAAACAATACTGGCTGAGTAAAACACCTTTTCAGTAGAAGGTGTCAGACAAGAAATTTTACTGGTTGCATAAAATCCTCTTGATAGAATGTCTGGAAAGATTATTATTAAGAGTAGAGACGTATTAAATATAAACGTGGAGACTTTCGAACTTCACATTCAAGAGGATGTTCACCTCTCGAGTAAGGTTAGTTAAGTTCTGGGATACTATATAATGATTACCTTGATTATAAAATAACTAAAATAAAAGGTCACTGACGTTCTAAGATGCAGAGTATTGTAGATGAGACGTAATATTTAAACTTGAAGACACTAACAATTAAATTGAATAGACTGTACAATTACACTTCTATCTATTTTCTCTTAAAAGATCACTATACTTTTCAACTTTTACGAGGCTGAACACCTTACGTAGCCAAAGTTTTCTTGGGGCCCGCCAGTAGTTCTTTGGCGCTAAATTACTCCACCTCATAATAGTCGCAGCGAATTTATTAAAAAAAATAATCCATTATTCTACACAGAATTGTCTTTGGCTCACAGATTTAAGAACTGTTTGCAAATGTTGCAGTTTTCTACCTACCAATGCTTTTCTGGGCACGTTATTCATCTTGGTGAGGTAGTAAAAATGTATTAGAAAAATGGTAAGAATCCTTAAAGGTTAATAGCCTTTCTAAGAACATTCTATTCTCAAAATTTCTTAGATGAGTAAAAAGGAGTAAAATAAATAAAGGCTAAAGACTCCTTCAATTTATGAAGTTCGACATTTAAAAATGTCGAACTTCATAAAAAGGGAGAAAACTATAAAGAATGTCAATCGGTGTCTTTGTGGTCAAATATAATGAAGCATCACTTTATGATTTATGTTAGCGGCCTGAATACTCAAACTCATAAAGAAAGTTGAACTTCATTGAAACGGAGAATATCAAGAATGGCCATCGTGAGCCTTGTGCTCAAAGTGTTTCTTCATGATTTACTATTGCTATCTTTCTATCACGAGAAAATCACGACCACCATATAGAACACACGAAGGATGGAAGACCCCGTCAAGCCGCACAAGGGAGAGACAAACGAGGTAAAGTGGAGCCTAGGGCCCCAATAATGGAGCTAGCCCACAATCTCTCCATCACGTGGACGTGGGTTTACGTAATAAAGTAAAGTAAAGGAACTGATATTTACACATCCATTTTCTATATTTCCACACCCTCACTTTCCATGGGCCGTCGGATCTGTCTTCATCATTCGTGAGGGCCAACGTCAGCGCTCGGATATATCGGGGGAGTGAAAATATCAAAAACATGGTGTGGAAATATCAGTTCACTAAACTAATAGGTTTTCTGAAACAAACCCCATCACTTTATATCATGAAGTGAACCCCTATCACTCGAAGTTGTGATGGGGTTACTGAGAATCTACTTGAGAATATAAAATGGGGCTTAGCCTCATTTAACCTTTTTCATCTCTCCTTTGTACCGCTTGATAGGGTTTTCCCATCCTTCACTTTTTTCACGCGGTCGTCCTACTAACTTGAGAATAAGCAATCGTTGTTTTCTCCTCAAAAGAATCTCTGACAGCTCGAAAGTTTTCACAAGCAGGCCCTGAGAATATTCGCCATATCCACAAGATAGAAAGTGCTGAGTAGAATTGAGTAGCGATCAGCAGTGACTCTCGGCAGATGAATCACAGAACTCAGGATTACAGTCAATGATTAGAGGATATTCCACGCGGGATTTTCTCCGACACCGACAATTGTGATTCGATGTAGAAGTATCCCCTTAAGTTTTCATTTGAATCAAGTTAGGATAAAAGTATAGGAGCTTGTCTATCCTCTTTAAATTTTGGGAGAATTCTTTGATAAAACTCTCTTTTTTTTTTTATCAAAATTCTAGGTTATTTGCTCCTATGCAATGTTGTGTATCTAGGAAAAAAAAGAAGTTAGATTTCACAATGTAAATGCGCGGACAGATTGGAGTTTTTAGGGGACCGGCAGTCAGCCTCTAGGGTGGAGGACCAAGTTTGCTGCTTTATCTATACAATCACGTTCAGAAAACATAAAAGGTTATACTGAAAGTCTGAAGAGACTTTCAAGTTGTCAATATATTTAATAGAAGGAAAAAAAAAAAAAAAAAAAGAGGAAGGAAAGGAAGTCAATATATTTAATAGAAGTTCAAGTTGTCAATATATTTAATAGAAGGAAAATGGGCGACCACATAGAAAAGAAGAAGGAAAAGAAGACCCCATCAAGGACAAGGGGGAGACGAAAAAGGTAAAATGGGGCTAAGCCATGGGGTAAAATGGGGCCCCAATATATGTAATAAGCCATGAACCATCATACATAGAAAGTCAATAGTGCACTTAAGCTAGTGGGCTTTTGGATTTCGTACAAGCCTTTCCCCTAACAGCTTTGCTTTATTTCATTAGTCTAATATCTCAGCACTTCTAAATCCTTATATTTCTTGGAAAATAAATTGTTGGAAAATAGGTAAATTTATTGATTCTTTAAATCGATTATTCTTGAAGTACGTTCTATAAATTTTGTGTTTTTGATTTCTTTTACCTATATATCTAGCATTTATAATTATAAATAGTGTATGATTATCTCTATTGTCATTAAATATAAAGTATATTGTCGCTAAACATAAAACAACAGGGCAGATTTCTCATATAGACTCTATTGGGGCTTAGCCTCATTTTATCTTTTTCATCTCTCCCTTCCTTCATGTTCTTCATGTCTTCCCATCCTTCATGTTCTCTATGCGGTCGTCCTTTGTCTTAAAGCTAACTGTTAATGTAGTCTAGAATGCATCTTTGAAAACTAAAAATAGAAAATCATATAAGCTAAAAACTTCTTTTTAACAGAGAATTGTTGTTGATCATCTTTAGTATCTTTATTACATTTAATACAATTAAGCATATAAGATGTATTAGCAATATACGAGTAAGAACAGAGATAAAGAGCACAGTATCCTAAATTTGTCTCTGTTATTTTCCCTTTAGGTGCGGTACGCGGATTTCTCATACTATTGAGGCTTTTTAGCCCCGTTTTTCCTCTTATGTTTTGTCCTTGTAACTTTATATTTTATCCTTTTATACTTCATCCTTCTTGTTATCTTCGCGGTCGCCATTTCTTTGTAGGCGAATCACTATGTTCTCTTTTAAGAAACGGCCAGAGCTTGTGAATAATCTGGTGGCGTACTAAAAGTTTATCTTTACTATTTATCTGTATAAATTCTCCTTGATAGATTCCATAGAACCACGTAATGGGGCCTAGCCCCATTTTACCTTTTTCGTCTCTACCTTGACGGGTTTTCCCATCCTTCGTGTTCTCTATGCGGTGGGCTTATTCTTCATAATACCTGTTGAGGATGTTGTGCGATATGTATTATGGATTACGCATGAAATATGCAATTGAAAAATTATGCAAATAGTATTATTATATTATTCACCAGTAATACTATTATATTACTTACTAACCCCAAATAGTATTATTATATTATTCACCTAGTACGATACGTGAATCTGAATTATTTACTCCCGCGGGTGCTAACAACGCGGTGTCTAGTAAACGAATTTCGAGTCCATCGTTCCTCCCCGCGCACCAGTTTAAACTCAATTAACCTCCATAGGATCTCTCATTGTTACGAATGAACCTGGACTATGGATATAAAGAACTTATTTCTTTTAAGAAAAATATAGTTTAAGAAAGTGAAAAGAAATAAAATATATATTTTACTTTCTCAAGATAATTTTAGTTAATTTATTAACATACGGTTATTATTAGTAGTAGCTTAAATAGTTAGATTAAATAGGATAATTACAAAAGAGACGAATTTAAATGTAAATTTAAAGTGTTATAAAATATTATCATAAAGGAGAATATATTTCAATCTAATCAATATATCAAATGAGGCAAATCTATTCTGCCAACCTCCTCCGTCCGCCGGAGGTAATACTCCCACCTCTCACAATATTACCATGAGAATTCAAATGGCATTATTAGATATTAAATTATCATCCGAATATATTAATATGATGTATGCTTTTTCCTTTTGCAAGGTACCAAGAAAACCATGCTAGATGGATGTTGAATTTTAATCCTAAATTCCATGTTATGCCATTATTTTTGTCACATTAATATACAATTCATGACAACTATAAAAATATAAAAATTTATTAAATAATATTTATAATATAAATTTATCTCTGTACCCTCAAACTCTTATGGTTGCTTGTATACCTTTGTCTGTATGTAAATCCAATTTCCCTTTAATTATATAGACTAGTTGGTCCCCATTCAAAAGAGGTATAGCTATTACTTTTAAAATAAACCAGTTAAAATTTTCTTACAAAATATAGAGATTCGTCCTACAGAATATAGAGATGATTTCTATGTGGAAATGAGGCTATTATCATTAATTTTCGCATTTACTTTCTTATTACTTGGTCTAGTTTTAAGTAGAATATAGTAAATATATGCTTACAGAATTATGTGGAAATAAGGCTATTATCATTAATTTTCGTGTTTACTTTCTTATTACTTGGTCTAGTTTTAAATAGAATATAGTAAATATATAATTTCATAGTAGGAGGGCAGATTTCTCATATAGACTCTATTGGTACTTAGTTCCATTTTACCTATTTTGTCTCACCATTGTACGGCTTAATGGTGTCTTCTCAGCCTTTGTGTTTTCTAGGCGATAGCCCTTTCTCTTTCATAGTTATTCAGACCCATCTTAATGAGACGTCATGTAGATCCATTCCGATAGCAAATTCCGATAGTTATTAACTTACAAAATGAAACAACAAATATATACGTTAGAGTGTGTAGGTAGTAATATGCACTTAGGTCATGTTAGAGCAAAAATGAGATTTTTATGATTTTAGATCTATTTTAACCTATGTTGATTTTGAATTCAACAGTAGTAATTCTTAATTAGAAATTTGATATATTTAGTTTTTATAATAATTTATAAATAATCGGTGTATTCCGATGGATCACGATCAAAAATTTCATCTTTGTGCGTCATGTAAATTTAAACTGTTTTGTCATTATACTATATGTACAAAAACCATAAATTGATTGAATATAGGATCATTTCAAATTTGAGTCTTTAGATCCATGTTCTTATATGCGGTTTGTACTAACAATCTATTACTATATTCATTGTAATGGGGTCATAGCTCTCCTAAGTATGTGTATTTGCACTTTATAAAGCCCACCATGAAATTTGGGTATTTTGTGCTCTTAAATATAGCATGAGGATCATTGTATAATAAAGTTTAAAAAGTAAATAAGAGCTATGTTTTGTATACAAAAGTATAATAATTATTAATTATTAATTATTAATTATTTGGAAATTATTAATAATAATAATTTCCAAATTGGTATTTTATCACTAAAATATAAGTATACTAGTTTTAGTAACATAACATGTAAAAATTAAATACAAAAAGTATAGAAGTAAATTAATAATAGAGAACATGGTACAGTTTCAATTTAAGTGTCATTCCATAATGCATGCATTATGGAATGACACTTAAATTCATCATTTATATTAACATTCCATTATTCATATTAACATTATTTATATTAACATATAAAATTCACTATGTATTTATATTTTCAGTATTATTTACTATATTATACTGTAAAATATATTACATATTATTCCTACTATTATATTAGTTATAGAATAGCAATTTTAGCTAGATCCAAACCTCTATTTTTTTTTATAAATTTTTTAGATCTAATAAAAATATCTTCTATAAAAAATTGCAATACCATGAAAGTAGTAATGTATTTACACCAATAATTTTGTCATGAGAGCTCCTCTAGTTTCACGGACATCATCTTACATAATATATTGGGATTACATTTCTAAATTTTTTAGACTCAATGACAATGTAATATAATGAACTGCAATTTTAAACTGTCAGTGCTCAGTGGCACTAATAGTTTAGAATTGCAGTTCATTCTACTACCTTGTCATCGCGTCAAAAATTTTAGAAATGTAATTATTTTTATCTATAACTATTAGGATCGACTATTTTTGTAATGGACTAGCAAAACTAACCGAAGAATAGAGTTATAAAAATTTGAGCTAATGCTTCTTTTACTCATCTTTACGTCTATTAATTTTAGCAACCTATAATTCTACTTATATCTACTTTACTCAACTCTAATTATCCTAGTACACTATTGCCTAGAATGCCCTTTTCTGTGCCCCATGTAATGCATTGTCTAGGCTTTATAGATCTTGACCATTATACTTATAGTTGTATGAAGTTAGTGCTAATTAATTTCTTTAATCAACACTGAAGATTGATATTTAGATTTCTATTATAATCAAAGATGCATATATTTCAATACTTATTTAAGTTTTGTGGTTATCATTAGGTCTCATGAACATCGTGTGCATGATATCAAGGGTGGATGTAACGAATGACATCAATGCCGGGCAGAAACCTCTCCAAAAACCGTCGTTAATTTTTCTTAAGTTCATTTTATCGCTAAACCGTTTTCCCTATTTCCACATATAATTTATCATAGATTTATAGATGTTCCAATATATTCGCTCTGCTCCTTTTGCTTTTCATAAACCTGCCTTCCCCTAATAATAGAGATAGATTAGGACCCCATACTAGACGATCCTCCATGCGGGGAACATCGCGCGGAGGAAGTGGATTGATGGATATTCCTTTAGGACGCCCATGCGTTGATGCTTACGCCCATGCGTTGATGCTTAGGGGCAGTGAAGAAGACCCGGCAAAGCCGGTCTTTTTCCCGGCTGAATTTGGACTTTCCTGGCATCATTAAGAGTCTCGTAGCCAATCAACCAAGTGGTAACTTCAATAATCCTAAAATCGAAAGTTCCAACATGATCCGGAAGGTACCTCGAGAACTGTGCAAGAAATCCATGCATCCAGAATCTCCTTAAAATTTGCACAACGTAGGCTCGGAGAAGTTGGGGTTTCCCTTAACTTTTCTCGGGCTTCAGCAAATTGGACGAGTTGGTTGACGCTTCAAATGTGAAGAAATGGTCTCCCAGAGAGAGAACTCGACAGAGACTTTGGAAGAAACAATGTAACAATAGTGGGTTTTGATAGTGAAATTGAGTGTCTGTTTTTAATATTCCTTCTTTCCTTCCCGACAGACTTTCTGCCCATGTACTTCAAAGCTGTCACTCTGAGGATTCAATTTTTCTACTTAAACTCGTCTAGACAGATCCACAGGCCATGTCTTACAGTTCTTTCCGTTGTGAAGTTTGTTTCCTTCAATAAGTTCTTTTGAGGTAGGTTTTACCTCTACCAAATTGAGAAGGGTGTGTTTCTCATCGGTTACTTATTTTGCAGTATGTTCGACCTCTGCAGCACTTCGGAGAAAGTGAACTAATAAGGACTAGTAGGTACAAGCGTACCCGCACTTGAGAAAGTGCTGTCTTGCGCATATGTGAGCTACACATGTCTCTCAGGTATAATCACAATCAGTGAGCAGATTTGAGTCATTTCCTAGTTTCGTTCCTAGTTTCGATCATCGATCGCGGTGGTCGATGTCTATGTGGAACCGCGCAGATCGTGAATGACCAAAGAAAATACATGTCTTTAACCTGGATAGCTGAAACTTCGCAAGTGGAACTTATATTCCGCAGTATTACGTGTGTCGGTATCGATTACAGAAGAAAGAATGTTGGGGAAGCCCTCCACTTGTAGGTATTAACCTGATAGCGATCACAAGTGTCCCATGTACTCAGCACCTACAGTACTCAAGCAAATTCCCCGGAAGCCATGACCTTGAGAGTAACATTGAATATTCATGTAAACTGTGCAGCCCATTAAGCCGAAATTTGTGTACAAGTACTGAGCGCATAACATATGTCCACATCCCATTGAAATATACTATTTTCACCGGGTAGAGTAGAGTTCTGGTGATCAGGTAATGTTTCCTGCAAATCAAACATCACACTGGACGTCAGGTGCAGCACGTTTGCAACATGCTGACTCCACGACAAGTCATAATCAAGTCGGCTGATGCACGAGTACTGTGTACTGAATTGAAAAAGATTAGGAAAGCCACCTTCGTTGTGATGGCATCTTGATTGAAGCTGATTCTTTTGGACAGAGAATCTTAATGAAATTTGTTTGAAATTGATTCTAGAGCTAATAATTCTATAGTTTACGTAAGGAAAACGGGCAAGGCTTGAGATTTGGTTACAGCGGGTCCCAAGAATTATCGTTACACGTCTGCATGGTGTGATTTCTGGAAGAGACAATGCTCTAGAGTAGACATGTGATCACCAATGTTTACATTGTCTGGTTCTTATTCTTTAGAAACTTTCATTGCAGTGACTTTACTTTGAACCACTATGCTTGGAGTTGTTTTTCTACGTCTTGCAAATCCGAGAGCACTAATATGGATGTGTATGTTCAGCAGGTACGTATGTGAATCAAAATTCCTCCTGTTGTCACCTCTCCTCTCATCCTGAAAGACCGTTTACTTACTTATCAACTGCTGCAGGCCTGTGACGAAAATGATCAGGGTCGGTTGGTTTCTAACTACGTGGATTTGCTGAAGCAGATTTATTGTGGTGCGTGGCACATGCGCCAGGAATAGGAACGCGTAAGAGAAAAGCTGGTTCTTGACATTCTTGAATTGCTTAATATGCAGGTCAATTGTCTCAAAGAAAAAAGACAGGAAAAAAAGGTAATGCCAGAAAGGAATCGACCTACAGACATCGTGTTACTCGTTTTTCATGTTTTAATCGCCAAGAATCCCTTTAGAATCCCTGTAGAAGTGTGCCTGGTCGATTTATTCCCTCCAACTGCTAATCAGGAATTTAGGTAATTATTTATCTGAATTACTTCCACCCACTTCCACTACGTTATTAAGCTTATGCCGTATAAGTGTGGAGCATGACGTTGTACGACGAAATTTGCACCAATTAAAGTCACTGCAATTGGAATTCGTATCATTCGGTGAAGTGTGATTAGCAACCTTATAAAGTCTTGCCGGCGCGCCACCCAGTGCTTGTAGCTGTCCTTCTGACGCGTTCGGCTCCGGTTGATTCTCTTATGTTTGCACCTCCATCATTACTGAACCAATGGACTTCAGTAAGCTAATTAACAGAATGAAGTAAGGTCTAGACCTCCGCCTAATTTCGGTACTGTTCGACGCACGAGATCGAATGAGTGGGATATTTCACGAAGTTTTGCTCAAATGGTGACCTTGTCTTTAGTTCTACGAGATTGGTTTGCTTTGTCTGAGGCCCAGCTTTGCTTTTCGCATGCCAGGCGATACCAACAACGAGTACTGTATTTACAAACTTTCGGACTCAATTTAATATAGTTCTCTTATCTTTCTAAATCCCGTCGCTTTGAATATGATTATCCAAGTGAACAACCCTTTTAGATCTAAGTTTTTGTACTATCTGGCCCTTGGGGTTATGGGTACGTAGAACGTACTGTGGTACTGACATAATCCATCACCAGCTAGTTTGTGCTTCCACAGTTCTACCATATAAAAGAACGAAGATCCCACAGATGTACCCTATCATTCAGCAACTGATGTGGACCTTGGCCCCAACGATTAAGATTTGCATCTCTCTTCTCTGAGAAACAGAATTCGACTTTCGTAGTTGCGCACAGATTAGTGTCATGGCGGTAGAACAAGTTCATTCGACATCTATTAGCGTAGGAAACCGTGACAGGTTCAGCAGTCAGCATGTGCAATCTGAACACTTGGCGGCTGGAGACAAATCCGATTTAAAGCATGTTTCGACCGAGGACGAGAACGATGCGAAGGTGGAAGTACCGGTCATTGACCTGGCAGGTCTTTCAAGTGGGGATGTAGCGATGAAAGAGAAAATAATCAGGGAGATTATGGAAGCCTGTGAGAAATGGGGAATTTTTCAAGTTGTCAATTCCGGTGTTTCCGAGAAGGTTTTCCACGAGCTCGATGATCAATGTCGGCAGTTTTTTTCCTCGCCAGTGGAAGTGAAAGAGAGAGCCAATTGCGGACTGAACAGAGAGAATTATGGCTTCATGTGGAGATTCAACACAGACCCCTTGTATATTTCGTGGAGGGAGGTGCTGACCGATTTCAGTACTACAAGCGATATGGTCGCCATGATAGAGAAAATTTGGCCGGATGGAAATCCAGCATTTAGCGACGCTGTGCTGCAATTTTCTGATAAGGTGCAGCAGTTGGGGGAAGTTCTGCTGGAACTAATTGCACAAGGTCTAGGTCTTCACCCGACCTTCTTTTCCCAGCACTTCAAACGTGCTAGTGAGGAGAAACGATTTCACTGGAGATTCCTTTCATACCCTCCGTGCCCGGAATCGACGGAGAGAATAGGTATTTCTCCTCATACGGACCCGACTGTCCTGACTCTGCTCAAGCAGGATAGTGTTTGCGGGCTCCAAGCAATGAAGGGGGATAAGTGGGTGGACGTTGCTTCGGTACCAGGAGCCCTTGTAGTCAATCTGGGAGATTGCTTGGAAGCTTGGACAAATGGCCGATTCACAAGTGTACTGCACCGTGTTGTGGTGAATCAAACTACATGGCGCCTATCGAACTGCCTCCTCCTGACTCCACCCGAGTCTGTGGTTATACAGGCGCCTCAAGAGCTAATCGATGACGAGCATCCACAGCTCTTCAAGCCTTTTACTTCTAAAGAACTTACGTCCAACTTGTACGCCAAGGTTTCAGATGCTCGAATCAGCCAAGATGCGAGCAACATGAAAACGACGAAGATATTGTTCCATGATTTTGCTCGGATCCGCCTTGCGAGAACCATTTCATCGGAACCCTGACAATGGAGATCTAGCTCAGAAGGAGATTTAGAATGTACTATAGCTCAATTACCAACGGACGAACGTTAAAGTGAATCCAAATCTTATATGCTCAGAAGGTGTACATATGAAGATTCTTACCAATATCGGCCAATATTGTTCATAGAGAAAGAAAGGCTAGCATAACGTGACTTTCATAAGGCTCATCCTATTCTTAGGAAGCAGCCACATGTGTTCGAAGATGTTCATCTTCAATACTGGAAACATTAATAGTTAGTTCTGAGAACCCATCCACTGCATGACATTGTGCTGTTCTCAAGCAAGCGTTGTAATTGAATATTCATCTGAATTCTCATCTTGAGCATGTACGCTTTTCCCTACAGTGAAATCAGTTTTCCATTCTTACTTTTGGCTGCATGATTCCATTGCAGTGATTGAAATGCACCTTCATCCCTTCTTCAGTAGAACTGTCTATATGAAGTGTAGAACTCTTTCTCCATATAACCGTGTGTACTCGACACGAGTCTAACATGTGCAAACAGAGGTTGGCTTCATTGTCAAGTGTTTATAAAAATATCAAGGGTTACATTTAAATATCAATTTTGCATTTGTAAAATCAGATTATGAAGAAATATTTTATGATATTTATATTATAAATTAAATAATAAAATTATTAATTTTAAAAATAAAAAATACATCTAAAAATACATTATGTGAAAATATAAAAAATATACATAGACATAGTTCAATAATAACTATAAATAGCTCTGATAAGACCAACTAAAAGGTTTTGTCTGCTTTTGTATATAAATCTCCTGTGTGTCTGCCTTATAACAGGTCTAGCGTGGACCCTTTATCCTATCATTATATAAATATTATGATATAAATGCAAACGTAATCATATATTAATCTCCAAATGACTTTATTTATTTGACGTTGTATATTTTTAGACAGTAATATTTATTAAATTAATTATAATAATGGATATAATTTAATAACATAAACGGTATAGATGCACGTATGATAAAAATTTCAATGTATTTATTCAAAAACTAAATAGCATTGTTTCAAACATTCCAGGACTAATATTGAAGCTTATAGACCAAGAGGGATAAACTAAAATTCATAAGTTTCACTAAACGATGAGATTGTTCAAATTCTCCACTTATTCTTTTTAAACTCATGTCAGATAATAACTCATTAATCATTCAACATAATCAATGAAACCTTTGTCCACTTTATCGCTTATGCTCGTCTCTAGACCTCATCTTCTGTTAATGATTTAAAAATAAAGCTCACAAGGACTCCAGAGGTGTCCAAAAGTAGAAATGCTGAGTCAAGTTCAAGAGAAGTTTTAAAATTGAGAAACTTATATTTGATAAAGAGAAATATAGTCATGTTCATAGATGTGGATAACCTTAATTGAAGTTTAACTACGCTTACAAATTTGTTAAACATCACTTTCAGAGAGACAAGATGTGCACCGAAATTAGGCCGACGCACGTCATGTACGATGACATTCAAAAGAGGGGGAGTCAAGGTGATGTCGACCTCTTTGATCATCCTGCGCAACCTGTAGTTTTTGATATCGATGATTGTAAATGCTTCGAATCAGGAATGTCGGAGAGCTCATCACGGGCTGATATCTACACCAGCTGGCTAGCATTATAAGAATCTTCAAGAAAAGAAGTTCTGGGAGACTGTCTGCAGGATGATAAATACAGTTGTAGGCACGATATACGACAATGACCTCTGTCTGACTACTCTAGCCAAATCAAAATACAGATTTTATACCGTGTCTCCCATGGAAGAATGATTTCGTCCGTTAGAAACCTTTCCATTTAATCTGCATTCAGTTCAAACTCAATATTGAAACAATTGTCAACACTATGTGTGGATCTTGTGGAACTCCGAACTCCAGTGTTGTACGTCGTCCGTGCTGTCCCTGCTTTTGTCCTCAATCAACTCATGCGAATCCGAAAAGCTTCAGCACTCCTGTTTTAGAGGGAGCAAGGTTGATAGCTACTCTGAAAGGCGCCACGTTATGAAAGCTCTGTTACGTCGGCGGGATGGATGCTTAGAGCATCCATCTCCATTCCGTTCTCTTCAGATTTCGTGTACACGAGCAGGTCATATCTGCGCTAGTAAGGGCGTTTGAATCACAGCTTATTCTCGAGAGGATCAGCAAGGAACAACCTGGAACTGTTCAGCACTTGTGGTAGACAGGCATTCGAAAGCCTCCTCTTCTTTGTTTCGCTCGCTGTTACGATTTGATCCTCTCATTCTTCCAGCACGTTGTTAACGTGGATAGGGTCACATGCTTCTCAGTGGCGTGGTTCGAACAGGAAGCGTGTCTATGATCTATCAAGAGATCCTCATCCCCCACGGGAACAAAGGGAATACTGTCTGTAGATGGTTTATTGCTGTTCCTCCACTTCAAACGCCGGTCTAAAGGCTGCACATTTCATAATTCCTGCCTTCTACATTCCTTGAACTCTTCCTCACAGACGCGGGGTTGCAGAAGTTCTACACTCTCTCGCAAGTGGCGAATGGGAAATTTCTAGATCGAACCTAAGATACAGTATTTAATGATGAGGGCATCGTACGGCCTTTGGCACGAGCAAGCCTTTACTGCCCTAGAGTTGATAGCAAAGGTCGGTCCGTATGTAAAGACACGCAGCAGCTAGAGATGACACTATGGGTTGATGGATGGGAATAATTGTAGTACAATTGTAGCACTCTTCTGGATGTAGGGTCCATATAGGAGCTAGAATTCACCAAGAGTCGAATGTTCAGAGCCTAAAACTTGCTGAAGACTGGTAATCTCCAACGAAAAGGTTTGTGGTGGCGAGCGACAATGCAGAACTTTAAGTTCTAGAGTTTTGAACCCTTTCAGCCTATTCCAAGTGATGTTTGAGAAAGCCACAAAGTAGCGCGAGAGATTGTTGACTAATATTGTTTCCCAGCAAGAATAGCAAGCGCATTTTCTGAAAGACCTGGTGTCTTTTGGTTCAAAAATCTATGGTTGCGGACTCTCTCCATTAGCATCTCTCAGTTGAGTCTAATCATGTTTCTTCCTGCATGACAGCTCCCTTGATCTTCAGATTCTCCCACACCTCCACACTTCGTAAAGCTGAAAGGTTTGTGTCAGGAGTGTTTGCAATTAAATTAGGGCTCGTTAGGAATTTGACCTTTAGAACAATGGCTACCACTCTCCTTCGAGTACTAAGCATGCTATCGACTTACCCATATCTCGAATTTGATAGGATTGGTACCCGAGGCAGAGGAGGAGGCGTTTCTTTTTGTCAACTAATTTCCTGTGTTTAGAGTTTCTCCTCGCTGATAAATATGAAGAGAAACTTCACATCAGGAACGCTTGAGTTGTAAGGAGCTATATTTTAAGCTTGCAGTGTGTCAAATCGTTAAGCAGCACTCCGTCACAACTGTAATCAGACTAGATGTGTGGCACTGGTAATCCAACTACAACACAGAGCAAGGGATTCTGTGGACGAACACTTTGCCGAAGGAAATATATGAGAAGTCCGCGACCAGGTAATGGCGGGAAGTCAAACCTCCTTCTTCCTAAACGTACTAATGCATGCTTTGATGCTGATAATCAGGTTACAGTAATTTCCACGCTCCCATTGATTCCAAACATCTTACTTAATTGTATGGCTTGTGAGGTCCGGTATTTCCTTGTAACTAAACCGCATACGAGGGATTGAAGAACTCCGCGTGCATCAGAAGAGCTTATTTCGGGTATGTGAGGATCACTTATTTTCAGTAAGCTTGATCATGTTTGAGGTCTGAAGTACAGTATTATTTGCCAGATGCATCGCTTTCAAGAGAGTGTCTAATCCTCAATTTCAGCAAAACAAATTAGGCATTCAATCAGGTGTAGTGATTTTGGATACTCTAAAATATTCCAACGAGTATGAGAGCGACTTAGTAAATAGACAATCCAATCACTTAACTGTCGATTGGAAAGAGTTACAGCCACCGTCAGGCGAAGAATCACTTTCTGTCGATGAAGGGACGGAGAGATACACAACAGAATCAACATCGCATAAAGTTATTGCAATCCAAACAACCTCTCCCATATTATTACATTACTATGGAATGAGTTTGGGTCTAGGGTCCACCACTGTTGAAATTACATGGTAGGACATGTGACATGTTGCAGGTGGTATTTGAGGTTGATATAGCTTGTACAGTATATTATAGATGTTAGAGTTCGTATATGACACTTAGCACCCAAGAACTGCATTAGTTAGTGTTAGAAAATATTTAGGTCGTACCTTTCAACGAGAAATTCTTTCTGATTAGTGGTGTAGTCAAGAAAGCTTGAGTAGCAAGGGCAGACAACACAATCAAGTGTTCTATTAGTTTACAACCTGCACTTATTCCATTCCTCATTTCATGTGATTAAATTTACCATAAGAGGAAGTTTGCAAAGTGCTTTGAGTATCTTTTAGTGTTCCTTTTGTTTTGTTATTGATGTGCAGATTTATATCACTTTCATGACAATCTTCAATAGGTTATGTGTCCAAGTTTCCAAGTGCATCAATAGTGATAGAAGATTATTGTAGTGTATAATTTCAGATAGATTGAAAGACTAGAAGAGATCTTACAAATCTGAGACAATGAAAATAAGGAGCAATGTGAGATATATAACACACATTAATCAATTCAATGGGGAGAATTGATTGATTTGGAAATACAAATGATGATCATCTTCCGAGTCAAGAGATTTACAAGGATTGTTAATGGGACAAAGACTACAAAACAAACCATAGTAGATGGAGAAGAGACTGATTGGTAGAGTAAGAACAATTCTGCAGAAATGTAGATTTGTGTAACCATAGAAGAGACATATTTATAGAGATTGATCAATTGTAAAACCACAAACAAGATGTTGAATAGATTGATTATGTTGCATGCGCAATATGCTTTAGAGAACAAGATAATCTCCAAAAAAGATTCTTTTAATTGAAGATGAATTTGGGAGGTTGGTGGCAAATTTCATTAGAAAAATATAAATTCTTGCTTGTTTGTTAAGTAACCTCGGTGTAAGAATATACAATTCTTCAATCATCTTCAAGATTATTTGAAGTTTGCCACAATCTTATCACCATATAATAACAACATGGATAATGTACTTGAGGAGCAACAAACCATCAAGAGACTCACTACAAGACAGCTCCAGAAAGAAACCTTGAACAGATGTGAAGAAGAGAGTTCAATGGAGAGAGCCTTTCTAGCTATTGATAGAAGAAGCAATAGAGGTACTTGCAATGGTAGGATTCAAAAGAAGACTGACATTTCACAACTAAATAAGAGAACAAGTTGTAACAAGTGAAGAAAGAAGAGGATTTGGGAAAGGGGATATAGAGGTGAGTAGAGCCTCCCAAGAAGAAAACACCACAATGCAAAGAATCCTATAATTCTAGCCAATGCTCTAACAACATAGAATATAGCATTTGCTGCTAGCTCTAGCACTACTACACTTATCAATGAACATCTAGACAATGATATTTGGTATGCTAATGGAGGAGCTTCAAAGGACATGACCAATAGACAAGAGTGGCTCCAAGATTTCAAGAAGATTGAAGAAGGAGCCTGACCAATATGTGTTATTGATGATTGTAAGGTTTGGGTTGCTACAATAGGTGAGATCTTGATTTCTTGCAAGATTAGTGTAACAAGACAAGAAGGAGTTATCAAAAGAGTTCTCTATGTTTCAAAGTTAAAGTGCAACCTATTTAGCTTTCAAGTAGCGGACAAAGGCATCCAAACCATCTACACCAAAGAAGACTATTACATGGAGAAAGATTGAGTAGTGGTGATGATGGGTATTTGCAACCCATACCTCTACAAACTTTATACCAAGGTTACTAAGATAGGTAGCATTTCCCAAACTAGCTTTATTCTTGCAAGCAAAGGGAAGAGTGAGAAGATAGAAAGGAAGAAAGAGTATAAGAAGTTAGATATTGTATTTTGGCACCAAAGACTTGGTCATCATAATCTTGCATATGTTGGGAAGCGGAGAGAGAAGGACTAGTAGAAAGTCTTTGTTTGAAACCAGAAGAACCTGGTAGTCAAAAGTCTTCCTAGTGTGATGGATATGCGTTAGGAAAGCGACAATAGTAGTACAACAATAATAGTAGTAATAGTAATAGTAATAGTAATCCAACAATAGTAGAGGGAAATACAAGATTGGAGAGTTCTTTGATAGTGATATTTGTGGTCCTATGAGCATGAGCTCAATAGGATGATCAAGATATTATCTCTTTTCTAAGGATGATATTTTCTGCCCCATAAACTTTTGACAATAAGATAGAAGCCTACCAAAATCAATTCAATCAATTCCTACCTCCAAAATCAAACCCAAATTCTTCATCACCCAATTAATTTGGGTGTGATTTTGGAAAAGAAGGCTAAAAAATGGCTACCACATCAAAGGTAGGTAGTAAATGCACCAATTACCCCATCTTGACACATGAAGTAGTGAAAGTAGATAAAAATTCTATGCTTTTACAAGTTTGATAATTGGAATGATTACCATCTAAATCCCTTAACAAGGATCCATTAGAAGGCAAGTCTAGTGCCTATAGTTGTGATAATTCCAGCTCCACTAGTGTATATTTAAGTTGTTGTAGTTAAAAAGCTCAAACTTGGATCTTGGGGAGGAGTGAATAATTCACCTCTTTTGGTATGCATTGGTTGCATCTCTCTTTTGGCCATGGATGTGCTTCTGGCCTTACTTGGTTGGGATGAAGAGTTGGCACTATTACTTTGAAAAGTTAAGAGTGTTCAAACTAGGCCTATGCTCTAAATACATTAGCATGGAATAATGCAACATGAATTTGGTCTTATTACATTGGTCTTTGAGACCATACTAAAGATTAATAAGGACAATTTGCGGCATTCATATTTCATAATAAGAGGTGAAATTCTTGGATTTCATAAAATACTAACTCTAGAAAAGGATTTTCCAAGGATCTTTCATTAATCAATAACAAAAGTAGGGGGCTCAAAGACTATTAGATACCATCCTAGTCTCAACCATAATGGATTCCAACTAAGGATTGGCAAATGTTAATTTGATGACTCCACCAACAATGCATGAGAAATCAAAGTTTTTAGGTTGTGGGGAAGTATGGGTGCAAGGCTGTAACAATATGGAATTTAGTGACAAAGTTAGTCCGGCTTACGAAGTAGAGAATAAGACAAAATAGCCTAGAATATTCTAGAAGCTTCTTGGGAAGCTTCCCAACTAGTTAACTTGCGCCCTAAGCAGGTAGTTTCTAGAAGGAAGCTTCTAGAAGCTTCTAACTAGGTTAGCTTGCAAGCCAAGTAGGCGGCTTCTAGAAGGAAGCTTCTTGAGAAACTTCCTGGTTAACTTGGCTTGCACTCCAAGAAAGCAACTCAAGGAAGCTTCTTGAGAAGCTTCAAGGGTCTTGTATGCTACCTATAAATACCAAAGCCAAAGCTCATGCTAGGCATTCGGAGTTTCCCTCATTCAAGTGTCCCAATGTGAGTTTCCATTCTCCTATTTCTCTCCTCCGCTTCGGTCTTTTACATTGGTATCAGAGCAAGAATGGGATGAATGGAATTTATGGACCACCAAATCCACTTTTCCCAAACCATTGGGACTTTCATGTCCAGATATTACCAAAGCATCGTTTCACACAATTCATCACCTCGCGCTTTGGGCAGGATTTTCTACATATGATCATCGTGTCAGAGGAACCCTTGATACTTCCAATTGTAACTTATGGAGAACAATGGACGTGTTGTATCTATGTGTTAATCAATTAGATAAATTGAGGGTACTGGAATAGAGTAGTAGCGATGGCGGCAATACCAGATGTTAACCTTGCAATGCAACAACAAATCAAGCATCTTACTTGATTGTTGGATGAACGAGACCAGCAACGACAAGAACAAATAGATAGAGCACCAGTTCGAGATGGAGAAGATCACATTTGATTTCCAAAACCCAAGGTGTTTAAAGGCAAGAATCTTCCAGGCATAGTGGAGAATTTTGTGTTTGACTACAAACGTTACTTTGAAGCCACCAATCTTCAAGATGAGCGGAAACAAATTCTCTTGGCTTCTAGCCAATTGGATGGTGTGGCAAAACTTTGGTGGCGATTTCGAGTAGAAAGAGTTGAACGACAAATTGTTACACCAATTTTGACATGGGCAGAATTCAAGGATGCAATACTTGGTTGATTTCAAACTATAAATGCCACCCGAGCCACACGAGATAAATTGGTGGAGTTGAGGCAGATTGGTTCAATGAGAAGCTACATCACACAATTTCAGAACATCATCATGCAAATTCCAAATATCCAAGAAGGTGAAGTTCTAGATCGATTTGTGTGAGGATTGAAGTCACGAACCAAATTGGAGGTGACCATGCAAGAGCCACAGAATGTAGAAAGAGCCATGCAATTGGCTGAGCATTTTGATTCCTTGGTTGCGACAACTTGATCTTGACCTTGACCTACACAAAGCCTACCAGTACCACGAGTGGAAGAATCGGTACCAATGGAGATTGATGCTATCCAACAAAGACCACTTGGCACAGCAGATAGAGAAAGATTACGACAAAATGGAGGTTGCTTTTATTGTCGCCAAGTTGGACATCGCATTGTTGAATGTCCACTTTGGAATGGGCGACCTCGACAAGTTGCCCAGATGGAGTTTGTGGAACAGAATGATTAGGGAAACAAAGAATCCCAACAGGAGATTTTGAGCCGCCTATTGTGAGCTTGATTAGTTCCAATGGGATTGAAGGCTCGACCTATGCAAGTTTGCTTCACTTGCAAGGTATGATATCTAATTGGGGTTGTAGGATTTTGGTTGATTTTGGAAGTTCAGAGAATTGCATGTCTATGCAAGTAGTAAAGGAATTGGGTATTCCTATCAAGCCAGGAGATTATGAGAATTGGTTTGGTAATATCTGGAAGGATGTTACACATGATGGACTAAACAGATCAGAAAGAGGTATCACCAAAAGGATACTTCTACTAATAGAGTAGGAATCAAAATATGCTTGAAATCTTTGAAGGCAATTTTGGAGGCCTAAACGGATGAATTAGACCTCAAAAATGTGTAGATTCCTCCTCTCCCAATGTAAGGATAGGCTGGCCTTCCCTCACCCCCTGCTTTGTCTTGTTGAGAGCTTTCCAACAGTAACTTACGTGATTTTGAGATTCCTAAAGGAAGATTCCCTAAAAGATTCCCTCTGGTCAAAGCGTGTTTGATCAACCAGATAGGACCTAGACCAGACATGTCACCCATCCAAGTAATTAATCCAAGGGTGGAGCTTGCTGACATGTCATCTATCTGTGTCCCTAATCCTAGGGTGGAGCTTCCTTGGAGGAGATCCTCTTTATCTATAATATAGAGAAGGTGCTCTCTTGGGGCATCAAATGTTTGAGTGTGCAATCTATGTTTTCTCTCTTTTGTTGTCCTTGGAGCATTACAATGGTATCAAAGCGAGTGTTCTAGTCCAAGAGAGTGGATCACCCCTCTTGGAATAGCACGAACTACTAAAATTGAGTAATTTGAGGTGGAGAACATAGAGTAATTGCTAGACTTAGGAAGGACTTTAGAGAGCGGATGAGATGGATGCACCTGGAGGACAATTTCCCGCACCTAGCTTTCCATTCTGAAACCCATTTCACATCAAGGTTATGTACATCCAGCGTGAGCAGATGAGGGTATTGCTAGTTTATCATTTTGGTGCGGAATTCATGGACAGAGTGATGAACTCACCAAACCCGGTGATTCTACCGGTGGTGATAAATGACAGAGAGTGGGATTTGACAATCTACATTCTATTATGATAATATGGATATGAATGTCCCAAATCCTCTCCCTTTCAACACTCAAGTAGAAATCCGTTATGTAGTGAGGCCAAAAGTGATGTTTAGAGATTTTGTGGTTAGGAATTTTGGTGAGGAGTATTATCAACGAGTGATAGCTTTTGAGGTCCCAATGGTAGTTCCGATAGTTTATGCGCCTTCCAGAGTGATTATATTGACTCTGTATTGAAGTAGACGTTAGCAATTGGGTGTTGCAGGCACCATGGATCCGCAGTTGCAAGAGTTGGTGCAAGGAATCCAAGGAATGTTGAATGAATTTTGAGAGATAAAGATGACCATGGAGACATTACAAAGTCAAGTGTAGATTTTAACAATATGGATTTTAGTGACGAAGTTAGTCGGGCTTACAAAGTAGAGAATAAGACAAAATAGCCTAGAATATTCTAGAAGCATCTAAGAAGCTTCTTCGGAAGCTTCCCAACTAGTTAACTTGCGCCCTAAGCAAGTAGCTTCTAACTGGCTTAGCTTGCACGCCAAGTAGGCGGCTTCTAGAAGGAAGCTTCTTGAGAAGCTTCCTAGTTAACTTGGCTTGCACTCCAAGAAAGCGGCTCAAGGAAGCTTCTTGAGAGGCTTCAAGGGTCTTGTATGCTACCTATAAATACCAAGGCCAAAGCTCATGCTAGGTATTTGGAGTTTTCCCTCATTCAAGTGTCCCAATGTGAGTTTCCATTCTCCTATTTCTCTCCTCGGTTTTGGTCTTTTACATTGGTATCAGAGCAAGAATGGGATGAATGGAATTTATGGACCACCAAATCCACTTCCACCAAACCATTGGGACTTTCATGTCCAGATATTACCAAAGCATTATTTCACACAATTCATCACCTCATGCTTTGGGCAGGATTTTCTACACATGATCACCCTGTAAGAGGAACCCTTGATACTTCCAGTTGTAACTTATGGAGAACGGTGGACGTGTTGTATCTATGTTTTAATCAACTAGATAAATTGAGTGTAGTAGAATAGAGTAGTAGCAGTGGCGGCAATACCGGATGTTATCCTTGCAATGCAACAACAAATCTAGCATCTTACTCGATTGTTGGATGAACGAGACCAGCAACGACAAGAACAGATAGACAGAGCGCTAGTTCGAGATGGAGAAGATCGCATTTGATTTCCAAAACCCAAGGTGTTTGAAGGCAAGAATCTTCCAGGCACAATGGAGAATTTTGTGTTTGACTGCGAACGTTACTTTGAAGCCACCAATCTTCAAGACGAGCGGAAACAAATTCTCTTGGCTTCTAGCCAATTGCATGGCATGGCAAAACTGTGGTGACAATTCCGAGTAGAAAGAGCTGAACGACAAATTGCTACACCGATTTCGACATGGGCAAAATTCAAGGATGCAATACTTGGTCGATTTCAAACTATAAATGCCACCCGAGCCGCACGAGATAAATTGGCAGAGTTGAGGCAGATTGGCTCAATGAGAAGCTACATCACACAATTTCAGAACATCATCATGCAAATTCCAGATATCCAAGAAGGTGAAGTTCTGGATTGATTTGTGCAAGGATTGAAGTCACGAACCAAATTGGAGGTGACCATGCGGGAGTCACAAAACGTAGAAGAAGCCATGCAATTGGCTGAGCGTTTTGATTCCTTGGTTGTGACAACTTGGTCTCGACCTCGACCTACACAAAGCCTACCTGTACCACGAGTGGAAGAACCAGTACCAATGGAGATTGATATTATCCAATGAAGACCACTTGGCACAGCAGATAAAGAAAGATTACAACAAAATAGAGGTTGCTTTTATTGTTGCCAAGTTAGACATCACATTGCTGAATGTCCACTTAGGAATGGGCGACCTCGACAAGTTGCCCAGATGGAGTTTGTGGAATAGAATGTTCAAGGAAACAAAGAATCCGAGTAGGAGATTTCGAGCTGCCTACTGGAAGCTTGATTAGTTCCAATGGGATTGAAGGCTCGACCTATGCAAGTTTGCTTCACTTGCAAGGTACGATATCTAATTGGGGTTGTAGGATTTTGGTTGATTCTGGAAGTTCAGAAAATTGCCTATCTATGCAAGTAGCAAAGGAATTGGGTATTCCTATCCAGCCAGTGTTTGGAAGTAGTTTGATGATGGTGGATGGTAGAAAGGGTTTTGCATTCCGCACCTCACATCCTATTACCTTCAAGATTGGGAAGGAGTATTTGGAGTGTATGAGGTTTGTAGTGGCACCTCTACACTATGATATCATTCTAGGTCTACCTTGGCTTGAACATCATAAGGTTCAATTTGATTGGACCCGACAACAAATTCAAGTACAACACCAAGGTAGAAATTTCCGATTAGGTTGTCTGGCACCTCTGAGTAAGACGTCTAAGAATAGTCAGTCCCAAGATGGGAAGTTTGTTGAGAAGGTAGCCATAGAGCGAATCTGGAAGGGGGATGAGTCCCAAGATGGGGAGTTTGCCAAGAAGGCAACCATAGAGCAAGCTTGGAAGAGAGATGAGTCCCTGGAAGGGAAGTTTGTTAATGAAGCGGCCATAGAGTAAGCTTTGGAGGAAGATAAGTCTGTATTTGCGGTGTGGGTCAAGCCCATTGCACAAGAACAATCTGAGGAGTGCCAAGAGCCTCATCAAGCAATGGTGGATCGGATAGTTCAGGAGTTTGTAGGTGTGTTTCTGGATGATCTTCCAAAGGGATTACCCTCCGATTGAGGTATGCCCTTCAAGATCGAGTTATTGCCAGGGAGTACTCCAGTGAGTAGACCAATCTATCGACTCTCACCAAAGGAGTTGGAGGAGTTACGAACAACACTTATAGAGTTGTTGGAGAAGGATTTCATACAACATAGTACCTCTCCTTGGGGAGCACCGGTACTATTTGTTCCAAAGAAGGATGGAAGACTTCATTTTTGTATTGATTACCGTGGACTCAATAAGCAAACCGTAAAGAATGCATATCCCTTGCCTTGGATCCATGACTTGCTTGATCAACTAAGTGTAGCACATTACTTTTCCAAGCTGGATCTTCGTAGCGGCTATTGGCAAATTCCTATTGAAGGAGACGACGTGCAAAAGACTGCCTTTCGCACAATGTATGGACATTTTGAGTGGAGAGTTCTACCTTTTGGACTCACTAATGCTCCAGCAGTCTTCATGGATCAGATGCATCGGGTGTTGGAGGGACTATTGGATTGGTCCGTGGTGGTGTTCTTAGATGATATTCTAACCTATAGTAGGACAGAGGCAAAACACATGAATCATGTGCAAGAAGTCCTAAAACGACTACGATAGTGGAATTTCTACTACAAGAAGTCAAAGTGTGCTTTTTGGCAGAAGGAGGTTACCTTCTTGGGTCATAAGATCTCATCAGAGGGGATCAAGATGGAAGAAGAGAAGATCAAGGCCATTACTGATTGGCCTACCCCAAAGGATGCTACAGAAGTACGAGCATTCAGTGGATTGGCCAGTTTTTACCAACGGTTCATCCACTATTATGCTCACGTGGCTGCACCATTGACTGACCTCTTGGGAAAGAACTCGAGCTTCCAATGGACCACCAAGCATGAAGAAGCATTCCAGAAGTTAAAGCATATGGTGTCTTCAAGACCCATTCTTCAACCATATGATCCTCAACTACCTTGTGTGGTTGATTTTGATGCTTCTAACTTTGCGATTGGAGCTGTGTTGCAACAAGAATTTCCAGATGGACTACATCCTATCGCCTTTGTGTCTCGCCAACTAAATACAGCTGAAAGAAATTACTCTACTTGAGATCGGGAACAACTTGCAATGGTATATGCCACCAAGGTATGGAGGCATTATCTCTTGGAGAAACAAGTGATCATGCAAACTGATCACAAGCCATTATTGCAGACCTTACACTTGGAGCACATGAAGAGTCGGCATCATCGATGGGAAGAGCAACTCCAATTGTTTGACATCAAACTTGAGTACGAACCAGGTCGGTTCCATGTCATCCCCGATGCTCTATCACGACGACCTGATTTGAAGGATCTTTCTCTCATCACGGCGGCAATTACAACGGTGTCCATTGACCCTAAGGTCCATAATGAGTTTCAATCAGCTCTACAACAAGATCCCTTCTTCCAAATGGTACACGGTCGTCTGACAGCACACGACAAAGAGTACAACACCTTCTCCTTCAAGGAAGACCTTTTATTCCATGAAGACCAGATCTACGTTCCAGCCAAAGGTGATCTTTGACTTGTGCACCTTCAAGAAGCCCATGATTTACCAATAGCTGATCACATGGGAGTGGACAAGACCTTGGGCACCCTCCAACGCCAATGGTGGTGGCCCAACATGACACGAGATGTTTGAGACTTTGTTTGATCATGTGAGAGTTGCCAACGGAACAAGGCCAGCAACCAGAAGCCGAGTGGACTCTTTCAACCACTCGCCATTCCATCCGCTCGTTGGGAGCATGTGAGCTTGGATCTCATCACATCCTTGCCAAAGACAAAACAAGGACACACCGCAATTGTGGTGTTTGTGGATAAGCTTAGTAAGCAAATCCACTTGGCACCAACCTGTGATAACGTGGATGCTCCAACCTTAGCGCAAATCTACTTTGACAATGTCTTCAAGCATCATGGGATGCCATGTGTACTCATCTCCGACCGTGATCCTCGATTTACCGGGAAGTTTTGGCAAGCACTCTTCCAGATACTCGGCACCAAGCTTGCTTTGTCCACGGCCTATCATCCTCAAACTGATGGACAAACCAAACGCGCCAATCGTACATTGGAGGATATGTTGCGCAGCCTTTGTCAATGTCCACCATACCAACTAGGATGAATGTCTTGCAACTGCAGAATTTGCCTACAACAATTCCAAACAGGCAAGTATTGGATTTTCTCCTTTCTTTCTCAATTTTGGCCAAGATCCGCTTGTTCCAGATTCTCTTCTTGCTCCCCCTCCCTCTCAGGTTCCTCATACTTCTACATTCTTGACCACTATATCCCAATCTCTCCAACAAGCCAAATCTCACCTCCTTGTTGCTCAGAATCGCCAAAAACAATATGTGGACCATCATCGTCGTGATCTCACCTTTGAAGTTGGTGATAAAGTCATGCTATCCTCTAGTAACCTCCCTCTCCCACTTGATACCCAAGTTTGTAAACTTGCTCCTAATTGGATAGGACCCTTTGATATTGCCCACATTATCTTTCTTGTTGCTTATCGACTTGCCTTACCTTGTCACATGCGTATCCATCCTATCTTTCATGTTTCCAAGTTAAAACCCTTTGTTCCTAACCCTTCTTCCTTTTCCTCTCGAGTCCAACCTCCTTCTTCCTGTCCCTATCAATGATCATGAGGAGTATGAAGTTGATCGTATCCTTGCTCGTTGCCATATTCAACGAGGCCGTCGCCAACATATGGAGTACAAGGTCCTTTGGAAAGGGTATCCCCTTCATGATGCCACATGGGAACCTCTTTCTCACCTCCAGAATGCACAGATGGCCATCAAGGAATTCAAAGCTTCACTGGCGACGAGGACATCACCAACTAGCGGCGGGAGAATATGTAACAATATGGAGTTTAGTGACGAAGTTAGTCGGGCTTACAAAGTAGAGAATAAGACAAAATAGCCTAGAATATTCTAGAAGCATCTAAGAAGCTTCTTAGGAAGCTTCCCAACTAGTTAACTTGCGCCCTAAGCAAGTAGCTTCTAACTGGCTTAGCTTGCACGCCAAGTAGGCGGCTTCTAGAAGGAAGCTTCTTGAGAAGCTTCCTAGTTAACCTGGCTTGCACTCCAAGAAAGCGGCTCAAGGAAACTTCTTGAGAGGCTTCAAGGGTCTTGTATGCTACCTATAAATACCAAGGCCAAAGCTCATGCTAGGCATTTGGAGTTTTCCCTCATTCAAGTGTCCCAATGTGAGTTTCCATTCTCCTATTTCTCTCCTCGGTTTTGGTCTTTTACAAAATGCCTAGCTTGAGCTTGGCTTGAATATTTATAAAAAACTTGGGTACAAGATTCCCAAGGAGGGTTCTATAACAATATGGAGTTTAGCGACGAAGTTAGTCAGGCTTACAAAGTAGAGAATAAGACAAAATAGCCTAGAATATTCTAGAAACATCTAAGAAGCTTCTAAGGAAGCTTCCTAACTAGTTAACTTGCACCCTAAGCAAGTAGCTTCTAGAAGGAAGCTTCTAACTAGCTTAGCTTGCACGCCAAGTAGGTGACTTCTAGAAAAAAGCTTCTTGAGAAGCTTCCTGGTTAACTTGGCTTGCACTCCAAGAAAGCGGCTCAAGGAAGCTTCTTGAGAAGCTTCAAGGGTCTTGTATGCTACCTATAAATACCAAAGCCAAAGCTCATGCTAGGCATTCGGAGTTTTCCCTCATTCACGTGTCTCAATGTGAGTTTCCATTCTCCTATTTCTCTCCTCGGATTTGGTCTTTTACATTGGTATCAAAGTAGGAATGGGATGGATGGAATTTATGGACCACCAAATCCACTTCCACCAAACCATTGGGATTTTCACGTCCAAATACTACCCAAGCATCGTTTCACACAATTCATCACCTCGCACTTTGGACAAGATTTTTTGCATATGATCACCATATTTGAGGAACCCTTGGTGCTTCCGCTTGTAACTTATGGAGAATGGTGGACGTGTTGTTTCTATGTGTTAATAAATTAGATAGATTGGGAGTGGTGTGATAGATGAGCAACCATGGCGGCAATACTTGATGTTATCGTTGCTATGCAACAACAAATTGAGCACCTTACTTGATTGTTGGATGAACTAGATCTCCGACAACAAGAGCAGGTGGAGAGAGTACCAATTTGAGAAGGAAAAGATTGGATCGGATTCCCTAAACCCAAGGTATTTGAAGGCAAGAATCTCCCAGGTGTAGTGGAGAATTTTGTGTTTGATTGTGAACGTTATTTTGAAGTTACAAATCTACAAGACGAGCAAAAACAAATTCTCTTGGCTTCTAGCCAATTGGATGGAGTAGCAAAGCTATGGTGGAGATTCTAAGTGGAGCAAGCCAAATGACAAATGGTTACACCAATCTTGACATGGGCAGAATTCAAGAGTGCAATAATTAGTCAGTTCCAAGCTATAAATGCCACACGAGCTGCACGGGATAAGTTGGCAAAGTTGAAACAGATTGGCTCTATAAGAAGTTACATCATGTAGTTCCAAAACACCATCATGCTAATTCCAGATATATTGGAAGGTGAAGCTCTGGATCAATTTGTGAGGGGCTTGAAGGCAAGAACCAAATTAGAGGTAACGATGCGAGAGCCACAACACTTGGAGGAAGCCATGCGGTTGACCGAACGTTTTGATTCCTTGGTGGCAACAACTTGGTCTCAACCTCGACCTCCACAAAGCCTACCAATACACTACACACAAGTGGAGGAGCCAGCGCCAATGGAGATTGATGCAATTCAACAAAGACCACTTGGTACGGCAGATAGGGAGAAATTACAACAAAATGGTGGTTGTTTTTATTGTCGCCAGTTGGGGTATCGCATTGCTGAATGTCCACTCAAGAATGGACGACCTCGACAAGTTGCCCAAGTGGAGGTTGTGAAGCAGAATGATCAAGGAAATGAGGAATCCCAATAGAAGAATTCAAGCTGCCTATTGGGAGCTTGATTAGTTCCAATGGGATTGAAGGCTCGACCTATGCAAGTTTGCTTCACTTGCAAGGTATGATATCTAATCGGGGTTGTAGGATTTTGGTTGATTTTGGAAATTTAGAGAATTGCATGTTTATGCAAGTAGCAAAGGAATTGGGTATTCCTATCAAGCTAGTGATTGGAAGTAGTTTGATGATGGCGGATGGTAGAAAGGGTTCTGCATTCCGCACCTTGCATCTTGTTACCTTCAAGATTGAGAAGGAGTATTTGGAGTGTATGAAGTTTGTAGTGGCATCTCTACACTATGATATCATTCTAGGTCTACCTTGGCTTGAATGTCATAAGGTTCAATTTGATTGGACCCAATGCCAAATTCAAGTACAACACCAAGGTAGGAATTTCCGATTAGGTTGTCTAGCACCTCTAAGTAAGACACCTAAGAATAGTCAATCCCAAGATGGGAAGTTTGTCTAGAAGGTAGCCAGAGAGCAAACCTTGAAGGAAGTGGAGTCCCAAGATGGGAAGTTTGCCAAGAAGGCAACCATGGAGCAGGCTTGGAAGAGAGATTAGTCCCTAGAAGGGAAGTTTGTTAGTAAAGCAGCCATCGAGCAAGCTTTAGAGGAAGATAAGGTTATATTTGTGGTGTGGATCAAGCCGATTGCACAAGGCCAATCTGTGGAGGACCTAGAGCCTCATCAAGTAATGGTTGATCAGATAGTTAAGGAGTTTGTGGACGTGTCTCCGGATGATCTACCAAAGGGATTACCCTCTAATTGAGGTATGCCCTTCAAGATCGAGTTATTGCCAAGGAGTAGTCCAGTGAGTAGACCAATCTATTGGCTCTCACCAAAGGAGTTGGAGGAGTTGCGAACAACACTTACAGAGTTGTTGGAGAAGGACTTCATACGACATAGTACCTCTCCTTGGGGAGCACCGGTACTATTTGTTCCAAAGAAGGATGGAGGACTTCAATTCTGTATTGATTATCGTGGGCTCAATAAGGAAATTGTGAAGAATGCATATCCCTTGCCTTGGATCGATGACTTGCTTGATCAACTAAGTGTAGCACATTACTTTTCCAAGTTGGATCTTTGCAATGGCTATTGGCAAATTCCGATTGATAGAGAGGATGTGCAAAAGACTGCCTTTTGTACAAGGTATGGGCATTTCAAGTGGAGAGTTTTACCTATTGGACTCACTAATGCTCCAGCAGTCTTCATGGATCAGATGCATCGGGTGTTGGATGGACTATTGGATTGGTCAATAGTGGTGTTCTTGGATGATATCTTAATCTATAGCAAGACAGAGGCAAAACAAGTGAATCATATGCGAGAAGTCCTAAGACATCTATGACAATGGAAATTTTACTGCAAGAAGTCAAAGTGTGCCTTTTGGTAGAAGGAGGTTACCTTCTTGGATCATAAGATCTCCTCAGAGGAGATCAAGATGGATGAAGAGAAGATCAAGGCTATTACTGATTGGCCTACCCCGAAGGATGCTACAGAAGTACATGCATTCAATGGATTGGCCAGTTTTTACCGGTGGTTCATCCACTATTATGCTCATGTGGCTGCACCATTGACTGACTTCTTGGGAAAGAACTCGAGCTTCCAGTGGAACACCAAGCATGAAGAAGCATTCCAAAAGTTGAAACATATGGTGTCTTCAAGACCAATTCTTCAACCATATGATCCTCAACTACCTTGTGTGGTTGATTTTGATGCTTCTAACTTTGCAATTGGAGTTGTGTTGCAACAAGAATTCCCAGATGGACTGCATCCCATTGCCTTTATGTCTCACCAACTAAATACAGCTGAAAGAAATTACTTTGCTTGAGATCGGGAACAACTTGCAATGGTATATGCCACCAAGGTATAGAGGCATAATCTCTTGGGGAAACAAGTGATCATGCAAACTGATCACAAGCCATTGTTGCAGACCTTACACCTGGAGCATATGAAGAGTCGACATCATCGATGGGAGGAGCAACTCCAATTTTTTGACATCAAACTTGAGTACAAACCAGGTCGGTTCCATGTCATCCCTGATGCTCTATCACAACGACCTGATTTGAAGTCTCTTCCTCTCATTGTGGCAACAATTATGACGGTGTCAATTGACCCCAAGATCCAAAACAAGCTTCAGTTAGCTCTACAACAAGATCCCTTCTTCCAAATGGTACATGGTCATCTAACAACATGTGACAAGGAGTACAACACCTTCTCCTTCAAAGAAGGCATTCTATTCCATGCGGACCGGATCTATGTTCCAGCCAAAGGTGATCTTCGACTTGTGCGCCTTCAAGAAGCCCATGATTTACCTATTGCTGGTCACATGGGTGTGGACAAGACCTTGGGTACCCTCCAATGTCAATAGTGGTGGCCCACCATGACACAAGATGTTCGAGAATTTGTCCAATTGTGTAAGAGCTGCCAACGTAACAAGGCCAACAACCATAAGCCAAGTGGACTCCTTCAACCGCTTGCCATTCCATCAGCTCGGTGGGAGCATGTGAGCTTGGATCTCATCACATCCTTGCCAAAGACAAAACAAGGACACACCGCCATTGTGGTGTTTGTGGATAAGCTTAGTAAGCAAATCTACTTGGCACCAACCTGTGATAACGTGGATGCTCCAACCTTAGTGCAAATCTACTTTGACAATGTCTTCAAACATCATGGGATGCCACGTGTACTCATCTTTGATTGTGATCTTTGATTTACCGGGAAGTTTTGGAAAGCACTCTTTCAGATACTCAACACCAAGCTTGCTTTGTCCACGGCCTATCATCCTCAAATTGATGGACAAACCGAACGTGCAAATCATACATTGGAGGATATGTTGCGTGCCTTTGTCAATGTCCACCATACCATTGGGATGAATGTCTTACCGCTATAGAATTTGTCTATAACAATTCCAAATAGGCAAGCACCGGATTCTCTCCTTTCTTTCTCAATTTTGGCCAAGATCCGCTTGTTCCAGATTCTCTTCTTGCTCTCCTTCCATCTCAGGTTCCTCATACTTCTACATTCTTGACCACTATATATCCCAATCTCTCCAACATGCCAAGTCTCACCTCCTTGTTGCTCAGAATCACCAAAAACAATATGCGGACCACCATCATCATGATCTCACCTTTGAAGTTGGTGATAAAGTCATGCTATCCTCTAGTAACCTCCCTCTCCCACTTGATACCCAAGTTCGTAAAATTGCCCCTAATTGGATAGGACCCTTTGATATCACCCACATTGTCTCTCCTGTTGCTTATTGACTTGCCTTGCCTTGCCTTGTCACATGCGTATCCATCCTATCTTTCATGTTTCCAAGTTGAAACCCTTTGTTCCTAACCCCTCTTCCTTTTCCTCTTGAGTCCAACCTCCCCCTCTTCCTATCCCTATCAATGATCATGAGGAGTATGAAGTTGATCGTATCCTTGCGCGTCGCCATATTCAATGAGGTTGTCGCCAACATACGGAGTACAAGGTCCTTTGGAAAGGGTATCCCCTTCATGATACCACATGGCAATCTCTTTCCCATCTCCAGAATGCATAGACAGCCATCAAGGAATTTGAAGCTTCACTGGCAACGAGGACGTCACCAACTAGCAGCGGGGGAATATGTAATGATATGGAGTTTAGCAATGAAGTTAGTCAGGCTTACGAAGTAGAGAATAAGACAAAATAGCCTAGAATATTCTAGAAGCATCTAAGAAGCTTCTTGGGAAGCTTCCTAACTAGTTAACTTGCACCCTAAGCAGGTAGCTTCTAGAAAGAAGCTTCTAACTAGCTTAGCTTGCACGCCAAGTAGGCGACTTCTAGAAAAAAGCTTCTTGAGAAGCTTCCTGGTTAACTTGGCTTGCACTCCAAGAAAGTGGCTCAAGGAAGCTTCTTGAGAAGCTTAAAGGGTCTTGTATGCTACCTATAAATACCAAAGCCAAAGCTCATGCTAGGCATTTGGAGTTTTCCCTCATTCAAGTGTCCCAATGTGAGTTTCCATTCTTCTATTTCTCTCCTCTGATTTGGTCTTTTACAAGTTCCTTCTAGGAGCCACCTTACTTGGAGTGCAAGCTAAGCTAATTGTTTACTTGGCATACAAGTTAAGCTTGTCGTCAGCTTGGCATACAAGTTAGTCTATCCTTGGAAAGTTCCTAGAAGCTTCTCACCAAGAAGCTTTATGTGTACTTCCAAATACTCTATCCACAAGTTTTCTCAATATTTTCTAGCACATTCTTAGGCTAGTTCTATTTCTTTTGCTATACGTAGCTTAGACTACTAACTCATTAGCTTCTACTAACTTATTTGCTAACTCCATATTATTACATGTGTGATAGTTGTTTGAGAGGATGGCATATGGTATGTTTGACTCCTTCTCTCATGATGGTTCCTCCTGGACAATGGTTATGTTCTCGATGTACTTGACCTCTCGCTGTTCACTCCTTATGTGATAAAGATTACAGACAAGCAACTAATGATAGGCTTGATAGCACCCGGCCTCTTGATCTTTGCACACCATAGGGCATATCACATACTTGGAATAGATGGCTATTTGGAGTTTGAGTGACCTAACCACCAACTGGGGAACAATTGTAGGTCTTTGGAGTTTGTGTGTGACCTCTATATGAGTTATGCTTCTATAATATATGATGTTGACAATAATATATGTTGGGTAGCTCTATATATACAATAACTATCACTACAATACCAAAGCTAGTTGCTCAAACCTTGGAGTGTTAGTCTTGGTAATCATAGCTATAAAAATAGTTGCTCAAAGACTACTTCATGGTGGTTAGATTTTGTGGTAGGGTTATTGATCATAGTGTTAGATCTACCATTAGTCACACCATTTACACCATCAATTGGGTTGTCAAACGTTAGGGTTGGATTCTTGACTGTTCCCAAGGGGTATACCTTCAAAGTGCAACTCTAGAGAATTTATTTATTTGTTGTTAAGCTTTCAAGCTCCTAGTTATGGTGGACAAAGGCCAACAAGTCTCACTTGGAATCTCCTAGCTAAATTAAGTGTAGTTTGTAGTATAATTAGAATATGTTGGAGAAATTATATTGAGTTGAATTTTGAATTTTTTATCCAAATTGAGATTATGAACGATTGATTATTGTGGGTCTTTGGAGTTTGTATATGATTTCTATATTAGTTGTACTTGTATAGTGTATGATGTTGACCGGGAAGTGAAGTATGTTGGATAGTGATGAATATATACATAGTGGCGTAGTTAATATTAGAGTATATAGGTCTTACCTTTCAAAGAGAAATTCATTCATTCCATTCAGATGCTAGTTGCATAATCACGAATTTTTCATTCATTCCATTGAGATGTTAGGTGCATAGTGAAGAAAGCTTGAGCAACAAGGTCTTGACAGTATACATCGAGAGTGATATTAGTTAATTTTAGAGTATATAGGTATTACCTTTCGATGAGAGATCTTTTAGTGTTCCTTTTGCGATTGTAGTGCAAATTTTCATCACAGTTTTCAATAACCGCTAACAAAAATGGGTGGCCGAGCCACCGAGGTCACAGTACAAATCACTCATGGTGTAATTCAACAACACCGACAAGAAGGGAAGGAATTGCCTTCTCATACAAGAAAAAGGATAGGACCGGAGATTAGTCAGGAGATTGCCCACGACGTCCCCCTGAAGAGCAAAAGGGTAAGCAAGGGGCAGCAGATCGAGAAGCTAGCTCCATAATTAGTATGAGGAAGATCACCAATCCCTTCATGATAGATACCAACCCTTTCCCGGTGATGCCTGACCATCAATGGTCCGATGCAACTAAACAGCAAATATATTTCTCCGAGACACTAACGTGTACCAGGACGGATCGTCTTTACGAAAGCCGAACATGACCTGCACAAGTACTGTTGTTGACCTGTTTGCCTTGTGTAACGGTTTGTCTTCTGCTCTTCTGAATTTCATAGCTGTGTGTAGATAGCATTTGGCTATTCGAGCAACTTCAGTGACGATAAGTGTGTAGAAGGGTTAGGCTTATTCTTCTACAGCTGATTGTCCGCGCGCCACGAAATCGTTTTGAGACTATGCATCTTCTTGTTATGACTGCTTTCTTGAGATGTTGTGGTTTCACGAGTAAGACATTACGGTACATAGAAGAATCTAGGAAGAGGTATCTGGAACATCCATGCGAGAAGCAGGCACATCTTGAGATCACACTCTGAGGACAGCGTAAGTTGGTCCAATGTTTTGGAATTGTGGTACACACTTCTCACAAATAGACTATTGGAAATAAGCGAATAAACAAGCTTAGAAATAAATGACGATCTGCACCCCAGATTGTTGCTCCCTCGTTCTCCCGTATCCCAGTAGCTCATTACTCTGTATTCAGTGCTTTGTGTTGCGAAATTCGGTTTGTTGTATTACTCCACATGAGAGTAACTCTATCGATACACTACACGAGAGAACTACATCGATGCAAGTTCTTCTATCTTTTGAACCTTGAGGACCTTGATGCGACAGTTCAGCCCGTCCCCGGAATGGTTGCAAATCTTGCGATCACACTTAAAAGGTTATTAAGTTCTAAAGATTCGCAGGAATCGATCATCAAAAGCACCCTAGCGTTTCCCGCGAAAGAACGAAAGCGAGACAGCACGCCAGTTGACTAATCGATTGCTCTTGCGTTCGTCAAAATCCCTTTCAAGATCAGACTTTAACATTCGCTTTCATTTGCCTCCTCGACACTAATAAATGTTATTGTCTGCGTGGTTCTTGTTGTCCGTTATCAGAGCGTTCGTTATATTCGTTACACTGACAGACGACTTTTTAATCGGAGGAGAGCATCGAAACGTTTGCCTTGTTTTCTCTCTGACACTGAAACAGAGATCTGTCAACGAAGGTAATCGATAGATTTCAAGTTGCTGATTTGTGTAATCAAATCCCTAATTCCATCATGAGTGCGTCAACCAGACTACGTTTCCCGATCGGGAATGTTATGATCTCATCCATTTTGATCGCGGAGCCCCCATGGCTCGCTTTGCCTAGGAGTGCTGACGAGCTTTGATCATGACCTCAGTGCCATTCAGAATACTCAGATCGGATTCAGAATGGCCTCAGAGGTTTTGATCGGAGCTAATCTGCACAAGGGATGCCATGAGCCCTCATCGCGCTTCGACTTGTAACAAAAACGTCCTTGAAAAGCGAATCGACGGGACTGAAAAGAGGAAAATAGGAAATGCTCGTACCCATTCACTGCCTGCATATGCTGTGATGCATGCAGCTACGAGCTCACGCATGTACTCCAAAGAAGCAGGAGCTTCTAGTTTCGGTCATCAAATTGAGAAACAGAGCGCTCCGCTCTGCTTCACAGATCGATCGTTATCGTCGACGGAAGTTACAGCAAAAGCAGGCCAGCCAGGGTTCGAGTACATTAAGGTCCCGAAACCACTGCTGCGAGCAATTCTACACCTTCAAAGTCGAGGACATACCCATTGTTGAAAATTTGATCCTGACTCTAGATGTCCTCCAGCCGATTCTACCGACCGGAGAACAATTGGGAGGTCAATTCTTCAGTGCGCACCCCGTTAAAGCCCCGAAGTCTGCTCTCTCTGCTTGCTTGTTGTCGCCTTTAGAAAGAATCAGCATCCGGTGAAGGAATAATAGGATGAATTAGGGTTGCGGTCGGGCTCTTTACTGCTCAATTATCCGTGTTCACGCAACCTTGGGGTAGCAGTATGACTGCCACTAAGGTACTGAAGTTCTCGGACAGTGCGAATCACGGCCAAACTTTGCAGCCGAAAAATAAGCAGGGCATCCAAGTCAGATTTTTCAGAGCTTGGTGATAGTCATGGGTCTCGATAGATCGCATCCGAACCTGGATGTGTCGGGCACAGCTGGGATCCAGCTCAGGGTTACTTATAGTTTTGCTGAAGTTCACTCGAAGTACAGTGACGGGACTTTGTTTGGCAGGCGGACGGCTTACAGTGCGTACCGCAGCCTCCTGACACTTGCGGTGGTTAATCCTGCTTACCGGTATGAAAGCAGCAGGGGTATATGAGGACAAACTTGAACAGTAATGGATTTCATCTGGATCGAAGACCTGCATTCCCTCCAGAATTTATCTATTTACAGTTACGATGACTTCTATAATTTCGATCTACTTAAGTGTAGTAAAACAGAATTATAACGGGTTCAATCGATCCAGTGATATCTAGGCGTAAGAGAACAAATTACACAATTCGATGCTACCGTACTTTAGTCCCATTTTACCCTTTGTAGGTCTTCCCATCGGTGCTTTGACCCTTTGTATTACCCTTCTAGGGCTCGATAATTCTTCCCGTCCTCTTTCCTATCCTACGCGCGTCCAATGTTCAGAATTGTAGAATTCAGAATTTCTGGAAACACTACCTACGACCTGCTCGGGCAATTGTCGTAGCTCGCGTTGTTATGATTAGCTTCTGATGCGTAATGATCTCGAACAACCAAGCAAATTCATTCGCACAGCCAATTTGCGATTCTCCACCAGATTGGCGCGGATGACTTCACCAAAACGGTATCAATTTTCTGGCAGAAGACCTGGACTTCCTGTCTTTCAGCTTCTAGAGGTAAATTGTCGAAGTGAACGAGAACCACCACGGCTTGTGTTTAGGGTCACTGGCAAACGCGAATGTTTTGTGAAGCTCGGACAATCTGTATCAAAATGTGATACATTTTATTAAGAGAAACCACAGAAATCTTTTGTACGTAACCGAACAGATTAAGCATAAGAATGCATCCGTGGGAATTTGTACATTGGTGGTCGTCCGGGAGTCCTTCAGTAGTCAGCAGATCGACTCTCACTTCAAGATGAATGGGGCATCTCGTAAGCCAGTCGCTCACTAGAAGGCCCTCAGCATTTCTCCGAGTAGGTAGGCAATCTGTGTACTCTGCTAAAGCAGTGATCTATGTCCAAGTTCAATTTGTAGAAGTCTTTCAATGTCAGTCTCTTTGTCCGAAGCCAATGTCTTCGGCGGGTATCGGTCGACAACAGTGCCCTCCTTGTCAACCAAGAATTTAGTGAAATTCCACTTGATATCATATCCACCCTTTTGACTCTTGAGAAATTTGTACAACGGATCGGCATGTTCCCCGTTAACATCAATCTTGTCAAAGATTGGAAATCCAGCTTTATACCTCGAACAGGCAAAGTCTTTGATTTCGTCGTTGGTTCCGGGCTCCTGTCCGCCAAATTGGTTGCAAGGGAAAGCTAGGATCTCAAACCCTTTTCCACTATACTTGTTGTGCACCTCCGTCAGGTCCTTGTAATTCGAATGTGTCAAGCCGCACCCTGAAGCGACATTCACGATGAGTAGAGCTTTGCCCTTGTAAGTGCTCAAATTGACGTCGTTGCCAGAAGTATCCCTAACGGTGAACTCGTGCACAGTCTTCTGAGCGGGTGGGCTGCTTTCCATGACTGAAACTGAAGCTGGAAAACAACAACCTCCACTCAGCAATCGCCGTAAAAAGCACTACATCTCAATAGCGCTTCGAATACTGGAAAGACACTCAATTGTAAGCTTGAATCAAACACGTCAGAAGGAGGTGCCGAATTATTCCGTTGTAGAGTTTAGAATCATCCCCCCAGCTTCAAGTCACGGTAATCTACTAACACCGGGTGTCCTCTGCCAGCAAGTTATGCTCAAGGCCAATCATGGAGAAAAGGAAGAAATCGATCGTCTGATTCATTCTTGAGTAAATGGGATACTTCCCTTCTTGAGCTGCAACTCCAACAACTTTTCAAGGGAAGGTGTTCAGACCTCATTTTGCTGCTCCTCCTTAAAACATGATCACTCCATTCTGGGATTTTCATGCTTCTAGTTGCTTGTGCACTACTCTCATATGAGAGTCCAAAGCCATAACATTCGGACACGTCATCAGGCCAGCACTTCAAAATGCTTGAGAAACACAGAGGTGGAAAGATTAAGCCCACTTAGGAGAGATGGAATGTCAAACTAAGCCGAGTAATTAAGTACCGCCAGTTAGGGACTAATCGTCTATTTACAGGTCCAAACTCAACTAAAAGCCTATCTATCTATATCAGCTTTGTTTTTGCCCCCTTCCAAGGCAAACCTTTATTTGTTTAAGAAGATATACATAAGCATTGATCACCTATGTTTATGTACTCAATTAAATTTACTCTTCTATCAAGTATGATTTATTATGAGGAAATTCCAACCTAGCTACTTATGTTATAATATATCTATTTATATTATCTTCTAACATACGATTTGCTATCTACATCATTTCTTTCGGGTAGAGTAAGTGACTAGAATACCCTTTTCTATTCTTCGTTAACCGCATTACCTTCTTGTTTTCATTTTCCATGCTTATTTTCTTGCTTGAATGTGTGAGAGTCCATTGTAGCTTGTAAGGGAGAATTCAGTTGTCTCATCCTTATGCTGACATAGGAAATAGCTTAAGATTTAAAACATTGGCAATCGCTCATCATTGATTATAGCTTTGCTATCCATCTTCCCCGTATTTTCCCTTTCTTTGTGATAAGTGCATGCTCCTCCTTTGCACGATTGGGTAAAATTCACTCGATTTGTTTCTTTCCCTTCATTATTATTGTATATTTCCATCTTTCTTTTTGAGGAGCTGCATTGAGCGCATGTTACTCCTTTGCACCAGTGGGCGAGGTCTTCTTTTTTTTCCCCACTTTTCATTCGCTTCCTTTCTTTTGTATAATTGTCGAATTTGAAAGTGAACCATATGTGTTTTGTCTACCTTGCTTTGAGGGCGTGTGTATTCACCTTTTGAGTCATCTCCTTTGTGTTCAATGTGTCCAATTGGAAACTACCTTTTGTTGCACATACTCTCCATTCTTTCTTGCTTAATTCTTGTGTTCAATCTTTCATTCTTTATTAGGGGCTTGAAGATCCGTAGCTCTATATTCCTCCTTGGTTATTTTCTTCTCTTATTCATGTAGTTATTAATCATTTCTATCTTAATCCTTTCTTTGATTTGACAAGTATTATATATAATATATGTTTTATAGTAATTTGGTTTGAAGATCCACTTTACAAAGCAAAGCAATATCCAAGTTAGCCCTTTTCCGGCAATTTCTTTTCAATTCAAATTCTAAGAAGATAGCTTGATTTATTGAATTTCTTTGTTTTCCTTCCTTTTGAATATTTTTTATTTGCACTTTTGAGTTCCTAGCCTTCCGTTTGCTTCTTTTCAATTGAGTTAGTTTCTTTATGTTTCTTTTATTTTGCTTTATTGTCTCTATTGGGTTATTTCTTTCTTATGAAGTATCTCTTATGATTGCAAATTCTTCTAATGTTATTCCCTCATTTGTCCGCCTTATCACGATATTATCTTCATTTTCTTCAGTATTCTTCCTCCATTGGATCTTCTAAGTAGCTTCTATTTAAACTTCTTTTTGTTGGACCAACTTCCGATAAGACAGTGGTCCCTAATCCATTCTTGCTTTTCATTCTTGTTTGCTTTGTTTTGTACTATTTAGAAAATATTTCCTTTTACCTTCCTTCATTATTTGGTCTTTTATCTTCTTCATTTTTTGATTTGGTTGAGAAAGAGTACTACCATCTTTCTAGTACATTTTTCATGTGTTGTTTAAATGCGCTAACATGTTCTTTAATTTTATTGTACTTCTATTTAAACATCTTACAATGTCTAATTATGCTTCATTGAAAACTTTATAATAAGAAATACTTATATTTTGGCGTCTATTTTTTTATTGATATCTCTAAACAATCTTCTACTCCAATTTCTCAAGTCACAATTCTGAGACATAATAATTTAAATTGAATTTTCAACTCCATCTCTATGCGTGCATTCAAAAATGTATTTCGGTCTATTGGGAGTATCGTAACCAGAGCTTATCTATAATACCAAAGATCAAGCGGAGTGTATACTATTCTAGGATAATGTATTCCCAAACACAAGGCACACCTTTCCCACTGGTCCCTAATTATCAAGGCACTTGTTGTAATCTTGGTCTTGTTTGAAACCACCTAATCAAGGCTATCTAACAAGATCATGACAAATGTCTTTGTATTCAAATAGTTATATACTTAAATAGGGAACTGATTTGTTCACCCCATATTTTGATATTTCTACATTCTCCGCCAAGTTGGTAAAATCTTAAATTAGCAGATGTTCAAACTCGTAGCAGTGGCACAAACCTGAGTACTAGCTGCAGCTGTATTTGGAGGTTGTGGAAATATACAACCCAGTTAAAACTCCTGCTAATCTAAGACTCACTTAACTTGGAGAGACATAAGGAAATATCAAAAATGGATGCATAAATATCAATTCCCTAAATTTATGAAAATTCTCATGTTTCATGTCCTACTTTAGATAGATGATATAGTTTGATTAGTGAGATTAAAATTTCAAATTTGCATCTCAGATTGATAGTTTATATACCAAGAGCTCTCATGAGCGCAGGTAAAATATAGGGATCGTCGAACCGCTACCACAAAGGAAGTAAAGCAATACCTGGCACAAAGAGAATAATTATAATGCATGTTATGTCATAGTTTAACTCTCAGGATTCTGCTGATGAAATGATGTTGATGACATGATTATGTTTTTTATTGTACTTCGAACACAATCGATGGAATTGAAATTAGAAAAAACTACTAAATTTTGACTCTAAGTCATCATGAGGACAAACATAAATATCTAAACTGATTCAAACCCCAATAATATATAATAGAAAGTAATACACGCATTTTCTGAACTTCCTTCATGAATATTTAAAAGAAAGTAGTAATATACACATTTTCGGAACTGATTCAAACTCCAATTAATATACACATTCTCCGGTTAGTCTCCGGATATCTAGAGATTTCACCTTTGGAGCACTCTATATTAAGCATAGTTTTTTTGGGGGGTCCGGTTTTCTCCCCATGTGGACTATATATTGCCGGAGGGTTTAAGATTTAAATTTCGCGGGCTCCGGAAAAATTTTGTTCGGATTCTTACGGGTGAAATGCTGGAATCCAAAACATAATTTACGGGTATCTAAAATCGTGACTCGAAGTAATTTAGGGGTTACGGAGATTTTATGAACTTTTATGGAGGTGTTTTCTTGTCTACGTGTTTCCGTGATATTTCATTTCCCCTGACAGGCATAAACCATATTTAGGGTACGTTTATTCAACTAAAGGAAAAGGTACTGTGTAGTAATTAAAGTTACAGCCACTGTATTATCTGTGCACCAGACGTCAGGTATTAAATTAAACAGTTCAAAATTACCATCCTATGTATTAGTGATTAGGTTTAACAATTCAAGATTGCGTATTCTCGGTGTTAGTGATCGCATCCTCTGTATTAGTACCCTCCATAGCAAATATTCTTCTGATCATCTAAAAGAAGTTTTGATTCATACACTTGTAGTTTGAGGGGTGTGTGTATATATACTTACATATACATATAGGTGTGTGCTTACATTATTTCATGGCATAGTGGGTTGTATTCCTTATGTCAGTAGGGTAAGTGACCTTCGATGCGTAGTCTTACTAGAGCTGTTCGCCTACGGTGTTTGCCGGTGCTAGCTATAGTTCGTATGCGTATCAGTATCAGATCTCATAATCACCTCACTTCTGCAAGCTTGTCTTCAATGATATTTGGTTTTACTTTGAAGGAGGTTGAGATGTCAGATACAGATTCTGTTAAATAAAACCCAGATTACCCTTGACATCTAGATCGTAAGTAAGAAGCTCTCATCACTGTCAAAGTCTCACCTGGAATTTAGAGAATGCACACAAGACTTTGCCCGACGTAGAAGTTTAGGTTTAGGGTACAAGGATTATTATATCACAATGAGATTCTCTTGTGAAAAATATGACAATTGACTCCAAGATGATGACTTCTTCCTATGAGATACCATGTTGAACATGAGATATCCAGGGTTTAACATGAATGTTTTCAATTCACTAGCTAATCTAATCTTCAGAATGTGTGTTACTGGAACTCAGGATCAGTACAACTGTAGACGACTCATGTGGCCCTAAATACTCTAGAAATCTTAATCCAAGGCCATCGCATCTCCTAATATGACACACAATGTTTGAGATAGAATGCACAATGTTTAAACTTCAAAGAGGACTAATCTGCATCTGCCGATTCCAGATCAACAAATCCCAGAGTATTTGTTTCAAAAGACAACTTCAGGCTCCGAAATCTTTGGACTAACGGATGCTGGTTATAAGCATTGGCTGTGTCACCTTACCCACGCTTGGACATATATCCGAACTTTCCCCTTTAAGATCGGAGTCTCTAGTCAAATCAGCCACTTGGAAGCCAACAGAAACATTACAGCAAATTCGCTTCTGTGAGATAGTAATCCCCTTTTCAACAGGCCAACTCAAGACAAATCGTGCAGTGTGATCGCCATGCCCTGCAATGACGATTGAGTCACAAGGGGCTCTTTAATAGCCTTACTGCAGGCGGATGGTACCGAGGCAAGTCACACTAAGCTGGGGCTTCTTCTCACTGTACTTGCGATACTGGATGATACTCGATGTGTAAAGTCAAGTTGCTCGCGGGAGGAGTTGCGGGGAGAGTGTGGAGACGGGAGAGGGGAGGGAGAGACGTGAGTCAATTTTGATAAAATCTGAGTGCTCTCTAGCATGTAGCCTTCGATTCGAGTGAATAGACTATTCTCTTTGTTTTTCAATTTCGGTTCCATTGGCACCTAGATTGAAGACTATGGAGAATGGAGTAGAAAGTTATGAAGTTTTTTTAGGGTTGAGAGTGATCATTATACATTGAGAGTGATGGGTTGTGAATTTTCATTTCTATTCTCTAGGTTTTCATGATTAAGTTCCATGGGAATTTAATTTAAAAATTTTGGAGACGGAAATTGAAAGTTATGGGAGTTTATAGATTTTAGGGTTGTGAGAGAGATTGTTTTCTTATGTGAGTTGGGATGTGAGAGGTTGTGGTTTTGCAGATATGGGGAGATATGGAGAGGAGTATCATGTGTTACTATCATTATTCTTGTGTTAACCATAGCTACACCTTCCCATGTGGGGTTGCCTAGAGCGGGTCGGGATACACCATGCCCGGTGTGTCATCACCGCTTTACCTCGCAAGGGGTAAAGACCCATGTGGGAAGGATGCACAAAGACTATGATTGGACCACTTGGGATGTCCACGTGAGACGAGCGACCACATCGACAGCAGTGACACTCGGGATTACGCACGCTTCTTCTATACCTTCGTTGATCGTTCCAGGGATACCGATCGAGTCGTGGGAGTGGTTAGCTTCTCAGGCGGGTTGCATTTTGGGGTTATTTGAGACTAGTTTTCCATGTCCATGTCTATTCCATAGGCTACCCCGCACACTCCATGATGAGGCTAGACAGGCTTTTCGCCTACCACTGGATCGTTTGGCACGTGATTCCTTGGACGAGTTAGCGTGGTTCCTATTCCTCCTACTCCCTCGATGTTGTCTTCGTTATGCTAGAGGGGGACGTGCGGGGCATAGAGAGGTGGCGGCTAGATTTCGTCGAATCCGAGCGGGGGATTGGGCAGCCCTTCAGGAGGAGTCTGTTAGGGCTACACGATTTAGGAGACAGACATCGCCACAGGATACCATAGATTCCACTCGATTACGACGATGTAGGACATTGGGTCAGGTGGGAGAGTTTAGTAGAGCAGCACGAGCGCTACACCCTCTGTCTATAGCGAGTCCTACTGATGAGACCATCTCTTCCCTACGCTCATTGCATCCTATAGCAGTAGAGGGACTACCACTAGAGGTCTTAGATTATCAGCCTGAGCAGCCTTTATGTCTTGATAGGTCGCTATTTGCACAAGCATTGTGCACTGCCCCTCGCCTTTCCTCAGGAGGCTTGTCAGGGATGGTTTATGAGCACCTTAGAGATTGCTTCCAGGTAGATGATCCTTCTAGTGGTTTTACCGAGTTGTTTCAGGTGGCTGCAGCAGTAGCGAGAGGAGATATTCCTATGTCTCTTAGTCGGGTCTTAGGTGCTAGTCAACTTCTCGCGATCGAGAAGGACACGAGAGGCATTAGACCGATTGCTATTGGAGAGATCTTTTTGCATTTGGTCAGTCGTACCATTGTCCTTCAGCATCGTTCTCACTTTCGACAGCACCTTAGTCCACATCAGTTTGGAATAGCTACACTTGGAGGATGTGAGGCTATATCTCTAGGCATTAGAACACTCCTAGATATCCATCCGGAGTGGGTCGTCCTACAAGTGGACATTGAGAACGCTTTTAATAGCGTCTCACGTGCATCCATCTTTAGAGAGCTTAGGGAGGCTGGTGGATCCTTGGCGAGTCTCATTCCTTTTGTGCGGTCTTTTTATGGCTCTCCTGCTTCCCTTTACTACCAGCATGGTGGTTCACAGGAGGGAGTCACCGTCTTGGAGTCAGCTGTTGGTACACGTCAGGGAGATCCTTTGGGGGGGCCCTTATTTGCCATGGCTCACTTTAGAGCTCTCCTGTCTACTACTTTGGCCATGCCCGGTTGTGTATTTCCATCCTTGGCAGATGATACACACATCGTAGGCCCTGTAGATCAGATTAGGCAGGCCTTTGACTACTTGACTACCGAGCTACATCTAGTAGGCTTGAGAGTCAAGGTGTCAAAGTGTAGGGCATGGTCCCCTTTAGGTATCCCTCCCCACCTTGAGCTTCCAGAGGGGTGTATCACATCCACAGAGGGACTTCGTGTTCTTGGAGTGCCAGTAGGATCGGAGGATTTTGTCACACGCTTCTTGGACGCTGCCCTTGTAGAGGATGTTCTCCATGTGGATGACCTTCCATTACTAGGAGATCCGCAGGTGGCATTTGGTATACTCTCTTCCAGTATTGCTCGTCGACCATCCTACCTCATCCGTATAGTTCCCCCCTCATCGTCCTTCCTATCACGTCTGAGAGCATTTGATAGGAGGATTATGGGAGTCTTTGGTGATATTATTGGACTAGGGACTTTTGAGTGTGTGACAGGGGATTTGGCACGTAGACAGACGGCTCTACCGATCTCATGTGGTGGGGTTGGCTTGCTTTCTATGGAGGAGATGGCACCTATAGCGTTTTTGGGTAGTTGGGCTCTCTCGGCACCCCTACTTGCCTCTCATTTTGTGGTTGCTGATAGTCCAGTTTTGGAGACTTATGTGATAGAGGTGGAGGGAGGATCCTTTTCTCTCCAAGTGTTATTGCGGCAGACGAGAGATAGTCTATCTCCACGAGCACGAGAGGGTTTTCCACCGTTTGCTTCACTATTGTCAGATTGGACTAGAGGTCTACAGTCTTCCTTGATGGAGCGACAGTGTGAGCATACGCTACATTCTCTCTTAGTTGACTCGTCCATTCCTCAGGCTACTAGAGCACGTCTACGCTCTTGCTCCGGCAAGGGTGCAGGCTCGTGGATCCTAGCTCGACCATGCATTAGGGCTTTCCGACTCGCACCGGCTACTTTCTCTACAGCGATGAGGTTTTGCCTAGGTTTGGTCCACCCATCTGCATCTTCACTACTCACTTGTGAGTGTGGTTCTACACTAGATGCAGCGGCGGTCCACATGACACGGTGTCCTTTTGGAGGACAGAGGATAGCTACCCATGATGCCATTAGAGACATAATGTTTGCTATGGCACGAGAGAGTGGATACTTGGCTTGGAGGGAGCGTTCGTATGCATTGCAGACGACACGTGTCAGGGCAGACTTATACTTGGTCCGAGATGATCAGGTGACAGTAGCGGATGTCGTGGTGACGGACCCTACGTGAGATACAGTTTCGGAGGGAGTGATTACCCATCCCCCTGGATGGGCGGCGAGTGCAGCAGCAGGTCGCAAGGTCTCCAAGTATAGGGGCATTTAGCGAGGTCACCTCTTTGTTTCTCTAGCCTTGGAGTTATATGGAGCGATGGACACGGCATTTGACACATTTGTCAGGGAGTGCACGAGAGCTTATCATGTTAGGCGGCAGGGGGTACCACTCTCACTCTCATACTTTGTAGCTTACTTTAGACAGCGTGTATCCATTGCTCTACAGAGGGCAGTGGCTGGTGCAATCCATAGGAGAGCAATCACATTAGGTGATGTTTCTTTGGATGCTCCAGTTGTGTGTAGACCGTACGAGTTGCATAGCTCGGATATCTTAGGTGCGGTAGGGCAGATTTCTCATATAGACTCTATAGGGGCTTAGCCCCATGTTACCTTTTTTGTCTCTCCCTTGTACGGCTTGATGGGGTCTTCCCATCCTTCATTTAAAAAAAATAATTTAAAAAATAATAATAATAATAATAATAATAATACGGAAAATCAATTACGACAGCCATGTATGAGACTCATGTGAACAAACTGTGAAAAGCTTCAGTGATGAGTAAGATTAACTAGCCTCAAGCTAACAACGATCCGTAAAGCTCCGACTAGGTGTTAACTGCTGAATCATGACGTAAACTCCTCTAGATTCAAATATAATCCAAAGCTTACCGAGGGGATCGAAGGGCAAACAAGAGCAGGCTCCTCGGACAAGGGGGTCGGCAGCAAATCTACGGATGTAAAGCCAAAGGTCAGATAGATGCAATTCAGGATTTCCTCATGACGGCACGCTCTCACACCGTGAAACACGTTTGGCAGTCGAGCATCAAATCAACATCACTATCAACAACAATACGCAATTCCTCAATATCGGATCTAGAGAAGGATCGTGATTCTCGATCACAAGAAGATATTCAATTGCGATAGAAGTAATATTATTCAAAGTATTAAAAACCTGTGGATACAAATCAGTATCACAAATTAATATTTCACTCCTTGGCATGATACACACCATGTGTTCCACGCATATCAAATTAGGCATGCCTTTGACCACTTGACTACTGAGCTACATCTAGTAGGTTTGAGAGTCAAAGGTGTCAAAGTTCAAGGCATGGTCCCTTTAGGTATTTCTCCACACCTTGCACATCCGGAGTGGTATATCACATCTACATATGGACTTCGTGTTCACGGAGTGCAAGTGAGATCCAAGGATTTTGTCACACACTTCTTCAATGCTGCCATTGCAAAGGATATTATCCATGTGGATGAACTTCCATTACCAGGAGATCTGGAGGTGGCATTTGGTATACTTTCCTCTAGTATTGCGTGTCTACCGACTTACCTCCTTCGCATAGTTCCACCTCCTTCCTATCACATCCAAGAGCCTTTAATATGAGGATTATGGGAGTCTTAGGTGATATTATTGAACCAAGGACATTTGAGTGTGTGATTGGAGATTTGGCACCTAGACAAATGGCTCTACCGATCTCATGTGGAGGGGTTGATTTGCTATCTATGCAGGAGACAACACCTATAGCATTTTTGGGTAGTTGTGCTTTCTTGTCACCCCTACTTTCCTCTCATTTTGTGTATGTTGATAGGCCGGTTTTGGAGACTTATGTGACAAAGGAAGAGGAGGATCCTTTTCTCTCAAGCAACTGACTAGACAAGCATGCAATGACCTTCCATCTTTTGCTTCACTGTCAACAGATTGGACTAGAGGTTTACAATCTTCCTTGATAGAGCGACAATATCAACATATGTTACATTCTCTCTTAGTTGACTTGTCCATTCCTCAAGTTACTAAAGCATGTTTTTGCTCTTGCTCTGACAAGGATGCAGGCTCTTGGATCCTAGCTTGACTATGCATTAGGGAATTTTGACTTACACTAGCTACTTTCTCTACAACAATGAGGTTTTGCCTAGGTTTGGTCCATCCATCTGCATCTTCATTACACTTGATGCAACAGCGGTCCATATGACACATTGTCCATTTGGAGGAAAGAGGATAGCTACATGATGCTATTAGGGACATAGTGTTTGCTATGGCACAAGAGAGTGGATACTTGGTATGGAGGGAGCATTCTTATGCTTTGCAAATGACACATGTTAGGGCAAACTTATACTTGGTCCAAGATGATTAGGTGATAGTAGCGGATGTCATGGTTACAGACCCTCTGCGTGCTACTGTTTCAAAAGGAATGATTACCCATCCCCATGGATGGGTTGCAAGTGCAATAGCACCTTGCAAGATCTCCAAGTATAGGGGTATGCAACAAGGTCACCTCTTTGTTCCTCTAGCCTTGGAGTTATATGGACCAATGGACACGATGTTAGATACATTTGTCAAGGAGTATGCGAGAGCGTATCATGTTAGGTGTCGGAGGTATCACTTTGACTCACATATTTTGTAGTATATTTTAGACAACATGTAGCCATTGTTCTATAGATGATAATGGTTGGTGCATTCCATTGGAGAGCAATCACGTTAAGTGATGCTTCTTTGGATGCTACAATTGTTGGTAGACCATATAACTTGCTTAGAATATCTTAAGTGCAATAAGGTAGATTTCTCAAAGCGACTCTATTGGGACTTAGCCCCATTTTACCTACTTGGTCTCACCATTGCACAACTTGATGGGGTCTTCCCATCCTTTGTGTTTTCTACGTGGTTGCCCTTTTCTGTCAAATCAGTAATCTTTCGGCCGGAAACAATGACCTAGATCGATGATCAGCAAAGTAAAGGCCGTGAAGAAATATAAGGTGTAGAATCTTATGCAATTCACATGGCTCTTTTGGGCTCTGGCGGCCCACTAAAAGACAAAGTATGGCAATGATAATTCTGACGGAGCTCATGCGCATGTCAAGTCTGCTTGACGTTCAAACCCTCAGCTGGAGCTTATATGTCAAGCAGCTCTAGCTCCATTTGAGTCCCTCAAATGGGAGACTTTCTAGGATAATGGGTTGGGTGATATAATGGGCAATAGAAATTTCAAATGTCCTATTCTATGACAGGTTCAGTTTTCCTAAGAGCGAGCATATTGACTTTCCAAACAAACACATCAAGGTTCTGATTTTTTACCTTCAAGATTGATCAGATATGTAATATGTCATAACTTTTTCATTTATGGAGGTGTTGGGCTATTCTATAGCTTGAATTGAAGGTTATACAATGCTTTTCATTTATGATTTAAAATTGAAGACAATAGATTAATATTGCTGTGACATTGGTGAGATGAAATTTCTCTATCAAATTAAACTTTTCCATGTATATTTTTAAATTTTGTGCAGAAGAATGGAAGAGATTGTACAGCATGGGAATGTTTCAGGAGCTCTTCCACCTATGGAACCAAATACATTGGTGAGAGATTTGCAAGCTCTATCCAAGAAGAAGCTTGGTGCAAAAAAGAAAAATTCAACATCAAAGGATGCTCTTGTGAGAGATATGATTTTGACTATTTTATATGTAGATTGGGATACTATTCCAAAATAATAGTATGTTGATTATTTTTCTACTGTTATCAATTGTGTTTACAAGTGTTTTTGTTCCAAAGAAGGCTAAAGTGGAGTGGATTTCTAGTCATGTGAGGCTTTTTTTGGATATGTATGAAGACATTTATTTTAATCATTGTAACCAAGGTACCATAAGTCAAGATCAGTGGAAGGTGTTTGCTAATAGGTTCAGTAGAGCTATCAATATAACACCACCTTATGAGCCACAGATTCTCAAGAACAAGCTTGATGGTCAAGTTAAAAAATACAAGGTTGAGAAAGGAAAACAAACCATATGCACAAAACCAAGTTCATAGGAGTTCTAAGAACAAATGCACAGAATTAGAGGTGGTTCACCCCAAGAACAAGGCATTCCAAGAGCATGTGATGGTTGTATTAACACTTCAATAACTAGTGAGAGATGGTTTGTAGACTTGACTAATGAAACTATTGATGGGAGTGAGGAAGCATCTCATATAAATTAAACTAAACAACCATATATGGATGTTTTGATATCTGATGATGAGAAAAAAACACCACAGGTCTCTACACCTTCTTTAGAGACAATTGGTAATCAGGCCACAATCAATCCCAAGACAAAAGCTTGTGCTGAACCTAGTGTTGTTGGGCAACGTAACAAAAAGCAAAGAGTATCACAAGAAGGTGAAGATGGAATGTAGAAGTGTGTGCTTGAATTTACACAAGTAGTGAAGGAAGCAAATGAGAAGAGATCCTTGTAAGAAGATTTAAATTTGACTTGATGATGGTTCAAGAACAACGCAAGATGGATTTAATGAGCCAAATGCTTGAACTGAAACGTATGGAGCTTGAAATCTTGAAAAACAACCAACGTGGACTGCCATCTTGAGTAAGTAAATACCTTCACTCTCAAACTACATTTGCTATATCTAGATGAGCATGAGTACTTTTGAACTGCTTGTACAAAGCTGCTCTTACTAATTCACCTCTAGTTGTACTCCATTTATCTGCTGCAGATCTTGGGAGTGGCAAAATATGTGCTCCGTTCATACGTTCATCCACTACATTGACATCAATAGGTAATGGCTCTCCTTGTTGAATTGCAAAGTTGTGTAGGACTGCACATGCAAGTGTCACTCTTGGAACAACTTCCAATTACATTGGACAGTCCCTCAGTATGCTCCATCTACCTTTCAATTGACCAAATGCATTCTCCACACATACACGTGCTTTTGATGTATGGTTGTCAAATACATTCTACATAGGTTCTCCTTGATGTGAATGTCAATGCAAACATTTCAACAACCATTAACGTAATGGATAGGCTCTATCTCCAAGGATCAATGGTGGAATCACTTGTATTGTATGGTTTTCTTGTGGCAAAATGAGTGTTGGCTGAGTGAGAGTTGTCACTGATTCCATTGCCTGATATAAGTTAGACTTTTATAAATGTGTATCGTGAGTACATCCAGGCATTGTATAACACAAGTCCCAAAACCGAAGATCCGTATCACAAACACCTTGTAGCAAAACAAAAAAATACTATAGTGTCTATTCCTATAGTGTTCAAGATAAAATCTCATAGTCTGTTTGATTCTCAATTTGATACATGTACCATCTATACAACCAATGATTTGTGGAATCCCATAGATCTATGCAAACTTTGACATACTCTCAATACATTTTGCTACTGTAGGATATCTGATGTATTTAGAGTATATTTCATCTTTGTTTGTTAGTATCTTGACTATAATTATAATGTACTTCACTATAGTCGATTCACCAAGACAATACAGATCACTAAGAGTTCTCAATGGTGAATTCTGTGCAAATCTGTGTAAAACTATAGCTACACATTTTTCTAACTCCACTCTTTTTCTAACATATAGCCATTCGGACATAGTAGGCACATGTGGTTCAATCTCATTAACCAATTTCTTAAAACTTTGATATGACATTTGGTATCTATTTCTCATATGATTGTTTAGAAAGTCTGAATCCATTGACCATACTTGCTTGTGAACAATCTCCCACCATGTGTATTGTCTTGGTATCACCCAGATGTCTCTTGGTATTCCTCTTTGAGATAGCAAAAAAAATATTATTTGCCATCAAGAACCCGCTCCAAAACTCGGGTGTAATATCTTCCTCTTGTTCAGAAAATGTTTCTCCCATCAACAATGTGGCTTAATTCCATGAGATTTTCTATTTTGGACTCCATTAACTATGAAAGCATGAGATAAAAAAATGGAGTATGTGAAAGCTGAATCCAATGAACCTTTTTATGTTCAGAAAGAGTGTGAGAGGCAAAATATATAGACATGTGCAAGTCCCAAACTCCTTACTTGTCCTACCCTAATGGGGAAACTGGTTACATGTTAGCACGAGTTAATAATCCAAAGTGACCTATCATCGCAAGAATATTTATGTGGGTGACGAACGTCCAAGTTACCTTTGCACTCCCATGGACATAAAGATACTCTTTCCGTCAATGCTTAGACAGCTAACTTACGTCAACTGCCGGACATCAGCGAGCCATTTGAAAGCTAACTTACGTCAACTGCCGGACATCAGCGAGCCATTTGAAGTGGCCTTCTGCCTTAGGGTTGCACGTTGTAGTTCAGATCTACCATCTAAGGCACAATGAACGGTGTGGGTGCACGTAGAACATGTACGTCAACTAAACGGAATCAGTGTTCGGAAAGATTTTCTCGGGACCTGTCAGCTTACCGGTTACAGCTTGAAGCGCAGGGTTTTTCGCAAGTTCACAATAATTTAAAGACTTTTCCAATTTGCACGAATATTTGTTAAACTCCCCTGCTTAAACGGCAATTCTCATGATGCCGGAAACATGCCGGGAAGATTCCGCTAATCACCAAGGACAGAATCTTGTTGTGGAATTCGTAATTACCAGGCGTAAACCTTCGTTAATAGCTGTTTAGAAGCAGTATTGTAATTAGTCTTGCTAAGCCGGTTAAGCTAAAGTAACTTTGGACAGTGAACTTTGGTTGGAACTTAGCGCAGAATCTCTCCTCTTTTCCTCTCTTCGTCGGGCCTCGGAGGTCGAAGTCACGGAGTAGGAGAAGTTTGATCGAAATCCTTGATCACAAGCAAGAAGCTTCAAGAGGTGTGGATCCCCGGAGACGAAGATGGTGAACGTTCCCAAGACGAAGAAGTCCTTTTGCAGCGGCAAGGCGTGTAAGAAGCACACTTTGCACAAGGTGACGCAGTACAAGAAGGGGAAGGATAGCTTGTACGTGCAAGGAAAGAGGCGTTATGACAGGAAGCAGTCAGGGTATGGAGGTCAGACGAAGCCCGTGTTTCACAAGAAGGCGAAGACGACCAAGAAGATTGTTTTGAGGTTGCAGTGTCAGTCATGTAAGCATGTTACACAACATCCAATCAAACGATGCAAGCATTTTGAGATCGGTGGAGACAAGAAAGGCAAGGGAACGACTCTGTTTTAGAGAATTAGGGTTTGGCCTTCTTGTGGTGGTTATGTGGAATTGAGACATGCTCCTGATCGGCTGGGGAGTAGTGTAATGTTTCACCTCGCGACGCAGATCAGAGAGAGTAGGTGTATTTTGGAATCAGCAGGAACAGGCTTAGGGGACTCATCTCTTGCTCTCTTTATAATTATCCCCATGCGTCGACTCGAGAAATATTTTTGGAGTCACACCAAGGGACAGGTATAGAACATACTCGTCTGCACTTCCTTGGTTCTAATCCTAATCCCGTCTGGAAGATTGGGTAAGACTGTGCAGACCTTAAAGTGCAATTAAAGTGTATATTGGGTTGTTAAGCATATACTCAAATATAATTGAACGGAATTCACATTATAGACCGAAGCGTCTGTTTTCCATGAACATTCGGGGCTTGCTCGCTGTGGATGATGGCGTCCTTATATTCTGAAGATTCTTGTTACTCGTGATTCGTCAATTGCTCATCATACTTACTGAAAGCGCTCAAGTCTCTTCCCATCCTACTTTATCACGCCCGAATTCCCCTACTTTGACTTGCGCGAATTACTGCACACGCCAGAGTGGATCGTTGCATAAGTCTATGTTTCCGGAGAGTCAGGTCCAACTTCAGATTCCTCTTTCTGTGAAAGAGGGATGCTTCTAGACTGGTCATACATTTGCAACACTTACTAGGTTCCCATCACATATCAGAGTCAGATTCAGTACATGTCAGACGTGGTGTGGAACCTGGGTTGTTTACAACGGGTTCTGCATTTCATTACGCAGTATGTAGAGACAGCGGGACCTGGTTCTCTACTGCTTCTCTGTTTATTGATCTGGTCTGAAGATCTGCATTGAAATCGGTCGTCTCAGGTATTGCTTGGAAGTCGCTTTTAGGTTTTACCTCGCTTCAGATTCTCGTGACGTCAATTTTGTCGGTTCAAAGTTGACCTCACCTTTACTCAAGCAAAATGCCTGCAAGTTGGTGACTATTAAAACCTACATCATGGTTCTGTCAAAGATCGCGGCCAACTTTCTCTGATGTGTTTCATTCAGTGGTTTCTCTGGGACCTACAATTCATTTTGCACCGAAACACACTGTATCAGATCTTTCGTACCGATGTTTGGATCACATGAAATGCCTCCCTTGCTCCTAAATAAATTGCATATCAAAGAAATACTTATGTCTTTCTTCAGCTCATTTAACTAACACTTTAAATTTGCAAATGCACATATTCATCCCTTGTCTATTGTTTTCATCGCAGCTGATGCGATGAAAGAATGAAATGAATAGATAAGGGATAGGCTGCGACGATGACCATTTCTTCTCCATGTTTCTTCACTGTTCGTTCACTCACTCTTTCGCCTACTGCCGAGCAACTACTGTTGCACACTTTGTCTTCAGGATTGCCTTCAGGATCTCATTCCTGCAATACTGACCACGATTTGCAGGGAAATTTGATCCATCCCCTACCCCGCTCCCACTCTTCAGGCTTCGATCCAGGTTGGTGTTCTCTTCTTCTCGTACTTGCCACTGCATGCTTCGCATGCTCTGCATTTGCACACTTCCTTTTCTTATTTCCCATGCATCGTCAATTGTATCGACTCCTACCGCTCTTCAGGTACGTCGAGGACTCCTCACTGCCGCCTGGTAAGAACACTACTCGCCTTTTTTCGGTAATCAGCGCTCATCACCTGCATGCTGCTCTTCCTACCCACATTTTGCAACTGTTCAGTCCCTGATCTACACACCCTTTCCTCAAGAGCGGCACTTCTCATAAACAGCCAAGTTTGCCCTGGCAACTGATGATCCATATATCCGTATCCGAGGGAAACTGGAGATTACTTTCATTAATTACCTCGGCAGGGGTGTGGTCATTAACGACGTCGTGCAAACGACTTCATCAATGACTTCATTACTTTTGATTTTCTTTTGAACTTATTCGTGCATAGTGACGACGTGACAAACACTATCCCGTCCGCTTACACTTCGCTCTTTTCCCTTTCTCTCCCACCTACTAGTAATGTTTAATCTCCTTTCACTTTACCAGTTCGAGTGACTGATGGCAGAACGGAACTCTGCTTTGCTTCTGTTTCACCTTTGTTTTGTTAGGGGATTGCTCGTTACTTGCCATGCTATTGCCATTTGTCATGCTATTATTATTTAGAGATGCTGTTATTAGACGCACTTTGATATTCGCGTCTCTGAGACTACATTGCTTCTTCCCTTACTCGGGTCGGCAACTTGAAGTCATTCGTGGGTGCGCATCCCCCTATCTTCGAACATCTTCTGCATACCCTTGTTCATATACATCGCTTGCAAGCAGTTGTCAGGATATGTTCATGACCTCACAAGTGTCCGATCAGTGCAAACGTTAGACAGCACGCGATCAACCATAGAAAGATTGTGAGAGCTGTGGAATTTGCTTGAATGCTCAGACCAGGTAATATCTGGTATCAGCAGCCATGGTTCTTCCGGATGGGTTTCTGTGACTGGACTGGGTCTTAATGATCCTTTTCCCATGCATGCTTACCATAAATGTGGATTACGTAATCCATGTTCTGAGTGTGGCGTCAAATCACCTCACAGCTTCTTCTTTTATAGTTTTTGCTGGTCTGGATCTGTTTTTCTCTACGACTTGTTATCTTAGTGGATTAACAGCATGAACGGCATATCTTCGGTTGGAACGTAGCTCATGGGACAAAGTATGATCTGTGGGGGAGTAGTATGTAAGGTACAACGAGCTGCGCTTGAAGTTCAAGATCTAGCAGCGCCTTTTGTCGCTATTACGGTGAATAACTCTTCGCTTCAACGCAGATCCTGGCTGCTGATATTTGTGACAACAACATCTACGTAGTAGCATCCGTCTGCTTCTTATGATTCTTATTTATGAGAGGTTAGTCAGAGTTAGGTTGACAACTTAGTGAGTGTTACTCAAACTATCTAGGATAATAGAAACCTTGACTTGAGAGGTTGCATCTGCCACGACCGGAAAGGCTTATTTTGCGAGGAAAATAAACCGTTCCGGTCTTTGTCAGGTTGTTTCTGTTGCAGCATGGATGGAATTTGCATTCTCCGCACTTGCATTTACATCATGTTCAAGAAGCTATTGCTTCGGATACTTTCTAGCCGCCATGGGGATCTGCTGACAGACTTTCTTTCGAGTGCTTCACGAAAAGTTATATATCTGTTCTTCGAGAGAATCTACAAACTAGTTTAATGTCATGATTTGCGAAATGTCATGATCTGCAATTAATATGACATCAGCTCTATTATCATAAAATTGTATTTTCTGTTCTGAGTCGTGATCTATTTCAGTGCGGAGTTACCGGATATCCAAAATCCGTGCTGCTTTGTCGTGTCATCTTCAGACATTTGAGTCGAATGTATGAGGGAACGTGAACACGTACTATACATCAGGTGCCCTGTCTTCATAACGAAACTGACAAGTCTACAAGTTCAAATTCAGACGAGGAGATGGATATGCCCCACTTCTCCTTGACGATACTACAGCGGTTGTATTAAGTGTCCATCCTACTACATGATTAGAAGCGATAAGAAGTGGGTAGTTCTTAAATGTTCAGCATGGACTTCGGAGGAATTCGGGAGGCAAATCGTGAAGTTAAGCGTTACCCTATTCACGACGAAATTTGGAGACGTGTGTCATTTCTGGAACAGAGTGAGTGGAGCACAAAAGCATGCGTACAGTGTATTTACGGAATACTTTTAAGGTGGACTTTAAAAGGCCGGAATCTTCTCCACTCTACCGACTCTTGTGAACATAATCTCATGGTTTTTAACAAAAGTTTGCTTGGCCTACTTTACAGAATCCCCACCTTATCTTGCTAAAGCAGTTCTTGTACCAGAAGGAAAGGAACGTTTGCATAGGTTGTCGGTCGCTAATTGTTCGACTTATTGTCGGTCTTTTGTTTCTCCGGAACTTCCACCTTCTCAAACGCCACACAGCAATCTACTGTGGTAGTAGTTATCTTCAAGTGAAACATGTAGCCAAACGCTCCTTAGCTGAAAAACACCTGTGTGTATCCGATGTTGTCTACCAACTTCCTTGTCGAAAGCGGCTAAGATTCCTCTAGGACTTGATATTAAACAAGAAGAATCTTCAGTTCGTCATATCAGCTACACACGACACCCCGCTGACTTGACATGCAATTTATCCATTCAAACAGCCAACGCAAGGTTTCGAATATCTCCTCAGAAAGGTTTAGGTGGTAAAGCTTTTGAAGTTCTCTGGTTCTTCTTTCACGGACAATGAAGACGAAGTTCCATACCATCAAGGATTTCGTGTGGTTCTAGACTCTGATCAATCCATGTAACGCACCGCCAGCGTTTCGAGTGATCTTCACCAGATATGAACGTCAATTTCCTCTTTACGCATATCTTTATACATCGCCACTTGTTCCGCTCACTTCCCAGCTTGGCAATTCTCTTACTCTTTATTGCAGGTAGCTATTCCCGTCACTTGGGAGCTCAAGCAGCTGTAATACGAGCCATTGATAGGTAGAGCACAATTGGGCTTTTTGCCTAAAAAATGGAGCTCTTACAAGATAAGGGATCACGAGGAAAACAAGGAGGAAACCTTTACAAAGTCCTAGTAGTATTTCATGAGCAAGGTGTGACAATTGTTTACTGATCCACACGTGATCGTTATCCTAGACTCTGAGAAAAGATATACGAGAAACTTGTGAGAAGACTTGTCAAATCCTTGGCAGACCTTAAGACTTGCACGTTGAAATAGTGCGTTGTTTCTGAAGGTCTGATCTTTATGAGGTGTCAAATGATCCCCACGTGATTGTTATCCTGAACACCGCAAGAAAGACTTACGAGAAACTTGTGGAAACGACTTGTCAAATGCTAAGCGGACCCTAGGACTTGCATGTCGAAATAGTGCATTGTTTCCGAATTCCGATCTTATTGAGGTGCCAGTGATTCTCTGCATTATGTCTCTATCATTACAAACCTGGTGGATTCTGACTAGATGGGAAGTCTGGTCGTTGACATTTGCTAGCTCGTTCTGCATGTAACTCGGAGGTCTTCGATCTCCCGGTTCTTACTCATCAAAGTCTCCATCCAATCAATCAAGTGTATTAAAGTCCGAGAACGCATACTGTTCTCAAATGGAATGGCTCCACCAGAACCTTCAAAGCAGTCTACACGACCTACCTGTATAACTACGGGGTATTCATTCATTGCAGTTCATTTTAAGCTCTTCGTATTCTGCATAACGTCGTGATTGCTCGTCATGAGATTCTTTGATCTTAAAGCGTTATGATCTTTGATGTGTTTGATTGCTGTCTCTTTTTCCTTGCTGCACTTAAGCTTCGGAAAGCTCAAAACCAGCCTCTGATAAGACGGGATAACTTCCTTGATCGAGCGAGCGAGAACAGCCAGAATTTGAGGCCATCAAAACCATATTGTTTGTTTTAGTCTCTCTCATCTGCTTGCTCTCCTCATCGGTTTAGTGTAGAACATACGTTGGTGCATGTATGCCCAATACTCCAGTCTCCTTTGTCATCATTCCAAGCACGAGCTGTAATGAATCTCATCGGGCTCATGTAGATTATAATGACAATTGAACTCGGATGTGAATACTGCCTTTATTTATTGTAATGCATTTACAAATATAGAGTAATTTTGAGTGTTGCTTGTTCCCTATAGATTATTTTCGTTTCCAGTGCAATATGCTACACATGACCACATCTCATACATTAGGACATGAAGATTTAAAGACATGGAGATATTAAAGAGGATATCAAGGTAAATTTTAGAGGAAATGTCGTTTGTAATAATGGATTAATTTTGAGTATTTCCTATTTCCTATAGAGTATTTGCCTTTCCAATGCCAAATGGTTATTCATTACATCTCATAAATTAGGACATGGAGATATAAAGATATTCCCCTAAATTTTAGAGAAATGGATAGTGTGATTTTGTTAATTTCCTTTCACGGATGACCTCTGAAAAGAATGGCTTTATATCCATAACCACCTCTTTGACAATCCAATACGCTTATCCTAACTAGAGTTGGAATCTTATATTGTACCTAGACAAGGCATGATCCACAATGAAAGAACGGAAAAAGCAAAACTATTTATACCGTAACAGATAGTCTCGTAACAGATGAGGCAGCTCAGGCAAACTCTTGAGAGAACTTGATTTGAAAGGCAACTTACCACGACTTTATAAACTGACATAAGTATATTTACGAGAATGTCATTCATCACCTCATAAAACTAACGATAACAACCTGAGATAACATTGAAATTTGCTACCTAATGGTTTCAAGCTCAACGTTTTGGAAACAGAATTTGTACTGAATCTACCGTGAAAAATCTGATTAATCCAAGCCAGGTCATATTGTCCATTTCTAGTAGTTCCGAGGTGTGATGCTAACTAGTCAATCTATGCCAGATTAGTTGAAACGTCTTCTGAATCAATACCATTAATTAACGCGTGATTAGCCAAAATCTCGTGAGACACAAACAAAGAAGCTAGGGTCTAAAGATCCAGTCGAAGTACAAACTGCTCTTACGAAAGGAAAATGCATCACACCGCCAGACCAAAGAATTCAACAAAGCTGAAACTACGATTTCGCTCTTAGAGCACTTTGTACTTTGAATCGTACAACGCTCGTGCACATGCCTCGTACAACATAACCGGATTCCATGCTGGTATGGTCCAGAGATGCCAATCTTTTCGATCTTTTTCAGGGAAAATGTCTTCGTACTTAGTTTCACCTACTTCGACGGAAACTGCAAATTTTTCAATTCAAATTTTTCGTGCATCGCGACGTGACGGGACATCGGTGAATTATTAGTCGGTCATGCAAACCTGGCTCATTGAACTCATTCAAAACCCATTAGATACGAGAACGCTGGAAGCTGGGGCATCGTGTGCCTGAGTTGAATATTACATGATATTAGAACCTTTTATTTCTTTAAACTAAGTAACAGCAATCATTCTCAGGAAGTAATTAGGGCTTCTGGCACCACTGCTTCTTTACATTAGTTAGAATGTGAGCCGTCTTGTTCTATGACAACAAGGACATTCTCCATAGTATGTATTACAGCTGGACGTCGTTTGGTCCAGAGTTTGCTCAAAATACTCCTGCAAGGAGTCTTGCCAAAATAGAGTAACGATGACAACAATAGAAGATGTTATGGTACAAAGCTCACTAACCTGCCCCGCCAAGGTTGGGCAACAACGGATGACGATGTGTTCATCATAATTGTAAAGGTCCCCCAGCTAGATTCTCTTCCCTTTCTTCCTCGTTCTGGTGCCCAGAGTAATCAGCTGAGAACGTTTAACAACAGAAAGTTTGAATGGTGCTTCAGGTTTTGAGAATGGCAAAGTATATTTCCTTTTAGTTGTAGAGCAAAATCCTCTTACCGATACTATTGGGGCTTAGTCCCATTTTACTTCTATGTCATTTCCTTGTACGGGCTTGATGGGTCTTCCCATCCTTCATGTCATCACCCGCGGTCGGCTTCTTCTCCCTTTTAGCTATAGCTGACTCGATCTTAACGCTCAGAACTTCTTCCGTTCGCAAGTACCTCAAATTAATCACTGTTCCAGCTTGAGACACAATCACCACTCAGAGACCCGTCCGCGGTATGGGTTTCTGCTTGAACTTTTTGAAACTTGGGTCCGGTTTGATTAATAGTTATTTTTAACACTTTATAGTTTTGAAGTGAGGATCTGACATTAATCCTCTCATACCTACTAATTGATGAACTTGAGATGTACTTCCACGAGCTCCTGAAAAAGACATCATATGAACTGGATTTAACGGATCTGATGAATTTACAAAGTTTTATTCTGGAGTCTAAAACTGGAAACCTTCAAATATTGGAGATGGCGCATGGGGAATGGAAGGACAACGGTAGATGGAGCGACTGAGGTCAACCATTGTGCGTGCAACATGAATGCAAAGCCTACCATCCACTCTCTCAACTTGCATACTGTAGTACGAGTTTGGGCAGTTCACCACCACATTGCGAATTTCAAATTTCAAAAGTTCAACGCGTGAGAGATTTAATGCTGGGCTGCCCAAGTGTTCAGAATGTCCTGCGAAGCAAATAGCGTGGGTGGATGCAATTGTACAAGCGTACTTGTCATACCGTTCATAAATTCTAGTTCTTTCAAGATTTCCAGTTCCGCAGTATTTTCAGTGCCCAGTTCCAGATTACGATCAGAGAAGTTTCTGCACTTCTGACATCAGGTTGTTTTCCCCAAACCCATCCTGGGCATGATTCATCAGGTTTCTTTCAGTCGCCTATGAGAATTGAATAGATTATTCTAGTTAAGCAGAGCTCTGAGCATCGAAGGAAGACTGGGGAAACGTCGTACTTGAGAGCCAGTAATGCTCATCATCATAAAGTAGCCCATACTTTCAATGTAACGTGTTTTTGTGACATCAATATTGGGATGCGGGTAAGTTTTCTGGTAAATTTTCCAACCGTGTAATTAAAATAATAAATATATTATAGTTGGTTGATATTGTGACAAATAATGACGATATAGATAATTGGAACAAACCTAGGGTGAATATATTACTTTAGAAAAAGTAACTAGTGTGAACTTGATGAATCTAATGCACAAAAGCATGAACCCTTGCAAGAGTAAGAACAAAAATATACACTGGTAGTATAAAGAAATGGATGCAACAACCAAGAGAATATATTTAAACTATTAACCTGTCAAGGAACCTACCTATACACCCATTACCGAATTGATCTGGCGGGAGGAGCTGCGGGGAGAGTGTGGAGACGAGAGAGGAGAGGGAGAGACGTGAGACGATTTTGATAAAATCTGAGTGATCTCTAGCATGTAGCCTTCGAGTGAATAGACTATTCTCTTCATTTTTCAATTTCGGTTCCATTGGCACCTAGATTGAAGACTATGGAGAATGGAGTAGAAAGTTATGAAGTTTTTTAGTTTTTTTAGGGTTGAGAGTGATTATTATACATTGAGAGTGATGGGTTGTGAATTTTCATTTCTAATCTCTGGGTTTTCATGATTAAGTTCCATGGGAATTTAATTTGAAAATTTTGGAGACGGAAATTGAAAGTTATGAAAGTTTATAGATTTTAGGGTTGTGAGAGAGATTGTTTTCTTATGTGAGTTGGGATGTGAGGGGTTGTGGTTTTGCAGATATGGGGAGATATGGAGAGGAGTATCATGTGTTACTATCATTATTCTTGTGCTAGCCATGGCTACACCTTCCCATGTGGGGTCGCCTAGATCGGGTCGGGATACACCATGCCCGGTGTGTCACCGACGCTTTACCTCGCAAGGGGTAAAGACCCATGTGGGAAGGATGCACAAGGACTATGATTTGACCACTTGGGATGCTCACGTGAGACAAGCGACCACATCGACAGCAGTGACACTCGGGATTACGCACGCTTCTTCTATACCTTCGTTGATCGTTCCAGGGATACCGATCGAGTCGTGGGAGTGGTTAGCTTCTCAGGCGGGTTGCATTTTGGGGTTATTTGAGACTAGTTTTCCATGTCCATGTCTATTCCATAGGCTACCCCGCACACTCCATGATGAGGCTAGACAGGCTTTTCACCTACCACGGGATCGTTTGGCACGTGATCCCTTGGACGAGTTAGCGTGGTTCCTATTCCTCCTACTCCCTCGATGTTGTCTTCGTTATGCTAGAGGGGGACGTGCGGGGCATAGAGAGGTGGCGGCTAGATTTCGTCGATTCCGAGCGGGGGATTGGGCAGCCCTTCAGGAGGAGTCTGTTAGGGCTACATGATTTAGGAGACAGACATCGCCACAGGATACCATAGATTCCACTCGATTACGACGATGTAGGACATTGGGTCAGGCGGGAGAGTTTAGTAGAGCAGCACGAGCGCTACACCCTCTGTCTACAGCGAGTCCTACTGATGAGACCATCTCTTCCCTACGCTCATTGCATCCTATAGCAGTAGAGGGACTACCACTAGAGGTCTTAGATTATCAGCCTGAGCAGCCTTTATGTCTTGATAGGTCGCTATTTGCACAAGCATTGTGCACTGCCCCTCGCCTTTCCTCAGGAGGCTTGTCAGGGATGGTTTATGAGCACCTTAGAGATTTCTTCCAGGCAGATGATCCTTCTAGTGGTTTTACCGAGTTGTTTCAGGTGGCTGCAGCAGTAGCGAGAGGAGATATTCCTATGTCTATTAGTCGGGTCTTAGGTGCTAGTCGACTTCTCGCGATCGAGAAGGACACGGGAGGCATTAGACCGATTGCTATTGGAGAGATCTTTTTGCGTTTGGTCAGTCGTACCATTGTCCTTCAGCATCGTTCTCACTTTCGACAGCACCTTAGTCCACATCAGTTTGGAGTAGCTACACCTGGAGGATGTGAGGCTATATCTCTAGGCATTAGAGCACTCCTAGATATCCATCCGGAGTGGGTCGTCCTACAGGTGGACGTTGAGAACGCTTTTAATAGCGTCTCACGTGCATCCATCTTTAGAGAGCTTAGGGAGGCTGGTGGATCCTTGGCGAGTCTCATTCCTTTTGTGCGGTCTTTTTATGGCTCTCCTGCTTCCCTTTACTACCAGCATGGTGGTTCACAGGAGGGAGTCACCGTCTTGGAGTCAACTGTTGGTACACGTCAGGGAGATCCTTTGGGGGGGCCCTTATTTGCCATGGCTCACTTTAGAGCTCTCCTGTCTACTACTTTGGCCATGCCAAGTTGTGTATTTCCATCCTTGGCAGATGATACACACATCGTAGGCCCTGTAGATCAGATTAGGCAGGCCTTTGACTACTTGACTACCGAGCTACATCTAGTAGGCTTGAGAGTCAAGGTGTCAAAGTGTAGGGCATGGTCCCCTTTAGGTATCCCTCCCCACCTTGAGCTTCCAGAGGGGTGTATCACATCCACAGAGGGACTTCGTGTTCTTGGAGTGCCAGTAGGATCGGAGGATTTTGTCACACGCTTCTTGGACGCTGCTCTTGTAGAGGATGTTCTCCATGTGGATGACCTTCCATTACTAGGAGATCCGCAGGTGGCATTTGGTATACTCTCTTCCAGTATTGCTCGTCGACCATCCTACCTCATCCGTACAGTTCCCCCCTCATCGTCCTTCCTATCACGTCTGAGAGCATTTGATAGGAGGATTATGGGAGTCTTTGGTGATATTATTGGACCAGGGACTTTTGAGTGTGTGACAGGGGATTTGGCACGTAGACAGACGGCTCTACCGATCTCATGTGGTGGGGTTGGCTTGCTTTCTATGGAGGAGATGGCACCTATAGTGTTTTTGGGTAGTTGGGCTCTCTCGGCACCCCTACTTGCATCTCGTTTTGTGGTTGCTGATAGGCCGGTTTTGGAGACTTATGTGACAGAGGTGGAGGGAGGATCCTTTTCTCTCCAGGTGTTATTGCGGCAGACAAGAGATAGTCTATCTTCACGAGCACGAGAGGGTTTTCCACCGTTTGCTTCACTATCGTCAGATTGGACTAGAGGTCTATAGTCTTCCTTGATGGAGCGACAGTGTGAGCATACGCTACATTCTCTCTTAGTTGACTCGTCCATTCCTCAGGCTACTAGAGCACATCTACGCTCTTGCTCCGGCAAGGGTGCAGGCTCGTGGATCCTAGCTCGACCATGCATTAGGGCTTTCCGACTCGCACCGGCTACTTTCTCTACAGCGATGAGGTTTTGCCTAGGTTTGGTCCACCCATCTGCATCTTCACTACTCACTTGTGAGTGTGGTTCTACACTAGATGCAGCGGCGGTCCACATGACACGGTGTCCTTTTGGAGGACAGAGGATAGCTACCCATGATGCCATTAGAGACATAGTGTTTGCTATGGCACGAGAGAGTGGATACTTGGCTTGGAGGGAGCGTTCATATGCGTTGCAGACGACACGTGTCAGGGCAGACTTATACTTGGTCCGAGATGATCAGGTGACAGTAGCGGATGTCGTGGTGACGGACCCTACGCGAGATACAGTTTCGGAGGGAGTGATTACCCATCCCCCTGGATGGGCGGCGAGTGCAGCAGCAGGTCGCAAGGTCTCCAAGTACAGGGGCATGCAACGAGGTCACCTCTTTGTTCCTCTAGCCTTGGAGTTATATGGAGCGATGGACACGGCATTTGACACATTTGTCAGGGAGTGCGCGAGGGCTTATCATGTTAGGCGGCAGGGGGTACCACTCTCACTCTCATACTTTGTAGCTTACTTTAGACAGCGTGTATCCATTGCTCTACAGAGGGCAGTGGCTGGTGCAATCCATAGGAGAGCAATCACATTAGGTGATGTTTCTTCGGATGCTCCAGTTGTGTGTAGACCGTACGACTTGCATAGCTCGGATATCTTAGGTGCGGTAGGGCAGATTTCTCATACAGACTCTATTGGGGCTTAGCCCCATGTTACCTTTTTTGTCTCTCCCTTGTACGGCTTGATGGGGTCTTCCCATCCTTCTTTTTTCCTACGCGGTCGCCTTTTTTCCTCAAGGAAGATTGTAAATTTGAAGACAAAGAAGGGAAAGGCACCTTGTGCATGTGGGATAGCCCATTGCTTGTATCCAGCAATAGCACTTAGAGAGAAAAAGATCACACCTTCTCTATCACACATCTGGGGGGGGGGGGGGGGGGGGGGGGGTAGAGGTGATTGAACTACCCAATATACTATAGATGATTTCTACTTCATAGATAATAGACCTACCCATTGCACAAGATTGATAGATATATTTATCTATGCGCTAAATTCTCTATCACACACTCAAATATCCCTAATCCAATAATATCACCAAAGATTACCATGATCCTCCTATCAAAAACTCTCATATTTAATATGAAGGTTGGAGAAGGAGGAACCATGCAAAGTAGGCAAGTTGGTTGACTGGTAATAATAGAAGAGAATATACCAAATTCCACCTATGGATCTTTGAGTAGAGTAAGGTCATCCACATGAAGAGTATCCTCTACAGGGGTAATGTCTAAAAAGCCTATAAAAAACCTTCAAATCCTATTTGCACTCCAAGATTACATAAGTTATCTATATATGTGATATACCCCTCTAGAAGCTAGAGGTGGAGAGAAATTTAAGAGGAACCATGCTCTACACTTTTATATCTTGACTCTCAAGCCTACAAGATGAAACTTGGTAGTCAAATGGTCAAAGAACTGCCTTATGTGATCTAGAGTGCATATGTTATATGTATTGTCTATGTCACGCCATTTGTAATGTCGCACCTAGATTTCTCGGACATTGGAGTTGCCGTGATAGTAGTTAGAGGTATTTCAACGGTTTCCCATAGACTACTTTCCGATGGTCAGATTTAGTGTTTAGGGTATTGACTTCAAGGTTGGGGCCCATCGTCACTTTGCACCGTTTGCACCATCGAGTGTGCCATCAGTAGGACCATTAGGGTTCTAGACCTAGCTTGAGTCCAGGGGTATACTTTCAAAGTGCAGCTCCAGAGAGCTCACTTCTTTGATATTGAGCCTTTGAGTTCTTGGCTATGGTGGACAGAGGCTGGCGAGCGTCACCTAGATTCTCTTAGTTAGAGTGGGTGTGGCTTGATTGTAATCAATGCCTAGTTGTTGGCAGTTTATAGAATGACAGATCAAGTACTGATTTGAGTTGAGTTGATTCGAGTGTTGTAAACAATCTGATCATTGTAGGACTTTAGAGTCTATGTATGACTTATGTGTATGTTGTGCTTCTATAGTGTATGATGTTGACAATAATGTATGTTGTGTAGCAATGTATATACGCACAACATCTATCAAGGAAGGAAATACACAACTTGGCATGACCAAAGTAGTAGATAAATGAGCTCTAAAATGAGCTATTGTAAATAAAATTCCCCTAAAGGATCTCTCTAATGTATACTAATAATTGACTCCAAGACAATGAGTCCCTCACATGAGAGATCATGCTAGTAATAAAAGGAAGAAGGAGAGCCATAAAAAGACTTCACAAAAGGAATAAGACACCTAAAAATTCCATTGGACTCCCTAAGCTCTCTAAAGATTGGTGCACATGAGATGCTCTTAAAAGAAGTTTCAACATCCACATGCAAAAAAAAAAATGTCTATTGGATGTCTATGCATGTTATGACACCTATAGATATTGTAAAAATATGGAGTTTAGTGACGAAGTTAGTCGGGCTCACGAAGTAGCACATAAGACAAATTAGCCTAGAATATTCCGGAAGTATCTAGGAAGCTTCCCGGTTAGCTTAGCTTGCACCTTAAGTAAGTAGCTTCTAGAAGCTTCCAACTAGCTTAGCTTGCATGCCAAGTAGGCGGCTTCTAGAAGGAAGCTTCTTGAGAAGCTTCCTAGTTAACTTGGCTTGCACTCTAAGAAAGCGGCTTGAGGAAGCTTCTTGAGAAGCTTCCCAAGAGCCTTGTATACTACCTATAAATACCAAAGCCAAAGCTCATGCTAGGCATTCAGAGTTTTCACTCATTCAAGTGTCCCAATGTGAGTTTCCATTCTCCTATTTCTCTCCTCGGATTTGGTCTTTTACATTTATATCAGAGCAGGAATGGGATGGATGGAATTTATAGACCACCAAATCCACTTCCACCAAACCATTGGGATTTTCGCGTCCAAATACTACCCAAGCATCATTTCACACAGTTCATCACCTCACACTTTGGACAAGAATTTTTGCATATGATCACCATATCTGAGGAACCCTTGGTGCTTCCGATTGTAACTTATCGAGAACGGTGGATGTGATGTTTCTATGTGTTAATAAATTAGATAGATTGGGAGTGGTGTGATAGAGGAGCAACCATGGCGGCAATACCTGATGTTATCCTTGCTATGCAACAACAAATCGAGCATCTCGCTCAATTGTTGGATGAACGAGATCTTCGACGACAAGAGCACATGGAGAGAGTACCAATTCAAGAAGGAGAAGATCGGATCATATTCCCTAAACCCAAGGTATTTGAAGGCAAGAATCTCCCGGGTGCAGTGGAGAATTTTGTGTTTGATTGTGAATGTTATTTTGAAGCTACCAATCTACAAGACGAGCAAAAACAGATTCTCTTGGCTTCTAGCCAATTGGATGGAGTAGCAAAGCTATGGTGGAGATTCCAAGTGGAGCAAGTCGAACGACAAATGGTTGCACCGATCTTGACATGGGCAGAATTCAAGAGCGCAATAATCAGTCGGTTCCAAGCTATAAATGCCACATAAGCTGCACGGGATAAGTTGGCAGAGTTGAAATAGATTGGCTCTGTAAGAAGTTACATCATGTAGTTCCAAAACACCATCATGCAAATTCCAGATATTTTGGAAGGTGAAGCTCTGGATCAATTTGTGAGGGGCTTGAAGGCAAGAACCAAATTAGAGGTAACCATGCAAGAGCCACAACACTTAGAGGAAGCCATGCTGTTGGCCAAACTTTTTGATTCCTTGGTGGCAACAACTTGGTCTTGACCTCGACCCCCACAAAACCCACCAATACACTACACACAAGTGGAGGAGCCAGCACCAATGGAGATTGATGCAATTCAATGAAGACCATTGGGCTGGCAGATAGGGAGAAGTTGTGACAAAATGGTGGTTGTTTTTATTGTTGCCAGTTGGGGCATCGCATTACTGAATGTCCACTCAAGAATGGATGACCTCAACAAGTTGCACAAGTGGAGGTTGTGGAGCGGAATGATCAGGGAAACGAGGAATCCCAGTAGGAGATTTTGAGCCGCCTATTAGGAGCTTGATTAGTTCCAATGGGATTGAAGGCTCGACCTATGCAAGTCTACTTCACTTGCAAGGTATGATATCTAATCGGGGTTGTAGAATTTTGGTTGATTCTGGAAGTTCAGAGAATTGCATGTCTATGCAAGTAGCAAAGGAATTGGGTATTCCTATCAAGCCAATGATTGGAAGTAGTTTGATGATGGTGGATGGTAGAAAGGGTTCTGCATTCCGCACCTTGCATCTTGTTACCTTCAAGATTGGGAAGGAGTATTTGGAGTGTATGAGGTTTGTAGTGGCACCTCTACACTTTGATATCATTCTGGGTCTACCTTGGCTTGAACGTCATAAGGTTCAATTTGATTGGACCCAACGCCAAATTCAAGTACAACACCAAGGTAGGAATTTCCGATTAGGTTGTGTGGCACTTCTGAGTAAGACACCTAAGAATAGTCAATCCTAAGATGGGAAGTTTGTTGAGAAGGTAGCCATAGAGCAAATCTGGAAGGGAGATGAGTCCCAAGATGGGCAGTTTGCCAGGAAGGCAACCATGGAGCAAGCTTGGAAGAGAGATGAGTCCCTAGAAGGGAAGTTTTTTAATGAAGGAGCCATAGAGCAAGCTTTGGAGGAAGATAAGTCTGTATTTGTGGTGTGGATCAAGCCGATTGCACAAGAACAATCTGAGGAGGGCTAAGTGCCACATCAAGCAATGGTTGATTGGATAGTTCATGAATTTGCAGATGTGTTTTTGGATGATCTGCCAAAGGGATTACCCTCAGATCGAGGTATGCCCTTCAAGATCGAGTTATTGCCAGGGAGTACTCCAATGAGTAGACCAATCTATCTGCTCTCACCAAAGGAGTTGGAGGAGTTGCGAACAACACTTACAGAGTTGTTGGAGAAGAATTTCATACGACATAGTACCTCTCCTTGGGGAGCACCGGTACTATTTGTTCCAAAGAAGGATGGAGGACTTCATGTCTGTATTGATTACCATGGACTCAATAAGCAAACCGTGAAGAATGCATATCACTTGTCTTGGATTGATGACCTGCTTGATCAATTAAGTGGAGCACGCTACTTTTCCAAGCAGGCTACTTTTTGTAGCGGCTATTGGAAAATTCCTATTGAAGGAGAGGACATGCAAAAGACTGCCTTTCACACAAGGTATGGACATTTTGAGTGGAGAGTTCTACCGTTCAGACTCATTAATGCTCCAGCAGTCTTCATGGATCAGATGCATCGGGTGTTGGAGGGACTATTGGATCGGTCCGTGGTAGTGTTCTTAGATAATATCTTAATCTATAGCAGGACAGAGGCAGAACACATGAATCATGTGCGAGAAGTCCTAAGACGACTACGACAGTGGAAATTTTATTGCAAGAAGTCAATGTGTGCTTTTTGGCAGAAGGAGGTTACCTTCTTGGGTCATAAGATCTCATCAGAGGGGATCAAGATAGAAGAAGAGAAGATCAAGGCCATTACTAATTGGTCTACACCGAAGGATGCCACCAAAGTACGAGCATTCAATGGATTGGCCAGTTTTTACCGACGGTTCATCCACTATTATGCTCATGTGGCTGCACCATTGACTGACCTCTTGGGAAAGAACTGGAGCTTCCAATGGACCACCAAGCATGAAGAAGCATTCCAGAAGTTAAAGCATATGGTGTCTTCAAGACCCATTCTTCAACCATATGATCCTCAACTACCTTGTGTGGTTGATTTTGATGCTTCTAACTTTGCAATTGGAGCTGTGTTGCAACAAGAATTCCCAAATGGACTACATCCATTGCCTTTGTGTCTCGCCGACAAAATACAGCCAAAAGAAATTACTCTGCTCGAGATCGGGAACAACTTGCAATAGTATATGCCACCAAGGTATGGAGGCATTATCTCTTGGGGAAACAAGTGATCATGCAAACTGATCACAAGCCATTGTTGCAGACCTTACACCTAGAGCACATGAAGAGTTGACATCATCAATGGGAAGAGCAACTCCAATTTTTCGACATCAAACTTGAGTACAAACGAGGTCGGTTCCATGTCATCCCTGATGCTCTATCACGACAACCTAATTTGAAGTCTCTTCCTCTCATCACGGCAACAATTACGACGGTGTCAATTGATCCCAAGATCCATAACGAGTTTCGGTTAGCTCTACAGCAAGATCCCTTCTTCCACATGGTACATGGTCGGCTAACAACATGTGACAAGGAGTACAACACCTTCTCCTTCTATTCCATGCGGACCGGATCTATGTTCCAACCAAAGGTGATCTTCGACTTGTGCGCCTTCAAGAAGCCCATGATTTACCCATTTTTGGGCACATGGGTGTGGACAAGACCTTGGGTACCCTCCAACGTCAATGGTGGTGGCCCAACATGACCCGAGATGTTCGAGAATTTGTCTTATCGTGTGAGAGCTACCAACCTAACAAGGCCAGCAACCAGAAGCCGGGTGGACTCCTTCAACCGCTTGCCGTTACATCAGCTCGTTGGGAGCATGTGAGCTTGGATCTCATCACATCCTTGCCAAAGACAAAACAAGGACACACCGCCATCGTGGTGTTTGTGGATAAGCTTAGTAAGCAAATCCACTTGGCACCAACCTGTGACACCATGGATGCTCCAACCTTAGCACAAATCTACTTTGACCATGTCTTCAAGCATCATGGAATGCCACGCGGACTCATCTCCGACCGTGATCCTTGCTTTACCGGGAAGTTTTGGCAAGCACTCTTTCAGATACTCGGCACCAAGCTTGCTTTGTCCACGGCCTATCATCCTCAAATTGATGGACAAATCGAACGTGCAAATCGTACATTGGAGGATATGTTGCGTGCCTTTATCAATGTCCACCATACCAATTGGGATGAATGTCTTGCCGCTGCCGAATTTGCCTACAACAATTCCAAACAGGCAAGCACCGGATTCTCTCCTTTCTTTTTCAATTTTGGCCAAGATCCGCTTGTTCCAGATTCTCTTCTTGCTCCCCCTCCATCTAAGGTTCCTCATACTTCCACATTCTTGACCACTATATCCCAATCTCTCCAACAAGCCAAGTCTCACCTCCTTGTTGCTCAGAATCGCCAAAAACAATATGCGGACCACCATCGTCGTGATCTCACCTTTGAAGTCGGTGATAAAGTCATGTTATCCTCTAGTAACCTTCCTCTCCCACTTGATACCCAAGTTCGTAAACTTGCCCCAAATTGGATAGGACCCTTTGATATCACCCAAATTGTCTCTCCTGTTGCTTATCGTCTTGCCTTGCCTTGTCATATGCATATCCATCCTATCTTTCATGTTTCCAAGTTGAAACCCTTTGTTCCTAATCCCTCTTCCTTTTCCTCTCGAGTCCAACCTCCTCCTCTTCCTATCCCTATCAATGATCATGAGGCTTACGAAGTTGATCGTATCCTTGCATGTTGCCATATTCAACAAGGCCGTCGCCAACATATGGAATACAAGGTCCTTTGGAAAGGGTATCCCCTTCATGATGCCACATGGGAACCTCTTTCTCACCTTCAAAATGCACAAACGGCTATCCAAGAATTTGAAGCTTCACTGGCAACGAGGACGTCACCAACTAGCAGCGGGGGAATATATAACAATATGGAGTTTAGCGATGAAGTTAGTCGGGCTCACGAAGTAGCACAAAAGACAAATTAGCCTAGAATATTTTGGAAGTATCTAGGAAGCTTCTTGGGAAGCTTCCCGGTTAGCTTAGCTTGCATCTTAAGTAAGTAGCGTCTAGAAGGAAGCTTCTAGAAGCTTCCAACTAGCTTAGCTTGCATGCCAAGTAGGCGGCTTCTAGAAGGAAGCTTCTTGAGAAGCTTCCTAGTTAACTTGGCTTGCACTCTAAGAAAGCGGCTTGAGGAAGCTTCTTGAGAAGCTTCTCAAGTGCCTTGTATGTTATCTATAAATACCAAAGCCAAAGCTCATGCTAGGCATTTGGAGTTTTCCCTCATTCAAGTGTCCCAATGTGAGTTTCCATTCTCTCTATTTCTCTCCTCGGATTCGGTCTTTTACAGATATAGGCTCACAACCTCAACATCAGGATATAGAATTTCCAAATTGATGTGGACTAAGGTCTTTTTTTGGAAGTGAGAACTATGCTAAAGGACAATGGTAACAAAAACAAGACACAAGAAGACCACACCCAATAAAAATCAGTGCAATGCTTCATGTGTCCTTTTCCATATAAAGAAGTAGATTAGCACCTAACACATGACTAATTGGCATGGGTATCTCTCCCTTTGTTACTACTACAACCACTTGAGACAACTTGGTAAAACCAAGTTGGCACATAATGGTTTTTATTGGTTTTCTAGAAATAAGAAAACCACTTTTCCATGTATTTTGCAAATAATGGTTCTTTTTGGTTTTTAGTGATATTAATGAACTTTAATCATTAAAAGACCTATAATGGACAAGGGAGTTTAGGGTTTAGGCAGCAAGGCCATTAATAGACCTAAAGGATTTAGGGTTATGGGTTGGGATACACAATAAGTGTCAATTAGTGCTTGCAGTTAGAATTTGTGTTCATCATGGAGGAGCCTATTGCCTCAACAAGGGATTAAAGTTGTATATTGATATTTCATTCAAGAATCAAACAAAAGATCCACAAGTTGCAAATGTCAAATGTTGAAAAAGCATTGCAATTTGTGGTTTTTGATGGAGAAAATACATCAAATTCATGATCTTCACCATGAGATGTCATTGAAGTGGAGAAAGACATCACATTTTTAGTCCAAAAATGAGGTCAAGATTTGGATGCAATGTGGTCCATGTTGTCAAATGAACCAAATCCCATTCTGGCCAAAAATCTAGATGCAAACATTGCACATGTATTGTCCTACACCACAAAAGAGTGCAATTATGAAGAAGCATCTCAATTGAAGTGACAAGTTTAAGAAGTCTATGCACAAGTTACCAACATCAAAATATTCTGATTGGCTTATGATGTAAGGTCTGAAGAAGTCTACTCCAATAATTTGCAACTCTATAGTTACTGGTCACACGCAAGAGAGCAACGTGTGGTCATTTGGTTGCTCTCAATTGTCCAAGAAGTAGTTAGAATAGTCTCCCAAAAAGATTGTGATGCATTAATATATGATAGGTTGTACCTTTTTTTGCATTGAAGAGTGGCATGTGGTAGATGCTCTGACACTACTTTGGCCATATGTGAAATGGACTTCATGCAAGGACTTGGTAAGTAAGATGCTTGATATGTGCTACCTTAAAGTCAAATGTGAAAAACGTATCTGTAAGGTTGAAATGTTTCTTGTGCAAGGAACGTTTCATTGTCTCACAAGTGATGGTTGGTCAAATGTGAAAAATGAACCAATAATCCACTCATTGTTGGTTTCACCAAAAGCTAACCTCTTTCTTGAAGCTGTCAATATTGGTGAACAAGCACACAATTTAGAGTTCCTATTTGAGAACATGAGTTGTATTATAAAGAATACTCCTAGCAATGTTGTTTGGATGTGTAATGGACAATAATGCCGCAAATAAGTTAACCTAGACAATGTTGGAGAGTTAGTACCCTTCAAAATATTTCCATGGTTGTGCATCTCATGGCCTTCATCTTTGTTGTAACAAAAGAAAAGTGGGATTAGGAGATTTATGATTATCTTGATAGGTACCCATTCTAATATGTAATAATATGGAGTTAGTAGACAAGTTAATAGAAGCTAATGAGTAAGTAGTCTAAGCTAAATATAGAAAGAAAGTAGAACTAGCCTAAGAATATGTTAGAAGCATCAAGAAAGTTTGTGGGTAGATATTCTAGAAGCACACAAGAAGCTTCTTGGTGAGAAACTTTTAGGAACTTTCCAAGAATAGAGTAACTTGTACATCAAGTAAATGACTAGCTTAGCTTGCACTATAAAGAAGGCATCACTTAGAAGGAACATTCCTTGGAAGCTCCTTGGGAGTCTTGTATCTTTAAATATAAGAGCCAAGCTCAAACTAGACATTCAGAGTTTCCCTCACTTGAGAGTACTAATGTGATTTTCCACTCCGATTTTCAATTCTCATATTTCTTTTCTTGGTCTTTTACATAGTATTTGTTGAAGTTTGTTGTTGCATGTAAAGATATTGTGAAATTCTTTAATAATTATCATTTCTCAAGAGAACAACTGCAAAAGGTGCTCAAAGATGCAAATCTTTGTAATCTTGTCACTTCAACTCCCACACAATAGTGCACTCTACAATGTTTCTTTGTTTTTCTACTTGCAGTTGAGAAGATCATATACTTTTTGGTTAATGGCTGCAACTTTATATAAGTGGAACTGATGAATAGAAGGAGTCCAAGATGTTGATCCAATTACCATTTGCTCTGATGATTTTCCCACTCTTGAAGAAGAGTATTGCTATTCCGGAGCTGCTTGATGCTGCCATTCAATTCTATCAATTTGATAGTGTACTGGTCAATGAGATATTTTGAACTTTGTAAGTTGGTTGATACATTCAATCATTTGCAGGTGATAACCACCAATGAAAGATTATGTTTGTTGAAATTGAATTAATCATGATTCAATTTTATGTATGGACATGCTCATGAAATTGGCTATCTTTTGGATCCAAAATATGTTCATCCAAGAATGCTTGACCTAATTCATATGATAATCAAGGATCAGATTTATACAAGTACACTTCAAGATTATCTTGTACCAATGCAAGATATGCATGAAGTTATGTACCAAGAGTACACAAGTTTCCTATCTTTGCTTTACAATAGTTAGCTCAAACCACTACACCAATTGCCTTGCAAGTGCTCAAGGAATGCACCAAATTTTTTTGTGAGTTTTGGATGTCACAAGGGACTTAGCAACACGCTCTTCAAAAGCTAGCTCATTGTATTTTCACATTGGTGATATCACTTGTTGCTTTTGAACAAAATTTCTCCATGTTTGGTTTCACTCAAAATTATGGAATTGCTTTTGCTAACATGAAGCTAGTGTACATCAAGACAAAAATTGTGCAATTTACCAAGCAAACATAAAAAAATTTGAGTACATTTCCAATAATGACTATTCATCCAAGGTTGAATTGATTTTTAATAGTTAGAATTGAATATGGCAAATTTTCAAATCATCCAAATTTTGCCTCAATGTAATACAGTCTTCAATTAGAGTACTTCTTGGTATACCATTATCTGAATGTACTATCAGTTGTATAGTGTACAATTATCCATCATTGAAATACTTACCAAATATAAATGTTTTCAATAAAAAACCATAAAACCAGTGGTTTATTTATGGTTTTTTTTGGAATAAAATCATAGACCATTTTTATTTCTCTGATATACACAAGAAAGGGTTCTTTCCAGCCTTAAAACTACTATTAAGGGATAGTTTGCATGGAAGCAATATCTAAGAATGTTCATTAACAAACTTCTTTAAGAGAGATGTGCACCGTATATACAAAAAGTGACTTATCAAGATATAAAAACTCCTCAAACTTATAATCTAAGAATTCTAATGCTATTCCGTATGTCACCAAAGGATGTAATAAATATAAGAAAGAGAGTTTTATCAAGGGGACAATACCAAAGATAAAGGATGCAATACTCATGATATTATATTATATTCCTCTATTTGACTTAATATCGTATATTATTATAATTGAGTGTAATTTATAGTGTCACGTAATTGAACTTGTCTTTTACAACATACAACCTGAACACATTAGTCCGGTGGATAGCAAAATCCTTTGCTATGCATCTATGAAATATAACAATCCACTCCTTTTGCCTTACAATCCCCCTCTAATCTAACAAAGACACCTAAACTCTTGAATGTAAAACGAATTTTGTAAGCTAGTGCCAATTATGGTGAGCTTATGCATCATTGGGGCTTAGCCCCATGTTACTTTTTTTTGTTTTTTGTCTCTCCCTTGAACGGCTTGATGGGGTCTTCCCATCCTTCGGTTTTCCTACACGACCGCCTTTTCCCAATTATGGTGAGAGAATTGGCAAGATGACAAAGCGCTATGGGGTCTTCCCATCCTTCGGTTTTCCTACGCGACCGCCTTTTCCCAATTATGGTGAGAGAATTGGCAAGATGACAAAGCGCTGGAGGTTCTTAAAAGAGACCTTGGTTGATTGGCTGAATTGAAACGGGGGAGTACTTGTACTTGAAGTCTACAAATCATTCAGCATATGTGTTGGGGTTTAGCCCCATTTTACCTTTTTTTTCTCTCCGTTGTACGGCTTGATGGGGTCTTCCCATCCTTCGTTTTTTCTACGCGGTCGCCTTCTGAGTGTTTCCTTTTCTCCTTTCCGTCTAGACTCCGGAATCGAAAACTTTCCAAAGCGGATCAGTCTTTCCAGTTGTGTAGCGTCGTCGCTTTACGTCACATGTCCTAAACTCCGTAGCATTTGAGAATCGACCCTCATTGATTTGTCAGGATGGTAGGATCTTCTGTAGGGTGCCTTCAAGTCATCTACATTTTCCTTTTGTCTACCTGGGGAAGCACAATTTGGATCTCATTGCGGTACGGTAATTTGTTTCTAGCTTCATTCGAATTGATTAGACATCCTCTTACATGCAGCCCGCGCTTCGTCCAAAGCTTGAAAGACTGCAAAATATGCAAAAGTACGATATTTTTAATCCTCAGTGAGAGCTACTGCAGTACGCCTCGAGAATCTAAACCGTCCGAATGTGTTATAAGTTTCGTTCTGCGTTTATCTTCTAACACGGAGTGACTTGAGCAAGTAAATCTACCTTTGCAGACCTCATACAGACTATTGGGGCTTACCCCATGTTACCTTTTTTTCTCTCCCTTGTACGGCTTGATGGGGTCTTCCCATCTTTCATTTTTCATACGCGGTCGCCTTTTACCCTTTGCATAGAGAAAGAATAAATGGTAGCCAACCCGATGGAAAAGTTGGCAGTTTTTACAGTATGGCCAAGGGATGGTGAATGGATTCACTTGATAGTGTGGACTCCTCCGCAACTTATCTTTGGAATCATTTCTCAGCTTGCTAACTATTGAGCCTTATTCGCTTCGTACACGATTAAACTCAATATGAGTCAAACAAGTACTCAATCCAAGAGGATTCATACCCAGCGTGATAGTGAGCTGAAGTTCCTGGTGTCTACCATAGCACCGACCCGACAATGGTTCCTAGAAACTACACTAGTTTGTGAATCACGGTTACATGTCACAAGATCGCGGTCAATTCGATCGCCAACAGTAAGATTGCCGGAGAAATTGAGGTCAAAAGTTCATTCCCAAGTGGACTGTGTCAAATTTGTTCTGATGAGAACAGACTGTGATTATGCAATTTGTATTTAAGGTTTTCACTGGGCCACAATGTGAGGACGTACGCGTGCGATTGAAATTATATGACGATCTTTTAATACGATTATCTTAATGATCTTCTCGTGACACTGTACATGCTTTTGAAGAATCGAAAATATGTGTTCCCCAATTAGCCCCATTTTACCGTTTTTTGTCTCCTCCTTGTACGGGCTTGTGGTGGTGTGTTTCCATCCTTCGTGTTTTCTATGCGGTCGCCTTTTTCCCAACAATGCTCACTGTAAAATCAAACTTCTCTACTGTAGAGTGCAAGAGTTCAAACCCCCTCCCTCGGTTCCGTTATGTACAGGAGTACCTCACACCTTCTATGGTTCCAGCATATGGGTTCATGGCCATTTCCGCGCACGGCGTTTCGCTCAGAACCACAGTGGAAGGTAGCGCTTTTACCTGTCTGGCTAAATCTCTTCCGTTTACCGCTTACCACGGAGTAACTCAAGGAAAAGTTGAAACATGAGAAACATAATTTCTCGTTTGCGCCGAAACCCCACGCGCGAAACTAGCCTAAAAGAACAAACATAAGAAATAGACTCTGTAGACAGAACATCTGGAACGAATTGTACGTGTGCGGATTCCGGCCACGTTGGATCATGTAGCCTATATTTTTGGGCACACCGCTAACTTAGCAAAGATCTACGAGTTGGGAGACTCTGGAAACAGGAGTGCAAGCGAGAATATTACGCAGTAGGAAATCCAGGGACATGTGGTCGTGTGTTTAGCGGAATCATCTACCACGACCGGGAACTTGCAAAGATGCAAGGCTTGATCCATCCTTTTGAGGAAAATCTACATCTAGCGGTGGCTAGATATAAGAGTAGTTGACAAATTTGGCGACTTTGTCCCGACACTCGGGTTCGGGGATTGGTGAGATGGAGCGACGTCAACGGAAGGTGTGTCAGTGGAAGGTGTGTTCGTAGGGAAAGTTCCTGCTGACGTCAACGTGGTTAGTAATATTGTCGTTCACCTTGACTACTGTACATCAGTACAAGAAGCAATTTTGCTCTAAAGACCAAACAATCACCTGGTTTAACAAACCCATTATGAACAGGAAAGTGTAATTATGTGTTGCTGAGGTTAGTGTTGTTCTTCGAATCAATTGAAAATTATGCGACAGACAACCCCATGAATTCAGCGACTTCAAAGTTTCATACAAAGGTGATACTATTTTGGTTTCAAATTAGAAGTGCTATTGTTTAGAAAGCTATCTTAGGTGACTACTCAGCTTCATTGAGAATGGTAAAGAGAGTTGTTCTTTACTTATAGGAAGTGTTCAAAGTTGACAGTTATGAATTCAGAATCTTGTCGCCTGTTATATTAAGTTCCCTTATTTTTCCCTCTCATTGGCCCAGCTTCATGCTTTTGACTTCAAGCTTATGGCAAGTGTCTTCATAATGCGTATATCTCGACACTTATGAATTCCGAACATTCCGAGCAGTCACTGGTTCCTTTCTTGTGAACCAATTAAGTCTGGTAAATGTCCAGTAAAATTTCAAACTTGGGTGAATTCCTCCACTGTACAGCTAAACAAAATGAGACATGAAGTTGTTTCTGTCATTCGAGGACGGAAGCGGGCAGTCAGATCTGCAGTCCTTTCCTAAACAATATTGTATAGTACAAAGAGCCAGTATTCTCTCCAAATTGAAATTATTGTACAGCTGCGGCAGATAATGCCTGCTTCTGCAGTTTTGAAATTTGAAAACTCTTTTGGTGACCACAATGAATCGGCCTTACATGAAAGGAAGAATGTTTCCTTGGAAGACGGCACTTGTTATAAATACTCCACCGTACTTCGGCGTACTTTAAGGTTTAATGGAACTAATCTTCTGTATTTATACAGAACACTGTACATCTGAATTGTGTGTCTCCTCGTATGCGTAGCTTGCGGTCTTACCGTTCAACGAATGCCCCTTATCACTATGGGAGTACGAGGACCATCTCTCTTGACTTCTGTTCTCGCTTTACACGTCCATTGGTCCATTGATGTGCATCCAATTGGTAATACGGATTTTAAACCTTCAATAATATCATCAAATATTACCATACGGATAATTTGCCTTCGAGATCAGTTTTCTAATCTTACCACGGTCCACACTATCTGGTTTTGAACTCGACCAACAACGGTGATGGTATTAGGTAGGTTTGATCTATGTCCTCGTCGAACGAGACATTCCTCGGCTTCGTTGATTATGAGTACTTCAATTGTCAATATTTCATCTCCTAATTCTTCAATCTTCAATATTTCATCTCCTAATTGATGGGGTCTTCCCATCCTTCGTGTTTTCTACGCGGTCGCCCTTTTCTACTCTCTCTCTTTATTCAATACGTTAATTAGGTTGTCCAGTGTTTGACTGCACTTCTTAATGTCTGAGTGATTCATAAAGCCTGCACATGCAATGCCTAGGTGGTAATGTTTGGATATCATTCCACCGAGGTGTACCACTAAACAAGTTTTACCATTGTCTCCTGGTCGATGAGTTTGAGTACAGCATGTGGTTCAGTCATAGCTCGTGGGTACTATAGATACTTAACTTTGTCGGTACACTAGTCATACATGGAATGAACGCAAGAAGAGCGGTTCAGTCATGCACTAGTCACCAGCATGGAATGAACGCAAGAAAGAAAGAATCATGGGAAAAGCTTATTCAGTAATTCTGCTTTGAAAATGTTTTGCAAATTTTAATATTAGAAAACTACTTTCTCTCTCTGTGATTGCGAGCATTGTGCCTTGAACCTTACGATTACTGAAAGGACAGATGGACTGACTTAATGAATTTAGGGAGGCATTAGTACTTGAGGAATCATACGCCGTAGCACGAAGATATGTCTATTCAAGGACAGTGGGTTTTGATATGCTCTAGAGCGACTGTACATGACTGAACCTCAGTGTATATTGCCCAAAGTATGAATAACCTCAGAGATCGTCTCTCTTGTCTCTTAGTCTCAGCACAGCTAGATTCAATGGAACAAATTTTGCCCAAATGTCACGAAGAGAGTTCGTGTGATAAACCAACTATTGAGCAGCTATCTGCGGATTTAACAGAAAGGCAGTTCATTAAGAGAAAACTGTATGTTAGACCAATTTTACACTGCGCGTGACTACTAGAATTAGACTGAGTCGCAACACAAAACAGCTGAGCACCTGATGATGCTGCCAAGAACAGGTCATTTGAGCTCATCTTCTGCCGAACTCTGATGATCCTGATTAGCATGTGCACTCCATACTGATTATCACGATCGGAGAACCACCGCCTCCGTAACACAACAGTATATTAGTCCTTTGTCGAAGGCCAAGGAACCAATAAAATCATCACTGTGGAATATACTACAATCGTTGGGGTTGGATAAACATTCGTCTCCATGCATAAGCATTTGCATTATAATAGTAATTTCCAGCACTGCAACAGCTGCAAGATTTTGACATGTGCAGAACATGGTGTGCCCTAGGTTCCAGGTTGCGATTGTTGTACTATTTAAATCTCTTTTTGCATTTGCTGAACCTGTGCGGGAGCACTTGGTTCATATAGACAATGCGGATAAGAACTTGTTGAGGTTGGGAAGAGGCATGCGTGCTCTGATTGATCTCTCGACAGGCCAAAGCATCTCTAAATGCCAAGTTGGTCCCTTTATCCCATGCTCGCATACTTGGAGCTTGTCACTTAAATTGCTATTTGGATCTGTTTAGTAGTTTGCTGATAGATATTACACGAGCGAACACTGGTGATCCAGCTTGCACGTCTAACCTCTAATCCCGCAATCTAACGCACATAATCTAAGATGTATCCTGAATTTCCTACTTATTATGATACCACATGGATACCTTTACTTTCTTGGACTAGAAACAGATACAGTATTCAAGAGCAAGGGAAAAAAGAGGAAAGGCGACCGCGTGTGATAACAAGAAGGATAGGAAGATACCACCAAACCGTAAAAGGAAAAGACATAGGGTAAAATGGGGCTAAGCCCCAATAGAGCAAGGGAAACAGGAGTACTGTTGTTCCACCATGTGCCATATCAAGTAAGGTGTCTAAAACCAGAGCATGCGAATCTTCTTTGTCTCGACTTAGCCAATGTTTCTAGAGTGTTCAGATGTCAGTCAGTTCTTATACCAAGTATGATGTATATTATACAGTCCAGCATTAGTTTGAAGGAAATTGATATTTTCACATCCATTTACTACATTTTCACGACTACGGCCAATAATTCTGAGTCCCCGCCAGGTTCAGCAATTCTAAAGTAGTAGACGTTCCACTATATGTTTTTGGTTTTCTCGTCTAGCCCAAATTTGGGAGTGGACTCTGAAATTTTGGGGTGGATTCCCAAGCATCTAGGTGGAAGCAGGTGGTGGAGCTCCAAGCAGGTGCTCTGATACTCATGGATAGTCATTCATTCATCCGGATTCTGCATGCATTCTACATCCGGATTCTGCAATTCTTTTGGATTTTTAGTCACCACCAACTGTTGAAATTCCACTCACATCACTTTAAACATCATCATCTTGTCCCATCCGTCAGTCAAGTGTCAACAAGTTCTTCCAAGTTCTACTTGTCTTTTTCAAGAAGATAAGGAAGTGCATGATTCTTCTAGGTTTGTATATCTTCTTCTTTGTACATAATAGCTATCCAAATAGTTAAAATGGGACACCATATTTCTATTGGTGCATGTCAAGACCAATAGAGAATGCCCTTGGATTATCTATGTCAAATAAATGAATGTTTAGGAAATTTGGGAAGTTTGCTATGAAGCTTTAGGCGAGCTCCATGGATAATCACCCTTGATCAACTCCCCGCATGACTTCCCTAAAAATTTTGGGGGAAATCAAGAGGATTTTTTTCTCTTAGTTTGCCCCAAAGTTCAAGACCAACTCTTATGGTGAATGCCAAGAAAATTCATAATTTTATGATGAACCACTTTTAGATGAGACCACAAGATCATTGTTTAACCAACATCTTGTCAATCAATTTTATTGAATCTCTAGCACTAGCATAAAATTTTGGGATTGCTTAGATTCTTGACATAGAACATGAGATTCAAGAGACAATGATAGTTTGGTAGATTGAAGTTTTGAGAGAATAAAATTTGACCATCATTTAATCAAAATCCTAACTTAATCCAAATCTAAATCTCTGATATTCAACTTCCTGATGTACTCTAAAGGTGCACCAAGCAAAAATAGGCTCTAATCTGAACACAATAACTAATGATGATCCTTTTTTTGTTGCATGTCATTATGCCATTGTGTAAAATCTTATTCTAGTCATTGTTTTGTAAAGGAAATTTTAGAATATTGTTTGTTGGACATCCTTAACTATGATATGAACCAAAAGTAATTCAATTTAAACAAATTCAATTCAACTTAGCTCAAAAAAATGCATGAATCTACATGAAAGTCTTTTAAACACCTCTTTATGTTATCCTAATCTTGAAGAAATGTTTGTACTCTACATGACTTCATACACGTGCTAAAAAATAAATATGGTTTGCTTCTCTTGTATCCCATGTCACTCTTGCAATTCTTCCTACTCCATTTCTCTCCCTACCTTTGAGAATCACAAGGGATTGGTTGAGGAAGTGAAGAAGAAGTACTTTGTTGATTCCCAAAAATTTATTCCTCTATATTAGAGCAATAATAAAGTGCAAATTTGGACAATCATTTTGTGTAATTGAGCAAGCAAAGTGAAAGTGATGGAGGAGATAGATGTTATTTAGCAATTTGGTGATTGGTTATATGTGGATGGAGAACATTTGGTACACGCATTAAGAACAAGGGGACAGGTTTAGGCATCAATCTTGTAAAATTGTCGAAAAGTATACCAACTTAGAATTCTCCAATTTCATGATGCAACTCAAAATCTTTGACAAGAGGTGTGGAAATATCAATTCCCTAATTTTCTTTTTTTCTTTTTTTTGGTTGTTTCTCTCTTGTGTTGGCTTTGGAGTTTAGGTTTTTCTTAGATTTGTGATACTTAGTATTATTGGTTTCAATAAGCAAAGAAATTAAGAGATCTACATTCTTCAACAACTAGATGTTGAGGTACTATTTCCTTTGATGATAAGATAATATATTTCAATGTTGTAAAGTTTGAAATCAAGATTCAATTAAGAATTTCACTTCCCAAAACACTTTATTGCTTATAAGAGAACATCATAAAGGGTTTGAAAAACAAGTTTATTGCTTTTTTAATGATCTAGTAAAGCATTTTGATCCAAGGTATATAATTCCTTGATGGTGTAGGTGTTGGGTACACAAAATTGCTTATGGAAGTGGTCCATTACCATACCATAAAATATTTTACAAGTTTTTAGAAGGGAGATTTGTAAAATTTAGGGTAACAATGATGCCATATAAAAATTAATTAAGGTAAGTGCATTGAATTTGATGACATAGCATTCTTGAAGTACAATTGAAATTAGCTGCATGTTCTATGGAAATCAAGAAGATGCATGCATGCATTCTCAAATGCAAATGTATGGGTATAGTGGTGGTGTCACATTAGGAATGTGGTATAAATTGAGGCAACATTAGAGACAAAGTGTAACTTGAGGTAAATTTTGAATGGAGTGATGGAGTATGGTCTCTTGTCCAAATGCAATGCATCAAATCAGATCTAGTGTAGGTTCACTGAATTATGAGGAACTTCATTTGTGTAGAAGAAGAAAGTGATCCATATTCAAAAAGTATCAAGAAGAAAAGAAACTGGTTTCATTTGAAGTTGCATCACCATACCACAATTAAGTACCCATGGCCTATTTTGGATAGAAATCAAAAAAATCATTTGCTTGAGGATACAACTTTCTCAAACAAAAGCAAAAGGGTGTTCCAATGATGAGTAAGGAGATTCTTGAAAATCATTGGGTTTAAAAGAGTGCAGTTAGGATGAGGAAGATGGCATGGAAAGATTTTTAATGTGGTAGGAATTCATCTATAGATTTAGGTATATGAAAATTAGAATTATTGTTTCTTGCAATACTGAGTTCATGATGAAGTATTTTGGAGTGCTTGATCTTATTGCATTCAAACAATTGGTGAGGATAGACATGGAATTCTTTCATGTTTTAGTGGATGTGCTTAGAGAGCACTCTATTTTTAGAAGGCCTGATATGGGAAGAAAATGAACCCAAGCATGGCTTCAATTGGCATTAACCCTTGATAGATCTGGCCATAATGTGAATGTAGCATCAATGACAAGAGGAATGACTTTTTGGAGTATTACCTCACGATCTACAACCAAATTCATAAACAAAGTAATCATTGTCAATTTTTTCTATTTTAAAGAACCAAGTACAATTACCAAGGTTGATTCCAACCTTGGACGTTGTAGGGCTAGAATTTCCTCCTTGTTTGCAAAGAAAAGATTTGAAGGATGTGTTGAGTTAGTGAATGGGACTCTTTATCCTCCAACTCAAAGGCTTACAATAAACAGATAAGTCTATGTTAGTAGAAAGGGAACTTACTCCATCAATGGATAGGTGATGATAAATGATGATAAATGAAAAATCATCCTTTTGTAGGAAGTAATGGAAGCAACGGTGTTGAGCTTAGATGGAGTAAATGGCGTTGTGAAATGGAGATGGTTAATTCATTTGTGGTGGTTAAGCTTGCATCTTATGTACTTTTGTGGGTGTCTTGTTTGTTGGACTAGTATGCGAGACTTGTGTCATGTCATGAGATGATCTATTCAAAGAGGTCTGATCTTAGGTCTAAACTAAACACAAGACGAGCATGTAATAGATTTGAATTCAATTAATATTTATCGGGGAATTTGGGTTAAATGCCCATGAGCCATGTTCTTCTTTCCTTCAAATAACCACACACCCTAGAGAATATTTACTTCAATTTGTGTGTAGCAATAGTATGAGTGCTAAATGAACATTAGATTGCATTCTTTGAATGAATTGAGAATCCAATTAAATAATAAAATAGGAACTCTTGTCTTCTACAATGGGGTGGGACTTGTAATATTTTACACAATTTTTGGATTAGTAAATGCAATATGTGGGCTAAAGATGTTGAGAACTTTAAAGAAGAGGAGATAGATTCTCTCTTTGAGTTCATCAAGGATACAAGTGTTTCTATGTTAGAAAGTTGCTTGACATACAACTGTCAACCTGGTGGATATTTGTACAAGTTTGAATAATAAAATTCTTCAAGGTATTTGGTGACTTGCATCATATTCTCCTCACAATTCCCAAAGACTTTGTAAAATTGATTGAATGTTTATTGATGTCAAAAATTTGTATGGGAATTTTCAAATTTTAGCTTCAAATCTTGGAGAGGCTTGCTCGGGCTTGGTGAGATATTGGTTTATCATACTTAGTTTAGTGAGGATTGGGTTGTTGGGGTGAGTCTAGGAGATAGCTTTGGGGTTTCAAGTGGCACGCTTTGGTTTTAGGAGGGGCTTGCTTGGGGCTTGGTAAGTGTTATAGAGAATAAGAAAGGTGTGTAGATGGAATTACTTTGGTTGGTGAGATTTGGTTTTGGGGTTATGAATGATTGTTTGAAAGTGGTGTGGATGAAGAGTCACTTTCTTGTGTTGTATATTTATCCATTTACAATGCCAATTTTATAAATTTATATATATATATAAAATGCAAAGACTATATATGCATCTGAATATCTGAATGTGCTAAGAATTTAGAATTGATATAAAGATTATGTATCATGTGATTGTATTTGAGATTAATAATTGATTGTGTACAAGAAGTTTCCAATTCTATTTTCCAATAGTACAAGAACTTTGGAGCAATTCAAATTTGGAAGATAGAGAGGATATACATATGAAACACCATATCCCAAACTTTGGTTTCGTTTTTTGAGAGAGGGAAAAACTTGGAGAGAGTTGGATATCCAAAGAGAGAGCAAGGAAGGACAAAGACAATCCAAGACAAACTTGGAGAGGGTTCTAAATTAGAAGATTGAGCAAGATTTTTCTTCCTTTGATATCGGTTTATCCCTCTATAAGCAAGTTAGGAGACAGTGTAAAAATAGAGGAAAGGAAAATTGAAGGAGTGAAGAGAAATCAAAGGAAGGACATAGGGATAAAGAAATAAATTTCTATCAAAGAAGAGGTAGAAGGTTAGACTATCAGAAGAAGTTGAAGGAAGAGGTAGGTTTAGGAGAGAGGAATTGAAATTGGAGGGATAGGGTTTGGAGGAACAGCATTTCAAAACCTTGAAATGGAATTGAAAGAAGTGAGAACTTTTAGGACAATTTTCAAAACCCTTAAACCAAGTTTTTGGGAAAGAATTGGCAAGAGTAGAAAGACATAAGAATGGCACATATTTCAGACTATTAGAAGTAGTGGTACAACTAGATGGAAGAAATTAAAAAATGCACTTGGCTTATCAGATATCATAAGGTTGCAGATAGCATGACGTACATCAAATAAAGTTTGCAATACAAGAATTGGATTCAACTTTCATTGAATCATTTTCATATGTTATCTTTGCTATGGTTTCTAAAATCATTTTTCATATTCCATTGCATGTGTGGTTTTTGTTTTCATGCTAAACCAATATGTGGTTTGTGTTCTCATTTCTTGGTTTGACAAATTGGTTTATGTATTGACTTTTTGAGGACTTGGGATAAGAACGTGCATACAAGCTTGGTTTAGGGCAAAACTTCATATTGATAGAGGTTAGAATTAGAGATTCATTTGCTTTGACATAGGCTAGCACCCCAAAATGGATAGATTTTCCTTATACTCATTAATAGAGGATTGGTTTCATGTGCAAGACTTTACTATCGAGAGATATTAGCTAAGTAGTGTGTCTATTTGGCTTGAATACAATTTTTTCAAATATTGAATGCTCTTCCTGTCCCTACTAGGAATTCATGGGTGGTTGATATGCGTGTTATACTCCATGTGAAATCCATGTGCTTTGATCTACAAAGGATTATGATTGGGCTGAGTTGATGTTGTTTATAGTTGAGGCAAAGTTGTAGTTCTTGAAAAAGCAGTTTTGAAGACCATATGGAGTACAATTCAAGTTGAGTTTTGTAGGGCAATGGCTCATGCACCTATTCTTGGCGAGTGGACTCATAGGCAAGAACAAGGTGGTATATGATACCACCCATATGGAGGAAAACTTTGTTCATGAGGGTGGAGAGGGTGTTGAGCTGGAAGATGCATGGAGTACCATGAGAAGGAGGAGAGTGAGTGTGTTGATCTTTTTTGAAAACTAAATGGTTTCATTTCATTTGCATTTCAGTTTTCTCATGTTAATAAATTGACTATGTTAATATCTTGGATAATTGATACTCTTTCTTAAGCTCTATATGGCTTATTAAGTTCTAGATGGTTTATAATGAGAAAAATTAGTTAATATTGATTTTATTCATGTACAAGTAACCATGGTGACCACCATCTTCTTGTTCCTTTAGAAAATGCACTCCTTTCTAGATTTAGGGGGAGAGAGGAAGGTTGTGCACAAGATAAGTGCACAACCTCAATGGAGAAGGAGCATTCTATTGTTCAAAGGAAGTGTTCTTTAGGTGAGTAAGAGAATGACTTCATTATTGTAGAAAGGAATAGAGTTTAAAGATTAGGAGAGTTAGATTATCTCATGTCACACCATGAGCTTATGGTCAAGGATTTGAGGAAGAACAAGGAATTTTAATTTTGAGAGTTGATTATTACAAGGGAGATGTTAGATGAGTCCCAAAGAGCTTATGAGGGCTCATATGGTATGGAGATGGCTATATACATGTAGACTCAAACTAAACTTATACATCCTATGGGACTAAACTTGGAGACATAGTCTAGTGTGGATATATCAACCCAACTTTAGATGGCTTCAAGATGCAATAGAGTGCATTAGAGTAGACTGTGAGTACACTCAATAAATACTTGCTAGATCACTTCTTTCCTGATTTACTCTCTACCATATGTCATATGGGATTATGATCACTCATACATTGTAGCAAACCCTTTTTGTATATATATAATTCACTCATTTTTTCACTTGTTAAAATGCCAAACCTTGTAAATATGGTTATGTTAATGTTAAATCTTGTGTGAACATTAAAACTTATGTTCATGTTGAACCTTGTGAACATGGTCATGTTTGTATTAATACTTGTGAATATGAATCCAACTACTGATAATTTACAAAACTTTTCAATCAATACTTATGAATATTATCAAAATTCATGCACTTATATCCTATATTGATTTTCATGATCCTAAACTTAGTGAAAACTTCTATACAAGTGTGAAACCTTATATACATGTATGTTTTTAAGTTAGTGTGAAGACTTAGTCAAATCTATATCCAAACTTGATGTTCATGACACTAAATTTAATGTAACTTGTATACAAATGTGAACCTTGTACTAAGGTGTGTATTTAGCATAGTGTGAGAACTTAGTAAATACTTGTTAAAAAATGTAAGGCACTTGAGGGAAATTTTGGACAGAGTTTTGTTGTAATTCCATAGGGCAAGAAAACCATTAATATGGGTGAGCATGCCCTTATGATGGACCATCAAGCTCTTGTGGGGCCATGATAGCCAACCAAGCCTTGCAAAGGGCAAGCGAGGCCCAAACCTAACCAATGAAGGCCCTCTATATCCCAATGGTCAAGTGAGCCCCAAACTCTGCCAACCAAGACCTTACATCTCCCAATGGTCAAGCAAGACCCAAATTGAAAGCATCCATCATTTAAATGCTTTACTTATATCTTTGCATGTACACTACACATTAACATGTTACAAAAGTGAATCACTACCATGTGAACTGGAATTGCAAGGGACATGATGGGTATTGGAACTATCAGCTGGATGTGCGTAAACTTCTGAGAGTAAAATGAGAATGCTCTTGATGTCTTTGGGATTTTCCATGCTAGGCTAATTCTAGGGCCAAGTAAAAAAAATGCTTTGATTTTTCATTCCTCTCCTTAAATCTCAACTTCCATGTTTTCACTCTCTACTCTTCTTCCATTTCACTCTCAATTTATTTTGAGCTTTTGAGCGTTAATCTCCTCAAATTTATACCTCTCCTTAGCTTCCAAAGAATTGCTCCTCAATTCAATATGGCTTGCTATGTCTTGAGTAAACGAGGATAATATAGGGATAGTTTTAGGATTCTTCTTAGAGGATTTCCTCCTCTTCCCGCTCCTTCTCTCCTTTGTCTTGTGCTCTTCTTGAAAGTTTATCTTGTGCTACTGGAATTTCCTCATTGACTCTTAGAGAACAGGGAACATGATCCTCAAAACTCCTCCTAACCTTGACCATACTCCTCCCTATCTTCTTCTTGCATGCAAGGAATTGTGAATGGTATAGAATGGGACTCACTAAATGGGATAATACGAGCTTGGGAAATCCATGATAGAGGAGTGCCTTCTTTGATATCTTCCTCATCCTCTTTAGCTGAAACTATACCTCCCATTTCATTCTCTTTGGTTGACCATTCAGAAAGGTTTATTTCACTCCCCATCCCTATTGTTACAAGGGAAGTTGAGGAAATGTTTCCTCTACCCCAAACAAAGCATCCATTTTGTGAAAATGAAGAAAGAGGCAGTAAATTTTTTGCTCTATTGTAGTCAATCCTCACTTTATCTCTTTCTTGGTAAGATCCTCACATATGTATTTATCCCTATGGTCCCTAGCCTATTTATACAATTCCATATAATGTGCAAAATTATTTTTTTTAATCTATCTTGGAAACACTTCCATGTAGCTGAATGCTAAACTCTTCTCTATGTGCTTTTTGCAATGCTTCCATGGATTTGCTTAAAATGCTAGGGATCCTCCAAATATTCAATTATTTGAGAGTAATGATAAGGGATCCATTTGAACTTATCTTCATCACATTTTTCTTTGCTCACAAACAAAGAAGGCGCAAAGGCGGTCCCAATGATCCCATTTGCAAATGATTTTGAAATCCAATACTCTTTATTGGTAAGGAACCTGCCGAATTGAATTGAACTGGGACTACTTGATAAACTTGTCGAAATAGGAGGAAATGAGAGAGGGAGAACGGAATGGGAGGATTTATGTTCTTTGCTCTTATGTCATCCGTGTTCACTAAACTGAATTCTAATTTTTTCTTAAATGTGCATTAGGAATTTCCTGAAGTTAGGAGGATCAATGCATTTCTTCAATTTTGGCATAGCGTGTTAAGTTGTTCAAGGCACCATACTGTAAGATAGAGGTTTGCTTAGTGAGGTTCGCACCTTTACACGAATGTTCAAATGCTTGTCACAATAGAGGAATGCTGCCGGCTCGTTTCTGTTTCCGAGAATTTTCTGTTTCTGACGCACTTTGATTCAAATCTCCCTTTTTCCACCTCTTTCACAACCCCGATCTCACTTTTGGGGAGTATTCAAACATTCAAATTTGAGACTATAGGCACAGCACTTAATCTGCTAGTGACATGCAACACTTAATGCTAATTGCTCAAAATGCTAGCCTGATCTCTCCCGTAAACACCGAATCCAGACCCCTAACAAATGAATTTTACGGAACGTTCATTTATTGTGCCATTTTTCTTTATGAGTCCCCAAAAGCTCTTTTAATGGAAATTTCACATTACCGTAAAGATCCAGTAATTAAGATTTTGAAACCCCCTAATATCATGCTTCTACGGAAAGCATTCCATGACCTTAAAGTTTCGTCAAACAATTGTAACATGTGCAATGCAAAAGAGGCTTGCTTCTATTCCCATAAAATTGTATGTTCTGATTCAATTATCTCTGTACCTTGCATCCTGGTAGGTTGGGATCCACAGTGAACTTGAAACTGTGTGACTCTTTTTTCATAATGCTCAAACACCATGGCAGGCTGGTTCATCTATTTTGCTTGAAAACGATACTGTGCTCCTGTCCAAGCAGTGATGAACTCACATCTGATACCACCAGTCTGTCTGGGGAAGCTCTTTGAACTCCCACATAATTCCGTCTGGATTAAGTTCTGACCTTCGCACCAAACCTTCTTGTGATAGAGGTCGACTTCAAATTTAGTAGTGGACCGAAGTCCATCTTCAAACTACTTTAAGAAGAATTCATCATTACTCATGTGACCCTCGATATCATTCTCTCCAAAATCCAGATACTGTAAACATAAACCTGAATGATCAAATGTGATCGAAAATTAGATACAGGTTGAAACTGAGCAGGATGATCCCAGGAATCTGACCGGTATGGCTACTTGTGAAACCAATGATAGCAAACGATTGACTAACTGCACATAGGAACAGATTTGACCCTTGCAAGGGTAGAAGTTGAATCTGCAGAGTGCGAATTATGCCAGATCAACGACTTGCAATGGTTGCACTTTTGTTAACTCGTGTTTTCACCGGCAGTCAAGGAGACATTTCAAGCGTTACAAACGTTGATTTAAGCTCTTGCAAGCTCCCATCCATGACCTTTGGTTTTGGATGATCTATTCTACCAAAAGGTATAAAGTGCAGGTAGAACATCTACAGTGACGTCTTTCCACAGGGTTTCCTTACGTCGCTTTTGACCCCACATCGAACCGGGGTTGTAAACTGAGTTCACTCATATTTGTTCGCCCATTCTGCAAAGGTAAGAAATCGCGATGAGAAGACCCTTTCCATCACATAATCAAAGGAGGGAATCACAACAACAATATCATCACCATGGCTTTCAACTACTTTGAAGTGTGAGTGGGCGATTCAGCTTACTTTAATTCGAGCCAGAAGTTACATGCATAACTACTGTAGTGTCTAACTTCGAATGCAGTTTTTGTTCATATGAAAAGCATTTGACTGTCAGAAGCATATTTCAGATATTTGGCGTTTCCATCTTCTGTGCTTTACAAAAAGTAGAAACCTTACACTTAAAGTGTATCACCATTTATAACGGCTGAGTTTGAACTTTTGAAGTGTGAAATTCCGAGGAATTTAACTTGGCCTTTCGCCTGAAGCTACACACAATTTGTGGCTTACAATATAATATTCAGTCATGGAAAGAAGAGCACCTGCACAGTGCGTATTTGTGCACAGCGATTGTGAAAAGATATTCTCGACCGCCTTGTCAGAGTGCAATGACAGCGGAACTAAATTACAAATTGGTTGTCTTTCTTTTCAGGTTAAAAGACCTTTTGAAAAGGTTGGAGGTAACCAAAACACAATCTGCAGATGCAGTGGTAAGCGTGATCTCATACTAAAGACAACAGCTTCGCTTAGATAATCATGCCTCATTTCACATCCTCTAACGCCTAGACAGTGTTCATGCAAATATTTGGGGAGAGCTCATGGCTATGGAAATTCGAATGGGTAGGTCTGATTGAGTCTCAAGCTAGATATTTTTTATGCCGAGACTTCCATTATGATCTTTGGCTTGTCAGGCACCGTATCCGGCTCCCACATTGCTGGTGTAATTTTCACATCGACTTTGCCTTGAGCACAATGGGAATTCGGACGCTAATAAGAAATTATTTTACACAAGTACATCACGGTGATACATTGATACCAATAAATGACTCTTTTTAAAGTAAACTATATCCTTGCCTCTAGGAATTCTTCAAGAATGACTTTAGAATTTTCAATGTTTTTGCAAAGTTATCAAATTCAAGGCGCATACTGATTTACAGTATTTTCTGAACTTTGTCGACTAGGATTCAATAAAAACTGGTGGATACGGTAATCACACCCAAAAGGCCACTTTCGGCTAATGTCCTGCATCTGATGAATAATTGAAACAAAACGGGCCCAGGAATATCTGTTGAAGTGCCAAATTCAACGTGTGCTGTAACACATCTCCCTGATGTTCCAAATACACCTCCCACCCCATGACGTATGGTCCCCTCGATTCACCTAAGAGAGGTAGTAAGGAGTGGCATTTCAAACAACCCTGAAGTCACAAAGTCATTTCGTCCCTGCAGGACCACTTCCAGTCTAGGAGTACAGATGTTTTTCAGCATCTCAATTTTACCAATTTCATGATGATATCCCCGCAGTTGCTGACAAACAAGTGAGTAGATCTCAATTTAAAAATGAATAAATAAAGTATTATTGCAGTATAGTAGTTACATTTTTCTTTGCACTTGTCGTCGTGGCCTGTGCATGTTGAGTTTCACCATGAAATGAGGAACACATAGATGAGTTCACAACGCATCAGCGCACCCCACGCAGAAATAAACACCCATATTATATGATGGGCTGAGATTTATAATGCGGTCCAGAATCGGATTCGGAAATGGTTGCTGTCCAAGGTGCATTGGCATCCACTATTGGCATGGTACATTGGCAACCACTTTAGCAAGTTGTGGAAGAATGCAAACAAAGAAAGAACAAACGGTATTTTTCTTCCACTTGAGAAATGGAATATGCGCAAGAAACTTCAATGGTTCAATGTTTAGCGCGATAGGAAAACACGCCTAATTATGAAGAAGTGTGAATTCTTGGTCCGGTCGAGGTCCGGCCACGAACGCTGTAGAATTCTAAGATATCATAGGTGCCAAAGAAAACATTCTCTTGAAAAGCTTTTCATGGTTTGGCAGTAGTCTGATGCGAGTATGGTTGAGTAGCCTTTCCCTCACAGCGTAGTCCAGCTTTTGGATGGAAAATTAAGGCATCCCACATGGGCGGCATGGGTGGCATCACCTGCTTCAGTTTTATATGAGCTTGAAACCGAGTGAGTTTTCCTAAAACCACTGTAGTTTGGTCTTCAGAATATAAAAGGAAACGCCGAAGAAAATCTCTGAAAGTGAAAAGAGAAACTTGAAAACAAGAGTAATGAGTAATAACGTTACATCTTGAAAACAATGTTCAGAATGAGCTCCGGTTACTCTTCACGTAATGACATATCCAAGTTTATACTAGTTTGAAATAAGTTATTTATACCCACCCAATAGCCACCACGGCAAAAACGTTTTAATTAAGGTGCGTGTCCAAATGAATGTTACGATACGCCCAGGGTACAATGAGACAAATAACTGAGTAAAAGTTTGATGAGATGGATAGATTTGGAAGTTAAATGTACTGTAAGTCAGATACGATGCATGATTTCCTTGGGAAGAATATGGACCAGCAGAATAAAGTCATGGATGATGCTTTTCACTGGATGAATTTCAAGGTCTGAACAGGTTACTATACGATTTGGTCAGAACTTCATGTCAGTGGATAGCAACAACACGAAGAGGGCACCAGTGAGAGTTTAGATTGTGGGTACCTGTTCGACTCTGTTGCTTGTCCATGCCACCTATGATTTACATATCTTGGCTATACCCGCTCATCCATCGGGGATATGTGGGTGGATCCTCGATGGATTACCTTCATGTGGGTAACCTGTTCGACTCTATTGGGATTTAGCCCCATTTTATCTATTTTATTTCACCCGATGGGGTCTTTTCTCCTTCGTGTTTTCTACGTTTTGTCTCACCCTTGTACGACTCGATGGGGTCTTCCCATCCTTCGTGTTTTCTACGTTTTGTCTCACCCTTGTACGACTCGATGGGGTCTTCCCATCCTTCGTGTTTTCTACGCGGTCGCCCTTTTCCTCCTCCTCATCCATCGGACAGTGTTAAAATGTAAATGTCAATTTAGAATGCAAGGTACTTGGACAGGGCATTTTGAGAACATGGAGTATGGACAAGCCAACTTTTAACAATGAATCATGGACGAACTAGTTTCTCGACCCCAAATTGACACTGCAATGAAAACCTGATTATATGCAACGTATAAGGATCTAACCATGAGCTTAAACAGTGAAAGCGTATTTACTTGAGTGCAGAAGGCGAGACAAGAGTATATTCCGAGTAGCACGGCAGAAGAGTGAACTTCTTGGAGTAGAATGTAGATGTTGGAGCACAACGCACAAGGCGAACACCATATGACCAGGTTTTGTTATCTGGTCTAAGCCAGGGAGATTGGGTTACGTACAGTTAAAGAGGTCAAATCCAGTCAAATATGACATTATACAACCCGTTTCCCGTGATCGTGATGCTCTTTTTTATCAACGTCGCTTAAAGTTAGGTTTGTCACTCTGTATGTCGCCAACCAACTCTCCTCGTTTGTGTAAGATCAACAGAAATTCAGCTGCAAAACTTGGAGTGACATGTTCACGGTTTTGACGTTGCTGCAACATGTTGTTAGTGAAATATAGTTCTATGAGCACCTGCAGCAGGAAAGGAGATCATAAGGACGGATGTAGAGCTAAGTTGTTCAGTAGTTGAACATGCTCACTGAACTAATGGATTCTCCTAACATAAAGATCTACAGTAACTTGAGGCAAGATTCTAAATTTTGTCATTGATAGTAGTATGGTGTTCTTGGGACTCAATGGTATAGAAACAAAAGTGAAAATCCGCTAATAGTTGACAATTAATATTGTCAACTATTAATGGTTGCAACTCAGCAGAATTCACCAACCCGCTAAATGGAGATGGGAGGTCCTGCTCGTTGTTGCGCTCATGATCCACACAATACCCACGTTTACCTACTTTTGATGTCCAAAATGATTACCAATATCTGGAGCAGACGAATCGTTCAACTCACACAAGATTGAGAAGAAACATTTCGATGTGATGATTCGTGAACCTTCAGTAAACGTATGATTTTCGTGGACTGTTTCGATGAGTCTCACCACGTTCTCCAATTGCCGCAATGACATCCACTGGAGTTGCTTCTACCTACCGATGATGAGAGCAAATTCATTAGTGTGTTGTTGCACTCGCCCGTTAACGTGGAAAGGATATCAGAAAGTGCTGCATGGTAGTTGGAAAGGTAGCTAAGAAATCGGGGAAACTGCTATATGTTAAGACCTTTAACGCAATTTTGAGACCTGGATTCTTTCCATTACCGATGTATTCCTCATCGTCATTGCGCTCTTTTAGTCGGTTTTTCGTTCTATCTTTTTAGACTTGCAATGAAGAATCGACGAAAAGAACGCACTCTTCGTGGATGTGGATATACTTCTACTACTCAATCCAATTTTGAATCAACAAGGAGGTTTGAAAGCGACGAGATGACGCCACCAAAAGTAAGTTTTCACTGAGGTCAATGAGTCTTTCCCTTATCCAAGCCGGGCTCCATCACAACTCGTCGAGTATGTCGTTTGGAATATGTAATCTTGTAGGTGGAGTAAACGCCAAGATGTTTTTTAGCCATCCCAATCCTATCCTTACAATTGGTTCTCAGTAAATAGAGATGTCAAGATGACGTACTAGAAGGAATTCTCAAGAACAATTTCAACCATGATTCGATTTGTTAATGTAGTTGACAGATATCCAATTATTATTGCCTCGCAATTTGCATGCATATCCAGCTATTGATATTGTTTGTCCAAGAATGGACAAACCAATCGACACTGCGGATTCAAGAATCGGCACACCGTATTTAGTTCCAAGAATCAGCTTATCGAAGAGAGGCGAAACGGCACCTAAATCCAATGGCTCTTGAAATTGACTGAAGGAGGACCTAATATTGAGCACATTATGTCTTTCCAAGTACAGAAAGACAGAATTTGGAAACTGAAAAGACGCATCTGCTTTGTATTGCCGCCAGAATTAGATATGTCATCAAGAGCATGATGGAGATTTTCGATGCGTTTACACTCTCGTTGGTAGAGATCCTTCCAGAATCCAGTTTCACTCACTGGTTCGGGTCTCCATCATCAGGTTGCTGGATGGAGCTGTGAAATATGAATAGCATATTTACGTCAAAGCCACAGCTCACCCGAAGTGATCTAACTCATAAGAACTCAGCTAGAGAGGTATTGAAAGCTTAACCTAAGAATGAAGATGACATCCAGTAAATGATTGATAAATGAGTGTAAACTACTAGAACCAGAATCAATCCTGGCCTCACAAGGTATCTGATTACTAACTAGGATAATGAGTTCTAGCGTGGAGGTGCAGAGCTTGAACAAACGTAGAATTTACAATTATACTTGTCGACGCGTTTGCCATTATATTGGCGAAATAGGTGGATGATCCTGATTCTAAACTAGAATCAATGCGAATGCTGGCAAGGTGTAATGGTGCACATAGCTCCTAGCACTTCATTCAGTTTGGCTCATTTTCCTTCATGGAGACTCGTGAAAAAATCTAAACATAACGATCTTAGTTAGACGTAACAGCACAGAGTCTATTGTCTTACGTCTGATGTAATAGAATGCAACCTCTTATCCTCAATGGGTGTTTGTACAATGGTAGTTCCACAACGGAGCATCCGCATTCAGTAAGACATCCTTGCGAACAGACTGCCGTATCGACCGTACTGTTCATCAATCGTCCATATTTAGGTTAATCAAGTCACCAGTTCGCTCGCTACTTAAGGGATAATCTAATTACGGATATTTTGACTTCATGATGAAACTTAATTGGTGTCGGGATCCAGTGTCAACTTAGTCTCAGGAGGTTTTTGATACACTTCTTCTTTATTAAGAACATGGCATTGGCGCAAAAGTCCGCCTGAAGTTTATGGTTGTACCAGTTCACTTGAGGACAGAGAAGTCAATGTACTCAGCACTACTCCAGGTTTTCGACTCGCGTAAAATCGAATCCTCTACTAACTCAAAGAAGTAAGAAACAGCTGGGTGAAATTCACACCAGAGAGGCAAGGCAAGGCAAAACTCATGAGTAAAGTCTGCTAATATTCACGTGTTTTTGTTGAGGGATGCAATCCTGTCACCATAATTTGTGTTGCAATACTCCTGACAGGTTCTATTTTTGCAATCTTTACTTCCTTTTCGGAACGAAACGTATCACCACATTTGCATGAGTCAAGAAGCTAGACAACCCTGGAATAGCTCTGATGATATATGTATGGAATGTATGTAGAGGAAATGGCCTTGTATGACACAACAAGCCCATGACTGGGTTGCTTAGGATTAGCAATGTCGATCCACATCCCAAAGTACCCCTACCAGCAAGAAACATCTCATCTGATCGACCCATGATCCGTACACGGTACAGGTTCCCCTCCCTCTTCTTCGCGTTAGTGTTCATTCTTCTTCAGCTATTGAGAACCGAACTAGTTTTGCATTCCAGCGTTTACCATCAGTTTCTTCTTATGGTTTCATGTTCAATATCGACATGGTAAGTGTGAGGTATATCAGTCTCGTGTATCATTGCCATTGTAGTTATGGCCATATCTAAATAGAAAATCAAGTGTTGGGATAATTTGTATTGGCCATGATTTATGTGTAGGTTTTGCGTCTTTTAACACACATTTTCAGTAATATATTCTTCATACATTAGTCACTCTGGATCCACAGTGCCTATATAAAAGCTTGGAGTATATTCTACCGTCAAAGCGAGTCACTATGATTAATGTGTGGAGCCATCAAATACTCCACATTAACATCAAGATTGTCCTTATTAGTGACCCAAGATAATCATGATTGATTATCTTGAGAATACTACTCTAAACTGTGCTTCGACACCTCCTTCCCGTGATAGTTAATCGAGTATAACTCATCAACAGGTAATGAAAGTTATGTCTTAACCTCATCCAGATTTGATCCATCGATGTAATATAGATTTCCTAAGGTATAGCGATTTATGATGGCCTCAACATAAAGGACAGACTAATCTGACTAGTGGACACCGATGGAAGCGTATAATACGGATCGTGTACGATAAGGCGGCTTTATACAATATAGCGACTCTCCGGGTCTCACCTGCTGTAATCGTTGCCAACTGGTGACCTCAAGTGGAGAATATGGGAGCTCCCCCGTGGTCCGTCCTCCGCTGAAACTTGGAGAAGCTCTATGACTTCCGGGCGGTGTCGTGCGTGCCGTGATCATGAGTCTCGTCTGAATAGTCGTTTGGTATCTTGACGACCGGTCATCCCGACAGCTTCGGACCGCTGCGTGTGAATGCCGGATGGATACCAGCAGTGGGCACTTGAGTCTGCTCTATGCAGTGCCCCACCTTAGTTACGGGGAAGTTATTCTGGTCTAGGGTTGTTTGCTGTTCGTCTTTTATTTTTCCATTTTACATTTTATCTATTTTGTCTCACATTTGTACGGTTTAATGGGGGTTCTTCAATCCATCGTGTTTTCTACGCGATCCCCTTTTTTTTCCTTTTCTTTTTATTTTCTTGATCATAGTCAATAGAAAAATAAAAATATATTCATGATATCCTTTAGAAATAACTTATTTACTTATGAACTCCTTTATCTATTCCCTTCGTTATCTTACACCAGCGCCTCATCCGTCATGGCTTCATGCTTAAAAATGTTGAGTTTAGGCAATGGCTGCATGTATGGAATAAACCTTTTGTCTTAAAGTTCGATATTATGTTAAGATACATTGATGTTTCAATTTCCTGGATAAGTTCGGTTTATTACGTTAAAATCGTGTAAGTAAGCTCTGATATTTATTCTGAACTCACGTCAGAGGTTTACTGACTATATCTTGAAAAAAGCTTTTGAGATTAGCTATGGGATATTCAACTTGTTCAATTTTTAGTTGAACGAGTCAGTAAGGTTCTGGCTACGAGTACCTATTGATCTTTAGAATCTCAAATACGTAGAGTCGATCGGACCGTAGACTTGGTACACTCTGTCGACAATTTGATTTACAGATTGTTTGCATTTTTTACTTCATTGTTTCTTAATTGACGTCGTTTCTGAACAAAGAAATGAAACAGGTCCTGAAGGTTGAAGGGACCCAGCTTAGTGCACACTGGGTTGATAGCCCCTAACATTGGGATATGGACGACGTATACTCGATATACGCAAACACAATAATAGCAGTTGAATATCGAACGGTTCCAAATGTTTTGAACTAGTATAAGGGTCCTCAAAACTAGACGTACTATAAGAAATATCTGTATCATCGATATCATTCATTTCAAAGGAATTATGTGAAGTATATTTTATATATCAGGAAAGAATATCCAATGGGTTCGAACACGAAATTCCTGCTCAGTGTAAATTCAAATTGAAAAATCAATACTTTAAAATGATGCTCATCTACTGAGTGGGAGATCATATTTGCAGTTGATACAAGTCGTTCGAACAAGTAATAAGATGGAAAGGGTGAGAAGTAGATTTAGCTTGAAAAACCAGTAGATTTCAGCAACATTTTTTCTGAAGTGTATCTTTGGAGCACGAGATGGGTCTTATATGTTGCGAGACTTTAATCAGAAATAAATCAGTAAATTTTGATGGTTTTCATCAATTTTATCAACTAAAAGCTCGGGCTTAACTAAAATAATTATAAACTAAAAATTAAAGACATTTTATTAGTACATAAATTAAATGATATTTATATAAATAATTAATCAACCGATTTCAACAAAAACCATATAATTCTATTGCATTTGAGATGGATTATTTTATTCAAATTTCCAATAAGAATCATGAGGATAAATTCAATTCACTGAATCCAATTAATTGAACTACAAGTCAATAAATCACAAGGTCTAGGCCACACACATGGTCCTCATTCCCTCTTACTCCCCACCAGGATTTTAATTCCCAATAGGTGGTTTGAAAGTTTTGGACTCTCATTTGGAATAGAAGGGCTTTTTCAGTTCATTCATATCAAACCCTTTATTATAATTCACAACCCATGCTCATCTCATCCGATGGTAAGGAATACCCAAGTGGTCTATTCCATTCTTAATTAATGTTATCTCTCTAAGACCTCATATTTGGTACAAAAAACATGCCTATGGAGGCATTGATGACATATTTATGGATGTTTGATAGTATCTGCCATACGTTCTCCACTCTCTTAGTGCCACACATGCTCCCACAACTATCAAATGAATGTTGTAGGTAACAAATAGTTCTCCCTATAGTCATGTGTGGATGCACTCTCATAGGGCAAGAGGTCACAACACCATCAACATATATCAAAGATGGGCTCTAGGTCCCTTGTTTAGTAGATCGGTTCTTACATGAGGGTCATCATTTTTTGTTGGGGCTACCATGATGGTGGATTCAGGGACTTATGCCTTTGAAACATATCTTTGATTGGCTCGTGACTGATTGTTTGACCTTGCATGCATGTCACTCCTTGAGATTCTTGACTTTGTGTCCTTGGATTCTAAGAAGCTCCAAGCGGATTTGAGTGAGTGTATGCACACACACACACACACACACACACACACACACACACACACACACACACACACACACACACACACACACTAGTATCCTCATTGATGTACTTCTATCTTATAGAGCTAGGATCCTTCCTTGCAAGGAAAGGCTTTGGAGCATGTCTTTAGGCTTCACCTTTGGTTGATGATATCAATTTCACTTTTGAAGAGTTTTCCACAATACTAAAATTGAGGTTTAATCTCCCACATCAAATCTCATAGGATTGCCAGTACAATGTGCATGTGGTTCCTCTTGTGACATGCAAGGGATACACTTTCTACAATGTGGAGTAGGTGGAGAGCATACCAAAGTCCATGATGTAGTTTGTGATACAATCACTCAGATCTGACAAGCTACAAGGACCTAAGTTCAGATTGAGCAATGGTTGGATCTACCAGGACCATCTATCCGTATCGTGCGAGTGGATATTGTTACTTTTATAGATGGTCGCCATTCTTGCACGATGTGGTGGTGGTGAATCCTCTACAAGTGAAGTTCTTGATACGATCAGGCGATATGGGAGCAACAATGGCCCTTGCCTCTAGGGGCAAGGATGACCACTATGCACCTTGGCTATCCTCAAATATCTTTGTCCCTCTAGCAATTGGGATTTGTGGATGCTTACATCACCATTTCTCCTCAAAGATGCAACATGAGGTTCTTTGCAAAGAAGAGAGGCATTGTGTAACGTTCCAAGGACAAGAGAAACCACAAGAGAAGAAACAAAAGAGAAACACAAGATTTCATTCCTCAATATTCCGATGCTCCAAAGGAGCATCTTGTCTTGATTATATAATAAAGAATATCCCCTCAAAGGGAGCTACACCTTTGGATTAGACATATGGATTGGTGATATGTCAGCAAGCTACACCCTTAGATTAGTTACGTGGATTGGTGACATGTCAATCCTTGTCCTATTTAGTTGGTTGAACAAGTTTGACCAAAGGAAATCTTTGGGGAATCTTCATATAGGAAGCTCAGAATAGCATGGGTGAGGTACCATAAGAAAGATCCCAAAGAGACAAACAACGAGGGAGAAGATAACACTTTTGGGCCTTGGAAGGGGAAAAATCTATTTTCCAAGGTCTAATTCTTTTGTTTAGGCTTTTGAAATTGATTCTGAAAGTTTTAGTGTGTTTTTTGTCTCTATCTATGAATGGAAGTACTTTTTTGGTGATATCTCTATCTGGTCAACTGAGACCATAGTATATAATATTCTTTAAGATATGACCAAACCAATTTTCACTTCTAGATGTTATGATTAGCTAATAATATTACACACTAGCTATGTCTTTGGCCATGCTCACATCCTATTACCAATAGTGCAAATTAGTCGCTTTAGAATGCATTCAGACTTTGTGTCTTCTCCGACAAGCCGTTGCAGTAGGCACACCCAATAGGGCTAGGGTCTTCCCTCTCCACTTACCTAACATACCATTGGAGGCTCTCTCACACAATTCAGAAATCGATTTTCTCTCTTGGTTTCTTTGGTGCTTGATGTTGGGATGCTTTTGCCTCTTGTTCTTGTTCCTTTGGGCACCATAAAACTCTGAAACGAAAAACATTCTTTGAACAGTACAAAAGAAAATCAAACAAGTCCAAGTTACCAGAACAGGACTGTGCACGCGGATATACCTACAGTTATCCCCATCTTAACACCAAGACCGCGTGGAATATATGTTTGTCCGTTTGGTATCCATGGTGCATCTTCGGCTGCAAGATGCTGGAGGAGTTACAGTAGAAAAGAGTGGATTGCAGTAGTCCGAAGGACCACGTCAATATGCCCACTGTTGGCGGAGAGAATATAGTGACGAAATCAAGCCACTAGCATACAGGAACTCGTCCTGCGGGATTGACGTCGACCTCAGGAAATATATAAAAGAAAATATTGTGATGTGAACTGCGTGTAGAAACGTGGTTAAAAAATAGATAGTACTGTAGAAATAGCGTAGTAGCTGCGCTTGTCGCGGTTGATAGGGGAATCGTGGTTACGTACGAGAGATGCATTAGCGGCAATTGTGGGCCGGTATAGGTGCCAGGTTTGGGGTGAAGAAGTAGTGACATTTGACATTGTGAATCCTTCATAAACCTATCTGCTCATGCAGAAGTGACTATGTGATCATATGCAGGAGTTGAAATAGTCTTGGGAAGTTAAAAAATCAGTGGACAAAGGAAAGTTTTACTGAAATTTTTTTCCAAAATTGTTGACTAACATCTACTTTCCGCACAACTCGATATCTTCGCACGCAGTAGCCCAAACTCTTTTGACGGTTGAGCATGATTCTGTTCATAGTGCTTCATCGTCAATGATTTCGCTTTTTGTCATGGTCTTGGAGGTACAGGTCGTCTGTCATTCGCTCCATGTCTCTACGCTGATTTCATGAAAATGCAAATTTGCACCATCTCGATTTCTCAAGACTGTTTCGCATCTGTAATGTGAACCTGGAAAGGCGACCGCGTATAGGACAACAAGAAGGATGGGAAGACTCATCATCAAGCCGTACAAACGTAAAACAAGTAGTAAATGGGGCTAATCTTCAATATTATCGGATACTATTGGAAAGGAAAAGGTGAACCGCGTAGAAAACACGAAGGATGGGAAGACCCCATCAAGCCGTAAACGGAGAAACAAAAGAGGTAAAATGAGGCTAAGCCAATAGAGTCGTGGAAATTAGCCACATTCTACCTCTTTTATCTCCTCCTTATACGACAATAGTATCAGTATGAGTACCTATGAGTATCGGAACCTAGAATAGGTGTTGTTTTAACATATAAGACGACTCCGTGCAGAAGTTCGATGCAAAGATGGACTCACATTCCAAGGAGTAGGTGGATTCAGAGTTATTCAGATAATGAAAGTTTTGCGGGTCACCTGAAAAGGGGAAAAAGACGACCGCGTAGTTAAAATGAAGGATGGGAAGACCCCATCAAGCTGAAAAGTATGTAATGGAAATAAGCTGATTGTGAAGCTACAGAAAAATATGATTGAAACTGAACAATTGTCAATATTGTACCTACTTCTCGAAAGCGATGACTTGCATCAAAACATGTACACAGGAGAATAAAGCATTATCCGTCGTGCAATAGTTCTCTTTTGTTTATCTTTGTGAAAATGGAGGGACCACATAGAACACATGAAGGATGAGATGACCCATTTGTGAAAATTAGGTAATATGGTTGCTGCTAAAGTGGGGTGTTTTACTCGAAGTGGTTCTAAAGTGCTTCCAAAGTGGGGTGTTCTGACCACATTCAACTGCCATCGCGTGTGTCTTCATTGAAAGAGCCTCATCCCGGTGAAGTATTAATCGGAGACACGACGTAACCGTTTTGGAGGTTCCAGTACACCAAGGGAGGCTGGCAATAAGTTAAAGAAACATGACGAAATCATTTCAAGGACTAGTTTTAACCCAGGTACATACAGAATCACGGATCAAATTTACTTTAGCATCAGAAATCGAGGAGACCGCGTAGGATAACAAGAATGACGGGAATCTAATTTAGCATCTAAATATCCAATTACCCTTGAAGGTTGGCGATCCTTAAACCAAAGTCTATGTAGCGCATGCTTACGGGCAGTTTGATGTTCGAAGTACAGAACGCACGAGACAGAATTGAGGCAATCTGCTCGTTATCAATTTATCCAAGCAAAATCCTAAGAGTTTATATCCTCTTACCTTATCGATACTATTGAATCTTAGTCCCATTGTACTCGGATGTCTTTTCCTTGTTGGATCTGACGGGGCTTTTTCATCCTTCTTGTTATCAAATGCGGTCATCTTCTTCTTACATTTTATCCTGGTTCGGGTTTGATGGGGTCTTCCCATCTTTCTTGTTCTCCAACACGGCAAGAGAAGGAAAGAAAAGTGTCCAAAGGAGAAATCTGAACATCAGCTTGAAAGTCTACATCAGGACTTCCTGTATAGTCATAGTTTTCCATGTTCGGGAGAGTTAGAGTGGGGCAACAAGAAGGAGAGAAAGTGAAAAATGAGAGAAAGTATATTAACAAAATTTCGAGAGCCTCACCTACATACACCACATGAGTAAATAGCCAAATCTATTCATTTTGCCACTCCGGTTCCATTGGAACCTAGATTGAAGGTTGTGGAAAATCGAGTAGAAAGTTATGATGACTTTTAGGTTTTTAGGATTTAGAGTGATTACTTCACACTTGAGGTGATGGGTTGGGAAATTTTGTTCCTAATCTTTTGTTATCCATGCTTGAGTTCCATGGGAACTTAGTTTGAAACTTTTTGAGATGGGAATTGAAAATTATGAGAATTTATAGTTTTTAGGGTCTAGAGAGATAACATTTACTCATATAAGTTAGGATGTGAGTGCTTGTGGTTTTGTAGGTATAGGTAGATAAGAATAAAACAATCTTTATTCTTACGATAGCCATGGCTACACTTCCCATGTGGGGTCACCCTAGGTGGCCCGGGATACACCATGCCCGGTGTCTCACCAATATTTCACCTTGCAAAGAGTAAAGACCTATGTGGAAAGGATACACAAGGACTATGATTGGACCACTTGGGATGCTTACGTGAGGCAAACAACCACATTGATTGCAATGACACTAGGGATCACTTGTTTCCTCAGTCCCTTTGTTCATCATTCCAGGGATATCAAATAAGTCATGGGAGTGGTTAGCATCTCAAGCAAGTTGTATCTTTGGGTTATTTGAGACTAGTTTTCCATGTCCACGTCTATCCCATAGGTTACCTTGTACACTCCATGATGAGGCTAGATAGGCATTTTGCCTACCACTTGATCATTTGGCACATGATCTCTTGGACAAGTTAGCATGGTTCTTATTCCTCTTCCTCCCTTGATGGTGCATGAATTATGCTAGAGGGAGACATGTGTAGCATACATAGGTGGTTGCTAGATTTCCTCTATTTCAAGCGGGGGATTGGGCTACACTACAAGAGGATTTTTGTTAGGGCTGCATGTTTTAGGAGACATGTTCTACACAAGTTACAATAGAGTCCATGCGATTACCAAGGTGTAGGATATTGGGTCAAGAAGGAGAGTTTAGTAGAGTAGCATGAGCACTACACCCTTTGTCTATGGCTAGTCCCATCAATGAGACTATCTCTTCCGTATGCTCACTACATCCTATGGCAAGAAAGGGAGTACCATTAGAGGTCTTAGATTATCAGCCTCCACACATTTTATGTCTTGATAGGTCAATTTTTGCATAAGCATTATGCATTGCCCCTCACCTCTCCTCAAGTGGCTTGTCAAGGATAGTATATGAGCATCTTAGAGATTGCTTTCAAGCAAATGATCCTTCTAGTGGATTTACCAAGCTATTTCAGGTGGTTGCAACAATAGCGAGGAGAGATATTCCTATGTCAATTAGTCAGGTGTTAGGTGCTAGTCTAATTCTTGTGATGGAGAAGACGCATGGGGCATTAGACCGATTGCTATTGGAGAGATCTTTTTGTGCTTGATTAGCCACACTATTGTCCTTCAACGTCGATCTTGCTTCTAGAGAGCACCTTAGTCCACAACAGTTTGGAAGCTATACTTGGAGGTAGTGAGGCTATATCTCTAGGTATCAAGGGACTCTTATATATCCATCTAGAGTGGGTCATCTTATAGGTGGATGTTGAGAATGCTTTTAATAATATCTCCCAAGCATCCATCTTTAGAGAGCTTGGGGAAGCCGGCGGATCCTTGGTGAGTCTCATTCCTTTTGTGTGGTTATTCTATGGCTACCTTGTTTCACTTTAGTACTAGCATGATTGGTCACAAGAGGGAATCATTGTCTTAAATTAATTTTTTTGTACACAACAAGGAGATTATTTAAGGGGACTTTTGTTTACCATGGCTCACTTTAGAGCTCTCCTATCTACTACTTTGGCCATGCTAGGTTGTGTATTTCCCTCCTTGGTAAACAATACATACATTGTGGGCCCCATAGATCAGATTAGGCAGGCCTTTGAGCACTTGACTACCAAGCTACATCTTGTAGGCTTGAGAGTCAAGGTGTCAAAGTGTAGAGCATTGTCCCCTTCAAGTATCCCTCCCCACCTTGAGCTTCAAGAGGGGTGTGTCACATCTACACATGGACTATGTGTTCTTGTAGTGACAGTAGGATCCAAGGATTTTGTCACATGCTTCTTAAACACTACCCTTGTAGAAGATATTCTCTTTTAGGAGATCCATAAGTGGCATTTGGTATACTCTCCTCTAGTATTGCCCATCGACCTACTTACATTCTCTGCATGGTTCTCCCTTCCTTGACTTTCCTATCGTATTTGAGAGCTTTTGATAGGAGGATTATGGGAGTCTATGGTGAAATCATCATACCAAGGACATATGAGTGTGTGATGGGAGATTTGGCATGAGGAAAAACATCTCTACTAATCTCATACAAGGGGTAGGCCTATTATAGATGGAGGGGACGTCACCAAGAGCATTTTTGGGTAGTTGGGCTCTCTTGGCACTCCTACTTTTCTCACATTTTGTGGTTGTTGCTAGGCTATATGACATATGTAGAGGAGGGATCCTTTTCTCTCTATGTGTTATTGCGGTAAATGAGAGATGGTCTATCCCCACGAGCACGTGAGAACCTTCCATCCTTTGCTTCATTGCCATCAAATTGGACCAGAGCTTTGTAGTCTTCCTTGATGGAGCTATAGTGTAAGCATGTGCTATTTTCTCTCTTAGTTGACTTGTCCATTCCTTGGGCCACTAGAGCATGTCTTTGCTCTTGCTCTAGCAAGGATGTAAGCTCTTGGATCTTAGCTTGACCGTGCATTAGGGCATTCTTACTTGCACCATCCACCTCCATCTCTATAGTGATGAAGTTTTGCCTAGGTTTGGTCCACACGTTTGCATCTTTGTTACTCACTTGTGAGTAGGGTTCTACACTAGATGAAATAGAGATCCATATGACATGGTGTCCTTTTGAGGGACAGAGAATAGCTACTCATGATGCCATCAATGATATAGTGTTTGCTATGGCATGAGAGAGTGGATACCTTGCTTGGAGGCAACATTCATATGCTTTGTAGACTACATGTGATGTAGTTTTGGAGGGAGTGATTACTCATCCACTTGGATGGGCGGCAAGCAGAGCAACAACCCACAAGGTCTCCAAGTATAGAAGTATGTAGCGAGGTCACCTCTTTGTTCCTCTAGCCTTGGAGTTATATGGAGTGATGGATACGACGTTCGACACATTTGTCAAGGAGTGCACGCGAGCTTATCATATTAGACGTTAGGGGTACCACTCTCACTCTCATACTTTGTAATATACTTTAGATAGCGTGTGTCCATTGCTCTACAAAGAGCATTGTATGGTGCAATCCTTAGGAGAGCAATTACACTAGGTGATGCTTCTTCGGATGCTCCAATAGTTTGTAGACTTTATTACTTGCATAGTTGGGATATCTTGGGTGCGGTAGTGTAGATTTCTCATATCAATATTATTGGGGCCTAGCCCCATTTTACCTCTTTTGTCTCTCCCTTGTGCAGCTTGAGGGGGTCTTCCCACCCTTCATGCTTTCTATGTGGTCACCTTTCTACTTCCTGTTCCTGTATGAGAACTGTTCTAATATGATGCCAAGTCGTGTATGTTTGCGTTCGTGTGTGTGTTTACGAGTCCAAAAGGAAAGGTTGATAGGTTCAACGAACGAACATGAATATGCACATACTGTCCACTCGTGCCAAGTGCAATATCTCCGTTCCGGCTAGCGATTGCACTACGGAGGTTTAAAAGGTATCCAAACATTTCATACATATAACCTTCTGAAAGTTGCAGGTATTCAAAGGTAGGGTTCAGGTCACTGTCATTTTCAGTTAAGAGTGCAGTTACAGAGTATAGAGATATTTTCGTATGGGGGCCGCTAGCTATTTGGAGTACTTATGAACGGAATTTATTACACATACTGGTGTATTTAGTTTGGTTCCAGCCAAACCCGCTGCACTTAGCGAGAGATGCACTTGCAGATGTCCAGAGTGGACTGTAATCATCACAAGACCGTGATGGTGGGGTGAAAATGGTGTCTTTAATCTTTGAGAATGTCTGAAGGGCTATGACAAGTAGTGGGTTTGAGCTACGGCAGTAAGTGCAGGTGATAGCGGTATGAGCGAAATCTAGTACCCCACATTTTGGCATTATTAGAAATCGGAGCCGGGACAAATCTACGGACTTTAGTTGATGCATTGATTTCAGTGTAATTCTTGGTCCACCTTTGTTTTCCAACAAAGACGGGAAGAGATCGATATTACCTCCTAGGTGTGCCGACCCGCTTGAAGTAAGAGAAGGGTAACGAGGATGTGGAAAGGCTAAAAAGCATGAGGTTTCAGGACCGGGAACAAGTGTTGAAAGCATAACCCAAACTGACCACCCAACCTACAGATCGCCCATGGATTCTGTGCAGAGTCACCCCAATCTAAAATTTGATGATATACTCCCCAAATAATGCAATCTCGTTGTTACATAGCTGGAAAGATCATCATCTTCCATACGAGATTATACAGGATGTAGGCTTTTTATTCTGATCTCATTCTGATTTTGTCGTTGTTGGATCGATCCAGTCTGTACATTTCCATAATGCCCATTTCATTCTCACCCGAGAACTCAAGGGTGTAAAATGATTTTAGCATAATGAGAAAGTGATGAGAATAACAGGAGGGCAAAGGGGTAGTACTACAGAAGTAAAACCGTTAAAACGTCGAATTACAGTGCCTTCGTTTCAGGAGAATTTAAGCAGAACATGGGCCCTTCACTTTTGACCGCCGTCAGTAGATGTTTGAGAAGAGAAGCCACACTAAGCATGACTCCTTTTGAGCGCTGGATTGGGCGCAAAGACCAGGACGTCGATGATTAATCCCTGCTTCTAAAAGGGAGCTCAACCAGCTTGACATTGAGGCAGTGACAATCTTCAACAGTCTATGCCGTGAATTCCACCAGTTCATCAAACCCGTTTGCATAACTCCTATACTAACATAAAGCTCTTCGAAAGTCTTTCAGCGTAAAGTATGTTATGTCTATGGTTTGCGCGTAAGCTTAATGTTTGTAATGACTGTTCTTGTACTTATTTTCATTAATGACTCAAATCATATGTCTATTGAGAATACTTGTAGTAGGCCTTCTGTGATTGTTGAGACGAACAACACTTCCTCGATTCCATGCCTTGTCGCATCTAAGCTCGTTCTGAAAAGAATATGCTTAACAGTAACCACAGTTTTTATTCCCCATCTTCACATACTAGAGGTGATAGTAAACATGATATTACATTACACTCAACATCTCATAGGTTGGACATGACCAACACATTCGAAGCAGATGCACGATCTAGTAACTTACTGGATGCACGTTACATTTCATGTTCATGGACTTGAAAAAGGTGGTAGAATATAAGATTGTTGATGAGCTCGACAATCTATCGAAATGGCTGAAAGGAGGTGGATAACCAAAAAGTGGGGAGCCAGAGAGGATCAGATGAAAGGAAAAGAGACCAGAGATAAGAGTTATATATAAACTTCCCCTCTAGATAATACCATAATATGCATGTAACAACGAAATGAAATTAGAATGGAGCAGCCCGTTGCCTTACAGTGAAAACCACATGGACGGGCTAGAACAAGCCCCAGCTGCGCTTGAAACCGGATGGCTGGCATGCAGGATCAGGATCAGGCCGGTCGTGCAGTATCCGCCCCCATGGCAAACGCCGTCAATCGATCGTGTCGTGACGTGACGGACAGAAGGCAACGAAACTCTGTGGAACTGATTCCAGGCAACAAACGCCGGAGAATTCCCCGGCACAGTAACAGTCAAATGATGCTGGTGACAGTAAACTGCGGTTGACGTGCCAGGTGGGAGGATGTCAGGGGTATCAGAGTTACCGCGCCATGTTCAAAGGGGCCCCGGAAGGTGGGAAATACGGGCGGGGTTGAACGGGCGAGCCGGGTGGGTAAAACGAGTAGGCCTTTAATTACAATCCGGCCTTGTAGCCATTTCTCACAAGAGAAGAGGCTCTAGAGAGCGGGAGACAGACTTTCATCTTCCCTTCCCCTTACCCTTTTTGTTTCCTTCCTTTTACTACTATCTATCGTCCGTCAGTAAGCGAGAGCGCACTGGATTGCGCATAGAGACGGAAGAGGCGTGGCTTCAAATTGTGATTAGCAGGTCTCGAGGAGTTTGTCCAGTTTCTGTCAGCATTTTGATTGCGGTTGAGTGGTTGAGTTGCTGGCGTTCCCTGGTGGGAGTGGGGATTGCGGGCCCGATTTGGGCGGATACAGGCGCCAGAGTGGTGGAGCTTGTATGAAAAGCAGCAGAGTGGAGTTCCGGACGAGGTTGTTATTGCCACTGAGGTGGTGTGGAGTGGAGTGGAGTGGAGTGGTGTGGAGTTTCAAATTCTAGGGGGTCGTGACCGAGAGGAAAAGTAACAGCAGCAGGTTTGGAGGAGTGGATCAGGGGGAGGAGTGAGTGTGGACAAGGCAAAGCGCGACCCCGAGTTCCATCGAAGATCTTGCCGTTCCTCCGAGCTTCTGTCTTCCGCGGTTCCCTGGCTATATCTTTTGCGCTGCAAACCGATTGTGCCTAGTCTTCGAGAGATTGATCACCTGCACGATCTTGTTGAGCTGCTGCTGTCTGTTGGCCTCCTGCATTGTGCGGAGTCCACTGCCCTAATAAGTACTCGGTCGGATTGCTATCTCGGCGTTTCCATACCATTGCCTCTACATCCAAGCCTCTGCGTTGTTTTGTGTGTTTGCATCTAGCTCTGAGTCTAGAGCCTCCCCTCCGTGATCGTTCCATCGCGAGCTTTTACAACTTGACATAGATAACCCTGCCGCATTTAGGACTTCCTCTTCTGTCGTCTCATTCATCTCGGGGTATCAATTAGTGTGATATTACTAAGAGAATCCAATGACAATTCCCCGGAATCAGTGTCTTTCTCAGTTCTGAGTTTTTGAGTGGTGCTCCACCCTCGTTTACCCTTTGTTTTCTGAACTTTTATGTTGATTCAGTCCTGATCGCGGGACGCATTTTCCAAGGCAGGAGCCAATTACATAGAGAAAATAACTAGAATAGGGAATTTCCTGCTTAACTCAGACTGGCGTTGGCGGAGGAAGCGTATCAACACCTCTGGTAGCTTTGGAAGCTACCACAAGCTTCATGGAAAGCGGACCAGAGTTTATGCATACGAAGTTCCGTAGCTCGGCTGGACGTGAAGTGGATCTGCGAATGAGTGCAACGAAGCTCGTGTAGAAGGACTGCGCTGTGTCACCACCTGTCATCTGTATAGAGAGTATTCAGTTGAAACAATGGAGTCGAAAATGGAGTCGTATGAGATTATGGAACAGGTCGGGCGGGGCGCCTTTGGATCTGCAATACTTGTGAATCACAAGCTCGAAAAGAAGAAGTAAGTAGGAGATTATCAAGCTAGCCAGAAGCTCACGGAAATTTGTAGCCCGGAAGCAATGCGGAGGATTGCGTGTAGTGCCATGCTGTCACTTTCCACTGCCTTCTCTAATTGCTAGTAACTCTAGAGGCTCTTCTGCATCCATTTTCACGTTAGTTGTCAATGCCAGGTTAGAAGATGTTTCCTGGACAGGAAAATTTTCACGTATTCCATGTCTTATGCGCCAATCTTAGTTTCTATTTTACCGCTTGCGTCGCGCTGAGTCTCTGTTTTCTGCAGGTATGTTCTCAAAAAGATTCGTCTTGCCCGTCAGACGGACCGATGCCGACGATCTGCCCATCAGGAGGTGAGAAACATTTGTGGCATACATTGTGGTAATACCATCGTACGACCACGTGCCTGTGAATTACAATTTTCAGTGCTGGCTAACGCCATTGCGCATTAACGCAATGGTGGTCATTGAGACAACGTGCCCGTAAGAGCAACTTTCTCCTAAAGGTTACTGATCATTTCGGTGCTTTCCTCTCCATGTCACCAGATGGCACTTGTCTCCAGGGTTCAGCACCCGTTCATCGTGGACTACAAGGAAGCCTGGGTGGAGAAGGTGAGTTAATTGACCTCTTGTGGACCATAATGGAGGTTCACCCCAAAGGAATAACTTACTCTTTGGTGATATGTAGACTATAGTTGACTCCTTGAACTGGTAGTTTTTCAGTAGCTTCAAATCCTAGAAATCGTCATGGTCATCCCGTAAGTACTGACGGTTTTCGGGGTTGCGGAATGTAGGGTTGCTATGTCTGCATCGTTACCGGCTACTGTGAAGGTGGTGACATGTAAGTGGCTCTATTTATTTGTTGCTTTTGATCACGCTGAAGGCTTGTTGCAAGGTCGATGAGTATTTTCTGAATGACCTTCAGACGGTTCTCATGGTCTCATTTCATCCTGTTTCGTCGGTTGCAGGGCGGACGTTGTCAGGAAGGCCAATGGACAGTACTTCTCTGAAGAGGTCAGTCGATTTCAATCATGGTGTGCCTCCTACTGGAATTGCCAATGAGAGCAACCTCCGCTAGTCAATTCAAGTGATCTTTCTTGGTGAAGAAGTATCTTCACAATGCTCTTTGTTGCTCTACCTGTTTGTGCAGAGACTATGTAGATGGTTCGCCCAGTTGCTACTGGCAGTGGACTACTTGCATTCCAACCACGTTCTACATCGGGATCTGAAGGCATGTGAATTATTTGCTTGAAGACTCGTTTCAAGCACCTCTTAGATTGTGGATTTTGTTCGTGTTTGTTGGTGGTTCACTTAGACTCTCTGTACTTTAACATTCCTCGTAATGGCTGAATCAGTCGCCATTAAACAAGAATAACTTCTTAAACTAACTTTGCCTGATTTCTCGCACTCATCATTCTTGTGATGTTGCATATTCTGGCCGCAGTGTTCCAACATTTTTCTTACCAAGGACCACGACATCCGACTTGGTGAGACTCATTGATCTACAGCTTCTATTGTTGGCTCGATTGATCACATAGCCTACTCATTTTACCACGTTTTACGTCGTATAATTCTTCTAATGCGTCGAGTTTCCTGGATATTCAGGAGACTTCGGACTGGCGAAAATGCTCGCAGCGGATGACTTGGCTTCATCTGTGAGTACCTTACTCTAGCGTTGAAATTTGCATTTACAGTTCAGTTCGATTCTCAGCTTAGGAGGTCGGTCGTAGATTTATTTTGCACGAGTTGCATCTGAATACATATTGATTAAAGTGGAGCCTTCCTTGATACATAGGTGGTTGGAACTCCGAACTACATGTGTCCCGAGCTCCTCGCCGATATTCCTTACGGTTTCAAGTCAGATATCTGGTCGCTGGGTAAGGGAACTCCGTTGATGTAGAACTGTCATTTCGCATTGGATATTCTGATACTGCATTAAATTCCATTCGCTCGACTCTGCGTCCATTGTGATAAGCTCACTCGTAAGGAGACTAAGTTCACGATTCAATGCACTAGCGCTGATACTGTAACTTTCTCTTCTCCAGGATGCTGCATGTACGAGATCACAGCGCACAGACCTGCATTTAAAGCTTTTGTAAGTTCCTTTCAGTTGTTTCACTGTTGGGATTGACTATTGGATTGAAGACTCTCTTCGTCTTAGGTAGGCAGGTACAAGCAAATTGCCGGAGACGTCGAAATCGTATTTCATATTTCTTTCGGACAGCTCCTGAATCGGGAGTTTGTTTCTGTGCTCTAGCCCTACAATATCGGATAGGGCTCTGTCACCATCCACGCCTCAGATTTCCTAATTGTACCCGGACATCGTCGTTTGTGCAGGATATGCAAGGGCTTATCAGCAAGATCAACCGATCTACTATTGGGCCTTTGCCAGCTAATTACTCCAGTTCATTGTATGTGTGACTTCTGAACCTTTTTAATTTCGTATCAAATCAAAATGTGACACATTTTGCCTGAATTTTCTTCTCAATTCTTTGACGGTTGCTGACTAGTCTACGTTGCATGTTCCTATTTGGACAGGAAGGGTCTGATCAGGAGCATGTTAAGGAAGAATCCAGAGCACCGTCCAACTGTAAGTGTTGTACCGTGTGGGCATGATGTAATCTGGCCCGCCTTTCGTTCTTGTCCAATTTCAGTGCTAACTCGCTTCATATCTATAAGGTTGCTGTTCTGCGTAATTTGTTGCTCAATTCTGATATTTAAATTCCTGTTGCAGGCTGCTGAGTTATTACGACATCCTTACCTCCAACCATATATCACTCAGTGTCGGTTACAAGCAGGTCTTCTTCATCCCTCTCCCCAACGAAACCTTGGCAATGGGCATCAGAACATTGATCAGAACGCAAGTCATGACAGCAGTGGCAGAGAGAGCTTCGCAAGTAGCATTAAGAGCAGTCCCAGCAGAGCATTTGATTATGGTGGACTGATCGAAGCAATCCATGATGATCTGGATAATGGTTGGCACTTCGATAGTATAGAGAAGGGCGCTTCTATATCGTCGAGTCGTGGCCACGTATCAGCTACACACACTCATAGGGACAACACCCAGCTTGGTGAAATGTGGGCCGAGGAAGACCGGGCCGTCGAGACACACTTCGCCGGGAAGATGCACAAGACAGAGATTTACCACAAGCCCGCCGAAAGGCAGGAAGAGAGTAATTCAAGGTTGCCAGTGAAGAGCTCTCCAAGAGTCAGTCATCTTACTCGTGTTGCTCCGCCGGCAGAGAGTCCTCGTACTCCGTCTGGAAAGCCACTAAGGTTTAAGCCTGAACCTGTGCCAAAGAGAACTCCTCAAGTGGCACATTTAAAACAACAGGTGAGCCTCTAACATCCCGGTGTGGTCCTGAGAGCTGCTGCCATAGGTAACATTGTAAACTGCTCGGGTTATGATTTTCTGAGTCTTGTTCTACAGCGTCATCCATCTGTGACTAGCTAATAAACAGTATTACTTCGCAGAACGGACATACTGATTCTCCGCGAGGCAAGCTCCGAACTGAGAGTCTGCCCCCTGCTTCACCTGCACGCCAGGAGGACCACCTATCAACCACCAAACCAAAAGCACGAACTCCAGCGACAGGCACCGGTGCTACCCCTCGGCGAGCTTCATTACCCCTCCCACTGAAGCCACCTCACCAGCGGAGAAGCATTTCTCCTCTGGGGGGAAGCAATGGAAGTGCAAACAGTGGAAGAAGCTCGCTTACAAGCCCAAGAGTTCGTTCTAGTGTGGCAGGTACTCCCGCGCGAAGCATGTCGAATAATGACCATCATCACGGAAATGAAGTGCGATCATCGGTCAAATCATCCCTACAATCTCGTCTCACTAACAGAAATCCGGACCCACACCGTGTGATACCAGAGGATATGTCTCTTGGCTCTACTTCCTCTCATCCCATTTCTAACTGTGATTATGGTGGTGTTGTGTCTGAAAGATCGGGAAGGTCTGAGATCTCGGGTCTCACAGACATTCGTTCCCCTGATGTTTCTGTGAATGCTCCAAGGCTTGATCTTATTCCCGAGTTTGCTCTTAACGGAAACGCGGGTATGTATGAAACCTTCCCACAAAATGATGATTGCCAGAGTGATGGTGCTAAAGTCAGGTCTAAGGTGAAGGAGGCTGTGGCCCGACTTCAAAAGCAAACTTCAATGGACCACGGAGTCAGGACACCAGCAACAGGACTTGGTAACAAGTCGGATTCACGGAACACCTCTCTTACTAGACAGAGGAGTGCGAAGGACAGCTTGAGCTATGCTACCCCCCGATCTAAGTTGGCAAGAGGAATGCAACCTGACTATGACGAGGGTGACCGCACCCAGGAAAAGGGTACCATTCAGATTGAGGCTGAAAAGGTTCCATCTCCAGTGAAGATGCGACCTGCATTCAATGATGTCATTCACGTGATTAGGCACAGTACCTTCCGCCTTCAGGTTGGGGGAGACCAGCCCCATGTGAGTGAAGGTTGCGGTGACATGGATCTTCCGGGTAAGATGGATATTGGTTCCTTGCTAGATCTACCACAACGTTCCAACGTTTCCGAAGTTGAGCAAGTCCACCATGTACCACCGGTGCCGATCGCACGACCGACTGCCAACAAAGACCAGGAAAGTGAAGGAAAGGGTCTTGATGTGAACTCTTATAGACAGAGGGCCGAGGCTCTCGAAGGTTTGTTGGAGCTTTCAGCCCAGTTGCTATCTCAACAGAGGCTGGACGAGTTGACTATTGTGTTGAAACCTTTCGGGCGGGGAAAAGTTTCCCCAAGGGAAACCGCTATATGGTTGACAAAGAGTCTGAAAGGAATGTTGGGTGATGACCACCAAAGCAGTAGCAGTAACTCCGATGCAGGGGCCCTAAGTAGTTAAGACATCCTTGTTTTATATACGGTGCCCTTGCACCCTCCATTTCAGCATAGGTGGCATACATGCTTTTGTGAATGTGTAAATTTGAGTTTTATTTGTAGAGCCGGCCTTGGTGTCAGCCAGTTCTCATGGTCTATCGAAGATGTTTTCGAGCAACCATCTGTGATTCCATCTAGATCCGAACACCGAGTCCAAATTGCAAATAAGCGGTGGCTCACCTCATGCCGTTTGCTGATCAGCATGGACGACACACCTTCTGTTGCTCGCAATGTACAAGGAAGGTCTTTTGACATTGTGCCTTGATTAAGGCTTTATTTATTAAAGAGAACTAGGTTAACAATCTCTTTCGTGCAGTCAAGATTCTTGCCGCAGTCATCAGTACTTTGTCACTGCGTTTGCTGATCTCTTCTACCTTGTCAGCTAGGCCATTGAGTCTATCGGTAGAAGCTGGGCGCTCTTCATGTTTTGACCTTTACACTACATAAAGAAATTTCTCTGCTTGCTGAGACGTCCTTCTCTGTCTTGTCCTTCTCTCTGGCGTTTTCTCGAATACTTCTGTGGATCAGCCAATCTCTCTTGACCATCCTCTGTTGCTTGTGATGATTGGACTGTCCTCACCAGGCCTTCTGGACAGTGTATCAGCTTTCCCCTTCGATCATGTGCGTAGCCTGCCTACGAACATCACATTAAGCTTGGCCAGCTCACCAATCCTATAGGCCATTCGGTAGCTAAAGCTGATCCTGTTATGGAACTGAACTTTAGAACGACTATATGCAACCCTCCGAAGGATGGAAGCATCGTGGACGGTTGAAGAATGGAGTGTTCTGCAATACAACCATTCGCAGGAAAGTGGATAATGCCAGCGTTCTCCAAATAATGCCAACGTGTGCTGTTGGAGTTAACAAGGATAGCTGAATCCTCTGACTACAGTTAATCATGGAATGGTGGGTCTGTGTCTCAGTTGAATGAGCGTTGAATTTGAACTTTCTACTGCGCTGTCAAGCAGAGATCGTTGATGCTTTTGATACCTCGCCTCGCAGATAGTTAGTTGAACGTTTCTGACAGTTCACGTTGACAACTACTTCGACGCTTCATTTCCTCAATGTGGATAAGTTCGGGACTGGTAACTTCGTTGCAGCGAAGCATCATCGACAGTGAACTCTTTCACTTCCCAACGAATGGAAGCGAAAAATGGCACTATTACGTTGGGATCGGAAGGAAAATGCTCCCTTCCATTCGTTGTTCGGGTAGGTCGAAAGTAAGAATTACGAACATCTAATGAGAAATGGCGGGAAGCAGATCACGTCGGTGAGAATGATGCGCAAACTATACAAGTAAGAGAAGCAATTCAAGAACCAGAATGTCAAGGCGAGATCGAAGCCGGCAACGACCACTTCGTGCTCGTATATTCTAAAGATTTAGACGATGAGTGTGGGTGGTTTCCCTAACATACCTGATAGAAGTCGACGACGTTAGAGCTTCATCCCAGTTAGACCGAACGAGCGGGAGGCTTCGTGTCCCTTAGTTCGGTAAATTTGGTCGGAGTTTATGAGGATAGCCAGAGTAGGTGACAGTCTTTCTGCCTGCCGACCAGAGTATTGCTTCGAGAAATCTTGACAAATCCCGAGAGAAGATCTCTCTGTAAAAGCTTCTGTAAAAGTCAGCATAATGACAAAGTTTTTAGGGGTCCTAGGAAAGAGGCCCAGAAACTGTAGGGTCTTGGAGCTAATTTTGGTGGACGGTTTCTTGCGCTTGGTATCTGAGCCCCATAAACTCAACCTTTGGACTACATGATGACTTTTGGCAACGTCCAGCTTTATGCATGACCAACCATCCAATGTCCATCTCTACTGGATTGAAATCGCTCGATTCTTTCTTTATCTCTAGCCGTATGAGCCCAAGTCCAGAGTACCATCGAAAGCCAAGCTGTTATTCTTTTCTTTTCGCTGGAGCAGCAACAGTGGTTTATACAATCATCCGGAGAAACTGAATTTGCCTCGGAAATGAAAAGTAGTTTCACAATCATTTAAACGATCTGATTTTGCCTCGAAATTAAAAACTTTCTTTGGGACCGAACCACTGTATCTACAGCTACCATTATCCGACGGGTCAAACAAAAGGGATACCAAATTCGTTAGCGAAATCGAGGCTCTGCGGAATAAAGACATCTTGCAGAGGCCAGAAGGTGTCTTACCTCGTCACCGTTTGGCAAGGTGTAATGGTTGAAGAAGCTCATTAACGGTAAGTGTACCTTCAGAGCTACCCACTGCAAGGATGCAACAGTGCGCGATTTGAACTTTGCTTAAAACTTTCATCGTCTGACAGCAGTGAGTAGGTTTCCTTCTAATGAATGCCTTCACTGAGACTTCTCGAGGGATTCAGGACATTAGGATTCCTCGCTTCGAGTTTGAGTCAAAGAGGCAGAAGGCCTGTGATGGTAATTACAAGATACTCCACATGCGATAAGATGCTTCCACTGACCTTTTAAGAAGTCGGAATGACATCCTAGAACAGGTGAGATGGGAACGAAATAAACATATCTTAGTCCCACTGGTCTATGAGGCTTACCAGGCCTTCGAGCTTCTACAGAACTCTGACCCTTCAGGAGCCCACATTTCCAAGAAGAGCAGGTGAGAGTTGCTGCCGCTTTTTGAACGAGCTCACAATTACATGCTTTTCTTGCGACTTTGTTGCCGCAAACAGGTCATCTATTCTCATGCCTGGTTGTAGCAATTCTGGCTCTCTCGTTTACTTCGAGGAACGATGGGTTGTATCCCTCGGGGCCTCGCATCGGAAACTGCACCTCTCCAACTACAGTGCCAAACATCAACACAGACCTGAACCCCAGTCTCCCAGTCTTCATGTTGGTGACTTGCACCTTCTTACTTTTAATGCAAATTTAAAGGATCACTGATCCAAGTCACATTAATCTGACTAATCTGTCTAATCTGTCTATTAAGGTCTATGTTTCCACTTACGGTGCTGACTGTCACATGGAAATCATGTCCATGTTCCCCGTTGGGGAGTAATTCCATTAATTGTCGATCTTTGTCAGATGGAAAGGATCATGATGAACTCTTATTTAGACCAAGTTAGTTTAATACAAGAAACAGAATATTTCCCGTCAGAAATATTTCGGCAGTCGTCCTGAGCCCCTCCATATCGATCCACACCATGTCAAGATATCGTCGTTCTGCTGTCTCGACTAGACTCGTCCCACAACATCAGGAATTTGTTCCATCTCCACAACCCACAACTACTGTTGATCTCTCTGCTCAGGTTATCAGATATTGTTGTTCATTGATTCTGTGTCGCAACAGTAAAGACGAGGTTTAAACATGGCGTAAGCAACTTACAGTGGTATCTCTGTGAGAACAACGTGTTGTCGTTCCGTTTTCTCGAGCTATGACCACGTGCGATGATTGCGAATGAACATCCGTGAACCCGACCTCATCACTACTACTGTAACGTACTGTCCCAGCCCACAAACTCGATTCATCACCTCTCAAAGGAAGAGAAATGCTCAATTCTCGGAGTTACTTTTCGTGCTAACTATCATCCTCATCTCCCCCATTGATTTCGCAACCATCACAAGAGACGAGCAACGGGCATTGCACTGCATTGTGTCTTTCCTCCTACATCCTCGGAAGGAAATATGACCTACTCAGACCCCCGACAGGCTGAACCAGTAAAAATGCTGACGTGGGGTGTGGCTTTCCCTCATGTTCTTAAGACTTGCACCATCTCCTGACCTGTTGGTTCTTCTAAACTAGAATGGCGCTCGATACAGAAGCATGAGGAGCGAATATGACGGGCATACGGGAACCAAGCAACGGGAGGAATTTGGACTGCGACTCCATTGGATTCAGATTTCTCAGAGACTTGCTCAGACCTCCCACAGGCCAAACAGGTTACCCTGTTGCTTTACCACCGGTGATATGTTCATGTTCTTATGGATCCTCTCTACCTGTTCACCATTTGCTTCCCACGAAACGAGAGCGGCGCTCGTTACGAGAAGAAATAACACCGGCCTACCGGGGTCGACCACACCATGGGATCTGACAGAGTAGTGCTCAGGGTCTGAGTAAGTCTTCTTTAACTGGTTCCTGCCCAATTCTACTGCTTTAAATCAGAATTTATCCAAATGCAAATTCCGTTCCCCTACTTCAACCTCGACTTAAATGCAGTTGGAATAAGAATTCGATAGTCATGAATCGCCTGCTTCGCTATTTCCTGTTCAAACACCGTAAGGACAGGCTACAGTATGGGAGTGTACCCAACCAAACCAGCGTTTCAAGTACGTTTTTATTAATTTAATTGGGAAGGTCTTCTTGATGGAAACGAATATTATTGTTTGTTCCCACCTGTAAGAATAATCATGTACATCTTGTTTAGTACTTCTCATTATGTAAATTATTGAATAGACTGTATCTGCAGTGAATACCTTTAGGTATTTATGGTCTTCTTCCTGGTTGGAGTTTTGAATTCTGATCAATGCCCATTCTATATTGTTCAGGTACTAGTAATAAATTTTATACCTTTATCAAATCCAAAAGAAGTTGAAAAGATTACTATCACTTTGTGGTAGATTACTTTTCTATTACTTACGTGGTCGTAAATATCATTTAGGGATCTCCATCGGAATTGGAGATATCATATGACACGAAACAGCTCTTTAATTTTAATAGAGATTGCAGCCTTAGAAGTTGTTGGAGGCATGTGAGAATTCATATACCAGTTCTAGAAAACCACTTCTAGAACAGTATTTGTTATTAGTGTGTGGTAGAATGGTTTGTTAGAATCCAGTAACAAGGCTCAAGGGGAGAATCTGATTGCAATCAAAATGTTACAGTAAATAAGGAGTCTAGAAGTTGGCATAGAGAGAAGAGAGTTTAGGGTGAGCTGTGAGAGTTTAGGGTTTCAAATGAGCTGAGGAAAGACACAACGACTCTTGTATATTAAATATGAACACTGCCAGTTTTTTTTGTTCTTACGATTGGCTCTATAAATATATGATTGTCAATACCTTATATATGATTGTCAATAAGCGAAGTTTTAGACTTTCTTGTAAAAGCACTAAAATTTATATTATAAAAAGATGTAGTCTGGTTATTTCATTTTTCATGCAAACTTTGCTAACTTTATGAATGAAATTGGGTGACTCAAATTTGTGATAACAAGGCTATATATAATCTATATATAGCCTTGTTATCTATCTATATATATCTATCTATATATATAATCTAATACTTTTTCCAAACCGTAAAAATTTAGATATCGAATTTATATGCATGCTAAATTTCTGTATATATAAATGCTCAATCCCTGCTAAGGTTTCTGAAACATTATGGATTAAAGTATATTGAAAATACTAGTTTTAAAGATCATGTGGTTAATGTTAGAATGGCCATGTCCCAATCTTTACAGCCAAGCGTTATCTAGCGTTAGAGGTTTTGGTTCAATGAACATATTATTGCAGAACAGACTGGTTGTCTTTTTTTTTCTTAAATTTATTTTATGTACCTACCTTACCTATCTTTTTAAAATTTTAAAATTTTAAAATAGGTTTAATGTGGGATGTTGAAAGATTCAAATATACTTGAAGTCTGAAGTTTTGAAGTCAATTTCTCTGCTTTGTATTTTATGATGTGCTTTGAAGGCGGCATACAGAAACTTGTCTTTAAGTTACCCTATAGCTCCACCAACTAAAAAGGCTACTGATCAAAGAAGTACGTAAGTAGAATCTAAAATACTAATTTCTACTAATTTCCTGCTCCAAGCCCTCAAATCTCCAACTTAAGAGTAGTCTTAAGCTTATCTTTTCTTCCGTCAGAAATTCAACACACAGATTTCCATTGTTTCAGAGGACAATGTCAACTGTTCAAAAAGGTTTCTTTGTTAAAAAGGTGTCAAAGAAATAAAGATTGAACTTCGTGAACTACTCATATATTATTTCTCCAACCCCCATGAAGATATAGTCTCTCTATCTCACAGCTGCACTATCGTATCAAACTCAATATCAAATATATAGTCTCACTCTCATACAGCTGTATCATCATTACATATCAACTAAATATCAAAGAGTTTAGGTAGAGCACACAATTTGTCTCTTCCTTATCTTTTCAGCACGAGGGAGAGAACTTATGCGATTGCATGCCTATGTTTCTCACCACGTCAACCTACATACAAATATCGTACATCATCTTGGCACGTGAACAGCCCAATATGATGCTCTTTCTCTTACTTGAGGTAGAAGGTAAGCCGAGCTCTTGACTGAATATACCGTGGGCAAGTTGTTATTTTCACAATGGAGGGTCCAGTAAAGCAGGCACACAGCGAGAGAGAGATATTGTCAAAGCAATGACATGAAAAAGTGAAGAACTTTTGGATGTGTTTTTAATATTTCCATTATGGTTTCAGTCTTTACTTGAGGTCGAAGGTGAGCCGAGCTCTTGACTGACTTGAATATACCCTAGGCAAGTTTTTAGTTCCACAACGGAGGGTCCAGCAAAGCAGGCAGAGAGAGAGAGAGAGAGAGAGAGAGAGATTGTCAAAGCAAAACAGGCAGAGAGAGAGAGAGATTGTCAAAGCAGTGACATGAAAAAGTGAAGAACTTTTGGACGGCTTGTTTTATTTCCACTGTCGTTTCAGAATTTAGTTGATCAACGGGATAATCTTGCAGTCAAGGACAAATTACACGAACGTGTACCCAAGTCTAGAAGATTATATTCACTGACTCACGTTTTCTCGAATCGACCGTGGAGATGATGCACGCAGGCTACTGGTCAACCTTGAACATCTCGAGTAGAGCAAAGAAGCGCAAAATGCTTCCAAACCAAAAGACGTTATAATGTCGTATTACGGCCACAAACAGTAGGAAGCAGGATATAAAGAAAAGGGCACTAATGGGCAATTTGTTCCTTCTAAGCAACGCATTAAAGCAGCACCAGATTCTGCTTTAATGCAAAGCACTGTAGCACTCCAAAGGAAAATCAGCATTTTGACAATGCAACTCTGGAAGCAGGACGACTTTGTCATAACGGATGCTTGTATTAAATAAGTTTACTGTTTCCAAAAACACTGTAGATTAGAATGCTTGTAGACCCGAACTGGTGCTTGCTAACACGCGCGGGAGGTGTGAGCTCTTGGTATAAGAACGCGACGCTGCTCTTGTAACGAAGAGGAAGCGGAGATTGTGTAAGCAGTGTTCCTAGTTCGAAAGCGGATCTTGTCGGCGTGGCTTGAGGTAAGAACATAATAATGGACGACAAGAGTCTGAAGAAGCGGGCCAAGTTCCGAAACCACTGTAGCATCCTCTTGTCCAGCAGCATTTGAAAGTAAAGGACGCCGGAATAATGAAAGACGGAGGGGCAGCCATAGCAGAAGCTCGACGTGAGACAGGTGCATGTATTGTTGAGCTGCAACGCGTTAAACACGTTTCGTGAATCGAGAGTAGGCTAACTGTACATTCTGGCTTTCTGATTGCTCTTGATTGTGAAAGAAAATTTCAATGATATTCTTGTGAGCTTCCAGTTGCGTCATTGCGTTCGCGAATAGAAGAACCTTCGTGCAGGTCATGTCGTGTCTTTATCGTTTATATTTGCCAAAAATATGACCATGAGTGTCCGACATTTCATGAACGAGTAATGTGGGCGGAGGTTGCTATGAGAGATCTGAAATTGAGGTCGATTGTGACTTAGGCTTTAAAGAACTTGAATTGAAGGGGGAGGAAGATGGCAGCCTACAAGTAGCGTGCACGCGACTCTTAAATTCTTTGAGATGCTCTTTCCAGCGGAGTACCTAGCATGACGTTTGCGTAACCGCATTATGTCTCTGAAAATTTTCCTTCGAGGAGGATGGTGAAATTGGTCTGGTAGCACCCTCTTAAATGAAATCTAATATACGTTGGAATCTCAAATAGGCAGATCAGCGCAGATGATGGACATTGACAGGTGATTTGATTTACAGTGTACGTTGAATCTGCATTAAATTTTTCAACGAGAAAGGAGTAACAAGCACTAGTAACACGCACGGCCAAACGACTTTAAGTGATCTCGAAGGCTAGCCGCTAGTCTAGAGTCCGCGACTTGCCAAAAATAATTAAATAATCATATCGTCAACTCAAGCTGATTGAAAAGCTCTCGAGCGTAAATAGTTATCGAATGTCAAATTGAATTGCTTTGAGACGGAACTAAGGTCGATGCAAAAGTTGCTACGATACAGATGGTGCTGAATTCAGGAATACACGTTCGCTGCATGAGACGGAAAGGTAATTTCCCTAGCACACTGCCCTTCGAGCGTATGAGCATTGAGCAATCTATTCAGGAAATTAACATGAAAGGCATATCACGAAAGGCAAAATCCATCGATCGGCTCTCGAAGACATTCAACGTCCAATATTACATATGGACGATCAGCTTTTCAAAGGTCAGAGAAATGGAAACATGTCGAATCTGTAATCTAAGGACCATCAATATCAAATAATCGTGAAGACCAGTGTGGTTGTTGTTGCTATTTAAGGACCATCAATATCGTCCAGGCCAGTGACGGCCAGTGTGGTGCTTGTCGCTATCCCTCTCAAAATTGGAGGGATGTACATTTTCTAATGTCTGCAGAGTCTGATGCACTAACCAGAAATTTCGAGCTCCGAGCTATTTTGATTGCTCTCTTGATCTCTAACTTTGCACATGAGGCAGGTCTGAACTCCGCACCAATTCTTGGATATGTCGAGGCATTCTGCGCAGCACATGAAATGCATGCATGGTAAAACTAAGGCATCTCTAGGCTCTGTATTGCAGACGTGACACATACTCAGCATTCTGTACGTGTCCAACTCCTTGAAGATATTCTGCTTCTCCATGAGTTCGATATCGTCCGCAATCTGTATCTTCCTGATGAGTTCACCTTGCTCCTCTTCGAATCTCTTGCACTGCTGAACTTTCTTCTCATATTCTATCATGAGAGCCCTCGTATCCCTCAGATTCTGCTCATAAAGTTGTCTTTGCGATATCAGCTTCTGAAAGTCATCTAATCTTGGAGTCTCTTCTCTTTGATTTGACATCTCGGGTCTTCAACGCATGTCCAAATACCAAAAAGCTGACTGCTTCCCTATTATTGCATCTGATGACACAAATCATGCACAGAGTAGTTGCGTCGAGCTAGAAGTCGAGCCCGTCGACTTAATAGCGAAAGCGAGAGGGCCAGAGCTAGAGAGAAAACACACACTCACACGCGGAGCGAAGGGAGCGAGAGGGAGAAAGAAAGAGGAGAGCTGCGCGGAGTCTAACCAGAGGAAGTCCCGAGGCAATTCAAAAAATACGACGTTCGCGACTGGTACCGATCTGGTCAGCCGTGGTGTGTGTGTACCTTCTTCGCACATCATCAGATATATAGCGGTATTTATGTTACTTGTTAAGCTGACCAAATATAGGGTTCTCGCATCGAGTAGTACTGTATATTTTATACGAAAATAGAACTCGTTCAGCGGGAGGGGTTGAGATTACTACGGGCAAGAAAACTTTTCACTATCTACCGTAATTGAGGTAGAATCCAACATAACCATTCCGTGTACATCCCACCTTACGCGGTTTCATTAAGAAGAGCATATGGTTAATTTGCGATTGCATTTGGTCATTAGCAACAGAATTTGTACTAATATAAATAATTACCAGATTGAGAGAAAGGGAAGCAGTTAATGGAGTTTCGATTCGACCAATGAATGAGACCTGGTGGCCAGATGTACTCTGCATATACTTACCAACTGCGCAATGTTTGATTTGACCGAGATTGATGAATAGTGAAAATCATAATGCCAAGAAGGTAAATCTGGTCCATGCCTGTTCCTTGGCTACACACACGCCTGCTAGCAAAACACTGTTCATGTTAATGAATCTCAGGGAGTCATAGACCATGGTTTAGTGAACTGACAAGAGCTGAAGTGTCATTGCTGTATCCTCCATGTCATATTGATTCTTTACTATCTGTGTCTAAATTGTCCAGAGGCTTGATCATGGCAACTCCGTCAGATGTACAAGAATATCCATCTTCGAAAAATCCCTCGGTGGACTAACGGGAGAGACAGTTGTTCATCGCTTAAAGCGTGGATAGAACAAGCGGGTAGCCGATCATACTGTCTCGAAGCGGGCACAGTAGTCTCCTGGTGGATAGTGTGTACATACCAACACTCCACCACTATCTACAGCGTCCAGTAAAAGTAACCGACCCAGCACGCGGAAGTGCCTGAAGCTATGTATGTCTGAAACACACCCGAGATTTCTCCTTTCTATGAGAAGTCATATATTTTGCTCATGCTCTAAGAACCTGTGGCTTGTCAAGACTTCAACCCTACGAAGGGCGATGCAGCTCATCCAGAAGTCCGGACCGACGACTCGTGAGTGCTCGAATCTTATGTTTCTTTCGCCTGGCAGCACTTTGGTTGGCGGCGGCTCGTACCATGATTACATTGGAGGTGCCCAAGTCAAAAAGAACACTCATGCGATGGTGAAGCACTATGGCCTCCTCACCCGTATGTGCAGTCACAAGCGTGTGCTTGAGTATGCAATTAGCCAAATGCTGGCTGTGTGTCCAGGCGGCTGAATGAGGACAGAGCTGACTTTCTCCTGCTCCCACATGCAATCATGGAAACGTCACGGCATGATTACCTCTTGTGGGGAGCTTTTAACCTTCAGTAACGGGCTTTGTGAAACTCTTGTAGGTCTGTGAAGCAGCGGCTTTCATCGATCCGGCAAATGTAGCAAGCCCTGCGTCCTCGTACCACCACTTATCAATTATGGTACCATCGACGTCACTCGCGTTACCTTTGGCACTTGTGCAGTCAAACTTGGCCGATTCTGGTCCTGCTAACCCGCTGTAGTGATTCCTTCAGGCAATGGCGGAGTGAAGAGTAATTCCATTCGATTGTGGTTCAAGAGCTCTATGGACGGAGCCGACCTTCAGTTTTCTCGGATTCGCAATCCATTTACGGTGCCCCAGCACAGCCTCGCATTCGTGACTGATCTCAGGTTTTCCGCAGAAGGGATTTACAAGTCATAGCACTCTCCCTACCGCCATTCCTCTCTCGTCTACGACTCCCGAGTGCAGGACCCACGACTGTACCACATGTTGGCGAACGAAGATCCAAGGAGCTCCTTCTGTTTCACCTCTCTGAAGTAATGACGGCAGGGTGAGTGGAGCTGGTAAATGCAGGTACTCATCGAAGATCCGAAATATTGCCCATTTTGCACAAAACCGTGCTTTATTGAGGCAGCCGTTGATTGCGAGAACTTGAGCATGGTACTTTGTGTCGTAAAGTTTTTCCCTCTTCATGTTAATCACTGCCAACAAGCCTGCGTCAACTAGAGGCTGCTCACAGCCAGTGTATTCTCATCGCTTCCGACGGTATGGTAGATGTAGTAGTGAATTTTACCTCCTAAAAGAGATGGTGATACATGAACCACTGTTTGACGAGCAAAGAGTTCTACGCAGTCCAGGTTGGTGAGGAACAGAAGACATACTCAAGTTCAAAGGTGTCTGCCGTGTACTGGCTGCAGTCCAGCTGCTTTGGACGCTCATGGAAGACGGGAGGATTCTCAGAGTTCTCAGAAGACTTTGGAGCATGGGAGATAATTAGGTGAAGAAAACCGCCGGTTCGCCAGCTCCTCCATCTTCTGGAAACAAGCATCCTATATCTGGCTCCGTGTATCCTCTACGTACCACAAATTCAAAGTTCCACTGTGATTCGGAGAGCGTCCGGTAGCGTTCATGACATCCAGGGAATAAAAACGTCCTGGGGATATTGTGCTTCCATTCAGCAACCAGGTACAGACATTGAGAAAGGGTCCACCTCCAGCCTTCAAAAGCTCGGGCTCAAAGTCGCCATTGTAAATTCCCGAATGGAGCTAAATACTACTATATGTCGAAGATGTATATGTCCGTAATCCCTGAACTTGAATTCTCCTCGATCTGCGCTATCTTCGTCGCCAACCACTTTCTCTGTTGATACATCTGAATTATCATCACTGGAATCATCAGTGCCGCGCTCCTGCTGCAAATTATGCAGCTCTAGAAGAACGTTCCTGAATAGTTCCAGTCCACCGATCTGCTTCCCAGCTCCTTTCCAGATTCGACTTAGCCAGGGCCTACTTATTTTCCAACTCCTCGTTTTGCAACTGACTCCAAGAACCGATAGATTCCTGTTTGCATTGGCTTCTGACCTTTCTTCCTCATCTGAACACACCTTGTCAGAGCATTCGAGGGTCAAAACTCGCATCTCGCCAATTCATTGTTGACATTTTTGTATGTGATTGTCGACTCCTTGTATTCTGTCTCGTCCGGTTGTATCACCTTTGATCATTAAAACCCCCATCCTTAAGTCAGTCCATACTACAAATTGCACGAAAACCGCTATCGATTGCAATACAATTTGTTCTCCGTCTGGCGTCTGCCACATGACTCGATCTGGGTTCCGCGTACATCAATCAATAAACTCTTATTCTCAAGAATCCTCAAGAAGCATACTCTGAAGTTCAGGGTTCAAACCCTAAACTGTTGCAAATCAGTTCATTTGGAAAGGCTCTGTTTGGACTACACCACTAATTCCCCAAACTATCATCCCAAACTTTCTGAGTCTGCGTTGAAAGCTTTGCAAGCGTGGGTGTAGAAAGATCGTTCGACTTCTTAAGTTTGCAAGCCCCAAAGTGACGAAGACTCTTCGTAACAATACATTCAAGCAGTCACGATTCAGGAAACTGTAATATCCAAATCCGTCGAAATACTCTTAATCAAATCGACGAGAATCTTGTCATCATGCTCTTGATCTATACACTGTCGTCCACAAGATAGAAACCCAGTGGGTACATCATCCGTATCTTTATGAATGATTGAAATGTCGAAGTGGAACGTGAGTGCCATGATGAGTTTACTGTCCCATACTGATTCAAGTGAGTTAAATATCGTGAATTAGATTCTACCATGCGAGACACTTGTTTGCTTTGACGTTCCAGGTATAGGAAAGAAGCCAAGACCAAGTAGTTGCAATCTACGCACCAGTAGATGGGACGAGGATCTCTCCCCTTCAGAGGACGATACGTGGGAAAGGGGACAACTAAGGACATTCTAACTTGCTAAAAACACATTTCTCATGAAGGTTTTATCTTTTAGACCAACGTTGTCAAGTGAGCGTAAATGTTACTGGTAAATTCTGGTTGTTTACAGATGAAAATCTCCTTGGATTTTAAAAGGAGGTGGTGACGATCATATCCTGCTCGTGCATACTTAGAGGGTACTTACAAAGGGAGGTTTCACCAAGACAATAATGTAGTTTTATAAGATTACATTTGGCCTGGAATGGAAATCGGGGTTCTACGTTTGAATGTTTATTGTCACAAACGATGACTTGAAGGCACAAATCTAAAACCTATCATTATACGATTCATATATATACCATCAGCATATTCTACCCTCAACTCTACCACTGAAATCTTATAAGAATGGTGACATTTGATTGATATTCACATATTTGAATGACGTAGCTAAACCTTACTGGGGTGTTAAAGTCCAGTCAAAAATTATATCTGAGACACACAGATGGGGTAAAGTAATAGATTCTAATTCAAGAAGTCGTGATTAATTAGTTGAATGATGTAGTTAATTATTAATGATGCAAACCAATTATTCAAGTGAAGTTAAAGCTGAACTGGCATGTTAATATATGACCTTTGTGTACGAATGTGCAGTCTATAAATCAAGATCTATCAACTTTACTCAACACTAGATTGGGAACACCCCCTTTGTTTGCATCCACTTTCATTTAGCGTATATCAATTATCATTAAGATCAAACAAGATCTATCTCCAGCATGCCTTGATGGATTTGAGCTAAGGTGAGTTAATAAGAGTATGAACGTCATTGTCACGGTTTAAACCAGTTTATAGTTCTGAAAAGTATTACGTTGCACTTGTCCGAAATTCAAACTTCTTCGTCCGCTTCAGTTCAACATCAACAAATCTATTCGTTTGGTAAAAAAAATATTTTCTATTAACCTTTGGTATTCAATACTATTTTGAAATGTTGTTGCTGGTTTCTTGCTAATGCTGCTCAATATGCCAATTTTATATCAAAATTCTAAAAGATCTACATCAAACGTGCAAATCAAAATTTAAGACTTCATCATTGACCTCGAAAGTCTGAATCCAACTCGATGAAGATGACCATATTTAGCAAGAGAATATCTTATCATGTGCTTTCTTGAAGAGGGAAAAATTCATAGTATAAAATGATTTGATATTAAAAAATATAAAATCTTAGTGAATTTCAACATGATTTCCACTTTCTTGCATGTTCTCGTTTGCAGCCCATGGCGAATAATAAATTCCCCAAATTAGAGTATTCAAGAAAGAAAGTAGGAAGGTGAGGTGAGGCAAACATTAGCTAAAGATTCACTTCTCAACAAGAACGCAACAAAGTTGCGTTCCATGCTCTCCCATGTATTAATAATGGTTCGAACTTTTCATCGTGTATCTATTCTATGTATGTATCTACTATGACGAGACTGATTCAAAGTTTTGTTGCGCAGAAAGTTGGCTAGTTAACAAAATCTAAAATATTCCTCTAATAGTTGGTAAACTCTTCTCAGCCAATCTTTCACGTACTTGGACAGATTCATATGTGTGTTTTAATCTATGTCCACTCTACTGCCGTGCTCTTGATTAGACCTCATCGTCTGTTGATATTGTACATGCGTGAAATTATTTGTGAAAGTAAGTGGCTATATCACTCCGCTATCGTCGGATCCTTGATTTAGTCCACCGTCCGGTCATTTTGTCTGGCTTAACCGGGCTTTAAATTATACTTGTATTATAAAAAATAATATGTTAGCTTTTGATATTCTACTAAAATTTTGAGTTTAAGAATAAGAGTTCTAACTATTCAAACTTAACGCAAAGACCTTTTCTCACGTTAAAGTATATGGGTAAAGATATTCATGACAATATGCCCTTGGTTATCATAGTCGTCCTAGCTTTTGTTGTTGTTGTTGTTGTTGTTGTTGTTGTGTATGGGTGTTTATTGGCAGATATGAAGAAGAAGTTTGATACCGAGGATGTACTTAGTTCTTTCCTATGGTTATTCTAGAACTTGCGGATAAAATTATGTCTGAATTCTTATCAATCAAATTCTTATCTCCTTCTATTCTATTTTCCCTTTTCCTTCTTCGATCTAATCTAAAAAATTGAAATAATTACAGTTTCAATACCATGGATAAGATTGTGGATAATAATAGTAATAAATCATATATTATTGTTACAATACAATAAGATGTCTCTTTAGCTGGTCACTAAATTTAATGGATAAAAATATAATTGTTAATAAATATAATTTTCAACCAGAAGATTCAAATTAACAAGAAATGATGTTATGTTTATTATTTAGAATGATCATTGTTTGTATAAATATGATAAGAATCTCTCCAGTAGTTCTATTGATTCCCCTTATATATACCAAAGTATTATATTGGTTTTCCTATTCTCATATAAAAAGAGCTTTATTTTTACCCTGTCATTAAAGAATAAGTCAATTATGTTATCAAATATTATTATATATCTATTTTTTGATTTTTTTTGAGCATGTAGCTTTGAAAATTTATATTAGATGATGAAAGATATAAAATGAATAAGGAGTTACAAATTATGTTATAAAATTTTAATTTCTATTTAATAGGCTTACAATAACATCAAATATTTCTAATAATTGGAATAAATATTTCTTTATCATTCTTCCTCTTCCAATAAGATAGACTCTTATTTTGATAAAACCTAATTTATAGGTAATATTCTAGTAAATTAATTTGTTTGTAGGATCATAACTTAATGTATTTTATGTTTGAATTCCTATTATCTCATCTCTAATCTAACATACTTTAACGAGTTAAAACTCTTCTCAACTAAACTACTTTGAACAGCTAAAACTTTTCTAAACATCCTGGAGCTTACATAATCCTTATGTTACTTTGGAGTTCATCTCTTTTAACTTGAAGTTTGTTTCTTATATATTGATTCCTATTGAGAATTAAGTATAAGTACTCCTATTGGAAGTTTATCTATTCTATTTGAAAGAAAGAATTTCAAAAAATTCAATATGCATTGACTTTTTCTAGTATTGGTACTTTTTTACTATAATATATAATTATTCAATCATAACAAGTACAAGTCACTAGGAGATGAATATTTCAGATTTAACTCCAATTATCTTTTATGAAAATAATTATCTTTTTTAGTGATTATGTATCAAGCTATATGGAAACCAAGTTGTTAAAAAATTAATTAATAAAGACTTGAAGTAATTGAAAACTATACACGTATCTCAAAATGTCCTAAAAAGTGCAATCAAGTAAAGATCATCTAAAAGGAAAAAGCTACATAAAAGTATTGAGATAAAATATAGAATATAGTGAATTTATTTTCAAATTATTTACTTTAAAAATTTTAAATTATTTTATTCTATTCCATATAAATAAAATTTTTTCTAATAAATTTGACTTATGTTCACACAAAGGCTAATATATTTTTACATATCATTGTATTATCAAAGCATGTGAACCTTAAAAGATGCAAAAACTACCGATACTCATGAATTTTCACTAAAATTCAACATAAATTTCATGACTTATAGTATTTAATGCTACTTGACTTAAAGTTCATCAAATCTTAATAAATGCCTTGTTTTTTGCTTAGAATATTATCAAATTATGTTATCTAAGCAATGTCTTATATTTCTTTGAGTAATATAACACCAAAATAAACTTATACAAGTACTCAATTAATCTAACTATCTTTGCATCCATACTACAAGCCACTTTTAGATTCCACAATAAGTCCATTGATGGTAAATATAATCAAACAAAAGTGGAATACAAGTTAGAGTAATAACATCTTTGCACCCATACTACAAGCCACTTCTAGATTCCACAATAAGCACATTCATGGCAAATATAATCAAACAAAAGTGGAACACAAGCTAGAGTAATAGCACAAACGGTAAAGAGATCCTTCTAAAGATAGTAAGTGCACTTCCAAATTTTATATCAATGATAGATTAGCACACAACAAGAAAGGAAATTAAATTTATGTCCCACATGAACGTACTCTTTGTTTAGTTTAAATACAAGAAATACATAATCTTCCTATAAAAGGTCATTTGAATGATCAATATCACTAAAATTATCCTTAAACATTTTTTGTGATGCTAAATAGTACTCTAGATAAGTAGGTATTATTTTATATGTGAAAGCTACCAAAGAAATAAAGCTTTGAATCTCAAACTAGTTAGCCTTCTTTAATTATTATGATCTGAACCTCTTGTTTAGAGTATGTAAACATAAATCCAATCAAATTTATTTTTTTATCATAATAATATTTGTATAAATATATTGAAATTTTTTTGTGTGCATCTATAATATATTTAAATGCATATAATCTGAATGTAATTATGAATGAATAGTAAAAATATTATAACACTTTCCTTCCAAATTTGGAATTTACTTACAACTCCATACACAAAGTAAGTCCTCTATTTCTCCTTTGATTTTAATTATGGTCAAAATTACTTAATTCATCGAAGTTTATTCACCCACACTTTCTAGTCTTCTTTGTTTTTCCACTTTCATAACCACCTTATATTCTTCTTGTTTAGAAACTTCTAGTCACTTAAGTCACGATGGACTTTAGAAGAAACTCTAGGAATTTTTTTAATTATTTGTGGATATCTAGAAGGGACAAAGAAATCTAGGAAATTTTTTATTATTATTTGTGGATATCTAGAAGGGACAAAGAAATCTAGGAAATTTTATTATTATTTGTGGATATCTAGAAGGGACAAAGAAATCTTTTTCAATATCAAGTTGGTCTTGTAAGGTACTTGAGAATATTCTTATAAACTTGACTCATGAGACGTTTATGAACCTTCCTAAGAATTGCGTAACTTGCGTAGGAAGTTCATGATTAAATTCTATTAGAAACAAACTTATACTTTTCTTAAGTACAAAAAATAACATCTTGGATCATGTAGAGTAGTTTGAATACATTCCATTCACTTCTTGGTGTAACTCTTCTCTTTTATCCGCCTTTTGTCCTTAAATTTTGGTCTTATAAAATAATAAATTTCATTTATTATTGATAGTCATATTGGCATTTTAAATTTAAATTTCTCAACTAAGGATTCTAAGATCAAGAGAGAGGAATATTCATGAAATAAAGAAATAAATTTATAATTCAAATGAGTAATGTGTATCATCTCTAAGAAAATTAACTTCATTACACCAAAGGCATATACTTATTATTACCTTGTTAGAGAATTAGTAAATTGAGGAAATTGAATAAATAAGATTGGAAATTGTCACTAGGATCACTCTAATTATTGTATAAATTCTTATTCTTTTCAATAAAGGGAAAAAATTTAAGTGTTGTTGACCAATTAAACATTGACTATTAATTGGAAGAGGAAAGACTTTGAAAACAAAGTCAAACTAAGTACTTGTGGCTAAAATAAAATTTATTAATTAAAGAGAAGAATGAGAAATTCATACTTATGACTAAGTTATATAAATAAAATAGAAGAAATTATAAAGTGTAAAGTTTCATTGTAGTCAGATAGTTGGTGAAAGCGATTTATGAGGAGACATAAAAAGTAAAATAAAATGGAGTAAGATGACAAGATGTTAGTGTATCAAGAAACTCTATCACCATGGTCTTTAGCAATGAAATATTATTTATAGTGATTATTGGTTTTTAGTTTTAGAGTAGAGAAAAATTGAATGCTTCGGACCATATATTTGTTAGGTAGAAAAGTATGATTTGAGCAATATGAGAGAGTGGGAAAATTTGCTACGTACCAACAATAGATGAAGATGAACATTTAGAAGCAAGATTGAAAGAATATCATGAGGAATGTTAAAAAATTATTGAAAGACAATATTAGAATCTATCAATTATATAATATAAAACATAAATCATATTATAAAGAAGGTTTGTTATTCTTTGGAAAATTAATAACAATGAAAGTTTAAATAGAGCAAAACTTCATATACATGATCAAAGAAGTTTGAGTCGTGAATTTAAAAATAAGATTGAGAAAGGTAGATGATTGCTAATTACAAATCCAAAAAAGATTAAAAAAAGATACAATAGCTCTTCTTGAATTTTCAAAAACTTGATATGAGTCTTTGTATATAAAATATATGTGTAATATTAATTATAAAGAATCTTTATATATGTGTTGTGCATATCTTAAATCAATAATGATATATATATTGAGAAATGTATAATAACTACTAAAGAGAAACAACATTTTTTTTGGTTTATATGAAGTAAATTATTGCAATAAAAAAATAAACAAATAATTATCATTGAGACCGGAATGAACTTTACCAAAGTTGCCTTTTCCCATGAATATATAATAAAATTTATTATCAGAGAATTATTATGTACTTTATGACTTGTTTCAAATAGGAAAATTTACACTAGTTTTTAATTTAATCCTTAAATTATCAATAATATGTATCAATAAAGAATTATTAATCTTATCATAAGAGATAAACATATGTACATAAGTTATTATCTACATATTAAGTGATATGTTTTAAATTATTTTGAGAATAAAAATCATAATTGATAGATTATTGATAAAAAAAAGTCACACATATCTTGTATCATATAAAATCCAAAACATTTGATAAGAATAAATTACGAATATAGATGTTAAATGTAGAAGAGAAATTTAAAATCAATTTCTATAGACAGTTACTTATCTTTGTACCTCTGGAAACGACTAAGAATTCTTGATACTAGTAAGGAAGACAACAATATAATTTACCAGAAAATATTGATAGATAGTATTAAATTACAATGTACAAAGGAAAAGAATATATAGTCAAAATAATACAAGATGAAAGAAAATTAAGTACAATATCTTTTGACATCAATATCAATAATCATGTAACATACAGAATTTCATAAAAATAAAACCTAAGGATCTTGAATATATTATATAAATAATATAGAGTGAATTTATTTTATAAATTTCTAATAAATAATTTTACTAAGATAAATACTCACACTTTCAAGATGAGAAAAGACAATACGAAATATTAACGGGAAAACAATTAAGGTGATTTAAATGAATTAAAGAGGGAAGTTAAATGATAGTTAATGTGATTCTAGCCCAATTCACTTGCGGAGTTCTAGAACCACACGAAGGAAAGAACAAGTTGTTTTTGGAACAACTTGGTTGTTTACAGGACGTCCCTTTTATAGATGAACATGTGGTGACAACAAGCAAAGCAAGAATTTCCAAGGATCTAAGGTTCGTGGAGCAAGGGCGATGTTGACAAACTATTACCGAATGCAGCTGAGTATAGATAGATAGGATGGATTCGGAGAGAGGTACACCTAAATCCTTCCTTTGTCCTGCTGGTTGGGTTCTTCTGTTCTGTCTCTCGCATTTCTAGGAAGGCACACTACCTTATCTTTTGAAATTGGAAACTGCTGCATGCAAGATCCGTGCACGCGACTGATCTACCAGTGAAATTGGTGTAATGCAGTTCTAGAATCACAACTCACAAGGCGGTGAATATCATTTCAACGATTGCGCCAGTTCGGGTTTCGACTCTTGTCACACATGAACACAGCAAGAACATGAGGTTTGAACGAGTAACGGGGTGTCTTGTCACACATGTCCACAGCAAGAACATGACGTATTAACGAGTAACATGGGGTGTTTCGAGGAAGGAAATGCTGATGCAAGCAAGGGTGATCCTTTTTACGTGGCCTGTCTGTCCACCATGGAATCGTGGGCTGTCGTTAGGTCGACGCGATGTTGTGATTTTCCATTAACAGCAAGCTGAACTGTGTGTCATTTATCCCAGGAATGAAGTCCATGTCTAACATCAAGAAAGAGGAACGTAACTATTTAAAATATGGGAAGAGAAACGCCCCAATATAAATTCAGTAAATCTCTGAATGGAGTTTATTCAGGGTGTCACTCTCGAGGAGCATGCACAGAAAGTTGAAGCCGCATGAGAATGAGAAATGACTATGGAGAAATCTGTGAGAAGTCTGAGTCTCATTTTGGGTTTCGTCACCTCGTAATTTGATTTTCTACAAAAGCCACCTTAGATGTAGCCACCTTCTGCTTGTTGTAAGCGCTAAGTTTATTGCAGAGAGAAAGGGCGACCGCGTAGAAAACACGAAGGATGGGGAGACCCCATCAAGCCCGTACAAGGGTGAGACAAAATAGGTAAAATAGAGTCGAAATGAGGAATCATTATTGCAGAATGAGAAATCATTACTGCAGAGTATGAATCTAATCAACGAATTGACACTAGGTTTCCGTATCATAAGAATCAAAGTCAAAAAGGTGTTTCTTGGCGGACAAGGATGAGCACGCAACTGCTTGATAAAGAGGGCTGTTGATTCAAATCATGCTCATGAGACTCTCATGAGAAAATTGAGAAGTATGGCTGGCCAATGACAGCAGCTTTTGAACAAATAAGCCAACAGCAAGACGAGAGAAGAATAAATACTCCACAATCTTTTGTCTACTAGTGCAGGACCATTCTAGACAAGGTCTCGGTTACAACGTAAGGTGAATATCCTTCAAGTTGGGCTTTCCAAGGATTATTGGTAAGATCACTATTCATGTCTCTCGTACAACGTCTCCTGCGCGTAGACTAATGGGAGTCAGTGGAGGCATCTATAGCAGTTCCATCTATGATAGCATCTTCTCGAGTATCAATCGGTAACAGGAGCTCTACATGGAAGTTCAAAGGTACCATCGTAATCATTATAGCGCCTGTATATTGGCAGAGGAGACATCTAGAAACTATTTCGTTTTGGCGGTCTTCCTAGACGGAATGTTGGTCGTTAAACTCGCCCCTGATTTAGGTGATGATTGCCTTGTAACGCATATATCCTTACCTCTCTTGGAAGTAGGCGGCTGCTAACAATTTTGTCATCTTCCAGCCCATGGCTATAGAATTCTATAGCGAGGGGAAGTGCAAACGATAGGTCGCAAAAGCTGAAATTTGTCTGTCCAATATGGCTGTGGTTGCTTATGTGAGTTTCTTCTCATGACCTAGTTACCGCTTTGGAACGCAGTTGGTGAGGTTGAGGTTGAGCCCTTGTCGTACACAAGATGAACCTGAAATCTTGAACACATGTTGCTAAGTGAAGTACCGAGTTGGATCTGTGTTTGTACTGTTCTGCTTTCTTGGTGGAACGTAAATCTTAGTCAACGGTCGCCTCACTTCCTCTTCAGCGTCACAGTTGAAGCGACCGACTGTTTTCGCGAGTTGCCTATTTATCGCCTACAAATGATAATATGCAAGTGGCGGACTTCTATTGGAAGATGGATTGAATCTGCTTCTTCAACATCTGATTTAGCGACGTTAGTCGTTACGTGACTGGACTGATGGAAAATTTCTCGCCCTTAGGAACGACGTGCTCAATTTGCTCTATCTAAATTTGATCTTTGACATCACCTTTGTAACGCTTGACACAGATTTCTCGGCTTCGATGATGGATCCTGTTCCTATACCATCTGCACAGGCAATACCAAAGTTTGACTCCACTGAAAAGAACAGATTGTCGATGTTTCAGTGATGATAACCTTACAAAGCATGCAGAAGATCGGATGTCGCGGAGGTACATCATAACATCTTGCAGGCTGTTTGTAGTGCAGGTTGAAGCGGTTCGTGTTTCATACTTAGGATAGGTACAAGAAGCAGCAAAATCTGATCCAAGAAAGGATTTACGAACAGTGACTCCTATGTCATTAATAGGAATACAAGCAGCAGCAATATCTGATCCAAGTAAGGTTGACGACCCGGTGATTCCTGTATATTAGATGCAAGAGATTCAGGTGAGATACAAGGGTCGGTAGTGCCTCACCAAGCAAGTATCTGAGCAATTTTAGATTCAGAGTCCACTTCTGGAAGACTTGTTACAATAGCAGCACATACAGATTGGTGTCAATTGTGCCCTGGTTCAAGTCAGGTCGCGTTTCTCACACAGTGGCAGTTGTCTGGGAAATGGCAAAAGGGGAACAAGTTTTGTGGGGTTCGATAGTGGTTTTCTTGCTCTTCGTAGGATGGAGTTACTTGCGCATGGATATAGCAATGATCAAAGGTGATGCAGCGTACGAGAAAGCATACAAGGAGAAGACAATCACGTACAAAAAACCCAATGGGAAATTAGCCAAGATGCGAGTTTTGACCTTCGAAAACTCTTACAAGCGACGGCCGATCCCGTCAGACCTGGTGTTCGCAGAAGAGGATGAACAGCCAGAAGGAGCCAATGAAACCCCGATGTCACAAGAACTGATAGGGGAGTCAATCAAACAATTCCTGGAGTCAGAGTTGCAAAACGAAGAGCTGAAAAACAAAGAGGCCTGGCTGAGTCAAAGGTGGAAAGGAGCAGGGAAGCAGATCGGTGGACTCGAGAATTCGACAAAGGAACTTTTGAGGAAGGTTCTCCTAGAGCTGCATGAGTTACAGCTAAGGCGCGACAGTAAAGACTTTAGTGATGACAGTGATGAGAATTCAGACCTATCAACAGGGATAGAAGTTCGTGACGAAGAAAGTGCAGATAGAGGAGAATTCAAGTTCCGGGAGTATGGACATATACATCTTCGACGTCTAGTAGTATTTAGCTCCTACAGATCATCCATGCGGGAATTTACAATGGTGACTTTGAGCCCTAGTTTCATGCAGGCTGCAGATGGACCGTTTTTCAATGTCTGTACCTGGTTGCCGGATGGAAGCACCACATCTCCTGGACATTTTTCTTCCCTTGATGCGATAAATTCAACCGGACGCTCTCCGAATCACAGTGGAACTTTGAATCTCCGGTACATAGAGGACACACACGGCCGGACATTTGATACATTGATCATCCGTTGCTTGTTTGCAGATAATGTAGGAGCTGACGGTACTGGCGGTTTTCTTTACCTGAACATCTCCCATGGTCCAATCACCCATGGCCCAAAGTCCTCTGAGAATTCTGAGAATATTCCTGTTTTCCATGAACGACCGAAGCAGCTGAACGCCAGCCAGTTCACCGCAGAAACCTTTGAAGTTGAGTACGCCTACTGTTCCGCTCCAGTCTGGACTCCTTTGAACTCTTTGCACGTCAAAGAGTGGTTCATGTATCATCATCCGCTTTTAGAAGGTAAAGTTCACTACTACATCTACGATAACATCGGAATCGATGAGAAGACACTGGGTGTGATGCAGCCTTTCATAGACGCAGGCTTGTTGACAGTGATTAACATGCAGAGGGAAAGACTGTATGACACCTGGTACCATACTCAGGCTCTTGCAATTAACGACTGCCTCAATAGAGTACGGTTTTCTGCAAAATGGGCAATATTTTGGGACTTCGATGAGTACCTGCACCTACCAGCTCCACTCACTCTTCCGACATTGCTTCAGCGCGTTGAAACGGAAGGAGCTCCTTGGATCTCGTTCGCCAATATGTGGTACAGTCGTGCGTATTGCACTCGAGAGTTGGAGGCGAAGGAGGAGTGGGCGGTAGAAAGAATGCTATGGCGACTTGAAAAGCCCATTTGCGGAAAATCTGATGTCAGTCACGAATGCGAAGGTGAGATGGGGCATCGCAAGTGGATTGCGAATCCGAGACAAGTGAAGGTTGGTTCCATCCACAGGGCTCTTGAACCTCAATGGATTGGAATTACTCTTCACTCCAACATTGCCCGCGTCAATCACTACAGTGGATTAGCAGGACCAGAATCTGCCAAGGTTGACTGCTCACTTGCCAGAGGTAATGCAAGTGAGGCCGATGGTACCGTACTCGATAATTGGTGGTACAAGGACGCTGCGCTTGCTGCATTTGCCGGATCGATGAAAACCGCTGCACAGACTTACGAGGTTTTCCGAAGCCCCGTCAATGAGGGTTAGAAGCTCCCTCATTAGTAAGAGGTAACCATGCCGCGCCGTGATATTTCCATGATTGCCCGTAAGGAAAGTCAGTTCTGTCCTCATTCAGCCGCATGGACACACATCCAGCATTTGGCTAGTTGCATCCTCAAGCACACGTTTGTGACAACATATACGGGTGAGGAGGCCATAGTGCTTCGCCATCACATCAGTGCTACGTTTGACTGTCCACTTTCAAGGTAAATCATAGTTTAGGGTCCACCGCCCACCAATGTGCTGCCAGGCGAAAAGGACCATAGGAATCGAGCTCTTAGACATGTCGAACTGATTTTCTGGAGGCGCCTTTCGTAGACTTGAGATCTTGACAACCCACATGTTCTTCGTGCATGAGCAATATTGAAGTTCTCATGGAAAAGACAAGTCTCGGCTGTCTTTCAGACATAGCATGAGGTGCCTCTGCGTGCTGGGTCGGTTACTTTACTAGACGCTGTACAATGGTGGAGTGCTGGAATGTCTCTATCCTTTTGGGAACTGCTGTGCGCGCTTCAAGACAGTATGATCGACAGTATGATCGCTTGTTCTAAGCACGGTTTAATACATAAACAACTGTACCCCTTTAGTCCACTGAAGATTTCCATGAATAGTCTTGCGCACATCTGACGGGCTTGCCACAATCACGCCTCTGGCAAACTTAGATACACAGAGTATAGAATCATTATGATAGGGAGGATACAGCAATGACACTTTCGCGCTTGTCAGTTTATTAAATTGCTCTTTCCTGAGATTTACCAACACGTACCATGTTCTGCTAACAGCGGTGGTGTGTAACCAAGGAATGGGCATGGATCATACTTATCCTTTTTGAATTGTGATTTGCAGTATTCATGAATTTTGATCAAAACAAGTATCGTGTAATCGATGAGTATATGCGGAGTATATTTGGTCATCAGTTCCCACTCAGTGGCACGCTTAAGACTTCATCAACTGGTCACTTTCACTCAGTCTGTTATCTATTTACTAAGTTTCTAGTTTACATCTAGAACACAAAATGCATTTGCAAATCAACCTTATACATTTCTTGATGAAACCGCTTATCATGGATAACTCACGGATTGAGTATATTGACTCTCACTTCAATGAAGATAGATAAATGAAAATTTCTCTTCACCAGAAATATTTCACCCCTTCCGATGAACAGATTCAAGCATGCACACAAAAAAGTACCCTGTTGCAGCCTCACATTGTGGGGAGTACAAAACCCTTGTGAAGGCCACTAACAAAAAGAGTAAGAAGACTATTTAACGAAGCCCGTATGGCGGGGCACTGTCACGACCAAAATACTACGGAAAAGCGCACATCTCAGGAAACTGGCTCGATGGGATGCAAGGAGCCGTAGGACTAGGACGAGAAACTGTCACCTACGATTCTGAATTGGCGGCCATTAAGAGAACCCCTGGTCGACCATGATGATGCATAACATGCAGATGTTGTCACCACCATAAGTAATCAAGATATTGTGTTTGGAGAGGAAATACAGTACTGGTCGAGGGCAAGAACCCTATATTTGGTCAGCCTAACAAGTAGCAAAAGTACCGCTATATGTTTGATGATGTGCAAAGAAGGTACACACCAGGGCTGATAGGATCAGTCAAGTCGCGGTCATGGTAGTGGTACCAGTATCCTGCCTCGGCCTCTGCCTCGACGCAACTCCTCTATGCATGATTTGTGCCATCAGATGTAATCACGGGGAATGAGTCAGCTCTTGGTATTTGGACATGCGTTGAATATCGAGATGTCAAATCCAAGTGAAGAAATTCCGAAATTAAATGACTTTCAAGAGCTGATGTCGCTAACTGATGAGCAGAACCTGGTACAATATGCGAAGAAAGTTCAGCAGTACAAACGATTTGGAAAAGGGCAACGGGAACTCATCAGGAAGATAGAGATTGCGGATAATATCGAACTCATGGAGAAGAAAAATATCTTCCAGGAGTTGGACATGTGTGCAGACTGTGTGCTAATTTACCATGCGTCCAAATCATGCGCTGCGCAGAATGCTTGGACATATCCAAGCGTTGGTGCGGAGTTCAGACCTGCCTCATGGGCAAAGTTAGAGATCAAGAGAACGATCGAAATAGCTGGGAGGTCGAAACTTCTGGTTAGTGCGTTCGCCTCCGCAGATTTGGGACAATTGAATATCCCTCGAAATTTGTGAGAGAGAGAGTGAGAAAAACACCACACTGGTCTCACTGGCCTTCAGGATATCGATAGCAACAGCACTATCCTGGCCTTCACGATTGTTTATGTTGACTGTCCCCAGATTACGGTTTGACATGTTTCCGCTTCAGTGATCTTCTGAAAAGCTGATCGTCCACATGTAAACTTTGGACGATGAATGTCCTCGAGAGCCCATTGATGGCTTTTGCTTTTTATGGTGTACTAATGCTTGCTTTCATGTTGGTTTCCTGAAAAGACTGCAAAGTTCAGGGTGCTCAAGGAATTACCTCTCCGTTTCTTGCTCTTGCTGGGTACGTAATCCCTGAAGAGAGAGAGGCGATCACGTAGAACACATGAAAGATGGGAATCAGGCAGTACAAGGGAGAGACAAATGGGGCTAGGCCCCAAAAGTTTCGATACGAGGAATTTACCAAATCGCACCAAAGATATCAATTCATACGGTCACGGTCAGCTACAAGAGCATCCAAAGAAACATCACCTAGTGAGCCTAGGTGATTGCTCTCCCTCCGGAACACAGCATTCATTTGTTTCCTATCGACGTTGTCTTTGCGTCAACCCAACTTAATTCAACATTTGATTCTTACTTTCATTTGACTGCTTATTCGAGGTAAACCTTTTCAATCATCTTGACTTGATGATATGATTCTTAAGTTCTTTCTTGAAAGTCTTTGAAGTATCGAGTAGCCAGGCTTCAGTGAGGCAATTTTAACTAAGACTGTGTGTGTGTTATCTGCTTCTCATTCTAAACTGTGAACTTTTGCCCTTATTGACAGAAACATCCTGTCCTTTTAGTGCATGTGTATTGATCATCTATGCTTAAAATGAAAATGAAAAACTAAGCTGAGTATTCTAACAAATATGGCATCCGGACCACAGGTATTGTCTATGATTACCAACTAACTATGTTCTTGTCCAGGAAGGTCCTTGTCATTAGACTGGTTAGAGAGTTATATTGAGAATAATTTTCAAATTTCTGGGAGAAAATTATTTTTTGTATGTTTATTCAATTTATATTATATGTTTACTCAGCTTTTTATATGTTCACTCAATTCAATTGAAATGAATTTTTATATGTTTAATCAATTTTTTATATGTTTATCTAAATTTATTTAAAGTCTAAAATTCTGTTCCCAGGACCTTGCATGTAAAGGGTAGTACTCAAAAAAATCTATCAAAAATAGGAAACATTAGATGGTAATGAATTCTAGTTGTGAGAAGCTGTTTATTATCACTAAAGTAATATTTTAATGTTGATATTTATGTTATTTAAATGATGGAGAGATGAAACTAAAGAAAAATATTTCTTTTTAATACTCAGATATCTCATATCCATATCACTACCTCGCCCTTGTACGGCTTGACGGGGTCTTCCCTTCTTTTTTCTTTTTGCTTTTTGTTTTTCAATGGTCATCTTTTTCTCTTAATACTTAGATCTAATTTTAATTATCTAAAGTATATAGTTTTATTTGATTGTCTACATGTATCACAATCTAAATTTATTTCTAAATTTCTCTTTTCTATCTTTGCAAAGAGTCCAAGATTAAACTACTAAATTTGTTATATGATAGAAAATAACTTCTAGGACTCTATATATAGAAATTGTTTGTTAGACTTATACATATATCTTTCTCTCTTCTCTATAGTGTTTTATTGATGAATTTTTTTAGATTATGCTTGAGTATTTCTTATTTCTAATTATTATTTTATTTAAGATATTTAATGTTTTCTAGACATACAATCAAAATTAAGAAATATGCTAAGTATACCTGTAATTTTGAAGGTGTGAATTCTTTTAAGTTATTTTAAGTATAATATATATTCAACTTATGTATCATTATTTTTGAAAACAAAGACCAACTAAAAGTAACATATATAACTTGGCAAGTTTTACCAATTTTTATTATTTTGAAAATTAGAATTTATAAGTAAATAAAGAAAAGTGAACATAATAAATCAAATTACTTAAATTTCAAGACATCATTTATATATAATTCTAGAATCCCAATAATAATCTAATGTTTGATTTTTTTCTACTATAGTTTATGAAAGAAGTCATAATTAGTCTTTTATTATTACCAGTTTTTCTTTTATATAATTCTAGCATCCCAATAATAATATTCTGTTCCACTTTGTTTAATATAGTTTATAAAAGAAAGTCAAAATTAGTCTTTTATCATTATTAGTTTCTATTCTTGTGACTATAATTTATATCAACTTGTCATGCATTTACAAAGTAGAAGTTAATTTTTTAAGATGTTAGAGTGTTAGTCTTGGTAGTTAGAGTTATACCCGTAATTACTCATTGATTATTTAGTGATTGTCCAAATTTTGTGTTAGTGCTATTGATCCCATTGTCGGTATTACGATCAAGTATATAGTTGGTACGATAACATAGGCCATCAACAACATTGTTAGTGTTGGAGTTCCAAGTCGAGCAATAGGGCGATACTTTCAAAGTGTAGCTCTAGAGAACTCACTTCTTTGATGTTGAGTCTTTGAGCTCTTGGCTATGGTGGATAGAGGTTGGCAAGCATCACTTGGAATCTCTTAACTAGAGCGAGTGTGGCTTGATAATGTAATTAGAGCCTGTTGATGATAATTTCTTAAGTTGAGAATTGACTTGTTGATTCAAGTTGTGTATGAATTGAACTAATTACATTAGAGAAGTTAGAGTCAAAGGGGAATCAAGGTGCAAGAATTAGGGGTATTGGTGATATCTCCTTTGCAAATTGATGTTACTTTTGATTGTTGTTATTTGAGCATTGTTTGATTTCAATTGAGTGGAGCATGTAAGAAAATGCTACATGATATCTATGGAGATTTGATATTGGGGTGTGAAAAATCATTACACAAATTCTATATAATTTAGATTAAATTGAAGAATGGATGTTTAATTTGTTCATTGAAGATAACAATTTGAGAATGAGAGGTAGAATTTGCAATTGAGTATTACAAATTATAAAATTGTAGGTAGATTTGAGAATCCATCCCTTCAAATTAGAGATTTAGATGTCCTCGTCCTCTCAATTTTGGGTATGGCTTGATGGTATAAATAGAGTTTATTGATGGTAGTTCTTGAGTTGAGAGTTGGATGTTTATCCGAGTTGTGTGTGAACTGAACTAATTATAAAAAGAAGTCAAAATCAAAGAGAAACTAGGTGCAAGAATTGAGTAAGTTAGTGATATCTCCAAGCATGAGGAATTAATATTAGCTTTGATAATTGTTCAATGTTAGTTGAGTGGAATGTATAAGGAAGCGCTATCGGGTTTGTGCTAGAGATTTGACCATAAGGCATATGTGCAAAAGTGTTGCACAAATTTTGTAAAATTGAGGTCAAATTAAGGAGTAGGTCTTTAGTTTCATTGATCAAAGAGGCAAATTGAGAGTGAGAAGTCAAATTGGTGGTTGAGTTTTGCAAATTGCAAAATTTGAGATAGATTCGAGAACCTATCTCTTTAAATTAGGAATTTGGAGATCTCTATCTTCTCTATTTGACTGAATTTGGCATTTGGTGAAGGAATTAGAAGTCAATTAATTGTAATAAGGTCTACCAGAGTTAGTGGAAGTCTAATTTGGAGACCAATCTCAAGGTGGAGCAAGTACTAGAGGTCTACAAGAGTTGGAGAGGCATCTATAGATCTCAAAGGGAGTAAATGGCTGAGTTAATCAAGGTTAACCCATTTGAATGGTGTTCAAATTAGCAAGAAGAAAGGCTTGATTTGGAGATCAACCAACAATAGTAGAGACTTCAAGGCATAGAGCTATAGGGAATTAATGCCCAAGTTAGTCAAGGTTAGCCTACTTGGATGGCATTCAAATTGGCAAGAAGAAAGGCTTGATTTGGAGATAAGTCAACAACAATAAAGGCTTCAAGGCATATGATTATAAGGAGTTAATGGCCAAGTGAGTTAATGTAGCTTGCTTGGATAGCATTTGAATTGACAAGAAGGAAAGCTTGATTTGGAGATAGCTAACAATAGTTGAGGTTTTGAGGTATAGGGCTGAGGTCTACAAGAGTTGGAGAGGCATCTATAGATCTCAAAGGGAGTAAATGGTCGAGTTAATCAAGGTTAACCCATTTGAATGGTGTTCAAATTAGCAAGAAGAAAGGTTTGATTTGGAGATCAACCAACAATAGTAGAGACTTCAAGGCATAGAGCTATAGGGAATTAATGCCCAAGTTAGTCAAGGTTAGCCTACTTGGATGGCATTCAAATTGGCAAGAAGAAAGGCTTGATTTGGAGATAAGCTAACAAGAATAAAGGCTTCAAAGCATATGATAATAAGGAGTTAATGGCCAAGTGAGTTTATGTAGCTTGCTTGGATAGCATTTGAATTGACAAGAAGGAAAGCTTGATTTGGAGATAGCCAACAATAGTTGAGGTTTTGAGGTATAGGGTTGTGGGCTAGAGAGGCTACAAAGGTCAAAAAGAACAAGCTGGCTAGTGTGAGGCTACCCAATTTAGATGAGTTTTTGATGTTTTTGGGCAAAATCAACCCACCCTTTAGAATTCTGCGCAACAAGGTTTGAACCTTGGATCTTTCGTTCTTGAATTGGTGCCCTAGCTAATTGGTCTCTCCTTATTTGTTGTCCTAGAGACTAGTGGAGTCATATTTATATCTATATAGGTTTACTTAGGAAATGACATTTTATCCCCATTCTTAGTAATCTTGGTAGTGTAGGAGTAGATAAACATTCCTATTATATCAAATGCCAAACGGTGATAGAATCAATTTGGTTTTTGTTTGTGAGATGGAGGATTATCATTGAGATTTCTTGTGATTGGACCTCCTTCATTCTACTTCTTGTTTGTACATCATGTTAGTGTGAGATGCTTTGATCTTTACAAAGTTGCTACTCTAGTGTACTCTCAATTGTGAGATTTGAGTGATGACCAATTAAACTACTTATGTTTCTCTTTGGTGAGGTAAAAAGTGATGATTTATAGACAATGAGAGTGCATGTTGTGATGGAAGGTTATAGGTTGCTCTTTCTCCTAATGTAGTTGCATCAATTAGAGTTACATTAGTGGGTGGTATTTAGTGACTGGTGGCACTTGGTGCTTGTGGTTTTGATTTGGAGTACATTGTCACAATAGAGTTATTTCAAGATTCCAGAGGAGACTTTTCTATAATATGTAGTAAATTTACATGGAGTGGCACTCAATATCAATCTATATCTCAAATCCTAATGAGAGAGGAAAATGATTTTGGATTGGAGTTTGAAGTGGAAGTTGATTCAATTGAGAGTGCACATTGTGTGTCCACACCATTTTTTTGGGATACAAATAATATTTATGAGGCCTACAAAGACCTCAAGTGCTACTTTGATACAGTGAGTTCCATTGAGTTGAATGACTCCATCATAGAAGTTTGATAGTTGGTGTGATTTATAGTAGATACAAAACCTAACTTTATTCATATCTTTCATGAAATAGAAGAGGTTGTTCTAGCACTTGGAAGGTCCACCAATGGATGACTACCATGAGTTCAAGAGAGCTCACTTGGAGGAGATTGAGCTATAAAGACAATTGTGATCTCTGAACTACATCTTTATCACTTTAGATTCAATTTCTAAAGGTAGATTGGTAGTACCCACGAGTTCTAGCTATAGTTCTAGCTCACATTGGTACATCTAATGGAGGTGCACTAGTGAGAGATGGTGTTATTATGAGTGGAGGTATTGCGCTAGGAAGTGGTGCAATATTGGGGTTTAGCTCCATGGTGGAGTTCTTTTAATGCTTGAAGTAGAACTAGCAATGAGTGTGGATTGACAACTTGAAGAGTTGTAAGAGTTCCAATGGAAGGTTAGAGAGAGTCTACATGAGGCATACACTTGCATGAGATGGTTGATCAAATTCATTCAAAGAGTTACTGAGACCCAAGTAGTCCAGTTTTGGTATAGGATACTAGACAAGGAGCGGCAACATAGAGTACGTGATGCTATATTGTTGGAAGCTACCTCACCAACTTTGGTAGTGGTTTTGGTTTGGCTAAGTGTATTGAGCTTAATGTTGTAGAGGAGAGAATGGTGATATCAAGATCTGGTAGGCAATCCCATCCACAATTATTTCTTCTTTTAGAGTGCAATAGAACGCACTTGTAATGTTTTGAGGACAAGAGAAACCCCAAGAGAAACATATGAGAAATACAAGGTTTCATTCTTCAATACTCTGATGCCCTAAAGGAGCACCTTGTTTTTATTATATAGCAAAGAAGATCCACTTAAAGGGAGCTATACCCTTGGATCAAATACATGAATTGGTGACATGTCAACAAGCTCCACCCTTAGATTAGCTACATGGACTAGTGACATGTTGATCCTTTTACTATTTGGTTGGTCAAACAAGTTTGACCAAATGGAATCTTTGTGGAATATTCATGTAGGAAGCTCAAGAAGTATGGGTGAGGTATCATTAGAAAGATCTCAATGAGTGATGTTGCCTTCTCTTCCCATTGTTTGTCCCTCCTTGTCTCCTCAAAAAATGAAATCTTCTCTCCTTAGAGAGGTGGAAGGGGGCAAGAAGATTTTAGATTTTAGATTTAATTCATTGGTTTAAGCCTCCCAAATTGGCTTTTTGTTCTTGAATCTATTCCATATTAAGATTATGTACATCTAGCATGAGCAAGTGAGAGTATAGATTGTTTACCATTTTGGAGTAGAGTTCATGGACATAGTAATGAATTTGCCAAACCGAATGATTCTACCTATGGTGATATATGGTATAGAGTGTGATTTGACAACATTCTGTTGTGATACAATGAATCTAAATATACCAAATCCTCTTTCTTTCAATACTCAAGTGAAATCCCATTATGTAGTTAGACCAAAAGTAATGTTTAGAGATTTCATAGTCCATAATTTTGGTGAGGAATATTATCAACAAATGATAGCCTATGAGGTCCTAATGGTAGTCTGAATTGTCTATGTTCCTTCTTTAGTGATTATATTGACTTTCTAATGAAGTAGAAAGTAGTAATTGAGCATTTGCCAAGTATACAACTCATGGAACTTTAGTTGTAGGATCTAATGCAAGGAATGCATGGGATGTTGAACAAGTTATGGGATATCAAGATGATAATAGAGGTATTGCAAAGTCAAATATTTACCTCCAAGAAAGATCATGTAATGCAAGAAGTGGAATCATCCCAAAACCCAATAACAAAAGCCAAAGTACCTTAAGAATCACTCATGCCAATGATACCAACTCAGTAAACAATGAAGCCATATTGTTATTATGGATGAAGAAGACTTGCAACATCAAGCCTTACAAGGGAAAATGTTCTATGAGAGTAGTGGAAACTGGATTCAAGAACAAAATGATATTTTCAATTATTCACAATTGAGATCATCTATCATTGTACAAGTATATTTGCATGTGGATACGTGATCAATAAAGCACTCACATGGTATACTGCTTGGGAAAAATTGTGTTAGTAGAAGGAAGAGAGATCACTTGGATAGCAATGCAAGAAGGATTGCTAATAAATTTCTAATTTGTGGATTTCATGCAATTGGGTTGAACTCTATCATGGAGGTTGAAGCAAAAAAACAACATATAAGTACATGGATGCATTTCTTGATCTGCAAGTTGTGATAATTGATATGAGTCTAGCCAAAGCACTTGAAATTTTCAAACAAGGCTAAAAAAGCAAATTCACCAAAAGGTAATGGTACAAAATCCTTACACTATTTTTGGAGCCATTGCATGTGCTCAAAGAATAGTATAAGCTCTTGGAGGAGGTGAAGAGGTAGTCCCAATTCAACACTATTGGGCTGAAACACCATACTTTGGTAGACCAACTCCTTTGGAATTGGGGAACATTTGTTTCCAAGACCAAGGAGCACAATTGCTCCAAGGAGAATGAGGATGGGTTGAAAGAAGGAGAGATGGAGTCTCATAAGGGGAAAAAGCTCAAGCAAAACAACAACATTGTTACAATTGCAGCCAAGTTGGGCATATACCAATTATCATGCCCACCTTCTTAGAGACCCTTGGCTTCTATACAAGCAACCTTTGAACAACTTGGATACACAAATTAAAGAAGAAGATACTAAAATCACATTGGAAAACAAAGATCACTAGTAAATGTACCTTGCGGCTTTATTGGCTCAATAGAGAAGAGTAAAAGCAAGGAGAAGGAAGAGGACAAGTGTGCAAAGGTTGAGGTAGACAAATGCACAACTATTTGTCATAAATGGAGTCCTAAAAGGCAATCAAGTGAGATTATTGATAGACCTTGGAGAAATAGAGAATTTTTTGTCTTGATGTGTTACAATAAGGTTTAGGATGGAACTATAGAAGGATGTGAATGAAGAAGTAAAGTTACCTAATAGTCAAATAAAGAGGATTGAGTCATTACTTAGAAAGATAACACTCTTTGTACGAGAGTATAATGAAGAAATTGAGTGACAAGTCATTAGCTCATTATAATGTGATCTTAAGGATAACATTGATGGAGCATTACAACCCCACAATTGATTGGAGAAAGAAAATAGTGAGCACTAGCCAATAGAAGATCATTGGAGATAAAGAAAGATCTCAAAGGCAAGAACTACCTCTCTATGTTATAGAGACAATAGCTATTGGTAAGACAAATAGATGTTTCATGGGTCTAATAAGAGAAGTTCAAAGTGCATAACTTGATGGACAAATTTTTGAGAATTTGAAACATATGATCAATGAGTTTCAAGATGTTTTTTTGATGATTTACCTGTCAAGATTACCACCAAAAAGGAGATTAGATCATAAAATCAAGATACTTCTTCAAAAGATATCTCCTTGTAAGGCACTCTATCAATTATCACCTCATGACTTGGAGGAGTGCCAGGCTCAAATTAAAGATATGTTACAGAAAGGGTTTATCCAACCTGATGTATCACCATATGAGATTCCTATCTTGTTTGTGAAAAAGAAAAAGTAGTACAATGTGCATGTGCATAACTACCAAGGCTTGAATCAATAAACAATAAAGAAAAAATACCCATTACCTTGCATGGATGACCTATTTGATCAAATCAATATGGAAAAACACTTCACCAAACTTGATCTAAAAAGCAATTATAACCAAATCAAGATCCCAGAGGAAGACATACACAAAACTACTTTTAGGATGAATTTAGTTACTTTGAGTACCTAGTGATATCATTTGGCCTCAACAATACACCAACCACTTTCATGAGTTTGATGAATGACATATTTTGTCCATACTTGGATAAATCTATGATCATTGTCTTTGATGACATCTTAGTCTACAATAGGATGATGAAGGAGCACAAATAACATTTGTGAGAAGTCTTCTAAATTTTGCGGCAAAACCAATTGTATGCCAAAGTTGCAAACTACAATTTTGGCAAGTTTAAACTAGACTACTTGGTGCATAGAGTAACTACAAAAGGTATCCAAGTATTGATAGATAAAATAGAGGTCATTGAGAAATGGAGTGCTCTAGAAGATCAAACTCAACTCAAGAGTTTCTTTGGATTAGTGAGATTTCATCATCAATTTGTCAAGGATTTCTCCAAGGTCACACAACCTCTAACAACACTACTTGGCCAGGGAGAGAAGTTGATGTGTAGAACTACACAAGAGTTGACCTTCCAAGAATTGAAAGATGGATTGCTACATGCACCAATCTTGAAATGGTATGACACACAACATCTAATCAAGTTGGCTATAGATACATTATGCATTGCAATAAGAGGAGTCCTACAATAGGAATGGAATGAAGGATGGCACCTAGTTGCATAGTTCTCTTGAAATCTATTGCCAATAGAGCGTGATTAATACACTACCAAACAAGAGAGTTTGTTATCATTCTTTCAACCAAGTATTGGAAGGACTATCTTGGCAAGTTGGCATTTGTAGTGGAGATTGACCACAAAACTCTAGTCACCTTGAGCTACCACCACACATGCAGATCTGTAAAAGACCAAGGAGATAAATAGAAGAATGGAAGATCAAAGTGAAAGATCACATTGGGACTCTTGACTAAGGGAAACACTGAATGCCTAGCATGAGCTTGGGCTTTGGTATGTATAGGGAACATACAAGGTTCTTGAGAAGTTTCTCAAGAAGCTTCCTTAAAGCCGCCTTCTGAGAGTGCAAACCAAGCTATTTGAAAGCTTCTTTCTAGAAGCCACCTACTTGGCATACAAGCTAAGCTAGTTAGGAAGCTTCTCAAGAAGTTGACTTTTAAAAGACACTTACTTGGCATGCGAACTAATCTAGCCAAGAAGTTTCCCAAGAAGCTTCCTCCTAGAAGTAACCACTTGGTATGCATATTATTTGATACTTGGAAGGTACCAAGTAGTTCCTAAAAGCTTCTAGACTACTCTTATAATTCTTGGCTAATTTGGCCTATTTGCTACTTTGTTAGTCTTGACTAACTCATCTATAAATTTCATATTGTTATATATTCTATCACCGTTATTTGGTGACATTCTCATCACCATGGAAGCTTCAAACTCCTAGATGGCAGTTTGTGCATTCTAGAGATGAGAAAGAGGCTCCCAAGTGGCATCTTGAAGGAGATACCCTTTCCAAACAACTTTGTACTCAACATATTGTTGGCAACCATGTGGAATGTGGATAAGATCAACTTCATACTCCTCTAGATCATTATAAAGATAGGAGGAGGAGGAGGAGGAGGAGGAGGTTAGATCCAATAACAAAAGCAAGATGGATTAGAAAAAAATTATTTTAACTTGGAAATATGAAGATTTGGTGGATTTATTTATGACAAGGCAATGCAAGTTAATAAACAGCAAGAGAAATGATTTGGGTTACATCAAATAGAATTATCCAATTAAAAGCAATTTTACAAACTTGAGCATCAAGTGAGAGGGGTAGTTTACTCAAAGAAAACATGATCTTCTCAGCGAGTTGAAAGGTGAGATCACAATAATGTTGGTCTACATATTGTTTCTGATAATTTTGAGCAATAAGGAAATGAGATGTGGCTTGTTGTAAGGATTGGGATATTGTAGTCAAGAAGGTGGAAGTATGAGGGACATGAGATGTAGGAGGAGTAAGAAGGGAATTTGGAACAAAAGAGTCTTGGCCAAAATTAAGGAAGAAGAAAGAGAATTTGGTTTGTACCTACTTGGAATTATTGTAGGCAAACTCAACGATTGCAAGACATTCATCCCAATTGGTATGATGAACATTGACAAAGGCATGAAGCATATCTTCCAAGGTACAATTTTCACGTTTGGTTTGTCCATTAGACTGAGGATGATGGGCCATGGACAAAGTAATCTTGGTGCCAAGTAGCTAGAAGCTTGCCAAAATTTTATGATGAATCAAGGATCACAATCAAAGATGAGCACACAAGGTATCCCATGATGCTTGAAGATATTGTCAAAATAGATCAAGGCTAATGTTGGAGCATCCATTATATCACAAGTTGGTGCCAATTAGATTTGCTTACTAAGCTTATTGAGAAATACCATGATTGTTGTTATGTGACCTTGCTTTGTCTTGGCAAAGATGTGATGAGATCTAAGCTCACATGTCTCTATTGAGCAAATGGGACAAGAAGTGGTTGAAGGAGTGCACTTACATTTTGGTTGTTGGTCTTGTTGCATTGGCAGCTCTCACAAGATTAGATAAACTCTTGAACATCTTCTGTCATGTTGGACCACCACCATTAGTGTTCTAGGGTACCCAAGGTCTTGTACACACCCATGTGACCAGTGATTTGTAAGTCATAGGCTTCTTGAAGAAGCACAAGTTGTAGATTACCCTTGGCTAGAACATATATCTTGTTCTCATAAAAAGGAAGGCCTCCCTTTAAGGAGAAGGTGTTGTATTCCTTGTCATGTGTTGCAAGATGACCTTGTACCATCTAAAAGAATAGGTCTTGTTTTAAAGCATTCCTAAAGTCAATTTGGACTTTTGAGTTGACTGACACTATCACAATTGCCGCCATGATGAGAGGAAAAGACTTCAAATCAGGTTGTCATGATAGGGCATTAGGGATGACATGGAACCTACCTGGTTTATACTCAAGGTTAAGGTCAAACAAATATAATTGTTCCTCCTATTGATGATGTAAACTCTTCATGTGCTCCAAATGTCATATTTGCAACAAGGGTTTGTGATTAATTTGCATGATCACTTGTTTCCCCAAGATTTAATATCTCCATACTTTAGTGATATATACCATTGCTAGTTGTTCTTGATCTTGAGTAGAGTAATTTCTTTCTATGGTGTTTAGTTGGCAAGAAATAAAGAGAATGAGATTTAACCTATTAGGAAATTCCTACTACAACATAGCTCCAATGGCAAAGTTAAAAGCATCAAAATCAACCACACAAGGTAGTTAAGGATCATATGGTTGAGTCTTGAAGACACCATATGTTTTAGCTTCTGGAATGCTTCTTTGTGCATGCTAGTCCATTGAAAGCTTGAGATCTTTTCCTATAGGTCAGTCAATGGTGCGGTCATATGAGCATAGTAGTGAATGAACCATTAGTAAAACTTACCAATCCATTAAATACCCGCTCTTCTATGGCATCTTTTAGAGTAGGCCAAACAATAATGGCCTTGATTTTCTCATCTTCCATCTTGATCTCCTCTGATGAGATCTTATGACCTAAGAAGGTAACTTCCTTCCACCAAAAGGCACACTTTGCCTTCTTGCATTAAAACTTTCCATTGATGTAGTTGTCTCCGGACTTCTTGCATGTGATTTATGTGTTCTATCTCCATCTTGATTCTATAGATTGAAATAGATTAAAATATCATCCAAAAACACCACTACATCAACAATCCAGTAGCCCATCCAACACCTGATGCATCTTACCCATGAAGATTGTTAGAGCATTAGTGAGCCCAAAAGGTAAAACTTTCCATTCAAAATACCCATATCTTGTACAAAAGGTAATCTTTTGCACATCCTCTCTATCAATGAGAATCTACCAATAATTGCTTTGGAGATCCAACTTGGAGAAGTATTGTGCTCTACTCAATTGATCTAGCAAGTCATCAATTTGAGCCAAGAGATATGCATTCTTCACTATTTATTTATTGAGGTCATGGTAATCAATACAAAAGTGGAGTCCTCCATCTTTCTTTGGGACAAATAATACTGGTGCTCCCCAAGGAGATTTATTATGTTGTATGAAATCCTTCTCTCAAATTTATTGGAGAAGGATTTCAATAACTTTGTTAGTGTTGTTTGAAGCTTGTATAACTCCTTTGGTGAGAGCCAATAGATTGGTATACTCATTAGAGTATTTCTTGGCAATAACTCAATCTTGAAAGGCACACCATGATCCAAGAGTAATCTTTTTGGTAGATCCAAATACACATGTGCAAACTCTTGAACTATTTGATCAACTATTGCTTGATGAGGCTTTTGGCACTCATTAGATTTCCCTTGTGTAATCAACTTGATCCACGTTGAAAAACAAGAAATGTCTTCCTCCAAAGTTGACTCTATGGTTATTGTATTGATAAACTTCATATCATTGCATTAATTATTCTTAGGTGTAACAATATGGAGTTTAGCGACAAAGTTAGGGCATTACATACCCTAAAAGCATTGACTGACCTCTTGGGAAAGAACTCGAGCATCTAGTGGACCACCAAGCATTAAGAAGCATTCTAGAAGTTAAAGCATATGGTGTCTTCAAGACCCATTCTTCAACCATATGATTCTCAACTACCCTTTGTGGTTGAATTTGATGCTTCTAACTTTGCAATTGGAGCTTGTGCTCCAACAAGAATTCCCAGATGGACTCCATCCCATTGCCTTTGTGTCTTGCCGACTCAATATGGCTGAACAAAACTACTCTGCTCAAGATCAAGAACAACTTGCAATGGAACAACTTGCAATGGTATACACCACCAAGGTATGGAGGCATTACCTCTTGGGGAAACAAGTGATCATGCAAACTGATCACAAACTGTTGTTGCAAACCTTACACTCGAAACACATGAAGAGTTAACATCATTGATAGGAGGAACAATTCCAACTGTATGACATCAAACTTGAGTACAAACCAGGTCGGTTCCATGTCATCCTTGATGCTTTATCATGACAACCTGATTTGAAGTCTCTTCCTCTCATCATAACGGCAATTTCAACAGTATCAGTTAACTCCAAGATCCAAAACAACTTTCAGTCAGCTCTACACCAATACATCTTCTTCCAAATGGTACATGGTTGCCTTACGGCATGCAATCAGAAGTACAACATCTTCTCCATCAAGGAGGACCTTTTATTCCATGAGGACCGGATCTATGTTCCAACTAAAGGTGATCTTTGACTTGTGCGCCTTCAAGAAGCCCATGATTTACCCATCGCTGGTCACATGGGTGTGGACAAGACCTTGGGTACCCTCCAATGCCAATGGTGGTGGCCCAACATGACACAAGATGTTTGAGAATTCTCAATGTTGTGTAGGAGTACAAAATGGTTGAAGGAGTCTTGCAAGAGCATGATTATAGGCTATATTTTTTGATAAGGTAGGTAGGTTCAAACATACTCTATCATAGCATTGCCCATCTTGGGCTCATAGTTATGGTGTTTGAATCCATCTAAGGTCTTGTCCAATCCAATATGACCTGCAATGGCGGAATCATGATATTCTATTAGGACTGTAAAAGACCAAATCCGAGGAGAGAAATAGGAGAATGGAAACTCACATTGGGACACTTGAATGAGAGAAAACTCCAAATGCCTAGCATGAGCTTTGGCCTTGGTATTTATAGGTAGCATACAAGGCCCTTGAGAAGCTTCCTCAAGTTGCTTTCTTAGACTGCAAGCCAAGTTAACTAGGAAGCTTCTCAAGAAGCTTCCTTCTAGAAGCCGCCTACTTGGCATGCAAGCTAAGCTAGTTGGAAGTTTCTAGAAGCTTCTTCCTAGAAGCTAATTACTTGAGGTGCAAGCTAAGCTAGCCGGGAAGCTTTCCAAGAAGCTTCCTAGATACTTCTGGAATATTCTAGGCTAATGTGTCTTATGTGCTACTTCGTAATCCCGACTAACTTGGAGTCCATCTGGGAATTCTTATTGCAGCACGGCTCCAATTGCAAAGTTAGAAGCATCAAAATCAACCACACAGGGTAGTTGAGTATCATATGGTTGAAGAATGGATTTTGAAGACACAATATGCTTTAACTTCTGGAATGCTTTTTCATGCTGGGTGGTCCATTAGAAGCTCGAGTTCTTTCCCAAGAGGTCAGTCAATGGTGCAGCCACAGGAGCATAATAATGGATGAACTATCGGTAACAAGTGGCCAATCCATTGAATGCTCATACTTCTATAGCATCCTTTGGGGTAGGCCAATTAGAAATGGCCTTGATCTTCTCTTCTTCCATCTTGATCCCCTCTGATGAGATCTTATGACCCAAGAAGGTAACCTCCTTCTGCCAAAAGGTGCACTTTGACTTCTTGCAGTAAAATTTCCATTATCATAGTCATCTTAGGACTTCTCGCACATGGCTAGCATGTTCTACCTCTATCTTACTATAAATTAAGATATCATCCAAGAACAACACCATGGACCAATCCAATAGTCCATCCAACACCTAATGCATCTGATCCATGGAGACTACTTGGGCATTAGTGAGTCCAAAAGGCAAAACTCGCCACTCAAAGTGCCCATACCTTGTACGAAAAGTAGTCTTTTGCACATCCTCTCTATCAATAGGAATTTTCCAATAGTCGCTGCAAAGATCCAACTTGGAAAAGTAGTGTGCTCCACTTAATTGATCAAGCAAGTCATCAATTCGAGGCAAGGGATATTTCTTCACGGTTTGCTTAGTGACCCCACGATAATCAATACAAAAGTGAAGTCCTCCATCCTTCTTTGGAACAAATAGTACCGATGCTCCCCAAAGAGAGGTACTATGTCGTATGAAGTCCTTCTCCAACAACTCTATAAGTGTTGTTCACAACTCCTCCAACTCCTTTGGTGAGAGCCGATAGATCGGTCTACTCACTAGAGTACTCCTTGGCAATAACTTGATCTTGATGGGCATACCTCAATCAGAGGGTAATCCCTTTGGCAGATCATCCAGAAACACGTCCGCCAACTCCTTAACTATCCACTCAACCATTGCTTGATGAGTCTCTTGGTCCTCCACAGATTGGTCTTGTGCAATCGGCTTGATCCACACTGCAAATACAAACTTATCTTCCTCTAAAGCTTGCTCTATGGCTGCTTTACTAACAAAATTCCCTTCTAGGGACTCATCTCTCTTCCAAGCTTGCTCCATGGTTGCCTTCTTTGCAAACTTCCCATCTTGGGACTCCACTTCCTTCAAGGTTTGCTCTATGGCTACCTTCTCAACAAACTTCCTATCTTGGGACTGACTATTCTTAGTTGTCTTACTCTGAGGTGCAAGACAACCTAATCAGAAATTCCTACCTTGGTGTTGTACTTGAATTTGGCATCGGGTCCAATCAAATTGAACCTTATGACGTTCAATCCAAGGTAGATCCAGAATGATATCATAATGTAGAGGTGGCACTACAAACCTCATACACTCCAAATACTCCTTCCCAATCTTGAAGGTAACAAGATGCGAGGTGCGGAATGCAAAACCATTTCTACCATCCACCATCATCAAACTACTTCCAATCACTGGCTTGATAGGAATACCCAATTCCTTTACTACTTGCATAGACATGCAATTCTTTGAACTTCCAGAATCAACCAAAATCCTACAACCCCGATTAGATATCATACCTTGCAAGTAAAGCAAACTTGCATAGGTCGAGCCTTCAATCCCTTTGGAACTAATCAAGCTCCTAGTAGGCAGCTTGAAATTTCCTATTGGGATTCCTCGTTTCTCTTGATCATTCCGCTCCACAACCTCTAGTTGGGCAACTTGTTGAGGTCATCCATTCTTGAGTGGACATTCAGCAATGCGATGCCCCGATTGGTAATAATGAAAACAACCACCATTTTGTTGCAGTTTCTCCCTATCTGCCGTGTCAAGCGGTCTTTGTTGAATTGCATCAATCTCCATTGGTGTTGGCTCCTCCACTTGTGTGTAGTGTATTGGTAGGCTTTGTGGAGGTTGAGGTCAAGACCAAGTTGTTGCCACCAAGGAATCAAAATGTTTGGCCAACCGCATGGCTTCCTCCAAGTGTTGTAGCTCTTGCATGGTTACCTCTAATTTGGTTCTCGCCTTCAAGCCCCTCACAAATCAATCTAGAGCTTCACCTTTCAATACATCTGGAATTTGCATGATGGTGTTTTGGAACTGCATGATGTAACTTCTTATAGAGCCAATCTGTTTCAACTCTGCCAACTTATCTCGTGCAGCTCGTGTGGCATTTATAGCTTGGAATTGACTAATTATTGCACTGTTGAATTCTGCCCATGTCAAGATTGGTGCAACCATTTGTTGTTTGGCTTGCTCCACTCAAAATCTCCACCATAGCTTTGCTACTCCATCCAATTGGCTAGAAGCCAAGAGAATCTGTTTTTGCTCATCTTGTAGATTGGTAGCTTCAAAATAATATTCACAATCAAACACAAAATTCTCCACTACACCCGGGAGATTCTTGCCTTCAAATACCTTAGGTTTAGGGAATCTGATCCAATCTTCTCCTTCTTGAATTGGTACTCTCTCCACTTGCTCTTGTCGTCAAAGATCTCGTTCATCCAACAATTCAGTAAGGTGCTCAATTTGTTGTTGCATAGCAAGGATAACATCGGGTATTGTCGTCATGGTTGCTCCTCTATCACACCACTCCCAATCTATCTAATTTATTAACACATAAAAACATCACATCCATCATTCTCAATAAGTTACAACCGGAAGCACCAAGGGTTCCTTAGATATGGTGATCATATGTAGAAAATCTTGTCCAAAGTGCAAGGTGATGAATTGTGTGAAACAATGCTTTGGTAGTATTTGGATGCAAAAATCCCAATGGTTTGGTGGAAGTGGATTTGGCGGTCCATAAATTCCATCCATTGCATTCCTGCTTTGATACCAATGTAAAAGACCAAATCCGAGGAGAGAAATAGGAGAATGGAAACTCACATTGGGACACTTGAATGAAGGAAAACTCCAAATGCCTAGCATGAGCTTTGGCCTTGGTATTTATAGGTAGCATGCAAGGCCCTTGAGAAGCTTCTCAAGAAGCTTCCTCAAGCTGCTTTCTTAGAGTGCAAGCCAAGTTAACTAGGAAGCATCTCAATAAGCTTCCTTCTAGAAGCCGCCTACTTGGCGTTCAAGCTAAGCTAGTTGGAAGTTTCTAGAAGGCTCCTTCTAGAAGCTACTTACTTGAGGTGCAAGCTAAGCTAGCCGGGAAGCTTTCCAAGAAGCTTCCTAGATACTTCTGGAATATTCTAGGCTAATGTGTCTTATGTGCTACTTGGTAATCCCAACTTACTTTGTCGCTAAACCTCATATTGTTACAAGGATGGTAGTTCTTAGATCTAGGGCATCCGTGATCCATAACTTTCTATCAAGAAAGGTGAGTCCTTGGCTTTAGTTACATCTTTGGATGATTGAGCTCTTATAATCTATGGGATAGTCTTTATAGTAGTGAGAATCCTTGGCTAGAATTTTGGATTCATCTTGACCTTACCACCAGATTGTTTGCCATAGGTATTCTTGAAAATGCATCTATTATTTGCTTCTTGCTTTCCATATATGTGATTGTTATGTTAAACCATTATCTCCACTTTGTTGACAAGATAGATATTTTTATGTCTTGAGTAAGACTAGAGGTTTGTGGTTTGTCTTCACTACAAATGACTTCTTGCTTAAATAGTGCTTCCAATGCTTGGTTGCAAGGACAATGGCCAACTCTTCTTTTTTGGTGGTTTGATAGTTGCATTGTATTGGTAATAGCCTTTGAGAGAAATATGCAATTGGGAGTAATCCATCATTCCATTTGAGTTGTAAGATTGCTCTTATTGCAATGCTTGATGCATTTGTAGCTAGCTTGATTGGACATTTTGGGTCATACCATTTCAAGATTGGTGCATACAGTGGTGTTCTTTCAATCCTTGAAAGGTCAATTCTTGTGCGGTTCCCTACATCCACTTCTTCTCCTTGCCAAGTAGTGTCATCAAAGGGTGTGTGACCTTGGAGAAGTCCTTGACAAATAGATGATAGAACCCTCGTTAATCCCAAGAAACTTTTGAGTTGAGTCTAGTCTTTTGGAGCAACCCATTGCTTGATGACCTTTATTTTTCTATTAACACTTAGATACCTTTTACATTTACTATATGCCCTAAGTAGTCTACTTTAGACTTGCCAAACTAGCACTTTGAGATTTTGGCATACTATTGATTCCATCATAGAATTTAGAGGACTTCTCACATACGTTGTTTGTGCTCTATCATTGTCCTACTGTAGACTAAGATATGATCAAGGAAATGATAATAAATTTATCCAAGTATGGACAAAATATATCATTCACCAAACTTATGAAAGTGGTTGGTGTGTTAGTGAGGCCAAACAACATCACCAAGTACTTAAAGTGACCATACATTGTTCAAAAGGCAGTTTTGTGTATGTCTTCCTCCTTGATCTTAATTTGGCTGTAATTACTCCATAGATCAAGTTTAGTGAAGTGTTTTGCCCCATTGAGTTGATCAAATATGTCATGCATGCATACAAGGTAATGGGTATTTGGTCTTCATCATTTGTTGATTTAAGCCTTAGTAACCAATGCACATGCGCATTGTACCATCCTCCTTCACAAACAAGATAAGATCCCCATCTGGTGATACATTAGGTTGGATAAACCCTTTCTGCAACATATCCTTGAGTTGAGCCTTATACTCCTTCAACTCATGAGGTGATAATTGATATGGGACCTTACAAGGAAGTGTCTTCCCAGGAGTATCTCAATTTTATGATCTAATCTCCTTTTTGGTGGTAATCTTGAGGGTAAATCATTAAGAAAGACATCATGAAACTCTTTGACCACATCTTTCAAATTCTTAGGAATTTATCTATTGAGTTGTGAACTCTGCACTTCTCTTATTAGACCCATGAAACATCTATCTGTCTTATTGATAATTGTTGTCCCAATGATATGAAGAGGCAGTTCTTTCCTTTGCAATCTTTCTCTATCCTTAATGATCTTCCATTTGCTAGTTGTATAGCTCCATCCATGACATACTTAAGATCACATTGTGATGAGCTAACAGTATCACTCGCCACTCAATTTCTTCTTGATACTCTTCTATAAGGAGTGTTACCTTTTTAGGTAGCAACTCAATCCTCTTTATCTAACCATTAGGTAACTCCACTTCTTTATCTCATTGTTCTTTAGTTCCATCCTCAACCTTATTGCAATAGAGTGACAAGAAATTCTTTGTTGCTCCAAGGTCTATCAATACTCTCACTTGATTGCCTTTTAGGACTCCATTTACAAAATAAGTTGTGTGTTTGTCTTCCTCCATGTAATCTTCCAAGGAAAAGAGACCTTAGGAGAAACATTGGAGAAGAAACACAAACTTCACACTCAATCATCCGATGCCCCAAAGGAACACCTTGATTGTATTATATAGAAAGGGAGACTTCCTTTAAAGAAGCTACACCCTTTGATGATATACATAGGTTGGTGACATGTCAATGAGCTCAACCCTTAGATTAGTTTCAAGCATGGGTGACATGTTAATTCTGATCCTATTTGGTTGGAAGGAATCTTTATGGAATCTACTTATAGGAATCTCTAAATCATCTGGTTGAGGTATTGTTGGAAAGCCTGGTAGGACGGAAAGCCAACCATTCCTTTGTTGAGGGAGCATTTTGCACATTTTCAAGGCCTAATTCATCCATTTAGGCCTCCAAAATTGACTCAAAAGTTTTTAGGCTATTGTCGGCTCATACCCTACTAGTAAAAGTACTCTCTTGGTGATACATGTATCTGATCTACTTAGTCCATTATCTATAACATCCTCTAGATGTTACCAATCCAATTTTCACCTCTAGATCATATGTCTAGCTATTGGTATTACGTCTTCAAGCTATTTTTGGCTCCTACTCTATTAGTGGAAGTGCTCTTTATGTGATACTTCTATTTGATCTGCCTAGCCCATCATACCTAACATCTTTCTAAATGTTACCAAGTCAATTTTCATCTCTAGATAATATATCTAGCGATTGGTATTACACTCAACCTTTGCACACTCATCTTCTTCCGCACTCACTTTTCCTCTTCTCTATTGAGAAAATAATATCAAGAGGTATATTTATTGGTGCTTTGTTTCCAATGAGATTTCAGCATCCTCCTTTCAATTTGTCTCTCCATGTTGTTCAAAGGTCACTTTATGGAGACCAAGGGCCTCTAAGAAGACAAGCACAATAATTCATTGTTGCCCAACTTGGCCATAATTGTAAGAACATTATTGTTTTGCTCGAGTCCCTTCTCCTTATGAGACTCCATCTCTCCTTTCTTTGACCTATCCTTGTTCTCCTTGTAGAGGTCATTCTCCTTGATCTTGGAACCAAATGTTGCACAATTCCATAAGAACTGGTCCATCAAAGTATGGTGTTTCAATCCAATAGTCTTGAGTTGGGATTGCGCCTTCACCTCTTCCAAGCACTTATACTATTCATTGAGCACATGCAATGGCTTCAAAAATAGTGTGAGGATTTTGTACCATTATCTCTTGGTGAATTTGCTCTTTTAACCCCTATTTGAAATTGTCAAGAGTTCCTATTGTATTCATATCAATTATTATGATCCACAAATCAAGAAATGTTTCCATGTACTCTTGTATGTTGTTCTTATGCTTTAACCTCCATAGTCAAGTTTGAGCCATAGATTAGAAATTCTTCAACAATCCTTCTTGCATTGCCATCCAAGTGAACTCTGTTCTTTTTGCCAGCATTGATCATTTCCAACCATCATATCATGTGAGGGCTTTATTGGTCAAGTATCTACGTGCAAACACGTCTACAAAATGATTGGTGATATTAATTGTAGATAATCAAAAGTGTTGATTCATTCTTGAAATCCAATTTTCCACTACTCTCATGGAATACTATCCCTTGTAAGGCTTGATGTTGCATATCTTCTTCATCCGTAGTAACAATGTGGCTTCATTGTTGATTGGGTCAATGTCATTGGCATGAATGACTCTCTAGGTATTTTGGTTACTAATATTGGGATGATTCCTCTTCTTGCATTACCTGATCATTTCTAAAGGTACATGCTTGACTTTGCAATGCCTCTATTGTCATCTTGATCTCCTAAAACTCATTCAAAATCCCTTGCATTCCTTACATTAGATCTTGCAATTGTGGTTCCAAGATTTGTACACACAACAATTACTCAATAGTTACTTCTTAGTTCAATAGAAGGTTAATATGATCATAGTGGAGAGAGCACGGACAATTTGGATTAATATTGAGACCTCAAAAGCTATCACTCATTGATAATATTCCTCATTGAATTGTGGATTACAAAATCCCTAAACATCACTTTTGGTCTAACTACATAATAGATTTTTACTTGAGTGTTAAAAGGGAGAGATTTGGTATATTCAAATTCATTGCATCATAATAAAATCTATATTGTCAAATTCCACTCTCTATCATATATCATTATAGGTAGAATCATCGGATTTGGAAAATTCATCATTATGTCCATGAACTCTATTCCAAAATGGTAAATGAGATATACTCTAACTTGCTCACATTGGATGTACATAATCTTGATGTGGAATGGATTCAAGAATGGAAAGCAAAATACAAGAAATTTTCCTTTAGGAGCATCCATCCGATCCTTTCCTAAAACACCTCCAATCTATTGATTGCACTATGTTTTCTCCTCTCAAAATTACTCAATCCTAGTAACCCGTGTTCCCCCAAGAGGGGTGATCCTCTCTTGTGGATTAAAACATCTACTCTAACTATCATTGTAATGTTCCAAAGATAGGAGAACTCCAAAGAGAAACACACAAGAGAAATACAAGGTTTTATCCCTCAAGTCTCCGATGCCCAAAAGGGTACCTTGTCTTTATTATATAGCAAAGAAGATCCACTCAAAGGGAGCTCTACCCTTGGATCGGATACATGGATTGGTAATATGTTAGCAAGCTCCATCCTTAGATTAGTTGCATGGATTAGTAACATGTCAACCTTTGTACTATTTGGTTGGTCAAATGAGTTTGATTAAAGGGAATCTTTGGGGAATCTTCCTATAGGCAGCTCAGAATTACATGGGTGTAATATTGTTGGAAAGCTCTCGACAAGAAGGAGTAGAGAGAAGGATACATTATGTGAGGAAAGGCTTCACCAAATTTCCCAAAGGTGCGGAGATTCTTTCATTTTTGAAGCCTAAATTATTTATTTAGGTCTCGTGAATTAGCTCTAGGGTTCTTAAGGTCTTTTGGCCTCTATTGTAAAAGACCCAAGACCAAGGGGAGAAATGGGAGAATGGAAGATCACATTGGGACACTCGAATGAGAGAAACTCCAAATGCCTAGCATGAGCTTTGGCTCTAGTATTTATAGGGAGCATACAAGGCTATTGAGAAACTTCTCAAGAAGCTTCCTTAAGCCACTTTCTTGGAGTGCAAGCCAAATTAACCAAGAAACTTCTCAAGAAACTTCCTCCTAGAAACCACCTACTTGGCTTGCAAGCTAAGCTAGTTGGAAGCTTCTAGAAGTTATTTACTTGGAGTGCAAGCTAAGCTTGCTAGAAGCTTCCCAAAAAGCTTCATAAATACTTATGGAATATTCTAGGCTAGTTTGTCCTATTTTCTACTTCATTAGCACTAACTAACTTTGTTGTTAAACTCCATATTGTTACATCTGCACTATTAGTGGAAGTAAATTTAGTGATATCTCTATTTGATCTACTTAGACCATCATATATAACACTCTTTCATATATTACCAAGCCAATTTCCACCTCTAGATAATGTGTCTAGCAAATGGTGTTACACCAATCTTAGCAGTTGTACTTGTAGGCTTGCGGTGTATGTTGTGTGGCTCTTTTGTTGAAGTTGCTACTATGTTGGTGTGTGATAGTTGTTTGAGAGGATGTATATGGCATGTTTGACTCCTCCTTTCATGGTGGTTCCTCAAGGACAATGATTATGCACTCAATATATTTAACCTATAGCTAGTTCACTCTTTATGGGACATAGATTGTAGCCATGCAACTAACAATTGGGTTCAATAGCACTTGGCCTCTTGATCTTTGCACACCATAGGGCATATCACATACTTAGAGTAGATGGCTATTTGGAGTTAAAGGGAACTAATTGCCAACTAGGAGAAGGGCAATTGTGGCAATTTTGAGTTCATGTATGAGTTGTGCTTTTATAATATCTGATGTTGACAATGATGTGTATTGTATAGTGATGTATATATGCATGATAGTTCTTATGACATTTGCATCATAAAGCTATTTTGTTTGGATGTTGGAATGTTAATCTTGGTAAATTAGTGTTCTACCCATAATTGCTCAAAGATACTTAATGCGGCCAAGTTTCATGTTAGAGTTATTAATCACTCTGTTGAGGCTACCATCAATTACACCGTTTCAGTTGTCAAATGTGCTATCAATGGCACCATTAGTATTGGAGTTCTAGGTTGAGCCAAAGGGGTATACTTTCCAAGCATAGTTTCAAAGGCTCACTTCTTTGATGTTGAGCCTTTGAGCTCTTGGCTATGGTGGATAGAGGCCGGTGAGCATCACTTTGAGTCTCTTAGCTAGAGTGGATATGACTTGACAGTGTAATCAAAGTTTATTGTTGTCCTTTTCTTGAGTTTAGAATTGAATTGTGTGTCAACTGAATTGAACTGATTATTGTGACTCTTTAGAATTAATGCATGACTTTTGTACGAGATGGGCTTCTATAGTGCATGATGTTGTGATTGATGCATGTTATATAAAGATGTATATACAAATTGCAAAGTTCCTAAAATGGGAAGTCAAGTATGATTCAAAGTATATTGAGTGTAATCAAAGTTTATTGTTGTCCTTTTCTTGAGTTTAGAATTGAATTGTGTGTCAACTGAATTGAACTGATTATTGTGACTCTTTAGAATTAATGCATGACTTTTGTACGAGATGGGCTTCTATAGTGCATGATGTTGTGATTGATGCATGTTATATAAAGATGTATATACAAATTGCAAAGTTCCTAAAATGGGAAGTCAAGTATGATTCAAAGTATATTGAGTACCACCGACCCTACTCTTATTGCATGAAGTGCATCCTTTATTATTGATCATACTAAAATAGGGTCAATAATTCAATGGTCAAGAGCTTAAATACTTATTTAGAAAACTTCTTTCTTTAAAAATTTAGATTAAATTCTAAACTAGAAATCACCGGGTCGATGTAGGCCATGACCCACCCATTAAATTAACCACCCTTCAAGACAAATTTACATACTTGAATCATTGGGGGCTCATATAGTATGACAGATATATTGATAAATTAGTTCACGCATTTATAACAAACAATGTCAAGTATTTGGTGGGTTTTAACTTTTGCAAATTCTGATGGATATTACTCATCCATATTCCAGACCTTTCTGATAATCGTTTCATACTTAAACATTATACTTTACTGACTTGAGAGAACAACTCTGCTTGGACTCAATCCAAATCGGCTATGTAAAATCACCTATTCACGTCATTGAAGTTTGACACTAAAGCAATCACACGCGAAGGAACATGATCGCGTTCAGAAGTTTGTAAAGAGCCCAAGTACGTGCCGAGGTTTGAATAGCTCACGCCTGAAAGCGTGCTTCTTGCACTCCGGTAAAGTAACCACGCTGGTTCGTCGGTCCGCTGACGGCGGCCAAGAGAATTAAGGATGTATAGATCTCATGGTCTCCGCCAGCACGCCGCGTTCCAGAGCTCCGAGCCCAACAAGTGTCACCTTGTCCAGTCATTGTACGGCTTCTCATTGCGACGTGGCCTGATCCTACTGCTGGTTTTTGCTAACTCCAGACAGCCACCAATGCCTGAACTTACCCCGGCGGTCCTTTTCCTTTCACAGTTTAGCTAAAATCTTAGCTGGTAATTGGCTTTAGCTTCCTTGATACCCGTTTTTTGGGTCCCGGAACTTGGCACTATCCCGAGTTTAGAGTTGAACCAGGTGATGAGTAAAAGTGTAATTAGGGTTTTCACACTTGGCAAAGAGATCGAAGCAACGGCGTCAACTGTGGAGGGGCTTTTCCGACAGGGCCACGTCCATGGCTCAAATTTGTCAGGTTGGTTTCAAATTGGCTGGTCAGTAGCAATTGTGCGGCACGGACGGATCATGTTCGTGCAGAATTTGTGCCAATTCAATGGTGAGCTTTGAATGTTCCAAAGAAGCTTATGACGATTCAGTGGAGGAATTGGGTGTTCAGATTTGGTCCCATACCAAAATCGATGCTCCGGACGGAAAAATGACGCCGAAAGATAATCAGAACTCTTAACATCCTTTTCCTTCGGAGTGTTACAGCACATGAAAGACCGTTGAGTTGTGCAGAACTGAGGAGCTGAACGTCTGCGATGGACTTTGAAAATGAATTCTCCGTGTTCATGCATCCTGTGTACTGCCACTAAATAAGCGTTGTTGAAGGAATGCGTCTCCTGTAGCAGAGGGAAGAATTGCTGTGCTAGAGGTCAAATCACAGGAGCTAAGAAGTGCTACTACTCCTTCGTGGAGAGTGTGTTTGCTCATTTCTGTGGTTTTGGAGTAATGGCAGCTGGTAGCTGTTTCTTCTCACGGTACACGAGTAACGGGACTAGTCTGCCGGTAGATTGTAGACATAATATGAGTGCCTTTCTTTCGAAATCGCACTTTGCTTATCTTCATGTTAATTTTAAAAGGAGGTCGAGTCGAGCCGGGAGTTCCTCGAGCCCGACTACGATTTCAGGATTCTCCACCATTCCTACTTTTTGTTCCCCAAAAGACAGTAAGCCATTTCCTCGTCTCAGAGGTTCGCACTTCGGAAACTCCTGGTTGAGTAGATCTGAATTAGCACATGCACTGTCGAGACCCGGAAGGGGTTTGGCAGTTCCTTCAGCTGTAGACTTTGTGAACTTAGATACTCTTGTGACGGAGTCGGTGAGCCCTGTCTTGCTCCAATTGCTGCAAGGGAACAAAATTCTTAGCGAAATTTCTCCGAACAGCCTCCTGTATTCCATTACATTCGTTACAGCCGTTTTGGGAGCCTCAGGAGTCTTTTTGTCTAACTCAACAAAAGAGAATGGACAGAACGCAGATTCATTGCCATTGCAACTGGGATCAGAAGACGATAATTTTTTGGACAACTGGCTGAATTTGTCCAAACCCTCGCCTTTCAATCGCTTCGTAACAGCACGCTGTCCATCATTGGCTCCTTCAGCTGATAAGAGTTTTCCCTGCAAGAGTACAACGGCTGGAAACCAGAGAGAACTCGAACCCCCAGAATACCAACGCTTTTGCTTACACGGCCATGATGGAGGAACTGTGGCCTTAGACTGGCCTTGTCATCTTGACTTGGAAAAGAACAAGGAGCTGGATAACGTGCTCCTGATCATCCCTGGAAGCATTGAAGGTAGTGAAGAGAAAGGAATTCGCCAATTTACGCGAGATGCAGAACACCGTGGCTACTTTCCGGTGGTCATGAATCCCCGAGGATGTGGCGGATCTCCCCTAACAACGCCAAGGCAAGTTCCTTACTCAGTCCAAACTTCTACATATCATCGCGTTCGCATTTGTGAGGGATTTTTCCGAGGAATTTATGAGGGGGATTTCCAGGAAGCACACACTCACCAATGATGACGAATTTATGTGCAAAACACTAAAACATTTGCTTCCTGGCTTTTGTTCTAGCAAACGTCAACTTGGATTTAGCCAAATCTAGTAATTCCGTTCTCAGAGGGCTTACACTGCTAGCTTTTATAATGCGATTTCACTTACAGACCCTGTAGTTCATTTGTTCCAATAGACTATGACGAACTCCAAATCCAGCATGTAGTTCATTCAGGAGAAAATGCTCCTAAGGACTTCTGAAACTCAATCCCCCGAGACATATATAAGATGCAACTATCAGCTTTTATGATATGTGTTCTCGACAAATTTCGGACTCCGCACGCACGTCAGCTATGTAGAATTAGTTAGTTGAATCTAAGTATTGAATGTAGTTTTTATAGCACTGATCACGAAGGACTCTCGATACTTATTTCTCTGGAGAAGAGAAACATAGATCTAACTGAAGGAAGAACGTACACCCTATCACGTGGGTTTGAAACCGAGTTTCTCATGACGGGCTTTGCATACGTTTACACAGTACACCGCTCGTTATGACCTGTAAAACAGTTCGCCTTGACGTGGACTATCAATTCTAAACTGCTATGCGGGCAGATGTGGTTTCAAAATTTGTTCTTTCTGGTTGATTCCATTGTCAACATGTGATATTACTAAACTGGGATTCGCACGAATGTCAATAGGGTGGTACATCGTATTCAAAGCCAGCATAGGGTTACCGTTTTGCCTCACTACAAGCCATTTTACCCTTACAAACTTTTCTGCATGAGTTTTTGACCAATTCTGCCTCTTAGCAAATCGAGATACCTGGGCAACATCATATGACTTCTGGTTCAGGGAGGCATGGTCTGGATCTCGTTGTAGAAGACTGAGGTTGCTTGCTTGTCCTTTGTGGTTAGGGTGTTCTCAGCAGCGGACAGCGATGACGTTCGAGTAGTCGCCAACTACCTTGCAAAGCTAAGACCTTGGGCAACAATTCTCGGCGTAGGATGGGGGTTTGGAGCAAACATGCTTTCCAAGTACCTTGGAGAAGAAGTATATGACACTCCACTCACTGCTGCTGTTTGTATAGACAACCCATACAGTCTACATAAGGTGGCAAAATCCTCAGCGTCCTCTCGTTGGAATGACTCAAATCAAGCATTGACCAAAGGGCTCGTAGCGCTTCTCAACTCAAACAAGGTATGTGTTCAGATCGTTCGAATATTGCGCTGAAACGTCCTCGTTCAGCATCTGGAAGTGGTATTTCCTTTGTATCATATCCCATTCGGAATACGTTGTTTTCACCTAGGACCTGCTCTTATGTCTACTTTACTGGGTTGCTAACCTCCGCCGACGTACAGTAAGTATGTCACCAGAGTCCTTCTGATCGATCTTGCAATATTTGTCGAAACTTAAAATGTAGGTATTGGTAGAATCAGGGTAGTCCTGTGACATTACTTTTCAAGGGTTATCTCATTAGGAGCTGGTGATACTTCGATGCAATTTGTCAGTGGACTCTTCAGGATTTGGATGCCTCTTGGGAAGTTTCGTGTGTGCATTTATTTAGTATATCTGAAAGATGTAGAGAGATATGATTTCAGCCAGATAGCATCACAGAATGCGGTTTCATCCATGACAAACTAATGTTCTACGTCTTCCACAGAAACTTTTTCGAGGAGATAGAAAAGGATTTGATGTCGGTGGAGGGTTAGCAGCCACATCGCTTTATGAGTTTGATACGGCGATATCAATGGTTGCTCATGGATATGATACTTTGGAGAAATATTATGAAGACATCAGTAGTCAGAGTACGCTCGACAAGGTCCAGATTCCAATGCTACTTATTCAGGTATACCTCCAACTGCTGTCAATAAGTTCCTCACCTGCACTTCCAATGAGTGGAACATACGGGCTGAGAGAATTAGCTCACATAAACATCTGGCACCTAAATGAGAGACTGTTTGCACCTAGAATCAAAGAAGATTTACCCAGATAGTACAGTACTCCAATTTTAGCTCCGAGAGATCATCATTCTAGTAGAACTATAAAAACTACTTAGAAAGAAACACATTTGACTAAGCTGAAGATTTATAGCTTACACACCCTTAGACTTGGGTTTGCGAAGTGCTATTCGGCATATGAGCTTGTCAGTAAGAAAATCACATCGAAAAAAGGAAAGAAAGTGTGTGGTAAGTACCAAAAATTGGTCCTAAGGATTGTAAGGTAAAACAGTTGGTCAATACGAGACATCAGCAAATGGTTAAGGGTTATTACCACAGCTGAAATTACGTGCTATTGTTAAAGTGTCTCCACCTGATGATATTAAATTACCATCAGATCACAAAGGGTACGTCCCAAATTCCCGATTTCCAACGGTGTCTAGTCTCTTCCTGCTTTGCACAAGCTTTTCGCCAGTCTGTTCGTTTATCAATGAGGTTCGAAAAGCTTAGCACTACTCGCTGATCACCGTATGCATCACAGCTGCTACCAGCCTTTAAATTGTTGGACCATGTATTGATGTATCGTGTCTTACATTGCAGCATGCCCACGACTACATGCAAAATGCGATTTTCTTACCACAAGAGGAAGTTGAGAGGAATCCCTACACTATGGTGCTTATATCTCCATCTGCAGTACAGATGTTGGAGGCGTCTACTGATTGCCCCAATTATCCTGGTAAAGCCTTGGAGTGGAGTCATTCCATCGCTTTAGAGGTAAGTCTGATTTTTGTCGTCTTAAACTTAACTTAAACTTAATTGCACTCCAGTGTTCCAATCTGTACCCCTCAAGGCCTCCCTAGCACTAATCTCCATCCTGATATTTCTTCATGCAGTGGCTGGCAGCAGTGGAAGTAGCTCTCCTTAAAGGAAGGCATCCTTTAGTGAGCGGCGTGGATCTTACCCTAAAGCCATCAAAGGAGTGGAGCCGGGTCGGAACTCAAATCACGGCTACCGCATCAGGAATACCGGGGTCTGTACCTGCTACCTCAACTTTCATCGATGCACCACAAGCTCACGATCAGGTCGGAGGCATCATTCATAAAGGAAGCTACACCTCCAAGGTTCCGGAGAATGCAGAAGTGCATGAACGGGTAAGAGGGATGAAGTGAGGTTATATGTTGGGAGGTCCCGTTTGTTGTCATGTCATAGTTAATATATTTGCTGTTCTCAAATTTCACGTAGCTTCAACGACGACTGTGCCGTACTCACAGATGCAAAAAAAATCCTTTCCAAGCTAGTATATCTGACGTGAGAGGATATTCTACAGGACATCAAGTCGAAGTCGTCCTTGGAGGCAAGCAAAAGAGATCCAAGTAGGGGTGTGTCTCAGGACGTCTCTCGTCAAGATCAGGATGTAGTGGATCAACAATCAGGCGATGCTACCGGGGAGCCTAATCAAGAGAAGAAAAGTAAACAAGAAAATGTGGAAAAGCCTAGCGATGATGTAGAGAAAGAGGCCGTTTCCGAGGAGGAGGAGGCTGAAAGAGGACAGGTGCAAGTAGCAGCAGAGAGTGTGATGAAAGTCCTGGATGTCACGATGCCAGGCACTCTTTCAGATGAGAAGAAACAACAGGTGACCATCAAGATATCTAGCAGTTTTATCTAAGTTGTTTTAAGTACCTCAAAGGAGGGATTGCTATTCTTTTCAAAATGGTAAGTCAGAGTATATGCTCTGTAAATGATGTTTATCTGGTTTCTTGTGTTGTTACTTGGTTGAAGGTTTTGGAAGCCGTTGGTAAGGGTGAAACTCTTGTGGGTGCCTTGCAAGAAGCTGTTCCAGAGGATGTACGTGATAAGATATCTGGCGCTGTCTCAGCAGCAGTTCAGGCCCAAGGGATCAGTTTAAAGACTGCTGGATTTGGAGAAAATATGCCGGCTCCTAAGATCCCTGCTGGGATAACCGAGAGTCTCAAAGCAAGGCTCGCGGGACTGACAGGTCATCCAGAGACTCCGACTCCGAATCATGATACTCATGGGCCTACTGGAACTGGCAGCGATGACGCCAAGAAAGTAGACACTGCAACTCAGAACGACAACCCAGTGCCTGAGTTGGAGAAGGACAAGGCGGAACAAGGTGAGCACGCAGCACATGATATGTCCGTGCAGAACATTGATAGTAAGCCAACTTCTAAAGTCACCTCTGATGATGGAAAGAGTGGTGACGACCTGAAAAAGAATGGTAATGGTGTTCAGAGTGAGCATTCCATAGATGATGGTAGTGGAGCCGCCAAGACTAGCCCTGACGGCAAAAAGAGTGCTGATGACTTGAAGGACGCAGGTGCAGCACACACTGAGCAAGAATCACATGAGGGTTCCGAGGCTAGTTCTCAAAAGAAAGGAGATGACGGAACTAACGATTCTAATGAGACGCAAAAAGCAGATGCGCAAAAGACCTCAGATGAACAGCAACCAAAAGCGACTGAAAGTAGCAACCCTTTGGAGCACAAAGACGAAGCCAACAAGCAGGACCCGACAGATAAGGCTGGTCAGAACCCAGACACTGTTGAATCAAAACCCGAGGGTAGCCCCCCTCAAGACCAAGAGGCTCAGAACCCTCAAGGTGACTCTGCGAGAGTCGACGACCATACTCCTCAAACTGGACCACAAGCTCTACCACCTGATCAGGGTCCTCCGGTTCCATCTGTGGGACAAGCTCTGCAGGCGTTAACTGGTTTCGATGACGCCACTCAAATGGCAGTTACAAATGTATTTGGTGTGGTCGAGAACGTTCTTGATCAACTGGAAAAGGATAATCCACCCGAGGAGGACAGTGTCGCAGTGGCGGAGACGAAAGTTCAGAAGCCAGGGAAGAAAAAGAAGTCTCGCATCAGTAGTGATGGCCTTGAGATAAACGACTGTAACACGGAGGATAATCATGAGAAGATTTATGGAAATGATTCTGGTTCTGATGATGAGCACGAGAAGGAAGTAGAGTCTGGAGAGCACACGAAACGAGACTCAACCACTGATTCACATGTGGACACTAACTGGCCATTGCCCCGCACCGATAGTGTTAAAGACTGTCATGATCAAGAAGATCAAAGAGACATAGTTCCTTCGCCAAAATTAGTAAGGCAGTGTGACGGCGATCCTGGTCGGCATAAATCAGGTAAGGACCCATTGCATGCAGAAGGTGTTGCAATCAGACAGTTTGCAGACAAGGGCGAACAGAAGTTCATCAAAGAGTCCATGTCACCTCTTGTGAATTTTGATATACGAGATGAGCCAGCACAGGACGGCAAGGCTCGACAGCATGAGCCGCAAAGTTCTGTTGCTTTGGCTGTGAAAGGCAGGGAGCCTGTACAGACTTCTTCTGATGATCAGGAACTATCCCATTCAGATTCCTCAACTAACAATTTAAACCAGAGGAGGCTTGAAGCAATAGCTGCGGGAATCGATCAGGAAGATGTTGACAATTTGGACAAAACTCACAAGGGAGAGACAGGAGAAGTTGCAGTCAGGGATGGTCCAAACTCAGAAGGTGAAGACGAGGACTTGGTGAGAAATGTTGTTCTGAATGCCTTGAAATTGGAGGTGGTGAGGAGACTAGGAGGTGCTGGTCTGGACGCTCTAGGTATAAATTTGGAGAAAGAACTTTTGAAAGTTTCGCATGCAGTTTCAGAAGCTGTGAAGCAAGGTCAGGAAACAGTTTTAGGGGACCATGGAGCACAAGGAGACACTGCTGGGAAGCTCGGGACCTTGAATGGAAACAATATAGTTAAGACTCTGGGTTCAGTGCTCGGCAGCCCCAGCGCGTTGGGTCAGCTAGTCCCGCTTGGCGTGCTTGTGGGTGTTGTGCTAGCCGCTCTTGGTGCTCTATTTTTGATTGTTACAGATGACCATATGGAAGAAAAGATATCCCTGAATTCTACAGAGTCATCTGAAGATATTCGATCTTCAGACGACTTGGTTTCTGAAAACTCCCCAGATCAAGTATCAGTGTCGACATCTAGACCTGCTGAGATGGATCACACGCAGGACAGGCACAGAAGTGATATGGAGAAAACCTCAAAGGATCCAGAAGATTATAGAACTGCTGACCAGGAGGTAAATGATTCTTGTGGAGATAGTGAAGAAGTGGATGTGTCGATAAAAAGCAGTACTGACGGGAGGGGACCACACCAAGGCAGACTTATGGGTGCCATGGCAGCTGCTATGAGTGCAACAGCTGCTGTAGCAAGCCAAGGTCAAGCAAGTAGTCACCAAGCTCCGAGTAATGTATCTGAGGCTCAAGAACATGGTGTGAATAGCTCTGGTGACGGGGATAGTAAGCCCAGATTTGTTCCTGAGATTGCAGAGAAAGCCATCTCAATGGTAGCTCCGGTAGTACCAAAGAAGGAAGATGGTGAAGTGGATCAGGACAGGTCAGTCCCCTCTTCATTGACAATCTATCTTATGAGGATGAATTTGAGTCCTGTCTTTTTAATTCAGGCTGGTGAGCAGAGTATCAAACTCATACCTTCCTTACGCTTTCGAATGCCTTTAACACCGCATTACCTATCGTGATAAAATGGCAGGTTGGTAGCAATGCTTGCTGAAATTGGACAAAGGGGTGGCTTGCTAACCCTTGTTGGAAAAGCTGCACTTCTTTGGGGGGGCTTACGTGGTGCAATGAGTCTCGCAGACCGCCTCCTGAAATTCTTGCGAGTGAGAGACCGCCCCCTGCAGCAAAGGTTTGTTGTCGATCTACCTGTTATACTACATTGATAGCTGAGGCAATGTTAATGGGCTACACACCAGGACAGCCAAATGTCTATAAGTTTGAAGATCGATTCCTGTATCCGTGACATCCAGTATAGAACATTATATGAATTGGAGCTTTGTAGTGTATCTTTCACTTGGACCATACAGCACTTAATTTATATCTTCTTTACTAAATAAGTATTCTAATGGTCGCAGACTCCTAGGGTTTCTGTGCATGGCTGTCCTTTTGTGGACGCCAGTTTTAGTACCTCTTCTCCCAACTCTGTTACAGCAATGGGCTACAAAGACTCCCAACGGTGTTGCAGATGCTGCTGCCGGTATTGGGCTGTATGGTGCTTTGTTCATCCTTATTACCATATGGGGCAAGCGCGTCCGTGGTTATGATCGTCCATTGCGTTCATATGGACTAGAGCTGCGGTCCCGCGCCAAGGTAAGCCATGCCTTTGACGCTCACCGTAACTAGGTGTTTAAGTCTACCAAACGTCTTTCTGACTGTTTTGCTTCCTAATTAGAATTTTGATGAAATAAACCAACTTTTAACTCAAGTTAAAAAGGAGCACTGGTCCGATTCTGTAGTATTGGATTTCCAGAACGTGGTATGTTGTGAATCAATACTTCCTTATTGTGCTCTGTAGTGTTGACGGGCTCATGCTGACATAGAGCATGTAGGGGCTGAACCCATCTCATACACTCGCTCCGGGGGCGTTGCATGATTCTGGTTTTGACACTTGTGCTGTTTATGTCTTATACTACCACTAAGCTAGTGTCACAACGTCATGTTTTTTTCTCAAGGTTACACTTGCTCGCACTCACACTGTGCTGCAGGTACCTATGCATCACAACATGATACCAATCCCTGTATGCAGACATACGCTTGCTTACCTCCCTATATATATATAACTGACAGTAAGACGATTTTTACGGTGTTACTGTGAAATGTCAAAGTCAGTCCAATCGGACGTGGGTATGGAACTGGGTTGTTTACAACGGGTCCTGAATGCCATTACACAATACGTTGTGAATCATTTCCTTACTTTCAATTTATTTCGATTTGCATATGGTCATGCATGCATTTCATATTCACTTCATATGCACGTTCTCGGTTCCATACTTAGTGGGTTCTGGGCCCCCCGTTCTTCTAACGGCTTCTACTCCCATTTCTTAAATACTTTTGAATCAAAGCTGTCAGAGATATTCTCATGGCCGGAAGTCAATTTAATTGACCTAACACGAGGTGAAAAAAATCCTAAATGATTCAAGGTTTTTGGACTTCAACAGAAGTTCAGGTTTGAACTGAAGATGACTTCAACTGTCTATCACAGTTCATTGTTTGTGTAACCTGGGCGACAGCTTGGAGCTCCGTACTTCTAGCGTTTTCCCTTATCTGAATGGCTGTATTGACTATTAGGCTAGCATCGCTTTTCAACTGGAAAGATGGATTGCTGATACCTAGACATTTGTCTGTTTCCAGTTGCGATTTGTTGCAGGTGGGATGGCAATCGGAGCCAGTCTTGTGTCAGCTTTCTATGCCATTAATTTGCCACTTGGTTACGTACAATTGTCCTTCGCATCAGTTTTGGTTACGAATCCAATCTTCCCAGGAACAGGGGCAACCGTTCTTTTAACTGCCTGGAAGTTGCTATCTCTGGTCGGACAATCGTTTTCAATGGCTCTAATCGTAGCCCTCGTGGAGGAACTTCTGTTCAGATCCTGGCTTCAAGAAGAAATAGCTGTAGACTTGGGAGATAATTGGGGAATTTTGCTCTCAGCTCTAGCGTTTGCTATCGTACACTGGTAAGTCTACAGTGTTGCTGCATATCTTGGACCCTTCTACATCCCAGCAGTCCATATATTGATGATTCAAGTCTTCATAAGATCCCGAATTATGTATACTGTGTTGCAGAGGTACTCACAGGGAAGTGTTTGTTTGATGATTACAGGTCTCCACCAGCCATGGTTGGTCTGTGGTTTTTATCCGTGGCTCTGGCTGGTGCCCGTGCAAGAATGGGTGGGGATCTGAGCCTTCCAATTGGATTACATACTGGGATTGTTGGTGCATTCTCTGTGATCAATCTTGGTGGATTCGCTCACTATTTGCCCGGTGCTCCTGCCTGGTTTACTGGATCTTTTGTTGGAAATCCTTTGGCAGGCGCTTTAGGTACAGCCATGGTGGCTGCCTTAGCCATAGGATTCTATCCTCGAAAACAAGAACTATCTACGGTGGAAGATAATGACCATGATCTGGAAGAATAGTAAGCAGGCTGGCGATCTAAAATCGAATTGTATATTTACCAGAGATTTTATGTAGGAATCTTCGTAAACTGCCTAGCTTCAGTGCACTGGCAAGTTATTCGTGAAAGCTGAACATGGAAATCGCCTTTATGGATCTAGAAGTCCTGGTAGCTTGACAACAGAATGCGACCTGGTACCGTCCCCTGCCAGGATTCACTGGGTGCAAAGGACTCCTGACCATGCTTCAGGGAAGCGTGTGAACAGGTATAACCAGGTGAGCCCATACCCTTACTTTAGGTTTAGTATCCTGTAATACTTCAATTTTGTACCGCATGAAACTGCACGGTAGTTTATTTATGTAGTCTTCAAAACTATTCATTCCCATTGTTAGGTTTAATTCTCTCGCGACGGGGAACACATACAAATAGGTGACTAAATCTAGTCTGAGGACCAGGACAGGTCTAGTTGTACATTACGTTAGGAGAAGCAGCGGAAATTCAGTTCACATACTGCATTCAAGGTGCTTCCAAGAAGCTTTGTAAAAGATGTAACCCCTACTTACTGACCCGAAGTAAGAAAGTGACATAAGACGGTCATTCACATTCCCAAACTGATTCCGTACTACTTGAGCATGATTTGGCCATAGCAAGAAGTCCATCCTACTTGTAAAGGAAGTGGAAGGCGTATGGAACATGAATTGTAAATATTGGAGTTTTTGAGTGTAAATTGGAAGTTTGAGAAGGGTGAGTACGGTATCTTCGAACATATGAGGACAAGAGGTGAATGGAAGGGATTCTAAATGTCACTCCATTCAAGAGTCCTGAATGGGAGAGACCAAGGACAGTTTATGATGCAAAGCACGTCAAAGGAAGGTGTTTGATTGAGTACAAGATTCCGAGTCACAGCAAGAGGGAGTTGAAAATTAACATCCCGGATCCGGACCATATCTGTAAAGCTAGAGGAAAAATTTGTGGGCAAGAATATTGATGAGATTTTTATATCATAAGTGAACATATCCTTACATTAAATTTATGATAAGTTTAAAATTCTAATATTTCGAATGAAATAAAATTTGGGCGTTCGTTCTGTTACGTTTGAACGTATCAAAATATTTAAAAGTTGGGAAAAGAATTTTGTAACATTCTTCTTTAAAAACGAAGGGGGTTACATGTGTCAGCGTTCCCGAAAGCACTCTTGTCTTTCAAAAAGATTACCCATCCGATAGTATGTAATGTGTCGGCGTTCCCTAAGGCACTCTTGTCTTTCAAAAAGATTACCATCCAATAGTACTTAACATCCAAGAAACTGCGGAATAAAAAGCATCACACGCAACTTGTCCCCACGCTTCAAAATTACCGTGCCAAGCAACGTGAAATAAATTACTAGAAGTCCATAAAAAATTCATTGCTACTTGACCAAAGTAGAAATCTAATCGAGACACATTTTTCTTGCTACGGAAACATCCTTTTATATATTAGTATTTTTCTTCTTAATATATTAGTTTCTTTTCCTTTATATATTAATATTTTCAACTTGTAATCGATTAGGATATTTTGCTCTCTTATTCTTGCAAGTTATGCAGAACTTGCAAGAATAAGTTTACATTCGAAGGTAAGCTTGGTAGAGATTTTCAGTTCTAGAATACTCAAATTCATAAATAAAAATTAATTACCTGTAAAATTAAATTAGATTTGAAAATTTTATTTTCGTGTATATCATAATTAATTAAATTATATTAAATAAATAATTATTTAAACATATTATATATTATCTAATATTTATACAACTATCCAAATGAAAATAAGAAAAGAGATTTTGCTTAAAATAAAAAGGATTTTAGGCCAAAAACAAGAACAAGAATGTTTTAACATTTTGCAAATGCAAGTCTAGCAATTTTCTCCTCTAATCTACTTCCTATCATTGAGTAGAATGTAAAGAGAGCATTGGTTGGCACAATCCATAAGAGAGCAATCACACCAAGTGACATTTCTATTGATGCTCCCATTGTTTGTAAATCATGCAATTTGCATAGTTTAGATATTTTAGATGTTATAAGGTAGATTCTTCTTACTTATACTACAAGGCTTAGCCCCATCTTACCCCTTTTTGTCTTTTCCTCGTAAGGTTTGATGGTGTCTTCTCGTCCCTTTTGCTTTCACGCTTGGTGTAATATTATTAGTTAGACAAATTTATCTAGATATGGAAATTTTTTTAATAATATCTTTTAAGGATGTTGTACACGATGATCTAAATAAATCAAATAGAGGTGTCACCAAAAGAATACTTCAACTAATTAGATAGAGGTCAAAAACACCGTGAAAACTCCCTAACCCATTTTGGAAACCTCAACAAAGGAATTAGGCCCCAAAAAATAGAATCTTTGTTCCCCTCTAAGGAAAAAGGCATTGCATTTTCCACTAGAGGTATTCTTCTCACTCTTTGTTTGTCTCATCAATATCTTTCCTACAGTACTGCATCGATGCTATTATGAGCTTCCTAAAGGAAAATTAGTCAAATATATTCTTTGGTCAAACTTGTTTGACCCACCAAATAAAACAAGGATCTACATGTCTTCAATCCATGTAATTAATCTAAGGGTGTAGCTCGTTGGCATATCACCCATCCATATATCTAATTTTTTAGTGTAACTTTCTTTTAGAAGATCCTCTTTACTATATAATAAGACAATGTGTCTCTTGTGAGACATCAAAGTATTGAAGAATGAAACCTTATGTTTACTTAATATTTCTCTTCGGGTTTCTTTGGTTTTGGGAACGTTACACTTGCTCACATTTTACATGTATAAAGAGCTCATTAATGTGTTGTCAAGTATTGTTGCCTTGAAGATAGTAAAGATAAAAATGTCATAACTTTTTATTATATTTTTTAATTTAAGAAAAATTTTGGAAGCTAAAATATTTTTTATATTTCAGAATGATTTTAAATTAATTTTAAATACTACGTTTATTAAGAATAATTTTAATAATATAGAGAATCATTTTTACATAATATATATAATTAGTTTTTCTAAAATATATATTCTGGTTTTAATAATTTAAAACTATTAAATATTAAATATTAAATCATATTAATCTTTGTTGCTACTTTCATTTCTTGTATACTTTGGCCTTTCATCCTCTCCTTCTCATGGCTTTTGTTGCTTTCATTTCCCATATGCCCGTCCTTTCATACTTTCATTCTATACTTTGGATTCCGGCCTTCCTTTCCTTGGTCCTTGGTTGGCTTACATTGGCTTCCTGTTTCTAGCCTTCCAAGGTTTTTGTCCCTGATCATTATTCTCTCCCCTACCCCTTTGTTTTCTATCCCTTGTTACCTCGTTGTGTCCTCTTGGTGGTTCTATCCTCCGCTTTTACCCATCCCTTTCTTTTCTTTTGCTCTATGTCTTTTCCTCCTCCCGCTTGTGTGGTACTTCTACCTTTCCGGATCTCCTTTGTTGGGTTTTTGGATTGCCTATGTGGTGTCTAGCCTCCCTATCCGACTGGTTGAGTTTTTGAGTTTTATGTTCCTTGGCTTTTTGCCACCTAGTTTATGAGTTTCTTGTGCTTCCTTTCTAGTAAAAAGAACTATACTCCAGTAGGGACCTGCAACTCATTTCCCATAGATAGTGCTGCAGCATGGCAAGGTTACAAAAGGTGAAAGGTTAGAAAAGGATGGAGATTGACCAAATTATTTGTGTTGGTGGAACACCAAGCTGTCAACCCAAGCAGGAGAAAATGTGTCAACAAATCTAGAAAAAATGTGCATCGGAGTGGACATAGATACTAAGAACTTTGACCAATGGGCTCCATATCACAATTAGATCTTGGTATGAATCACCAATATTGTAAATCACAAGAGATCAAACAATGGCAACTAGAGTGCTTTGACACGATAGATGATGTTACAAGAGCCTATATGTTGGTATGGTCAAGATCAAGAAGTTAGAGTATTACTTTACAATGCATTCACCTTTCTTGGTCTCACCAGAGTAAACACTCTTGATTGCACATAACAATACTCAATTCATTCTCTTACTCGGAGATAGCTCACAACGATTCACTCATGCAACATGAAAGATAACTAAAAGTTAGGTAGCATAAGACCTTTGGTTAAACCCTAAGTGTGGTGTGGTAATGTTAATACATTATTACAAGATTAGAAAAGGAGTTGAGGCTAGAGCAAGAGTTTGAAATACTTATCATTGGCATGGAAAGTAACCACTCATGAGGACAAGAATATGACACAAGAAAAACACCATGTCATTTCTGCATCTAAGGATCACAAGGACAAATATCTTCATGATCATTATCTTTTTGATCTTCATGATTGTGATCTTTGTGATCATGATCTTGGTGACTTGTGATCTTTGTGACACTTGTGATCTTTATACTCGTGTTCTTTGTTAAAGTACATTATTTACTCATGACACTTTTTGTGAGTGGCAGTTTTGTAGCTGAAGGCCTTTGTGATTATCCATCAAATTCTAATTACAAGTAAAAGATAAAAGTAAGGAGATGATCTAACATTGCCACTTAGGTGGATCTTAGTTAAGTTAAATTGTGATAAGATAGGATTAGCAATGAGTGATGTAGATTTAATTAAAAGCTTTCCAATAAATTATAGCCATTGGATTTCCTTGGTATAATAGCACTTTATACTATTATGGAGGCCTACTAAGAGCAAAGTGGAGCACAACCATATATGACTCAATATTGACCAAAATGAGATAAAAGAGTAAGAACCTATCATTCCCATGGAGATACAAGTTGGAAATGACTAGAGGATGAAATAAAGTATCACAATGGTTAATTCTCTATTCTTTCTTGTTTAACCTCTTGGGTAGAATTATTCCCAAAAAGAGTGTATCACCCCATGTGGTGCACTACAAAGAAGGGAAAATGAATATCACTTTCACTACAAATCCTTTCTAAATTATTCCTAAAGGTTTGTTCATCATGAAGCTCACTTTGCTTTGTAGTTCACGTCCCATTAAAGGCAAGACTGGCCTACGATTATTAGCACTTGATCTTTGTTAGTGTTTCCAACTTCATTAGCATCACGACTTTCATGAACACGCTAAATGTTGTTAGCATCATGAGCATTATGTACATGCCAACGGCAATTCTTACTTCTCCAGTAGTTTCACCACAAAGGTCCTATCACTTTGATTACTACATGACTTTGATATAAGCATATCTCAAAGTCATGCATTGATCACCTTTCCAATATGTTTTCATAGGCTTGCTAGTGTATTTAGCAAGTACTCCTACTACATAACATAGATTAGGTCTTGTGCAGATCATGATAAACATCAAAGACCAAGAGCACATTGATATAGAAATTGAAAGGTTTTATCATGATCTTTTACATCTCCTTCCATGCTCTTGTTATGCTTCCACCCTGGATCAAGAGGTGTAGAGATAGTTTTTCCTAATTATCTTAATCTCCAAAATAAGTTTCTTGGACCAAGGATAGTCAAAGATAAAACAAAGGAAATTTATCATTTCATTGATAGATTCTCTATTTCCCAACAATACTAAGTTATCTATATATATTGCCTAGTAAACATTATCCTTATAATAGATACTCATGTCAAATTCTCCTTGGTTGAAGCCCTACTCTCTCAAGTATGAGTGTACTTACCATATTCTAGGAGCTTGCTTAAGACCATGGGGCCTTCTGAAGCAAAAATATTTTCCTTGTGCCTTCACATACCGTGGAATATCCTCATAGATTGTCTCTTTTAGATCACCATTGAGAAAGGCAATCTTCACATCTAATTGCTCCACTTTCCAATTTCTCTATAGCATGTGTTAGATGCATCCAGATAGATCTATGGCCATATATGGACATGGCCATAGATATCAAGCTTTGCAAAATCAATAAATGCTTTTTGGCTGAGGCACTTTGCAATAAGTCTTCCTTTGTATTTGAAGATCTTATTCTCAACTCCAAATTTGGGTCTAAATACCCATTTACAACCAATTTTGTTTCTACCTTGCGATATACCGGCTAGTACCCATGTACCATTAGTTTGAAGAGACTTCTTTTCTTCTACTATGGTCAGCTTCCATTTACTCCAATCTGGTCTGTAACACCCATTTGTGCATGTGTGTGGTATTGTGATATTTAGCTTGGTATTACAAGTACTTGAGAGATATTATTTATATAGAGATAAAGGATGGTTCTACATTAGTCATGATTAGCTATAGTTTTTCATAGCTAAGATAGAAGGGACCTTACTTTAGAGGAATTGGAAAAGATGAGCACCACTATTTTGGATTCTAGTGTGTTGACTTGGTATTATTCCTAGGTGTTTGGCTTTGAGGAAAGAGTTAAGAACTCTTGGGCCCGCAAGCCTTTTTGTTTTGAATTCTTCTATAGTCCAAGGATAGTCCATGTGAAGGAATCCTTGACTTAGTGGTTGGGTCAAGATAGGATCACATGTTAGTGGAATATGCCCATGTGAAAGGATATTCCTTTCTACTTTTTGACTTAACTTGACTTTTAGTCTAGTAACTTGAGTTACTATGGTAATTAGTAACTTTAGTGTGTAACTATTTCACAAGTATATAAACAAGGGCTGAGGAGGTACTCATGATCCTTTCATTTACAACTATCTCTCTCTCATTGAGTTCTCTAGTGAGCAATGTCTTGAGTTTGGAGTGTTAGACTTGGAGGAGTATGATGGAGTTGGGGTTCCTTGCCTTCTTAGTCCATGGTGTGCTACCATAATAGCCATTAGAGGTTCATCCTGAGTGAGAGACAGGCCGGCTCATAGGTCTAAGCATTACTTGCTATAAAGTTTCAAGATCACCATCTAACTCATTGCAAATGGACAATTCATTTGACATTTGACTTCCATCACATGTGACTATTGCTCAAAAGGAAAGCCAAGCTTATCAATTGGTTTTCTCACTCTCTTTGATCTTCTTAATACTTCACTTAAAAGTTCCTTAACATCTCTTGACTTCTTTGGCATTTCACTCAAAGACTCACTACTTAAGGTTACCTTATAAAGGTCTTCTTCTTGTTTTGTGGTATTAGGATTAGAGACTATCACCTACTTTAGACACCTCATGCACACCTTAAATTTCTCTTTAGATGATACTTTTGGCTCAAGTAAGATTGCTCTTTTGATGATTAATCTAAAGAACATATCTTGTAACTTGGAAAGATAGACTTATCAACTAGCTTTGACACTTCATTGTAGTTTTCTCCTTCATTGTTGCTTTCTCCCTGAGTCCTTAACTCATGGAAGAGGATATCCAAACTATTGACAGTAGGTATGGTCTTAAGCAATGGTCAGTTCACATACAATTTGGATCAACAACTCATCTCTCAACTCAAGAAATTGCTATCAATAGGCTCTAATGACATAGTCAAGTCATACCCACTCTAGCTAAGAGACTCCAAGTGACACTTTCCAGCCTTTTCCACCATACCCAGAAGCTCAAAGGCTCGACATCAAAGAAGTGAGCCCTTCAAAGCTATACTTTGAAAGTATACCCCTCTAGCTTGACTTGGAACTCCAACCTTAATGGCACCATTTATGGCACATTTGATGGTGCAAATAGTGTAATGAATGCTAGCTCCAATGGTATGATCAATAGTCCAACAGAAAATCTAGTTGCTACTAAGTAGTATTTGAGCAATTACGTATATAACTCTAACTTCCAAGACTAACACTCCAACATCCGAGCAAACTAGCTTTTGTGACAATACAAACTAAATTTTGTGACAATTTCCTTAAGAAATTAGCCGTGGTGATAGTTGCACTCCAAAATTTCCTCTCCAATTTTGCATGTTGAAGTTGTGGTCTTCAAATTTTTCTTTTATTGATCATATCAAGGTTATAAGTGCTAAGGGAACCATAGAGAATGATAGGATTATTGGGAGAAGTGCCTTAAAAAGAGAGGTACTCAAGAGGGACCCTTGCAAGTTAGGATGGGAGAAGCACTTTGACTGATGTAGGATAATCTCAAGTACTTGCAGGCTGGCCTAATTGCAAGATGTTCAAATACTCAAAGTGATGAAGAATAATTTGGAGTGTTGACAAGAAGAAGGAATTTGGAGTCCACATGAGCTCCATGGCCAAATATCAAGGTGGCAAGTAGAGCTTTGTCACACGTGAGATAAGAAGCAATCTAAGAGGTGTAGAATAACCCCAAGTGTATGACGATGGACCAGCACTTGAAGTGTTGAGGAACCATTTGGAGTGCTTGCAAGAGTTGTAGCACTTGGAGTGTTGGTAGGTGAGGCGTACATGCTCAAATTCTGAGTGCCACCATGGCACTTGGAAGGAAGGACCATGCATTTTTAACTTGCCGCCAATGGAAATTACCTCTAATTGCACTTGCCACCAAGGGTTGTTACCTACAAGATAAAATTTGGCACTCAACAAATAATTGTGGCTTGGGAAAAGAGGTTGGCAAATGGATTTTTTGGTGTGAGAGTGACTTTGCACGAGGACAACATACAAGAAATTTTCTTATGTAATGGCAATAGCCTACCTATTGTGTAACAATTAGAGTGTTGAAGAATGACTAGGATCTAGGTGTATAAATTGAAGTGCCTAGCCTATAGTGGCACTTTTTGAAATCCAATTTATCTTCTTAGTTGATTGAGAAGTGTCTTGCAAATCTATGAAGTAGTGAGTGCTTAAAGAGGTGGGCTAGGAAGGAGCTCTGCTCAATCAATCAATTAATATCCACAATTCATGTTTTGTGGGGACAAAGAAGCACAGGATAGATCTCAAGCCTTGCATTAATATTGGCTAGTTGGGGCATGAATATTGATGGATCATACTTAAAAAGAACTTCCTCATGAATGTGAAAACACCAAAAATACATACCCCAAAGGAAAGCAACAATTAATATAGAGCACCAAGGAGTGGAAGAAAGGAATTAAGCACATGGCTTAAAGAGCAAGGGCCACAACACAAAGCCAAACCAAGACCCCAAAAACCCGCAAAGGGGAGGCTACACAATATGCAGCTAAAAAGCATATAGTAAACTACTATTGTATAGTGCGATAGAGGTATTATATAACAATATGGATTTTGGCAATGAAGTTAGTTAGAGCTAATGAAGTAGCAAATAGGCCAAATTAGCCTACAATATTTCTAAAAGTATCTAGAATATTCTTCTTGGGAAGCTTCTCAGCTAGCTTAGCTTGCATCTCAAGTAGATAGCTAGTTGGAAGCTTCTAGAAGCTTCCAACTAGCTTAGCTTGCATGCCAAGAAGCCAACTTCTAGAAAGAAGCTTTTTGAGAAGCTTCCCGATTAACTTGGCTTGCACTCTAAGAAAGCGGCTCAAGGAAGCTTCTTGTTAAGTTTCTCAAGAGCCTTGTATGCTCCTTATAAATACCAAAGTTGAAGTTCATGTTAGGCATTTGCAGTTTTCTCTCATTCAAGGGTCCCAATGTGATCTTCCATTCTCTTATTTCTCTCCTCGGTCTTGGCTTTTTACATTAGTATCATAGCAAGAATGGGATGGATGGGATTTATGGACCACCAAATCCATTTTTGCCAAACCATTGGGATTTTTATGTCCAAGTACTACCCAAGCATCATTTCACATAGTTCATCACCTCACGTTTTGGGCAAAATTTTCTAAATGCAATCACCTTTTTCGAGGAACCTTTGGTACTTTTGGTTGTAACTTATGGAGAACGGTGGACATGTTGCATCTATGTGTTAGTAAATTAGATAAATTGAGATTAGTGTGATAGAGTAGTAGACATGGCGACAATGCCTGAGGTTATCATTGCTATGTAGTAACAAATCAAGCACCTTACTCAATTGTTGGATGAATGAGACCAACAATGACAAGAGCATGTAAAGAGAGCATCATTTTGAGAAGGAGAAGACCAAATCCAATTTCCAAAACCCAAGGTATTTGATGGTAAGAATCTCCTAAGCAAATTGGAGAATTTTGTATTTGAATATGAACATTATTTTGAGAGTACAAATCTTCACAATGAACGGAAACAAATTATCTTAGCTTCAAGCCAATTGGAGGGAGCAGCAAAGCTATGGTGGCAATTCTGAGTAGAGCGAGCTAAAAAGCAGTTTGTTGTACCAATCTTGACATGAGAAGAATTTAAGGGTGAAATAATTGGGCAACTCCAAGTGATAAATGTCACACAAGCTGCACAAGATAAGTTGGCAAAGTTAAAGCAGATTGGTTTTGAAAGAAACTACATCATGCAATTCCAGAACACCATTATGCAAATTCCAAATATAATGGATGGTTGAGCTCTAGATTGATTTGTGAGGGGCTTGAAGCCACGAACTAAATTAGAAGTGATTATGCAAGAGCCAAAATACTTGGAAGAAGCCATGCAACTAGCAGAGCGCTTTGAATCCTTGGTTGTAACAACTTGGTCTTGACCCCAACTTTCACAAACCAACTAGTACATTACACACGTGTGGAAGAACCTGCACCAATGGACATTAATACCATCCAATGGAGACCACTTGGTATAGCGGATTGGGAAAGATTGTGGTAAAATGGAAGTTGCTTTTATTGTTGCCATATTGGACATTGCATTGGTGAATGTCCACTCAAGAATGTGCGATCTCAACAAATTGACCAAACGGAGGTTGTGGAGAAAAATGATTAGGAAAATGAGAAATAAAAGTAGTGGATTTTGAGCCGTCTACTAGGAACTTGATTAGTTCCAATGGATTGAAGGCTTGACCTATGCAAGTTTGCTTCACTTCAAGGTATGATATTTGATCATGGTTGTAGGATTTTGGTTGATTTTGGAAGTTTAGAGAATTGTATGTTTATGAAATTAGCAATAGAATTGAGTATTCTCTATCAAGCCAATAATTGGATGTAGACTAATGATGGCGGATGGTAGAAAGGGTTTTGAATTCCATACCTTGCATCTTGTTACCTTCAAGATTGAGAAGGAGTATTTGGAATGATGATGTTTGTAATGGCACCTCTACACAATGATATCATTTTGGGTTTGCCTTGGCTTGAATGTCATAATGTTCAATTTGATTAGAACGGACAACAAATTCAAGTACAACATCGAGGTAGGAATTTTCTAATTAGGTTTTTTTGCACCTTTGAGTAAGACACCTAAGAATAATCAGTCCTAGGATAGGAAGCTTGTCAAGAAAGCAGTCGTAGGGCAAGCTTTGAAGGAAGATAAGGCCCAAGATGTGAATTTTTATCAATGAAGCAGCCATAAAGAAAGCTTTTAAAGAAGATAAGTCTCAAGATGGGTAAGTTTGTCAATGAAGCAACCATAAAGCAAGCTTTGAAGGAAGATAAGTCCCTAGATAGGAAGTTTGTTAGTGAAGCAAGCTTTGGAGGAAGATAATTCTATTTTCACGATATGGATCAAGCCGATTGCACGAGGAGAATCTGAGGAGTGTCAAGACCCTTATCAAGCAATGGTTGATCAAATAGTTTAAGAGTTTGTAGATGTGTTTCTGAATGATCTGCCAAAAGGATAACCCTTTGATCATGGTATGCACTTCAAGATTGAGTTATTGCTAAGGAGTACTCCAATGAGTAGACCAATCTATTGGCTCTCACCAAAGAAGTTGGAGGAGTTGCAAAAAATACTTATGGAGTTGTTGGAGAAGGATTTCATACAACATAGTACATCTCCTTGGGGAGCATCGGTACTATTTGTTCCAAAGAAGGATGGAGGACTTTGTTTCTATGTTGATTTTTGTGGGCTTAATAAACAAATGATGAAGAATGCATATCCCTTGCCTCAAATTGATGACTTGCTTGATCAATTGAGTGGAGCATGATACTTCTCCAAGTTGGATCTTTATAGTGGCTATTGGCAAATCCCCATTGATAAGGAGGATGTACAAAAGATTACCTTTTGCACAAGGTATGGGCATTTTGAATGGAGAGTTCTATCTTTTGGGTTCATTAATGCTCCAATAGTCTTCATGCATCATATGCATTGGGTGTTGGATGGACTACTAGATTGGTATGTATTGTTGTTCTTGGATGACATTTTAATCTATAGCAAGATGTAGGTAAAACATATAAATCATGTGTGGGAAGTCCTAAGGCGACTACGTCAATGTAAGTTTTATTGCAAGAAGTCAAAGTGTGCCTTTTGGCAAAAAGAAGTCACCTTCTTAGGTCACAAGATCTCATCATAAGGGATCAAGATGGAGGATGAGAAAATCAAGGCCATTATTGATTGGCCTACTGTAATATTCCGGGGATAGAGAAACACAATAGAGAGAAAATACAAATTCTACACCCAAATTGCGATGTTCTAAAGGAGTACCTTCTCTTTATTATATAGCCAAAGAGGATCTCCTTCAAGGAAGCTCTACCATAGGATTAGATACATGGATAGGTGAATTGTCAACAATCCATCCTTAGTTTACTTGCTTGGATGGATGAGATGTCAATCATGGTCCTGTCTGGTTGGTCAAATAGGCTTTGACCAAAGGAAATCTTTTAGGTAATCTTCTTGTAGGAATCTCAAATTCATGTGGGTGAGGGACCATTGGAAAGGCCAGCCTTTTGTCCATTGGAAGGAGAATTTGCACATTTTTTAGGCCTAATTCATCTATTTGTGCCTCCAAAATTGCCTCTCAAGTTTTTAGGTATATTTTGGCTTTTTCCCTATTAATAAAAGTGATCTTTTGGTGATACCTAAATCTGATCTACTTTCTCCATCATGTGTAACATTCTTCCACATGTCACCACCCCAAGTTTCACCTTTAGATCATATGCCTAACTATTGATTCTAAAGTTTCCAAGCATGTTTTAGTTTTTGGCCTATTAGTATAAGTACTCTTTTGGTGATACCTCTGTCTGATCTACTTACTCCATCATGTATAATATCCTTCTTGATATTACTAAACCAAATTTTATCTCTAGATCATCTGTCTAGCTGTTGGTATTACACTTACCTCAAAGTATACCACAAAAGTGTGAGCATTTAATGGATTGGCAAGTGTTTACTAATGGTTCATCTACTATTATGCACACTTGGCAGCACCATTGACCAACCTCTTGGGGAAAAACTCAAGCTTTCAATGGACCGCCAAGCATGAAGAAGCATTCCAGAAGCTGAAACATATGGTGTCTTCAAGACCCATTCTTCAACCATATGATCCTCAACTACCTTGTGTGGTTGACTTTGTTACTTCTAACTTTGCCATTGGAGTTGTGTTGCAACACGAATTCCCATATGGGTTACATCCCATTACCTTTATGTCTCACCAATTAAACACCAAAAAAAGGAATTACTTTGCACGAGATTGGGAACAACTAGCAATTGTATATGCCACTAAAGTATGGAGGCATTATCTCTTGGGAAAACAAGTGATTGTGCAAACCAATTACAAACCCTCATTGTAGACATTACACTTAGAACACATGAAGAGTCAACGTAATTCATAGGAGGAACAACTACAATTGTTTGACATCAAACTTGAGTACAAATTTGGTCGGTTCCACATCATTCTTGATGCACTATCACAATGACCTGATTTGACATCTCTTCCTCTCATCACGATAGCAATTACGATGGTATCAATTGACTCCAAAGTCCAACTCAAGTTTAAGACCACTTTACAGCAAGATTCTTTCTTTGATATGGTACAAGGTCATGTTGCAGCATGTGACAAGGAGTACAACACCTTCTCCTTCAAGGAAGGCCTTCTATTATATGAGAACCAGATTTATGTTCCAGCCAAGGGTGATATCCAACTTGTGTGCCTCCAAGAAGCCCATGACTTACCAATCATTGGTCACATGGGTGTGGACAGAACCTTGAGTACTCTCCAATGCCAATGGTGGTGACCCAACATGACACGTGATGTTCAAGAGTTTGTTGGATTGTGTGAGAACTACCAATGCAACAAGAGCAGCAACCAAAAACCAAGTGGACTCCTTCAACCACTCCCCATTCTATCTACTCAATTGCAACATGTGAGCTTGGATCTCATCACATCCTTGCCCAAGACAAAGCAAGGTCACACAACAATTGTGGTGTTTGTGGATAAGATTAGTAAGCAAATCCATTTGGCACCAACCTTTGATACCGTAGATGCTCAAACATTGGCATAGATCTACTTTGATAGTGTCTTAAAGAATCATAGGATGCCTCGTGTACTCATCTTTGACCGTGATCCTTGATTCATTGGGAAATGTAGGCAAGCACTTTTCTAGATACTTGATACTAAGCTTGCATTGTCCACAGTCTATCATCCTCAAACTGATGGAAAAATTGAACGTGCAAATCACACCTTGGAGGATATATTTTATGCCTTTGTCAACATCCACCATACTAATTGGGATGAATGTCTTGCAGTTGCAGAGTTTGCATACAATAATTCCAAACATGCAAGTATTGGATTCTCTCCTTTCTTTCTCAATTTTGTCTAAGATCCACTTGTTCCAGATTCTCTTCATGCTTCTCCTCCATCTCATGTCCCTCATACTTCTACTTTCTTGACCACCATATCCCAATCCCTCCAACAAGCTAAATCTCATCTCTTTGTTGCTAAGATTAGCAAAAACATTATGCAGACCACCATCATTGTAATCTCACCTTTCAAGTAGATGATAAGGTCATGCTCTCCTCTAGTAACCTACCCTCCCACTTGATACCCAAGTTTGTAAACTCACCTTCAATTGGATAGGACCCTTTGATGTCACCCAAATCATCTCTCTTGTTGCTTATCGACTTGCCTTGCCTTGCCTTGCCTTGCCTTGTCATATGTGCATCCACCTTTTCTATCATGTTTCCAAGTTGAAACCCTTTGTTCCTAACCCATCTTCTTTTCCTCTTATGTCCAACTCCTCCTCTTCCCATCCCTATTAATAATCATGAGGAGTACAAATTTGATCATATCTTTGCAAATTGCCACATTCAACAAGGCCCTCAACAACATATGGAGTACAAGATCCTTTAGAAAGATTATTTCCTTCATGATGCCACATAGGAACCTCTTTCTCATCTCCAGAATGCACAAACAACCATCCAAGAGTTTGAAGCTTCAATGGCAACAAGGACATCATCAACTAGCGATGGGGGAATATGTACCATCATAGAGTTTAGTGATGAAGTTACTTAGAGCTAATGAAGTAGAAAAAATAGGCCAAATTAGCCTAGAATATTCTAGAAGTATCTAGGAAGCTTCTTGGGAAGCTTCTCGGCTAGCTTAGCTTGCACTCCAAGTAGGTAGCTTCTAGAAGCTTCCAACTAGCTTAGCTTGCATGCCAAGAAGACACCTTCAAGAAAGAAGCTTCTTAAGAAGCTTCCCAATTAACTTGGCTTGCACTACAAGAAAGTGGCTCAAGAAAGCTTCTTGAGAAGCTTCTCTAGAACCTCCAGAGCCTTGTATGCTCCTATAAATAATAAAGCTGAAGCTCATGCTAAGCATTTGGAGTTTTCTCTCTTTCAAGTGTCCAATGTGATCTTCCATTCTCCTATTTCTCTCCTTGGTTTTAGTCTTTACATCCTCTAATAGTATATCAAGTAAGTGAAGGAATATGGCCTTTGATGGGATGGGCATTCCTATCAATGTTGCCCATCTATGTAGACCCTAAGCTTTGGTTTGTTGTAGTATGACCAAAACTCTTATCAAAAGTAGGAGATAGCCATATCCCCTCTCCTCTATGAGGAACCCTAAGATGCTTTTCTAAGTAGTACATCAAAATGGTGATGAAGGTGCCCAAAAATCTCTACAACTAGAGGAACAAAGGTATTAAAGGTGATTCATTGTTCATAATGATCCTCCTTTCCTCAAACTACATTGGTCGCTACTGCCCCTGCCTCAAGCTACAATGTATGTTCATGTTAGTGTCTCTGATCATAAGGGATTTGCCACCACCACATCATCATGGTTCTCTGTGAATGTGATAATATCTGCTCTCACCTAATGTGGAGGTGGTCCTAGTAAGTCCAACCACCACTCAATCTATACTTGAGATTGTGTAGATCAAAGGAGCAGGGTCATTGTATCATGTATGGCACCATGAACTCTAGTGAGCTCTCCTCCCACAACACACCCAAAAGATGTATGCCTTGTGTATCATATGTGGAACCACATATGCACTCAGTTTGCTGGCCCTAGTAAGGCCAGATGAGGGAGCCCTGAACATAGGCACATTGCTGTAGAGAACTCCTCAGATGTGAAACAAAAATCCTTTATCAAGGGAGGGGCATGGAGCCAAGCTTTGAAGCCTTTCCCTCCACATGAAAGAATCCTAGCTTTGTCAAATAACGGTGCATCATTGAGGATGCTAGTGAGAGTGTGGGTGTGCATATGCTCATTAACGTCTGCTTGAATCTTCCTTGAGTCTAGTGAAACAAACTCTACAAACACCGGGAATGTTGTATGTGCAAGGTCTAGAGAAAACTGCAAATAACTCATAGATCATGGGTCATGGGTACAAAGTCATGGGTGCTTGAATCCACTATCTTAATAGGTGCCAGTAGAAAAGGACGCCCTTGGTATAAGAACTTATTGGCTAATCAAAGGACCACTAGGGCCCAATAAAGGTTGCTTGTGTAATGCTCTCCTATATTATGAAGCTACATCCTCTCATGGCTATGTGTAGTGTTATCTATATTCTACACCACTCCTTTGATTGTTGAGGGAACACACATGGCCTTAGCAAAGTGGAAAACGTGCGCCGTATGGTGCTATCAAAAGTGTGTAAGTGTTGTAGAAGTGCCTCTGAAGGAAGGTATGTGCTGGCTAGGTAGGAGGCTTAAGGAAGATAGCTACTAACTAGGATGGAGTAGGCTATATGTGCATTCACTAACCATTAATGATTTAAGAGTTGTTGCATTTTCTCACTCAACAAATGGACCCTACAGTTGGAAGTTGCAGGAATCCACAAAAGCTGGTACTTGAGAAATCGAGTAGTACAACCATAGTTTGGAGAGATGATCCTCACATTGATCCATCACATACATGACAAACTGTCCTTTGCAATCTATTTTCCTTCCCGGTGGAATCAGAGACCTACTTTCTCCTTAAGATTGATTGGAGGACGAGGGACTCGTTTGTTTGATTGGTTAGATAGAGAAGACTTTAGGTCTGCAGGTCGGATTGTGGAAGGGAAGATGCAAGAATGAATAAGCCTCAAGGTAATGAAGCAAAGACGGAAGGATATATAAGTGTGAGGCGAGAAATGTAGAGATTGAGAGAGACAATGCAGGAGGCCGAAAAGACCGTGAAGGTATGGAACGAGCAGTCCTGTGTCCACCCGTTGCCGGAAAGATAAATAGGGTTCAAGAGTGCAGAGCTGACAAAAGAGATTTATTATTGTTTATCCTTTTATCATTCTATTAATTTGTATAATATTCTGTACTATATAATTAAATTGTGTTCATATTTTATAGATGCTGAGCGGACCTCGTACCTTGGGATGCTCAATGTTTAGTTCGTAATCCCTGCCTTATATGTGTAGCTTGTCAATTTGAGGTAACCCAAACTAAAGTAGTTGGGAGAGGAAGGTATTCAGAAGTCACCAATTTAGCCATGCTCTTTATCGATTAATCAATATCTATATTATTTATAACATTAAAAATAAATTATCCAATAATTTAGGAAACCACTATGTTATGGATAGGAAATGACCATTGTAAATAATAACGATACACCCAGTAAAGATAATCTCGTATCAGATTGAACAGACCCACTCTGTAAAGACAGTTAAAGACAACCGATAAAGTCCGTTGCCAAAAATCTCAAAAAGTTGAAATCAGCAATTAAACCAAAAGACACGCTTCTCTCGTATCAGATTGAAGAGACCCACCCTGTAAAGACGATTCACGAGACCCATAAAATTCGTTTTCAAAAATCTTAAAAAAGTTGAATCGAATAAATAAGATTGAGATAAAAGAGAAGTTACATGTGTGAGTTGAACTCCGTGAAGGATCTCTTTATGCTTGTTTTCTCGTCTCATCACCTACAAGAGATCTTACTGTTTCGCTAAAGAATTCAGTAAAGGTAAATTATAAACCACTATTGTGTATCCACTCTGGCCAAATGGACAGCAACAGTTGTTGTAACTCACAGAATCACGTTTAACCCTCTTTACTGAAATCTAAGCAGAGGTGCCGGCGAAGTTTTAGCATGGGCACTACGGTCAATCTTTCAGAGTTGAACAATGAAGGTAGACAGGTAATCAATACAGAATGTGTAGGGAAAACTCTTGCTATCTACCGCAGGGGCCGAGCCAGATGACCAGTAAGACATAAGACCCATACAGTAATGGCTGGAGTGCGAGATTTGTTCCTTGATTCTTACGGTCTTATCTGTCTGTTTTGACTCTAGTTTTGGCTCGGGGACTTACCTCAGATTGTCGTTATTGCTGAAAAGAAACGCTGGTCGGGGCTACCCTAAATCAAGGCAGAATTGTTTTGTACTGTCAGTGAGTGAAGCAGATCCTCCAGGTCTTATCACCTCTGGAAGTTCCACTGGTTCACGCATCCACTACCGTTTTGTCAGATTGCTGATTTACGTTAGAAACCGTTTTGCAACCAGCGAGCCTCATCAGCAAATGATTGAGGGATTGCCTGTGAACTTCACTAGTTCCACGCCACCTGATACTGTTAGTGCTTCATCGTCGAGTCTGAGGGCAACAACTATGTGAACGAAATGGCCACACCTTGTCGCAGCTTTGGTTCAGCCCCTTGTTAAATCGGACGTTGGATGGAACTAGACCTAAGCAGTCTGCAAGTGGGACAAGGGTGGTCAGGAGTCCTAGGTAAGTAAAGACAGGACTATCTATAACTGGCCTCCATTTGCGGAGGAGCAAGTGTATCAGGATTAGCCGCGCTAAGTGCCATTGTTGGGACTCAGGTCGGCTCTCTTTCAAAGAGTAGATTAGCTGCCTCACATAACACGTAGTTAAGAGAGGTGGCGATAGTACAGAGCCCGGTCATATGAAATTGCTGTACACAGCAGCGGAGGCAGACATCAGCAGGTAGAGGAGCAAACAAGCTTCAAAACCACTTTATATACACATCGTGGAAGAGTGCAGACCACTGGCTGAAATTGACACGGGACCACCTAGTCAGTGATGAACTGAGGACATAACTGCTTTCATGTGAAAGCAGAAGGTAGGACCTACAGTGTGGTTATGCCTAATATGGGAGTTAGTTTCAGTTTACCTTGAGTTGCTGGTGGTCTAGGTAATTGATATAAACGATTGCGTGCCTACGTTATCTGACATCGGCTTAGAGACATGGTTAGCCAGTGGTGCTTTAGGACCGAATGTATCAGTCTGCACCTTCAGACTCTTTGTTTGGTAAATCACTTTCATCGTCATGGTTGGCATCCACAACCCCAACATAGTAGGTCCATGGGCCTACGAGAACCACCAGCTGGACATCGCATCTCTGTATATGGTTTCATCCACAACTCCGTATGCACGGTCCCTAGATCCCGTGCTACTATGAAGATCCACCATAAGGGCCAAGTGTCGGGTACTCACAACATTCCTAGAATACACATTAACAGGCAGCCACCGTCGGAGCATTGTGAAAGACCGAGATTCTATGCTACAAACGGGCATATCGACATGGAACTCAGTCCGTGTGTCACAACAGTTGAAAACTTGAAATGTCAACATCGTCACATTTTTCTGTCAGATTCTTGCGAGCACTGGTATCTGATTGTTTATTTGCTCGTTCAGAAGTTGGAAGAATAGGAGAAGCACGATTACAGCTTGGCATATATACGCTTATAATGCTTTTCTCCGATCAAATCAGTCTTGCATGGCAGGCCCTCTGTCATCTAGAAAACGAGCTTATCCATTGCTCTTCGTGCCAATTGCTTGACAATCGAGTCACTGTTTCACATAAACCCAAGAGCGGCTCTGGTAAGCATCGCATTCATTTTGAAGAAGCCAAACAGCATAACTCCTTGACATGCCAAAACTGCCTAAACTAAGGCCATCTACTTGGGCGGACGGCCAAGACATTGAACTTCCTGCAAATTACGATATTTGAACTTCTCACGCATCTATGTACTCCAGCACAAGCTTAGTCTCATTATACGAGTAAATCGCTTCTTCTAGACATTCATTTGACATGAGTCTTTAGAGACTCCTACACATAACATCGACGGAAGAGTTTGGGAAGAAGTTGTGCAGATACCTCCGCTCAAACAAGAGGCAATCCACTACATAACCAAGAAAAGATGATCTGGATCCTATGGTCAAAGTTACCCAGCAAGAGCCTGCGTCTTTCACTTCATTAGCTAGGTCTCTCAGCGTAGAGCATTCAGTCAAGTGCCTTCACCTTCATTGGATGCCCATGAGCGTATCTTGGTTGGTCTGTTCTGCACGTTTGCCAAAGGAGATGACAGCCCTTTCAGCCCAAAGGCATGACTGCACTCCCATGTCCTGAAGTCAGAATTTCCGTAGCATTTATACCACTCCCTTAAATACACATAGTATAGCTTTCCTCTTTCTTTTCCTCAAAAGTAAAACATTTACAAGCACAATTCTCACAACTTTCTTCACTTTCTGTTCACGAAAGAAGCATAAAGGAAGGATGTATAAAGTTTCACAATCATACACTCACCAGCTACAACATCTCTATCCTTCACATACTTTGATCTGTTTGAACAGAACTCTGGATTGCGATCCCAAAGAAGGACCCGCCGGACAACTGAGATTAAGAATTGCAGTTGTGTCAGCTGTTCAGCAGACCTCCCCGTCTTCAATTCAATTCACTTGATCGCCAACAAACTCTGCCAGCAGATCCAGACTCAAAGTCACCATCTCGAAGCTTTCTTCCATCTGCACCAGGCCGACTTCACCTTCTGAATCCCTTTCAATAAGTTTTCCCAGAGATCCACGGAATTTACCACCAACAACCATAATACGACCGCCTCTTTTGGGAAGCGCTGTCTCTAACTGATCTTGCTTAACTTGCTGGAGTATTTCTCCACTTTCATCCATAAGTATATCGCATTCTCTGGGGCTGATTACATCGACTATTCTCGCTTTCTTGAGGTACAGCTTTCCTCCTTTCAGAGTTTTGCTAATGACCCTCACTCGTATCTGGCTCGTCAACCAAGAATCTGCAGAGCGTCCTCCACTCGCTACTCCAGAGGTGTCGCGGTCAGCAGAGTTGCTTCTGTCCTTCTCAGATCTGTCTTGTGATAGCCGAGCATCGTCTCTCCTATCCCTTCCAGCGTTCTCTCCAACATCATCTCTCTCACGGTAGCTTCTACCCTGACTCCGCTCCTCATCTCTTCTTCCGTCCCTCCTGCTGTCCCTCCTTCCTTCATCCCTTCTTTCTTCCCGTTTGTGATGTCGTGATGACTTCCTTCTGTCTTCACCTCTCCTGGTCTTACCCTCGTCGTCAACTTCCATTTCATCTCCTCCCCTTTCAACTTCATCTCTCCTCGAATCTCTTCTTCCCTCTCGGCTCGACCTCTTCTGGTCCTCATACTCTCCTCTATCGTCCCTTCGGCTTTCTCTTCTTGACCTCGCACGTTCCTCGTCCTCTTGCCGGTTATCGGCTTTGAACCCATCCTCGCCCCTCGTATCTCTTTCTCTCCTGTCCTCGCTCCTGTCGTACTTCTTATCTTCTCTTCTATCTGAGGGATTATCTTCTGCTGAGGAGCTGTTCCTCGAGGCTTCTCCGTTCCCAATCTTCAGTTGCCTGATCTGTCTCAACACCTTCTCCTCTTCTAAAGATCCAATATCCGCTAACTCCGCGGAACTGACCACAACTTTCTCCGCACTCTTCACGAGCTTCACTGAGACTCGGTCCGAGTCTCCAACGTCGAGAACCTCACCCCTCATGCCTATATGCCTTCCCGATATTATCGACATTACTTTACCCCTGGCTACACCTTTCCGTATTCTCTCGACAAGCTTTTCGTCTAGTGGCACAACATTTCGACTCCTCCCATCGGGCCCCAAGGCTGCAACGAACTCCTGAGCAGCCAACCTGGTCTCGCCGGGCTTGATATATTTCTTAGCGCTCACTTCTTTAGGAGCAGAGTCGGCTCCAAGACCAGTCCTTCCCGATCGTCTCACGTACTCTACGGGGACTATTGCAATCTTAGAATTGCGTCCAATCGGCTTACCTTTCTCCCATCCCATACCTCTCAACATAGCTTCTCCAAAGTCCTCCACGGGCATCTCTTCGTAGGCATCTAAATCTGCTTCATCGGGAAGTATGGTCAGGTCCTTCTTGAACCGTTGCTCCTCCATCTGCGAGAAGGAAAGCGTAGTTGTAGTAGTCTGCTCCATATATTTCTCCGTGACAGTCTTTTCAACTGTAGTTTGTCCATTTTGGTCTTCCTCCGTAACCGTAGTTGTCACTTCCACCGTCTCCATCTTCTTAACTCCCATTGTGAGCCCATACTTAGCGCCATCAATCGCTCCTCCGAGCGCTGTCTCCAGCTCCTTTTCGAAACGTTCATCAGTACTCGCCATGATATCGCTTTCCATCATAATGTTTTTCATCCGTTTCTCCGGGCGCCATGAGTTCTCCAATTTTGGAATAACTCTGGCTCCCAACCGACCCTTGGGATCCTTGGCTACAATTCCCTGCTCGTCAAAACCGGTCACGAACTCCATATCCCTACTTTCGTCATCGGAACTTCGCTGCTTTCCTTTAGGGAACAGCGGAGGTCGAGAAGCAGAAAACTTCGGCTTCGAAGCCGTGAAAGCGAACTTCAAAGGAGCTGCAGCCTCGGGCTCTTTGATGCCAACCCGATTCTCTCCTTTCTCCTCCATTGTGATTCAGAGTGCCTCCCAGATCTTCGTCTAAAACCCCACAACGACTGCAAGCTTATCACGAGCCTCCTTCTCACGACAGAATTAACTTTCACACATGTTTGGAAACATAAGCACGGCTGATGATCATCAGCAAGTCGTTGAATGGACGAAAGAGCAAAACAAAACAGGCGCTAAGGCATAACAGAATGCAACTTGAACAAAGCTCCAAAGACACAACTCCTGACAACCTATTTATCGTCCCAAACACTTAATCCAAATCTTGGCCAATTTGGACGCTGGACGCTGAACGTTCCTAACGACCAGTGGGACAGTTAACAACAATGTTAAGAAGGTCGGAGTCTAAAATCAAACTTGAGAACCACGATAACTAATGTTGGCAACTACAAAAATTAGGACACCTCAATTGCCTCCCAAAAAAAGAGGTAGCCCTGGCCAAATTCCGAAGTATCGAGTAAGAAATACTCAAGCTCTTCCCTACGTTAAATACCTTCTTTCAGGTACACACAATTTCTAAGAGACGTTCACACGCCCTACTGCGCTCAGTGAGTCGCATCCAGCCCTGGGACGATCTCAATCCAAAGTGTACACCTCAAATTGTACACGCTAGGAAAGTCCACAGAACTCCAATCCTCTCAATCTCTCTTTCTGACGGGGAGCTCTGGGGCATAGATATACACACACAAGTGCCGATCAAATAGCGATTGAGTAGGTACACGGATGTGCTCGCAGGCAATATAAGCAATTAGTTAAGGGAATCACGGAGGGGGGAGAGAACGCATGAATGAATGGAGGAAAGAAAGCCATAGAATCGGGACCGATACAGAGCACGGGATCATCGTCGACAAAAAGACGAGGAAAAAGGAACCCTAAACGGACATTGCGCACACAGAGCACCGTTCACTTTCTTCACAAATACTCGACATAAAAGCGGAGTGCTGCTGTCTGTGTTTCGCCATTTTCGGCTGCTCCACTGTGCTCGGTTCGTCCACCACGACGCACGTTTGGAGGTCCTGCTATGTTAGTGTCTTGTCCAACTTAGCTTGGTCTTCCAAATCGACAAGCAACATCCTCGACACCGACATGACTGCCCCATTCAGTCGCGGTCTCAGGATTACCCAAACTTCGTGCAACGTTATAAGTTAATTGACTGTATCATCAACAGTGATTATGCCATCATAGTTTCACCTGACTGTAAATCTTCCATTCGCAGATGGCAATGAGAAAATGGCGACCGCGTAGGATAGCAAGAAGGATGGGAAGACCCCATCAAGCCGCACAAGGAAATAACGTAGGGGGTAAAATGGGGCCTAGCAGATGATAATCGCCATTAGCAGACAGTTCTCAGGACCCGTCTCTTTCTCTAAAAGTATCGGATAGAAGTGTTCATTCTTTTAAAGAATGTCCCTCGTGATAATTTAGTACACTCCTATTAATTGATTAAACGCTGAGAGGATGGTATGTTACATATTAAAGGAAGATGCAATTTAGGATAAATTTCTTACTCAATCTTGATAATAAGCGTCAATGAACACAGTTAAAGTGTGAATTTTCCTTGGGAGTTTTCCTGGTGGATATTTTCACTACAAAATGCACGTTATTATTTTAATGTCTCACCATTTTTACTTGAGAACTGATATCAATCAATATGGTATGGAATGAGAGATTTGCACAAAGTGGTGTTAGTACTATTTAGTATTGTCTAAATTATCTCTACAGTATTGAAAATTAACTTAGATATGATGAGTTATATCCAATCAAGTATTTTAGGACCAAATTATATTGCTGCTTGAAAAGTAAAAGTAATATCAGAATGATACTTAGGTGAAATTTCATAGTCCGGAATATTCAACTACTATCGCTTTGTAATCAATATTAAGTATGCTCTTTTTCATTTATTTTATCGTGTTGTCTGATCGTTATAAATTAGGATTAGGAAATAGATAACATAATCATTTATCCATATACATTAATTGTAGAGGTAATGAAAAATTTAACCTCTCTAATTTTAGCATCATGTATGAGAGGTTTATCATAAAATAGTTAAAGAACCAAATAATTAAATACTAAGAAATAAATTATAAATAATAATAATAATAAATTTTATTTTAATCCAATAAATATTGAATATATATATAATGATACAATCAATACAAAAAATTCCAAAATTTTACTTATTAGTTTAGTTGCATAACTTACCAGAGAAATAAGTACTTAATAGATATTTTATATGAAGACATGTAAAATAATCATTAAATTTATTGCAAATAATAAAATCATTTTACATAGTTTTAGTTAGCCCTGTTGGGCCTACAAAATGTTAACGTTGTCAAAGTTATTTGTAGACGAACAAAATCTAAGAAAGATAAATAGTACGAGTAAAAGATAAGAGTTGAATTGAAGTGCTTCAAATGCCAAAGATAGCTAAACCTTGTTATGTATCCTTGAAATAAACACAAACTTCCTTCTTATTGAAGTAAATCATAAGTTTATAATAGACTAATGTTTTAGACTAAGATAGCTAAACCTTGTTATGTATCCTTGAAATAAACACAAACTTCCTTCCTATTGAAGTAAATCATAAGTTTATAATAGACTAACGTTTTAGACTAAGAAGGTACTTGTACTTTTGGATATTCTTTTATGAAAAAATTTAAATAATTTTTGGAGTATCTTCTCAAAGTTTCTATGGTCATTGAATATAATTTCTATATTGAGATTATATTTTCATTAAATAGTCAATGATTCTTTGCCATGTACTCTAACTTCAAATTCTTGGATAACATCTTCTGTACTATGAACAAGGACATATGCTTTTGTTCCAAAGTCTTACATGGTATTTTGAGCATCATGAAGGTGATAAAGTGCTTCATGTAGTATCTTGTAGCAAGTAACTCTTCAAAATAATGTTGTTTCTATGTGTTTGTTATAACCATAGTAAGTCACTACCTGATAAGGACCTTTGTGGTGCACACCTTTTGTAATACCAATAGTTAAACATATTATCTTTACATTACCAATTCAATTGGCTTGGTAACATTTGGAAAGATGTTAGGTATGATGTGCTAGGTAGATCAAACAGAGATGCCACCAAAAGAGTACTTATACTAATAGAGTAAGAGCCAAAAACAACTTAGAAATGTAATACTAAAAACTCGATATATTATCCAGAGGTAAAAGTTGGTTTGGTAATATCTAGAAGGATGTTCTAGATAATGGACTAAATAGATCAGATAGATGTATCACCAAAATTGTACTTCTACTAATAGGACAAGAGCCAAAAATAGTCCACGGATAGCCAATTTTGGAGGTTTAAATAGATGAATTAGTCCTCAAAAATATGCAAATTCTCCCCCATGGAAAGAAAAGATTGGCCTTCCTACCCTCCCCCTCTCCCTTGTTTGTCTCATCAAGAGTTTACCAATGGTACCTCACCCATGCTATTATGAGATTCTTACAAAAAGATTCTCTCCGACCAAAGCTTGTTTGACCAACAAGATAGGACCAGAACCAACATGTCACCCATGCATGCAAATAATCTAAGGGTAAAGCTCACTGCCATGTCATCAATCCATGTATCTGATCCCAGGGTGGAGCTTCCTTTGAGAGAATCCTCTTTGCTATATAATAAAGACAAGGTGCTCCCTTGGGGCATCAGAGCATTGAGTGTGAAGCTCTGTGTTTCTTCTTTTAGTTTCTCTTAAGGTCTCTCCTATACACATTTCTACAAAATCTAGAATTTTATTTTGTTTTTTGGTATGAATATGATAAGTTGTTTTTATGTTAATGGAAGTAAACTTCTTGCTTGGGTACTCTTTGGATTTATCTTTGCAAATGCAAAAGTACAAAGAAGATAGGTACAAAGATTCTTTCACTTGGAGGATCTTGTAATGTTCCAAGGACTGGAAAATTCCCAAGAGAAACACAAGGCTTCTTCCCTCAATACCCCGATGCCCCAAAGGAGCACCTTGTCTTCATTATATAGCAAAGAGGATCCACTCAATGGGAGCTCCACCCTTGGATTAGATACATAGATTGGCAACATATCAACAAGCTCCACGCTCAAATTGGTTGCATGGATTGGTGATATATTTATCCTTGTCCTATTTGGTTGGTCAAACAAGTTTGACCAAATGGAATCTTTAAAGAATCTTCCTATGTGAAAGCGTAGAACAGCATAGATGAGGTATCAATTGGAAAGCTCTTGATGAGAGAAGCAAGTTTCTCATCAAGGCAGTGCCTCTTCTCTTAAAGGGGGGAGGATTATTCTTTTTTTGGTCTAATTCATTTTTTTAGGCCTCCAAAATTGGCTCTAAAGTTTTAGCGTGTTTTTGACCTTTGCCCTATTAGTGGAAGTACTCATTTGGTGACACCTATATCTAATCTACTTAGACCATCATATATAACATCCCTTGAGATATTACCAAGCCAATTTCTACTTCTAGATAATATGTCTAACTAATGGTATTATAGATCCTTCTCCAAAGAGTCTTCAACCCCAAAGGAATTTTACTATGCTCACTTTGGGGCTAAAGCTTTTTGGTTATATGTCCAACTGGGGCAATTTTGATCTCATTAGAAAGTATCTTCTCAATAGTTTTTCATTAATACTAACATATCAACATTTGGAGGCCTGTAAAAAAGTTGCAAGCATTTGAAGTTCTAGAATTCCCAAGGACCCTTGGGAATTCTAAAACTTTAAAATTCTAAAACTTCTAAAAGGTGATGGAGGAATACAAGAAGGAGGTTTCTCTTTGATTGGAGGTTGCACACAAAGAACTCAAGAAGGAGAAGGAGGCCAAAGCAACAAACCAACCTACTTGTAAAAGATAGAAGAGAGAAATAAGAGAATGGAAGATCACATTGGGACTCTTGGATGAGGGAAACTCCAAATGCCTAGCATGAGCTTGGGCTTTGGTATTTACATTGAACATAAAAAGCTCTTGAAAAGCTTCTCAAGAAGTTTCCTAAAAGCTGCCTTCTTAGAATGCAAGCTAAGCTAACCATGAAGTTTCTTGAGAAGTTTCCTTCTAGAAGCTGCCTATGTGACATGCAATCTAAACTAGTAGGGAAGCTTCCTTGTAGAAACCATCTACTTGTCCTGCAAGAAGCTTCCTCCTAGAAGTCACCACTTGGCATATATATTACTCTATATTTGGAAGGTACCAAGTAGTTTCCTAGATACTTATAAAATATTCTTATAACTCTTGGCTAATTTGGCATATTTACAACTTTATTAGTCTTGACTAACTTGTAAAACTCCATATTGTTACACTACAATAATAGAGATGATCACCAACAAAGTCACATACCTCTTCATTGCCAAAGAAATTTTCAAAGACCTTCAAGATTAGTTAATAAAGATTGTAGATGAAACAACCAAAGGAAAGATTACTCCTCCTTAGCAAGTTAAAGGCATAGGTAATTCTTTGCAATAATATTTGGAGCCAGCAAAACCTTCTTACTTGTATGACCTTCTTAGTTGTATTGACCTTTGGAGTTGTAAATACCTTCAAGAATGAAAGCCTTCTAAGTTGAAACCTTTGTAATTATAAATACCTTTACAAGGGAGAGGCCTTTGGAATTATACAGACCTTTGTACTATCATGTTCAAAGGTGTAAGTCATAAGGTGTGTAAATTTCAAATTTTATTAGAGAAAGACCTAACACATATAGGGCACCTAATTAACCCGCATATACATATTAGAATCAAATTCTAGAGTGTAGATGTAGGCAAAAGATCTTTGGAATACTTCTTTCATTAGATTTCTTTGGGTTGTGGAGGAGAAAGTATTTAAGGCATGAGCCCAATGTTAATCAATTCTTCTCTGAGTTCTTTATTGTTGTTTGCATACAATTTGAGTATTGGTGAAACTTTTTGTTGAGTAATGGAGAGGTATCTTTGTAGTAAGAACAAAAGTGCTTGATGATAGGAGGACATTTGTAATTTTTTGAAGCGTGTGGTCCTTGGGGTTTGAAGGAATGAAGCACTATATTGAAGGGTCATAGATGAGCCATAGCAATGACAATACCACAGAATAGAAAAATAGGACATTCAACTAATACAAAGACTCCTTTGGAGTTGTGCCTTTTAGGAAGAGTAGCATGCAGTATTTTTTAATGTTCCAAGGACAAGAGAACCTCCAAGAGAAAATCCAAAAAAAGAAAAAGAGAAGAAACACAAAGCTTCATAGTCAAAACTTTGATGCCCCAAAGGAGCACCTTGTCTGTATATATAGCAAAGAGGATTCCCTCAAAGGAAGCTCCACCCTCGGATCAGATACATGGATTGGTGACATGTCAGAAAGCTTTACCCTCATATTAGTTGCATGCAGAGGTGATATGTCAGTTTTGGTCCTATCTGGTTTGTCAAATAAGCTTTGATTGAATGGAATCTTTATGGATTTTCCTTTAGGAATCTCAAAATTGCATGGGTGAGGTACCATTAGAAAACTCTTGCCAGAACAAATAAGGATGGGAGGGATGGCCAACCTTTCCTTTTGAGGGGAGGGGAGGGGTGGGGTGGGGTGGGGTTGGGGTGATCAACACATTTTCAAGGCCTTATTCATCCGTTTAAGCTTCCAAAATTGGCTTTCTTTTTGGCTTATGCCTTATTAGTAGAAGTACTCTTTTGATGATACCTCTTTTTGATCTACTTAGTCCATCATATATAAATCTTTCAAGACATTACTAAACCAATTTTCACCTCTAGATAATATATCTGGCTGTTGGTATTACACATTTGGAGTTGATATCTTGAGAGCAATGTGTACTTTTGGAGTGGAGTTAACCATCAATTTCAAGATTAACTTAGAATTTACTCATAGTAAAAGTGATATTTGTTTTTCTATTTGCTATAGTGCAACATATGAGGTGACATTACACTCTTATTGGACTTGGTCCTACCAAAGAGGTCTAATATGAAATAAAGAATAATAATTAAATTGCAATAGAATGACAATTCTCTTCAATTCTAGCTATTTCTTACTTGTATCCTTGAAGAAAAAATTTATTACTTACTAATATTTCACTTTTTGGTTGACATTGGGTTACCATGACCTTATCTACAAAAAAAATTTGCCCAAGCTTATCTCTAACTAGAGGAATATCTCCAATGATAGTCTTTTTATATGCATTATTTGATAAAGTGAAGAATATATAGAAATCTAGCATCAAGGATAAACACTCAACAAAAATTATCTCATTCTCTCCCAAAATCACTCAAAATCCCTCTCTTGTACCAAAGATCCTCCAAAATGTCCCAGAAAAAGGAAGACTTCACCAATGTTAATATAGAAGATTATTGTCTCAAATCCAGAAGTGTACTCTAGAGTTAGAGGTTCCTTTAGTATTAATATAACAAATTTCTCTTTATGTAGCAAATGTATATGATATTCAAAAATCCTTGTTCACCTCATTCCTCATATCTCTTGTTTACTTAAAGATCTCAACTTCACTTAAACTACCTTAGATAAAGAACCTTAGTTCAACATTCTCTTTGGTGTTTGAGCTCAAAGGACTCTTATTTGAAGCTTTGAAGCATGTTTCCCAAGAATCTATAACCTTCTTCTCATTCATAATTACAATATATTGTAAAGTTAAGTGAAAGTTACCTAATAATAATGTTCTAAGAACAAGAGAAACACAAGAGAAACACAATATTTAATTATTCAATACTATGATGACCCAAAGGAGCACCTTGTCTTTATTATATAACAAAGAGGATCTCCTCAAAAGGAGCTACACCCTTAGATTATATACATGGATTGATGACATGTCCGCTAGCTACACCCTTAGATTATATACATGGATTGATGACATGTCCGCTAGCTACACTCTTAATTAGCTACATGGATTGGTGATATGTCAATCATTGTCCTATTTGGTTGGCTAAACAAGTTTGACCAAAAGGAATCTTTGGAAAACCTATAGGATGCTCAAAACAACATGGGTGAGGTATTTTTGGAAAGATCTTGATGAGATAACAAGGTGAGGTACCATTGCAAAGATCTAGATGATATAAAAAAAGGTGGAGAAGGCATTGCCTTTTTCCTCAAAGAAGGGAGTAAATTCCAATTTTTGAGGCCTTATTCTTTTGTTTAGGCCTCTAAAATTTACTTTGAAGTATTTGGGGTGTTTTTGGCTTTTGCCCTATTAGTGGAAGTCCTCTTTTGGTGACACATCTATCCAATCTACTTGCACCAATCATGTAGAACATCCTTGAGGATGTTCTACATGATATTACCAAGCCAATCTTCACCTTTAGATAATTTGTCTAGGTAATGGTATTGCACCAACTTGACCAACTTCTACCACCAATATCACTTTTCTTGGTCAATCCAAGTGAAGTGATTTTGACATCTCCTCATTTGACCATAAAAAAGTCCCATATGGAGGTCATGCTCCAGTATAATTAATATAAAATACACTAATAAATTTTACTATAGTATAGAATTCTCTTAAGGGGTCAGACTTTAATATAATCCAATGTGTAGTTCATTAGGAGGCCTTTAATATCCAATAATGAGATATTGTTTTTTTTGCCTTATTTAGCCAAAATACTTAGTAAGAAATACCTCTAATATAGTTATTACTAAACTTAACTAGTTATAACTATCTCAAACCTACCAAATTACTTTTAACCATTAATGTACGACCTACAATATTATATGTCAACTTCATGATCCTTTACAATGAGTACAAGCCAAGGTAGACCTAGAATGATATCATAGTGTGGAGGTGCCACTACAAATCTCATACACTCTAAATACTCCTTCCCAATCTTGAAGGTAACAGGATACGAGGTGCGGAATGTAGAACCCTTTCTACCATCTGCCATCATCAAACTACTTCCAATCATTGGCTTGATAGGTATACCCAATTCCTTTGCAATTTGCATAGATATGCAATTCTCTGAACTTCCAAAATTAACCAAAATCCTACAACCCCGATTAGATATCATACCTTGCAAGTGAAGCAAACTTGTATAGGTCAAGCCTTCAATCCTATTGGGGCTAATCAAGATCTCAATAGGTGGCTCAAAATCTCCTACTGGGATTCCTTGTTTCCTTGATCATCCTGTTCCACAAACTCCATCTGGGCAACTTGTCAAGTTTGCCCATTCCTAAGTGGGCATTCAGCAATGCAATGTCCAACTTGGCGATAATAAAAACAACATCCATTTTGTCATAATGTTTCTTTATCCGCTGTACCAAGTGGTTTCTGTTGGATAGCATCAATCTCCATTGGTGCCGGTTCTTCCACCCGTGCATAGTGTACTGGTAGGCCTTGTGTAGGTCAAGGTCAAGACCAAGTTGTTACAACCAAGGAATCAAAGCACTCAGCCAATTGCATGGCTTCTTTTATGTTTTGTGGTTCCTACATGGTCACCTCCAATTTGGTTTGTGACTTCAATTCTCGCACAAATTGATCTAGAACTTCACCTTCTTGTATATCTGGAATTTGCATGATGATGTTTTGAAATAGTGTGATGTAGCTCCTTATTGAGCCAAGTTGCTTCAACTCTGCCAATTTATCTCATGCGGCTTGGGTGGCATTTATAATTTGAAACCGACCCAATATTGCATCCTTGAATTCTGCACATGTCAAAATTGGTGCAACAATCTGTCTTTAAGCTCACTCCACTTGGAATCGCCACCAAAGTTTTGCCACACCATCTAATTGGCTAGAGGCCAAGAGAATCTATTTCCATTCATCTTGAAGATTGGTGGCTTCAAAGTAACATTTGTAGTCAAACACAAAATTCTCCATTGTACCCAAAAGATTCTTGCCTTCAAACACCTTGGGTTTTGGAAATCAAATGTGATCTTCTCCATCTTGAATTGGCACTCTCTCTATGTGTTCTTGTTGTTGTTGATCTCGTTTATCTAGCAATCAAGTAAGGTGCTCTATTTGTTGTTGCATTGCAAGGATAACATCCGGTATTGCTGCCATAGCTACTACTCTATCCCACTACTCCCAATTTATCTAGTTGATTAGCACATAGATAAAACATGTCCACCGTTCTCCATAAGTTACAATTGGAAGTATCAAGGGTTCCTCAGACATGATGATCATATGTAGAAAATCCTGCCCAAAGCACGAGGTGATGAATTGTGTGAAACGATGTTTGGGTAATATCTGGACATGAAAATCCCAATGGTTTGGCGGAAGTGGATTTGGTGGTCTGTAAATTCCATCCATCCCATTCTTGCTCTGATACCAATGTAAAAGACCAAGACCGAGGAGAGAAATAGGAGAATGGAAACTCACATTGGGACAATTGAATGAGAGAAAAATCCAAATGCCTAGCATGAGCTTTGGCTTTGGTATTTATAAGTAGCATACAAGGCCCTTGAGAAGCTTCTTAAGAAGATTCCACGAACCTCTTTCTTAGAGTGCAAGCCAAGTTAACTAAGAAGCTTCTCAAGAAGCTTCCTTCTAAAAGCCACCTACTTGGCGTGCATCTAAGCTAGTTAGAAGCTTCTAAAAACTTCCTTCTAGAAGCTACCTGCTTGGAGCGCAAGTTAACTAGTTGGGAAGCTTCCTAAGAAGCTTCCTAGATGCTTCTAGAATATTCTGGGCTAATTTGGCTTATTCTCTACTTTGTTAGCCTTACTAACTATGTTGCTCAAATCCATATTGTTACAATTTGTATTCCTCTTTGATAAAAAATTGATGATATTTTGCTCAAAAATCTCCTCAAATGTAAACATAACATGCCAATTACTCCTAGTTTATTTGGTGATAGGATGGTAACTACCACACATCCACCTATTTGTGTAGTTGGCATGCATATCCTTCTTGGTTGGCATTACTTTGGCTGAAGTATATTCTACATGTGAGATCTCTACTAAACTAGCCTCAAAAAGGTCTTGACTCTTGCTATGAATCAAGGCTCTCTCCATATCATTTTATTTGTAGGAGCATCAAAAGACTAATGTATCACTACTCAACTCAATCTAAATATTAGATCTCTTTAGAGTAACTAAAGCCTTTATACCAAAGGTGTGGCTCTTCAAGAACCTCCAAACTCTCCATCTTTCCATCCTTGTAGCTTGGGTCAAATGTTTGGCTCCCAAGTATCCTTTGTAACTACTATAGAAGTGGAAAATCTACCAATTGGTTGCTACATTGGGCCCTTGGGAGAAATAATGTCATGTTCCTAATTGTTAAAGTCCACCACCTCAAAGCAAAAAACTCTCTTTGCTCTAGCTACAAGCTCCACACGTCCTTTAACTACATTCCAAGTAGACCAAGGGTTTATCTCAAGTAAACCACTCTCATTTATAGTCATTGGTTGTGTACCAAGAATACCATGCCCACTTGGTCCTTGATCCAATCATGTACCTAAATCAGCTTGATAGGTATAGAGCTACAAGGATCAAAGTGTTGATGCCTATCAAGCACATTCTATGCTACTCAACCAATCTAAGGCTCACAATCCAAGTCAAATAGTTCAAGTCCATAGCCTAACATTACACTTGATGGCTAGATACCTCTAACATTACTAAAATGGTGTTAATACCAATATTGAAACCCATTGCTCACTCTCTCTTATTGGTGTTGGGTTTCACCAACTGATGTAACTCTAAGTCCTAAAAAAATCAAGGATCTCTCTCCTGATATGCATGGGAGGTTAGGAAACTCATGAGTGTAGGTAAAGCAACTTTGAGCTTTCTTACAATGTTCACCACTACCATATTTTACCTATCAACTACTCCCATTGTCTAAGATTGGCACCCAGTATCTAAATATCATAAAAAATAAGGTGTAATAGTTGTTGAATCCCATCATAAGCATGTTGTAAGACCTCTTTTAAGTATAAGGTTACTCTACCAAAGATGATTTTCATGGGATCCAATTTTGGCCACATTCAAAAAAATTGTAGGACCAATCCAAGATTATTCTTGATGTGTACTTGCCATCACATGTGTGCAAGAGTCACCCTTCAAAGAGATGTTCTAAAAAATATATGTTAGAGAAATTGCTTGATGAACTTAGAGATGTTATAGTATACATAACATCTCCCAAAACACACTAGAATAGAGATCATACAACCACTCTTATCCTTAGCCAACATGGGTATATCCCTAACATGGCCATTTGAAAATCATCAAATGAATAGTAACATATCTCCTTAGATCTCATGCACTCAATAAGGAAATTTTTTGATGGTAGGATCGTTTGGTAACCCTTAATTATTGACATTTGTAATAACTTGGGATGCTAATTTTCCAAATATGCAACATGATGTAGAGAGACTCATCTAGCAATCCTGTCCTTCTCTTCATACAAGTGCCTTTGAACTTGTATACTTGCTTGCAAGACTATAACTAGTCCAAGAGTAATCTCACCAAACAAATCTAATAGGCATACTTCATGCATTGGATATTGCCAAACAATAGGTGTGGTTTTCAAAGGTGATATGGTAATAGAATCTAGAAGATCATCATCAGATTGATCCGTTGATGCTACAAAGGCTCCACTCTAAGCTTGTTAGACCAACCTATCCATATGATACTATAACTCCTCATCAAAACTCCATAATGGTACATCCAAGATAGATGGAACATCTCCACTCATACTCCATATCCAAGTGATATCCTTTGGTAATGGGATTGGATTGGATTGGATTGGAGATTGCATGGGCATTCTCCTCAAGTAACTCACCAAGGCAAGTAACAAAACCATTTAATGTTGAGATTCATGCCATGGTTGTTGATTGTAGTAAGTCAAGATTACCACTGCTAAAATATACCAGTAGATGACATAAATGTCCATCACCTAATTGCCAACATGGCCTATAAGAAGTTATATCTTACCAATAGTCAATATTTAAACCCATTGGAGTATAACATTGCTCCACCAACTATGTCATGATATTTGTAGCACCAAAGCTAGTTTGTTTGTATGTTGGAGTGATAGTCTTGATGGTTAGAGTTATATTAGTAGTTGCTTAAAGATTACTTAGTGGTGGCCAAATTTTGTGTTATAGTTAATAGTCACATTATGGGACCCACTATCACTTGGAATGTTTGCATAGTTAGATGTGCCATCAGTGGTACCGTTACGATTGGAGGTCTCAATTGAGCAAGGAGTATATCTTTAGTGTGTAATCTTAGAGAACTCACTTCTCTAATGTTGAACCTTTGAGTTCCTAGTTATGGTTGATAGAGGTTGGCAAGTGTCACTTGAAGTACCTTAGCTAGAGTAGGTGTGGCTTGATTGTAATAAATGCAAAGATCAAATTTATAGAGTAATTCTATAGAGTAGAAGCCATAGTGGTGATGCCACTATGGCTACTACTCTATTACTCTATCATTGTTATGCAACAATAAATTGAACGCTATACTTGGTAGTTGGAAGAAAGAGACCATCAATACTAAGAGCATGTAGAGAGAGATCAATTTTGAGAAGGAGAAGAGCAAATCTAATTTCCAAAGCCCAAGTAATTGAAGGAAAGTATCTCTTGGGTGCAATGGAGAATTTTGTGTTTGATTGAAAATATTATTTTGAAGTTATAAATCAATTCTTGTTGCTTCAAGCCAATTGGATGGAGTGGCAAAACTATAGTGGCAATTCCAAGTAGAGCAAGCTAAATGGCAATTTATTATGCCAATCTCAACATGAGACAAATTCAAGAATACAATAATTGGGAGATTCCAAGCTATAAATGCTACACAAGCCACACAAAATAGATTAGCACAATTGAAGCAAATTATTTCTATGGGAAACATCATCATTCAATTACAAAATACCATAATGCAAATGATATACTAGAAAGTGAAGTTATGGATCAATTTTTGAGAGGCTTGAAGTCATGCACCAAATTGGAAGTAACCATGCAAGAACCCAAATAATTGGAGGAAGCCATGTAGTTGATTGAGTGCTTTGATTCCTTTGTTGCCACAACTTGGTCTTGATCTCAACCTTCATTAAACCCACCACCACACTACACAAAGGTATAGAATCCATCACCAATGGAGATTGATGTTGTCCAATGGAGTAAAATTTGGCACTTTAGATATAGAGAGATTATGAAAAAATGATGATTGCTTTTATTATCATGAAATAGGGCATTGCATTGCTGAATGTCTATTCAAGAATGGACTTCCTAAAAGAATTGCCTAAATGGAGTTCATGGAGTATGATTATTATGATGATGAAAGAAACAAAGAATTCCAATAGGAAATAATCAAGCTACCTACCAAGAACTTGGTTAGTTCCAATAACATTGGATGCTTGACCCATGCAAGGTTGCTTCACTTGCAAGGTATAATATTTGATCATGGTTGTAGGATTTGGTTGATTTTGGAAGTTTATAGAATTGCATGTCCATGCAATTAACAAAGAAATTAGGTAATCATATTAAACTAATAATTGGAAGGAGATTGATGATGGTAGATGGTAGATGGTAGATGGTAGAAAAGGTTTTCCCTTCCGTACCTCACATTCTATTATATTCAAGATTGGCAATGAGTATTTGGAGTGTACAAGGTTTGTAATAGAACCTCTACACTATGTTTATTCTAGGGTCTACATTGGCTTAAATGTCATAAGGTTCAATTTGATTGGACCCAATGACAAATTCAAGTACAATCCCAAGATAAGAATTACCAATGAGGTTGTCTAGCACCTTTGAATAAAATAACTAAGTATAGTTAGTCCCAAAATAGGAAGTTTTTTAGTAAAGTAACTATAGAGCAAGCTTTAGAGGAGATATTCCTATTTTTATGATGTGATTCAAGCAAATTGTGCATAGAGAATTTGATCAAGGTCAAAAGCCTCATTACGCAATGATTGATTGGATAATTAAAGAGTTTGCAGATGTGGTTTTGGATGATCTACCAAAGAAGTTACGTTCAGATCCCCTTCAAAATTGAGTTTTGCCAAGAACTACTCTAGTCAATAGACCAATCTATTAGCTCTCACCAAAGGAGTTGGAAGAGCTTCAAAAAATACTTATGGGGTTGTTGGAGAGGGATCTCATATAACATAGTACATCCTCTTGGAGAGCATTAGTACTATTTGTCCCAAAGAAGGATGGAGGACTTTGCTTTTTTATTGACTATCATGGTCTCAATAAACAAACTATGAAGAATGCATAACCTTTGCCTCAAATTGATGACTTTCTAAATCAAATGAGCAGAGCAAAATATTTTTCCAAGTTGGATCTTTGAAGTGGCTATTGGTAGATTCTCATTGACGGGGAAGATGTGTAGAAGATTACCGTTTGCACAAGGTATGGGCATTTGAATAAAGGGATCTACCTTTTGGGCTTACTAATGCTCTTATGATCTTCATGGATAAGATGCATTGAGTATTAGATAGACTCTTGGACTTTTGAGTAGTGGTGTTCTTAGATGATGATTTGATCCATAGCAAGATGGAGGTAGAACACATGAATCATATACACAAAATCCTAAGACAATTAAATCAATAAAAGTTTTACTGCAAGAAGTGAAAGTGTGCTTTTTAGTAGCACAAAACTACCTTCTTGGGTCATAAGATGTCATTGGAAGGGATTAAGATGGAAGAAAAGAAAATCAAGGCTATTATTGATTGGCCTCCTCTAAAGGATGCCAAAAAAGTGTGGGCATTTAATAAACTGGCAATTTTTATAGACAGTTCATACATAACTATGCTTATTTTATTGCACCATTGACCGCTCTCTTAAAGAAGGCCTCAAGCTTTTAGTGGACCACCAAACAAAAAGAACCATTCAATAAATTGAAGCATATGGTGTCTTCACAACCCATCATTCAACCATATTATCCTCAACTACCTTGTGTGGTTGATTTTGATGCTTTCAACTTTACCTTTGGAGCAATGTTGTAACAAGAATTTCTAAATGGAGTACATCTCATTGCCTTTATGTAATATCAACTAAAAACCATAAAAAGGAATTACTTTGCTTGGGATCAAGAACAAATAGTAATGATATATTCTTCCAAGGTATGGAGGCATTATCTCTTGGAGAAACAAATGATCATGCAAATTGATCACAAACCTTTGTTACAAACATTACATTTGGAGCACATGAAAAGTTTACATCATCAATGGGAGGAATAGCTGCAATTATTTAACATCAAGCTTGAGTATAAGCTAGGAAAATTCCATTTCATCCCCAATCCCATAACACAACAACTAGATTCAAAGATTTCTCTTGAATCTTTCATCATGGTGGCAAAAAAAACTCTGTCAATCAACTTGAAGGTCCAAATCAAGTTTAGAACCACTTTACAACAAGATTCCTTCTTTTTGTTGGTACAAGATTATCATGCAGTACATGTTAAGGAGTATTAGACCTTTTTACTCAAAGATAGACTTCTATGTTACGAGTACTACATCTATGTCCCAACTTCAGGTGATCTATGCTTGGCACAATTTCAAGAGGCGCATGACTTACCAATTGTAGGATACATGGGGGTAGACCTTGAGTACTCTACAATAAAAATTATGGTAGCCAAACATGGCATGTGAAGTTCAAGACTTTGTTTGATCTTGTGAGATTTGCCAACACAAAAAAGCTAGCAACCAAAAACCAAGTGGACTACTCTAACCATTTCCCATCCTATGTGCTTGATGGGAACATGTGAGCTTAGATCTCATCACATCCTTACCAAGAACTGTGAGCCGGCCTGTCTTTCACTTAGGATGAACCTTTGATGGTTATTATGGTAGCGCACCATGGACTAAGAAGGCAAGGAACCCCAACTCCATCATACTCTTCCAAGGCTAACACTCCAAGACTCAAGACATTGCTTACTAGAGAACTCAATGAGAGAGAGATAGTTGCAAATGAAAGGATGATGAGTACCCCCTCATCCCTTGTTTATATACTTTGTGAAATAGTTATGTACCAAAGTTATTAATTACTAAATAACTCAAGTTACTAGGCTAAAAGTCAAGTAAAGTCAAAAAGTAGAAAGGAATATCTATTCACATGGGCATATTCTCCTAAGCATACGATCTTATCTTGACTCAACCACTAAGTCAAGGATTCCTTCACATAGGCTATCCTTGGACTATAAAAGAATCCAAAACAAAAAGGCTTGCGGGCCCAAGAGTTCTCAACTATTTCCTCAAAGCCAAACACCTAGGAATAATACCAAGTCAACACACTAGAATCCAAAATAGTGGTGCTCATCTTTTCCACTTTCTCTAAAGTAAGGCCCCCTCTATCTTATCTATGACTAAATTTAGCTAATCATGACTAATGTAGAACCATCCTTTATCTCTATATAAATAATATCTCTCAAGTACTTCTAATAACAAGCTAAATATCACAATACCACACACATGCACAAATGGGTGTTACATTTACCCTTGGACTAAGTTTTCACTTTGTCCTCAAAGTGAAGGTCTCTCTACCTTCTATGGTACATCTTCAACTTATCATGGTTAATCCTATCAAAGTGTCTTCCTCCCAACTCCTTGAGATCATAGGTGTAATTGCCCCACACCTTCTCCATTATGAAAGGTCCAAAGTATTTAGGCAAAAAATTCTTTTGCACTCTCTTGAATTGAATAGAATCAAACAACATTACCCAATCACCTCCTTTGAAATGCTTCACCTTCTTCTTGCCTTGCCTCTTGTCATAGCTCTCCTTTTTTTTCCTTTGGGCTTGCTCCATTCCAAACCATAGCAACTGCTCTTGCCTCTTCCAACTCTATGAGTTGTTCCTTCCTTGACTTCTCTGCATCACCTCCTTGTGCTTTCTTCAATCTCCTATGAATGCTTTGGAAGGTAGGAAGATCCTTCAAAGTGAATAGGTAAGGTAGACTCAATATCATATACCAATTGAAATGGAGAATATCCGGTGGAAGTCTTCATGGTTGTCCTATACTCCCACAAAATTGCATGAATCCTCTTGTCCCAATGATGTTTAGCCCCCTCCATTTCTGCATCTTTGGCCAACATCATGCACAAGGTCTGATTGGTTCTCTCTGCCAAGCCATTGGAATTTAGCTTATAGGATGTAGTTACTCTATGTATGATAGAGAAATGTTGTAGTATGGCTGTAGTAATACTTCTTGTAAACTCTCCTCCTCTATCAGAAACCAACTCCAAAGGGCATCCAAACCTAATGATAATGTGTTCATAAAGAAATCTACCCACTTCATCTTCATTCTTGTCCCTCAATGGTCTAGCCTCAACCCACTTGGTAAGGTAATTAGTAACTACCACAATGTACCAATTGTTCTCAAAAGGTCCTAGCAATGGAATTGATCTAAGTGGTGGAGTGGATGTAGACTTTCTAGCAAAAGCTTGACAAACATGACAAGTTTTGCAATAATCAAGACAATCCTTGAAAATCCCTCTCCAATGGTAACCTGCATCTAGAATCTTGAAAGCAGTCACCTTTCTTGCAAAGTGTCTTCCACATACTAAACCTTCATGAAACTCCTTTATGAGTAGGATAGACTCTTCCTTACCCACTGCTCTTCAAAGTAGACCATCTACTCCTTGGTGAAAAAGAATATCCTCCACCATTGTGTAAGGTCTAGATCTTGCTGCAAGGGCATTCTTCTCCCTAGCATGCATCCCTTCTGGATAGTTACCTCTTGTCACAAAATCCACAATTTCTTTTTACTCCATTGGAACCTCTTGATTGACTGAGATTGTCATGAGCTCCTCATCTGGGAAGGAATCATCCACTGGCTCATCTCCATCATGATCATAGGCTCTAGATAACAAATCAACATTTGCATGTTTCTTTCCTGGCCTATCCTCAATGGTGTAGTCATACTCAGACAAGAGTATCATCCACCTTGCTAGTCTCCCTTCAACATTAGGCTTGTTGAAGATGTACTTCAAAGCCTTGTGATCCATGACAATGGTGGCTTTCCCTCCAATCAAGTAGTGTCTAAACTTCTTGAGACCAAAGATCACTGCCAACCCTTCTCTCTCCGTGACAGAGTAGTTCTTCTCTGCTTAAACCATCTGCCTACTAGCATAAGCTATTGGATGATCATGCCTATATTGGTCTAATTGACTAAGAGTGCATCCTATAGCTACATTAGAATCATTAGTGTAGAGGATGAAAGGCTTACTCCAATCAGGTTTAGCAAGAATTGGAACTACAACAAGGGATTGCTTGAGCTCCTCAAAAGCCTTGAGAGCCTTCTTGTCCTCCAAAATCACCATGTAATCTACACCCTTCTTCATGTAGATGGTCAATGCATAAGCCTTGTTGGAAAATGAAAAGATAAACCTCCTATAGTATCCAACCATCTCCAAGAATTGGTGTAACTTTGTCAAGCTTGAAAGGAATGGAAGGTCTAAGATTTTCCTCACCGTCTCAAGATCAACTGCTATTCCAACCTTGGAGATGATGTGCCCCAAAAGTAGACCTTCTTCACATCCAAAAATGCATTTCTCTGGGTTGAGTGATGCATTTGCCTCATCCAAGTGTTGCAAGACCTTGATTAGGTGCTCAAAGTGCTCCTCCTTGCTCCCATAGACACAAAAGTCATCAATGAAGTCTCTCACAAATATCCCAATGAAAGGTTCAAATACCTTGTTCATGAACCATTGGAATGTGGCTGGAGCATTGCAAAGCCCAAAAGGCATGACCTTGAAAGTGTAAGTTCCCCAAGGTATGGTGAATGTGGTGAGTTGTTGATGCTCTGGTGCAATCTTGATTTGGTTATATCTATTATAACTATCTCCAAAACTGTACCTCTCATGACTTGAAACCTCCTCCAAGATCTCATCAATGAATGGCAATGGGTAGTAGTCCTTCTTGGTAACAACATTGAGCTTCTTGTAATCCATACATACCCAAAGCTTGCCATTCTTTTTCTTCACAATGACAATTGGGGACACCCATTCTGAATTCTCTACCTCAAAGATAAATCCAGCCTCCTTGAGCTTATCAATCTCCTCCTTCACAACCAAAGATATTGGTGGGCTAATGCAACGTTGTTTTTGGCGGATTGGTCTTGCATATGACTCCACCTCTATCTTGTGCTCCTCCAAGGTGACTTCCTTCAAATCCTTGTAACTAAAAGCAAAAACATGGATGAACTTGCGAAAAATCTCCTCAAATCTCACTTCTCTTCCTTGGTAACATTTGGGCCATACTTGAGGGTAGCTAACCTTCTCTCTACCTCCTCAAGTGTCCATGGTGATTTATCTGGGTCCTTCAAAACCTCTGGCTTAGGTGCAAAATCCATAGCACACAAAGGATACACATCCGAATGAGATTCAAATTCATCCTCCTTTGTGGAAGTCTCCTCTTCCATGCTTGTGTCCACACCTAAAGCTCCTTCTTCAGTATCTGATTCCCAATAATCAGAAGATGGTGTATCTGAATGTGAAGTGTTGGTGGTGTTAGTCATAGGAATTGTGACTCTATGGTTTGATGGCCCAATCCTCAAGTACCCTTTGTGCCATTGATCAGTTGTGCGTGCTGCTCTCAACCATGGCATCCCAAGAAGTAAGTCATAGCTTGAATCCTCAAGACTTGGAAAGTCATGAGATTTTGAACTCCCATAACTGAAACTACTACTTTATCCATCACCCCTATTGGTCGAACTTGTTGCTTGTTTGCCATGCTCACCAAAAATGTTGAAGGTCTTGAGGGTATCATACCCAACTTCTTCATCAACTTTTCTAACATGGCATTCATTGCTGATCCTCCATCAACCAATGCATCCTTGATATTGTGACAATTCACTCTCACATCAATCTTGGAGGCATATTCACAAGCCTCCCATGGTGCTGGCTTGGCATCCACCACCCCATTGATACATGAGCTTTTGCCTTCTTCTTCCTCTTGCTCCTTGTAGAACTCAAACCACCTCTAAGCTCCTTTCTCAAGGTAGGGTTCAAAGCAATCAATTGACATACTGTGATATTAGCCTTGTGACTACCAACATCCTCCAACACATTGTAGTTCCATTGTTGCTTTTAGATCAAGAAGTCCTTCATCCCCAAATTCTTCCTTGGAGTCTTTGTTGTTGATGGTGTTGAGGTGCAAGTGCTCCTAGTAGACATAAGAGTATCCTTGCTTGGAGTAAATCCTTGAGAAGAGTGAACATCCTCTGCAAAATGAGCTCTCTTCTTCTCTTGTGCCAAAAGCTCCAAATTAAGACCCTTGGAGTTTGAGCACTCTCCCTTCTCATACTTGCTCTCAACCACATCTATGGATGCTATCCCCTCACCTTTCTTTGGATTAGGAGCCACTTGGGTTTTGCTACCTCCCTCTCCTTCTATTGCTCCCTCATAACTCCTTCCTCCATGGTAAGTGGAATTTGGGCAATTCCTTTGGATATGGCCTCTTCCTCCACAACCAAAACAATTTCTATCATTGAAATTTTTGGCTGGTTGGCCTCCTCTATATGGATAGTTTCCATAACTCCTAGACCCTCTCCCTACATTTTGATCCATCTCTCTCTTCTCCCATAGTTGCACCGCATTGATCTTGAGATCCGCAAGTTGTTCTATGATGGTTTGAAGTGGATCTTTTGGTGGAGGTGCCAAATTTGGAGCAACTACTTCTTATGGTGCAACCCTTGCCACCAAAGTATGAGAAGTTCCACCATACTTGTAGCCTTGAGGAGGATGTACAACCTCCTTCACCACGAAATCACTCTCATCTCCTTCCAAACTCTCCTCCATACGAATTGTGATCTTGATAGCTTCAACCTTGGAAGAATATTTCTCATATCTCACCTTGCTTCTAATTTGTGGTCTCAATCCTCCCACAAAATTCTTGGTGAGCATGGCCCCTATGCCAATCATAGTAGTCTTCACATCATCTCCACCCTTCCTCAATACTATGCAAAATCTAGACTCTAACTTTTCCACTCTTTCCACATAGACTCTCACTTTCTCTCCATCTCCTTGCTTGAGAAATGTAACCTCACTCATGAATCTCTCATAACTCTCATCAGAAAGAAATTTCTCAATGAGTGTTGAAGTCAAAGTCTCCCAAGACTCCTCTTCCCCATCTCTCCTCTCTCTCTTTTGGTATTCTGACTCATACCATGTAAGTGCTGTATCCTCAAAGAAATCTAGTAATAATGATGCCCACTCATTCTTCCCCCTCTCATTTTTTCCTATGCAAGCTCTCTTGAAGTCTCTCACAAAGGCCTCCACATCTTCTCCATCCTTGCCAAAGAAAACTGGAAGTTTTCTCATCTTAACTTCTCACTATCTTTCTTTCTCTCAAATATTTTTTTCTTTTCTCTCACTCCATAACTAATAGAGTATGTACATGACTAACACCATTTGAGAGTAATCCACCCTAGGGAACACAAAAGGCTCAGGTTTCTCCAAGATTTCTATAGCAACATCAAATCCTAGAGTGCATATTAATCGAACCCTCATGGATAGTTTATCCATAAGTTGAAAGATTATCTCCATCACTAATCTTGAGAACTAGCTGATAAAGGTGGTAGTATTTATGTAGCTGTACTAAGACTCTCTCCAAGATCCTTCACCAAAGTCTCCAAAAGTGATTTTACTCCACTACACTCATGTCTTTTTGGAAGTCCTTCAACTCCACAAACCTCACACAACTCCTTGGTCTTAGATCTTCTCCATCCCAATCTTGGTGAAGAAGGTCCAATATGCAAACCAAAGTCAAGTAAGCATCTCCTTTCCCTCAATCTTGTGCTCTCAAAGGTCAATGGACATGAACTTGCCTTCTGTCCCTTCTCTCCACATAGAAAGCACTTAGACTCACTCTTTCCTCCAAGTGGTGTAGGTTTTTGGATCCTCTCAACACTCTCTTCAAATTCTATTCTAAACTCTCTTTTCCTCAAATCCACCCCTAAAATCATCTCAAACCCTTGGGGAACCTTTCATAGTCTCAATTTCTACTCATGGTGACTCTCCATGTTCCCAAGATGAATCTAAACACTCAAACATGCTTTTTGTTGCTCTCAAACTCCTCATGCATGAGATCTCCACGTTGCAGAATTGACACTTCCTCACAATTTCACTCAGATCTCTCAACTTGTATATGACAATCCTTTGAAATTTTTCACACATGATCAAAACTTCAGGGTGTCCTCCCATGAAAAATTTTAGATCTTTTCATATAGCCATTTGTCCTAGAAACCTTTCTATTCAGCACACATATTTCAGATTTGGTCTGAAAACCACCCCCTTCACTTCAAAAACTCATAATTCCTTGCTCAAGAATGATCTCTCTCTAATTTTTGTATCAACAGGTAGGATATAACATACTGAATTTTCTTGGAGAGTTTCACAACAATCCACTGAAAATTAAAGAAGTGGAAGACTCTGTTACAATGTTCCAAAGAGCATGCAGTTGTAGGAGCAATTTACCCTATCAACTTTCAAAAGTTCTAGCCTAATGCGCATAATAGCTCTCACAATAATTCAAAGTGTGATAATTAAAATATAACCCAAGGTATCATGTCTAGAAATTTCAAGTTCAGATCTCAAACTTGAGATTTTGCCCAAAATCACCTTAATCTCCAAAATCTGCAATCCACCTCACACAATCTCTCCAAATCCTCTCATGTGTACAAGATGTACAAAATCACTTCAAAGACATCATAATAAACTACAGGGTATACAAATAGATCTTGGTTCTCTAACATAAGTTCAGCACTCTCTTCTCCTAATGTTCTCTCCAAGTGAGCTCTCATAGACTCCTTCTGCCTAATGTAGAATGGAACACGGAACATTATCTTACCTTCTAGAGAGGTCCCGACAACAATACCAAAAATGTGAGCCGGCCTGACTCTCACTCAAGATGAACCTCTGATGGCTATTATGGTAGCGCACCATGGACTAAGAAGGCAAGGAACTACAACTCCATCATACTCCTCCAAGGCTAACACTCCAAGACTTAAGACATTGCTTACTAAAGAACTCAATGATAGAGAGAGATAGTTGCAAATGAAAGGATGATGAGTACCTCCTCACCCCTTATTTATATACTCATGAAAAAGTTACGTACCAAAGTTATTAATTACTAAATAACTCAAGTTACTAGGCTAAAAGTCAAGTAAAGTCAAAAAGTAGAAAGGAATATCTATTCACATGGGCATATTCTCCTAAGTATGTGATATTATCTTGACTCAACCACTAAGTCAAGGATTCCTTCACATAGGCTATCCTTGGACTATAGAAGAATCCAAAACAAAAAAGCTTTTAGGCCCAAGAGTTCTCAACTATTTCCTTAAAGCCAAACACCTAGGAGTAATACCAAGTCAACACACTAGAATCCAAAATAGTGGTGCTCATCTTTTCCACTTTCTCTAAAGTAAGGCCCCCTCTATCTTAGCTATGACTAAATTTAGCTAATCATGACTAATGTAGAACCATCCTTTATCTCTATATAAATAATATCTCTCAAGTACTTCTAATACCAAGCTAAATATCACAATACCACACACATGCATGTTAAAGAACAATGGGTGTTAAAGAACAAAATAAAGTATAAAATCATCATAATTTTTTGTTGACAAGCTTAGTAAGCAAATCCTTTTGGCACCAACCTTTGATATAGTGTATGTTCCAACATTGGCTTAGATCTACTTTAACAATATCTTCAAGCTACTCGGCACCAAGCTGGTTTTGTCTATGGCCTATCATCCTCAAATTGATCAACAAACCAAACATACAAATTGCACCTTGGAGGATATGCTTCATGCATTTGTTAACATTCACCATACCAACTGGGATCAAAGCCTTGCGGTTGTTGAGTTTACCTATAATAACTCCAAGCATGCAAACATCAAATTCTCTCTTTTCTTCTTTAATTTTGGCCAAGATCCACTTGTTCTAGATTCTCTTCTTGCTCTTCCATCATCTCACATTATTCATACTTCCACCTTCTTGTCCACAATATCTCACTCCTTACGTCAAGCCAAATTGCATCTCCTTATTGCTCAAAATTGTCAAAAGTAATACACTTATCAATGTTATCATGATCTCACCTTTCAACTAGGTGATAAGATCATGCTTTCTTTTAGTGACCTACCTTTCCTACTTGGTACCTATAATCTTCCAAGTATATCAGACCTCAAGAGAAACATATGAGAAGAAACACAAAGCTTCACACTCAATACTCCGATGCCCCAAAAGAGCACCTTGTCTTTATTATATAGTAAAGAAGATTCCCTCAAAGGAAGCTCCATCCTTGGATCAAATACATGGATTGGTGACATGGAAATGAGCTCTACTCTTAGATTAGTTGTATTCATGGGTGAGATGTTGGTTTTGGTCCTATTTGGTTGGTCAAACAAGCTTTGGGCAAAGAGAATCTTTATAGAATCTTCTTGTAAGAATCTCACAATCTCATGGGTGAGGTACTATTGGAAAGCTCTTGATGAGACAAACAAGGATAAGGAAGGCCAATTTTTTCTCTTTCTAGTGGAGAAATGACATATCTTCAAGGCCTAATTCATCCATTTAGGCCTCCAAAATTGGCTCTAAAGTTTTTAGACTATTTTTGGCTCCTACCCTATTAATAGGAGTACTCTTTTAGTGACAACTCTATCTGATCTATCCAGCCCATCATACCTAACATCCTCCTAGATGTTACTAAAGCTAATTTTAAAATTAAGATAATACATCTAACTATTGGTATTACAAACCTCTCTCCTTTTAAGATGCAATATCCTCATTGCAAAGTTGTTGCTAAAAAAATCACTAGCATTGATGCATTATTCAAGTTGGCTATTGGCTCCCATGTTGCCTCATATAGTGAGTACCCGTTCCAATGTACAAGATATTCCACACATGGATGGCAAGTACCACTGATGCATTTTTGGAGAATGCATTTGACTTTAGATTCCTTTGAGTCATCAATGAGTGTTAAGCAAGGTCAAATTTCTTATATGAAAGAAAAATGGGATGGCCGGGATGCATATCGGCATAGTAAGGAAATATGGAAGACAAGATAGTCTTTATGTGTGGTAGTAGCTCAAGGTGATAGGCCACTATGCTGAATCAACAAAGGATGGGAAAAGACTCAATAAAACAAGATCTAAGCTTGCAAGGGCCAATTAGCATAAGGAGGTTGGTTGTTGTAATACCAATAGCTAAACACATGATCTAGAGATGAAATTTGGTTTAGTAACATTTGGGAGGATGTTATACATGATGGACTAAGTAGATCAGACAGAGGTATTACCAAAAGAGTACTTCTGCAAATAGATCAGAAACCGAAACATATTTGAAGACTTTAGAATCAATAGCTAGGCAAATGATCTAAAGATAGAATTTGGGTTGTGATATCTAGAAGGATGGTATAAATAATGGATGGACTAAGTAGATCAGGTAGGTATCACTAAAAGAGCACTTCTAATAATAGGGAAAAAACCAAAATATGCTTGAAAACTTTAGAGGCAATTTTAGAGGTCTAAACAGATGAATTAGGCCTAAAAAATGTGATGATTTCTCCCTCTTGATGGAGAAAATGTTGGCCTTCCTTCCTCCCTCCTTGGTTTGTCTCACCAAGAGCTTTCCAATGGTACTTCATCCATGTGATTTTGAGATTCATACAAGAAGATTCCCTAAAAGATTTCCTCTGGTCAAAGCCTGTTTGACCAACTTGATGGGATCAAGATCAAGATCAACATGTCACCCATCCAAGCAAGTAATCTAAGGGTTGAGCTCTCTAACAGGTCACCTATCCATGTACGGAATCCTATGGTGGAGCATACTTGGAGGAGATCCTCTTTGGCTATAGAATAAAGAGAAGTGCTCCCTTGGGGCACCAAAGTTTGGAGTGTGAAACCTATATTTTCTCTTGTGTGTTTCTTTGCTACCCTTGGAGCATTACAATGATATGAGAGTAAATATTTCAATCCAAGAGAGTGGAGCACCCCTCTTGGAAGAACATAGGCTACTGAGACTGAGTAATTTTGGGAACAAAAATCATGGAGCAATTGATATGTTAGGATAGTTTTAGAGAGAGGATGGGATGGAGGCTTCTAGAGGACAATTTTTTGCATCCCAATTTCCATTCTTGAATCCATTTCACATCAAGATCATGTACATCCAATGAGAACAAGTGAGAGTTTATCTTGTTTACCATTTTGGAGCAGAGTTCATGGACATAGTGATGAACTCACCAAACTTGATGATTCTACATGTGTTGATTTATGATAAGAGTGAGATTTGATAATCTACATTTTATTGTGATGGATCTGGATGTCTCAAATCCTCTCCCTTTCAACACTCAAGTAGAAATTTGTTACGTAGTCAGACCAAAAGTGATGTTTATGGATTTTGTAGTCAAGAATTTGGTGAGGAATATTATCAAAGAGTGATATCTTCCAAAGTCCCAATGGCAGTCCCAATAGTTTATGCACACTCTTGAGTGATCCTATTAACTCTCTATTAATGTAGGAAGGAGCGAGTAAACATCTGTGGGAACCATGGATCCATAGTTGCAAGAATTGATGTAAGGAATGCAAGGATGTTGAACTAGTTTTGAGAGATCAAGATGACCATGGAAGCATTACAAAATCAAGCACAAACCCTCAGGAATGATCAAACAATGCAGGAAGGAGAACCGTCTCAAAGCCAAGTACTTGCAATTGAAGTACTTGGAGAGGCATCTATGCCTATGAGATCATACTTGGCCAATAATGAAACCACATTGTTACTACGGATGAAGAAGACCTGTATTATCGACCCTACAAGGCACAACGTGTTATGGGAGTAGTGGAGAATTGGATCCCAAGAATGAATCGATACTTTTGATTGTTCTTGACAAAGATCACTAAGCATGCCATAGGCTTGTTTGCATGTGTGTACTTTACCGATAAAGCTCGCACATGGTACAATGCTTGGGAACAATCAATGTTGGCAGAAAGAAGAGAGGTCACTTGGACAACAATGCAAGGACTTTTGAAGAATTTCCAATCTGTAGATTCTATGCATATGGCAGGAATCCAACTATGGGGATTGAAACAAAAGAATAGTGTACAAGAGTACATGGAAGCATTTCTAGATCTACAAGTTGCAATAATCAACATGAGTCCAATAGAGGCTCTAGACAATTCCAAACAAGGGTTGAAGGACCAGATTCACCAAGAAGTCATGATACAAAATCCTCACACTATATTTGAAGCCATTGCTTGTGCTCAAAGAATAGCAAGGGTACTTGGAGGAGGTGAAGGAGTAGTTTTGTCTCAACATTATTGGGCAAACATGGCACACGTGGGTGGACCAACACCTATGGAATTAGGCAGCCTTTGGTTTTGAGATAGAGGAGCACGACCACTTCAAAGAGAGAGGAGACGGGTGGAAGAAGGGAGAGATGGAGTCCCACAAGGAAAAAGAACTCAAGGAGAACAACATCATTGCTAAAATTGTGGCCGTATTGAGCATATCTCCATCAATTGTTGTGTTCATCTCCCTAGAGGCCCTTGGTCTGCTTCCATATAGGCAATCTTTAAACAACATGGAGCAACACATGGAAGTGGATTCAAAAATCACCTTAAAAAGATGAAGATTGCTAGTAAAGGTACCTTGTGGCCTTATTGGCTCAATAGGGAAGTAGACAAGCAAGAAGAGTAAGAACATGAGTGCTCAAAGATCTAGAAAGGAAAACTCACAATTGATTGTTGTGAATGGGGTCCTAGAAGGCAATCAAGTGAGAGTATTGATAGATCTTGGAGCAACAGAGCATTTCTTATCTTGCTCTGTTGCAATAAAATTGGAGATGGTTCTAGAGAAAGATGAGAGCAAAGAAGTAGAGTTACCTAATGGGCAAATAGAAAAGATTGAGTCATTATCCAGAAGCATAACACTCTCTATAGGAGAATATCAAGAAGCAATTGAGTGGAAGATGATACAATACGCTTGTTATGATGCAATCTTAGGCATGCCTTGGATGGAGAAATACAACCCTAAGGCAGATTGGAGGAAGAAATTAATGAGCACCCACCAATGGATGATCATTGGGGTTAGAGAAAAAGTGCATAGGCAAAAATTGCCTCTCTATGTCACAAGAGCAACAACTATCTGGAAGATAGATAGATGTTTCATGGCTTTAATAAGAGAAGTCTAGAGTGCACAACTCAATGGAAAAATTCTTGAGAAATTGAAAGTTGTAGTAAATGAGTTTCAAGATGTCTTCCTAGATGATCTACCCTCAAGATTACCACCAAAAAGGAGAGTAGATCATAAATTGAGATACTTCCAGGGAAGAAACCTCCTTGTAAGGCCCCATATTGTCTATCACCTTAGGAGTTGGAGGAGTGTAAGGCTCAAATTGAGGATATGCTACAAAAGGGGTTTATCGACCCAACATATCACCATAGGGGGCTCTTGTCTTGTTTGTGAAGAAGAAGGATGGTACAATGCACATGTGCATTAACTCTCGAGGCCTCAATCAACAAATAGTGAAGAATAAATACCCTTTACCTCGCATGGACAACCTATTTGATCAACTCAATGGAGTAAGACAATTCACCAAATTGGACTTGCAAAGTTATTCCAATCAAATCCGGATTGTAGAGGAAGATGTATACAAAACTGTGTTTCAAACCAAGTATGGTCACTTTGAGTACCTTGTGATGCCATTCGGCCTCACCAATACACCTACCACTTTCATGAGTATGATGAATGACATATTTTGACCATATTTGGATAAGTATGTTATTGTTTTCCTAGATGACATCTTAGTATATAGTAAGACAATGATAGAACACAAACAACATCTACAAGAAGTCCTCCAGATTCTATGATAGAATCACTTGTACACCAAAATCTCAAATTGCAAGTTTGGCAAGTCTGAAGTAGACTACTTGGGGCATAGAGTAAGTGCAAGGGGGTATCTAAGTATTAACAGATAAAATAGAGGTCATTCAAAAATGGAACACTCCAAAAGATTAGACATAACTCAAGAGCTTCTTACGGTTAACAAGGTTCTATTGTCGGTTTGTCAAGGACTTCTCTAAGGTGACATAGACTTTAACAACACTACTTGGCAAGGAGAAGAAGTGGACATGGGGAACTACACAAGAGTTAGCCTTTCAAGAATTGAAAGACTCCTTGCTACATGCACCAATCTTGAAATGGTATGACCCAAAATGTCCAATCAAATTGGCTATCAATGCATCAAACGTAGCATTAGGGGTAGTCATACAATAAGAGTGGCATGATGGGTGGTATCTAATTGCATACTTCTCTCAAAAGCTATTACTAGTAGAATGCAACTATCACACCAAAGGGAGAGAAGAGCTAGCCATTATCATTGCAACCAAGCATTGGAAACACTATCTTGGTAAGAATGCATTTGTAGTAGAGATAGACCATAAACCTCTAGTCTACCTCAAGACACAGAAAGATCTATCTCATTGCCAAATTTGGTGGGCAGAGTGGTGACAACAATTCAACATGACAATCACCTATGTGGAAAGCAAGAAGCAACTTGTAGATGCATTCACCAAAATGCCGATGGCAAACAATTTGGTGGCAGAGGTCAAGATGAACCTTGAATTATGGCCAAAGATTCTAACTACTACAAAAATAGATCCACAAATTGTAGGAGCTCAATCATCCAAAGGCATCACCAACAACCAAGGACTCATTTTTTATGATGGTAAATTATGAATCCCAAATGCCCCAAAATTATGCACCACCATCTTAGCAAAATGTCATGATTTTGCCATTGTAGGCCATGTCGAGCTGGACAAGACCTTGGATGCAGTCCAACACCATTACTATTGGTCCAAGATAGCAATGATATGATGGAATATGTTTGGAGTTGCTTACTTTGTCAACAAAATAAAGCCTCTAATTAAGCTCCTATAGGACTCTTGCAACACCTCCCTACTCCTACACAACATTGGGAACATGTGAGTATGGATCTAGTCTGTGAATTGCCTAAGACCACCTCAAGGTTTGACTCCATTGTAGTATTTGTTGACCGACTCAACAAAATGATTCATGTACGCCCTACCACCAAGGATGTGTCAATGCCACAACTAGCTTAATTGTACTTAGATATGGACTTCTCTCACCATGGCTTGTCCCAAGTGCTCATCACCAATAGAGGCACTCAATTTACTAGTCTATTTTGGAGAACACTTTTTAGTTTCTTCAAAACCAAATTGGCAATGTCCATGACTTACCATCCATAGACCAATGGCCAAATAGTGTAGGCTAATTGCATTATTGAAGATATGCTTTGAGGCTTCACCTTAGATGAGCAAGAGAGGTGGGACACTTTACTTCCATTGGTGGAATTTGCCTACAACAACCTAGTAAATGCCTCCACCCAAGTCACACCATTCTTCCTCATGTATGGCAAGCATTCTTTCATACCTTTGAGCTTGATGAAGATTTGTTTGGTGACTACCAAGGTTGATGCTATCAACTCTTTTGTTTCAAGAATCCAACAAGGCATGAAGAATACCAAAAATAGGTTGCTGATTGCCAAAATTTGACAAAAGCAGTATGGCAATGCACACCATAGGCACATGGAGTTCAAGGTGGGAGATAAGATTTAGCTGTCAACAACCAACATTAGTTGGCCTTTGCAAGCTCAAACCTCGCTTTATTGGGCCTTTTCCCATTCTTTGTCAAATCGATGTTGTGGCCATCACTTAAAGCTACCACTACACATGAAGATCCATCTAGTGTTCCATGTCTCCTTCCTATGCAGATATGTGCCCCGATCAGGCCAGTGTCCCTCCATATAAGACATTTGACCTTGCACAACTTTCATTGATGGCATGGAGGAATACAAAGTTGAATGCATTCTCCAAAAATGCATCCATGGGACTCATCACCCGTGTGTGGAATATCTCATACAATGGAAAGTTTACCCACTATATGAGGCAACATGAGAGCCAACAGCAAACTTAACCCACGCACCAGTGTTAGTCAAACCTTTTGAGCAACAACTTTGTAAGAGGACGTTGTGTCTTCAGAGGAGTGTAGTTTATAATACCAATAGCTAGACACATGACCCAGAGATGAAATTTGGTTTGGTAACATCTGGGAGGATGTTATACATGATGGACTAAGTAGATCAGACAGATGTATCACCAAAAGAGTACTTCTACTAATAGGCTAGAAACCAAAACATACTTGAAGACTTTAGAACCAAAAGCTAGACATATGATCTAAAGGTAGAATTTGGGTTGATGACATCTAGAAGTATGGTTCACCTAATGGACAAAGTAGATCAGGTAGAGGTATCACCAAAAGAGCACTTCTACTAATAGAGAAAAAACCAAAATAGGCTTGAAAACTTCAAAGGCAATTTTGGAGGTGTCGTATTGTGAGCCGGCCTGTCTCTCACTCAGGATGAACCTCTGATGGCTATTATGGTAGAGCACCATGGACTAAGAAGGCAAGGAACCCAAACTCCATCATACTCCTCCAAGGCTAACACTCCAAGACTCAAGACATTGCTCACTAGAGAACTCAATGAGAGAGATAGTTGCAAATGAAAGGATGATGAGTACCTCCTCACCCCTTGTTTATATACTTGTGAAATAGTTATGTACCAAAGTTACTAATTACCATAGTAACTCAAGTTACTAGACTAAAAGTCAAGTAAAGTCAAAAAGTAGAAAGGAATATCCATTCACATGGGCATATTCCCCTAAGCATGTGGTCTTATCTTGACCCAACCACTAAGTCAAGGATTCCTTCACATGGGCTATCCTTGGACTAAAGAAGAATCCAAAACAAAAAGGCTTGCGGGCCCAAGAGTTCTCAACTCTTTCCTCAAAGCCAAACACCTAGGAATAATACCAAGTCAACACACTAAAATCCAAAATAGTGGTGCTCATCTTTTCTACTTCCTCTAAAGTAAGGTCCCATCTATCTTAGCTATGACTAACTTTAGCTAACCATGACTAATATAGAACCATCCTTTATCTCTATATAAATAATATCTCTTAAGTACTTGTAATACCAAGCTAAATATCACAATACCACACACATGCACAAATGGGTGTTACAGTATGTATATACATCGCTACACAACATACATCATTATGAACATTATACACTATAGAATCACAACTCACACATAAGTCATACATAAACTCTAAAGCGCCACAATAATCAGATCATTTACAACTCAAATCAATCAAACTCAGATCAATACTTGATTTGATCCTCAACAACTTGCCAATGACAGGGCACTAATTATAGTCAAGCCATACCCACTCTAGCTAAGAGACTCTAGGTGACATTTGCAAACTTTCTGTCCACTCTAGCTAGGAACTCGAAGGCTCAACATCAGAGAAGTGAGCTCTCTAAATCTGCACTTCCAAGGTATACTCCTGATTTTGAACTAGGTCTCATCCCAACGGTCCCGCTGATGGCACACCCAATGGTGCAAGCGACGGTGGGCCCTACCATGAAGTCAGTACCCTAAACACAAAATCTGACTAGTGGAAAGTAGTCTATGAGTAACTACCAAAATGCCTCTAACTACTATGACTAGAACTCCAATGTCCAAGCAATCTAGATGCGACACTACAAATGACATGACAATTATCATGTATATATACATTGCTACACAATATATATCACTGTCAACATCATACACTATAGAAGCACAACTCACACACAAGTCATACATAAACTCTAAAGTGCCACAATTGCCCCTCTAGTTGGCGGTTAGGTCCCTCTTACTCCAAATAGCCATCTACTCCAAGTATATGGTATACCCTATGATGGGCAAAGATTAGGAAGCCGGGTGCTATGGAGCCCCATTGTTAGTTGCTTGTCTGCAATCTATACCATATAAAGAATGAACTAGGTATAGGTCAAGTACATCTAGGACATAACCATTGTCCTTGAGGTATCATTGTGAGGGGAGGAGTCATACATACCATATGCCATCCTCTTGAATAGCTATCACACACTAACATAGTAGAAACTCTACTAGAAGAGCCATATAACATACACCTCAAGCCTGCACGTACAAGTGCCAAGCTTGGGTCCATAGTACCATCAATGTTTGGGAGGTGGCATTGCGCACAATTGCACACATGATCCTTCCAAACAACACCATCACATCCTTCTAACACAAGGACTCTAGATGGAAACACCTCACGCACTTTCAAGATAGTGCGGCCTGTCAAAATATCAAGTGTCATTGGTGCTATCTATTGTAGATATACATAGTCACCTAGATGAAATTGATGGATCAAGGGTCTAACACCTCCTCCTCAAATAGTAGCATAACGTAAGGTATCCCTATGCTAAGCAATTGCCAAGTTTTCAAAGGCCATCGGCATCACTCTCTGAAAGATCTTTGCCCGTTGAGAACATGCATTCACCCATACATCTAGATCATCCAAGTCCAAGACTACAATAGCATCTCGATGAATGGCAATAAGTAAATCTAGATTTTTTCCATAGAGTAGAAAGTAAGGAGAGAAGGATGCTAAGGAGGCTTGCCGGCTGAACCAATAGCCCATGGCCAACCAAGGTAATTAGAGATCCCAATCTCCCAAGTGGCCTCTCTGCAAACCATACTTTTGCAATCCTCTCTTCACCATCTGAACCACTCTCTTTGTTAAGCCATTTGCCTTAGGGTGATCTTAGGATGTAGTACAATGATCAATCAAAGCCTTGTCACACAAGACCTAAAACTCCCCCAAGAACTTTGTACCCTGATCAGTCAAAAACTCAATTGGTGCACCAAAATGACTAAGAACTTGATCAAGGAATGAGTAAGCCGTCCTTCACTGGACTTGTCAGGAAGTGCCACCAACTCAATCCACTTGGAGAAGTGCTCCACCATCACCAAAACATACCGTTGAGGTCTCATAGTCAATGGTAAAAGTCCGGCAAAGTCCAAACTCTAGCGGTAACCCAATCCCATGATAGGTAATGGGTGTAATTGGTGTAGGAGCATTGAATGATGCTCTAACTTGGTCACAAACCACACATATGGCAACAAACTGCTGTACCTTGGTCTGCAATGCCACCAATAGTGACTCTGGAGTAAGCTATATGTACGCTTTACTCCAAAATGTCCTAGCTCCTCATGAGCATGACAGACCAACTGTAGTCTCTAAGATGGAAATGGTACTACTCTCACTTTACCATCCTCCCATACATGCAAAAGGTGTCTACCTTCCAATCTGAACCGTCTGGCTTGCTGAAGAACATGATTTCTCCTTGGCCCAAACTATACCACCCACAACACCAATGCAAAGATAGTCCATCACTAAGATGTCCCCATGAATGTCTTGCTGAACTATACCAATCTCTTCACACTAGATCTATGACCTCAATAACTCCTCTTGTATGCGCTGAGAGAGATACCACCAAAGCCTCAAAAAATATACACAAAAATTCCGATGCATGCCACCTTAGCACCATCTCCTCATCTGTCTCACCATGCCAACATGCTCTAGTCTGATCTTGCTGGTTGGGACATGGGTTTCTACTCAACCCATCTGCATCACGGTTCAACACTCCAGGTCTATGAACAATTGTGAAATCATACTCTTATAAAATAAAAGCCCATCATGCAAGCTTCCTTGAAACCTTGTCGGACTCTATCAACTACTTCAGCGGCTGATGATCAATGATGAGAGTGAAGGAGTTACCAAATAGATAACATTGGAAATATGCTACTGCCCAAATTGCTACCAAGCACTCTCCCTCATATGAACTATATTTCACCTCTGCTGAATTGTTGGAGCGACTAGCATAGGCAACCACAAACTCCTTCCCCTCATCATCATGCTGGGTGAGCACTACTCTAAGCCCCAACATACTCCAATCAGTATGAACATGAAATGGTCATCCCCCTAATTGGGCTCCTCAAAATAGGAGAAGATGTCAACCTCTCCTTGAGCTCTACAAAAGCTCTCTCTTGCTCATCTTCCCAACACTACTCTTGTACAAGTTTGGTCAGCTTTGTCAAGATGTTGGCAATGGCACTAAATCCTCTAACATAGCGGTGTCGGGGAAATTGTTGGCCTCAAGAGTGCACCGAGCACCTGGCTGCTTGTGCTTAGTTTGCCGTTATTGTAGTTGATTTAGAGTTTCTCGTAGACTATCATTCTCTTCCTATTCCTAGTGTGTTGGAAATCTCAACTCTGTAAAATTTTGGGTTTTCCTTTGTTTCTTGATGTTGGGCTTCTTGAGGGTTTGTGTTTGTCTTTGGCCTTTGCAGAACTGGCTAGTTCATGCAGGTTCTGCTACGGTTTCGGACCCGACGGTCCCTAGGAATGGCTGGGAATTTCACAAACAACAAATAGTATTCTATTTGGCTCAACCCGGCACCCAGACTACTGAACCAAACCATTCATATAGACGGAATGAGAGCTCCTAAAATGGAACTTCCTCGGTGCTAGTCACAGATCAAACTCACCATTTTCTCAGGATTTGTCATTCATAAAATTCCAGCTGCAAGGTTCACAAGTTTGGAAAAGCCAACCAACTCCAGTTCATACAGTGTATGCACTAAATTATGACAAAAAATCATTTCAGCTAGTGCCTTCACATGCACTCTGTCCAATAACAGTAAAGACGACTCACCCTCCGGACTTCTTCCTTCACCTCCCAGCAGCACTCCCATCAATGCTTTCTCCTCTGAACACCCTCTGTCTCTCTCAAAAGTTCCTGCAAACTTCTCTCTTGCGACTCCTCTGGCATTTCCCGAAAACTGTCAGTCCTTCTCACTGTGAAAACTCAACTCCTGCCCAACCTTGCCAACTTCCCTCTCAAAATCCTCTGCAACTTTCTCTCTTGAAACTCCTCTCCTCATTTCCCAAAACTGGCAACTTTTCTCACTTTTGATATTTCTCCATCGCTTCCCTACTGTCTTCTCCCGAAATCCTCTGCACTTTCCCGAAACTGGCAGCTGTTCTCACTTTCGATAATTCTCCATCACTTCCCTACTGTCTTCTCTTGAAATCCTCTGCACTTTTGCAAAACTCTTCTCCTCATTTCCCAAAACTGGCAGCTCTTCTCACTTTCAATATTTCTCCATCACTTCCCTACTGTCTTCTCTCAAAAATCCTCTGCACTTTCTCAAAAACCCTACTGTTCTTTTCTTGAAATCCTCTGCACTTTCCCAAAACTCTTCTCCTCATTTCTCGAAACTGGCAGCTCTTCTCACTTTCAATATTTCTCCATCACTTCCCTACTGTCTTCTCTCAAAAATCCTCTGCACTTTCCTGAAAACCCTATTGTTCTTTTCTCAAAAATCCTCTGCACTTTCCCAAAAACGCTACTGTTCTTTTCTCGAAATCCTCTGCACTTTCCCGAAACTCTTCTCCTCATTTCACGAAACTGGCAGCTCTTCTCTCATTTGATATTTCTCCATCACTTCCCTACTGTCTTCTCTCGAAATCCTCTGCACTTTCCCAAAACTCTTCTCCTTATTTCCCGAAACTGGCAGCTCTTCTCTCATTTGATATTTCTCCATCACTTCCCTACTGTCTTCTCTCAAAAATCCTCTGCACTTTCCCAAAAACCCTACTGTTCTTTTCTCAAAATCCTCTGCACTTTCCCGAAACTCTTCTCCTCATTTCCCAAAATTGGCAGCTCTTCTCACTTTCGATATTTCTCCATCACTTCCCTACTGTCTTTTCTCGAAAATCCTCTGCACTTTCCCGAAAACCCTACTGTTCTTTTCTCAAAATCTTCTGCAACTTTCTCTCTCTGAAACTCCTCTCTGGATTTCCTGAAAACTGGCAGCCCTTCTCACCTTTCGATAATTCTCAATACTTCCCTACTGTCTTCTCTCAAAATCCTCTGCACTTTCCCGAAACTCTTCTCCTCATTTCCCAAAACTCCTATTGTCCTTTCTCGAAATATTCTGCAACTTCTCTCTCGATACTTCAATTCCCTTGTCTTCAAACTCCTTTTGATCTTTCCCTGTCACCCCAACCCCTCTTCCGATTCTTGTGTCCTTCCAACACTAACCCTTTGATCTATATCTTCCTCTTTCCCAAGAAAACCCTTTTTGATCCTCTATCCTTCCAAACCCTTTGACCTGTTCCTGTCACTCCAAAACCCTCTTCCGATTCTTGTGTCCTTCCAACTCTAACCCTCCAATCTATATCTTCCTCTTTCCCTGGAAAACCCTTTTCGATCCTCTATCCTTCCAAACCCTTTGACCTGTTCCTGTCACTCCAAAACCCTTTTGACCTCCTTGTCTCCTTGATTTTCCTTTTGTTTTCTGCTACCCAACTTTGCCTTCCATTCTTTCCCCGTTCCCCTTTCTCTGCCCACAATCTTCCTATTTTCCTTCCGCTCTCCCTCTTCCCTTTTGTCTTTTCCTTTCTTGATTCCTCAAACCCCTTTACATTTAGGAGTCCCCTCTTCTTGCTGCTCTGTTCTTTTTCCTTTCCCCTTGCAGAAGTGCTCGATACATCTCTATCATTCAACAAAGCCCTTCCAGATTTATCTATCTTCTCCTTTCCTTCCCCTCTCAAAAATTCCAGCTACCACTCCTTACCAAGCTCATCTGACATTTTTCCAAAAGCTCTCTGCTGTCCAGTTCTCATCTGTCCCGAATTTTCATACCCTGTCAGCATGTGCCCTCCCGCAAGACTTTCACTGAAAAAGAAAACCCTCTACTGTCCAGCCCTCCTCTTCTCGAAATCCTACAACCACTCCTTACCACTCTCATCTGGCTTTTTCCCGACGACAGCGGTAATAAAAGTTTGCCAACCCAAGGAATGCTTGCACTTTGCTCACATCCATAGGCCAAGGAATACGTGCAATAGCCTCCACCTTGGTCTGCTGAACACCAAGTCCTCCGGGGTAGGTAGTATGACCTAAATACTCAACTTGCTTGTGGAAGAACCTACACTTCCCAAGATGTCATTTGAGTCAACACCTCAAACACCTCAACCTCTCAAACACCTCCAATGATTGTCTCTTATGCTCCTCCACAATAGTGCTATAGACTAAAATGTCATCAATATACCACCGAGCAAAATCGAATCCAGCTAGGATCCTATCCATGACCCTTTGGAACTCAGTATGAGCATTCTTTAACCTAATTGGTAAGAACCTCCACTGATATAACACATCCTTGCCGTGATGATAAATAGCCCAAAATGCTATCTTGGACTTATCCTCCTCCTTGATCGGCAATTGATGATATCCCACTCAAAGATCCAAAGTACTGAAGACCTTTGCATGCCCAATTGCATCAAAAATCTCCTCTGGTGTAGGCATGGCATACCGATCATCCCTAGTTTGTCGATTGATAGGACGGTAATCTCCACACATTTGCTTATTTGTGTAGTTGCCATGCATATCCTTCTTGGCTGGTATCACTATATTTGATGCATACTCTCCATGTGAGATCTCTACCAACCCAGCCTCAAAAAGGTCTCTTTTCCAACTCTAAATCAATGTCCTCTCCATGTTACTATAGCGATAAAGACATTGGAAAACTGGTGTATTGCTAGTAAGCTCAATCCATATACCAAGTCCCTTTAGAGCACCATAATCCTTCATACTAAAAGCAAAATAACTTGTGTGACTCCTCAAGAACCTCCAAACCCTCCGTCTTTCCTCTCTAGTAAGCTTGGGTCCAAGATTTGGCTCCCAAGTATCCTTTGTAACTATCGTAGGAGTGGAAGACGTACTGACTGGCTGCTACACTAGGTCCTTGGGAGAAGTAGTATCATGCACTCGACCACTAGAGGTCCTAACCTTTGTGTGAAAAACTCTCTCCACTCCGGCTGCAAGCTCCACACGTCCTCTAGCTGCATCCCAAGTGGACCAAGGGTGTAATCCAAGTAGCAGACGCTCACCTGGATGGACTCCAAGTAAACCACTTTCCCTAGTAGTCACTATTGTGTCCCAAGAATACCATGTCCACTCAGTCCATTGTCCCTAGCATGTGCTTGAATCGTCTTGATAGGCACAAGGCTCACAAGTGTTCAAGTGGTGATGCCTATCAAGCACATCCTACGCTGCTCTACCAAACCAAGGCTCACAATCAAGGTCAAACAAGTGTTAGGTCAGTCCATAGCCTGACCTAACACTTGATGCATAGATGCCTTTGATACTGCTGGAATAGCGATAATACCAGTGCAAAAACCCATTGCCCGCTCTCTTTCGTCAGTGTTGGGCTCCACTAACTGTTGTAACTAAGAGTCCCAAACAAGTCAAGGTCCTCCCTCTCAAAAAGCATGAAAGCTTGGGAAACTCATGAGTGTAGGAAATGCGGCTCTAGGCTATCCAACTAGGTTCACTACTCCCATGAGGACCTATCAGCCACTACCACTATCCGAGACTGACATCCAACATCCAACATCCAAGATGTCATCAACAAAGATGTGGTCAAGTCGTTGAATCCCATCATATGCACGTTGTAAAACCTCTTTGGGTAAGAGGTTCATCCACCAAAGACAAAGACGATGAGCATGTGATCCCACTCTAGCGGTATCTAAAAATACAATAGGTCCCATCTAAGAATGGACTTGATGTGTACTCACCACCACTTTGGTGCGAGAATCACCCATCAAAGGAATATTTCCAAAAGGTAAGCTGGAGAAATGGATTGATGAACCTAGAGATGTCATAATATCCATAATATCTCCTAAAACACACCAAAACAAGGATCCTGAAGACCCAAACCTTGGCCAACATGTGTATGTCCCTGACATGGCCATCCAAAAATCACCAAGTGAATAGGCCCATGTCTCTCTAGATCATGCACTCCCAAGAAGGAAATGTCTATTGGTAAGGCCTTTTGGTAACCTTTGACTGCTGACATTAGTAATAACTCCGGATACCAATAGGCCAAGTGTGCCACATGATGTAGAGAGACTTGCCTAGTAGTCTTATCTCTCTCTACATACAAGGAGTTACGACATAGAGTTCGTGATGCTACATTGTTGCAGGCTACTTCACCTACTTTGGCAATGGTCTTTGGTTTGGTTGAGCGTATTGAGCTCAACATGGTGGAGGAGAGTGTGGTGACATTAGGATTTGGTAGTGAGACCTCATCCACAACTGTGACTTCTTTCTAGAGTGCAGAAGAGTGGTACCATGCCTAGTTGGTTTTTGAGGACAAGGTGGATAGCCTAGATCCTATGGAGCGAGTGGAGGGCCTAGTGGAGTTAGACCCTTACCTTCATTTTTGGGTCAACAACAATCAATGAGTAGTGGTGTTGCTTGTTGGACTTGTGGTGGACCTCAACATCGGAGAGAGTGTACTTAGGGTAGTGAACCTTGGGTGCATCACATCTAGCACAGAGTACCTCTATACTTGTATACCTGCCTATAATACCACAGCTACTTTGGTGCTAATCTCACCAAACAACTCTAATAAACATATTCTCTCTATTAGATACTACCAAGCAATGAGTGTGGTATCTAGAGGTGTCAAATTAATTGACTCTGGAGGCTCATCCTGACACTCATCTCCTAATGGTACGAAGGCTCCACTCCAAGCTTGTTGCACCAACTGATCTACATGTTGCTGCAATGCCTCCTCTGAACTTCATAATGGAACATCCAAGGTGGATGGAACAATCCCACTCGTATTCCAAATCCAAGTGATCTCCTTTGGTACTGGAGTATCCTCTATATGGGCGTTCCACTCCAACAAGTCACCAAGCCAAGTAACTATACCACTAAAAGCTAAAATTAATGCTGCCATGATCCCGGACTATAGTGAGCCAAGACTACTACTATTGAAGCATACTGGTAGGCGACATACTTGTCCTTCACCAGATTGCCAACCTGGTCTATAGGAGGCTATCTCCTCCCAATGGTCAATACTGAAACCCATGGGATATAACACTACTCCCCCAACTAGTACATCATATGACTTAGCTATTGTTGCAATAGCCTGAGCTCTCACCACCAAGCTATCAGTCGGATGACCAGGCTGAACCTGGACAACAAGCTCCCCATGTGTGATGTATTGTGTCAAACCACCACCTAAAGATATCTAGATCTAAAATGGACACCTCTTCACATTGGTCTTCTGTAACTCCAGACCAACTACTACAACCTTCCCCAACATAAGAGGCTACACACTAGAGTCTAACAAGTGTCTCTATGGTGTATAGACCTTCCCTAAAGGTCCCACCAAGCGGAAAATCCCCCTTTGGTTATCCAATAGGACAAAACTAAGTGTGAACAATGCTCTCTCAAAGGACGGTCTGTAACACTCATTTGTGCATGTGTGTGGTATTGTGATATTTAGCTTGGTATTACAAGTACTTAAGAGATATTATTTATATAGAGATAAAGGATGGTTCTATATTAATGATGGTTAGCTAAATTTAGTCATAGCTAAGATAGATGGGACCTTACTTTAGAGGAAGTAGAAAAGATGAGCACCACTATTTTGGATTTTAGTGTGTTGACTTGGTATTATTCCTAGGTGTTTGGCTTTGAGGAAAGAGTTGAGAATTCTTGGGCCCGCAAGCCTTTTTGTTTTGGATTCTTCTTTAGTCCAAGGATAGCCCATGTGAAGGAATCCTTGACTTAGTGGTTGGGTCAAGATAAGACCACATGCTTAGGGGAATATGCCCATGTGAATGGATATTCCTTTCTACTTTTTGACTTGACTTGACTTTTAGTCTAGTAACTTGAGTTACTCCGGTAATTAGTAACTTTGGTACGTAACTATTACACAAGTATATAAACAAGGGGTGAGGAGGTACTCATCATCCTTTCATTTGCAACTATCTCTCTCTCATTGAGTTCTCTAGTGAGCAATGTCTTGAGTCTTGGAGTGTTAGCCTTGGAGGAGTATGATGGAGTTTGGGTTCCTTGCATTCTTAGTCCATGGTGTGCTACCATTATAGCCATCAGAGGTTCATCCTGAGTGAGAGACAGGCCGGCTCACATTTTTGGTTCCGTTGCCGTGACCTCTCTAGAAGGCAAGATAATGTTCCGCGTCCAATTCTACATTAGGCAGAAGGAGGCTATGAGAGCTCACTTGGAGAGAACATTAGGAGAGGAGAGGGCTGAACTTATGTTAGAGAACCAAGATCCATTTGTATACCCTGTAGTTCATTATGATGTCTTTGAGGTGATTTTGTACATCTTGTACACATGAGAGGAATTGGAGAGATTGTGTGAGGTGGATTGCAGATTTTGGGGATTAAGGTGATTTTGGGCAAAATCTCAAGTTTGAGATCTGGACTTGAGATTTCTACACATGATAGCTTGGGTTATCTTTCAGTTAGCACACTTGAAATTATTGTGAGAGCTTTTATGCGCACAAGGCTAGAATTTTTGAAAGTTGATAGGGTAAAGTGCTCCCGCAACTGCATGCTCTCTGGAAAATTGTATAGAGTCCGCCATTTCTTTAATTTTCAGTGAATTGTCCTGAAAATTTCTAACAAAATTCAGTGCATTCTATCCTACTTGCTGCCACAAAAATTAGAGAGAGATCGTTCTTGTGCAGGGAGAAATGAGTTTTTGAATTGAGGGGGGTGGTTTTCAAACCAAATCTGAAATATGGGTGCTGAATAGAAAGGTGTCTAGGCCAATGGCTCGATGAAAAGATCTGAAATTTTGCAGGGAGGGATGCCCTAGAGTTGTTATCAAGTGTGAAAAATTTCAAAGGACTTTGACATATTGGTTGGGAGATTTTAGTGACATTGTGAGGAAGGGTCAATTCTGCAAAGTGGAGATCTCATGCATGAGAAGTTTGAGATCAACAAAAAACATGTTTGAGTGTTTAGATTTATCTTGGGAACATGGAGAGTCATCAAGAGTGGAAATTGAGATTATGCAAGGTTCCCCAAGGGTTTAAGGTGATTGTAGGGGTTGATTTGAGGAAAAGAGAGTTTACAATAGAATTTGAAGAGAATATTGAGAGGATCCAAAAACCTACACCACTTGGAGGAAAGAGTGAGTCTAAGTGCTTTCTATGTGGAGAGAAGGGACATAAGGCAAGTTCATGTCCATTGACCTTTGAGAGCAAGAGATTGAGGGAAAGGAGAGGCTTACTTGACTTGGGTTTGCATGTTGGACCTTCTTCACCAAGATTGGGAGGGAGAAGATCTAAGACCAAGGAGTTGTGTGAGGTTTGTAGAGTTGAAGGACTTCCAAAAGGACATGAGTGTAGTGGAGTAAAAGCACTTTTGGAAACTTTGGTGAAGGATCTTGGAGAGAGTCTAAGTATAGCTACAGAAATGCTACCACCTTCATCAGCTAGTTCTCAAGATTAGTGATGGAGATAATCTTTCAACTTATGGATAAACTATCCATGAGAGTTAGATTAATATGCACTCTAGGATTTGATGTTGCTATAGAAATCTTGGAGCAACCTGAAACTTTTGTTTTCTCTAGAGTGGATTATTCTCAGATGGTGTTAGTCATGTATATACTCTATTAGTAATAGAGTGAGAGAAAAGAAAAGAGAAAAAAAAATTTGAGAGAAAAGAAAGATAGTGAGGGGTTAAGATGGGAAAACTTCCAGTTTTCTTTGGCAAGGATGGAGAAGATGTGGAGGCCTTTGTGAGAGACTTCAAGAGAGCTTGCATAGGAAACAATGAGAGGAGGAAGAATGAGTGGGCCTCATTATTACCAGATTTCTTTGAGGATGCAGCACTTACATGGTATGAGTCAGAATACCAAAAGAGAGAGAGGAGAGAGGGGGAAGAGGAGTCTTGGGAGACTTTGACTTTAGCACTCATTGAGAACTTTCTTCCTGATGAGAGTTATGAGAGATTGATGAGTGAGGTTACATTTCTCAAGCAAGGAGATGGAGAGAAAGTGAGAGTCTATGTGGAAAGAGTGGAAAAGTTAGAGTCCAGATTTCGCATAGTGTTGAGGAAGGGTGGGGATGATGTGGAGACTACAATGATTGGCATAGGGGCCATGCTCACCAAGAATTTTGTGGGAGGATTGAGACCACAAATTAGAAGCAAGGTGAGATATGAGAAACCTTCTTCCAAGGTTGAAGCTATCAAGATCGCAATTCGTATGGAGGAGAGTTTGGAAGGGGATGAGAGTGATTTGGTGGTGAAGGAGGTTGTGCATCCTCCTCAAGGCTACAAGTATGGTGGAACTTCTGATACTTTGGTGACAAGGGTTGCACCACAAGTAGTAGTTGCTCCAGTTCTTGCACCTCCACCAAAAGATCCACTCCAAACCATCACAGAACAACTTGCGGATCTCAAGATCAATGTGGTGCAACTATGGGAGAAGAGAGAGGTGGATCAGAATGTAGGGAGAGGGCCTAGGAGTTATGGAAAATATCCATATAGAGGAGGCCAACCAGCCAACAATTTCAATGATAGAAATTGTTTTGGTTGTGGAGGAAGAGGCCATATCCAAAGGAATTGCCCAAATTCCACTTACCATGGAGGAAGGAGTTATGAGGGAGCCAATAGAGGGAAAGAGGGAGGTAGTGAAACCCAAGTGGCTCCTAATCCCAACAAAGGTAAGGGGATAGCATCCATAGATGTGGTTGAGAGAAAGTATGAGAAGGGAGAGTGCTCAAACTCCAAGGGTCTTAATTTGGAGCTTTTGGCACAAGAGAAGAAGAGAGCTCGTTTTGCAGAGGATGTTCACTCTTCTCAAGGATTTACTTGAAGCAAGGATAATCCTATGTCTACTAGGAGCACTTGCACCTCAACACCATCAATAACAAAGACTCCAAGGAAGAAGTTGGGGATGGAGGACTTCTTGATCTCAAAGCAACAATGGAACTACAATGTGTTGGAGGATGTTGGTAGTCACAAGGCTAACATCACAGTGGGCCAATTAATTGCTTTGAACCCTACCTTGAGAAAGGAGCTTAGAGGTGGTTTGAGTTCTACAAGGAGCAAGAAGAAGAAGAAGAAGGCAAAAGTTCCAGTATTAATGGGGGTGGTGGATGCCAAGCCAACACCATGGGAGGCTTGTGAATATACCTCCAAGATTGATGTGAGAGTGAATGGTCACAACATCAAGGATGCATTGGTTGATGGAGGATCAGCAATGAATGCCATGTCAGAAAGGTTGATGAAGAAGTTGGGTATGATACCCTCAAGAGCTTCAACATTTGTGGTGAGCATGGCAAACAAGCAACAAGTTAGACCAGTAGGGGTGATGGATAAAGTGGTAGTTTCAGTTATGGGAGTTCAAAATCTCATGACCTTCCAAGTCTTGAAGGATTCAAGTTATGACTTACTTCTTGGGAGGCCATGGTTGAGAGCAACACGCACAACTGATCGATGGCACAAAGGGTACTTGAGGATTGGGCCATCAAACCATAGAGTCACAGTTCCTATGACTAACACCACCAACACTTCACATTCAGATACACCATCTTCTGATTATTGGGAATCAGATTCTGAAGAAGGAGCTTCAGGTGTGGACACAAGCATGGAAGAGGAGACTTCCACAGAGGAGGATGAACCTGAATCTGATTCAGATGTCTATCCTTTGTGTGCTATGGATTTTGCACCTAAGCCAGAGGTTTTGAAAGACCCAGACAAATCACCATTGACACTTGAGGAGGTAGAGAGAAGGTTAGCTACCCTCAAGTATGGCCCAAATGTTACCAAGGAGGAGAAGGTGAGATTTGAGGAAATTTTCCACAAGTTCATCCATGTGTTTGCTTTTAGTTACAAGGATTTGAAGGAAGTCACCTTGGAGGGGCACAAGATAGAGGTGGAGTCACATGCAAGACCAATCCGCCAAAAGCAACGTCGCATTAGCCCACCAACATCTTTGGTTGTGAAGGAAGAGATTGATAAGCTCAAGGAGGCTGGATTTATCTTTGAGGTGGAGAATTCAGAATGGGTGTCTCCAATTGTCATTGTGAAGAAAAAGAATGGCAAGCTTCGTGTATGTGTGGATTACAAGAAGCTCAATGTTGATACCAAGAAGGACTACTACCCATTGCCATTCATTGATGAGATCTTGGAGGAGGTTGCAGGTCATGAGAGGTACAGTTTTGGAGATGGTTATAGTGGATATAACCAAATCAAGATTGCACCAGAGCATCAACAACTCACCACATTCACCACACCTTGGGGAACTTACACTTTCAAGGTCATGCCTTTTGGGCTTTGCAATGCTCCAGCCACATTCCAACGGTTCATGAACAAGGTATTTGAACCTTTCATTGGGAAATTTGTGAGAGATTTCATTGATGACTTTTGTGTCTATGGGAGCAAGGAGGAGCACTTTGAGCACCTAATCAAAGTCTTGCAATGCTTGGATGAGGCAAATGCATCACTCAACCCAGAGAAGTGCATTTTTGGATGTGAAGAAGGTCTACTTTTGGGGCACATCATCTCCAAGGATGGAATAGCAGTTGATCCTGAGAAGGTGAGGAAAATCTCAAACCTTCCATTCCCTTCAAGCTTGACAAAGTTACGCCAATTCTTGGGGATGGTTGGGTACTATAGGAGGTTCATCTTCTCATTTTCCAACAAGGCTTATGCATTGACCATCTACATGAAGAAGGGTGTAGATTACATGGTGATTTTGGAAGACAAGGAGGCTCTCAAAGCTTTTGAGGAGCTCAAGCAATCCCTTGTTGTAGCTCCAATTCTTGCTAAACCTGATTGGAGTAAACCTTTCATCCTCTACACTGATGCTTCTAATGTAGCTATAGGATGCACTCTTAGTCAATTAGACCAAGATGGGCATGATCATCCAATAGCTTATGCTAGTAGGCAGATGGTTTCAACAGAGAATAACTATTCTGTCATGGAGAGAGAAGGGTTGGCAGTGATCTTTGGTCTCAAGAAGTTTAGACACTACTTGATTGGAGGGAAAGCCACCATTGTCACGGATCACAAGGCTTTGAAGTACATCTTCAACAAGCCTAATGTTGAAGGGAGACTAGCAAGGTGGATGATACTCTTGTTTGAGTATGACTACACCATTGAAGATAGGCCAGGAAAGAAACATGCAAATGCTGATTTATTATCTAGAGCCTATGATCATGATGGAGATGAGCCAGTGGATGATTCCTTCCCGGATGAGGAGCTCATGACAATCTCAGTCACTCAAGAGGTTCCAATGGAGTACAAGGAGATTGTGGATTTTGTGACAAGAGGTAACTATCCAGAAGGGATGCATGCTAGGGAGAGGAAGGCCCTTGCAGCAAGATCTAGACCTTACACAATGGTGGAGGATATTCTTTTTCACCAAGGAGCAGATGGTCTACTTCGAAGAGTAGTGGGTAAGGAAGAGTCTATCCTACTCATAAAGGAGTTTCATGAAGGTTTAGTATATGGAGGACACTTTGCAGGAAAGGTGACTGCTTTCAAGATTCTAGATGCAGGTTACCATTGGAGAGGGAATTTCAAGGATTGTCTTGATTATTGCAAAACTGGTCATGTTTGTCAAGCTTTTGCTAGAAAGTCTACATCCACTCCACCACTTAGATCAATTCCATTGCTAGGACCTTTTGAGAAGTGGGGAATTGATTTTGTAGGACCTCTCAATAGAACCCCAAGGAACAATTGGTACATTGTGGTAGTTATTGATTACCTTACCGAGTGGGTTGAGGCTAGACCATTGAGGGACAAGAATGAAGATGAAGTGGGTAGATTTCTTTATGAGCGCATTATCACTAGGTTTGGATGCCCTTTGGAGTTGGTTTCTGATAGAGGAGGAGAGTTTACAGGAAGCATTACTACAGCCATGCTACGACATTTCTCTATCACACATAGAGTAACTACATCCTATAAGCCAAATTCCAATGGCTTAGCAGAGAGAACCAATCAGACCTTGTGCATGATGTTGGCCAAAGATGCAGAAATGGAGGGGGCTAAACATCATTGGGACAAGAGGATTCATGCAGTTTGTGGGAGTATAGGACAACCATGAAGACTTCCACCGGATATTCTCCATTCCAATTGGTGTATGGTATTGAGTCTACCTTACCTATTCACTTTGATCTTCCTACCTTCCAAAGCATTCATGGGAGATTGAAGAAAGCACAAGGAAGTGATGCAGAGAAGTCAAGGAAGGATCAACTCATGGAGTTGGAAGAGGCAAGAGCAGTTGCTATGGTTCGAGTGGAGCAAGCCCAAAGGAAACAAAAGGAGAGCTATGACAAGAGGCAAGGCAAGAAGAAGGTGGAGCCTTTCAAAGAAGGTGATTGGATAATGTTGTTTGATTCCATTCGATTCAAGAGAGTTTAAAAGAAGTTTTTGCCTAAGTACTTTGGACCTTTCATAGTAGAGAAGGTGTGGGGCAATTACACCTATGATCTCAAGGAGTTGGGAGGAAGACACTTTGATAGGATTAACCATGATAAGTTGAAGATGTACCATAGAAGGTAGAGAGACCTTCACTTTGAGGACAAAGTGAAAACTTAGTCCGGGGGTAAATGTAACACCCATTTGTGCATGTGTGTGGTATTGTGATATTTAGCTTGGTATTACAAGTACTTAAGAGATATTATTTATATAGAGATAAAGGATGGTTCTATATTAATGATGGTTAGCTAAATTTAGTCATAGCTAAGATAGATGGGACCTTACTTTAGAGGAAGTAGAAAAGATGAGCACCACTATTTTGGATTTTAGTGTGTTGACTTGGTATTATTCCTAGGTGTTTGGCTTTGAGGAAAGAGTTGAGAATTCTTGGGCCCGCAAGCCTTTTTGTTTTGGATTCTTCTTTAGTCCAAGGATAGCCCATGTGAAGGAATCCTTGACTTAGTGGTTGGGTCAAGATAAGACCACATGCTTAGGGGAATATGCCCATGTGAATGGATATTCCTTTCTACTTTTTGACTTGACTTGACTTTTAGTCTAGTAACTTGAGTTACTCCGGTAATTAGTAACTTTGGTACGTAACTATTTCACAAGTATATAAACAAGGGGTGAGGAGGTACTCATCATCCTTTCATTTGCAACTATCTCTCTCTCATTGAGTTCTCTAGTGAGCAATGTCTTGAGTCTTGGAGTGTTAGCCTTGGAGGAGTATGATGGAGTTTGGGTTCCTTGCCTTCTTAGTCCATGGTGCGCTACCATAATAGCCATTAGAGGTTCATCCTAAGTGAGAGACAGGCCGGCTCACAGGTCTAGCTGGCAACTCCTCCAGTCTAGCTGCTATTGCTTGCCATAAACCACTGGTTGTTGAACGGATCCCATGCTCCCCAACCAAGTCAGCTCCACTACCAACCACCTCTGCTCTAGCAGTAGGAACTGCATCATCCCTACTCTCACAAAGCATGGCAACCAACCGGGACATTGGGGCAAGGTCAACTCCCAATGTAAACATGTCATTCGCTAAAAACAAAGGGCACTGCATAATTAGTTGAGCCGCTCTCAACATTGTGCTAGACTCAGTCTGTGTAGGAGCAGGTGGCTGACTAGTAGGTAGTCCATCATGCACCCATCACCACCTACCACACCTGCATTGGGAGATCGAGGAGCCATGGATATCATCTGCAATGCCTTAGATAACATGAAAGACTGGAGAAGTCTGACTTGTCTCCCAACCTTTCCTCTTTGTGGGTCTAACTCCAATGATGCTCCTCTAGGCTTTGGAGCACGTACTACACTCCTAGTTACTACTACAAATGCATCCACTTGAGCTGCTCCGCACATGAAGTCCAAAGCATCTCTATCACCAACATATGAGGTGGAAGCCTCAGCACCCGAATCTGATCTCCTCTGAGCAATAGCAATACTAGCCAAATTTTTGCTCCAACTACTCAATCCGAGTAGCCATAGTTGTATCAGAAGTAAGGGCAGGTACCGCACTTCTACTAGGTGTAGATCCTCTATCATCACCTCTACCACCTTGTCTTTCATGAATTGGAGCTCCTCTTCTACCTGCCATAGCAGCCTAACTACTCTGTAACTCCGGGTGTACGTCAAAGCACCGGTCACTAGTGTGACCAAATCTGTGGCAATGCTCACACTGCCTCTATGATGGTTGTGATGCACCAGAGGTAGCAGGTCCGCTGCCCTGAGTACACTCTCTCCTACGGTGAGGTCCACCACAAGTCCAACAAGCAACACTACCACTCACTGGCTACTGTTGACCCAAAAATGAAGATAAGGGTTTAACTACAATAGGCCTTCCACTCGCTCCATAGAATCTAGGCTGTCCATCCTATCCTCAAAAACCAATTGGGCGTGGTGCACTCTATTGCACTCTAGAAGAAGTCACAACTATGGATGAGGTCTCCCTACCAAATCTAGATGTTACTACCTTCTCTTCCACTATGTTGAGCTCAATACACTCAGCCAAACCAAAGACCACTGCCAAAGTAGGCAAAGTAGCTTGTAAAAATGTAGCGTCATGAGCTCTATGTTGCAACTCCTTGTCTAGTATCCCATACAAAAATTGGATTGCCTGGGCCTCATTAACTCCTTGAGTGAAACTGATTAGCTACCTCATGCAAGTATATGCCTTGTGTAGGCTCTCTCCAGCCTTCCACTAGAACTCCTGCAAGCTCCTCAGTTTGTCAGTCCGTACTCCCTAGTAGTTCTACTTCAAACATTGGAAGAACTCCACCACCTCATGTAACGATACCTCCACTCGTGGTAGCACTATCTCTAGCTAGTGCACCTCCACAAGCTCCACACCAACACTACTCGAGCTAGAACTTGTGGGTACAATTGATCTACTCTTGGAAACCAAGCCTATGGTACCCACATTTTTCATTTTGGACGAGTTTAGAAGAAGAAGTGCCTTGTTGAAACTAGATTGAAACAAAATAGAGAAGAAATGAGTGGAAAATTGTGTTTTGATCAAGCTCAAGGAAGTACACTTCAAGTAAGAGGAAGAAGGGCTTGGATTGGATCAGACCTGAAGAAGCTTACTTCATGTCAAAGGAGGAAAAAACTCGGATCAGACCCCGAAGGAGGGCAGACACGAAGGAGGAAGGGAAGTTGTAGGTCAAGATTCTTGCATGGGCCATATCTTTGTGATGACAAGTCCAAATCACACGTGCTATATTTCGTTAGAAGCGTGTTGTTTAGGGCTTTCCATTGCCACCAAAATCGTAGAGTTTGGAGGTCTGTAGAAGAAGTAACAAGCATTTGAATTTTCAAAAGTAGATGTATAGAGTAATTTAATGTCTTCGGGTCAATGTGACTTCGAGTCTAAATACTTTACCTCAAGACAAATATGATTCAACCCAAGGAAGTTGGACCTCAGAGTGCAGTGAAGGTGACTTTGGGAATCTTGCTAGAGGTATTAAAGGAAGTAAGAGTAAGGAAAGAAGATAGTTAGGATACCCATGAGCTGTATAGTAGTGGTGAATAAACCTGAAGTGCAAGATCAGACTGTAAGTGTCTTTGGGTCAATTACATGAGTGATTAGGAGAAAGTGGGTTGCAGATTGAAGGCATAGATAGTATACCCATGCTTTTAATTATAATTCTTGATGATGACACAATAGAATTAGTAAAGGAATTGATAGTAGCTAGACTCGAAGTTGCAGAAGTAAGAGTGCAGGTGTCTTCGGATTTGACATTTGACATTTTAGAGAAGAGTGGGTCGGGAGATAGAGATTTAGAAGGATTACTTGTGATAGGAATTGTAGATCAGAGTGGAGAATTGTTAAATTTGGTAGAGGAATTAGGAGTTGTGAAACCCGAGGATAGAGCAGTAAGAAGTAAAGTTACTTTGGGATCGGGTTTGAAAGCCAAAGAAGAAGTAGACATCGGATCGGATTAGTAACAATTTTGAGATTTGAAGAGGCAGATATGAAGAGGTGCATTGTCATTTTGGATTTGCAAGTTTGTAGAGTTGTTAGGAAGAGGTACATTAGGAAGATAACTGTCGATTGCTTCACTATTTAAGAGTGGCATTCGTAGCCATATGTTATTCAATGCTCATTATTTTTGAGAATAGATAAAGCAAAGTGTTGTGAAGCATTGCTTGTCGCTTGAGCTTGATTCCAAGTATCAATATTGTGCTTGTGTTTGTGAGTGTGTGGAGAAATTCAAAGAGCAAGTCAGAGTGTTTGTTGGATGTTGGATTTTGCAACTTTGATCTTCATTCTGTGTGTTTGATCCTGAGTGAAGTGCAATCAAAGCAATGCCTTGACAAATCTGAGAGGAATTGTAATGTTGGTAGTATTCTGTATTTATGAGTGCAGTGCAAAGTTGATGTGAAGCAATTTAGATCTAGGAAGTTGTGCCTTTAGTGGAGGGGTGGAACACAATTCTAAGGCAAAGTCATTTTGCAGTGAGGTGCCATTTTTGGAAGAGCCTAAGTCATCATAATCAAGATTGTTTGGAAAGAATTGAAGGTGTTGTGATTGAGGAGTGTTAATCTGTGACAAGACTGCAAGTTAGTGCTTGTTACTCTCTTTTGGGTGTGGTTTCTACCTGAGAGACTAAAGAAGAACTCAAGAAGAATTGCAATTGTTACTTTGCTTTGTATTTGACCAATTCTAAATCGTATCTCTATGGGAACAAACTTTACTTACCCGATTACCGCAAAAGTGATATTTGCTGGGTTGTCACAAAGCTTGAAGTGATAGAGACATAATTTGGAGACCAATATTGTATCCATAACTCAATCTCCTCCAAATGAGCTCTCTTGAACTCATGGTAATCGTCCATCAATAGACCTTCCAAATGCTGAAACAACCCCTTCCGTGCCATGAAGAGTGTAAATAAAATCAAGTTCCACATCTACTATAGATCACACCAACTATTGAACTCTTGGATGAGGTCATCCAACTCAATGGTACCCATTGTACCAAAATAACACCTAGGGCCTTTGGAGGCTCCATAAATCTTGTCCATGTCCCACAACAAAGGTATAGACACGCCAAGTGCACTCTCAATTGAATCAGCTCTTGTGTCAAACTCCAACTCAGAGTCAATCTCCTCCCTCACTAGGACCTAAGATACAGGTTGATATCGAGCACCACTCTGAGTAAACCCACTATGTACTATAGGGCTAACTCCTCTAGAATCCACAAAGAACTCCCTCGTGACAACGTAATTGCAACTACAACCACAAACTAGAACTACCAAATGCAACCACAAACCGCAACCGCAAGTACCCCACCAAGTGCCAACACCAACCAATCACCATCAAGTGCCAAAACTAACGGATCACTACCCACTAATGTAACTTTAATTGAGACAACTGCACTAGGGGCAAGGGTGACCTATAACTTGCCATCACAACACGCATTCTCACGGTCTATTGGTCATCACTTCTTGCTTCACCGAAGAGAAACAAAGATAGTTTGATTGGTCTTCACTCTAGCCTCACTACCGAGAGCACACTAGAGCACCAACACTCAAAAATTTAGTGCACCTCATACAAACACGGTGCACAAACAAGAAGTAAAGAATGGAGGGGGTCCAATCACAAGAATGCTAAACAAAAACCCTCCATCTCTATATCAACATGGGATTGACTCTACCATCATTTGGCATTTGACATAATTGGAATACCTATCTACTTCCTAAGCTACAAGAATCACCGACGACCAGAGCAAAGTTTTTCTCGCCAAAATCTGACATAAATCCTTCACAAAATTTGAAGTAAAATTTAACATAAATCTGACTACAATTTGACATAAACCCCCAAAAATAATTAACTGCTAAATTCTCTACTAACTCTTCACTTGAGCCAAATTGGAAAAATGTGTTTTGTCCAATCTTTAATTCATGAGGACTTGCTTCTAACTCCACCTTCAATTTTAGTTTCTGAGCTCAACTTGCAACAAATTTGTCTTGAGCTCAAAATCACAACTACCGCTTGAAAATTGCTTCTCCTTGTCTCCAAATTTTGCTTGTGCTTCTGCACACACACTCTCTCAAGGAAATTTGAACTACTTGATTGAGACACCATGATCCACCAAGCTTGGAGATACCACCAACACTCATAATTCTTGCATCCAATTTCCTCCTTACTCACTTCTCTGATGTAATCAGATCGTTAACAACTCAAATCAATCAAACTCAGATCAATACTTGACCTGATCCTCAACAACTTGCCAACAACAAAGCACTAATTATAGTCAAGTCACACCCACTCTAGCTAAGAGACTCCAAGTGACGATTGCCGGCTTTTTATCCACTCTAGCCAAGAACTCGAAGGCTCAATATCAGAGAAGTGAGCTCTTTAGAGCTGCACTTTCAAGATATACTCTTGATTTTGATCTAGATCTCATCCCAATGGTCCCATTGACGGCACACCTGACGATGGGGACGGTGAGCTCCACCATGAAGTCAGTACCCTAAACACAAAATCTGACCGTCGAAAAGTAGTCTATGAGTAATTGCCAAAATGCCTCTAACTATTATCACTAGAACTCCAATGTCCAAGTAATCTAGATGCGACGCTACAAATGGCATGACAAAAGCCTAAATGGATGAATGAGGCCTCAAAAATGTGCAAATTCTCCCCCCAACAAAGGAAAGCTTGGCCTTCTCTCCTTTTTGGTTTGTCTCACCAAGAGCTTTCCAATGGTACCTCACCCAATTGATTATGAGATTCTTATAGGAAGATTCCCTAAAATATTCCCTCTAGTCAAAGCCTATTTGACCAACCAGATGGGACCAAGATTGACATGTCACCCATCCAAGCAAGTAATCTAAGGGTGGAGCTCTTTGATAGGTCACCTATCCATACACCTAATCTTATGGTGGAGCATACATGGAAGAGATCCTCTCTGGCTATATAATTAAGAGAAGGTGCTCCCTTGGGGCACCAAAGCTTGGAGTGTGAAACCTTTGTTTTCTCTTGTGTGTTTCTCTACTATCCTTGGAATATTATAGTTGTTGATAGCCAGACTTGATCGCCAACATTAAATTCCATGTGCCGGCAATGTGCATCTACATATTGTTTTTGTCAATTTTGGGCAATTTGCAACCTATCTTTAGTGTTCTACACTCCTTGTTGGATTCTAGAAACAAAGGTATTGATAGCATCCACCTTGGTATCCACCAAGAAAATCTATATCAAACTCAAAAGTGTGAAAGGATGCTCACCATACATGAAGAAGAATAGTGTGGCATATGTGGATGCATTCACTAAATTGTTGTATGCAAATTCCACCAATGGGAGTAAGGTTTCACACCTTTCTTGCTCTTCTAGCCCCAAAGCATGTCTTCAATAGTGCAATAAGCACACTTTATTTGTCCATTGGTCTATTGTGGTACCCACATTTTTCATTTTAGACAAGTTTTAAAGAAGAAATACTTTGCAGAAACCAAATTGAACCCAAATGGAGAAGAAATGAGGGGAAACTTGTGTTTTGATCAAGCCTGAGGAAGTCAACTTTATATTGGAGGAAGAAGGACTTGGATTTGATCAGACCCAAAGAAGTTTACTTTGTGTCAAAGGAGGGAAAAACTTGGACCAGACGCTAAAGGAGGGTTTCTTTGCATCGAAATGGAGGTTACATGTTAGAATTACTTTGGGGGCTGTATCTCATTGAAAAAAAGTCCAAATCATACGTGTTATATCTTGTTGGAAGCGTCCTATTTAGGGTTTTCCATTGCCAGCAAAATTGTAGAGTTTGGAGGGTTGTAGAAGAAGTTACAAGTATTTGAAGTTTTGGGAGTAGATGTATAAAGTAGTTGAAGGATTTTGGGTTGAGGTTCTTTGGGTTGGTGTCTTTGGGACTTTGGACTTTGGATTTTGGACTTTTGGTTTACATGATTTTGGGTCTAAAGACTTTGCCTCAAGACAAATATGACTCAACCCGAGGTAGTCAGACCTTGGAGTGCAGTGAATGTGACTTTGGGATCTTGCCAAAGGTATTAGAGGAAGTTAGAGTAAGGAAAGAAGATAGTTAGGATAACCACGACTTCAATTTCAGTTTTGATTGAAGATAGAATAGAAATAAACAAGAAATAGTAGTAGTGATGAACCCAAAGTGCAGGATCAGGTAGTAAGTGTCTTTGGGTCAATTACATGAGTGATTAGGGGAAAGTGGGTTACCAATTGAAAGCGTAGATAGTATACCAATGCTTTCAATTACAATTCTTGATGAGGACATAATAGAATTAGTAAAGGAATTGATAGTGCTTAGACCCAAAGTAAGAGAGATAGGAGAGTAGGTGTCTTTGGATTTGACATTTGACACTTTAGAGAAGAGTGGGTCGGGAGATAGAGATTTAGAAGGATTAACTATAATAAGAATTGTAGATCAGAGCAAAGAAGTGTTAGAATTGGTAGAGGAATTAGTAGTAGTGAAACTTGAGGACAGAGTAGTAAGTGAAGTTACTTTGGGATTGGAAGCCGAGGAAGAAGTAAACATCAGATTGGAGTAGTAATAAATTTGAGATTTGAAGAGGCAGATATGAAGAGATGCATTGTCATTTTGGATCTACAGGTTAGAAGAGTTGTTATTGAACGGTATAGTTGTTAGTAATTGTCATTTGCTTTACTATTTAAGAGTGGCATTTGTAGGAAAATGTTGTTCAATGCTCATAATTTTTGAGGATAGATAAAGCAAAGTGCTATGAAGTAGTGCTCGTTGCTTGAGCTTGATTCCAAGTATCAACGTCGTGATTGTGCTTGTGAGTGTGTGGAGAAATTCAAAGTGCAAGTTAGTGTGTTTGTTGGATGTTGGATTCCGTAGCCTTGATCTTTACTTTGTGTGTTTGATCTTGAATGAAGTGCAATTGGAGCAATGCCTTGACAGATCTGAGAGGAATTGTAGTGTTGGTAGTATTATGCATTTGTGAGTGTAGTGCAAAGTTGATGTGAAGCAATTTTGATCGAGGAAGTTGTGCCTTTAGTGGAGAAGTGGAACACAATTCTAAGGCAAAGTTGTTTTGCAATGAAGTGCTATTTTCGGGAGAGCTTGAATCATCTCTATAACAATATGGAGTTTAGCGACGAAGTTAGTCAGGCTTACGAGGTAGCACATAAGAAAAATTAGCCTAGAATATTCCAAAAGTATCTAGGAAGCTTCTTGGGAAGCTTCCCGACTAGCTTAGCTTGCACCTCAAGTAAGTAGCTTCTAGAAGGAAGCTTCTAGAAGCTTCCAACTAGCTTAGTTTGCACGCCAAGTAGGCGGCTTCTCCAAGGAAACTTCTTGAGAAGCTTCCTAGTTAACTTGGCTTGCATTCTAAAAAGCAGCTTGAGGAAGCTTCTTTCTTGAGGGCCTTGTATGCTACCTATAAATACCAAAGCCAAAGCTCATGCTAGGCATTTGGAGTTTTCCCTCATTCAAGTGTCCCAATGTGAGTTTACATTCTCTTATTTCTCTCCTCAGATTTGGTCTTTTACATTGGTATCAGAGCAGGAATGGGATAGATGGAATTTATGGACCACCAAATCCACTTCCACCAAACCATTGGGATTTTTGTATCCAAATAATACCCAAGCATCATTTCACACAATTCATCACCTCGCAGTTTGGACAAGATTTTATGCATATGATCACCATATCTGAGGAACCCTTGGTGCTTCCGGTTGTAACTTATGGAGAACGGTGGATGTGTTGTTTCTATGTGTTAATAAATTAGATAGATTGGGAGTGGTGTGATAGAGTAGCAACCATGGCTGCAATACGTGATGCTATCCTTGCTATGCAATAACAAATCTAGCACCTTATTCAATTGTTGGATGAACGAGATCTTTGACAACAAGAGCATGTGGAGAGAGTACCAATTCAAGAAGGAGAAGATCGGATCAAATTCCCTAAATCCAAGATATTTGAAGGCAAGAATCTTTTGGGTGCAATGGAGAATTTTGTGTTTGATTGTGAATGTTATTTTGAAGCGACCAATCTACAAGACAAACAAAAACAAACAAAAATAGATTCTCTTGGCTTCTAGCCAATTGGATGGAGTAGCAAAGCTATGGTGGAGATTCCAAATGGAGCAAGCAAAATGACAAATTGTTGCACCAATCTTGACATGGGCAGAGTTCAAGAGCGCAATAATTAGTTGGTTCCAAGCTATAAATACCACACGAGCTACACGGGATAAGTTGGTAGAGTTGAAATAGATTGACTCTGTAAGAAGTTATATCACCCAGTTCCAAAACACCATCATGAAAATTCTAAATATATTAGGAGATGAAGCTATGGATCGATTTGTGAGGGGCTTGAAGGTGAGAACCAAATTAGAGGTAACCATGCAAGAGCCACAACACTTGGAGGAAGCCATGTGGTTGGCCGAACATTTTGATTCCTTGGTGGCAACAACTTGGTCTTGACCTCGACCTCCACAGAGCCTACCAATACACTACACATAAGTGGAGGAGCCAACACCCATGGAGATTGATGTCATTCAACAAAGACCACTTGGCATAGCAGATAGAGAGTAACTGCGACAAAATGGTGGACAAAATGGTGTTTTTATTGTCGCCAATTGGGGTGAACAATGTGATTATGTGAAGTTTGTTGAGAAGGTAGCCATAGAGCAAACCTTGAAGGAAGTGGAGTCCCAAGATAGGAAGTTTACCAAGAAGGCAACCATGGAGCAAGCTTGGAAGAGAGATGAGTCTCTAGAAGGGAAGTTTGTTAGTAAAGCAACCATAGAGCAAGCTTTGGCGGAAGATAAGTCTGTATATGCGGTGTGGATCAAGCCGATTGCACAAGAACAATCTGTGGAGGACCAAGAGCCTCATCAAGCAATGGTTGATTGGATAGTTAAGGAGTTTGCAAATGTGTTTCCGGATGATCTGCCAAAGGGATTACCCTCCGATTGAGATATGCCCTTCAAGATTGAGTTATTGCCAAGGAGTACTCTAGTGAGTAGACCGATCTATCAACTCTCACCAAAGGAGTTGGAGGAGTTATGAACAACACTTACAGAGTTGTTGGAAAAGGACTTCATACAATGTAGTACCTCTCCTTGGGGAGCACCGGTACTATTTGTTCCAAAGAAGGATGGAGGACTTTGTTTTTGTATTGATTATCGTGGGCTCAATAAGCAAACTGTGAAGAATGCATGTCCCTTGCCTTGGATTGATGACTTGCTTGATCAACTAAGTGGAACACGCTACTTTTCCAAGTTGGATCTTTGTAACAACTATTGGCAAATTCCCATTGAGAGAGAGGATGTGCAAAAGACTACCTTTTGTACAAGGTATGGGCATTTTGAGTAGAGAGTTCTACCTTTTGGACTCACTAATGCTCATGTAGTCTTCATGGATCAGATGCATCGGGTGTTGGATGGACTATTGGATCAGTCAGTGGTGGTGTTCTTGGATGATATCTTAATTTATAGTAAGATAGAAGTAGAACATGTGAATCATGTGCAAGAAGTCCTATGACGACTACAACAATGGAAATTTTACTACAAGAAGTCAAAGTGTGTCTTTTGGTAGAAGGAGGTTACCTTCTTGGGTCATAAGATCTCATCAGAGGGGATCAAGATGGAAGAAGAGAAGATTAAGGCCATTACTGATTGGTCTACCCCAAAGGATGTTGCACAAGTATGGGCATTCAATAGATTGGCCAATTTTTACCAACGGTTCATCCATTATTATGCTCATGTGGTTGCACCATTGACTGATCTCTTGGGAAAGAACTTGAGCTTCTAGTGGACCACCAAGCATGAAGAAGCATTCTAGAAATTAAAGCATATGGTGTCTTCAAGACCCATTCTTCAACCATATGATCCTCAACTACCCTGTGTGGTTGATTTTGATGCTTCTAACTTTGCAATTGGAGCCGTGCTGCAACAAGAATTCCCCAAATGGACTCCATCCCATTGCCTTTGTGTCTTGCCAACTCAATATGGCTGAACAAAACTACTCTACTTGAGATCAAGAACAACTTGCAATGGTATATGCCACCAAGGTATGGAGGCATTACCTCTTGGAGAAACAAGTGATCATGCAAATTGATCACAAACCATTGTTGCAAACCTTACACTTGGAAAACATGAAGAGTAGCATCATCGATATGAGGAACAACTCCAATTGTATGATATCAAACTTGAGTACAAACCAGGTTGGTTCCATGTCATCCCTGATGCTTTATCACAATGACCTGATTTGAAGTCTCTTCCTCTCATCATAGCGGCAATTCAACAGTGTCAGTTGACTCCAAGGTCCAAAACAAGTTTCAATCAGCTCAACACCAAGATCCCTTCTTCCAAATGGTACATGGTTGCCTTACGGCATGTGATAAGGAGTACAACACCTTCTCTATCAAGGAGGGCCTTTTATTCCATGAAGACCGGATCTATGTTCTAGCTAAAGGTGATCTTTGACTTGTGCGCCTTCAAAAAGCCCATGATTTACCCATCGTGGGTCACATGGGTGTGGACAAGACCTTGAGTACCCTCCAACATCAATGGTGGTGGCCCAACATGACACAAGATGTTCAAGAATTTGTCTAATCGTGTGAGAGCTACCAACGTAACAAGGCCAACAACCAGAAGCCGAGTGGACTCCTTCAACCACTTGCCGTTCCATCCGCTCACTTGGAGCATGTGAGCTTGGATCTCATCACATCCTTGCCAAAGACAAAACAAGGACACACCGCAATCGTGGTGTTTGTGGATAAGCTTAGTAAGCAAATCCACTTGGCACCAACCTGTGATACCGTGGATGCTCCAACCATAGTGCAAATCTACTTCAACAATGTCTTCAAGCATCATAGGATGTCACATGTACTCATCTCCGACTATGATCCTTGATTTACCAAGAAGTTTTGGCAAGCACTCTTCTAGATACTCGGCACCAAGCTTGCTTTGTCTATGGCCTATCATCCTCAAATTGATGGACAAACCAAATGTGCAAATCGTACATTGGAGGATATGTTGCAAGCCTTTGTCAATGTCCACCATATCAATTGGGATGAATATCTTGCAGTTGTAGAATTTGCTTAAAACAATTCCAAACCGGCAAGCACTAGATTTTCTCTTTTCTTTCTCAATTTTGGCCAAGATCCGCTTGTTCCAGATTCTCTTCTTTCTCCCCCTCCATCTAAGGTTCCTCATACTTCCACCTTCTTGACCATTATATCCCAATCTCTCCAACAAGCTAAGTTTCACCTCCTTGTTGCTCAAAACTGCCAAAAACAATATGCGGACCACCATCGTCATGATCTCACCTTTGAAATCGGTGATAAAGTCATGCTATCCTCTAGTAACCTCCCTCTCCCAATTGATACCTAAGTTTGTAAACTTGCTCCTAATTGGATATGACTCTTTGATATCACCCAAATTGTCTCTCTTGTTGCTTATCGACTTGCCTTGCCTTGCCTTGTCACATGTGTATCCATCTTGTCTTTCATGTTTCCAAGTTGAAACCTTTTGTTCCTAACCCCTCTTCCTTTTCTTCTTGAGTCCAACCTCCCCCTCATCCTGTCCCTATCAATGATCATGAAAGTTGATCGTATCCTCGCACATCACCATATTTGACGAGGTTGTCACCAACATACAGAGTATAAGGTCCTTTGGAAAGGGTATCCCCTTCATGATGCCACATGGGAACCTCTTTCTCACCTCCAGAATGTACAAACGGCCATCGAGGAATTTGAAGCTTCACTGGCAACGAGGACGTCACTAACTAGCAGCGGGGGAATATGTAACAATATGGAGTTTAGCAACAAAGTTAGTCAAGCTTACGAAGTAGCACATAAGACAAATTAGCCTAGAATATTCCAAAAGTATCTAGGAAGCTTCTTGGGAAGCTTCCCGACTAGCTTAGCTTGCACCTCAAGTAAGTAGCTTCTAGAAGGAAACTTCTAGAAGGAAGCTTCTAGAAGCTTCCAACTAGCTTAGCTTGCATGCCAAGTAGGTGCCTTTTAGAAGGAAGCTTCTTGAGAAGCTTCCTAGTTAACTTGGCTTGCACTCTAAGAAAGCGACTCGAGGAAACTTCTTGAGAAGCTTCTCAAGGGCCTTGTATGCTACCTATAAATACCAAAGCCAAAGCTCATGCTAGGCATTTGGAGTTCTCCCTCATTCAAGTGTCCCACTGTGAATTTCCATTCTCCTTTTTCTCTCCTTGGATTTGGTCTTTTACAATCCCAATCAAGATTGTTTGGAAAGATTTGATAAAGTTATGATTAAGGAGTGCTAATTTGTGACAAGATTGCAAGTCAATGCTTGTTACTCTCTTTTGGATGTGGTTTCTACCTGAGAGATTAAAGAAGAACTCAAGAAGAACTACATTGTGACATTTGACTTCATATTTGGACATTTCTGACCAATATCTTTGTGAGAACAAACCTTACTTACCTGATTATCGCAAAAGTGATATTTGCTTAGTTGTCACATCTATGGATGATAAGCCATGGACATGGCCAATTTAGTTTTGAAGAAACCAAAGTGTGTTCTCCAAAAAAAATTGGTAAATTGAGTGCTTCTATCAGTGATGAGCACTCAAGACAACCATGGTGAGAAAATACTACATCTAAGTACAATTGATATAATTGTGGAGTAGTCACATCCTTGATGGTGGGACATATATGAGTCATTTTGTTGAGTTGGTCAACAAAGACTACGATGGAGTAAAACTCTAAGGGAGTCTTAGGGAATTCAGAAACCACATCCATGCTTACATGTTCCTAAAATTGTGTAGGAGTAGGAAGGGGTTGAATAACTCCAACAAGAGCTTGATTAAAAGCTTTATTTTGTTGATAGAGTAGGCAAATTTGAATGTGCTCCATCACATCATTGCTCATCTTGGGCCAATAGTAATGGCATTTGGTTGCATCCAAGGTCTTGTCCACTCCAACTTGATTGACTTATGAGTTGGCTTGTCTCTCATTCAAGATGAACCTTTGATGGCTATTATAGTGATGCACCATGGACTAATAAGGCAAGGAACCCCCAACTCCATCATACTTCTCCAAGGCTAACACTCCAAGACTCAAACCATTACTCACTAGAGAAAACACCATTTCAATGCTGGCTGCAAGAGCGATACCAAATCAAGGCAAACTCTGAATAATAGATAGGACTCCCTATTAATAGGGAGTAAGGGTCAACCAGTGAGACAGTGGGAGATAAGCTTTATTGTCAAGATGGGAACAGCCCAGATCTTTAGCTAAGGCCCCTAAATGACCGCTAAGTGGTAAAGGAGGTAGGAGTGCAAAGACAGCCTGGAGGTTTGCCTAGAAGTAGCCACCCTTGAAAGAGTGCATAATACCTCACTGATCAAGTGCTCTTGCACCAAAGATGAATGGGACTAAGCGGTCTGCCAAAGCTGTGGGATGTCAAAATACATTGGTAGGGGAGCATTCTAGCTTAGGGAGAAGCATCAGTGTGAGCAGGTGGATGAAGTGGAAGCGAGAATGTCAGCTTGAGTAACGCAAAGATTGGTGAGAATCCAATGCCCCAAAAACCTAAGGGTACTTCCGCAAGGTTCGTCCACGAAGGGTGAGTCAGGGCCTAAGATCAGGCCAAAAGACATAGTCAATGGACAACATGCAAATATTCCTGTACTACCCTTTGTTGGTCCCAAGGGACGAAGGAGGCTAGGTTAGCCAAAAGATAGTTATCGGTTCAAGGACACAAGGTGAATTTGCTTGAAATTTTCAGGGGTAATAAAGAGGTAGCAAAAATACCTCCAGCCAAAGTCCAAGTACTAAGCACTATGGTGTTGAAGTAATTAATGCCACACTCCCAAGAAAAGCTTGAAAGACCTTAAACAAGTGGGTACGTATACCCAAAACCGACACAGGTAAGTAGGTAGAGAATACGTAGGAGCACGAGATACTCTTCTCTAAGGAACACGGAAAAATAGCCCCGTAACTTCAAGAGAAGGGGTGCTTCTCTAAAAGGAGGTCGTAGTGACCAGGCCTAAGCAATTGTTTACCAAAAACACAGGTCTCCGCAAAGTTGTAAGACCATGTATGGGGCTCATGCCTACCCAATGCCGGAAGGTTAAGGGACTTGGTGACCTGATGACATGGAAGCCAGCAACTGAAGCCCAGGTAAATGGCAGCCATTACTATAATGGTCCTAAGGTAGCAAAATTCCTTGTCGGGTAAGTTCCAACCCGCATGAAAGGCATAACAATCTAGGCACTATCTCAGAGAGACTTGGTGAAATAGACATGTCTGTGAAGATGCGGACTACTTGCACATGGATAGAAAGACCCTATGAAGCTTTATTGTTCCTTGGGATTGGTTTTGGGTTTTTCATGTGTAGCTTAGGTGGAAGGCAAAGAAGGCTCCTTCTGGGGGGCTAGAGCCATCAGTGAAATACCACTCTAGAAGAGCTAGAATTCTAACCTTGTGTTAAAATTGACAGGCCAAGGGATAGTAATCAATGAGAGAGAGATTGTTGCAAATGAAAGGATGATGAGTACCTCCTCACCCCTAGTTTATGTACTTGTGAAATAATTACGCACCAAAGTTACTAATTACTAGAGTAACTCAAGTTACTAGACTAAAAGTCAAATAAAGTCAAAAAGCCAAAAGAATATCTGTACTCATGAATATTCTCCTAAGAATGTGGTCTTATCTTGACCCAACTACTAAGTCAAGGATTCCTTCACATGGGCTATTCTTGGATTATAGAAGAATCTAAAAAAAAAATACTTGTGGGTCCAAGAGTTCTCAACTCTTTCCTCAAAGCCAAACACCTAAGAATTATACCAAGTTAACATACTAGAATCCAAAATAATGGTGCTCATCTTTTCTACTTCCTCTAAAGTAAGGTCCCCTCTATCTTAGCTATGACTAAATTTATCTAATCATGACTAATGTAGAATCATCTTTTATCTCTATGTAAATTATATCTCTTAAGTACTTATAATACCAAACTAAACATCACAATAGCACATACATGCATAAATGGGTATTACATATCTACAATGGTAGAATCATGACATTCTATTAGGATAGTGGTTCTAATATTTGTGTCATCCGGGATCCATAACCTATCATCATGAAAAGCAAGTCTTTGGGTACCGGTGATGCATTTGGATGATTGAGCTCCTACAATCTATTGGATCAATTTTTGTAGCAACAAGAATCCTCAACCATTCAAGGTTCATCTTGACCTCTACCACCAGATTGTTTGCCATAAAAATTTGGGTAAATGCATATGCAAGTTGCTTCTTGCCTTCCACATATGTAATTATCATATTGAACCTTTGTCTCCACTACACTCACCCAAATTGTCAATGAGATAGATCTTTCTATGTCTCCAGGTAGATTAGAAGTTTGTGTTCTATCTCCATTATAAATGCTTCCTTGCCAAGATAATGCTTCCAATGCTTGATTGCAAGGACAATGGCCATCTTCTCTTGTTGAGTGGTTTGATATTTGCATTTTGCAAGTAAGAGCTTTCAAAAGAATATGCAATTGGGTGCCATCTATCATGCCAATCTTGTTGTAGGATTGGTCCTATTGCTACATTTGATGAATTTGTAGCAAACTTGATTGGATGTTTTGGATCATACTATTTTAGGATTGGTGCATGTAGTAATGCATCTTTCAATTCTTGAAAAGCCAATTCTTGTAGATTTCTCTACATCTACTTCTTCCCCTTGCCAAGTAGTGCCTTTAGAGGTTGTGCAACCTTGGAGAAGTCCTTGATAGTTTGATGATAGAACCTTGTCAATCCCAAGAAACTCTTGAGTTAAGTTTGATCTTCTGAAGTGCTCCACTTTGAATGACCTCTATTTTATTTTTTAACACTTGGATACCTTTTTCATTTACTTTATGTCCCAAGTAGTCTACTTCAGACTTGCCAAGCTTGCTCTTTGAGATTTTGGCATACAATTGATTTTTGTCATAGAATCCAAAGGACTTCTCACAAATATTGCTTGTGTTCCATCACTGTCCTACTATAGTCAAGGATGTCATTTAGGAAAATGATAATATCTTTATCCAAGTATGGATAAATATGTCATTCATCAAACTCATGAAAGTGATTGGTATGTTGGTGAGGCTAAATGGCATCATTACGTACTCAAAGTGACCTTTCTTCATTTAAAAGGTAGTTTTGTGGATGTCTTCCTCCACAATTCAGATTTGGTTGTAATTGCTCCATAGATCAAGTTTGGTGAAGTGTTTTGCCCATTGAGTTGACCAAATAGGTTATCCATGCAAGGTAAGGGGTACTTGTTCTTCACCATTTGTTGATTTAGGCCCCAATAGTCAATGCACATGCACATTGTATTGTCTTTTTTCTTCACAAACAAGATAAGAGCTCCATATAGTGATACATTGGGTTGGATAAACATTTTTTGCAACATATCCTTGTTCTGAGCCTTACACTCCTCCAACTCAAGAGGTGATAGATGATATACGGTCTTACAAGGAAGTGTCTTCCCAAGAATTATCTCAATTTTATGATCTACTCTCCTTTTTGGTGGTAATCTTGAGGGTATTTCATCCAAGAAAACATCTTGAAACTCATTGACCACATCTTTCAATTTCCCAAGAACTTGTCCATTGAGTTGTGCACTCTAGCCTTCTCTTATCATGCCCATGAAACATCTATTTGTCTTACAATTAGTTCTTGTCCCCATGACATAGAGAGGTAATTCTTGCTTGTGTGCTCTCTCTAACCCTAATGATCTTCCATTATTAATTTTTTACTACTTTCTTCCTCCTATTAACCATGGGTTATTATGCTCCATCCACAACATACCTAAGATTACATAATAACAAGCTAATTGTATCATGTGCCACCCAATTGCTTCACGATACTCTCCTATAGAGAATGCTACCTTTCTAGGTAATGACTATATCTTCTTTGTCTGCCCATTAAGTAATTCTACTTCTTCATTCTCAGCCTTCTTTAGGTCCATCCCTGACCTTATTGCAATAGAGTGAGATAAGAAATTGTCTATTGCTCTAGGGTCTATCAATACTTTCACTTGATTGCCTTTTAAGACTCCATTTACAACAATCAATTGTAAGTTTATCTTCCTCAATCTTTGTGCACTTGTCATCTTCTTTCTCCCACTTTTTTGCTTCTCCATTGAGCTAGTATGGCCGTGAGGTACATTTATTGGTGATCTTTGTTTCCCAATGTGATTTTTGCATCCTCCTCTTCAATTTTTCTCTCCATGTTGTTTGAAGATTGCCTATATGGAGGCTGAGAGCCTCTAGATAAAGGAGCACATCAATTGACAACTAGGTACCCAACTTGGCAACAATTATAAGAACAATGTTGTTTTGCTCAAGTCCCTTCTCTTCATGGGACCCCATTTCTCCTTTCTTTGATCCATCCCCATTCTCCTTGGAATGGTCATGCTCCTTATTCTCAAAACCAAATGTTGCCCAATTCCATAAGAACTTGGCTCACCAAAGTGTTGTGTTTCAGTTTGATAATGTTGAGTCAGGACTACACTTTTAGTTCCTCCAACTGCTCATGCTATTCTTTGAGCACAAGCAATGGCTTCAAAAACCACATGAGGGTTTTGTGCCATTACTTCTGGCAATTCACTCTTTTAAGCCTTGTTTGAAATTGTCAAGAGCTTTTGCTAGACTCATGTTGGTTATTGCAACCCATAGATCAAGGAATACCTCCATGTACTCTTGTACACTATTCTTTTGCTTCAACCCCATAGTCAGGTTTGGGCCATCTACATAGAATCCAAAAATTGGAAGTTCTTCAATAGCCCTTCTTGCATGGCTGTCCAAGTGATCTCTCTTTCTTTTTCCAACATTAATTGTTCCCAAGCATCATACCATGTGATTGTGTTATTGGTTAGGTACCCACATGCAAACATGCTTGCAAAATGATTGGTGATTTTAGTTGTGAACAATTGGAAGTATCAATTCATTCTTGAAATTCAATTCTCCACTACTCCCATGGAATGTTGTTTCTTGCAAGGCTTGATATTGCATGTCTTCTTCATCCATAGTAATAATGTGGCATCATTGTTGAGCAAGGTCAATTTCATTGGCATGAGTGACTCTCCATGTACTTTGGCCATTGGTATTGGATTTTGGAACAACTCTCCTTTGTGCATTGCTTGATCATTTTTGAAGGTACATACTTGATTTTGCAATGCTTTCATAGTCATCTTGATCTCCCAAAACTCATTAAACATCCCCTACATTCCTTGCATAAACTCTTGCAACTCTGGATCCATGATTCCTACACACATCAACTACTTAATTGCTACTTCCTACCTCAATAGAGGATTCATACAATCACACAAGAAATAGCATGAAATATTGGGACTATTGTTGGGATTTCAGAGGCTATCACTCATTGATAATATTCCTCATTGAAATTGCAGACTACAAATTACCTTAACATTACTTTTGGTTTAACCACATAAAAGATTTCTACTTGAGTATTGAAAGGAAGAAGATTTGGTATATTCAATCTATCACAACAGAATGTAAAGCATCAAATCTCACTCTATTTTGTAGATCACCATTTACAAAATCATTGGGTTTGGTGAATTCATCACTATATCCATGAACTTTGCTCCAAAATGGAAAATGAGATATACTCTCACTTGCTCATGATGGATGTACATAATCTTGATGTGGAACAGATTCAAGAAAAAAAGTGGGGTGTTCAATATTGTGCTCCTAGAGCCTCTATCTCATCCTCTCTCTAACACACTCCTAATCTATTGATTGCACTATGGTTTCTCTCCTCAAAATTACTCAGTCTCAATAGCCCATGGTCTTCCAAGAGGAGTGATCCACTCTCTTGGATTGAAACACTTACTTTGATACCATTTCAATACTCTGAGGATAGGAGATCTTAAGAGAAAAACATGAGAAGAAACACAAAGCTTCACATTCAATACTCCAATGCCCCAAAGAAGCATCTTATCTTTATTATATCGTAAAGAGGATTCCCTCAAATGAAGCTTCACCCTTGGATCAAATACATGGATTGGTAATTTGGCAATGAGATCTACCCTTAGATTAGTTGCATGCATGGGTGACATGGGTCATATCTGGTTGGTCAAACAAGCTTTGACCAAAGAGAATCTTTGTAGAATCTTCTTGTAGGAATCTCAAAATCACATGGGTGAGGTATCGTTAGAAAGCTCTCAATGAGACAAACATGGGGAAGGAAGGCCAACCTTTTATTCCTCATCAAAGAATGTTGCACATTTTTTAGGTCTAATTCATTCATTTAGGCCGCCAAAATTGACTCTAAAGTTTTGAGACTATTTTTGGCTCTTGCCCTATTGGTAGAAATATTATTTTGGTGACACCTCTATCTGATCTACCTAGCCTATCATACCTAACATTCTTCCAGCTATTACCAAGAAGATGTTCATGTAAAGATAATATATCTAGCTATTGGTATTAAAATACCCAAGTTTGTAAACTTCTTCTTAATTGGATCGGTCCATTTGATGTCATCAAAATCATTTCTCTTGGTGCTTATCAACTTGCCTTGCCTACTCATATGCAAATTCATATTATCTTTCATATTTCAAAGTTGCAACCCTTTATTTTTAATCTATCTTCCTTTTCCATCCATGTCCAACCCCCTCTTCCTCCTATCCTTGTCAATGATCATGAGGAGTATGAAATTGATTGTATCCTTGCATGTTGCAACATTCAACATAGCTACCAACAACACATTGAGTACAAAGGGGATACCCTTTGGAAAAGGTATCCCCTTCATGATGCCACTTGGGTGTCTCTTTTTCATCTCCTCTATGCACAAATTGCCATCTAGGAGTTTGAAGCCTCCATAGCAACAAGGATATCACAAACTAGTGATGGGAAATATGTAATAATATGGAGTTTATAGACAAGTTAGTCAAGAATTGATGAAGTAGCAAATAGGCCAAATTGGCCAAGAATTATAGGACTATTCTAGAAGCATCTAGGACACTTCTTGGTAACTGCCAAGTATCAAGTAACATGTATGCCAAGCAGACAACTTCTAGGAAGAAGCTTCTTGATTAGCTTAGCTTGCACACCAAGTAGGTGGTTTTTAAAAGGAAGCTTCCCAACTAGCTTAGCTTGCATACTAACTAGACGGCTTCTAGAAGGAAGCTTCTTGAGAAGCTTTTCAATTAGTTTAGCTTGCATTCTAAGAAGATGGCTTTTAGGAAGCTTTCTAAGAAGCTTCCCAAGAGCCTTGTGGTGCCCACATTTTTTGTTTTTCTCTATTTATTAGCATTTGAGGGAAGAAGTAAGCACAAAAAGCTGAATTGCAAAAGAAGAATGGACAGAAGTGACTTCGGAGGAAATCGGAAGAAGGCAAGATTGGATCCAATGATGGAGGTACTCAAAAGAAGAGTATGACAGAAAAAGTCCAAAGAGCATCGTCTTTGGGTCGAAAGGTGCAGGTAATACAAAGACCGTCTAACAACCTTGGTAGGTGGCAAGAAAGTACGCTTCAAGAAATGGCAGAGGCAGAAGAAGCATGTCTTGACAGTCACCGAACATCAACATGCAGAAGAGGGGAGGTCGAATTTGAAATCGATTGAAGAATGACTGCAATTCAAGGTAATATAAGATTGTGATTGCGCAAGGACAAGTTGAATATGCCAAGTAAATTTTCAATTCCTTTGAGTAGTTGTCCTGCAGTAATGCGTGTCCGGAAGCCGAATGAGAGTGAAATTTTCTGAAATCCAAAAGGGGTTAGATTTTCTCGTCCAGGAGAGGGCATTGTCTTTCAGTGTCAAAAAATGCAAGAGCAGATCATGGCAAAGAAGGTCACAAATGCTATGGTGGTGCAAAGTTTTGCAATTCGTAGGTTAGATGTAGTAGCCAGAATCAAAGTCTTGAATAGACTTTGTATTACGTTTTTAGCATGGAATTGGAATTTCAGTTTCCCAAGAGTGATGGCAGAGATAGCTGCTAGTAATTGTGAGGAGGGTCCCGAAGTTGAAGGGAAGAGAGGAAATCCGGCTTGATGGACTGAGTCAGATTGGAAGTTAGTATTGGGGAAGGAAGCAGGAGAGCCGACAAGGATCACCTTCTATCAGAAATGTGATGCTGTAGAAGAGATGGCAGAAATTTGAAACTTTTTCTTTGCTCCAAGAACCACGAATGGCTACAAGGTGAAGTCCTATCGGGATCCGATTAGGAGAAGTATCATGGGGGCAATGATGGCCATGTTCAAGCCAGAACGAACAACATATGTGAACATGCAGCAAGCGGTCTTCTTCCACCAGATGTTTGCAGGGGTCAAGGTGAATTAGGCGAAGTGTTTTCACCACCAAATGAGGCAGATGTTGATCAATTGGCAAACAAGTTCTCCTCCTCATTATTTCACACCATTTGTAGCCACTTCTACTTTGGGTTGAACTTGCTAACAATAGAGGAGCGGCATTGCATGGTGTCCCATTTCCATCCTGACTTAAGACGGGAAACGGACAAAGAAGAGCAACAGTATATGATATACCTACGAGTCAATGACGATCACTTCTTGAAGACAGGACAATGGAAGATAGAAGAAGTCATAAGTCCTAAGACAAAGAAGCACAGTAAACCCGAAGAAGCAAAGTTGCCTCCAGCTCAAAGGAAGACTCAAAGACTAGTTGTGTAGAATAAGAAGATGGTGAGAGAAGCATCATCGGAATCAGAGTTTGAAGAAGAAACCGAGTCGCAAGAAGAGGAATCCAAAGAAGATGAACTCACCTTAAAAAGTGAGGAGTCTAGAAGTGATAGTGATGGGGAACCTGAGGTTCAGCAATTGGTGGCGGTCAGTGAATCTTGTCATGTGATGATTGATAGAGTACTCGGAACAACGAGTCATTACGTAGCCATGGTGGTGAATACACAAAGACCAGAGGAAAAGGAGGAGTATCATGTGGGGCCGAGTTCAATCGATAAGGGAGAAGAAAGTTCAGATGCGGTGTCTCTAAAGATACAAAGATCACGACTTTGGATGAAGGAGCCAATGAAGGAGCCAAAGACTGAAGATGAAGATGGCAACAAAGATAAAGATAACTTTGGCGGGATACTATATCTGACAAAGGTTGTCACACTGTTGCTGGCGCTACTAAAGGAGCATTGGAATATAATTCCCCAAGATCATAGAAAGGGGATGAATGAGTTGCAGGTGGTGAAGCATCTATTGAGTGAAGTGAAGGGGTTGCAAGAGCAACAAGTCCAAAGAAAGGACAAAATTGGAGAACTTTGGAGAGAGGAAGTCTTGAAGAAGAAGGCTTTCGAGATGTTACAAGAAAGCTGCGAGTCAAAAGAGAAAGAACTACAGAGGCAAGCAAGAGAATTGAAGGAGCAGGCAATGTGGCTGAAAAAAATGAAGGAGGAAGTGAGTGATGTGCGCATTAAGAATATTCATTTGAAGGCAACGGCAACAATAATGGAGGAGGAGTTGGACAGCTTGAAGAAAAGTGCAGCGGGGAAGGATCAAGCATGGCAGAGAGAGTTAGCAGTCAGGCATGAAGACGAAGGAAGATTACGGTGCTGGTCCAAAGAGCTGGTCCGAAGTGCTGAGTTATAGAGTACACATTATGCGGAGGAGAAGAAGATGCTTGCTGCAGAGTATGAAGATGAGTTGAAGATGTACCGCAAAGAGTTGAAGGTAGAGCGCTCTCAAGGATATGAGTCGGAATCAGTAGGAGAAGTGGTAGGGAAGTTGAGAGCAATCTTGAGTACAGAGGCTGAAGGGAGATTGGAAGAAGCCCGTCTACATGAGTTGAAGTTGCTTGTGCAGGAAACTCGGAAGAGAAAAGCCAAAGATGTGGATATGAACACGTTGCTGATCCGATTGAGGGAGCGGGTAGACCGGAAGATGTTAGAAGTAGAAGACAATGTTAGTCTCAGATTAGATTTAGATAATTCGGAGTTAGAGAAAATTAGGAATAGTGTGACAGCAGAGAGGAAGTCCGATGTTGTAGAAGTAGGAATTTAGGTGTCATTGGACATGTTATTTGACACATTAGAGAAGAAAGAGTTAGATAAGTCACTCCTTAGTGCAATTGTAGTTCCTAGTGTAGAAGTAGTAGAATCAGTGCAAGAATTGGTAGAATTAGCTATACTTGAAGAAGGAGAAGTAGTAGGAAGATCATCGGGTTTGGAAGCCGATGATGAGGTCGACATCGGATCGGGGTAAGTAACAATTTTGAAATAGGAAGAGGCAGATATGAAGAGATGGATTGTCAGTTTGGATCTGCAGGTAGGAAGAGACGTTAGGAAGCGGTGCATAGGTAGGAAGAACTGCCATTTGCTTCAGTATTTAAGGGGAGCATTTGCAGTACTATGTTGTTTAGTATTCAAATTTCTGAAGATAGATAAAGTGAAGTGCTGGTTTTAGTGCTTGTCGCTTGAGCTTAATTCCGATTGTCAATTCCATGTTTGTGTTTGTGAGTGTGTGGAGAATTTCAAAGTGCAAGTCAGTGTGTTTGTGGATGTTGGATTCTGTAGCCATTTTGTGTGTTTGATCTTGAGTGAAGTGCATCGGAGCAATGCCTTGACAGGTCTGAGAGCAATTGTAGTGTTGGTAGTATTCTATATTTGTGTGTTGAAGCATGAAGTTGATATGAAGCAATTTTGATTGAGGAAGTTGTGCCTTTAGTGGAGGGGTGGAACAAAATTTTGAGGTGAAATCGTTCTTTGCGGTAAAGTGCTATCTTTGGGACAATCTGAATCATCACAATCAAGAGTTGTTTGGACAGAATTTGCTATGTTGTGATTATGTGTGTGTGTATTTGTGACAAGTTGTCAAGATTGTGAGCTTGTTACTCTCTTCTGGGTGTAGTTTCTACCTAAGAGGTTAAAGAAGCAATCAAGAAGAACTACAAGTTACTATTTGACTTTGTATTTGACCAATTCTGAATCATATCTTTGCGGGAACAAACTTTACTTACCCGATTACCGCAAAAGTGATATTTGCCGGGTTGTCACAAGCCTTGTATGTTTCTTATAAATACCAAAGCCCAAGCTCATGCTAGGTATTTGAAGTTTCCTCGCTCAAGAGAATCAATGTGATTTTTCACTCTAGTCTTCTATTCTCCTAATTCTCTCATCGGTCTTTAACACAACTAATCTATGGGTGGAACTCGCGAACATATCACCAATCTATGTATTTGATCCAAGTGTGTTGCTCCCTTTGAGTGGATCTTCTTTGCAATATAAAAAAACAAGATGCTCCTTTGGAGCTGATGCTCCAAAGTCTTAAGGAAGGAAAACCTTATATTTATGTTATCCTAAAAACATTAAAACCTCCAAATCTAGCCAAACCGACCTATTGAACCAATTTTTGCTAAAATCCAACCTTAAATTTGACCTATTTCTCCACTCTCCTTCCAATTTGAAGGATGTGGACCTCCAAAGCCCTAATCCAAGGGAATGAGTTTCTAAGTTGGACATTGATTTTCGGCTCGGCCACAATCTCAGAATAAAAACCTCCAATTTGACCTTCCCACTCTTGAATTTACTCCAAAATCATGGAATTGTACACCCATGACCTCAAATCAACCTCAATTGAGAGAAATTTAGGAATCAAGTTTGCACATAAACCGCCCAATTGTAACTCAACTATCAAATCTATGACAAAAAAATATACTTTTGTGCATGATCCATTTTCCAATTGCGATCAAAATCAAGCAATAATGAAACAAAGGTATCATTGATTGCACCAAGTCCAAGGAAACCACCAATGTGCATAGTTCCTACACCCACTTTCCCATTCACTTCTTATATGTAATCAAATTATCAAAAAATAGATCTTAACATTCAATACTCTCTACCAACAAGCATTGATTACACCATCAAGCCACACGTACTCTAGTTAAGAGAATCTAGGTTCTACTTGCCGGTCTCTATCCACCATAGCCAAGAGTTTAAAATCTCAATATAACAAATGTGAGCTATCTAGAATTGCACTTCAAAGGTATACTCCCGAGGGTAGCCAAGGAGTCCTACACTAGTTGCACATCCAATGGCCAAATGGAAAATATTAATAGTGCAAATGATAAGTCTAATGGTGCTTATAGAAAACCTAATGTAGTGGACAACCCTCACCAAGTAACCCATGAGTAGCTATTAATAATCTATTGCTACCAAGATACTCACTCTAGCATCCTATCAAACTTGCATTGTGCATTACAACTGTTGTGACAAGTTCTCCCTTAATATTTACCACTTCTTTGTCTAAGGCCTTTAGTTGATCTTTGTACTTGAGTTGTATATCTTTCTTCTTAATCCAAAGGATTCCCAATTCAAATTGCAACTTTTGGAGTTCTTCTTCTTATCTCCTCTACTCTGCTATCAAGGAAGACTTTTGCTCCTTTATCTTGGTGTTTTCCTATAATAAACATCTGATGAGTGTGTTGTATTGGGGTAGAATTCTTAGTGATGTAGTAAAAGTTCTACTGCAAAGAAGTTCTATCATTTGTAGGGCTAATCCCACCAAGTAGGTCACAAGATTTTCTCCTTCCTTGATTGCTACTTTGGATTCTTAGGTCATATCTCCTCCTAATTCAACATATGTTGCACTTGGAGGATCTTTGCCTTCTTCCTCCACTTCTACTCACTCTTCTTCTTGATGATGCTCTTTGGCTTCATGTCATCCTTCACTCGGGAGATCTCCTTCTTGCCTTGCTTTCATCTCTACTTGCTCTTCTTTACGGACACCTACTTGTTGGTTGGGCTAAGAGGTACTTTAGGCTAATATGACGTCTCTCCTTGGTCTTTTGTCTAGCCTTCTCAATCTTCACTCTACTCCAGGTTTGGAGTAGATTGGGCATCTTTATATTGATTTTCCTTGTCTGATCCGGAAGTTGATCCCTATAAGGTGAAAGATCCTTCTTCTTCTTGGTATTTGGCTTCCTTTTCCAAAGATACTTAAATTATCTAAGGATGTTTCCTTGGCCTCTTTTTTGGTCTCTACTAGTTTTATGGTGTTGTACTACTCTTCTTCACATTTGTAATGGTTCCTTTTGTACACCGGCACAAACTCTCCCGTTGGTGTATACTTTGCATATGCTTCTTGGTACTTCTTGATGAGCAATTTTCCTTTGAGTTGCAAGGTGGAGTAGGTGGAAGTGACTTGGAAACTTCTTGTTCTCCTCTTTTGCTAATTATTTGCCATGGCTCACTTTAGAGCTCTCTTATCTACTACTTTGGCCATGCCAAGTTGTGTATTTCCCTCCTTTGCAGATGATACACACATCGTAGGCCTTGTTGATCAGATTAGGCAGGCCTTTGACTACTTGACTACTGAGCTATATCTAGTAGGCTTGAAAGTCAAGGTATCAAAGTGCAGGGCATGACTCCCTTTAGGTATCTCTCCCATCTTGAGCGTCTAGAGGGGTGTATCACATCCACATATGGACTTCATGTTCTTGGAGTGCGAGTAGGATTGGAGGATTTTGTCAGATGCTTCTTAGACATTGCTCTTGCAGAGGATGTTTTCCATGTGGATGACCTTCCATTACTAGGAGATCCGTAGGTGGCATTTGGTATACTCTCTTCTAGTATTGCTCGTCAACCATCCTACCTCAATTGTATAGTTCCTCCCTCACCGTCCTTCCTATCATGTCTGAGAGCATTTGATAGGAGGATTATGGGAGTCTTTGGTGATATCATTGGATCATGGACATTTGAGTGTGTGACAAGGGATTTGGCACATAGACAGATAGCTCTGCCAATCTCAAGTGATAGGGTTGGCTTGTTATCTATAGAAGAGATGACATCTATAGCATTTTTAGGTAGTTGGGCTCTCTCAACACCCCTACTTTCCTCTCATTTTGTGGTTGCTAATAGGCCGGTTTTGGAGACTTATGGGATAGAGGTGGAAGGAGGATTCTTTTCTCTCCATATGTTATTGCGGCAGATGAGAGATAGTCTATGCTTCACTATTGTTAGATTGGACTAGAGGTTTATAGTCTTCCTTGATGGAGCGATAGTGTGAGCATATGCTACATTCTCTCTTAGTCGACTCGTCCATTCCTCAAGCTACTAGAGCACATCTTCGCTCTTGCTCCGGCAAGGGTGCAGGCTCGTGGATCCTAGCTTGACCGTGCATTAGGGCATTTCAACTCGCACTAGCTACTTTCTCTACAGCAATGAGGTTTTGCCTAGGGTTGGTCCACCCATCTACATCTTCATTACTCACTTGTGGGTGTGGTTCTACACTAGATGCACCAGCGGTCCACATGACAAGATGTCCTTTTGGAGGATAGAAGATAGCTACCCATGATGCCATTAGGGACATGGTGTTTGCTATGGCATGAGAGAGTGGATACTTGGCTTGGAGGGAGCGTTTGTATGCTTTGCAAACAACACGTGTCAGGGTAGACTTATCCGAAGATGATCAGGTGACAGTAGCAAAGTTGTGGTTACAGACCCTACGCGGGACATAGTTTCAGAGGGAGTGATTACCCATCCCCTTGGATGGGAGGCAAGTGCAGCAGCAGGTCGCAAGGTCTCCAACTATAGGGGCATGCAGCGAGGTTACCTCTTTGTTCCTCTAGCCTTGGAGTTATATGGAGCAATGGGCACTGCGTTTGACACATTTGTCAAGGAGTGCGCAAGAGCTTATCATGTTAGGCACGGAGGGATACCACTCTCACTCTCATAATTTGTAGAATATTTTTGACAGCATGTGCCCATTGCTCTACAGAGGGCAGTGGCTGGTGCAATCCATAGGAGAGCAATCACTCAATCAATGATGTTTCTTCACATGCTCTAGTTGTGTGTAGACCGTACGACTTGCATAGCTCGGATATCTTAGGTGCGGTAAGGCATATTTCTCATATAGACTCTATTGGGGCTTAGCACTATTTTACCTTTTTTGTCTCTCCCTTGTACGGCTTGATGGGGTCTTCCCATCCTTCGTTTTTTCTACGCGGTCGCCTTTTTTTCTTTTGCTAATAGGTTCAACCGTATGTAGAAATGTATCAAGAAGAAGGTCAAGTAGGTTGCTCCACTATTTTCCTTGAACTCCCTGTGCAATATTAGAGAGAGGTATATTATAGAAATAATAAGTGCAATTGAAATAATTTGTTGCAATGAAAATCGGGAAGATTCTTTTTATTTGAATGATTGAGCTCAAAATGAATGGCTTATTTACATAAATTAATTGACAACATTTCTGGACGGTTTTTAATGTGAATGAGTGTTAAATGATGTTGAAAATAAATTTATAATAATGTGGAGAACTAAAACCTTGATTTTAATTGAATCTATTGCTCAATAAATTCCTCGATAATCCCTTCTTAAGATGATTTGAAAGACTAAACTATATATTCTGATAGTAAAGACCTCAGATCCACATTACCAATTAATTGTTGACCCTCGTGCACCGTAGTGATGATTGCGTGGCCTAATGGATAAGGCGTTCGCCTCCTCCGGGTTGGGAGATTGTGGGTTCGAGTCCTGTCATGATCGAGATTCCACGTAGGCTTGTAGTCTGCTTAGAGTGCGGGGATCCCTTCTTTTGGGACACTCCTGGCTTATCTCATCCGTCTCTCTATCCAAATATTTACATCTTTAGTTTGTCCCATCCATACTGTTCTAGAGAGTCTTGAAATGGATATGTTCTGTCTATCTCCAGTGCGGGTTATTCTAGCGAGGAGATGCCGCTGACGACTTGGCTCTTCTCTAAACTTTTGACCCGCTTTGGCTTTCTCGACGACGAGGTAGAGCCGGCTCCATGAGCTCACCGCTATAAAAGCCCTCGTTATCACAGGTGGATCCTCGTTAACAACAAATCTGCCTCTACTTTGTCATCACCTGCCTCGGTCCACCAAGATGCTTTGTCTCACATCCCCCCAAATCTGGCGCCGGTCATTAGACTCCGCCGTATCATGATCATGGTCTACAGCAGAGCAGACCGATGTTTTCTCGCCCGCTCCAGAGAAAACCGTGCCCAACAACAAGAATGCTCTAGTGATCATACAGTGGGCCTTGAAGTTGGCACTGTCCTAATAACTCCCACCGTCAAGCTTGTCACGTTGGGTGATTGCCGTTGGTAGGTAAGCGACCTCATGGACTGGAAGACTATTTACTAAACTAGAGTTACGCAACTACACTTCTAGATCAAGTGAAGACAATTCGCGAGGTGGAACCTCACTTTTCAGATGTGCCTTTGCGTTTCCGGATTCAACAATATTTGGTACTGAAAGGAGGGAATAAATATCCATTATTAAGAATCAAAAGTACCCCATTGTTTGATTAATCTTTGAGAGATAGTATTTCTTTCCTTACTGTAAAATATTTTAGAGTATTATATATATGACTACGGACTTCTTTTCAACAAAAGAACAGGACCATGTACGATAACAAGGAGGATAGGAAGACCCCCATCAAGCTGTACGATTACAAGGAAAAGACATAGAGTGTAAAATGGGTCTAAGCACCAATAGGGTACTTCTTTTCAACTTAGGATTATCATTTGTTTGAATCATAGATCAATTATATTGGTGTGCTAGTAAATGCACGTACAAAGGCACTGTAATCCTGACTAACTATTCACCTTTCACTTCACCTTCTGTTTGACGGTGGTGAATGATTTATATATCATGGATATCTAAAACATTTTACGAGAGGCGAAAATGTTCTTTTGCATTTCCATATTTGGGGTTCTATTTTTCGCTCTTCCCATCCTTCTTGTGTTTTATGAGGTCCGCTTTCTTATTTTTTCCATATTTTGCAATGTTCTACCTAATGTTGTCTGGTAGCATGTGATCACTATCCACTTGACGATGACTCTATTTTCTGGCTGATTTATTTGTTACGTAGTTTTAACTCTTTCTTTGTCATTTGGCTTATTTGCCGTCACTGTTGTTAAAGCGTGATTATCTTGTCTAGCTAGATTGTCTCTTCGTAGATGTCCAGTACATTGATATGAAGTTTCAATGGTGTTACCAGTTCCGAAAAGTCCAGAAAGTTGCTCAAAAAGGGAAAATGCAAGAGGAAAGAGTTGAAGTTGTTGAAAGGATTCAAATTGCCCTAGATTCACGAAGCTTTGGTTGAGCAGTATTTATCGCAATGAACCCAACAATGGAGTTAAAGATTACCGCTGTCAAAGTTATCATTTAGAGCCCATGGATGCCCGAGTACTTCAGCGAACATGGGCAATCATCTTCACACCCTTGATTGATACAGTATAGTGATGTAAGGCACTTTGCTCCCACTAGGGAGTTTCAGAAATAGTTTTGACTGATGTCTACCGGATAAATAACAAATTTCATAACTATTTTTAGTGAACTCTATAGTGGGATGAAGTGCTAATAAGTGAATCCCCTAGAAGGTGTAGGGGATATTTAGTGCAAGATATGTTCATTTATAAAAATCAGGCAAGATGTTATGGATGTTTAGATGTTTAGATGTGCCGTATCAAAATAAATATTAGTTAGAAGTGGTAACATGACTTACTGATCAGGTTGCCATAGGCAAGATGTTATGGATGTTTAGATGTGCCATATCAAAATATATATTAGTCAGAAGTGGTAACATGGCTTACTGATCAGGTTGCCATGGTTTTTGGAGGGTGATTCATGAGAATTTTTGACAGATATCTTTGGCTCCAAATCATGCCACCCTCTCCAAGCTATTCAAACTGGAATTCACCATTGATGTAGGTTTCATTGGTGTGTGCTAATGGTGGGTGAATGCTTCTATCGCATGTAAGTAAACAAAGCGGCAGGTTTAGTAGTTTTGAATTGGTGCGGTGATTCTTTTCAATAGATTAGTGTGGCAAGGGAGATTCAGAGTTATGGAAAATCATCCAAGCAGCTCAACGGCAACCAAAAAATTGATTGAGGGTGGAGAAATTTAACTCCAAAAGGGAAATGAAAACTATGCAATGGGAGATCAAGTACCTGATTGCATTGTACGCTCACATTTGGATTCAAAACCAAGACCTTTAGACTCACATTTGGATTGCAACCAATACAATCGTTATGGAATATTTGGAGAATTGTTGTGGAGTGCATTTTCCATGCTAAGCAAAACAAAAGAGGACAAACAGTTCCACATGGTGCATAGCATTATGGCCAAATTTTGGATTATTTGGAAGACCATGATCATTTTGCACACATTCATGATGTGGATTGCATGGTGGGAATTGGGAAAAGCACACTCAAAAATCAATTGCTTTTAGTTTCATGGCCACATTTTTGGTTTAGGAGGGGCAAGGATTTCCTATTTCTATGACAAGTGATAGCCTACACAAGAAATGGTTGATGTATATAAAATCATACAAAGAAGCTTGGGAGTTGACAAACAAGTCTATTGAAGGACTCACAGAAAGGGAATATGGCAAAGGGTTGAGAACTATAGACAAAAATTTGAATGGAATGTGCACACATTGTGCCAGAATGGAAGCCATGTTTGGGAATAGAGCTAACACTACTCTACTTCCTATAGTAAGTTTGGGAGATTTAAATCCCAATTCATGCAAGGTTGGTGCCAAGAGGTTCTTGAATGCAAAGCCATCATGATAGGCTCTCAATTCCCATCTTCTCTAGAGGTGGTGCTCCTTAACTTGTGCCCCCAATTTGTCCCAAACACCCAAGGAGTGGAAATTTTACCTAGACTTACATGGACGGCTTGGAAAATGGAATCCGAGCCAGTACACTCAAGGAGTCATAATTTTTTGCACTAGCCAAGGACTCACCTTTTGTTACACCACCTCCACTAGCTTCTACAAGGGATGGGTCAAAGGGTGATTTCCTTGACATGAGTAGGAGAATGTGACCCAAAGAGGAAAAAATTTGGAACATCCATAGGTAAGGTATCCAAAATGTCACCTAATATGTTGTTGTCTCAAGATTTTGCAAAAATCAACATGTTGAAGACAAACACTATAGAATTTAAGAAGAAGTTATGACTAGCTGAACTAGAAGCCACTATCATGAGGAAAAGAGAGAAAAAATTGATGAGAAAGGAAGTTGAGCATGTTAGATTAGAGATTGAGAAGATGAAAGTCTAGATTGAGAAGAAATTGCATGCTGATAAAAAGAAAGCTAAGGCAAAAAAAACATACCTTTAAGGAGATGAGTCTAAAATCAAAGTGCACTCATGAAATCAAAATGAGTCTCTTGCAAGGAGAAAAGTCTCTCAAGGAAAAAAGTCAATATTTCAAATTCTAACTCAAGTTCATCAAGAAATCAAGCGTTTGGCTACACATTACAATCCTGAGCCAAAACACCATGTTCAAATTCATACTCAAATGATAGAAAATATGATACCACCACTAAAGGCACTTCCATATAACTAGAGTATATTTAATTAAAGATGATATTTGACTACTTTGTGATCCAATGTGTAATTATTGCTGATAAGGATATTGTGCTTAATTATATGAGATTTAAGGTTTTTGTGTAAGTGCTAGAGATTGCTAGAACAAGGACCCTCATCAAAAGTCCAAAAAGCCACTCCAAAAAGACTTCTCATGCTTGAAGCTAAACAAAACAACTGCTTGAAGATGCCTATTGAAGCCCAAAAGAGCATCACAATCCCACCAATCCCTAAATTGGCATGCGTTGGCGCTCATTGGCACTTGTTGGCGCTTGCCAATGCTCGCTCATGAAGAAACACTCATTGATGCCTATCAAAGAATGGGTAAGGTTTTGGATGGTGCCTACTGCTGCCCAATAGCATATGATAGCACAAATTGAAGAATATATAAGTTTATTAATGGTGCCTAATGACACCAATAAGGGATGGGAGGCACGTGATGGTGCACATTGCAAGTGGCTAGCGCTCATATGTGCCAGTTGGAACCCATAAGTAGTGAATAAATTTCATGTAGTTTAACAGATTCACATTCATGTTATGATGTCTAAGAGTGAAGCAAAGTGAGAACAAAAATAAATGTAAAATCAAAAATATAATACATATCACATGATATGAGGTATTAGAATGAGGCATAATGAGAATGGAAATAGATGCACAATCATAAATATGATACATATGATTTGTATAAATATTTAGTCCTTAAGGCTAATCATTATGTTGGAGGAGAAGGAGGTGAAGAAGATGACTAAGATGCAACATGGACTCTATGTGCAACTACATCCTCAAGTATGCATTAGTATACATCATGTTGAATCCTAAATAGACTCAATGACCACCAAAGGCACCACTTGCTCTCCTCCAAGGGTCGATGCTTGATACTACTAGCTAGAAGGTCATGTGGATCACTATTATAAGAACAAAATCTACTTGATGTTCAATCCTCTTCTGCCTAACTAATAGTAGGTTGATCATCATGGACAAATCTATCCAAAGGTATCATCAAGGAGTCAAATGACCAAGTGTATGATGATCTCTCTACCCTATGAAGATAGAAGTAAGGAGGACGGATTGTACCATGTTGATGGTTCCTACAATAAGAGAGTGCATAACTATCCAAGATCAAAAAATCATGAAGAGGTAAACCTAATGAAGTGAGATGCTATAAGCTATAATACCAAGAGCTAGATACATGATCTAGAGGTAAAATTTGGTTTGGTATCATTTGGAAGGATGTTATACATGATGGACTAAATAGATCAGATAAAGGTATCATCAAAAGAATACTTCTACTAATAGGGTAGAAATTGAAACAAACTTGAAAACCTTAGAACCAATAGCTAGACATATGATCTAGGGGTCAAATTTGGGTTGGTAATATCTAGAACGATGTTATACATGATGGACTAAACAAATAAGAAAGACGTATCACCAAAAGGGTACTTCTACTAATAGGGTAGAAACCAAAATATGTCTCAAATCCAAAGGCAATTTTGAGAGCCTAAACAAATGAATTAGGCCATCAAATGGGCAGATTACCCCCTCCCAAAAAAATTAAAGGCTAGCCTTCCCTCCCCCTAGGCTTGTCTTGTTGAGAGCTTTTAATGGTACCTCATCCATATGATTTGGAGATTCCTACAATAAGATTCTCTAAAGATTCTCTTTGGTCAAAGATGGTTTGACCAACCATATAGGATCAGAACCAACATGTCGACCATGCATGAAACCAATCTAAGTGCAAAGCTTGCTTACAGGTCACCAATCCATGTATCTGATCCAAGGGTGGAGCTTCCTTTGGAGGAGTCCCCTTTGCTATATAATAGAGTCAAGGTGCTTCTTTTGGATATCAAAGTTTGAGTGTGAAACTTGTTTTTTCTCTTTTGAGTTTCTCTACTATCCTTGGAATATTACAGATGCTCATAGGAGCTAGCTCTACGTCCTCTAAACTCACTCTATTGGACATTTTTAGAACACAAAAAGGCCATGAGCTAAGACCCATTGTGAACTCTCCTTGGGGGCTCTACCCATTGCTACATGCTCCACAACAATGACTCAATTCCATTAGGCAAAAGATTTATCCGCAAGATAACCTCAAAGCACAAAAAATAAAACTGAATGAAATGGCTAACACCAAGATGTGCTACCCACCTCATGGGCTGCAATTGTGTATGAGGGCACCAGCCATGCCTATTGGTCAAGCTCTCTCACACATTATAACCAATGCTTACCATGAAGCCATAATGATGCCAAACAAGTAACATCCATAACAATAACCTTCTTCCATAGGAATCTTAGGAAGAGAATACATGGAATATACTCTCTTAAAAGACAAAGCCCCTCTCTAAACTCAATCTTAGTCTCCTAAGTCACCACATTGCAAGGTAAGGAATAAGAAACAAAATCTTGGGTCTCTTGAGTCACAACACTATGGAGTAATTCATAGGTGGCATCTATTTAGGTCTATGTCTCCTCATGTGAGGGCTGAATGCAATGCTTGCAAGAAATTGTACAAAGTCTTGGTCCAAGATAAGCCATAGAAATCCTATGATTAGGTGAGTTGATATGATAGCCCAATTTGAGGTCTTGAGCTGACTTCAGATAACCTTTCTAGCATAGAACTAGAATCTTAGTTTTCCAAGATTCATGTACAAAATCAAGCCTTCACCTAAGATATATTACTCTCACTCTCCTCTACCTAAATATGTGCATTCTTGCACCTCTCCATAGAAAATGCTAACTCTTGTGCATGATTTTGTGACTAGATCTTGTAACCTTAAGTCATGGCAACAACACCTATGGTATCCAACCTCTACTCTCTTTTATTTCATAGCTAGTAAAGGTCAAATGCATCTCTTCATTTGTAGCAAGGGTATCCTCTCACTCACAAAGGGGTCTCTCTCTCTCTCAAACAATAGTCTACCCTACTCCTCTAAGCTCTTCAATATACTCCCATGCTCAAATACTAATCTCTCTTGCTCCTTGACACTCTCCAATCTTCTCTCACGCCCAAGCACTAATCTCTCTCGCTCCTTGACACTCTCCAATCTACTCTCACTCTCAAGCACTAATCTCTCTTGCTCCTTGATACTCTCCAATCTACTCACGCTCAAGTACTAATCTCTCTTGCTCTACACTCTCCAATTCTACACTCTTCAATCTCTTCTCACGCTCATACACTAATCTCTCCCACTCCTCTACACTCTCCAATCTAATCTCATGCTCAAGCACTGATATTTATCTCTCTCTCCTCTAAACTCTCCAATCTACTCTTGTACTCAACAATAAGTCTCTCTTGCTCCTCAACCACTTGGACACAATTATCTAATACATGCATTATGCACCCATCATCTAGAGAAAAGCCTTAAATGCAAGATACACACATTGCCTTGCCTCTTTGCAACCTTATCTCTCTATGGAAACCAATCTAAAAAATTGTATCAGCAATTGTCCTCCCTCTTGGCATCGCAAGTGCATCTTGAATTACATCTACTATCAATTGAAACTGCACCCCTTTAACCAACCTTGTGCAAGAATTATTGTCCCAAGAGTGAAAAAACTCCATACATGCAAGTAATTAGAAAAGAAACCAATAAACAAGTGTAGGCAACCAGGTTCATGAGAGAAGCCATTAGATGCCACCCAAAGACCTCCCGGATACAAAAAAAATAAAATTATCAAATATGGATGACACTTGTAGCCATCCACCAACATTGTGGGGCAAAAGAATGATCCCAATAATATTGGATGCTGCCTACTAACATTGCATAATAGGTTCCAAGGTTTAAGGAAATTGGGTAGATGTTTGGCAATGCCCAAAGTTGCAGTGGGACAAGAAAGATGCTAGAAGATATAAGATTTCAAGGTAGGCAACACAATTTGATGCTTGCTAACACTATGGGATAGGGCTATTCTAAATGAGTTGGCATTAGGCAATGCCCATAGGTAGTGATAATTTAATTCAAAATCAGAACCTGAAGTTGATAGTAGTTCTAAAAACAAACAAATAATGAGAAAGAAAGGAGAATGGGAAAAAAAATACCTTTGAGAAAGGGTAGTGTAACAACCCAAAGGTTATCTTCAAGCCAAGAACATCCAAATCAACCTCCATGATTCCAAAAATAGCAATGCAAACCTAGTGTTTATCCATCCAAAACTATTCTATGAAGGTTATTGGGTGTTGAATTGTGTGTAAAAAATTAACCAATCTCCTTTGTGAGTATTTTTCATATCTTCATTATCAGTAATTTCTCATAATCCCAAATTTTTGCCATGGAAATTTTTATATGCACTTTGTTTCAAAACTTTATTTCTTGCCAAGTTTACTCTCCTATTTCATTCTCTTTCTCTTTCAAATCCTCCCAAATGGTACTCTACTCCCAAACCCCTCTTGAATGGCACTCCTACTCTTGAACCCCTCCAAAATGGAACTCCTTCTTATCCTATCCTGTCTATTTTTAAGCTACTCCTCTCAAATAGCACAACTCCTTAAAAAACCAAATTGCCATCTTATTTGTGGAATGTGTGAAATGGTGACTTTTGCAAGAAAGTGCATGTAAATATATAAATATAAATAAATAAACCCTCACATGAATGGTTAAATATATATTTCTCAAGAAAAAATCAAACTTCACCACTAAAAAAACTGAATTTTGAACATCAACTAGTGGCAACATGTGACATGACGTTGACAATTGGTGCTACCCAAACAATTGCCTCAAGAATAGGTTCCAACTAGTATCTTCCAAAGTCCAGGGGCAGTTGCCAATTCTATCCATCCATCTTGCTCCATTGCACAACAATGGATGCTAACCTTTTGTTGAGCCTCTTCCAACATCCACACCAGGCGGCAACAAGCACCAACCTTGCTACTTGACACTTTCTGATCCACATTAGATGTCAATGAGCACCTACCTATCAACAAGCACCTTTTCCCATCCACATTGAGCATCACCTAATGCCTTCTAAGATCCACATTGGGCATCAACCGACATCCACCTTTCAACCAATGCCTTTTGTTAGCCACACCAAGCATCAACATGCATCAATGATTTCCAATTGGCTTCAAGTAGCACCAGCCAGTGCTAAAATTGGACCAAGTAGGCTTAAAATAATAGTTTCATGTAGAAGAACAAGACTAATGCTTAACATTCTCCAAAGGATATTATATCATGAAGAAGCATAAGAGAAGGACTTTGTGCTTATCATATATCAAACTATATTTGTATTACAAAGGAACATGTTACTATTCAATTTCCTCAAGATGATGAACAAGGCATTGTTGCATCCTCCTTGACCTACTTTCTTCTCCACCAAGCTCCATTCCATTGAGAGACATTTTTGTATCTACTTGAATTTCCTCAATAAATCCACCATTGTCTTCTAACCAAATATCCAGCCTTTTGATGTAAAATTTATGTAAATAATACAAATTTAAACTCACTTTAGCAAATATGCATTTCTAGTATTGTCTTTAAGTTGCACTCTCAACTCCCAAAGAGAATGGCATGTAGCTTTCAATACTCGTATGCAATGCTCGTTTGTCACCCTTGCCTTTGCAAAATATTTGTTGAACTCTTGCTTGTCCTCCATTTGGGCTTGCTTGAAAGTGAGAACTAGGTGATGCATGGGTACATAACCAATATCACCTAAAAGATATTCTGTGGCCTCAAAACTATGACATCCACTCTCTAGTTCAAATCACTCCATAGTGATGATTTTTTTAAATAGATCATGTTGTGACATGAACCCGACATACTTGCAAATAAACAAATCAAAACTTGAATTTGTACAAAATTTAATCAATTTTCAACACGCTATGGACACAATGGACACTTGTTTGAAATTTGAAAATTTTGAAATTTGAATTTGAATTGAATTGTTTGAAATTTGAAAATTGAATTGAATCAAGTTGAATTTGAATATGAATTTTGAATTTGTGAACTCTCTAAATAGAATAATGTCTTTAGCACTTTTTTGATCCCAATAAGACTAAGATTGAATTCATTCACAACTTGATTTCAGTGCACATATTGAAATATTTTCATGGATGTTTTGCTTGTCATAATTTCCTCTATAGAGTGTATTGTAAAATAGTATCTTTAGCATTTTCTTTGATCTTGATAAAAACTGAATTCATTCCCAACTTGATTTCAATGCCCAAATTGAAATATTTTTCATAGATGTTTTGCTTGTCATAATTCCTCACAGAGTGTACTCTTCCTTCCTTTTGATTCACAATTCAGTGCAAGTGCATATTGAAGGATTTCAAGAGCCCTTGACCATGATGTCATTCACTCTTCTTCTCTTCTCTTTCTTCAAAAAGCCCAAGTAAAATAAATGAATGGAGATAAAATTTTATGTTCTTCAAAGAGCCTAAGAAAATTAAATGCATGGAGAAACATAGATTTAAGATCATTTACATCACTAAAGAAAAATCTTAGAATATTTGGATAAAATTAGAGAATTCTGGTCAAATTCATTATATAGTGTGCTAGAGTTAACCTAGAAAGAGGTAAAAATTAATAGAGATTGAAGCTCAAATAGTGGCCAAAATGGAGAAGAAAAGCCAAATCGGATGCCATAAGATCTAATGGAATAATGTAATATAAAGTTATATAAAAAACATTAGATAAAGAGAGCTAAGTTACATAGTTTCACTGCATTGACTCTCAAATTAGACCAATCAAGTATTTCTAAGCTAAAGTTAGGAAATCTCTTAAGTAAATTAACTGGTTTGCTTTTGAGATAGATGTTTAGCTTCCTAGTTTGATCCAAATTTTATTGTTCATGCATGCACTCCAAGTCCAAAATTAGCAAGGACTATTCTTACTCCAATGGATATGAAAGTGTAGAACTCAATTTGGATAAATAACATTTATTTTTTATGTGCACTTAATTTCTGTCCCTATTTTGTCTTCTCATATATTATGAGTGTTTGTATATGCTCCAAGATTTGTGTTTGCTAGAGTTAGCTCATGTACGCCCCGAGGAGATTAAATGGGAAATTTATTGTTTTCTTATGGGACCTGAACCACTGCCCGTAAGATTTTTTCAGTTATAGTAGGGGGTTTCAACAATAGTTTTACAAAGTTTCATAACTTTTCATATAGATTGTTACAAAGCATTGACTTAATGGGTATGGTGTGTGACCGGGAGGTAGAAAAGGTATCATTATGGAGTTCAGGCCAAGTTCCTTATTAGTAGCACACTCCGTATGAGGTGGTTTGTAGAAAATAAGGGATAAGGAATTATCACTCCGTATTGCATTGATTGCACATTAGGGTTAATAAAGTTTTTGTCTAGGGTTAGATTGAAAGTGACGGCCACCAAAAGGAGCATCCGAGGATGTTCAAGAACACTCATGGAAATGAAATGATGAGCGGCAACTCGGCAAATTTTTACCACCGAGGAAGATTGGAGGGAGCATGAGTGGAAAGATTTGAGTGCATGCAAAAATTGACCACCTGATGAAGATTTGAGAGACCCATAGTCGGCAAATTTTTACCACCAAGGAAGATTGGAGGGAGCATGAGTGGAAAGATTTGAGTGCATGCAAAAATTGACCACCCAATGAAGATTTGAGAGATCCATAGCTAGAGGTGGAATGGGAAGTGAATTTGTTTGGAGTAGGAAGATTTGAGTGTGAGCCATGAGAAGGTTAGAATGATGAGTGATTTTGTTTGAAGTGTTACTCTTGATTTCATTATTTTAAAATAATTGTCTTTTGTACGAGTATGAAATGTATACCTTTCTTCCCCCTTGAATAATGAAATGAAATTCAAGAATTTGTTTTCTTGTTATAGAATGAAATTAATGAGATTGTTTTTTTGTGCGTACAGAGAATAGAGATGCCCCTTTGCTGAAATTTCACTGGGAGATGCACCTTTGTGGAGAAGAGAGATGCCCCTTCATTGATACGGAGTTATTAGTGGTGATTAAAAATTGAGTAAAGTCATGCCGAGAGGGAGCACTTGTTTAGAACTAACCAGAAATATTAGAAAATGTATTCAATGGATGATCCGGTTAGATTTGGAGATATTGCTACAAGGATTAGAAGATGAAGAAAAGGAATTAGGAGGAGATTTAGATATGCTAGAATGTTTTATTAGTGGATAGGAGTATGCACATACTCATTGATACTTGGAACCTCGTGTTACTTACCCTTGTAGTAGAGAGTTTGTGAAGGAGTATTTTAGAAATCTAGATACTAAGGCCTTTCACCAGCTTACTAGAATGGATGGGGATTCTTTTTCAACATTAGTTGATTTGATTAAGACTCATGTGATTTTTGAGAAAAGGTACCAAAGAGAGCAAACACCCATGTGGATCCAAGTTGCCCTAGCATTGGATAGATTTGGTCATCACGGCAATGTAGCTTGTGTTGCACGGGGTTAAAATATTTGGGGCATTAGTGCTAGTTCAACAATTGCTTTTAATGATAGAGTTATGACAACCATATTAGATGTGATGAGGAGTCAAGTTGCTTGGCCCGAACTCAAGGAGAGGAGGTGGATATCCACTATTTTTGAACAGAAAGGTTTTCCCGGTTGTGTTGGTTTGGTAGATGGAACATTGTTTCCTCTTGCAGCTTGACCAACTGTGGACGGGGAAATATATTTTAGCCGCAAGGGTTCATATTCTATAAACGGCCAAGTTATTTGTGATGATAAAAGGAGAGTTATACATTTTTTTGGAGGTATGTTTTATGTTATGTGTTCTTTTGTTAGGTATAATTTTGCAATGCATTGGTGATCCTTTTTGTTTAATTTACTAAAAATATGGCCTTTTTTATTTGCAGGAATGCCAAGGTCATGTCATGATATGACTTGTTTGAAAAAATTGTCACTATGGAATGATTTGAACCTAAGAGGGAGGTGTTGCACTTTTGAGGCAATGGAGTACCTTTAAGGTGATTCGGGTTATGTACCCATGCATCACCTAGTCCCCACTTTCAAGCAAGCTCGCTCAAAGGACAAGCAGGATTTTAATAAATATTTAGCAAAGGCAAGAGTGATAAATGAGCATTGTATAGGAGTATTGAAAGCTAGATGGCATTCTCTTTGCGAGCTAAGAGTGCAAATGAAAGACAATAGTAGAAATGCTTATTTGTTAAAGTGGGTATCAGTGTGTATTATTTTACATAATTTTTTAATCAATAGGTCTGACCTTTGGTCAGAGGATGATGGCGGATTTACAGAGGAAACTCAAATAGATTCAGAAATGTCCTTTCATGGTATAGAACTTGGTAGAGAAGAAAGTAGATCAAGGGTGATGCAACATTGCCTTGATTATAACAATGATGATATACTCAATTGATTGATTGAGATTCCATATAATGAAATATATATTTTTCAGTTATTCATCTTATATCTCATAGTCTGGTAACTTAAACCAGGAGTCTTTATCTTAGACCATGAGTGTATCTTGATGTAATATTGGGTAAGAATTTGAAGGATGCAAAAGAATTCTACGAAGCTTAATTTGTACATTTGTAAGGCCTTCGTTTACACTTACAAGGTGTGGTGTTCAGCAAGTTTACACTTGAAAGTCACTTGTCGGGTGTTGTTGGAAAAAAATGAGCCAATGTTGCAGACACCGTGAGATGACACTCGTACACGCTGGGTGCCACTCACAAGCTTAAAAAAGGGTCATCGAGTGGCACTCATGGACGCTCGTAGATGTTGGGGACCACACTGAAATATGCACAAATTAAATGCACTCATAGGCACTGGTAGGCACCGGTGGTAGGTGCTGGTAGGCATTGCATGAATTATGCGATGCTTGCCTACGCCAATTGGCAACGTGGAGTGCCGCATGTTGCCGCTCGGGATTTGAGTTCTTTTTATTGAAAAAATGAAATTTTGCTTCCAAAGTGTACATTTTAGGATGTTTGGTATTGAGTTTTTTTCCAAATGCCTGGGTTCTATAAACCTTCTTCTTTTCAATTCTTGTCATTCTCGTGGGTGTGGATGTGTTAGAAAGCCTCATTCGCGAGTGTGTGGGGTGTTGGAAGGTTCATTTCGGGAGGGTGTGTGAGTTGTTCGAAGGAGAAAGAGCCATTTTGAGAAAGGGTCATTTTGCAAGGCAGAGGGTGTGCATGTGTGTGAGCCATTTCAAGACTGAGGTGTTCGGAAGGAAAGAGGTAAACTTCCTGGCTGAAGCATAGCTCGAAGGAGACTAACTCAAGAGAAGCAACAAGGAGTGATTGAGAAGAAAGATAAGAGAGCATTCAAGAGACTGAGAGCAAATTCAATTTCAACCATGGCAGAAATCTGGGGATACGAAAAGATAGTTGATGGGCCTGACATGAGAAATACTCAGGAAGGAGATTGGCTCATAGCATTCCATAGCATTCAACACCCAACCAATTTCATCAAGTGGTGTTGGCTAGACAAACATCAGATTCAAACTGCTGTTTTGGGAATTTGGGAGATTGATCTAGATGTAATGGGGCTCAAAATAACTCTTGGACTTCACTATCCACGGCCAGAGGTATTCTTCAAACCTTCCTCATTGTTTTCTTTTCATTCCACCTCAAGATTTTCATTTATTTCAGGTTTATTGCTTCCAAATCATCAGCGCCTCCCAGCCTGTCTTGCATCACCTCCCAGTGCCTCCCAGTGCCTCCCAATGCCTCCCAACATCCTCCAATGCCATCCAACGCCATCCCAAACCCTAAATCCCTACGTGCAAGCGCCTTCCCCACGTGGCACCCAGTGTTTCTGCGGGGCCATGTGGCACCAGCAACCCTGCGGACCTCCTTGTGTCTCCTCCCTATCCCACAGCGCCCACTAGCATCTATGCACGTCGTCCAACGCCATCCCTAGCCCCTAAACCCCTATGCGCAAGCATCTTCCCGTGATCCTGTGTGGCACCCAGCGGCTCCCTTGTTGTCTTGCAGCGCCATCCATCGCAGCTGCGCATGCAGGCACCATCCATAGGCGCCCTCGTGCGGCATCAAGCGCCCTTCTAGCACTGTGCGGGGGCCACCGGAGGTCAGGAGCGCCTCTCCGTGCCATCGAGCGGCTCCTAATAGCGGCTCACAGTGGCAACCAGTGGCAATGCGCGGCAACCCATGGCTCTTTTGAGTGTTAATACTGTCCGTGAGCATCTTCGAGCGGCACCCCCTGAGCTTGAGTCCTTGGGAGAGAAGTTTGAGCTGATATTTTTGGTGGGTTTTGCAGGTCATTCTATGTACAAAGTTTATGAGTTCATGGGACAAGGTCTCTTGCACAGGTTTGGTAAGAGGTAGGCAGTTTCAATTGACTGCATATATAGTTAGAGATGCACTTGCCATGCCAAGGGAGAGAACACCAAGACAGAGGACAGTTCCTTACACAACTGTTTCAGACTGGTTTCCACAAAGGGACAAGGTTGCAAAAAGATATCTTGCAAGGCAATGTGTATATCCTGCATTTTGAGCTTTCTTCTAGTTGATGGGTGCACTTGTTGCACTCACTATTAGGCCCAAGATTGTACATGGGCATTTGGTACTCAACACCAAGACCAAGTTGAGGAGATTTAGTGTGTAGGATTATGATTGGGGAGAGTTATCTTTTAGAGCTATCATTGCAGAGATGGGGAGTTTGCAAAGCCAATTGAGGAGTCCTAAGGGGCGTAGGTTCAGAGTCACCTTCCTTGGATAGATACTCACGCATCTCTTTATGGAGAGAGGTTTCATTCCAAAGGAGGACTTGATGTACCTAAGAGATGGAGAGGAGGAGATTATACACAAGGGAGAGCATGATGATGATCATGAAGATGCAGATAGCTCGGATGAGGACGAGACTACTGATGATGGGGAGGATGAGGATGGTGAGTGATTGATTGATTAGGTTTGATTTTTTTCATATATATATATATATATATATATATATATATATATATATATATATATTCATATATTCGTATGTTGGAAAACATACAAAGTTCTTTTGTATATACCATTACCGGATTTAATAAATGAGTTCATTTAAGAAGATTGAATTAATGAACTTGTGAATTTGTATATTTTTTAATTCAAATATGAATTTGTACTTGATGGATAACTAAATGTACCACTTGTGAACAGGTGTTCGACAGATTAGTGTTGAGACACATCCCTTACCCTTTTAGGCTAATTTGGCCTATTCATTACTTTGTTAGCCCTAACTAACTTTGTCACTCCATATTGTTATATATATCCCCACCGCTAGTTGGTGATGTCCTTGTTGCCATTGAAGCTTCAAACTCTTGGATGACAATTTGTGCATTCTAGAAATGAGAAAGAGGTTCCCAAGTGGCATCATGAAGGAGATACTCTTTCCAAAGGATCTTGTACTCCGTATGTTGTCGATGGCCTTGTTGAACATGGTAACATGCAAGGATATGATCAACTTTGTATTCCTCTTGATCATTGATAAGGATAGGAGGAGGAGGAGGTTGGATATGAGAGGAAAAAGAATATGGGTGAGGAAAAAAAGTTTTCAACTTGGAAATGTGAAAGACAAGGTGGATGCACATAAGATAAGGCAAGGCAAGTCGATAAGCAACAAGAGAGATGATTTGGGTGACATCAAATGGTCCTATCCAATTAGGTGCAAGTTTACAAACTTAGGAAGCAAGTGGAGGGGTAGGTAACTATAGGAGAGCATGACCATATCACCCACTTGAAAGGTGAGATCACAATGATGGTGGTCCGCACATTGTTTCTGATAGTTTTGAGCAACAAGGAGATGAGATTTAGCTTGTTGGAAGGATTGGGATATGGTGGTCAAGAAGTTGGAAGTATGAGGAACATGAGAGGGAGGAGGAGAAAGAAGAAAATATGGAACAAGTGGATCTTGGCCAAAATGAAGGAAGAAAGGAGAGAATCTAGTGCTTGCCTACTTGGAATTATTATATGCAAACTACGTAGCTGTAAGACATTCATCCCAATTGGTATGGTGGATGTTAACGAAGGCACAAAGCATATCCTCCAAGGTGCAATTTGTGCATTCAATTTGTCCATTAGTTTGAGGTAGGCCATAGACAAAGAAGGCTTGGTGTCAAGTATTTGGAAGATTGCTTGCCAAAATTTCCCATTGAATTGAAGATCACAATTGGAGATGAGTACATAAGGTATCCCATGATGCTTAAGATGATGTCAAAGTAAATCTACACTAATGTTGGAGCATCTACAATATCAAAGGTCGGTGCCAAATGGAGTTGCTTATTAAGCTTATCCACAAACACCACAATTGTTGTGTGATCTTGCTTCATCTTGGGCAAGGATGTGATGAGATCCAAGCTCACGTGTTCCCATCAAGAAAATGGAATGGGGAGTGGTTGAAGGAGTCCGCTCAATTTTTGGCTGTTGGAATTGTTGTGTTGGTAGCTCTCACATGATTGGACAAATTCTCAAACATTTTTTTGCATGTTGGGCCACTACCATTGGCGTTGGAGAGTACCCAAGGTCTTGTCCACACCCATGTGACCAGCGATTTGTAAGTCATGGGCTTCTTGGTTAGAACATAAATCCAATTCTCACAAAATAGAAGGCCTTCCTTGAAGGAGAATGTGTTGTACTACTTGTCACATGTTGGAAGACAATCTTGTACCATCTGAAAGAAAGGATCTTGTTGTAAAGCGGTCTTAAACTTGATTTGGACTTTTCAGTCAATTGATACCGTCATAATTGCCATCGTGATGAGAGGAAGCGACTCCAAATCAAGTCATCATGATAGGGCATTAGGGATGATGTGGAACTGATTGGGTTTATACTCAAGTTTGATATCAAAAAATTGTAGTTGTTCTTTCCATTAATGATGTCAACTCTTCATGTGTTCCAAGTGTAATGTCTACAACAAAGGTTTGTGATCAATTTTCATGATCACTTGTTTCCCCAAGAGATAATGACTCCATACCTTGGTCACATATATCATTGCTAGTTATTCCCAATCTCAAGTAGAGTAATTCCTTTCTATTGTATTTAGTCAGCGAGACACAAAAGGCAATGAGATGTAATACATCTAGGAATTTCTATTGCAACATGACTCCAATTGCAAAGTTAGAAGCATTTAAATCAACCACACAAGGTAGTTGAGGATCATATGGTTGAAGAATGTAATACTCCAAGGACAAGAGAAGAGAGAGAAACACAAATTACACACTCAACATTTGGTGCCCCAAAGGAGCACCTTCTCTTTATTATATAGACAAAGAGGATCTCCTCCAAGGAAGCTCCACCATAGGATTAGGCACACAGATAGGTGATATGTCAGCAAGCTCCATCCTTGGATTATTTACTTGGATGGGTGACATGTTGGTCTAGGTCCTATCTGGTTGGTCAAACAAGCTTTGACCGGAGGGAATCTTTAGAGAATCTTCTTGTAGGAGTCTCAAAATCACATAAGGTATTGTTGGAAAGATCTTGATGAGACAAACCAAGGGGGAGGGAAGGCTAGCCTTTCCTTCATTGGGGGGGGGGGGAATCTGTACATTTTTTAGGCCTAATTCATCCGTTTAGGTCTCCAAAATTGCCTTCAAAGATTTTAGGCATATTTTGATTCCTACTCTATTAGTAGAAATCCCCTTTTGGTGGTACCTCTTTCTGATCTATTTAGTCTATCATGTGTAACATCCTCCCAGATGTTACCAAACCAATTCTCACCTTTAAATCATATGTCTAGCTATTGGTTCTAAGGTTCTCAAGTCTATTTTGGTTTCTGCACTATTAGTAGAAGTACTCTTTTGGTGATACTTCTATCTGATCTATTTTGACCATCATGTATAACATCATTCTAGATGTTACTTAACCAAATTTCACATCTAGATCATATGGCTAGCTCTTGCTATTACATACCTTCCTCCTTTTAAGACACAACGTCCTTGTTGTGCAATTGTTGCTCAAATGCTTGCACCAACACCGGTGCATGTGTCAAATTGGCAGCGGGCTCCCAGGTTGCTTCATAGAGGGGGTAACGTTTCCATTGTACTAGATAGTCCACCCGTGGATGGCGCGTATTCTCCAAAAACATGCATGTGTTTTTGGAGAATACGCTCCACTTCATATTCCTCTATGCCATCAATGAGTGTTGGACAAGGTCAAATATCTTAGGTGGAATGACCCTAGCTTGAGCAGGGAGCATATTTGCATAGTAGGGAAACATGGAACACGAGATGGATCTTCATGTGTGGTGGTAGCTCAAGGTGATTGGCCACAGTGCTGACGCGACAAAGAATCAAAAAAGGCCCAATAAAACAAGGTCTGAGCTTATGAGGTCCAACTAATGTGAGGTTGGTTGTTGATAGCCACACTTGATCCCCAACATTGAACTCCATGTGCCTACGGTGTGCATCAACATATTGCTTCTATTGATTTTGTGCAATCTGTAATCTATGCTTGGCGTTCTCCACACCTTGTTGGATTTTAGAAACAAACGTGTTGACTGCATCAACCTTGGTAGCCACTGGACGGATCTTCATCAAGCTAGAAGGTGTGAAGGGATACCCACCATACATGAGGAAGAACGGAGTGACTTGGGTGGATACATTCACTGAATTGTTGTAAGCAAATTCCACCGAACGGGAGTAGGGTGTCCCACCTCTCTTGCTCTTCTAAGGTGAAGCCGCGTAACATATCTTCAATCGTGTGATAAGCCCGCTTTGTTTGGCCACCTATTTGTGGGTGGTAAGCTGTGGACATAGCCAACTTGGTTTTGAAGAAACCAAAGAGTGTTTGCCAAAACAAACTAGTGAATTGAGTGCCTCTATTAGTGATAAGTACTCTACACAAGCCATGGTGAGAGAAGACTACATCTAAGTATAATTGAGCTAGTTGTGGAGCGGTCACATCCTTGGTGGTAGGGCATACATGAATCATTTTGATGAGCCGGTCCACAAAGACCACGATGGAGTCAAACCCTGAGGTGGTCTTGGATAATTCATAGATGAGATCCATACTCACTTGTTCCCAACGTTGGGTAGGCGTGGGGAGAGGTTGAAGGAGCCTTGCAGGAGCTTGATTAGAAGCTTTGTTCTGTTGACAAAGTAGGCAGCTGTGCACATAGTCCATCACATCGTTGCTCATCTTAGGCCAATAGTAATGGCGCTGGATTGCATCCAAGGTCTTGTCCACTCTGACATGACCTGCAATGGCCAAATCATGCTAATCATGCTATGAATGCTATGAATCATTATGCTAGAATGGTGGTGCATAATTTTGGGACATTTGGGATCCATAATCTACCATCACAAAAAGTGAGTCCTTGGGTGTTAGTGATGCCTTTGGATGATTGCGCTTCTACAATCTATGGATCAGTTTTTGTAGCAGCCCAAATCTCTGGCCAGAATTCAGGGTTAATCTTAACCTCTGTCACCAAGTTGTTTGCCATTGGCATGCGGGGAATGCATCTACAAGTTGATTCTTACTTTCCATGTATGTGATTGTCATGTTGAAGTGTTGTTGCCACTTTGCCCACCGAATCTGGCAACAAGATAGATCCTTCTGCGTCTTGAGGTAGACTAGAGGTTTGTGGTCTATCTCTACTACAAATGCCTTCTTGCCTAGATAGTGCTTCCAATGCTTGGTTGCCAGAACGATGGCTAGCTCTTCTTGTTCTATGGTGTGGTAGTTGCGCTCTACCGGTAACAACTTTGGAGAGAAATATGCAATTGGATGTCATCCGTGATGCCACTCTTGTTGTAGGACTGCTCCTATTGCTACGCTTGATGCATCTATAGCTAACTTGATTGGACGTTTTGGGTCATACCACTTCAAGATTGGTGCATGTAGCAAGGTGGCTTTCAATTCTTGAAAGGATAACTCTTGTGCGGTTCTCCATGTCCACTTCTTCCCCTTGCCAAGTAGTATTGTTAAAGACTATGCAACCTTGGAGAAGTCCTTGAAAAATCTACAATAGAATCCTGTCAACCCCAAGAAGCTCTTGAGTTGAGTCTGATCTTCTAGGGCACTCCATTTTTGAATGCCCTCTGCACTTACTCTATGCCCCAAGTAGTCTATTTCAGACTTGCCAAACTTGCACTTTGAGATTTTGGCATACAATCAATTCTATCTTAGGATCTGGAGGACTTCTTGTAGATGTTGTTTGTGTTCCATCATTGTGCTATTGTATACTAAGATATCATCCAAGAAGACAATGACAAACTTATCCAAGTATGGATGAAATATGTCATTCATTAGACTCATGAAAGTGGTAGGTGCATTGGTGAGGCCAAAAGGCATCATAAGATACTCAAAGTGGCCATACTTGGTTTGAAAGGCAGTTTTGTACACATCCTCTTCTATAATTTGGATTTGATTGTAACCACTCTACAAGTCCAATTTGGTGAAGTATCTTGCTGCATGGAGTTGATCAAACAGGTCATCCATGCAAGGTAAGGGGTATTTGTTCTTCATTGTTTGTTGATTGAGACCTTGATAGTCAATGTACATGCACATTGTACCATCCTTCTTCTTCACAAACAAGACATGAGCCCCATATGGTGATACGCTAGGTTGGATGAACCCCTTCTGTAGCATCTCCTCAATTTGAGTCTTACACTCCTCCAACTCATAAGGTGATATGCAATATGGGGCATTATAAGGAGGTGTCTTCCCCAGGAGTGTCTCAATTTTATGATCTACTCTCCTTTTTGGTGATAATCATGAGGGCAGATCATCGGGAAAGATATGTTGAAATTCATCCACCATAGCTTTCAATTTCTCAAGAATTTTTCCATCGAGTTGTGCACTCTAGACTTCTCTTCTTAGACCCATGAAACATCTATTGGTCTTATAGACAGTTGCCGTCCCTATGACATATAGAGGCAGATCCTACTTGGGTGATTTTTCTTTAACTCCAATGATTGACCATTGGTGGGTTCTCACTACTTTCTTCCTCCAATCTACCATAGGGTTGTAATGCTCCATCCATGGCATGCCTAAGATTGCATCATAACGAGCTAATTGTATCACTCACTACTCAATTGCTTCCTGATATTCTCCTACAAAGAGTGTGACCCGTCTAGGTAATGATTCAATCCTCTTTGTTTGTCCATTAGGCAACTCTACTTCTTCACTCCCATCTCTCTTTAGATCCATTCCCAATCTTATTGCAACAACGCGAGATAAGAAATTCTCTATTGCTCTCGGATTGATTAATACTCTCACTTGATTGCCTTCTAGGACTCCATTCATGACAATCAATTGTGAGGTTGCCTTTCAAGATCTTTGCACATTAGTCTTCTTCCTTCCCTCACTTATCTTCTTCCTTACTGAGCCAGTAAGGTCGTGAGCTACATTTACTTGCAATCTTTGTTTTCCAAAGTGTTTTCCACCTCCTCCTCTTCAATGCGCCTCTCCATGTTGTTCAAAGATCACTTGTATGAAGGCACTTGCACTCTAGGGAAATGAGTGCGACAGTTGGTAGATATGTGCTGAATACGGCCACAATTGTAACAACGGCGTTGTTCTCCTCAAGTTCCTTCTCGTCATGGGACTCCATCTCTTTGTTCTTCTACCCGTCCACGCTCCCCTTGAAGCGGTCATGCTCCTCAATCTCAAAATCAAAGGTTGCCCAATTCCATTGGTACAAGTCCACCCATGTATGGCATTTCTGCCCAATAATGTTGAGGTGGAACTACTCCTTCACTTCCACCCAATGCTTTTCCTATTCTTTGTGCACAAGCAATGGCTTCAAATACCTTGTGAGGATTTTGCACCATGACTTCTTGGCAAATCCGCTCCTTTAACCCTTGTTTGAAGTTATTGAGAGCCTCTATTGGACTCATGTCAGTTATTGCAACTTGTAGATCCAGAAATGCCTCCACATACTCTTGTATGCTATTCTTTTGTCTCAATCCCCATAATCGGGTTTGAGCCATCTGCACAAAATCCACCGATTTGAAATTCTTCAATAATCCTTCTTGCATTGATGTCCACATGACCTCCCTTCTCTCTGCCAACATGGATCATTCCCAAGCATCATACCATGTGAGGGCTTTATCGGTCAAGTACCCACATGCAAACACGCCTGTAGCATGCTTTGTGATCTCTATTGAGAACAATTGGAAATATTGATTCATTCTTGAGATCCAATTTTCCACTACCCCCATCATACGCTGCTCTTTGTAAGGCTTGATGTTGAAGGTCTTCTTCATCCAGAGTAGCAATGTGGCTTCATCATTGATAGGGTTTGTAGGTACAGGTGCTTCTCTAAGTACTTCAGTTGTAGGAACTAGGTTTTGAGATGGCTCTTCTTCTTGCATGGCTTGATCGTTCTTGAGGATCTTCACTTAACTTTGTAATGTCTCCATGGTCATCTTAATCTCTCAAAATTCATTTAACATCCCTTGCATTCCTTGCACCAGCTCTTGCAATTGTGGATCCATGGTTCCTACAACACTCAATTGCTAATGTCTACTTCAATATAGAGTCAATATGATCACTTTGGAAGGCGTACATGTGACAACCCGGCAAATATCACTTTTGCGGTAATTGGGTCAGTAGAGTTTGTTCCCGTAGAGATACTATCCAGAATTGGTTGAATACAAAGACAAAAGTCACAATTGCAGTTCTTCTTGATTGCTTCTTTAATCTCTTAGGTAGAAACTACACCCAGAAGAGAGTAACAAGCTCACAATCTTGACAACTTGTCACAAATACACACATAATCACATCATAGCAAAGTCTGTCCAAACAACTCTTGATTGTGATGATTCAGATTCTCCCGAAGACGGCACTTCACTGTGAAGACCGATTTTGCCTCAGAATTGTGTTCCACCCCTCCACTGAAGGCATAACTTCCTTGATCAAAATTGCTTCACATCAACTTCGTGTTGCACTCACCAATGCAGAATACTACCAACACTACAATTCCTCTCAGATCTGTCAAGGCATTGCTCCAATGCACTTCACTCAAGATCAAACACACAAAATGAAGATCAAGGCTGCAGATTCCAACATCCACAACACACACTGACTTGCTCTTTGGAATTCTCCACACACTCACAAACACAAACACAAAATTGATAATCGGAATTAAGCTTAAGCAATGAGTACTAGGAACAACACTTCACTTTATCTATCTTCAGAAATATGAATACTGAATAACATCGTACTGTGATTGCTCCACTTAAATACTGAAACAAACGGCAGACTTGCCTACCTAGGCACCACTTCGTAACATCTCTTCCTACCTATAGATCCTAATTGACAATCTATCTCTTCATATCTGCCTCTTCCTATCTCCAAATTGACTTTTATCTCGATCCGATGTCTACCTCATCATCGGCTTCCACACCTGATGATCTTCTTACTATTTCTCCTTCTTCGGGTATATCTACATCTACCAAATCCTTCATTGTTTCTGCTACTTCTTTACTAGAAACTACAATTGCACTAAGGAATGACTTATCTAACTCATTATCTCTTGACCCACTCTTCTCTAATGTGTCAATCATCAAGTCAGATGACACTTGTACTCCTACTTCTGCAACATCAGGTCTCTTCTCCACTATCACACTATTCCAAATCTTCTCTAATTCCAAATTGACTAAATCCAGTCTAAGACTAACATTGTTCTCTACATCTAACATTTTCCTATCTACACACTCTCTCAATTGAATCAGCAACGTGTTCATATCCACATCTTTGGCTTTTCTCTTCCGAGTTTCCTGCACAAGTAACTTCAACTCATGTAGGCGGGCTTCTTCCAATCTCCCTTCAGCCTCTGTGCTTAAGATTGCTCTCAACTTCCCCGCAACTTCTCTTACTGATTCCGACTCATATCCTTGAGAGCGCTCTACCTTCAGTTCTTCACGATACATCTTTAGCTTGTCTTCGTACTCTACAGCAAGCATCTTCTTCTCCTCTGCATATTGTGTACTCTGTAACTCAGCACTTCTGACTAGCTCTCGTAATTTTTCTTCTTCTTCTTGCCTGGCTGCTAACTCCCTCTGCCATGATTGATCCTTCCCCACTGCACTCTTCTTCAAGCTGTCCAATTCCTACTCCATTACGATGTTCATCGTCTTCAAATGAACATTCTTGACGCGCACATCACTCACTTCTTCCTTCATCTTATTGAGCCACATCGTTTGTTCCTTGAATTCTCCGGCTTGCCTTTGCAATTCCTTTTCCTTTTCTGCGCAACTCTCTTGTAGCATGGTCAGCATTTTCTTCATCAAGCTTTCCTCCTTCCAAAGTTCTTCCACTTCCTTGCTTCTTCGGACTTGTTGCTCCTGCAGCTCTTCACTTCACTTACTAGATACTTCACCATCTGCAATTTGTTCATCCCCTTCCTACAATCTTGGGGAATTACTCTTTGATGCTCCTTCAACAGTTCCAGCAATGGTGTTACCACCTTTGTCAAATAGGATATCCCGCTGAAGTGCTCTTCCTTGTCATCACCATCTTTGTCTGGAGTCTTCTTTTTTGTCATTGGCTCCTTCATCCAAAGTCGTGATCTGTGTATCTTCATCGTGTCAGCACTTTCTTCATCTTGGCCTCTTGAACTTGGCCCCGCGGGATTCTCTACTTCCTCTTCTGCTCTTGATGTGTTTACTACCATCGTCTGGCAAGCCTCACTTACTGCTACCAATTGCTGGACCTCTGGCTCCCCATTGCTATCACTCCCAGACTCCTCACTTTTCAAGGTGAGCTCCCCTTCTTCCGATTCCTCTTCTTGCGACTCAATCTCTTCCCCAGACTCTGATCTTGATGATGCCTCTTTTATGATCTTTGCCATCTTCAACCTCAGCCGCCAAGTCTTCCTTTGCATGGGAGGCAACCTTGCTTCTTTGGGTTTGCAGCGTTTCTTTGCCTTTGGACTGGTAATTTCTTTGACTTTCCACTGTCCCGTCCTCGCAAAGTATTTGTCATTTGCTCAAAGATGCAGCATATACTGGCGCTCTTCCTCGTCTGCTTCTCGTCGCAAATCGGGATGCATGTGAGACACCATACAATGATGCTCTTCTTTGGATAGTAATTTCAGCCCAAAGTAGAAGTGGGCTGCAAACGGTGCAAAATAATGTGGTGCCGAGCCCGTTTGCCAATTCACCACCATCTGCCTTGTTTGGTGGTAGAAACACTTTGCCCAATTCACTGGAGCTCCTGCAAACATCTGATGGAAGAAAACCGCCTACTGCATGTTCATGTAGGTGGTTCATTCTGGCTTGAACATGGCCATCATTGCTCCCACAATACTTCTTTGGATCGGATCCCGATAGGACTCTACCTTGTAGCCATTCGTGGTTCTTGGAGCAAAGAACAAATTGCGGATTTCCGTTGTCTCCTCTGCAACATCACACTTCCGATAGAAGGTGATCCTTGTTGGTTCTCTTGCTTCTCTTCCCAATACCAACTTCCAATCCAACTCAATCCATCAAGCCGGATTGCCTCTCTTCCCTTCCACCTTTGGACCCTCCTCACAATTACTGGCAGCGATCTTTGCCATCACTCTCAAGAAACTGAAATTCCAGTTCCATGCTAAAAAGGTAATACAAAGTCTAATCAAGACTTCAATTCTTGCCACTACATCTACCCTTGGGTTTCGGAAAATCTCTCTCTCGATGGGCTTTCGGACACGCGTTACTGCAGGACAACTACTCAAAGGAATTGGAAATTTACTCAAAGTATTCAACTTTCCCTTGCTTAGTCGCAATTTTATATTGCCCCGAATTGTAGTCATTCTTTAGTCTATTTCATCTGTGAATTTCTCTCTTCTGCATGCACTCCTGGTTATTGTCAAGACATGCTTCTTTTGCCCCCGCCATTTCTTGAAATGTACTTTCTTGCCACGTACAGAGGTTGTTAAACGGTCTTCGTCTTTCCTGCGTCTTACAACCCAAAGACGGTGATCTTTGGACTTTTTCCGACGTACTCCTCTTCCAAGTACCTCCATCATTGGATCTAATATCATCTTCTTTGGATTTCCTCCAAAGTTACTTCCGTCTATTCTTTGTCCGCAATTTGACTTTGAGTGCTTACTTCATCTCTTAAACACTACTAACCATAGAAAAACAAAAAAATGTGGGTACCACATACCCCTCCCTCAAATGTGAGCATCCTTATGAACACCAACAACTAGGTTTTTATACAAAGTCGGGTTTGGGGTCCAATATTTTCTAACCCTCCAACCATTGACACGAGTTGCAAAAGGATTGCCATCTAGGTCTGTGAGTTGAATAGAACCATTATCATAGATGTGCATCCCCCGATACTGTCCCATCCACCTCAGATGTAATTTTCCTAGAAAAAATAGGTGGCAATTATCATATAATAATACCAAGTCTCCTTCCTGAACAGTCACAGGTTTATTTCTTTTATTGTGCCAAACCTTCCATTGCTCTTGAATTTCCTTTGTAGTTTGCATTGCTTCGTCCCTTTTCTCTTCCAACCACATCAGTTGATGAATCCGAAGATCTTGACTTGCTTCCTCCGACAAATATATTTCACAAAGTATTCTATAGGTCGGTACTTCAAACTCAACTGGTAATATGGGATGCAATCCGTATGTCAGGAAATAAGGAGTTTGCTTGGTAGTAATCTTTTCAGTTGTTTGATATGCCCACAACACTGCAGGTAACTTTGCATCCCACTCATAGGCATAATTGACTGTTACCTTATTCAAAATTTTACACAGCAATCCATTGGCTTTCTCCATGAGTCCATTCGCTTTTGGGTTGTAAGGCGTGGTCTTCCAATGCTTAATTTGGAAGTATTTGGTTAACACCTCAACCATCAAGTTCAAAAAATGAGTTCCCCGATCACCGACCAATTCCAGTGGACACCCATAAGAGGAAATGATGTTTGGAAAGAAAAATTCTGCCACTATCTCTACATCATCTCTTTGTGTTGCCTCTGCTTCCACCATCTTGGTGGCATAATTGGTACATACTAAGATGTACCTCTTCCTTGTGACACGGGTTATTGGTTGAATGGGTCCCACAAAATCAATACCCCATTTCTCAAATGGGGCCAGAGGCAAAATTAGTTTCAAAGGCCATTGGGAAGTCACCGTCAGTTTCCTTATTCTTTGACAGGCATCACAACTCCGGATATGGGCATGAGTATCTTTATACATCGTAGGCCACCAATACACTACCGAAAGAATTTTCTTCACCGTATTTTTCAGGGCATAATGTCCCCCCAATGCTTCCGAGTGCAAGGATTTGATGACTCTTCCTACTTTGTATGCTTCCAGGCATCTCCGAAGTACTTCATCTTTACCCATTTTAAACAAAATGTTGTGTTTCAATTGGTATTGTCCTATTTTGCAAAGAAAGACTGCTCTTTGTTCCGGGTCCAGCCCCTCAAGACAATGGCACATATGCAAATAATGATATTCTACCGCATACCACGTACTTTGAACAACCATTAAATGATATAGCTCTTCATCAGGAAACCAATCATCAATTTCCAAATCTTGGTCTTGAGTTTCTAACCTGGATAAGAAGTCCGCATTTGAATGCAAAGCTCCCTTCCTTACTTGTACAGTGTATGTGAATTCTTGTAACAACAAGATCCATTGTGCAATTTGCCCGGAAAAATCTGCGTTCTTGACCAAGTGTTGCAGTGCATAATGGTCCACATAGAAGATGAATTTGTATCCTAACAGGTAGAGGCGAAATTTCTTGCAGGCATACACCATTCCGAGTGCTTTTCTTTCTGTCGTTGAATAGTTCTTTTTAGAAACTGAAAGTTGTCGGCTGGCATAATACACCGGGTAGTCCTTTTTCTTCTTGTCTTTCTGACTTAAGACAACTCTGATGGCCATGGACAAAGTATCCACATATACATGAAAAGGGACGTCCCAATTTGGGGCCCTCATGACTGGTGCTTCAACCCGTTTCTTCTTCAACACCTGGAAAGTTTCTTCTTGAATTTGCCTCCCACAGATAATCTTTGGATTTCTTTAGAAGCTTGGTAAGGGGTGCAGCAAGCACCGCATAATTTGACACAAAGCGTCTGTAGTATCCAACATGTCCTAAGAAGGCTCTCAGCTCCTGGAGGTTCTTCAGGGATTCCAAAGCTGCAATTACTTTAACCTTCTTGACATCCACTTCAATACCTTGGCTTGACACTCGATGCCCTAGAAGAATTCCCTCCTTCATTGCGAAGAAGTATTTCTCCGGGTGTAGGACAAGCCGGCAAAACGACACCTTTCAAAAGTTTGGTGAAGGTAATCTAAATGTACATCTCTTCGCCCAAACACACAAAAATCATCAATGAAGACCTCCACAAATTTACGTAGAAAATCTTTGAATATTGAATTCATCATCCGTTGGAAAGTAGCAGGAGCATTACACAACCCAAAGGGCATTTGATTGTAAGCAAAAGTGCCCCAATCAATCATGAATGTGGTTTTGTCCTTGTCTTCTTCTTGAATGGATACTTGATTGTACCATGAAAATTCATCAAGAAAACTATAGCATGGATGACCAGCTACTTGGTCCAAAATTGTATCTGTAAATGGGAAAGGATGATGGTCCTTTCAGGTGACTGCATTCAATTTGCACAAATCTTGGCACACTCAAATTTTCCCTGTCTTCTTCTTTGGAATGATGACAATGTGAGAAACACACTCATTGCTTAGAATAGGGAAAATTATTCCGGCCCCTAAGTACTTATCAATTTTGTCTTTTACCAAGAGGGAGTACTTTGGGTTCAGGTGGTATTGTCTTTGCCAATCCGGAATTGCACCTTTGACCAGATCAATCCGGTGCTCGCCAAATTCTTGTGGAATTCCCGGCATTTGGTCAATATACCAGGCGAATACATCCCGGAACTCTATAAATAGGGCAGTGTATCCTGCCAACTCCTCGGTGGTGACTGTCTTTGAAATTTTCAAAATCTTTTCTTCAGTCAAGACCACATGTTGACAGTCATCGGGGTTAATGACACCTTCTACGTGACTTACTCGGCTCAATCCAAGACGTACTGCCGTCAAACCCCCTTCTTCCAAGTCTTGTTCACCCGAAGCAATGTCCTATGGGTCTTCATCGTTGACCTCTACCTCGTAGCATTCTAAATAATTTACTTGGACATCGGCTTTGGAGTCCTCGGAAGACAAAGACAATGTATCTTTGGATTCATCCTTGTCTTCTGACGAAGAAGTTTCCCCAAGATGAGGAACCTTTGTCCAACTTACCGTCACCAGCTTTTGTTCTTTAGACAAAATGTCTTTAAATCATATTTTTTGCTGGTGCCAATCCACCATAACCTGTGCACTATACAACCAAGGTCTCCCAATCAAGAGAGGGTAGCCAGTTTTGGTTATTGGTCATAACATAATGAAGTTTAATTTGAAGGGCACCCCTCCTATAATCGTGGTGATATTCGACAGCATGCCCAAGGGCCATCTCCTGATTTGATTTGCAAACTTAAGTATTCGGGGTGTTGGTTCAAATGTTGTGTACCCCAGTCGATGTGCAGTGTCTTCTATCATGACATTTACACCCGACCCCAAATCAATGGGTATGGATGTAATCATACAGCCTACTATCTCTGCATCCACCTCGGGAGATCCCAAATCTTCCTATTCAATACAATAAATTGCGGGCAAGTCTTTCTTGGTCATCGCCCTTACTTTCTTAAGAGTTGAACTTAGCTACTTTTTATAAAGCTTATTGTCCTCCCATAACTGTTTAAATGTGACATTTGTGCTTGTAGATGCCATATCTGCCACAATATTGTACTGTGGAACTCCTCCCAATTTCACCTACTTCGTCTTTGGCTTTGGTTCTTAATTGTTTGCATGTTCAAAGCGAACTTTGGGATGCTTGAGGATAGTAACCGGAGTGCATAGGTGCTTGACCCGATGATCATCAGGTTGACCAACTTCGGCGTGGATCAGGTCTTTTACTTCAGACCTGATATCCACCGAAAAGACGGGAGGTTGTGTCTCCGTATTTGTCTCCACACTCATCTCCCGCATGCGTAGTATTGCTTCCTTAATTTCTTTCTGCATGGCTTTTGCTTTGGCTTTTGCTAGGACCTTTTCCTCCTTCGCAGAAAGGATAGCTTTTGGTCGTAGTCTCTTCATTTTCCGTGAGGAAGAAGACGCCATACTTGCTTCTTCGGAAGCTCAATTCTTCCTCTCCGTGTGAGTTTCTACCTTCAAAATTTTGAGGTCCGGCCAATCTCCTTCTGAAGCTAGACTCCCTTCTCGAGGCCTCTCTTCCTCGGGTGTAATACAATTGACATTAGTGTCCCACTTTGCTTGGAGCGCAGCATGCTCAGCGGGAGTTAGAACATACTTTACAAGGGGCTTTGGATTGGGTGGTTGTGGGCACTGGTTTCTTGTGTGCCCCAATCCTTTACAATTCCCACAAAGGAGTATGTACCCAATTTGTCATCTTGGCTCCGGACAATTTGGAGACCAATGTCCCATGGAGCCACAATTGTAACAAGCACCCGATGCAACTTTTTGAGGTCTATTTTGAGCACCCATTGGGGGTCTTTGTGGAGGAGCAGTAGGATTGTACTCCCGTGGTCTATGGTGCCCACATTTTTTGTTTTTTTTCAAATTAGAGAAGAAGAAGTGTATAGAGAAGTCGGATTGTGCCTGTATGGCCGAAGAAGGCAAAGAAAAGAGTCTTCGGGATAAAACCCAAAGTAAAGTGACTTTGGGTCATAAGGCAAAGTACTCGGAAATGCCCTATTAGCATACAACCCGAGGTAAGGAGTCTTCATATCGGGGGAGCTCAACCCGAGGTGAAGTCAATCTAACAACCTTTTGTCGGGAGGAGAAATTCAAGAAGGGACGGTTCAAAACCGGCGGCCCATACGCATGAAGTTTGATTGACAATGACAGGTGCATGCAAGAGGTGTGATTTCTCGGTAGAAACTTGAAGTGAAGAAAGACAAAGAAAGTGCAACTCTATAAAAATCAAACTCGCAATGAAGAAATATCAAGCAATTTTCCTTTGCCATTGAGAAGTTGTCTTGTAGGTGATCATGGGAAGGGAAATAGAGTTGGAAACGCGTTAGTGTGTAAGGGAGAAGTTGCAAGAGTGAAATCGAGAGACAGTGAGAAGGCATGAGAGATGAGAGGAGGAAAGAATTCTTCTTTCCTCTTCTCGTCTCTCCTGCCTTCTCACTGTCTCTCGATTTCACTCTTGCAACTTTCCAAATTCTTAATGATAAATCATGCGATTCGGAGGTTAGATGTGATCGCTCGGAACAAAGTCTTGAGCCGACTTTGGATCACTTTCTTGGCGTGGAACTGGAATGTGAGTTTTCCAGGTTTCATGACATAGATCATCGAGAGCAAGTGTCTTGATGGACCCAAGGAAGAAGGGAAGAGAGGAAATCCGGCTCGCTGGACAAAGTCGGATTGGAGATTAGTCTTGGGGAAGGAAGCAAGCTCGGAGCAGGGGGCCATGTTCTTGGGGAAGGGAGAGATAGCCCAAGAAACCCAAGAGGTGAGAGATGCATTCTCGTCAAAGTGGACGAAGAATGGATACAAGGTAGAGAGTTACAAAGACCCTGTCAAGAGAGGAATTGTGAGTGCTCTGATGGCAATCCTAAAGCTGGAGAGAACAATATATGTGATGAAACACCAAGCGGTGTTCTTTCACAAATTGTTTGCAGGAGAACCAATGAATTGGGCAAGGTGTTTCCATGGGAGAATGCAACAAATGGTGTGGAATCTGCGGGATAAATTGCCTCCACACTACATCGTGCCATTTGTAGCGCATTTCTACCTCGGGTTGAATTTGTTGAACTTGGCGGAGCAAACTCGGATGGTGTCGCATTTCCATCCCAATTTGAGACAAGAGGTTGATGTAAAGGAACAGTAGTACATTTTGCAAATCAGAAGCACCGACGAGTACTACAAGAAGACAGGGAAGACTATGGAGATCAAAGTGAGTACTCCAAACTCAAAGAAGAGAAGTCGGCAGGGCAAAGCCAAATATAGGAAGAAACCTCGGAAGACAAGAAGAGGAAACCTGAGGTGAGGTATGGTGGTGATAGAGTTGGAAGACAAAGACTCGGAAGGTGACGCCGAGCTCAAGACTGAAGACTTGGAACATGAGGAGGAGTCTCAGCTAATGCTGCAGAGTGGAGATACGAGTAGCGACAACAATGAGGGTGGAGAAATGACATCAGCACCGGCTGCTACAGAAGAAGAAGAAGTTCAGGCAAAGATCGAAGCCAAGGACAACACGAAGTTGGAAGACGAAGTACCCAAGGCAGAAGAGAAGATTGCAGTTCAGAGAGGAGTCCACTCGAAGCATAAGGCAAAGTACGATGCAAGTCCGAGTAATGTGAGAGAAGAAGTGAATGAAAGCTCGGGAAGCGAGGCATCCATTCCAATACAAAGACTACAGAGAAGAAGACGAGTATCGGATGAACAAGAAGTGCGAAGGGAAGTGGCCACACAAGAAGAAGTAAAGCCAAGCGATGGAGTCGAGTACCTGAGGGAGGTGGTGTGTCCTCTACTGGTGAAGTTAGAGAAGAAGAAGAAGGAGATGCAGTCGACTTGTTCAGAGGTGAAGATTGTCTTGCAGGTGTTAGCAAGATTAGAAGAAGAGAACTTGGAGTTGAAGAAGAGTATAACCCGAGGTGAGGAGGAAAGGGAAGTACTGCGAGCAGAGGCAGTAGTGAGAAGTCAGGTAATTGAAGACCTGAAGAGAGAAGTGAGTTATCGAGAGGATCTTGTTAAGAAAAGCGACATAGCAAGGGAGAGACAAGTAGCTGAATATGAGATCTTGAAGCAACAATTTGCTGATTCAAGAGTAGAAGTTATCCATGCTATGGCGAGAGTAGCAGCAAAAGATCAAGAGCTTGATCGGGTAAGGGAGAGTGTCGAGGAGAAGAAGCAACTCTGGCAAAGAGAGTTGGCAACAAGATATAGGGAAGAAGAGAGATTACGAGAGTTACTTCATAATCAGGAGGAGAAGGTTGTACAGAAGGAGAAGGAGAAGGAGATGGTGAAAGCCAAGTTCAAAGCGGAATTGGCAATGTATAGGGAAGACTGGCTCACAGATCGAGAGTGAGAGAGGAAGATGAGATTGGAGCCGTTGAAGGAGATAGTCCTTAAGATGAACGCAATGTTGAGTACAGAGGCCAGCATTTGGATTGAAGAGATGAGGTTGCATGAGTTGAAATTGTTGGTGTAGGAGACAAGGCAAAGACAAGCGAAAGATACTGATTTGAATGCCTTGTTGATCAGTCTCTGGACTCATGTAGACAGGAAGATCTTAGAAGAAGAAGATAATATTGCAATTAGATTAGACTTAGTGAAAATAGAGATAGAAAAACTTTGGAAAGATGTTAGAGCAAAACCCAAAGTAGATAACATAGGAGTGCAGATGTCTTTGGAGTTAGAGATGGGGACATTAGAGAAGAGTGGATCGAGAGATGAAGAGTTAGATAGATTACCCACTAGTGCAATTTTTAAATCAAGAAAGAGAATTGCTGGATCTGGTAGAAGAAGTAGAAGATACGAAACCCGAGGATAGAGTAGTAGGAAGTAAATTTACTTTGGGTTCGGGTTTGAAAGCCGATGACAAAGTAGACATTGGATCCGAGTAGTAACAATTTTGAGATTTGAAGAGGCAGATATGAAGAGGTGCATTGACATTTTGGATCTGCAGGTTAGAAGAGTTGTTGTAGGACGGTATAGTTGTTAGAATTGTCGATTTGTTCACTACTTAAGAGTGGCATTCGCAGTAAAATGTTATTCAGTGCTCATTATTTCTGAGAATAGATAAAGCAAAGTGCTGTGAAGCAGTGCTCGTTGCTTAAGCTTGATTCCGAGTATCAACTTTTTGTTTGTGTTTGTGAGTGTTTGGAGAAATTCAAAATGAAAATCAGTGTTCTTGTTGGATGTTGGATTCCGCAACCTTGATCTTCATTTTATGTGTTTGATCTTGAGTGAAGTGCAATCAAAGCAATGCCTTGACAGATCTGAGAGGAATTGTAGTGTTGGTAGTATTCTGCATTTGTGAGTGTAGTGCAAAGTTGATGTGAAGCAATTTTGATTGAGAAAGTTGTGCCTTCAGTGGAGGGGTGGAACACAATTTTGAGGCAAAGTCATTTTGCAGTGAAGTGCCATTTTTTGAAAAGAGCCTGAATCATCACAATCAAGATTGTTTGGAAAGATTTGATGGAGTTGTGATTAAGGAGTGAATTCGTGACAAGATTATGAATCAGTGCTTGTTACTCTCTTCTGGGTGTGGTTTCTACCTGAGAGATTATAGACGCAACCAAGAAGAACTAAAATGTTACTATTTGACTTTGTATTTGACCAATTCTGACTCGTATCTATGCGGGAACAAACTTTACTTACCCGATTACCGCAAAAGTGATATTTGCCGGGTTGTCACATGGTCCAAACTTGGGACCTTGATATGATGGGCTTGATGGAGGCTGTATTTCTTGGGTTTGGTATACCGTCTCTTCTTCTTTGCCTTGATCCCATCCTGGAACCCAATTTATTTGTTGCACTGGAAATGTCATGCAAGTTAAACACTCCGTATTAGCGTGGCCAGATTTACCACACGCAGTGCACCATACATTTGGTCACCCAAATGATGGGGGTTTTCTTTGGTCCTTCGCCCCAATCATCTGGATCTTAAAATCCACAAACTCTTTAATAAGAGTTTCCAACTTTTGATACACCTTAGATACATTCTTTACTGGCGGTGTTACTGGCTTCTTTCCTCCGTGTCTTCGTCTTTTTCTCGGCTAGGGTTCTTTGTCGGATTCCAAAGAAGAACTAGAAGATGTGGAGGATTCTTTCGAAGAAGGAGAAGTACTACATGAAGCTCTTCATCTTGGCTTTTTGCCTTTCTTCTCATAATTTCTTTGGTTACTGGACGAGTTAAAATGAGCCGCCTCATATTGGGCAACATGTTTGAGAACTTTGTCTAGAGAAGTTACATTCCTCTCCTTGGCAAAGATTTGAATCTCTGGTGAAAGCCTGCCAAGAAACCAGAAACCCCGTCATTGGCTCCTTCATCCAAAGTCACGATCTTTGTATCTTCATCGTGTCAGCACTTTCTTTGTCTTGGCCTCTTGTACTTGGCCCTGTGGGATTCTCTGCTTCCTCTTCTGCTCTTGACGTATTGACTACCATTGTCTGACAAGCCTCACTTACTGCTGCCAATTGCTGGACCTCTGGCTCTCCATCGCTATCACTCCCAGACTCCTCACTTTTCAAGGTGAGCTCCTCTTCTTCCGATTCCTCTTCTTGCGACTCAATCTCTTCTCCAGACTCCGATCTCGATGATGCCTCTTTTATGATCTTTGCCGTCTTCAACATCAGCCGCCGAGTCTTCCTTTGCATGGGAGGCAACCTTGCTTCTTTGGGTTTGCCGCATTTCTTTGTCTTCAGACTGGTAATTTCTTTGACTTTCCACTGTCCCGTCCTTGCAAAGTATTCGTCATTTGCTCAAAGATGCAGCATATACTGGCGCTCCTCCTTGTCTGCTTCTCATTGCAAATCGGGATGCATGTGAGACACCATACGATGACTCTCTTCTTTGGATAGTAAGTTCAGCCCGAAGTAGAAGTGGGCTGCAAACGGTGCAAAATAATGTGGTGGCGAGCCCGTTTGCCAATTCACCACCATCTGCCTCGTTTGGTGGTAGAAACACTTCGCCCAATTCACTAGAGCTCTTGCAAACATATGATGGAAGAAAACCGCCTGCTGCATGTTCACATAGGTGGTTCGTTCTGGCTTGAACATGGCCATCATTGCCCCCACAATACTTCTTTGGATCGGATCCCAATAGGACTCCACCTTGTAGCCATTCATGGTTCTCGGAGTAAAGAATGAATTGCAGATTATCCGCTATCTCCTCTACAGCATCACACTTCCGATAAAAGGTGATCCCTGTTGGTTCTCCTGCTTCTCTTCCCAATACCAACTTCCAATCCGACTCAGTCCATCGAGCCGGATTGCCTCTCTTCCCTTCTACCTCGAGACCCTCCTCACAATTACTGGCAGCGATCTTTGCCATCACTCTTGGGAAACTGAAATTCCAGTTCCATGCTAAAAAGGTAATATGAAGTCTGATCAAGACTTCGATTCTTGCCACTACATCTACCCTTTGAATTGCAAAACCTCTCACTGCCAGTGCGTTGGCCACCTTCTTTGCCATGATCTGTTCTTTCGTTTTACGATGTTGGAAAATGAGACCCTCTCCTGGACGAGACACTCTAACTCCCTTAGGGTTTTGGAAAATCTCACTCTTGATGGGCTTTCAGACACGCATTACTGCATGACGACTACTCAAAGGAATTGGAAATTTACTCAAAGTATTCAACTTTCCCCTGCTTAGTTGCAATTTTATATTGCCCCGAATCATAGTCATTCTTCAGTCGATTTCATCTGTGAATTTCTCTCTTCTGCGTGCACTCCCGATTACTGCCAAGACATGCTTCTTCTGCCCCCGCCGTTTCTTGAAATGTACTTTCTTGCCACGTATAGAGGTTGTTAAACATTCTTTGTCTTTCCTGCGTCTTCCAACCCAAAGACGGTGATCTTCGGACTTTTTCCGGCGTACTCCTCTTCCGAGTACCTCCATCATCGGATCCGATGTCATCTTCTTTGGATTTCCTCCGAAGTTACTTCCGTCCATTCTTTGTCCGCAATTTGACTTTCAGTGCTTACTTTGTCTCTTAAACACTACTAACCATAGAAAAACAAAAATGTGAGTACCACAGCACAAACTATTGGAACTACCATTGGGACCTTAGAAACTATCACTCATTGATAATACTCCTCACCAAAATTTCTAACCACAAAATCTCTAAACATCACTTTTGGTCTCACTACATAACGGATTTCTACTTGAGTGTTGAAAGGGAGAGGATTTGGGACATTCACATCTATATCATCTGAGTAGAATGTAGATTGTCAAATTCCACTCTCTGTCATATATCATGTGACAACCCGGCAAATATCACTTTTGCGGTAATCGGGTAAGTAAAGTTTGTTCCCGCAGAGATACGAGTCAGAAATGTCCAAATACAAAGCAAAGTAACAGTTTCAGTTCTTCTTGAGTTCTTCTTTAGTCTCTCAGGTAGAAACCACACCCAAAAGAGAGTAACAAGCACTGACTTGCAGTCTTGTCACAAATTCACACTCCTTAATCACAAATCCTTCAATTCTTTCCAAACAATCTTGATTGTGATGATTCAGGCTCTCCCAAAAACGGCACTTCACTGCAAAACGACCTCGCCTCAGAATTGTGTTCTACCCCTCCATTGAAGGCACAACTTCCTCGATCGAAATTGCTTCACATCAACCTTGCAATGCACTCACAAATGCAGAATACTACCAACACTACAATTCCTCTCAAATCTGTCAAGGCATTGCTTCGATTGCACTTCACTCAGGATCAAACACACAGAATGAAGATCAAGGCTGTGGAATCCAACATCCAACAAGCACTCTGAATTGCACTTCAAATTTCTCCAAACACTCACAAACACAATTGCAAAATTGATACTCGGAATCAAGCTCAAGCAACGAGCACTGCTTCACAGCACTTCACTTTATCTATTCTCAGAAATAATGAGCACTAAACAACATTTTCTTGCGAATGCCACTCTTAAATAGTGAAGCAATCAACAGTTCTAACAACTATACTGCTTCACAGCACTTCACTTTATCTATTCTCAGAAATAATGAGCACTAAACAACATTTTCCTACGAATGCCACTCTTAAATAGGGAAGCAATCGACAGTTCTAACAACTATACCATTTCTACAACAACTGTTCTAACCTGCAGATCCGAAATAACAATGCATCTCTTCATATCTGCCCCTTCAAATCTCAAATCTGTTACTAATCTGATCCGATGTCTACTTCTTCCTCGGCTTTCAAACCCGAACCCGAAGTAATCTCACTTCCTACTATCTTTTCCTCGGGTTTCAGATCTCCCACATCTTCTACCAGATCCAGCAATTCTCTTTCCTGATCTGAAATTGCACTAGTGGGTAATCTATCTAACTCCTCATCCTTCGACCCACTCTTCTTTAATGTCTCTGAGGGCAACTCCGAAGACATTTGGATCCCTATGTTATCTACTTCGGGTTTTGCCTTAACATCCTGCCAAAGCTTTTCTAACTCTATTCTCACTAAGTCTAATCTAATTGCAATATTGTCTTCTACTTCTAAGATCTTCCTATCTACACGAGTTCTCAATTTAATCAACAAGGCATTCAAATCTGTATCTTTTGCTTGTCTTCGCCTTGTTTCCTGGACCAACAGTTTTAACTCATGGAATCTCGTCTCTTCAATTCAAACGCTGGCCTCTGTACTCAACATCGCGTTTACTCTGAGGATGATTTCCTTCAATGGCTCCAATCTTGTCTTGCATTCGCGTTCCCGATCTGCGAGCCATTCTTCTTTGTACATCGCCAATTCTTCTTCAAATTTGGCCTTCACCGCTTCCTTCTCTTTCTCCTTATGTGCAACCTTCTCTTCCTGATTACGAAGTAAGTCTTGTAATCTCTCTTCTTCTTTATATCTCGCAGCCAACTCTCGCTGCTAGAGTTGCTTCTTCTCCTCCATACTCTCCATCACTTGATCGAGCTCTTGATCCTTCAATGCTACCCTTGCCATAGTATGGATAAGTTCGACTCTTGAATCAGCAAACTGCTGCTTCAAGATTTCATGCTCCGCTACTTGTCTCTCCCTTGCGATGTCACTCTTCCTCGCAAGATCTTCTCGATAACTCACTTCTCTCTTCAGGTCTTCGATTACCTGACTCCTCTCGACTGCTTCCGCTCACAATACTTCTCTCTCTTCCTCACCTCGGGTTATACTCTTCTTCAACTCCGAGTTCTCTTCTTCCAATCTTGATAAGACCTGCAACACAGTCTTTACCTCTGGACAAGTAGACTGCATCTCCTTCTTCTTCTTCTCCATCTTCACCAACAGTGGGCATACTACCATCTGCAGGTAATCCACTCCATTACTGACAACTTCGTCCTCCCACGAAGTGGTCTCTCTTCTTTCCTCGTTTTCTCCCGATACTCGCCTTCTTCTCTAGAGTCTTTGTATCGGGATCGATGCCTCACTGCCCGAGCTTCCTTCTACCTCTTCCTTCACTCTATTCGGTCCCGCTTCACAGTTCGCCTTATGTCTTGAGTGAATTCCTCACTAAACTGCGATCTTCTTCTCCTCGCACACTGGTACTTTGTCTTCCAGCGCCGCATTGTCTTCGGTTTCTACTTCAGCTTGCATTTCTTCTTCATATTCTTCAGCCGCTGGTACCAATGTCATCTCTCCTCCTTCCTCACTGTCACTGCTCGTATCTCCACTTTGCAATGTCAGCTCAGGTTCCTCCTCACGGTTCGAGTCCTCCGTCTTGAGCTCGGCTTCGCCTTCTGAGTCTTCATCTTCCAACTCAATCACCACCATTCCTTGCCTCGGGTTATTTTTCTGCATTTTTCAAGGTTTCTTGTTTTCTTTGGCTTTTGCTTGCCGAGTTCACTTCTTCGTCGGGGTACTTTCAACGACCTCTACGTTCTTCCCTGTCTTTGCGGAGTAATCGTCCGTGCTCCGGATTTGGAGAATGTATTGCTGCTCCTCCGCGTCGACTTCTCTTCTCAAATCAGGATGGAAATGAGACACCATTCGATTACGCTCTACCAAATTGAGCAGATTTAACCCAAGGTAAAAATGGGCTGCAAATGGTACGATGTAGTGTAGAGGTGACTTATCTCGCAGATTCCATACCATCTGCCTCGTTCTTCCATGAAAGCACCTTGCCCAATTTATTGGCTCTCCTGCAAATAACTTGTGAAAGAACACCGCTTGGTGTTTCATCACATAGGTAGTTCTCTCCGGCTTTAGGAGGGCCATTAGTGCACTCACAATTCCTCTCCTCACTGGGTCTTTATAGCTCTCAACTTTATACCCATTCTTCGTACTCTTCAACGAGAAGGCATCTCTCACCTCCTGCGTTTCTTGGGCTATCTCTCCTTTCCCCAAGAATGTGGCTCCCTGCTCCGAGCATGCCTCCTTCCCGAGTACGAGTCTCCAATCCGACTCTGTCCAATGAGCCGGATTTCCTCTCTTCCCTCCTTGCTCGGGACCATCGAGACATTTACTCTCGATGATTTCTGTCATGAATCCTAGAAAACTTACGTTCCATGCCAAAAAAGTGATCCGAAGTCGGCTCAAGACTTCAATCCTCGCTACTATATCTAATCTCTGAATTGCATGATTTCTCACTACAAATTCGGAGTTCTTCTTCCCTCCTCCCATCTCTTTTGCTTTCTTTCAGTCTCTCGATTTCTCTCTCTCGACTTCTCCCTTGCGCACTAACACGAGTCCAACTCTATTTCCCTTTCCCCGATCACCTACAAGACGACTCCTCAATGGCGAAGGAAAATTGCTCAACATTTCGTCATTGCAGTTTCAATTTTTATAGAGTTGCACTTCTTTGTCTTCCGTCGCTTTGAGTTTCTACCGAGAAATCACACCTTCGGCATGCACCTGTCACTGTCACTCAACCTTCGCGCGTATGAGCCGCCAATTTTGAAACGGCCCCTTCTTGAATTTCTTGCCCCGACGAAAGGTTGTTAGACTGTCTTTGCCTCGGGTTGAGCTCCCCCCAAGCCGAAGACAATTTACTTTGTATTGTATGCTGACACGGCATTTCAGAGTACTTCGCCTTATGACCCGAAGTCACTTTACTTTAGGTTTCACCCCGAAGACAATTTTCTTTGTCTTCTTCGGCCATACAGGCGCAATCCGACTTCTCTATACACTTCTTCTCCTTTATTTTGGAAAAAAACAAAAAATGTGGGCACTACATACCCCCTCCCTCAAATGTGAGCGTCCCCGCAAACATAGACCTCGGGTGTCTTAGAAACTTCCGAGTCTATGGTCCAATATCTCCGAACTCTCCACCCGTTTACTTGAGTGGCAAAAGGATTACCTTCCAAATCGATGAGTTGCATGGATCCATTTTTGTAAAGATGACGAACTCAATAGGGACCCATCCATCTCAAATGCAACTTGCTTGGAAAAAATATTTGGCAATTGTCATATAACAAAACCAAATCCCCTTCTTGTACAGTCACAGGCTTGATTCTTTGATTGTGCCTGACTTTCCTCTGTGCTTGTACTTCTTTCGTGGTTTGCATTGCATCGTCTCTTTTCTCTTCTAACCACATCAGTTGATGAATCCAAAGATCTTGACTTTCCTCTTCTGACATTCGTTCTTCGCACAGAACTCGATAAGTCGGAACTTCAAATTCAACTGGCAGTATGGGATGCAAGCCATATGTCAAGAAGTATGGGGTTTGTTTGGTTGTAATCTTCTCTGTCGTCCGATAGGCCCATAACGCGGCTGGTAATTTCGTATCCCAATCATAGGCATAATTGACAGTCACCTTATTCAAAATTTTACACAGTAACCCATTCGCTTTTTCCGTTAAGCCATTTGCTTTTGGGTTATAAGGAGTCGTCTTCCGATGTTTAATCTGAAAATACTTGGTTAACTCCTCCATTACAGAGTTCAAAAAATGTGTTCCTCGGTCACTGACCAATTCCAGAGGACACCCATATCGGGAGATGATGTTTCAAAAGAAAAATTCCACCACAGTTTCAGCATCATCTCTACAAGTTGCTTCCGCTTCAACCATCTTGGTAGCATAATCAGTGCAAACCAAAATGTAGCGCTTTCTTGTGACTCGGGTCACTGGTTGAATGGGACACACAAAATCAATCCCCCATTTCTCAAAGGGGGCCAAAGGAAAAATTGGTTTCAAAGGCCATTGAGAAGTGGCCGTCGGCTTCCCCGTTCTCTGACACGCATCACAGCTTTGGATATGAGCATGTACATCTTTGTACATTGTAGGCCACCAATACCCTGCCGAAAGAATTTTCTTTACAGTATTCTTCAGAGCATAGTGTCCTCCCGATGCCTCGGAGTGTAAAGATTCAATTACTCCTCCTACTTCGTATGACTCCAAGCATGGCCGAAGTACTTTATCTTCGCCCATCTTAAATAAAATGTTGTGTTTAAGCTGGTACGGCCCCATTTTCCGGAGAAAGACTGCCCGCTGTTCCGGATCCATCCTCTCAGGACAATGGAGAGTATTCAGATAATTATATTCATCTGCATACCTCATACTTCTCATTGCTGATAAGTGATACAACTCTTCGTCAGGGAACCGATTGTCAATTTCCCACTCCTGGTCTTGAGTGTCTAACCTAGACAGGAAGTCCGCATTCGAATACAAAGCTCCCTTCCTCACTTGTACAGTATACGTGAACTCTTGTAATAACAAGATCCATCTTGCAATTTGTCCCGATAAATCTGCCTTCTTGACCAGATGTTGCAATGCATAATGGTCAACATAGAAGACAAACTCATACCCCAACAAATAATGATGAAATTTCTTGCAGGCATACACCATTCCGAGTGCTTCTCTTTCAGTCGTCAAATAATTCTTTTCAGAAACTGAAAGTTGTCGGCTGGCATAATACACCGGGTAGTCCTTCTCCTTCTCGTCCTTCTGACTTAAGACAACCCCGATGGCCATGGACGAAGTGTCCACATACACATGAAAAGAGACTTCCCAATTCGGGGCCCTCATGACTAGTGCTTCAACCAGTTTCTTCTTCAACACCTGGAAGGCTTCTTCTTGATGTGCTTCCCACAGATAGTCTTCGGATTTCTTCAAAAGCTTTGTAAGTGGTGCAGCAAGCACTGCATAGTTTGACACAAAGCGTCTGTAATATCCGACATGTCCCAAGAAGGCTCTCAGCTCCCGGATGTTCTTCGGGGATTCCAAAGCTACGATTATCTTAACCTTCTCAATGTCAACTTCAATACCTCGGCTTGACACCCGATGCCCCAGAAGAATTCCCTCCTTCATTGCAAAGAAGCATTTCTCCGGGTGTAATGACAAGCCGACAAAATGACACCTTTCAAATGTTTGGCGAAGGTAATCTATATGTACATCCCTTCGCCCAAACACACAAAAGTCATCAATAAAAACTTCGACAAATTTGCACAGGAAATCTTTGAAGATCGAATTCATCATCCGCTGGAAAGTAGCGGGAGCATTACACAACCCAAAGGGCATTTGATTGTAAGCGAAAGTGCCCCAATCGGTCGTGAATGTAGTTTTATCCTTGTCTTCTTCTCGAATGGATACTTGATTGTACCCTGAAAATCCATCGAGAAAACTATAACAAGGATGCCCAGCTACCTGATCTAAAATTGTATCGGTAAAAGGCAAGGGATGATGATCTTTCCTTGTGACTGCGTTCAATTTTTGGAAGTCTTGGCACACTCGGATCTTCCCTATTTTCTTCTTCGGGACAATGACAATGGGGGAGATCCATTCAGTGCTTAAAACAGGGAAGATGATTCCGGCCCCTAAGTACTTATCAATTTCATCTTTTACCAAGAGCGAGTACTTCGGGTTCAGGCGGTATTGTCGCTACCAAACCAGAACTGCACCTTCAATCAAATCAATCCGGTGTTCTCCAAATTCTTGTGGAATACCCGGCATTTGATCAATTGACCAGGCGAATACATCCTGGAATTCTATAAACAGGGCAATGTATCCTGCCAACTCCTCCAAAGTAACTGTCTTTGAGATTTTTAAAATTTTTCCTTCAGTGAGTAACACCTCTTGACAGTCATCGGGGTTGATGACTCCTTCAACATGGCTTACTCGGCTTATCCCGAGGCGAGTGGCCATCAAACCCCCTTCCTCCAAGTCAGGTTTACCCGAGGCGAGGTCATATAGATCTTTGTCATCAGCCTCTACCTCGTAGCATTCCAAGTAATTAACTTGGACTTCTTCGGATTCATCTGAAGATGAAGACAATGAGTCTTCGGGCTTGTCCTCCTCTTTTGACAAACTTGTTTCCCTGAGATGGGGAACCTTTGTCCAACTCACAGTCACCAGCTTCTGATCTTTGGACAAAATGTCCTTGAATCTTAACTTCTGCTGATGCCAATCCACTGCAACTTGGGCACTATACAACCAGGGTCTGCCGATCAACAGAGGGTAACCAGTTTTTGTCACTGGCCGCAACATGATGTAATTCAACTTGAAGGGTACTCCTCCAATGATTGTGGTAATGTTCGACAGCATGCCCAAGGGCCGTCTCCTGGTTTGGTCTGCAAACTTCAAAACTCGGGGTGTTGGTTCAAACGTATGATACCCGAGTCGATTTGTAGTATCTTCAGTCATGACATTCACATCGGACCCAAAGTCAATGGGTATCGATGTGATCATGCACCCTGCAATCTCCGCGTCTACCTCGGGAGATCCCAAATCTTCTTGTTCAATACGATAGATAGCAGACAAGTCCTTCTTTGACATCGACCTCACCTTCTTGAGGGCCGAATTAAGCTGTCTCTTGTACAGCTTGTTATCTTCCCACAATTGCTTAAATGTAACATTGGCATTTGTGGTGGCCAAGTCGGCTACAATATCATATTGGGGAACTCCTCCCAATTTGACCGTCTTCGTCTTTGGCTTTGAGTCTGAGGACTCTCCATGCTCCCTCTTGACTTCGGGACGCTTCAAAATGGTGACGGGCTTGCTAATGGTCTTAACCCGAGCTTCCTCGGGTTGGCCTACCTCAGCTTGAATCAGACCCTTTACTTCGGATCGGATGTCCACCGGAAAAATTGGAGACTTCGTCTTTGTCTCTTCTTCCAAACTCAGTTCCCGAGTCCTGAGTAATGCCTCCGTTAATTCTTTCTGCAAGGCTTTAGCTTTAGCTTTTGCGAGGATCTTTTCCTCCTTGGCCGAAAGAATTGCTTTTGGGCGCTATCTCTTTGCCTTTTGGGAAGACGACAAGGTCATACTCAGTTCTTCGGGATCACGCTTCTTCTTGGTGGAGCGTGTCTCAACTTTCAAAATTTCAAGGTTTGGCCATTCTCCTTCTGAGGCCGGACTCCCTTCTTGAGGTCTTTCTTCCTCAAGAGTTATACAATTTACATTTGTATCCCCCTTTGGCTGAAGTGCTGCACGCTCAGCGGGGGTCTGTACATATTTTACAAGAGGCTTTGGGTTTGGCGGGTGAGGGCATTGGTTGCCCGTATGCCCCAATCCTTTACAATTTCCACACAGGAGAACGTACCCAATTTGCCTTCTTGGCTTGGGACAATTTGGAGACCAATGTCCCATCGAGCCACAATTATAACAGGCTCCGGGCGCAACATTCTGAGGGCGATTTTGGTTGCTCATCGGTGGTCTTTGTGTAGGAGCATTGGGGTTATACTCCCTGGGTCCAAACCTCGGACCTTGATACGATGTGCTCGGTTGAGGCTATACCTCTTGAGTTTGGTACACCGCCTCTTTGTCCTTGTCTTGGTTCCATCCCGGAACCCAATCAATTTGTTGCACCGGGAATGCATTACAAGTATTGCATTCTGTGTTGGCATGGCCGGATTTGCCACATGCGGTGCACCACACATTAGATCGTCCAAATGCTGGGGCCTTTTTTTGGTCCTTAGCCCCAATCATTTGGATCTTGAAATCCGAAAACTCCTTGATGAGGGCATCCAGCTTCGTATCCGCCTTATGTACACTCTTGGCTAGTGGAGTCATTGGTTTCTTGCCTCTACGTCTTCTGACTCATCTTGGCTTTGATTCTTCTTCGGATTCCAAAGAAGAGCTCGAAGACGTAGAGGATTTGTTCGAAGAAGGGGAGGTGCTGCGTGAAGCTCTCCTTCTGGGCTTCTTACCCTTCTCCTCCCAATTTCTCCGGTTACCGGCAGAGTGAGAGTGGGCCGCTTCATAACGAGTGACATGTTTGAGTACTTTATCCAAGGAAGTTATGTTCCTCTCCCTGGCAAAGATTCGTATCTCTGGTGAAAGGCCCCTGAGGAACCAGGTAATGGCTTGGGCATCGGAGTATCCCACCACCCCCGATTGCTTGGGAACTCGGTTCAATAATGCCATGAACCGCTCAGAGTAGTCTCTCAACTTCTCTTTCTTGCCCCGGTCCAAATCGTTTAGTGCCGCGAAGACACTCGTATCATAGTCAACCTCCCGGAATCATTCCAGGAAGTTGTTTCTCAAGTCTGCCCAGTCCAATGTGTCACGCCATTTGTAGTTCCGCATCTAGATGCTCGGACACTGGAGTTCCAGTGATGGTAGTTAGAGTTATTCTAGCTGTTTCTCAGGGACTACTTTCCGATGGTTAGATTTCGTGTTCGGGGTACTGACTTCACGGTGGGGCCCACCGTCACTTTGCACTGTTTGCACCGTCAAGTGTGCCGTCAGTGGGACCGTTAGGGTTTCAGGGCTAGCTTGAGTCCAGGGGGTATAGTTTCGAAGTGAGCTCCAGAGAGCTCACTTCTCTGATGTTGAGCCTTCGAGTTCTTGGCTATGGTGGACAGAGGCCGGCGAGCGTCACCTGGATTCTCTATGCTTGAGTGGGTGTGGCTTGACTGTAATCAGTGCCCAGTTGTTGGCAGTTTATAGAGTGACAGATCAAGTACTGATCTGAGTTGAGTTGAGTTGAGAATGTTAAGCAATCTGATTACATCAGAGAAGTGAAGTCAGGGGGAAATCGGGTGCAGGAACGTTGAGTGTTGGTAGTATCTCCAAGCTCGGTGGATCGTGGTAGCTCGATTCAGGTTCTGTGTTTCCCTAGTGTGCAGAACTCGTGTAGTTGATGCAAATTTGGCAGTTAGGCGGACGGTGTGCGGAAGCGCTGGCCAAATTTCGAGCAAAGAAGAAGCAAATTTTCGAGCAGTGTTGTGATTTTGAGCTCAGGAGGTGAAGGCAGGACCAATTTGCTACGAGTTGGGCTCAAAAAGTGAAATTGAAGGTGGAGTTGGAAAGCTCTTCTCATGAAATTGTGATTTGGAAAAACCCGTTTTGTCAATTTGGCTCGAGTGGAAAGTTAGCGGGGGATTTGGCGGACATCCATCTTTAGGGTTTACGTCAGATTTTACGTCAGATTTACGTCAGATTTTGGGCCAGAATTGGAGGAGTTTCGCTGTTTGGCCAGATTTGGAGAAGTTTCGCTAGTTTGGAGGAGTTTCGCAGATTTAGAGAAGTTTCGCCAATTTTGGAGGAGGTTCGAAGTGGCAACAAGAAAGGCCTCATTTGGCTGAATTTTGGTGTTTAGAGGCTTCGAGGCATAGGGCTGTGGGCTACGAAGGCCTAGAAGGGCCAGAAGGGCCAGCAAGCCAGCTTGCTGGCGTGAGGCTAGCTAGTTTAGTGTAGATCTTGGTCATTGGTTGGCAAAATCTGCCTTTGTTGCTAGATTGTGCGCAACAGGGTTTGACCCCTAGATCTCTTGTTCCTAGACTGGTGCCCTAGCCAACTGGTCCACCCTCACTTGTTGTCATAGTGACTGTGCCACTGTTATCTATACACATGTAGCTTTGGCTAGGAGAGGCAGTTTGATCCCATTCTTGGTGATCCTGGTAGCTTAGGACTTAGATACGAACTACTCTTATGTCAAATGCCAAATGGTGGCAGAGTCAGTCCCGTGTTGTGTTATGAGATGGAGGGTTTTCGTTTAGATTTCTTGTGATTTGATCCCCTCCATTCTCTGCTTCCTGTTTGTGCACCACGTTTGTGTGAGGTGCCTTGACTTTTGAGCGTTGGTGCTCTGGTGTGCTCTCGATAGTGAGGCTGGAGTGATGACCAGTCAGACTACCTTTGTTTCTCTCCGGTGAGGCAGGAAGTGATGACCTGCAGACCGTGAGAGTGCGTGTTATGATGGCAGGTTACAGGTTGCCCTTCCCCTAGTGTAGTTATCTCGGTTAGAGTTACATTAGTGGGTGGTGTTTTAGTTGGTGTTGGCACGCGGTGGTGTTGGCACTTGGTGGGGCACTTGCGGTTGCGACTTGCTGTTGCAGTTGGTGGTTCGGGTTTGTTGGTGTGGTTACTTTGTCACGACGGAGTTCTTTGGAGATTCCAGAGGAGTTAGCCCTGCAGTACGCAGTGGGTTTACTCGGAGTGGTGCTCGGTATCAGCCTGTATCTCAGGTCCCAGTGAGGGAGGAGATTGACTCTGAGTTGGAGTTTGACACAAGAGCTGATTCAGTTGAGAGTGCACTTGGTGTGTCCGCACCGTTGTTGTGGGACATGGACGAGATTTATGGGGCCTCCAAAGGCCCTAGGCGTTACTCTGGTACAGTGGGTACCATTGAGTTGGATGACTTCATCCAGGAGTTCGATAGTTGGTGTGATCTGCAGCAGATGCGGAACCCAACTTTGTTCACACCCTTCATGGCATGGAAGGGGTTGTTTCAGCACTTGGAGGGTCCACCGATGGACGACTACCATGAGTTCAGGAGAGCTCATTTGGAGGAGATTGAGTTATGGAGACAGTATTGGTCTCCACACTATGTCTCCATCACTTCAGGTTCGGTGGCCAGGAGTAGGTCGGCTATACCTACGAGTTCTAGCTCGAGTAGTGTTGGTGGAGCTAGTGGAGGTGCACTAGCTGGAGATAGTGCTACTACGAGTGGAGGTACCGCTGCAGGAGGTGGTGTGGTACCGGGGTTTAACCCCATGGTTGAGTTCTTCCTATGTTTGAGGCAGAACTACCAGGGAGTGCGGACTGACAAGCTGAGGAGCTTGCAGGAGTTCCAGCGGAAGGCTGGAGAGAGCCTACGCGAGGCATACACTCGCATGAGGCGGCTGATCAGTTTCACTCAGGGAGTTACTGAGGCCCAGGCAGTCCAGTTTTGGTATGGGATACTGGACAGGGAGTTGCGACGTAGAGTTCGTGATGCTACGTTGTTGCAGGCTACTTCGCCCACTTTGGCAGTAGTCTTTGGTTTGGCTGAGCGTATTGAGCTCAACATGGTGGAGGAGAGAGTGGTGACATCTGGATTTGGTAGAGAGACCTCATCCACCGTTGTGACTTCTTCTAGAGTGCAGCAGAGTGCACCACGCCCAGTTGGTTTTCGAGGACAGGGTGGACAGCCCAGATCCTATGGAGCGAGTGGAGGGCCTAGTGGAGTTAGACCCTTACCCTCATTTTTGGGGCAGCAACAGCCAGTGAGTGGTGGTGTTGCTTGTTGGACTTGTGGTGGACCTCACCATAGGAGAGAGTGTACTCAGGGCAGCGGACCTGATACCTCTGGTGCATCACAGCCAGCACAGAGGCAGTGTGAGCACTGCCATAGATTTGGTCATACTAGTGACCGGTGTTTTGACCTACACCCGGAGTTACGGAGTGGTAGGGCTGCTATGGCAGGTAGTAGAGGAGCTCCAGTTCATGGAGGACGAGGTGGTAGAGGTGGTGGTAGAGGATCTACACCTAGTAGGGGTGCAGTACCTGCCCTTACTTCTGACACAGCTATGGCTACTCGGATTGAGCAGTTGGAGCAGAGATTGGCTAGTATGGCTATTGCTCATAGGAGATCAGATTCGGGTGCTGAGGCTTCCACCTCATATGCTGGTGATAGAGATGCTTTGGACTTCATGTGCGGAGCAGCACAGGTGGATGCATCTGCAGCAGTGACTAGGAGTGCAGTATGTGCTCCAGAGCCTAGAGGAGCATCAGTGGAGTTGGACCCATAGAGAGGAGAGGTTGGGAGACAGGTCAGACTTCCCCAATCTTTCACGTTATCTGAGGCATTGCAGACGACATCCATGGTTCCTAGACGTCCCAGTGCAGGTGTGGTAGGTGGTGATGGAGTACTTGATGGAGTACCTGCTAGTCAGCCACCTGCTACTACACAGATTGAGTCTAGCATGATGTTAGGGGCGGCTCAGCTGATTATGCGGCATCCTTTATTTTCAGCCAGTGACATGTTTACATTGGGAGTGGACCCAGCCCCAGTGTTCCGGTTGGCTGCCACGTTGTGTGAGAGTAGGGATGGTGCAGTTCCTACTACTAGAGCAGAGGTGGTTGGTAGTGGAGCTGACTTGGTTGAGGAGCATGGGATCCGTTCAGTGACCAGTGGTTTATGGCAGGCAGCAGCGGATAGACTGGAGGAGTTGCCAGCTAGACCGGCCTTTGAGAGAGCGCGGTTTACACCTGGTGTTGTCCTATTGGATAACTAGAGGGGGATCTTTCGTTTGGTAGGACCTTTAGGGAAGGTCTATACACCACAGAGAGTCTTGTTAGACTCTGGTGCGCAGCCCCTTATGTTGGGGAAGGCTGCAGTTGTTGGTCTAGAGTTACGGAAGACCGATGTGGAGAGGTGTCCATTTCAGATCCAGACATCTCTTGGTGGTGGTTCGACACAGTACATCACACGTGGAGAGCTTGTTGTCCAGGTTTAGCCTGGTCATCCGACTGATAGCTCGGTGGTGAGAGCTCAAGCTATTGCGACGATAGCTGAGTCCTATGATGTGCTAGTTGGGAGAGCAGTGTTATACCCTATGGGTTTCAGTATTGACTATTGGGAGGAGACAGCCTCTTATAGACCTGGTTGGCAGTCTGGTGAGGGACAGGTATGTCGCCTACCAGTACGCTTCAGTAGTGGCAGTCTTGGCTCACTACAGTCCGGGACCATGGCAGCATCAGTTTTGGCTTTCAGCGGTGCAGTTACTTGGCCTGGTGACTTGTTGGAGGGGAACGCCCATGCAGAGGATACTCCAATACCAGAGGAGATCACTCGGCTATGGAGTACGAGTGGGATTGTTCCATCCACCTTGGATGTTCCATTGTGGAGTTCAGAGGAGGCATTGCAGCAGCATGCAGATCAGTTGGTGCAGCAGGCTTGGAGTGGAGCCTTCGTACCATCAGGGGATGAGTGTGAGGATGAGCCTCCAGAGGCGATTGCTTTGACACCTCTGGATACCACACTCATGGCTTGGCAGTATCCAGTAGAGGGGATATGCCTATTGGAGTTGTTTGGTGGGATCAGCACCGGACTAGCTGCGGTGTTACAGGCGGGTATCCGAGTACAGAGGTACTTGTATGTAGAGAGAGATGAGACTGCTAGGCGAGTCTCTCTACATCATGTGGCACACTTGGCCTATCGGTATCCGGAGTTATTACCGATGTCAGCAGTCAGAGGTTACCAGAAGGCCTTACCAGGAGACATTTCCTTACTGGGGGCGCATGACCTAGAGAGACATGGGCCTGTTCACTTGGTGATTTTTGGATGGCCATGTCAGGGACATACACGTGCGGGCCGTGGTTTGGGTCTTCAGGATCCTTGTTCTGGTGTGTTTTGGGAGATGTTACGAATACTACGACATCTCCAGGTTCATCAGTCTGTTTCTCCAGCTTACCTTTTGGAGAACATTCCATTGATGGGTGATTCCCGTACTAGAGTGGTGGCGAGTACACATCAGGTCCATTCATGGATGGGACCTGCTGTATTGTTAGATGCAGCCAGAGTGGGATCACGGGCTCATCATCTTCGTCTTTGGTGGACAAACCTCTTACCCAGAGAGGTTCTACAGCGTGCTTATGATGGGATTCAGCGACTGGACCACATTCTTGTTGATGATATCTTGGATGTTGGGCGTCAGTCTCAGACAGTGGTAGTGGCTGATAGGTCACCCATGGCAGTGGTGAACCTAGTTGGACAGCCTAGAGCTGCATTTCCCACACTCATGAGTTTCCCAGGCTCTCATGCTTTTCGAGAGGGAGGACCTGGACTTGTTTGGGACTCACAGTTACAGCAGTTGGTGGAGCCCAATGCTGATGAGAGAGAGCGGGCGATGGGTTTTCGCACCGGTATTACCGCTATTCCAGCAGTGTCAGAGGCATCCAGGCGTCAGGTGTTAGGTCAGGCTATGGACCTGAACTGTTTGACCTGGATTGTGAGCCTTGGTTTGGCAGAGCAGCGTAGGATGCGCTTGATAGGCATCACCACTCGGACACTTGTGAGCCCTGTGCCTATCGAGACGATTTAGGCACATGCTGGGGGCGATGGACCGAGTAGACATGGTATTCTTGGGACACATCCAGTAGCTACTAGGGAGAGTGGTCTACTTGGAGTCCATCCAGGTGAGCGTGGGCTACTTGGATTACACCCTTGGTCCACATGGGATGCAGCCAGAGGACGTATGGAGCTTGCAGCCAGAGTGGAGGGAGTTTTTCACACAGAGGTTGGGACCTCTAGTGGTCGGGAGCATGACACCATTGCTCCCAAGGGCCCAGTATAGCAGCCAGTCAGTACGTCTTCCACTCCTACTACAGTTACAAAGGATACTTGGGAGCCAGATCTTGGACCCAAGCTTACTGGAGAGGAAAGACGGAGGGTTTGGAGGTTCTTGAGGAGTCACACAAGTTGTTTTGCCTTCAATATGAAGGATTTGGGTGCTCTGAAGGGACCTGGTATACGGATTGAGCTGACTAGCGACACACCAGTTTTCCGACGTCCTTATCGATATAGTGAGATGGAGAGGACATTGATTCAGAGCCAAAGTAGTGACCTTTTTGAGGCTGGTTTGGTGGAGATTTCACATGGAGAGTATGCATCAGCGATAGTGATGCCAGCCAAGAAGGATATGCATGGCAACTATACATATAGGCGGATGTGTGGAGATTACCGTCCTATCAACCGACAGACCAGGGCTGATCGGTATGCCATGCCTACACCGGAGGAGATTTTTGATGCGATTGGGCATGCAAAGGTCTTCAGTACTTTGGATCTTTGAGCGGGATATCATCAGTTGCCGATCAGGGAGGAAGATAAGTCCAAGATAGCATTTTGGGCTATTGATCCTCACGGCAAGGATGTGTTATATCAGTGGAGATTCTTACCATTTGGGTTGAAGAATGCTCCTGCTGAGTTCCAGAGGGTCATGGATAGGATCCTAGCTGGATTGGATTTTGCTCGGTGCTATATTGATGACATTTTGGTGTATAGCACTACTGTGAAGGAGCATGAGAGACAGTTGTTGGAGGTGTTTGAGAGGTTGAGATCTCATGGACTCAAATTACATCCTGGGAAGTGTAGGTTCTTCCATGAGCAGGTTGAGTATTTGGGTCACACTATCTACCCCGGAGGACTTGGTGTTCAGCAGACTAAGGTGGAGGCTATTGCACGTATTCCTCGGCCTACGGATGTGAGCAGAGTGCGAGCATTCCTTGGGTTGGCAAACTTCTATCGCCGCTATGTTAGAGGATTTAGTGCCATTGCCAAGGCCTTGACGAAGCTGACCAAGCTTACACAGGAGTGGTGTTGGGGAGATGAGCAGGAGAGAGCTTTTGTAGAGCTCAAGGAGAGGTTGACATCTACTCCTATTTTGAGGAGACCGATCAGGGGACGACCATTTCAGGTTCACACTGATTGGAGTATGTTGGGGCTTGGAGCGGTGCTCACCCAACATGATGATGAGGAGAAGGAGTTTGTGGTGGCCTATGCTAGTCGCTCCAACAATTCAGCGGAGGCGAAGTATAGTTCATATGAGGGAGAGTGCTTGGCAGCAGTTTGGGCAGTAGCACATTTCCGATATTACCTATTTGGTAACCCCTTCACTCTCATCACTGATCATCAGCCGCTGAAGTGGTTGATGGAGTCCGACAAGCTTTCAGGGAAGCTTGCACGATGGGCTCTGATTTTACAGGAGTATGATTTCACGGTTGTTCACAGACCTGGAGTGGTGAACCGTGATGCAGATGGGTTGAGTAGAAACCCATGTCCCAGCCAGCAGGATCAGACCGGAGCACGTTGGCATGGTGAGACAGATGGGGAGATGGTGCCAGGTTGGCATGCATCGGCCTTTCTGTGTATATTTGCAGAGACTTTGGTGGTATCTCTCTCAGCGCATACAGGAGGAGTTATTGAGGTCACAGATCCAGAGAGTGAAGATATTGGTACAGTTCAGCGAGACATTCATGATGATGTCTTAGTGATGGACTATCTTCGCACTGGTGTTGTGGGTGGCACAGTTGGGGCCAAGGAGAGAGACCGTGTTCTTCAGCGGGCCAGACGGTTCAGATTGGAGGGTAGACACCTTTTGCGTGTATGGGAGGATGGTAGAGTGCGAGTAGTACCACTTCCATCACAGAGACCACAGTTGGTCCGTCATGCTCATGAGGAGCTAGGACATTTTGGAGTAAAGCGTACATATAGCTTACTCCAGAGTCATTATTGGTGGCACGGTATGCAGACCGAGGTACAGCAGTTTGTTGCCAGATGTGTGGTTTGTGACCGAGTTAGAGCATCATTCAATGCTCCTACGCCACAGTTACACCCATTACCTATCATGGGATTGGGTTACCGTTGGAGTTTGGACTTCGCCGGACCTTTACCGCTGACTGTGAGACATCATTGGTATGTTTTGGTGATGGTGGAGCACTTCTCCAAGTGGATTGAGTTGGTGGCACTTCCTGACAAGTCTAGTGAAGGGACAGCTTACTCGTTCCTGGATCGAGTTCTTAGTCATTTTGGTGCACCAGCTGAGGTTTTGACTGATCAGGGTACAGAGTTCTTGGGAGAGTTTCAGGTCTTGTGTGACAAGGCTTTGATTGATCATCGTACTACATCCCGAGATCACCCTGAGGCAGATGGCTTAGCAGAGAGAGTGGTTCAGACGGTGAAGAGAGGATTGCGAAAGTATGGTTTGCAGAGAGGCCACTTGGGAGATTGGGATCTCCAGTTACCTTGGTTGGCCATGGGCTATCGGTTCAGCCGGCAAGCCTCCTTAGCATCCTTCTCTCCATACTTTCTACTCTATGGACGAGATCCAGATTTACCTGCAGCCATTCATCGAGATGCTACTGTAGTTTTGGACTTGGATGACCCTGATGTATGGATGAGTGCATGTTCTCAGCGGGCAGAGATCTTTCAGAGAGTGATGCCGATGGCCTTCGAGAACTTGGCGATTGCTCAGCATAGAGATACTTTACACTATGCTACCATTCGAGGAGGAGGTTATAGACCCTCGATCCGTCGATTTCATCCAGGCGACTATGTATATCTACAGCAGATAGCACCAATGACACTTGATGTTTCTACAGGCCGCACTATCTTGAGAGTGCACGAGGTTTTGCCATCTGGAGTCCTTGTGTTAGAAGGACGTGATGGTGTTGTTTGGAAGGATCATGTGCGCAATTGTGCGCCATGCCACCTTCCAAACATTGATGGTACTATGGACCCAAGCTTGGCACTTGTACGTGCAGGCTTGAGGTGTATGTTATGTGGCTCTTCTGGTGGAGCTGCTACTATGTTAGTGTGTGATAGTTGTTTGAGAGGATGGCATATGGCATGTATGACTCCTCCCCTCAAGGTGGTTCCTCAGGGACAGTGGTTATGTCCTAGATGTACTTGACCTATAGCTAGTTCATTCTTTATATGGTATAGATTGCAGACAGGCGACTAACGATGGGGCTCCATAGCACCCGGCCTCCTGATCTTTGCCCATTAGAGGGTATACCATATACTTAGAGTAGATGGCTATTTGGAGTTAGAGGGACCTAACCGCCAGCTAGGGGGGCGATTGTGGCACTTTAGAGTCTATGTATGACTTATGTGTGAGTTGTGCTTTTATAGTATATGATGTTGACAGCGATGTATGTTGTGTAGCGATGTATATACGCACGACAATTGTCACGCCATTTGTAGTTCTGCATCTAGATGCTCAGACACTGGAGTTCCAGTGATGGTAGTTAGAGTTATTCTAGCTGTTTCTCAGGGACTACTTTCCGATGGTTAGATTTCGTGTTCGGGGTACTGACTTCACGGTGGGGCCCACCGTCACTTTGCACCATTTGCACCGTCGAGTGTGCCATCAGCGAGACCGTTAGGGTTTCAGGGCTAGCTCGAGTCCAGGGGGTATAGTTTTGAAGTGAGCTCCAGAGAGCTCATTTCTCTGATGTTGAGCCTTCGAGTTCCTGGCTATGGTGGACAGAGGCCGGCGAGCGTCACCTGGATTCTCTATGCTTGAGTGGGTGTGGCTTGACTGTAATCAGTGCCCAGTTGTTGGCAGTTTATAGAGTGACAGATCAAGTACTGATCTGAGTTGAGTTGAGTTGAGAATGTTAAGCAATCTGATTATTGTGGCACTTTAGAGTCTATGTATGACTTATGTGTGAGTTGTGCTTTTATAGTGTATGATGTTGACAGCGATGTATGTTGTGTAGTGATGTATATACGCACGACAAATGGTACAAACCCCTTTTGAGTCACATGGGTGTACCAGCTCCAAGCTTTCTTGCGAAGCAAACTTGGAAAAATTCTTAGTCAATCCGCCGAGTCATGCTCCTTGTTACCAAAGGAGATGACTTCGAATTCTTTGATGAATTCATCGGGGTCTTCGTCTTGTTCTGTCTCCTTATACTTCTGATAGGCGTGTCAAGTGACAGGAAGCAAAGTCATCATTCGATGCATTGGGATTGGCTGAGGTAATGTGGAACTTGACGGAACGGAAGAATTGGCTGGAATTGACGCCGTGTTGTCAGCCCAGGGATTCCAATTCGTCAAATTCAATGCAAGGTCTTCTTCGACAATTTCTACTCTGAGAGGGTCGACTTCAACCCGAGTGGAAGATTCAGGATCAACACCTTTAATACGTTCTTCCAAATTCCTTCGGGACAACCGAGGAATCGTTCGTAGAAGATGTTGACACTCGTCTTCAGTAAGTGTGCGTGCTGTCTTTTCTCAAACAAAGGTCTTCAAGGAAACAACTTCCTTTACAGCTCTAGGGGAAGTTGGTGTACTAGACCACAATGCATATGTTTGCCCACTTGATTCTTTCTTCTTCTTGGAAGAAGAGGGAGATGCAAAGTAGCCTTGCCAACCACCTTCGCGTTTCTTGTGATCAAGTTCTCATAGGGCTTCTTGCACTTCGTGAAGGAGTTGAAACTCCAACGCCTCTCGCTCAGTTTCGTCAACAATGGATGGGATGTTCAGACGTTTGTCTTCTTCACGCTGAAGTGCTCGTCTTTGAGCTCTCTCTTCCCTTTGTTCTTTCAATCCAGACATTCATATTGCCTTGATACCCAGTTTCCAATTTGGCTTCGTATTCTTCCACTTCCGAGATTTGTATCCCCGGCAGCGGCGCTAAAAATCATGTGACAACCCGGCAAATATCACTTTTGCGGTAATCGGGTAAGTAAAGTTTGTTCCCGCAGAGATACGAGTCAGAAATGTCCAAATACAAAGCAAAGTAACAGTTTCAGTTCTTCTTGAGTTCTTCTTTAGTCTCTCAGGTAGAAACCACACCCAAAAGAGAGTAACAAGCACTGACTCGCAGTCTTGTCACAAATTCACACTCCTTAATCACAAATCCTTCAATTCTTTCCAAACAATCTTGATTGTGATGATTCAGGCTCTCCCAAAAACGACACTCCACTGCAAAACGACCTCACCTCAGAATTGTGTTCCACCCCTCCACTGAAGGCACAACTTCCTCGATTGAAATTGCTTCACATCAACCTCGCAATGCACTCACAAATGCAGAATACTACCAACACTACAATTCCTCTCAAATCTGTCAAGGCACTGCTTTGATTGCACTTCACTCAGGATCAAACACACAGAATGAAGATCAAGGCTGTGGAATCCAACATCCAACAAGCACTCTGACTTGCACTTCAAATTTCTCCAAACACTCACAAACACAATTGCAAAATTGATACTCGGAATCAAGCTCAAGCAACGAGCACTGCTTCACCGCACTTCACTTTATCTATTCTCAGAAATAATGAGCACTAAACAACATTTTCCTGCGAATGCCACTCTTAAATAGTGAAGCAATCGACAGTTCTAACAACTATACCATTTCTACAACAACTGTTCTAACTTGCAGATCCGAAATAACAATGCATCTCTTCATATCTGCCCCTTCAAATCTCAAATCTGTTACTAATCCGATCCGATGTCTACTCCTTCCTCGGCTTTCAAACCCGAACCCAAAGTAATCTCACTTTCTACTATCTTTTCGTTGGGTTTCAGATCTCCCACATCTTCTACCAGATCCAACAATTCTCTTTCCTGATCTGAAATTGCACTAGTGGGTAATCTATCTAACTCCTCATCCTTCGACCCACTCTTCTCTAATGTCTCTGAGGGCAACTCCGAAGACATTTGGATCCCTATGTTATCTACTTTGGGTTTTGCCTTAACATTGTGCCGAAGCTTTTCTAACTCTATTCTCACTAAGTCTAATCTAATCGCAATATTGTCTTCTACTTCTAAGATCTTCCTATCTACACGAGTTCTCAATTTAATCAACAAGGCATTCAAATCTGTATCTTTCGCTTGTCTTTGCCTTGTTTCCTGCACCAACAATTTTAACTCGTGCAATCTCGTCTCTTCAATTCAAACGCTGGCCTCTGTACTCAACATCGCGTTTACTCTGAGGACGATTTCCTTCAATGGCTCCAATCTTGTCTTGCGTTTGCGTTCCCGATCTGCAAGCCATTCTTCTCTGTACATCGTCAATTCTTCTTCAAATTCGGCCTTCACCGCTTCCTTCTCTTTCTCCTTATGTGCAACCTTCTCTTCCTGATTACGAAGTAAGTCTCGTAATCTCTCTTCTTCTCGATATCTCACAGCCAACTCTCGCTGCCAAAGTTGCTTCTTCTCCTCCATACTCTCCATCACTTGATCGAGCTCTTGATCCTTCGATGCTACCCTTGCCATAGCATGGATAAGTTCGACTCTTGAATCAGCAAACTGCTGTTTCAAGATTTCATGCTCCGCTACTTGTCTCTCCCTTGCGATGTCACTCTTCCTCGCAAGATCTTCTCGATAACTCACTTCTCTCTTCAGGTCTTTGATTACCTGACTCCTCTTGACTGCTTCCGCTTGCAGTACTTCTCTCTCTTCCTCACCTCAGGTTATACTCTTCTTCAACTCCGAGTTCTCTTCTTCTAATCTTGATAAGACCTGCAACACAATCTTTACCTCTGGACAAGTAGACTGCATCTCCTTCTTCTTCTTCTCCATCTTCACCAACAGCGGGCATACTACCATTTGCAGGTAATCCACTCCATTACTAACAACTTCGTCCTCCCACGAAGTGGTCTCTCTTCTTTCCTTGTGTTCTCCCAATACTTGCCTTCTTCTCTGGAGTCTTCGTATCGGGATCGATGCCTCACTGCCCGAGCTTCCTTCTACCTCTTCCTTCACTCTACTCGGTCCCGCTTCACACTTTGCCTTACGTCTCGAGTGAATTCCTCGCTGTACTGCAATCTTCTTCTCCTCGCACACTGGTACTTCGTCTTCCAGCGCCGCATTGTCTTTGGTTTCTACTTCAGCTTGCATTTCTTCTTTGTATTCTTCAGCCGCTGGTACCAATGTCATCTCTCCTCCTTCCTCACTGTCACTGCTCGTATCTCCACTTTGCAATGTTAGCTCAGGTTCCTCCTCACGGTTCGAGTCCTCCATCTTGAGCTCGGCTTTGCCTTCTAAGTCTTCATCTTCCGACTCAATCACCACCATTCCTCGCCTCGGGTTATTTTTCTGCATTTTTCGAGGTTTCTTGTTTTCTTCGGCTTTTGCTTGCCGAGTTCACTTCTTCGTCGGGGTACTTTCAACGACCTCCATGTTCTTCCCTGTCTTTGCGGAGTAATCGTCCGTGCTCCGGATTTGGAGAATGTATTGCTGCTCCTCCGCGTTGACTTCTCTTCTCAAATCAGGATGGAAATGAGACACCATTCAATTACGCTCTGCCAAATTGAGCAGATTTAACCCGAGGTAAAAATGGGCTGCAAATGGTACGATGTAGTGTGGAGGCGACTTATCCCGCAGATTCCACATCATCTGCCTCGTTCTTCCGTGAAAGCACCTTGCCCAATTTATTGGTTCTCCTGCAAATAACTTGTGAAAGAACACCGCTTGGTGTTTCATCACATAGGTAGTTCTCTCCGGCTTTAGGAGGGCCATTAGTGCACTCACAATTCCTCTCCTCACTGGGTCTTTATAGCTCTCAACTTTATACCCATTCTTCGTCCTCTTCAATGAGAAGGCATCTCTCACCTCCTGCATTTCTTGGGCTATCTTTCCTTTTCCCAAGAACGTGGCTCCCTGCTCCGAGCTTGCCTCCTTCCCGAGTACGAGTCTCCAATCTGACTCTGTCCAACGAGCCGGATTTCCTCTCTTCCCTTCTTCCTCGGGACCATCGAGACATTTACTCTTAATGATTTCTATCATGAATCCTGGAAAACTTACATTCCAGTTCCATGCTAGAAAAGTGAAACGACTCGACGAAAGGTTGTTAGACTGTCTTTGCCTCAGGTTGAGCTCCCCCCAAGCCGAAGACAATTTACTTCGTATTGTATGCTGACACGGCATTTCAGAGTACTTCGCCTTATGACCCAAAGTCACTTTACTTCGGGTTTCACCCCGAAGACAATTTTCTTCGTCTTCTTCGGCCATACATGCGCAATCCGGCTTCTCTATACACTTCTTCTCCTTTATTTTGGAAAAAACAAAAAATGTGGGCACCACATATCACCACAGGTAGAATCATTGGGTGTGGTGAGTTCATCACCCTGTCCATGAATTCTATGCCAAAGTGATAAACTAGCAATACCCTTATTTGCTTACGCTGGATATACATAACCTTGATGTGGAATGGATTTGGGAATGGAAAGCTTGGTGTAGGAAATTGTTCTCCCGGTGCATCCATCCCGTCTGCTCTCTAAAGTCCTTCTTAAGTCCAACAATTACTCTATATTCTCCACCTCAAATTACTCAGTTTCAATAGTTTGTGCTCTTCCAAGAGGGGTGATCTACTCTCTTGGACTAAGATACTTGCTCTGATACCATTGTAATACTCCGAGGACAAGAGAAGAGAGAGAAACACAAATTACACACTCAACATTTGGTGCCCCAAAGGAGCACCTTCTCTTTATTATATAGACAAAGAGGATCTCCTCCAAGGAAGCTCCACCATAAGATTAGGCACACAGATTGGTGATATGTCAGCAAGCTCCACCCTTGGATTACTTACTTGGATGGGTGACATGTCGGTCTAGGTCCTATCTGGTTGGTCAAACAAGCTTTGACCGAGGGAATCTTTTGGGGAATCTTTTTGGAGGAGTCTCAAAATCACATAAGGTACCATTGGAAAGCTCTCAATGAGACAAACTAAGGGGGAGAGAAGGCTAGCCTTTCCTTTGTTGGAGGGGGGGAATTTGCACATTTTTTAGGCCCAATTCATCCGTTTAGGTCTCCAAAATTACCTTCAAAGATTTTAGGCATATTTTGGTTACTACTCTATTTGTAGAAGTTCCCTTTTGGTGATACCTCTTTCTGATCTATTTAGTCCATCATGTGTTACATCCTCCCAGATGTTACCAAACCAATTCTCACCTTTAAATCATATGTCTAACTACTGGTTCTAAGGTTCTCAAGTCTATTTTGGTTTCTACTCTATTAGTAGAAGTACTCTTTTGGTGATACTTCTATCTGATCTATTTTTACCATCATGTATAACTTCATTCTAGATGTTACAAAACCAAATTTCACATCTAGATCATATGGCTAGCTCTTGGTATTACAAAGAATGGGTCTTGAAGACACCATATGTTTCAGCTTTTGGAATGCTTCTTTGTGCTTGTTGGTCTAGTGAAAGTTGAGTTCTTCTCCAAGAGATTGGTCAATGGTATGGTTACATGAGCATAATATTGGATGAACCATTGGTAAAAAATGGCCAATCCATTATGCCCATATTATTTTAGAATCCTTCAGAGTAGACCAATCAGTGATGGCCTTGATTTTCTCCTCTTCCATCTTGATCCCCTCTAATAAGATCTTGCGACCCAAGAAGGTAACTTCCTTTGTGCCAAAATGCACACTTTGACTTCTTGTAGTAAAACTTCCATTGTTGTAATTGTCTTAAGACTTCTCACACATGATTTTCATGTTCTACTTTTGTCTTACTATAGATTAAAATGTCATCCAAGAACACCACTATGTATCGATCCAATAGTCCATCCAATAGCTAGTGCATCTTATCCATGAAGACTACAAGAGCATTAGTGAAACCCAAAGGTAGAACTATCCATTCAAAATGCCCATACCTTGTACAAAAGGCAATATTTTGCACATCTTTCCCAACAATGGGGTTTTTCAATAGTCATTATGAAGATCCAACTTGGAGAAGTATTGTGCTCCATTCAATTGATCAAGAAAATCATCAATTCAAGGCAAGGGATATGTATTCTTCACTAATTTTTTATGGATCCCATAGTAATCAATATAAAAACAAAGTCCTCCATGGTTCTTTGGAACAAATAGTCGGTGCTCCCCAAGGAGATGTACTATGTTGTATAAAACCCTTCTCCAACAACTTTGTAAGCGTTATTTGCAACTCCTCTAACTCCTTTGGTGAGAGCCAATAGATTGGTCTACGCATTGGAGTACTCCTTGGCAATAACTCAATCTTGAACAATATACAACAATTGAAGTGTAATCCCTTTGGCAAATCATCTAGAAACACATCCGCAAACTCTTGAACTATTTGATCAACCATTGCTTGGTGAGGTTTCTGACACTCCTCAGATTTTTATTGTGCAATTGGCTTGATCCACATCCAAAAAATAGATTTATCTTCCTCCAAAGCTTACTCTATAGTTATTTCATTGACAAACTTTCCATCTAGAGACTTATATCTTCCTTCAAAGCTTGCTCTATGACTGCTTTCTTGACAAACTTCTCATCTTGAGACTTATCTTCCTTCAAAGCTTGCTCTATGGCTGCTTTCTTGACAAACTTCCCATCTTGGGACTTATCTTCCTTTGAAACTTGCTCTATGGCTACTTTCCTAACAAACTTTCCATCTTAGGATTGATTATTCTTAGGTGTCTTATTCAAAGGTGCTAGACAATCTAATGAGAAATTCTTACCTTGGTGTTGTACTTGAATTTTTCATTTGGTCCAATTAAATTGAACCTTATGACGTTCCAGCCAAGGTAGATCTAAAATGACATCATAGTGTAGAGGTACCACTATAAACCTCATACATTCCAAATACTCTTTCCCAATGTCGAAGGTAACAAGATGCAAAGTACAAAATGCAAATTATTTTCTATATCCACTATCATCAATCTACTTCCAATTACTAGGTTGATAAGAGTATGTAATTCCTTTGCTAATTGCATGGACAAGTAATTTTTTGAACTTCAAGAATCAACCAAAATTCTATAACCATGATCAAATATCATACATTGCAAGTGAAGCAAACTTGCATAGGTTGAGCCTTTGAGTCATAGTCAAACAAAAAATTCTCCAATGCACATGAGAGATTCTTGCCTTCAAAACCCTAGGTTTTGGAAATTAGATTTGGTCTTCTCCTTCTTGAATTGGTACTCTCTTTATGTGCTCTTGTCATCAATGATCTTGTTCATCCAACAATCAAGTAAAGTACTCAATTTGTTACTGCATAACAATGGTAACTTTGAGCATTACCACTATGGTTAACTCTACCACACCACCCCAACCTATTTAATTTATCAACACATAGATATAACATATCCATCATTCTCCATAAGTTACAATCGGAAGTACCAAGGGTGATTGTATTTAGAAAATCCTACCCAAAGTGTGAGGTGATGAACTATGTGAAATGATACTTGGGTAGTACCTTGGACACAAAAATCCCAATGGTTTGGTGGAAATGGATATGGTGGTCTATAAATTCCATCCATCCCATTCTTGCCCTGATACCAATGTAAAAGACCAAGATCAAGGAGAAATAGGAGAATGGAAGATCACATTGGGACACTTGAGTATGGAAAACTCCAAATGTCTAGCATGAGCTTCCGTTTTGGTATTTATAGGGAACATACAAGGCTCTTGAGAGCTTCTCAAGAAGCTTCCTTGAGCCGCTTTCATGGAGTGCAAGCCAAGTTAAAGGGAAAGTTTCCTTCTAGAAGTTGCCTACTTGGTGTGCAAACTAAGCTAGTTGGAAGCTTCTAAAAGCTACCTACTTGGATGCAAGCTAAGCTAGTTGAGAAGCTTCCCAAGAAGCTTCCTAGATACTTCTAGAATATTTTAGGCTACTTTGGCCTATTTATTACTTTGTTAACCCTAACTAACTTAGTCACTAAACTCCATATTGTTACACTAACATAGTAGTAGCTCTTCCATAAGAGCCATATAACATACACTGCAAGCTTGCTTGTACAAGTGCCAAGCTTAGATCCATAGTACCATTAATTTTTGGGAGGTGGCATGGTGCACAATTGTGCACATGATCCTTCCAAAGAACACCATCATGTCCTTCCAACATAAGGACTCTAGAAGGCAAAACCTCACACATTCTCAAGATAGTGCGCCTCGTAGTAACATCAAGTGTTGTTGGTGTTGTTTGTTGTAGATATACATAGTCACCTAGATGAAATTGACAGATTGTGGGTCTATAACTTCCTCCTCAAATAGTAGCATAACATAAGGTATCCTTATATTGAGCAATCACCAAGTTCTTAGAGACCATTGACATCACTCTCCAAAAGATCTTTGTCTATTAAGAACATGCACTCACCCATATGTTTGGATCATCAAAGTCCAAAACTACAATAGCATCTTGAAAAATGGATGCAGGTAAATTTGGATCTCATCCATAGAGAAGAAAGGAAGGAGAGAAGGATGCTAAGGAGGCTTGCTGGCTGAACCAATAGCTTATGGCCAACCAAGGTAATTGGAGACCACCAATCTCCAAAGTGGAATCTTTGCAAACTATACATATGCAATCTTCTCTTCACCATTTGAACCACTCTCTCTGCTAAGCCATCTACCTTAGGGTGATCTTGGAAGTTAGTATGATGGTCAATCAAAGCCTTGTCACACAAGACCTGAAACTCCTCCAAGAACTTTGTATCCTAATTAGTCAAAATCTATATTAGTGCACCAAAATTACTAAGAACCCAATCCAAGAATGAGTAAGCCATCCCTTCATTGGACTTGCCAAGAAGTACCACCAACTCAATCCACTTGGAGAAGTGCTCCACCATAACCAAAACATGCAGATGTCTCACAATCAATAATGAAGGGTCAACAAAGTCCAAACTCTAATGATAACCCAACTCCATGATAGATAATGGGCGTAGTTGTGGTGTAAGAGCATTTGATGATGCTTTAACTTGGTCATGAACCACACATTTGGCAACAAATTGCTATATATTGGTTTGCATACCATGGCACCAATAATGACTATGGAGAAAGCTATATGTGTGTTTTACTCCAAAATGTCCTAGCTCCTCATGAGCATGATGGACCAATTGTGGTCTCTAAGATGGAAGTTGTACTACTTGGACTCTACCATTCTCTCATACACAAAGAAGGTGTTTGCCCTCTAATCTGAACCACATGGCTTGTTGAAGAATATAGTCTCTCTCCTTGACCCCAACTGTGCCACCCACAACACCAGTGCAAAGATAATCCATCACTTAGACACCACTATGAATGTCTTGCTGAACTGTACCACTATCTCCACCCTTTGGATATGTTACCTCAATAAGTTCTCTTATATGCATTGAGAGAGATACTACCAAAGCGTCAAAGAATATACATAGAAAGGTAGATGCATGCCAACTTAGCACCATCTCCTCATCTATCTCACCATGCCAATGTTCTTTGGTCCAATCCTATTGGTTGGGATATGGGTTTCTACTTAACCCATCTATATCATGGTTCACTACTCCAGGTTTGTAAATATCATGAAATCATACTCTTGTTAAATTAGATCCCATTGTGCAAGCTTCCTTGAAAGCTTGTTGGACTCCATCAACCACTTTGGTGGTTGATGATCAATGATGAGAGTAAAGGGGTTAATAGGTAACATATATGCTATTGCCCATACTACTACCAAACACTCTCCCTTATATGAACTACAATTTGCCTCTATTGAATTTTTGGAGTGATTAGCATAGGTTACCATCAACTCCTTCCTCTCATCATTATGTTGGGTGTGCACTACTCCAAGCTCCAACTTACTCCAGTCAGTGTGAACCTAGAATGATCATCCTCTAATTGGTCTCCTAAGAATAAAGGTAAATCTCAACCTCTTCTTGAGCTCTATAAAAAGCTCTCTCTTGCTCATCTCCCCAACACCACTCATTAATTAGCTTTGTAAGCTTAATTAGCTTTGTTAAGGCCTTGGCAATGGCACTAAATCCTCTAATAGAGCGGCAATAGAAGTTTGCCAACCCAAGGAATGCTTGCACTTTGCTTACAATTGTAAGCTGAGGAATATGTGCAATAGCCTCCACCTTGGTTTGTTGAACACAAAGTCCTCCAGAGTAGATAGTATGACCCAAATACTCAACTCGCTTGAAGAAGAATCTACACTTCCTAGGATATAATTTGAGTCCATGAGATCTCAATCTCTCAAACACCACCAACAAATGTCTCTCATGCTCCTCTATAGTAGTGCTATAGACCAAAATGTCATCAATATAACACCAAGCAAAATCCCAATCAATCCAATCTTGTCCATGATCCTCTAGAACTTGGCAAGAGTGTTCTTTAACCTAAATGTAAGAATCTCCACTAATATAATACATCCTTGTTGTGAGGATCAATAACCCAAAATGTTATCTTGGACTTATACTCCTCCCTAATCTGCAATTGATGATATCTTGCTCAAAGATCCAAAGTACTAAAGACCTTTGCATGACAAATTTCATCAAAGATTTCCTTGAGTGTAGGTATGGCATACCAATCAGCCCTAGTTTGTTGGTTGATATGATGGTAATCTCCACATATCCACCTACTTGTGCAATTTCCATGCATATCTTTCTTTGTTTGCATCACTATAGCTAATGCATACTCTACATGTGAAATGTAACAATATGGAGTTTAGCGACGAAGTTAGTAGGGTTAACAAAGCTATCAAATAAGACAAATTAACCTAGAATATTCCAAAAGTATCTAGGAAGCTTCTTGGGAAGCTTCCCGACTAGCTTAGCTTGCACATCAAGTAAGTAGCTTCTAGTAGGAAGCTTCTAGAAGCTTCTAACTAGCTTAGCTTGCACGCCAAGTAGACGGCTTTTAAAAGAAAGCTTCTTGGGAAGCTTCCTAGTTAACTTGGCTTGCACTCTAAGAAAATGGCTCAAGGAAGCTTCTTGAGAAACTTCTCAAGGGCCTTGTATGCTACTGATAAGTACCAAAGCCAAAGCTCATGCTAGGCATTTGGAATTTTCTCATATTCAAGTGTCCCAATTTGAGGTTTCCATTCTCCTATTTCACTCCTTGGTCTTGATCTTTTACATGAAATCTCTACCAAATCAGCCTCAAAAAGGTCTCTACTCTTGCTTTGAATCAATATTCTCTCCATGTCACTATATCTATAGGGACTTAAAAAAACTAGTGTGTCATTAGTAAGCTCAATCCAAATACCAAGTCCTTTTAGAGCACCCAAATCCTTCATATTGAAGGTAAAACAACTCATATAGCTCCTCACTAACCTCCAAACTCTTTGTCTTTCCACTCCTGTAAGCTTAGGTCCAAGATATGGCTCCCAAGTATCCCTTATAACTAATGTAGGAGTAGAAGATGTATTGACTGGCTGCTACATTGGGTCATTGGGAGCAACCTTAGTGTAGAAAACTCCTTCCGATTTGACTACAAGCTCCATATGTCCTCTAGTTGCATCCCAAGTAGACCAAGGGTGTAACCCAAGTAAACCACACTCACCTAGATTGATCCCAAGTAGACTACTCTCACCAATAGCCACTAGTTGTGTCCCAAGAATACCCTACCTACTTGGTCCATTGCTCCCAACATGTGCCTAAATTGTGTCAATAAGCACAAAGCTCACAAGTGTCCAAGTAATGATGCTTATCAAGTGCATCATATGCAACTCTACCAAGCCAAGGCTCATAATCCAAGTCAAATAGCTTAGCTTGACTTAACATTTGAAGCATGGATACCTCTAACACTATTGTAACAACGATAATACCAATGTAAAAACCCATCATCTGCTCCCTCTCATTTGCATTGAGTTCCACCAACTATTATAATTGTGATTCCCAAATAAGTCCAAGTCCTCCTTCTTGAAAAGCATGAGATCATGGGAAACTCATAAGTGTAGGTAAAGCAACTCTAGATTGTCCAACAAGGTTCATCACTACCATAAGTGACCTATCAGCCGCTACTACCATTTGAGATTGGTACCCAACATCCAAAATGTCATCAACAATAAAGTGGTCTAGTCATTGAATCCCATCATAAGCATGTTGTAAAATCTCTGTAAGTAAGACGTTTGTCCACCAAAGATAAAGACGATGAGCCCGTGATCCCACTTTGGTTGCATCCAATAACATGGTAGGTCCCATCCAAGAATGAACCTAATGTGTATTCACTACCACTAGAGTACAATAATCATCCATCAAAGAGGACATTCTCCAAAATGTAGGCTGAAGAAATAAATTGATGAACCTAGTGTCACGCCATTTGTAGTGCCGCATCTAGATGCTCGGACACTGGAGTTCTAGTGATAGTAGTTATTCTAGTAGTTTCTCAAAGACTACTTTCCGATGGTTAGATTTCGTGTTTGGGGTATTGACTTCACGGTGGGGCCCACCGTCACTTTGCACCATTTGCACCGTCGAGTGTGCCGTCTGTGGGACCGTTAGGGTTTCAAAGCTAGCTCAAGTCCAGGGGGTATAGTTTCGAAGTGAGCTCCAGAGAGCTCACTTCTCTGATGTTGAGCCTTCGAGTTCTTGGCTATGGTGGACAGAGGCCAATGAGCATCACCTGGATTCTCTATGCTTGAGTGGGTGTGGCTTGATTGTAATCAGTGCCCAATTGTTGGCAGTTTATAGAGTGACAGATCAAGTACCGATCTGAGTTGAGTTGAGTTGAGAGTGGTAAGCAATCTGATTACATCAGAGAAGTGCAGTTAGGGAGAAATCGGGTGTAGGAACTTTGAGTGTTGGTGGTATCTCCAAGCTCGGTGGATCGTTGGTAGCTCGATTCATGTTCAGTGTTTCCCTAGTGTGTAGAAGCTTGTTCAAGTGATGCAGATTTGGCAATTAGGCGAATGGTGTGCGGAAGCGCTGGCCAAATTTTGAGCAAAGAAGAAGCAAATTTTGAGCAGTGGTTGTAATTTTGAGCTCAAGAGGTGAAAGCAGGACCAATTTGCTGCGAGTTGTGCTTAGAAAGTCAAATTGAAGGTGGAGTTGGGAAGCTCTTCTCATGAATTTGTGATTTGGAAAAACCCGTGTTGTCAATTTGGCTTGAGTGGAAAGTTAGCGGGGGATTTGGCGGACAGCCATCTTTAGGGTTTATGTTAGATTTTGGCCAGATTTGGAAGAGTTTTGCTGTTTGGCCTGTAACACCCATTTGTGCATGTGTGTGGTATTGTGATATTTAGCTTGGTATTACAAGTACTTAAGAGATATTATTTATATAGAGATAAAGGATGGTTCTATATTAGTCATGGTTAGCTAAAGTTAGTCATAGCTAAGATAGATGGGACCTTACTTTAGAGGAAGTAGAAAAGATGAGCACCACTATTTTGGATTTTAGTGTGTTGACTTGGTATTATTCCTAGGTGTTTGGCTTTGGGGAAAGAGTTGAGAACTCTTGGGCCCGCAAGCCTTTTTGTTTTGGATTCTTCTTTAGTCCAAGGATAGCCCATGTGAAGGAATCCTTGCTTTAGTGGTTGATGCAGAAATGGAGGGGGCTAAACATCATTGGGACAAGAGGATTCATGCAGAGATCATGCAGGTTTGTCCTATACTCCCACAAAACTGCATGAATCCTCTTGTCCCAATGATGTTTAGCCCCCTCCATTTCTGCATCTTTGGCCAACATCATGCACAAGGTCTGATTGGTTCTCTCTGCCAAGCCATTGGAATTTGGCTTATAGGATGTAGTTACTCTATGTGTGATAGAGAAATGTCGTAGCATGGCTGTAGTAATGCTTCCTGTAAACTCTCCTCCTCTATCAGAAACCAACTCCAAAGGGCATCCAAACCTAGTGATAATGCGTTCATAAAGAAATCTACCCACTTCATCTTCATTCTTGTCCCTCAATGGTCTAGCCTCAACCCACTTGGTAAGGTAATCAGTAACTACCACAATGTACCGATTGTTCCTTGGGGTTCTATTGAGAGGTCCTACAAAATCAATTCCCCACTTCTCAAAGGGTCCTAGCAATGGAATTGATCTAAGTGGTGGAGTGGATGTAGACTTTCTAGCAAAAGCTTGACAAACATGACAAGTTTTGCAATAATCAAGACAATCCTTGAAAATCCCTCTCCAATGGTAACCTGCATCTAGAATCTTGAAAGCAGTCACCTTTCCTGCAAAGTGTCCTCCACATACTAAACCTTCATGAAACTCCTTTATGAGTAGGATAGACTCTTCCTTACCCACTGCTCTTCGAAGTAGACCATCTGCTCCTTGGTGAAAAAGAATATCATCCACCATTGTGTAAGGTCTAGATCTTGCTGCAAAGGCCTTCCTCTCCCTAGCATGCATCCCTTCTGGATAGTTACCTCTTGTCACAAAATCCACAATCTCCTTGTACTCCATTGGAACCTCTTGAGTGACTGAGATTGTCATGAGCTCCTCATCCGGGAAGGAATCATCTACTGGCTCATCTCCATCATGATCATAGGCTCTAGATAACAAATCAGCATTTGCATGTTTCTTTCCTGGCCTATCCTCAATTGTGTAATCATACTCAGACAAGAGAATCATCCACCTTGCTAGTCTCCCTTCAACATTAGGCTTGTTGAAGATGTACTTCAAAGCCTTGTGATCCGTGACAATTGTGGCCTTCCCTCCAATCAAGTAGTGTCTAAACTTCTTGAGACCAAAGATCACTGCCAACCCTTCTCTCTCTGTGACAGAGTAGTTCTTCTCTGCTGAAACCATCTGCCTACTAGCATAAGCTATTGGATGATCATGCCCATCTTGGTCTAATTGACTAAGAGTGCATCCTATAGCTACATTAGAAGCATCAGTGTAGAGGATGAAAGGCTTACTCCAATCAGGTTTAGCAAGAATTGGAGCTACAACAAGGGATTGCTTGAGCTCCTCAAAAGCTTTGAGAGCCTCCTTGTCTTCCAAAATCACCATGTAATCTACACCCTTCTTCATGTAGATGGTCAATGCATAAGCCTTGTTGGAAAATGAGAAGATGAACCTCCTATAGTACCCAACCATTCCCAAGAATTGGCGTAACTTTGTCAAGCTTGAAGGGAATGGAAGGTCTGAGATTTTCCTCACCTTCTCAGGATCAACTGCTATTCCATCCTTGGAGATGATGTGCCCCAAAAGTAGACCTTCTTCACATCCAAAAATGCACTTCTCTGGGTTGAGTGATGCATTTGCCTCATCCAAGCGTTGCAAGACTTTGATTAGGTGCTCAAAGTGCTCCTCCTTGCTCCCATAGACACAAAAGTCATCAATGAAATCTCTCACAAATTTCCCAATGAAAGGTTCAAATACCTTGTTCATGAACCGTTGGAATGTGGCTGGAGCATTGCAAAGCCCAAAAGGCATGACCTTGAAAGCGTAAGTTCCCCAAGGTGTGGTGAATGTGGTGAGTTGTTGATGCTCTGGTGCAATCTTGATTTGGTTATATCCACTATAACCATCTCCAAAACTGTACCTCTCATGACCTGCAACCTCCTCCAAGATCTCATCAATGAAATGGCAATGGGTAGTAGTCCTTCTTGGTAACAGCATTGAGCTTCTTGTAATCCACACATACCCGAAGCTTGCCATTCTTTTTCTTCACAATGACAATTGGAGACACCCATTCTGAATTCTCCACCTCAAAGATAAATCCAGCCTCCTTGAGCTTATCAATCTCCTCCTTCACAACCAAAGATATTGGTGGGCTAATGCGACGTTGCTTTTGGCGGATTGGTCTTGCATGTGACTCCACCTCTATCTTGTGCTCCTCCAAGGTGACTTCCTTCAAATCCTTGTAACTAAAAGCAAACACATGGATGAACTTGCGGAAAATCTCCTCAAATCTCACCTTCTCCTCCTTGGTAACATTTGGGCCATACTTGAGGGTAGATAAACTTCTCTCTACCTCCTCAAGTGTCAATGGTGATTTATCTGGGTCCTTCAAAACCTCTGGCTTAGGTGCAAAATCCATAGCACACAAGGGATACACATCTGAATCAGATTCAGATTCATCCTCCTCCGTGGAAGTCTCCTCTTCCATGCTTGTGTCCACACCTGAAGCTCCTTCTTCAGAATCTGATTCCCAATAATCAGAAGATGGGGTATCTGAATGTGAAGTGTTGGTGGTGTTAGTCACAGGAACAGTGACTCTATGGTTTGATGGCCCAATCCTTAAGTACCCTTTGTGCCATCGATCAGTTGTGCGTGCTGCTCTCAACCATGGCCTCCCAAGAAGTAAGTCATAGCTTGAATCCTTCAAGACTTGGAAAGTCATGAGATTTTGAACTCCCATAACTGAAACTACCACCTTATCCATCACTCCTACTGGTCGAACTTGTTGCTTGTTTGCCATGCTCACCACAAATGTTGAAGCTCTTGAGGGTATCATACCCAACTTCTTCATCAACCTTTCTGACATGGCATTCACTGCTGATCCTCCATCAACCAATGCATCCTTGATGTTGTGACCATTCACTCTCACATCAATCTTGGAGGCATATTCACAAGCTTCCCATGGTGTTGGCTTGGCATCCACCACCCCCATTGATATTGGAACTTTTGCCTTCTTCTTCTTCTTGCTCCTTGTAGAACTCAAACCACCTCTAAGCTCCTTTCTCAAGGTAGGGTTCAAAGCAATTAATTGGCCCACTGTGATGTTAGCCTTGTGACTACCAACATCCTCCAACACATTGTAGTTCCATTGTTGCTTGGAGATCAAGAAGTCCTCCATCCCCAACTTCTTCCTTGGAGTCTTTGTTGTTGATGGTGTTGAGGTGCGAGTGCTCCTAGTAGACATAGGAGTATCCTTGCTTGAAGTAAATCCTTGAGAAGAGTGAACATCCTCTGCAAAACGAGCTCTCTTCTTCTCTTGTGCCAAAAGCTCCAAATTAGGACCCTTGGAGTTTGAGCACTCTCCCTTCTCATACTTGCTCTCAACCACATCTATGGATGCTATCCCCTTACCTTTGTTGGGATTAGGAGCCACTTGGGTTTCACTACCTCCCTCTTTCCCTCTATTGGCTCCCTCATAACCCCTTCCTCCATGGTAAGTGGAATTTGGGCAATTCCTTTGGATATGGCCTCTTCCCCCACAACCAAAACAATTTCTATCATTGAAATTGTTGGCTGGTTGGCCTCCTCTATATGGATGGTTTCCATAACTCCTAGGCCCTCTCCCTACATTCTGATCCACCTCTCTCTTCTCCCATAATTGCACCACATTGATCTTGAGATCCGCAAGTTGTTCTGTGATGGTTTGGAGTGGATCTTTTGGTGGAGGTGCAAGAACTGGAGCAACTACTACTTGTGGTGCAACCCTTGTCACCAAAGTATCAGAAGTTCCACCATACTTGTAGCCTTGAGGAGGATGCACAACCTCCTTCACCACCAAATCACTCTCATCCCCTTCCAAACTCTCCTCCATACGAATTGCAATCTTGATAGCTTCAACCTTGGAAGAAGGTTTCTCATATCTCACCTTGCTTCTAATTTGTGGTCTCAATCCTCCCACAAAATTCTTGGTGAGCATGGCCCCTATGCCAATCATTGTAGTCTCCACATCATCCCCACCCTTCCTCAACACTATGCGAAATCTGGACTCCAATTTTTCCACTCTTTCCACATAGACTCTCACTTTCTCTCCATCTCCTTGCTTGAGAAATGTAACCTCACTCATCAATCTCTCATAACTCTCATCAGGAAGAAAGTTCTCAATGAGTGCTGAAGTCAAAGTCTCCCAAGACTCCTCTTCCCCCTCTCTCCTCTCTCTCTTTTGGTATTCTGACTCATACCATGTAAGTGCTGCATCCTCAAAGAAATCTGGTAATAATGAGGCCCACTCATTCTTCCTCCTCTCATTGTTTCCTATGCAAGCTCTCTTGAAGTCTCTCACAAAGGCCTCCACATCTTCTCCATCCTTGCCAAAGAAAACCGGAAGTTTCCCCATCTTAACCCCTCACTATCTTTCTTTTCTCTCAATTTTTTTTTTTTTTCTCTTTACTTTTCTCTCACTCTATTACTAATAGAGTATATACATGACTAACACCATCTGAGAATAATCCACTCTAGGGAACACAAAAGGTTCAGGTTGCTCCAAGATTTCTATAGCAACATCAAATCCTAGAGTGCATATTAATCTAACTCTCATGGATAGTTTATCCATAAGTTGAAAGATTATCTCCATCACTAATCTTGAGAACTAGCTGATGAAGGTGGTAGTATTTCTGTAGCTGTACTAAGACTCTCTCCAAGATCCTTCACCAAAGTTTCCAAAAGTGCTTTTACTCCACTACACTCATGTCCTTTTGGAAGTCCTTCAACTCCACAAACCTCACACAACTCCTTGGTCTTAGATCTTCTCCCTCCCAATCTTGGTGAAGAAGGTCCAACATGCAAACCCAAGTCAAGTAAGCCTCTCCTTTCCCTCAATCTCTTGCTCTCAAAGGTTAATGGACATGAACTTGCCTTATGTCCCTTCTCTCCACATAGAAAGCACTTAGACTCACTCTTTCCTCCAAGTGGTGTAGGTTTTTGGATCCTCTCAACACTCTCTTCAAATTCTATTGTAAACTCTCTTTTCCTCAAATCCACCCCTACAATCACCTCAAACCCTTGGGGAACCTTGCATAATCTCAATTTCCACTCTTGATGACCCTCCATGTTCCCAAAGATGAATCTAAACACTCAAACATGCTTTTTGTTGATCTCAAACTTCTCATGCATGAGATCTCCACTCTGCAGAATTGACCCTTCCTCACAATGTCACTCAAATCTCCCAACGAATATGTCACAGTACTCTGAAATTTTCCACACTTGATCACAACTCTAGGGCGTCACTCCCTGCAAAATTTTAGATCTTTTCATCGAGCCATTTGGCCTAGACACCTTTCTATTCAGCACCCATATTTCAGATTTGGTCTGAAAACCACCCCCCTCATTTCAAAAACTCATAACGCACTGCGCAAAAATGATCTCTCTCTAATTTTTGTGGCACCAGGTAGGATACAATGCACTAAATTTTCTTGGAAATTTTCAGGACAATTCACTAAAAATTGAAGAAATGGCAGACTCTGTACAATTTTCCAGAGAGCATGCAGTTGCGGGAGCACTTTACCCTATCAACTTTCAAAAATTCTAGCCCAGTGCGCATAGAAGCTCTCTCAATAATTTCAAGTGTGTTAACTGAAAGATAACCCAAGCTATCATGTGTAGAAATCTCAAGTCCAGATCTCAAACTTGAGATTTTGCCCAAAATCACCTTAATCCCCAAAATCTGCAATCCACCTCACACAATCTCTCCAATTCCTCTCATGTGTACAAGATGTACAAAATCACCTCAAAGACATCATAATGAACTACAGGGTATACAAATGGATCTTAGTTCTCTAACATAAGTTCAACCCTCTCCTCTCCTAATGTTCTCTCCAAGTGAGCTCTCATAGCCTCCTTCTGCCTAATGTAGAATTGGACGCGGAACATTATCTTGCCTTCTAGAGAGGTCCCGGCAACGGAACCAAAAAATGTGAGCCGGCCTGTCTCTCACTCAGGATGAACCTCTGATGGCTATTATGGTAGCGCACCATGGACTAAGAAGGCAAGGAACCCCAACTCCATCATACTCCTCCAAGGCTAACACTCCAAGACTCAAGACATTGCTCACTAGAGAACTCAATGAAAGAGAGATAGTTGCAAATGAAAGGATGATGAGTACCTCCTCACTCCTTGTTTATATACTTGTGAAATAGTTACGTACCAAAGTTACTAATTACCGTAGTAACTCAAGTTACTAGACTAAAAGTCAAGTAAAGTCAAAAAGTAGAAAGGAATATCCATTCACATGGGCATATTCCCCTTATCTTGACCCAACCACTAAAGCAAGGATTCCTTCACATGGGCTATCCTTGGACTAAAGAAGAATCCAAAACAAAAAGGCTTGCGGGCCCAAGAGTTCTCAACTCTTTCCCCAAAGCCAAACACCTAGGAATAATACCAAGTCAACACACTAAAATCCAAAATAGTGGTGCTCATCTTTCCTACTTCCTCTAAAGTAAGGTCCCATCTATCTTAGCTATGACTAACTTTAGCTAACCATGACTAATATAGAACTATCCTTTATCTCTATATAAATAATATCTCTTAAGTACTTGTAATACCAAGCTAAATATCACAATACCACACACATGCACAAATGGGTGTTACAGGCCCAGGCAGTCCAGTTTTGGTATGGGATACTGGACAAGGAGTTGCTACATAGAGTTTGTGATGCTACGTTGTTGCATGCTACTTCACCCACTTTGGCAGTAGTCTTTGGTTTGGCTGAGCGTATTGAGCTCAATATGGTGGAAGAGAGAGTGGTGACATCTGGATTTAGTAGGGAGACCTCATCCACGACTATGACTTCTTCTAGAGTGCGGTAGAGTGCACCACGCCCAATTGGTTTTTGAGGATAGGGTGGACAGCCTAGATCCTATGGAGCGAGTGGAGGGCCTAGTGGAGTTAGACCCTTACCCTCATTTTTGGGTCAGCAGCAGCCAGTGAGTGGTGGTGTTGCTTGTTGGACTTGTGGTGGACCTCACCATAGGAGAGAGTGTACTCAGGGCAGCGGACTTGATACCTCTGGTGCATCACAGCCAGCACAGAGGCAGTGTGAACACTGCCACAGATTTGGTCACACTAGTGACCGGTGTTTTGACCTACACCCAGAGTTACGGAGTGGTAGGGTTGTTATGGCTGGTAGTAGAGGAGCTCCAGTTCATGGAGGACGAGGTGGTAGAGGTAGTGGTAGAGGATCTACACCTAGTAGGGATGCATTACATGCCTTTACTTTTGACACAACTATGGCTACTTGGATTGAGCAGTTGGAGCAGAGATTGGCTAGTATGGCTATTGCTTAGAGGAGATCAGATTCGGGTGCTAAGGCTTCCACCTCATATGCTAGTGATAGAGATGCTTTGGACTTCATGTGCAAAGCAGCACAGGTGGATGCATCTGCAGCAATGACTAGGAGTGCAATACATACTCTAGAGCCTAGAGGAGCATCAGTGGAGTTGGACCCACAGAGAGGAGAGGTTGGGAGACAGGTCAGACTTCCCCAGTCTTTCACGCTATCTGAGGCATTGCAGACAACATCCATGGTTCCTATACGTCCTAGTGCAAGTGTGGTAGGTGGTGATGCAGTACATGATGGACTACTTGCTAGTGAGCCACCTGCTACTACATAGACTAAGTCTAGCATGATGTTGGGGGCGGCTCAGCTGATTATGCGGCGTCCTTTGTTTTTGGCCAATGATATGTTTACATTGGGAGTTGACCCAACCCCAGTATTTCGGTTGGCTGCCACATTGTGTGAGAGTAGGGATGGTGCAGTTCCTACTACTAGAGCAGAGGTGGTTGGTAGTGGAGCTGACTTGGTTGAGGAGCATGGGATCCGTTCAGCGACCAATGGTTTATGGCAGGCAGCAGTGGCTAGACTAGAAGAGTTGCCAACTAGACCGGCCTTTGAGAGAGTGCAATTTACAACTGGTGTTGTCCTATTGGATAACCAGAGGGGGATTTTTCATTTGGTGGGACCTTCAGGGAAGGTCTATACACCACAGAGAGTCTTGTTAGACTCTGGTGCGCAGCCCCTTATGTTGGGGAAGGCTGCAGTTGTTGGTCTGGAGTTACGGAAGACCGATGTGGAGAGGTGTCCATTTCAGATCCAAACATCTCTAGGTGGTGGTTTGACACAGTACATCACACGTGGAGAGCTTGTTGTCCAAGTTCAGCCTGGTCATCCGACTGATAGCTTGTTGGTGAGAGCTCAGGCTATTGCAACAATAGTTGAGTCATATGATGTGCTAGTTGGGGGAGTGATGTTATACCTCATGGGTTTCAGCATTGACTATTGGCAGGAGATAGCCTCTTATAGACCTAGTTGGCATTCTGGTGAGGGATGGGTATGTCGCCTACCAGTATGCTTCAGTAGTGGTAGTCTTGGTTCACTATAGTTTGAGACCATGGCAGCATCAGTTTTAGCTTTCAGTGGTGCAGTTACTTGGCGTAGTGACTTGTTGGAGGGGAACGCCCATGCAGAGGATACTCTAGTACCAGAGGAGATCACTCAGCTTTGGAGTACGAGTGGGATTGTTCCATCCACCTTGGATGTTCCATTGTGGAGTTCAGAGGAGGCATTGCAGTAGCATGCAGATCAGTTGGTGCAGTAGGCTTGGAATGGAGCCTTCGTACCATTAGGAGATGAGTGTGAGGATGAGCCTCCAGAGGCGATTGCTTTGACACCTCTGGATACCACACTCATTGCTTGGCAGTATCCAATACAGGGGATATGCCTATTAGAGTTGTTTGGTGGGATCAGCACCGGACTAGTTGCGGTGTTACATGCGGGTATACGAGTATAGAGGTACTTGTATATAAAGAGAGATGAGACTGCTAGGCGAGTCTCTCTACATCATGCGGCACACTTGGCCTATTGGTATCTGGAGTTATTACCGATGTCAGCAATTGGAGGTTACCAGATGGCCCTACCAAGAGACATTTCCTTATTGGGGGTGCATGACCTAGAGAGACATGGGCCTATTCACTTGGTGATTTTTGGATGGCCATGTCAGGGACATACACGTGCAGGCCGCGGTTTGGGTCTTTAGGATCCTCATTCTGGTGTGTTTTGGGAGATGTTACGGATACTACGACATCTCCATGTTCATCAATCCATTTCTCTAGCTTACCTTTTGGAGAACATTCCTTTGATGGGTGATTCTCACACTAGAGTGGTGGTGAGTACACATCATGTCCATTCTTGGATAGGACTTGCTGTATTGTTAGATGCAGCCAGAGTGGGATCACGGCCTCATTGTTTTTGTCTTTGATGGACAAATCTCTTACCCAAAGAGGTTCTACAACGCGCTTATGATGGGATTCAGCAACTTGACCACATCCTTGTTGATGATATCTTGGATGTTGGGCGTCAGTCTCAGATAGTGGTAGTGGCTGATAGGTCACCTATGGCAGCGGTGAACCTAGTTGGACAGCCTAGAGCCGCATTTCTCACACTCATGAGTTTCCCAAGCTCTCATGCTTTTTGAGAGTGAGGACTTGGACTTGTTTGGGACTCACAATTTCAGCAGTTGGTGGAGCCCAATGCTGATGAGAGAGAGCGGATGATGGGTTTTTTCACTGGTATTATCGTTGTTCTAGCAGTGTTAGAGGCATCCAAGTGTTAGGTGTTAGGTCAGGCTATGGACCTGAACTGTTTGACATGGATTGTGAGCCTTGGCTTGGCAGAGCAGCGTAGGATGCGCTTAATATGCATCACCACTCAGACACTTGTGAGCCCTGTGCCTATCGAGACAATTTAGGCACATGTTGGGGGCGATGGACCGAGTGGACATGGTATTCTTGGGACACATCCAATAGCTACTAGGGAGAGTGGTCTACTTGGAGTCCATCCAGGTGAGTATGGGCTACTTGGATTACACCCTTGGTCCACATGGGATGTAGCTAGAGGACGTGTGCAGCTTGCAGCCAGAGTGGAGGGAGTTTTCACACAGAGGTTGGGATCTCTAGTGGTCGAGAGCATGACACTATTGCTCCCAAGGGCCCAGTGTAGCAGCCAATCAGTACGTCTTCCACTCCTACTACAGTTATAAAGGATACTTGGGAGCAAGATCTTGGACCCAAGCTTACTAGAGAGGAAAGACGGAGGGTTTGGAGGTTCTTGAGGAGTCACACGAGTTGTTTTGCCTTCAATATGAAGGATTTGGGTGCTATGAAGGGACCTGGTATACAGATTGAGCTGACTAGCAACACACCAGTTTTTTGACGTCCTTATCGATATAGTGATATGGAGAGGACATTGATTCAGAGCCAAAGTAGTGACCTTTTTGAGGCCAGTTTGGTGGAGATTTCACATGGAGAGTATGCATCAATGACAGTGATGCCAACCAAGAAGGATATGCATGGCAACTATACAGATAGGCGGATGTGTGGAGATTACCGTCCTATCAACTGATAGACCAATGCTGATCGGTATGCCATGCCTACACCGGAGGAGATTTTTGATGCGATTGGGCATGCAAAGGTCTTCAGTACCTTGGATCTTTGAGCGGGATATCATCAATTGCCGATCAGGGAGGAGGATAAGTCCAAGACAACATTTTGGGCTATTGATCCTCGCGGCAAGGATGTGTTATATCAATGGAGGTTCTTACCATTTGGGTTGAAGAACACTCCTGCTGAGTTCCAGAGGGTCATGGATAGAATCCTAGTTGGATTGGATTTTGCTCGGTGCTATATTGATGACATTTTGGTTTATAGCACTACTGTGGAGGAGCATGAGAGACAATTGTTGGAGGTGTTTGAGAGGTTCAGATCTCATGGACTCAAATAACATCCTGGGAAGTGTAGGTTCTTCCACGAGCAGGTTGAGTATTTGGGTCACACTATCTACCCCGGAGGACTTGGTGTCCAATAGACCAAGCTGGAGGCTATTGCACATATTCCTTGGCCTACGGATGTGAGCAGAGTGCGAGCATTCCTTGGGTTGGCAAACTTTTATCGCCGCTATGTTAGAGGATTTAGTGCCATTGCCAAGGCCTTGACAAAGCTGACCAAGCTTACACAGGAGTGGTGTTGGGGAGATGAGCAGGAGAGAGCTTTTGTAGAGCTCAAGGAGAGGTTGACATCTACTCCTATTTTGAGGAGACCGATCAGGGGACGACCATTTCAGGTTCACACTGATTGGAGTATGTTGGGGCTTGGAGTGGTGCTCACCCAACATGATGATGAGGAGAAGGAGTTTGTGGTGGCCTATGCTAGTCGCTCCAACAATTCAGCGGAGATGAAGTATAGTTCATATGAGGGAGAGTGCTTGGCAGCAGTTTGGGCAGTAGCACATTTTCGATGTTACCTATTTGGTAACCCCTTCACTCTCATCACTGATCATCAGCCGCTGAAGTGGTTGATGGAGTCCGACAAGATTTCAGGGAAGCTTGCACGATGGGCTCTGATTTTACAAGAGTATGATTTCACGGTTGTTTACAGACCTGGAGTGGTGAACCGTGATGTAGATGGGTTGAGTAGAAACCCATGTCCCAGCCAGCAGGATCAGACTGGAGCACGTTGGCATGGTGAGACAGATGAGGAGATGGTGCCAGGTTGGCATGCATTGGCCTTTCTATGTATATTTGCAGAGGCTTTGGTGGTATCTCTCTCATCGTATACAAGAGGAGTTATTGAGGTCACAGATCCAGAGAGTGAAGATATTGGTATAGTTCAGCGAGACATTCATGATAATGTCTTAGTGATGGACTATCTTCGCATTGGTGTTGTAGGTGGCACAGTTGGGGCCAAGGAGAGAGACCGTGTTCTTCAGCGAGCCAGACGGTTCAGATTGGAGGGTAGACACCTTTTGCGTGTATGGGAGGATGGTAGAGTGCGAGTAGTACCACTTCCATCATAGAGACCACAGTTGGTCCGTCATGCTCATGAGGAGCTAGGACATTTTGGAGTAAAGCGTACATATAGCTTACTCCAAAGTCATTATTGGTGGTGCGGTATGCAGACCAAGGTATAGCAGGTTGTTGCCAGATGTGTGGTTTGTGACCAAGTTAGAGCATCATTCAATGCTCCTACGCCACAGTTACACCCATTACCTATCATGGAATTGGGTTACCATTGGAGTTTGGACTTCACCAGACCTTTACTGTTGATTGTGAGACATCATTGGTATGTTTTAGTGATGGTGGAGCACTTCTCCAAGTGGATTGAGTTGGTGGCACTTCTTGACAAGTCTAGTAAAGGGACAACTTACTCGTTCCTGGATTGAGTTCTTAGTCATTTTGGTGCACTAGTTGAGGTTTTGACTGATCAGGGTATAGAGTTCTTGGGGGAGTTTCAGGTCTTGTGTGACAAGGCTTTGATTGATCATTATACCATATCTCGAGATCACCCTGAGGCAGATGGCTTAGCAGAGAGAGTGGTTCAGATGGTGAAGAGAGGATTGCAAAAGTATGGTTTGCAGAGAGGCCACTTGGGAGATTGGGATCTCCAATTACCTTGGTTGGCCATGGGCTATCGGTTCAGCCGGCAAGCCTCCTTAGCATCCTTCTCTCCATACTTTCTACTCTATGGACGAGATCTTGATTTACTTGCAGCCATTTGTCGAGATGCTATTGTAGTTTTGGACTTGGATGACCCCAATGTATGGATGAGTGCATGTTCTCATTGGGCAGAGATCTTTTGGAGAGTGATGCTGATGGCCTTTGAGAACTTGGCAATTGCTCAACATAGAGATACTTTACGCCATGCTACCATTCAAGGAGGAGGTTATAGACCCTTGATCCGTCAATTTTATCTAGGCGACTATGTTTATCTACAGCAAACAGCACCGACGACACTTGATGTTTCTATAGGCCGCACTATCTTGAGAGTGCACGAGGTTTTGCCATCTGGAGTCATTGTGTTAGAAGGACGTGATGGTGTTGTTTGGAAGGATCATGTGCGCAATTGTGCGCCATGCCACCTCCCAAACATTGATGGTACTATGGACCCAAGCTTGGCACTTGTACGTGCAAGCTTGATGTGTATGTTATGTGGCTCTTCTAGTGGAGCTGCTACTATGTTAGTGTGTGATAGCTGTTCGAGAGGATGGCATATGGCATGTATGACTCCTCCCTTCACGGTGGTTCCTCAAGGACAGTGGTTATGTCCTAGATGTACTTGACCTATAGCTAGTTCATTCTTTATATGGTATAGATTGCAGACATGCAACTAATGATGGGGCTCCATAGCACCCGGTCTCCTTATCTTTGCCCATTAGAGGGTATACCATATACTTAGAGTAGATGGCTATCTAGAGTTAGAAGGACCTAACCGCTAGCTAGGGGGGCGCTTGTGGCACTTTAGAGTCTATGTATGACTTATGTGTGAGTTGTGTTTCTATAGTATATGATGTTAACAGCAATGTATGTTGTGTAGCGATGTATATACGCATGACAGCTATCACGCCATTTGTAGTGCCGCATCTAGATACTTGGACACTAGAGTTCCAGTGATAGTAGTTAGAGTTATTCTAGCAATTTCTCAGAGACTACTTTCCGATGGTTAGATTTTGTGTTCAGGGTATTGACTTCACGGTGGGGCCCCCATTACTTTGCACCGTTTGCACCATCAAGTGTGCCGTTAGTGGGACCGTTAGGGTTTCAAAGCTAGCTCGAGTCCATGGGGTATAGTTTTGAAGTGAGCTCTAGAGAGCTCACTTCTCTGATGTTGAGCCTTCGAGTTCCTGGCTATGGTGGACAGAGGCCGGCAAGCATACTTGGATTCTCTATGCTTGAGTGGGTGTGGTTTGATTGTAATCATTGCCCAATTTTTGGCAGTTTATAGAGTGATAGATCAAGTACTGATCTGAGTTGAGTTGAGTTGAAAGTGGTAAGCAATCTGATTGATTGTGGCACTTTAGAGTCTATGTATGACTTATGTGTGAGTTGTGTTTCTATAGTGTATGATGTTGACAGCAATGTATGTTGTGTAGTAATGTATATACGCACTACACTAGAGATGTCATAATATACGTAAAATTCCCAAAACACACTAGAATGGGGTCCTAGACACCTTGACCTTAGATAGCATATGTATGTCCATAACATAGCTATCTAGAAATTAATAAATGAATAAGACCATATCTCTCCAAATTCTGTGCCCCTAGCAAGGAGATGTTTGCTAGTAGGGTCTTTCTATAACCCCTTATTGTTAACATCAATAATAACTCAAGATATCAATAGGCCAAGTGTGCCACATGATGTAGAGAGACTTGCCTAGTAGTCTTGTTTCTCTCTACATACAAGTACCTCTATACTCAAATGTTATACTTGCCTATAATATTATTAGTTAGTCTAGTGCTAATCCCATTGAACAACTCTGATAGACATACTCCTTCTATTGGATATTGCCAAGCAATGAGTGTGGTATCCAAAGGTGACAATGCAATAGACTCTGGATACTCATCCTCACATTGGTCTCTTGGTGGTACAAAGGCTCCACTCCAAGCTTGTTGCACCAATTGATCTGCATGTTGTTGCAATGCCTCCCAAAACTCCACAATGGAACATCCAAGGAGGATAGAATGATCCCACTTGTACTCCAAATCTAAGTGATCTCCTTTAGTACTAGAGTATCCTCTCCATGGACGTTTCACTCCAATAAGTCACTAGGCCAAGTAAGGGAAACATTAAAAGCTAAAACTAAGGCCATGGTCCTTGATTGTAGTGAGCCAAGACTACCACTACTAAGTATACTAGCAAGCAACATACCCGTCCTTCACTTGACTGCTAGCCTGGTTTATAGGAGGTTAACTCCTCCCAATAATCAATACTAAAACCCATGGGGTATAACATTACTCTACCAACTAGCCCATCATGTGACTCTACTATTGTCACAATAGCTTGAGCTCTCACCATAGAGCTATCAATTGGATGATTGGGCTGAATCTAGACAATGAGATCTCCACATGTGATGTACTATGTAGAACCACCTCCTAGAGATGTTTGGATCTGAAATAGATACCTCTCCACATTGGTCTTCTGTATCTCCAAACCAACAACTACAACCTTCCCCAACATAAGGAGTTGCATACCAAAGTCTAATAAGACCCTCTATAGTGTATAGACCTTCCCTAAAGGTCCCACCAAATGAAAAATCCCCCTCTAGTTATCCAATAGGACAACTCCAAGTGTGAGCCGCACTTGCTCAAAGGCATGTCTAGTTGGTAACTCCTCCAATCTAGCTACTTATTGCCTATCATAAACCATTGGTTGTTGAGTGGATCCCATACTCCTCAACAAAGTCAAGTTCACTATCAACCACCTTTGCTCTAGAAGCAAGAACCACATCATCCCTACTTTCACAAAGTGTGGCAGCCAATCAAAACACTAAAGTTGGGTCAACTTCCAATCTAAACATATCGCTGGTTGAGAATAAAGAGAAGCATATAATCAATTGATCCGTCTCCAACATTGAGCTAGACTCTATTGGTGTAGTAGTAGGTGGTTGACTCATAGGTAGTCTATCATGCATCCTATCACCATACTTGCAATAGGACATCTAGGAGCTATGGATATTGTTTGTAGTGCCTCAAAGAGTGTAAAGGACTAAAGGAGTCTGACCTATCTACCATTCTCTTCTCTTTATAGGTCCAACTCCATTGATGCTCCTTTAGGCTTTGAAGTACATACTACACTCTTAGTCATAATGGTAGATGCATCTACCTATATTGCTCCACACATGAAGTCCAAGATGTCTCTATCACCAACATAAGAGGTGGAAGCCTCCAGACTCAAATCTGATCTCCTTTGAGTTATGGCCATGCTAGCCAATTCCAATTGCTCAATTTGAGTAGCCATGATTGTATCAAAAGTAAGGGTAGGTACTACACCTCTACCAAGTGTGGATCCTCTACTAACTCATAATTTATGACCTAGAGCTCCTCTACCACCTGCCATAGTAGCCCTACCACTCCAGAATTCTAGATGAAGGTCAAAGCATTGATCACTAGTGTGACCAAATCTATGGCAATGGTCACATTATCTTTGTGTTGGTTGTAATGCACCAAAGGTATTACGTTCATTGCCCTAAGTGCAATCTCTCTTTTGGTGAGGTCCACCACAAGTCCAACAAGCAACACTACCACTCATTGGCTATTATTGACTTGAAAATGAAGGTAAGGGTCTAGCTACACTAGACCCTCTACTTGCTCCATATGATCTAGGTTATCCACTCTATCCTTAGAAACCAACATGGCATGGTGCACTTTGTTGCACTCCAAAAGAAGTAACAATTGTGGATGAGGTCTCCCTACCAAATCTAGATGTCGCCACACTCTCCTCTACCATGTTGAGCTCAATGCACTCAGCCAAACTAAAGATCATTACCAAAGAAGATAAAATAGCCTATAACAACATAACATCACATACTCTATATTGTAACTCCTTATCTAGAATCCCATACCAAAATTGGATTGCCTAAGCCTCAATAACTCCTTGAATGAAATTGATCAGCTATCTCATGTGAGTGTATGCCTTGCGTATGCTCTCTCTAGCCTTTTGTTGGAACTCTATAAGCTGCTTAGCTTGTCAATCTACACTCCCTATTAATTCAACTTCAAACAAAAGAAGAACTCCACCATGGGGTTGACCTCAATACTACACCACCTCTTGCATTAGTGCCTCCACTTGTAGTAGCACCATCTCCCACTAATGCACCTCCACCGATGCTACTAGAGCTAGAACTTGTGGGTATTGCTAGTATACCCCTAACAATCAAGCCTAAAGTGATAGAGATGTAGTTCAAAGACAAATATTATCTCCATAGCTCAATCTCCTCCAAGTGAGCTCTCTTGAACTCATGGTAGTTGTCCATTGGTGGACCCTCCAAGTGTTGAAACGACCCTTCCATGCCATGAAGAGTGTGAACAAAGTCGGGTTCCACATTTACTATGAATCATACCAACTATCAAACTCTTGGATGAAGTCATCTAACTCAATGGTGCCTATTATACTTGAGTAGCGCATGAGGCCTTTGGAGGCCATATAAATCTTTTCCATGTCCCACAACAACAATACAGACACATCAAGTGCACTCTAAATTGAATCATCAACTCTTATATCAAACTCTAACTTAAAGTCAATCTCCTCTTTCATGGGGACCTAAGATCTAGGCTGATATTGAGTGCAACTTTGGGTAAACCCACTATGTATTGTAGTGCTATCTCCTTTAGAATTCCCAAAAAACTCAATCATGATAAAGTAACTCAAGCCGCAACTATAACCACCAAGAATCACCACCAAGAATCACCACCAAGTGCCACCACCAAAAACAAACCACAAAGTGTTGACATCAACTTAACACCACCTATTAATGTAGCTCTAGCTATGACAACTACATTAGGAGAAAGTACGACCTATAATCTACCATCATAACACAAACTCTTACGATATGCATGTCATTATTTTTTGCCTCATCAGAGAGAAACACAAGTAATCTGATTGGTCATCACTCCAGCCTCATTACCAAGAGCACACCATAACACAAATGCTCTAAATTCAAGGCATCTCACACAACAAGGAAGCATAGAATGGAGAGGATTCAATCACAAGAAGTCTAAACAAAACCCCTCATCTCATAAATTAACATCAAATTGACTTTGCCACCATTTGGGATTTGACATAATAGGAGTGTCTATTTTATTTCTTAAGCTACCAGAATCACCAAGAATTAGATCAAACTATCTCAAGCCAAAATTTAACATAAATTTGACATAATTCCTCTAGAATTAGCTGACCACTAACTCCTCCTCTAAATCTTTGCTTGAGCCAAATTGGAAGGATGCGGATCTCCAAATATCTGCTTCAAGGAGAAGAGGTCCCAATTCCACCTTCAATTTTTCATTTCAAGCTCAACTGACACCCAATTGAGCTTGATTTCACCTCTTGGCCTTGAATTAGACATTACTGCTTAAAATTGACTCCATTCTCATCAAAATTTAGCTATTGTTTCCACACACAATCACTCTCAAATAAATTTGAACCATAATCAAGATACCAATGATCAACCAAGCTTGGAGATACCATCAACACCCTGAGTTCTTGCACCTGATTTCCCCTTATTTCTCACTTCTCTAATGTAATCAATTCTTCATCAACTCGACTCACACTCAAACATACTCATTCACTCAATCACTCTGCTAACAATTGGGCACAATTACAATCAAGCCACACCACTCTAGCTAAGAGATTCCAAGTGATGATTGTCACCTCTGTCCACCATAGCCAGGAACTTGAAGGCTCAACATCAAAAAAGTGAGCTCTCTGGAGCTACACTTCAAAGGTATACCTCTAATTTTGACATAGGTCTCTAACCCTAACGGTCTTGTTGATGGCACATCCAACGGTGCAAACAGAGCAAGTGACGATAAGTTCCACCATGTGATCAATGCTCCAAATATGAAAACGACCGCCAATAAGTAGTCTATGAATAACTACCAAAATACCTTTGACTACCAACACTACTCCAATGTCTGAGCAATCTAGCTTCAACACCAATGTCATGACATACTTCTTCTCCTACGTTGGATCTAATTGCTTTCTTTGAATACTCTATTTGCAAAATATAGAGCAAATCTATATCAATTCAAGTATTTAGATATTTTGTTATACATTTCTTATTTCTATATGCCTAAAACTATTGGAAGCTAGAACAAGTTGAATCTATATAAAAAATTTCAATTTAATTTCAATAAAAAATTCAATTTAATCTCTTTGAATACTCTATTTGCAAAATATAGAGCAAAAAATTCATTTCTTTTTCTACTCATATATGGGATGATAGTTGATGAGATCCACTAGAATAGAAAATGAACCCCTATCCATCCTTTTTAAAAATCTAAAAGCCTCGAGACAAAGGTGTTGGAAATTTTTATTTACAAAATCTGAGCTTCTCATGCAGTGTGTAATAAATCCCACTTATTCAATAATTGAAATCCTTATCATTCTCCTCTTCAATCCATCCCTAGTCTTACTCTTGTCATCTTCGAATAATTCATAGAATCCTTCTCTTTGTTTTATTTCATTTTATTTTACTTTGTGCAGTTTCCCGCATGTGCCGTGCAATCTCTCTAAATAACTTTAGTACCAGTTTCAGTTATTTCAGTTCATCCTTTCCAATTGATACCCAATTCCCCATGTTAATGACACAACATAAAGGAGGACAGATGGTTGGATACTTTGGATGAAATTTGAATAAAGTCACTCGCAGAAAAAGGTCAGAAAAGCACAATTGAGAATCATCGACAAAGTAGTGAAAAGTAGTGCTCTTTCAGATTCCAAATTTAAATTATCATTCACATATTAACCAATAACTTTGAAATTTTATAGGTCATTTTTGGAGGTGACAGGCAGCCTTTTATGGCTATAGGAACTTCACCAAAAATAATTTTAGGAACTATAATTTTAGGAGCATAGTATGATTTCAGATTTAAAGTTCGACCATTACTTATGGGATATTTAGTGACATCCACAAAAATTTATATGGGTATCCAGAGAGAGGAATTGACAAGTAATAAAATCATCCCCTAATATTTTAGGTTTACAAAATTACAGGTGAATTTAAATTCCCAGATTTACCAATTTACTAGAAACTATTTCATGGGTAATATGTAACCCAAAAGGACACACGAGTCACTTTTTAGATTACCCATAAATTTTTTCAGACTGTCTTAGGGACCCATCGAAGCTAAATTTGAAACCCCCTAGTACCTATACAATCGTTTACGAATCCATTACACGTAACCACCATAGCCTATTCAATCCAACGACTTTCACTTTCCAACTTCACCATAATTTGCAGAAAGTGATTTATCAAGATAGACATCGCAATATTTAATTGGTTAGAAGTGGGTAAGAAGATGAAAGAACGTGAAATGGGAGCGACTCTTGGATGACAAGCTTTGCATGGAAAGTAACTCCAATTCAGATCTAGCAATACTACAAGAAAGTAAGTGTATCTACTTGTTGTGGCTAGTACCAACTCCATGGCAAGTAACTCCAATTCAGATCTAGCAATACTACAAGAAAGTAAGTGTATCTACTTGTTGTGGCCAGTACCAACTCCATGGCGTCACCATAAACGCATAACAAGCTGGAATTTCCAGGTTTCTTGACTGGGCATGTTTAAAAAGTGTCATGAGAAACACATCTATTTGCTTTGCTCATGTAACGTAGGCTGACTAAAAACAAATGATTATTTATCCGTCTCTTCAATACCTTGGAGGTAATGATTGTTATTACAATGGCCGGGAAAGGATAAATGCACCAATAAGGGGGTGTTGAGTATCATGAGCAAGAGTTCAGGCGGACGGCTCACTACAAGAACAGCATGACGGTTCCACAACGTTGGTAACTGGGTGTATGTTCTTGTAACCTGTAGTTACGGAAGAGCGGAAGAAAGCGCTTTCTCATTTCGCTTTTAGAGTGCGTTTCAAGGAGCTGCTAAAGGGCTAATGGGTAAACTCTATGATTGAATTGGAACCCACCATCGTACAAGAACTCAGAGTAAACCTCACTACTCTATGAAGCGGTACTGTATCCGGGGTTCTTGTGCAAGGCTGTTCTTATATTTCAAATTGTCGGCGAGTGGTGTTACACTTGGTAAATCCTCAGGTCAGGGTTGCAGAATGCCAACTCAAGTTCACAACAAGTTGATGACAATGACATCTGCGGTGGAAAGGCGGTGGTATTATCGACGGACGAAAAAACTGTGCCAACTCAGACTCACACAAATGGCATGAACGTCAGATCGACGGAGGAAATCGTCTTTGACGAATCGACGGGAAGGGAAAGAGGAAATACTCAGTAACAGTTTGCCAAACAGTGCTCGGGAAACTTCTCCCAAGAAGCCTTTTACTGTCCGGGAAAGAGACCCAAGAGATGCCGGTGTTTACTAGTTTACGGTTAATTTCGGAATGAAGAAGCGATTTCCAGGAATATTCTTGGAACATCACCTGCTTTGTTTCCCTCGTATACCTTCCCGTTACCATTAAGGTGCAAAACCTGCCGGTAAGGATTGCACTATCTGCAGAACCTGCCCGAAGACGGTCGGGAAAAGCTTTTACCAGCTCCGAACCGAGGGGTTAATTGTGCGTCCGGAAGTCGGGGACCGAAGTGCTGTGTGGGGAGTCGGGACAGAAGAGCAAGGAAGGGAAAGAGAGAGCACGACATTCGCTGACAAGAGCCACATTTCTTTGCATTTTCTGTACAGTTCTTTCGTTATTTCTCGCCTTCCTCGAGGGCCGACCTGCCGACGCTGCAGGAGGAGGTCGCTTAGCGCTGGGGCCCCTGCGCTGCTACTGCTGTCGATGGTGCTGGAGATTAATACTGGTACGGATGGATTGATATGATTTACCGCTGCTGGAGCCGAGAGCGAGCACTGTTTGAGTTGGAAGAAGCTCGGGGTATTTGGACGAATCCGTCGGTGAGTGTGGATGACAATTTGTAGGAAAACGGCGAGGTAGTAGCTGAAGCGCGCGGAATAGGTAGTAGGAGTAGGAGGAACTTGTGCGGATTAGTTCAAGGCTTGGTGGCTGCCAGCGGATGCTCGTTTAGCGCCTGGTGGCAGGTGGTCTTTAACTCCGCTTCCATCTGCTGCGTTTGCTGCTGGTGTTTTGGTTTGGCTCTGGACTCACATAGACCGAGAGAGAGAGAGAGAGAGAGAGAGAGAGAGAGAGAGAGAGAGAGAGAGAGAGAGAGGGTTTGTTAGACTATAATCTCACAGGTCCTGGCTGAGAACTACACGGTGTTATTGCACAGAGAACGAGTGTGGTGAAGAAGAAGTTGTTACTTCTTGCAGGTCGGACACTTCGGACCAGTTTCCAGTTGTCCGTGCTATTTTGTTTCTTGTGCATTTTAATGGAGGTCAAACCAATTCATTTCGAAACCTCAAGTCCGAGTGTGAGTCGTCGGAACTAGAGAGAGCGAGTCTATCGGATGCTGGTAACTGCATTTGGCGTTTCTCGGTCTGATGCGCTGTACTTCGGTAGAGCGTTAACACGCAGAGTGTAGTTGTGATCAGCGCAGCTTTGCCTCGGAAATTTTCCAGAGTTAGCGAATGTACGTAATTTACATATGAGCTTCCGCCATTAGTATCACTTCCCGTATCTTTTCGAAGACTAATCAACCCAACCTGTATCGTTTCCTGTATCTATTTTTTACTTCATCGACATAGCTGGTGTCGCAAGTATGATGGAGAATTTCGTGAAGTTCTGTTCTATTCATATTTGAAAAGCTGTTTCTCTCCACCAGTGTCCCTTTTCCGCTCTGGAATGCTCTACCAAGGCAAATTTGATGAAGTTTAATTTGCACAAGCCACTAGATGGAGTTTCTGCCTTAAAGTAATTTAAATTGTAGAAGTCATTTCTGAGAAGGAAGAGGAGCATTTTGTAACATTGACTTCGGATACTTGGCTCATCAGCATTCTCCATCGTTGTTAGCCGTTCTCTAATTATTGTACGTCTGTAGTTCGAAGATCGTGTCCCTTACGGAGAGTCCGCCTCTGACTCGTAGACACGCCAAAGATTTCCGCAGTTCAATCAACAATGATTGGAAATGCGCTTTAGACACGTTGCTGTGCGCACCCAGTTGTCTCTTTATTGCCAGTCCAAAGTCTAATTGCTGTTTAAGTACGGCCGTTTGTGGAGTTCCTCTGCACTTTGCACCCATTGGGACTTGAAACCAAAGCAATGTGTTCAGGCTTCATTTAGTCTTCAGGAATGTATAATTTACAGAAACTTCCCCGAACTACTTTGCAGATCAGAATTCTCGCCTCCTACCGTGACTCAACGGTATCTTCATAGCGCATCTGAAGGGAGACTTGGTTATTAGTTGCGGGGTGAACGGCTGCGATGCAGGAAGGTTCGAGAGAGTGGGGTGGAATTCTTGACCTGACTGGATACGATTCTGAGGATGATGCTCAGGACGTTTCGACCGATGGCCCAATCGTCCTGTCGTCACATCGTAAGCAGAAATTCCACTCGTGTTAAGTTCATGTGATGCTCCTTGATAGCAATTTGATGCAGGACAACTCGAGGAGGGTACTAAATTGAACGATGGAACCTGGTCTTGTCGTAATTGATTGGTTAGTCCTCTGCCCCTAAGAGGCCACTTGACGTCAAAGGCATATAATTCAAAGCACAAAGAAGCCATATGGTCCAAAGGCATTCTCGATTTCCATCGCCTGCTATTCTAAGGGCCTCCCAGCGGGTGATATATTGAAGAATGTTTCGTACGATTCTTTCCCTGATCCTGGCATACAGAAGTTCTCTCGAGGTTACTAGGAGGAATACCATCGAAGAAGGTGAAGAAGGGACACTTCTTTGCGCTGAAGAACTTAGTCTAAGCGATGGATACCCCTTGTATTTGTTGAAGTAGTGATACAAGGCTCGCCACTGCTATGTAGCATCTGTTCCTTCGAAAGTCGAAAGTCCAAAGTCGCGTTTTGGTCAAGATTAAAAAAGTGGCACTGAGAAGTTCTAGGCCGTATCTTGGAATTGACCCTCCTGTGACTCTGTCCATGCAAGGCTGATACTCAAGGTGGATCGTTTAAGCATTGTATTATAGGCAGTGGACCGTGTGCACAGGACTGTCAAAGCGCCATTTATCTACAATCTGCATCCCAAAGTATAGGACATGCATTCTTGTAAACCCAAGCTTGATGTCTGATAATGTTCCTCTGTTGAACGCTACAGAAGTTAATGAGAAAGCATTGGAGCTTGAGCGACAGCATGCTGGACAGATCTTTTTTACAGAAACTGTTCAGAACTTGATGAAAGACATGTTTAATGAAGTCTACGTCGCTCTCCAACCTAAGGCCGGAGACTGGGAAGCTCGCAAACTGGTGATTGAATTCATCAAGAAATTTGTCAAATATAAGATTTCCGGTTAGTAGCGATTCCTCATTCATTCTACGTACCTCATTCATTTGTTTCTGAATAAATGTCATGCTGAAGAAAGTAACAACGTGTGTTATACTGAAAGGTTGGTACAAATTTCTTTTGTCTGCTCAGGAAGTAGTATCAGTGCTTTCGGTTCCTTCGTGATGGATCTATACACAGCAGGCAGTGACTTGGATCTTTCGCTTAATATCTCGGATGGAAGACGGGAGCGGTCGAGGAACGACAAGGTCCATTATCTAAGAAAAGTGGCTAATGCTTTGTATGGGCTACAAAACGGTTGGCTCTTGCTCTTGGCCCATCAGCCTTCCTTTAAAATTAAGGCGTTGGTAGTTACATGTGTGGCTGATACAGAATATGCCAAGATGGATCGTTTGACATTCTTATTCCTACCATACCTTCCGAAGCTGTGTTGAGATCTATATGAGTAGAAATAAATGCCCATGAGCACCCCTGAAGTTATTCTAGTTTTGGTTTAAGCGATCACGAGGGAAGCAGATTAACTTACGTAAACCAATCTAGCAGGGCTGTCAGTAGATTTCGGAGATGCACCCTTGAAAAGATCTCTGAATAACAATATTAATCGAAGGGCATGCTTTTCTCATGGAAGTGTATTTGTGGGTTTGCGGTGGCGCAGGTCAACGGACAGTACGGGGGATAGAAACGGTTTACCGGGCAGCAGTACCAGTTGTTAAGTTTGTTGAATGCAAGACTGGTATAGAGTGTGATATATCCGTAGAGAACAATGATGGCGTGCTAAAATCGCAGGTTTTGGGGATGTTCGCTACAATTGATAGCAGATTCCGGCAGTTGTGCTATCTGGTAGGCGTTTGTTTTAGTCTCCTACATTCATTCATTTCTGTTAAGTTTCGTGTGGCTGAATTCTGCACGGCGGACCACGAAATCTCATCTCGCAAGTTCATCAAGAATATGCAGATTTTGAAGCAAACCTCAAATGTATGCAGGTTAAATCATGGGCGAAGAAACATAACGTCAACAGCTCAAAGAATGGCACTTTGAACTCCTTATCAATTTGTTTGCTTGTAGCATTTCATCTCCAGGTACGTGGGCAATTCATGTGAATTTCTTTCAGAGGGAAGCCGACGGTGTAATAGCATGAAGGGAATATATACACCCATACGTCTCGCTGAGTCTCCATTGCCATTACTTCAGACGTCAAGGACTCATAGATTTATAGACTTTTGCGGTCAATGATTCACATAAATGTAAGATGATGGTTCTGTTCGTGCAGAGGAAGGTGTAGCAAAACCTTGGATCTGTGTAATGATCATGCTACATATTTTCATGATGTGCAACTGTGCAACAGACATGCTCGCCTCCAATTCTACCTCCATTTTCGGTCTTCATGGAAGGTATTTGTTGCTTACAACTCTTTAACTGTTCTGCTCAGAAGCACGTTAGTTTTCTGGAAGTTGAAGGTAGAAATATAAGCGTTGAATATGTAGCAGCAATTTGGAGGTCCACCTGTGACTGGAAAGTCTTTCAGGCACGGGAACCCCGTCTGCACGCGGCACCGCTGAATTTTTGAGACATCATGTGCTAGGGCAGGGCTGTATCTGCCAGCTGTGGACAAGTGTCTCCATATTGTGGCTGCTCGGGTAAGGACATTCAAGGATAGTGGCTTCGGGTCGGATAATCTTGAGACTGTTCCTGAGCTTTTTGGGTCGTTCTTTGTGAAGGTGAGAATGCAAAAACCCTTAACTCACGTTCCATTGTGGTCTGATCTCCCTGTTGTTTTACTGGGGACACCACAATATTTGTTTGTTGCATCATCAACGAGTTATATGTAGTAAAGCAGCAGTGTAAGAGGTGTACTTCGAGTTTGCCGAATCTGGTTTGATATGGAGCATCATTTTTTTAAAACAAGATGGTAGAATTTCGACATGTGTACGCTCTTAAGCCGTGAGCATTACTTTATGCAGCTGGTAGCTGTCGAAAACCTTTGGGGACACGGTCTGTGCTCCAGTACATACGAAGGCAGATGGATTTCGAAAATCTGGCCCAAGAATCATATCGGTTGTATTTCGGTAATTTTCTCATCTCCGCTGTGTATTTTCTCTTGACCTTCTTCGCAGCTCCTTACTCTAGTATTCCATCACACATGATCTTGCCGAGAGAACGCTCATTTCTAGATTCAGTGTGTGCCAGTTATGGTTTCTCTCTAGGGAGCTCCAATTACGAGTACTCCCATGCAACTTTTCTCCTATAAAATCCTTTTGAGTCGTCAGTGGAGAGAGCGCTAGTCCTTTAAGCTTAGTCTGTCCTTAGTGGGCTTGCCTCATTCGTTCAAAAGTATGTCGTGGGTTTGGAACGGGTTTGGAACTGGGCTGCTTACAACGGGTTCTGTATTCCATAATTCAAAACGCCGTAGGTTTCTCCATGCAGACGTACGCATGCTTACATGTCAAAGAGCTTCAACTATGTTACTGTCAAATGTCAGTGTCAGTCCAGTCAGACTATGTGGGAATGGGACCTGGTTGTTTACAACGGAGTCTATACTCCAGTAACTCATTTATGTCTTGGGTTTTCTCGCAATTAGTGGTCGACATCATCATATTGCTTCTTCTGCTATGAAATGCTGCTTCTTCACTCTTTTGACAGCTCGTTTTTCCTCACTACTTCAAAGCGTAAAGGAGTTTTTGGCTTTCCTCATTTTTACTGCTTTGATAAGCTTTTTATGCCAGTGTCTCGTTTGTCATTAGTCATGTCGTAATCTGTCTGGGTTAAGGAGTTCATAATTGTCCAGAGTAGATCACATTCATTTTGTTGGCAGCAGAATTGTTTCATGCATTCAACAATGACAAATTTGTCTCACTATTCCAGGTCGAGGACTTTGCGGACCGTACACAGAACGTGGCCCGATCTGTGTCGAGGAAGGAGTTCGAGCTTATATATCAGTGCTTGCATGCTACACTATCCAACCTCAAGGATCCAGTGAGTAATGTGATGGACACCAAGGACTTACGAGTTTATCTTTTCGGGTCCAACAGGCAAAGACACCGGGGCACGGATCATGCGAAGATGGCTGCCACATACATGGAAACTTGGCAAAGTGCGAACGGTTGGTCATCGGGTGATAACCATAGCACTTTATCGACTAGTAGAGGACATCATATTCAGGCGGAATCCGCTATTCATGTCAATCAGAGTACCTTCGAGCCACGTTCTGGAGCTTCGGGATACGGTTACAATTCTCGAACTGGACCAGGAACTCAGCACAGCAAGGCTCGAAACTGGCAATCAGCTAAACACGAACGGGATATAAAAAGGGTGAACGTATTCAGTCCTCCTGAACGTGACTGTATCACTCACATGGATCTTGTTAGTCCTGAACATGACTGCATTGTCACTCACATGGATCTTGTTAGTCCTGAACGTGTTATGAATGTAGTTCAACCTGACAACATCGAACGTGTTAGACCCTTTCAAATAGCCAACCCCGACAGCACTGTACGTGTCGTGAATCTGGCAGGTTTTCGAGTAGACAATGCTGCTACTAATGTAGATTTAGTGAAACGGAGTTTCCCTTTTAGAGAAGCAGAGCAGCCGGCTACAGATTTTGATCAGAAGTCTGTCAATTCAAGGAACAGGAATGTATTTAGGAACGGAGCACAGGCCAGTCGAGTACCGGGACCTGCGGATACATATGATGGTAGCCTCGGCTATGGTCACCCATCTCAGGTTGGACAAGGGGGGTATAGCGCGTTGGGAAACAGGTCTGGAAGCTATCAGCCAATAGTGAATGGTCAGGGTATCTCAGCGTCTCAGCAGAAACACCGTCGGTATGGGCGAGGCAACAGGGGCGGCCGAGCTGCCCAGACGCAAGGGCTGTCAGGAGACGCCCGACCTCACAACACAAGTAATCATCAGCCTCGGACGGACAAGACAGTGGATGGTCGCTGGCAAACACAAGCACCTTCACACCCACATGAGTTTTTGATTAGTAGATAGTGCTGTAGCTCAATTATTTGGGGTGGATGACCTCGCAATAGGTAGGTGTCCCTGATCCCTGTAGTAAAACCCTTGTTGTCTACTCTCTTCACGCCTTTTTGGTGGACACAATCGTGTGCCAAGTCTTGTACATGTCGTCCTCTCTTCTCCCCATTTGAGAACCCGAAGTGGGTCTTCTTTTTGAGAACAGCTGTAAAGTTAGGTCTATGGACACCTCTCTTTGAAGATTAAGAGTGGTTTGTGACTGAAACAAAATTTTCCCATCTCTATGTGCCTACCCCTTGCTCAGTTAAATTACGGCTGACTTAAGAGTTTGTTTCCTGGGCACTAGTGAACCACAAGTTCACGTTGTCCACCCATTGTATCGGAGAAATACAAGAGGTCTGGCTTCACTCAAACTGTAACCCGCACATGCATGCACATCTTTACCGGACACCCGACACTTCCGACACAAAGGCCATTTCAAACTAATTGGCCTTTCGTGGCGGAAGCGCTACGCCCCTCCATGGTTCATGGAGCCCAAAACTGCGGTTTCCGCTAGTCGAAAGCCAGTGTTTCGATCCCGGTTTTCAAATCGTTTTTCGGGAAGGCGTTCTGAATGATGTAATGGAGAACTTGATACAGTGTTACATTCGCATTGAAGCGAGCTTCACATAGTCTTCACGTTGATAATGAGGGGTTGGGTGTAATGACGTTACGTTAAGAGTCTGTTTGAGTTCCGATGGATTGTTAACAACTTCCGAAGGGACGTGAGTCTCTTTTACGAGATGCACCGAGGCATGCCCTCTGCCGCAGCTAACCAATGACATGTTTCACTCAGAGGGAGTGTCCCTGGGTAAAGTTCAATGCATGATAGTCGCTTATGGCAGGTGAGGAGAAATGCCCCAGATGAGAAGTTGTCCCACTAAACAGTCCTATGAATCATATCACCCTTATTCGCCGGTCCTTATTTTTCTCAACACAAGTTTTAATTCGTGACATTCTTATGTAGTGTAGAAACCATCTGTCTGTTGAAAGCCTAGTTTCTCTCCATTAGAACCACGATTGGTGAAAACCATGAACCTCCTGTTCACAGCAATACCTTAGCAACATTGAGGTGACGAGGCCTGGCCACCGAGACCTGCACCGCAGTAAATGCATCAAAGGAAATCTCTGTTGTTTACTTGCCGGAAAACCAGCTTCCAGTTACCCTACCATACGCAGGGGTACAGCCCTACAGCATTGCACATTCGTCAAGCTGGTCCTTAGGTTAGCGCGTGTCAGTCACGTCAAGGTACACTCTTCATGGCCTTTTCATCTTGATCTCATCATTTCCTCTCAAGGACAGATGCACGTGAGAAACAACTGCAGTAGTTGCGGAGAACCAGTACATGATTCTCTTGCTCTGTTTTAGGGTCTTCACGTCCTCACCCTCTTGTCAATGATCTCTACAGTTTCACCAAACAGTTTCTGTGACCCATTTGTTCCGCTTTGTGCTTTGTACACGTCGACCTTCTAGGTGGAGATTTTGAAGATGTGATGCACTAATGGCAAACGGAGTAACATCAGTCCTTTCCTTCTTTGAGTTCGGCTTGATGGGGTCCTCCCCTCCTTTGTGTTTTACGTGGTCGCCTTTTCCTTTGAGTTCACCATGGAAAATTGAAAATACTGAGTAGTAACCGGACTGACGTCAGGACATTCGGTACATCCGACCAATAAGAGAATCCTTGTGTCACTCATGGATTGCTATCGATTGAACTTTTCACTTGTGAGGAGACGTCCACACATGGTTCGATACAAGCAAAATGCCAGAATAATAACAACTTTGGACGGAAGTTGGAAAAGCTCCAGTTCGAGTCGCATTCAATTCCATGATTTGTCAAGGTTCAGCACCGACTTCAAAGACTGTGGCAATCTTCTGACTGATCAACTGATACTGGACACTCTTCAAGAATGGGTACGGCGGTATCAAGTGTCACGTCATCTCCAATTCTTGCATGTTTCTTGGGTACTGTATCTTGTCGTGACTGAGTTCTGCAAGCAGAGAGTGGACCCGCATGTCATCTTCGTGCTACCATTGTCATGGAGCTCATCATAACTTGTTAAAGTGAGCCCAGGTGAGACAAAGGGACAGAATGCTTAAGCCTGTGCCTACAGTCATAGTCCTTTACACATCGGAATCCGAGCATGGAGAAAAGATAGAAACAGAGATAGGTTTGACATTGCCTTATATTTGGCACTTGTTCTTTGCAGTACACTAGTTGGCACCCCAAGTTGGCAGAAAGACTCCACCGGACTCGTGGTGCCATGTAGGTCAGACGCAACACGTTGACCATATGGCAGCTGTTCTTCATAATCGGCATTTGGAAGCTGGAATTTGCAGCGTGGAAGTCGATATTTGCAATTGTTATTCTTGTGTACAATTAGTGATTGGGTAATATACCTAGGACATAAAAGAAGAAGATCTTGCATAATATTATTGAATACTTTTAATCTAAGGAAATGCATGTAGTTTATAACATTCGAGCGTTGAAGTAAGTAAAGATGAATTAAGATTAAGGGTTTAAATAACCATCCTAAATCAGGTTGGTAATACAACAAACAATCATTTCGATTATCTAATCATGAGTTTCTGTCTAAGAAGTCTGGATGACCTCAATGTTAGCTAAGATAAATGAATGAGTTAAGAGGAAGAGTAGTTTTTGGTGCATTGTTACGAGAAAATGAAAACCATCAAACTTTTGATATCGGTTTTGGAGTGACGAAAAAGTGCACTTAGTTGTCTGATTGTTGCGTGATAAACTTGTTAATAATTTATTTCTGAATTGATATTAAATTTTGGCCAAGTATAGTTTGCTTTAGTTAATCATATAAAAGTTACTCATAATTAGCTAAGATGAGTCAAAATCAGCTTTAACTTTTAATAAGTCTATAGGTATATATAGATGAATATATTATAATATATAGGTGTGATTTTTATTCTATCTTATTGTAAAAATTCAAATATCCCATCTAAATATGCATACATTCATCAATTTGGAGATTTGACAAGTGTGCATATTCAAATGAATGAGTAGTGATAATCAAGATACTTTCTTGAATTTATTAAGTAAGGAGTCAAGATTATTTCCTTTTGGACTCTCTTAGAATCTTCAAGAATCAAAACTTTTCTGAAGGTTGGGAATTTATCCATATGGTTTATTTCTTTCATAATAGAAGCTTCTAGATTTACCTACTTATTGGATATTACCATAGATTATCATGATGATTGACTACCAATATAAATAGAAGGATGGAAAGATATACTCCAAGCATTAATTTTGATGATTTACTGATGTTTCCTTCAATAAAGGATAATGAGTTTTCTACTTCCATCAAGTATCCGTGAGTGTGATTTAAATTGAATTGAGATTAGATCTAGGATTCTAAGGGAAAGAGAAAGCCTTATAAAGGAAACTTAGAGAGTGTAGCTTGAGTGTTAGTATGAATTTAAGCAAGAGTAGGTGTGAAGGAGTTGGATGTAGATTTTGAGTCTAAGAGTGGTAAAATATTTGGTTGATTTAGGATAGAATCGTTATATGAATCTATTATGTATAATCTTGACCATATGTTTTAAATAACCTAGCTTTGCTTGATATTTTGTATTGTAAGCTCTCCTGGTTAATTTGTTACGTAAGAGTTATAAGTTACGAGTCTTAAAAAAAATTGGGTTTAAAAGGTCTTGCAATAAAAGCACTTTGAGGATATACGATGAATAAGAAAGTAAGCTACGATTGATAGAGGAATATATGATTATAATCCATACAATACACATAGAATTTATGGATTACATTCAGTTTAGGACTGAATGTAATCCATAAATTCTATATGTATATTGTATAACTTTCAGTACCAATATTATCAAAATGATTGGCTCAATAGATCATTGGCTCTTCTTTTGTCCTAATGCAATGTGTGATTTTTACATATAAAAATGGGATTTTACAATTTGAATCTTGATTTAGGTAATGAAGAGGAATTCCATGTTTGAAGTTCATCAATTTGTATTTGAATATCTTGAACTAGAAAGATTTCACTTTGTCATACATATATACATTACTACCCAACATACATCATCATTATCAACAACATACACTATAGGGGCACAACTCATATAGAAAAAGTCACACATGAATTTTAAAATGCCACAATAATCAGTTTATCAAAAACTCAACTTGGATCAGAAACTCAACACTCAACTCAAGATACAGCCAACAATGTACTCTAGTTACACTATGAAGCCAAACCTACTCTAGCTAAGAGACTCCAAGTGATGCTTGACAGCCTTTTTCCACCATAGCCAATAACTTGAAGGCTCAACATAGAAGAAATGACCTCTTTGGAGGTGCACTTTGAAGGTATATTCCTCTAGAACAACCAAGAATCTAACCCTAATAGTGTGTCTGATGGCCCAATTGATGGTGTGAACAATGCAACTAATGGTAGTCCTAATAGTGTAATCATTAGCTCCAACACAAAATATTGCTGCCTCTAAGTAGTCTCTTAGCAACTACTAGTATAACTATGACTATCAAGACTAACACTCCAATGTCCGAGCAAACTAGACATGGCACTACAAATGTCATGACAGTTGCTGTGCATATATACCGCCCAACATACACTATAGAAAGACAACTCGTATAAAATGTCACACATGAACTCTAAAGTGTCACAATTGCTGCACTAGCTAGAAATTAGGTCCCTTTAACTCCATATAGCCATCTAATCCAACTATGTGATATGCCTTATTGTGTGCAAAGATTAGGAAGCAAGGTCCTATCAAGCTCCATTATTAGTCACATGTTTGCAATCTATATATCACATAAGGAGTGAACGAGTTACAGGTCAAGTACACCAAGGACATAGCCATTATCCTTGAGGAACCATCAAGAGGGGAGAAGTCAAACATGCCATATGCTATCCTCTCAAACATCTATCACACACCAACATAGTAGTAGCTTCATGAGAAAGCCACATCACATACATCATAAGCTTGCCCGTACAACTACCAAGCTTGGGTCCATAGTGTCATCAATGTTTAGGACATGGCATGGTGCACAAATGAACACATGATCCTTCCAAACAACACTATCTTGTCCAACATGAGGATTCCAAAAGGCAAAACATCATGCACTCTCAAGGTAGTGAGGCATGTAGTCACATCAAGTGTTGTTGGTGAGATATGTTGTAGATATACATAATCATCCGATGAAATCAATGGATTGAGTGTCTATGTAATGCCATTAGCTAGATATATTATGTAGAGGTGTAAATTAGCTTGGTAATATCTTGAGTGATATTATATATTATGGTTTAATTAGATTAGATAGCATTGTCACCAAAAGAATAATTTCACCAATAGGGTAGAGGCCATAAACCTTCTAAAAATTTCAGAGCCAATTTTGGAGGCCTAAATAAATGAATTAAGCCTCAAAAAATGAAACAAACCTCCCCCTCCAATTAAGGGCAAAGATTTTTCCTTCTACCCCCTTGTTTGTCTCATTTAGAGCTTTCTGATGGTACATCATCCATGCTATTTTGAGCTTCCTATAGGAAGATTCACCAAAGATTCCTTTAATCAAACTTGTTTGACCAACCAAATAAGACAAGGATAAATATGTCACCAATCCATGAAGCTAATCTAAGGGTGGAGCTCATTGGCATATCACCAATCCATACATTTGATCCAAGGGTGTAGCTCACTTTGAGTGGATCTTTTTTGCTATATAGTAAAGACAAGATGCTCCTTTGGAGCATCAAAAAATTGAGAGATAAAGTCTTGTGTTTCTTATCTTGTGTTTCTCTTAGGTTTCTCCTATCCTTGGAACATTATAGTCTATAAATCTTCCTCAAATAGTAGCATAACATAAGGTATCCCTATATTGAGCAATTGATAAGTTCTCAAAATCTTTGGCATCACTCTCTCAAAGGTCTCTACTCATTGAGAACATATTTTCACCCATATATCAAGATCATCCAAATCCAAAACTATAGTAGCAACATGAAAAATGGTTGTAGGTAAATTTGGATCTTGTTTATAGAGTAGAAAGTAAGGAGAGAAGGATGCTAAGAAGGCTTGCTGGCTGAACTGATAGCCCATAGCCAGCTACCGCAAATGGAGATCTCAATCTCCGGAGTGGCTTCTTTGCAAACCATACTTATGCAATCTTCTCTTCATCATCTTAATTACTCTCTTTGCTAAAACATCTGCCTTAAGGTGATCTCAAGAGGTATTATGGTGATCAATCAAGGACTTGTCATAGAAAACCTAAAACTCTCTCAAGAACTTTGTACCTTGATCAATAAAGATCTCAATTGGTGCACCAAAATGACTAAGAATATAATCTAAGAATTAGTAAGTTGTCTTTTCATTGGACTTGTTTGGAAGTACCACCAACTAAATCTATTTGGAGAAGTGCTCCACCATAACCAAAACATACCAATGATATCTCATAGTCAATAGTAAATGGTCCAACAAAGTTCAAAATCCAATGGTAACCCAACCCTGATAGGTAGTGGGTGTAATTGTGGCATAAGAGCATTACAAGATGCTCTAACTTCACAAACCATACATTTGGCAACAAATTGTTATACATTGATTTGCATACTATGCCACTAATAATGACTCTAAAGTAAGCTATAAGTATGCTTTACTCCAAAATGTCCTAGCTCCTCATGAGCAGGTTGTACCAACTATGATCTTTGAGATGGAGGAGTACTACTTGCATTCTAACTTCCTCCCATGCCCAAAGAAGATGTTTGCACTACAACCTAAATAACATGGCTTGCTAAAGGACATGGTCTCTCTCCTTGGGACCAATTGTGCCATTCACAACACCAATGCAAAGATAGTTCACCACTAGGACGTTATCATGAATGTTTTGCTGACTTGTAAAAATACCTCCACCCTTTGGATCTAAGACTTGACCCTTCTTCATGTCTACACTAAAAAACATACCAATAGAGCTTCAATCAACATAAACAAAAATATAAATGCATGCCAACTTGGGCACCATTTCCTCATCTATCTCACCATGCCAAAATGCTTTGATCTGATCCTATTGGCTGGTATTTGGGTTTCTACTCTATCATGGTTACCACTCCAAGTCTATGAATAACCATGTAATCATACTCCTATAAAATCAGAGCTCATTGTGCAAGCTTCCTTAAAAGCTTGTCGGAACTCCATAAACCACTTCAATGATTGATGATCATTAATGAGAGTGAGAGGACTACTAAAAAGGTAACATAAAAATGTGTTATTGCCCACACTACTACTAGGCACTTTCCCTCATATGACTATACTTTGCTTCCATTGAATTGTTGGAGTGACTAGCAAAGACCTTCTCATTGTTGACATTGTTGGAGTGACTAGCATAGACCTTGTTGGATTGACTAGCATAAACCTTCTTCTCATCATTATGCTTGGTGATGTAAACTATTAGTTAGAAAAATTAACCATAGGTGAAAATTGGTAAAAAGGCAACCATGTAAAACTTATGAAGGATGGGAAGCCATACAAAGAGAGAAAAAAGAGGTAAAATAGGTGAAAATTAGTTGGTAATATCTTTAGAGATGTTCTACATGATGACCTAAGTATATCAGATAGAGGATTCACAAAAAGAGGGTTTCCATTAATAATGTAGAGGTTGAAAAACCATCAAAAACTTTAGAGTCAATTTTGGAGACCTAAACAAAAGAATTAGGCTTCAAAAGATAGAATCTTAATTCCTTTTTGAGGAAAAAGGCATAAATTTCTTCTCCCTCTATTTGTCTTATTAAGATCTTTCCAATGCTACATCTTCCATGCTATTCTGAGCTTCCTATAGATTGGTCAAAAAATTTTGACCAACCAAATAGAACAAGGGTTGTTATATCACCAATCCATTTATCTAATTTAAGAGTGTAGTTCACTTAGAGAAGATCCTCTTCACTATATAATAAAGATAGAGTGCTCCTTTGGGGTATCAAAGTTTTTTTAGGAGTTCTAATCTTGTGTACTTTTGTCTTTGGGTATTATAGGTGAGCACTTCTCCAAGCTCCAACGTACTCCAATTAGTATAAGCTTAGAATAGTTATCCTTTGATTGATCTCCTAAGAGTGGAGGAAAATGTCAACCTCTCCTTGAGGTCCATAAAAGCTCTCTCTTGCTCATCTCCTCAACACCACATTTTTGTAAGCTTGGTTAACTTTGTTAAGGCCTTGGTAATTGCACTAAATCCTCTAATATATAGACAATAAAATTTTACTAACCCAAGAAATGCTTACAGTCTACTCATCTCTATAGGCCATAGAATATGTGCTATAGCCTTCACCTTGGTCTATTGAACACCAAGTCCACTAGGGTAGATAGTGTGACTCAAATACTCAACCAGCTCTTGGAAGAATTTAGACTTCCCAAGATGTAATTTGAGCCTATGAGATCTCAATCTCTCAAACACCTTCCAACAAATGTCTCTCATGCTCCTCTAGATTAGCATTATAGATCAAAATGTCATCAATATAGCACCTAGTAAAATCAAATCTCACTATGATCATGTCCATGACTCTTTGGAACTTGGCATAAGCATTCTTTAACCCAAATGGTAAGAATTGCACTTGATACAATACATCTTTACCGTGAGGATCAATAATCCAAAATGTTATCTTGGACTTGTCCTCTTCCTTGATTAGCAATTGATGATATCTTGCTTGAAGATCCAAAGTATTGAAGATCTTTGCATGCACAATTGCATCAAAGATCTCCTCTAGTGTAAGCATAACATATTGATAAGCCTTACTTTATTGCTTCATAAGATGATAGTCTCCACACATTTGCCTATTTGTGTAGTTGCCATGCATATCCTTCTTGGCTTGTATCACAATAGTTGAAGCATACTTTCCATGTGAAATCTCTACCAAACTCACCTCAAAGAGGTCTTTACTTTGGATTTGAATCAAGGCTCTCTACATCCCTATATATGTAAGGATATCAAAAAATTGATGTATCACTAGTTAGCTCAATCAGAAAACCAAGTTCCTTCAAAGCACCCAAATCCTTCATACTAAAGTCAAAAAAACTTGTGTAGCTCCTCAAGAACCTCCAAACCCTTTGTCTTTCTCCTCTTATGAGGTTGGGTCCAATGTTTGGCTCCCAAGTATCTGCTATAATTGATGTAAAAGTGGAAGAAAAACTGCTTGGTTGCTACATAGGGGTCTTAGGAGTAATATTTTCATGACTCCAATTGCTAGAGTCTCCAACTTCAAAGTAAAAAATTTCCTCTACTCTGGTTACAAGCTCCACATATCTTCTAATTGCATGCCAAGTAGACCAAAGGTGTAACCCAAGTAGACCATGCTCAATTGGATATACCTCAAGTAGATCACTCTCATTGTTAGTCATCATATGTGCCCCAAAAATAATATCCCCACTTGGTCCATTGCTCCTAGCATGTGTCTAAATTATCTTGATAGACACAAAGCTCACAAGAGTCCGAGTGGTGATGCCTATCAAACACTTCCTATGCTATTCAACCAGTCCAAGGCTCACAATCCAAGTCAAATAGTTCAAGTCCAAAGCCTGACCTAACACGTGATGCTTGGATGCCTAACAATATTGAAATACCAATATGGGAACCCATTACCCGCTCTCTCTCTCTCTCTCATTTCATTGGGCTCCGCCAATTGTTGTAATTGTAAGTCCCAAAATAAGTCCAAGACCTCACTCCCTATAAGCATGGAAGTCTAGGAAACTCATGAAGTATGAGTAAAGTGGCTCTAAGCTAACCTAGATAGCTCACCACTACCATAGGTGACCTATCAACCACTACCACCATTTGAGACTAACGTTCAACATCCAAACTATCATTGATAGTAAGGTGGGCTAGTTGTTCAATCCCATCATAAGCATGTTGTAAAACCTCTCTAGGTAAGAAGTTTGTCTACCAAAGACAAAGATGATGATCTTGTGATCCAACTCTAGTTACATCCAACAACATAACAAGTCTAATTTAAGACCAAACTTGATGTGTACTTGCCACCACTCTGTCACGTCATTTGTAGTGTCGCATCTAGATTGCTCGGACACTGGAGTTCCAGTGATAGTAGTTAGAGTTATTTCAGCATTTTGTCAAAGACTACTTACTGATGGTCAGATTTTGTGTTTGGGGTACTGACTTCACGATGGGGCCCACCGTCACTTTTCACCGCTTGCTCCGTCGATTGTGCCATCAGCAGGACCGTTAAAGTTTAGACCTAGCTCGAGTCCAGGGGGTATACTTTCAAAGTGCAGCTCCAGAGAGCTCACTTCTCTAATGTTGAGCCTTCGAGTTCCTGGCTATGGTGGACAGAGGCCGGCAAGTGTCACCTGGATTCTCTATGCTTGAGTGGTTGTGGCTTGACTGTAATCAGTGCCTAATTGTGGGCAGTTTATAGAGTGATAGATCAAGTACTGATCTGAGTTGAATTGAGTTGAGAGTGGTAAACAATCTGATTATTGTGGCACTTTAGAGTCTATGTATGACTTATGTGTGAGTTGTGCTTCTATAGTGTATGATGTTGACAGTGATGTATATTGTGTAGCGATGTATATACGCACGACAACTCATGTATAAGAATCATTCATCAAAGGGATGCTCTCCAAAATGTATGTTAGGGTAATTGCTTCATGAGCTTGGAGATGTCATAATATATGTAGCATCTCCCAAAATATACCAAAATGTGGATCATGTAGACCTTGACCTTATCTATTTTTATCTACAATTATTACCATTATCAACAATTAGGTTTACCAAAAGACCTTACCATCAAACATTTTGTTGTTGAGAGCATAGGATTTGGAGAGACATAGTACCATTTATTTGGTGAATCTAGATGGCCATGTTAGGGACATACACATATTGGGCCAAATGTGCCACATGATGTAGAGAGATTTGTCTAGCAATGTCTCTCCCCATGTACAAGTACCTTTGAACATGTATGCATGCTTGCAATATTGTAGCTAGTCTAGTGTAGATCCCACCAAATCCAATAGTCATACTCCTTTCATTGGATACTAGCAACCAATAAGTGTGGTCTTCAAAGGTGACAAGGTGAGAGATACTAGAGGCTTGTCCTCAATTGGTCCATTGGTGGTACAAAGGCTCCACTCCAAGCCTACTACAAAAATTGATCCGCATGTTATTAAAATGTCTCATTGCAATTCCACAATGAAATATCCAAGGTGGATAAAACAACTCTACTTATACTCCAAATCAAAGTGCTCTTTTTTGGTATTGGAGTATCCTCCACATGAGTGTTCTCCTCCAATAAACTCATGAGGCTAAGTAACTAAACCATTGAAGGCTAATACTAATTCCATGGTTCCTAATTGTAGTAATTCAAGACTTCCACTACTAAAACATATAGGTATGCAACATACACACTCTCACTTGACTACCAACTTGGCCTATAAGAAGTTTTCTCCTTCTAATATTCAATATTTAAACCCATGGAGTACTACACTACTCCATAATCTAACACATTATATGACTTTGCAATGGACTAAGCTCTCACCACACAACTATCAATCAGATGAGTAGGTTGAATCTAGATAATGAGTTCCTCACATTATGTGGAACTACTCTTAGAGATGTATGGACCTAAAATAAACACCTCTTCACATTGGTCTTCTGTAGCTCAAAATCAACAACTATAGCCTTCTTCAACAAAAAGCGCTATGCATCAAAGTCCATAAGACCCTCTATGGTTTATAGACCTTCCTTGAAGGTCCATCCAAACTAAAAATCTCACTTTAGTTGTCCAATATGACAACTCCAAGTGTAAACCTAGCTTGCTTAAATGCAAGTCTAGCAAGTAACTCCTCCAATTTAGCACTTGTTGCTTGCCATAAGCCAGTAGTAGCCAAATGAATCCCATGCTCCTCAACCAAGTTGGCTCCACCATCAACCACCTCTTCTCTAGAAGAAAAAACCACACTATCCTTATTCTTACAAAGGGTAGTAGACAACCAAAATATTAGAGCTAAGTCAACTCCTAATGTAAACATCTTATTGGTTAAGAACAAAAGGGAGCACATAATCAACTAGGCCACCTCTAACATTGTACTAGACATAGTCTTCATAGAAGTAGGTGGGTTACTTTTATCTAGTTGATCATGCACTCTATCACCACCTACCACACCTTCAGTAAGATGTTTAGGAGCTATAGATGTCATTGTTATACCTTAAAAAGTGTAAAATATTGGTCCAACTCCACTTATATCCCTCTAATCTTTAGAGCACATATTGTACTCCTAGTCATTATAGTAGATGCATCTACATGTGTTGATCATCACATGAAGTCAAGAATATCTCTAATACCAACATAAGAGTGGAAGCCTCAACATGTGAATTTGATCTCCTTTGAGCTATAGTTATGCTAGCCAATATTTGCTCCAATTGCTCAATCCAAGTAACCATGGCTATATCAAAAGCAAAGGCAAGTACTATGCCCATACCAAGTGCAAGTCTTTTATTGCCACCTCTATTATTCATCCTCCATGATCTAGTCTCCTCTACCACTTGCTATAGTAGCGCTACCACTTTGTAACTCCGGATATAAATCAAAGCATTGGTCACTACTATGACCACATCTATGGCAATGATCATACTATCTTTGGACTAGTTGTGGAACTTCCAAGGTATTAGTTCCACTACTTTGGGTTGGAACTCTCTCTTGTGTTGAGGTCCACCACAAGTTTAACAAGCAACACCGCCACTCATTGGCTATTATTGACCAAAAAATCAAGGCAAAGGTCTATATGCACTAGGTCCTACACTTGTTCCATGAGATCAAAGCAATTCACTTTATCCAAGAAAGCCAATGTAATGTGGTGCATTCTATTGTGCTCTAGAAGATGTAACAATTGTGGATGAGGTCTCCCAACCAAATCCAGATGTCTCCACTCTCTCCTCTACCATATTTAGCTTAGTATGCTTTGGTAAACCAAAGACCACTGCCAAAGTTGGTTTGGTAGCTTGCAACACATAGAATCATATACTTTATGTCATAGCTCCTTGTCTAATATCCCTTACCAAATTGGATAGCCTGGTCCTCAATAACTTCCTCAGTGAAATTGATGATCCATCTTATGCAATTATATGCCTTGCATAGGCTCTTTCCAACCTTCTACTAGACCTCATGCAAGCTCTTCAACTTGTAGTTTTTCCTCAAGAAATAGAAGAACTCCACCATGGGGTTCAATCCCAATATTGCACCACCTTCTATAGCAATACCTCTACTTGTAGTAGCACCATCTCCAACTAGTGCACCTCCATTGGATACACTAATGCTACTAGAGCTAGAACTCATATGTATTGTTGGTCTACCTCTAGAAACCAAATTTGAAGTGCCATAGATGTAGTTTTGAGACCAATATTGTCTCCATAGCTCAATCTCCTCCAAGTATGCTCTCTTGAACCCGTGGTAATCATCCATTGGCAGAACCTCTAGGTGCTAGGAAAACCCCTTCAAAGCAATGGAGGGCATGAACAAAGTCAAGTTTTGCATCTACTATAGATCACACCAACTATCAAACTCCTAGATGAAATCATCTAACTCAATGGTACCCATTGTACCATTGAGTTGAATCATCTCTTTTGTCAATTATTATCTCTTAGTTAAATCATGTCTTTTGTCAAACTCCAAACTAGAATCAATCTCCTATCTCATTAGGACTTGAGATATGGACTAATGCATAAATCATTAAATCATTGTAAATCTACTACATATTATAGTAAAATGTAGTAAAATCTTCTCTAGAATCCTTGAAGAACTATATCACAATGATATATCTCAAGCCATAATCATACCCACCAAGAACCACCACCAAATGCCACCAACAATTGAACACCACCCACTAATATAACTTTGATTGTGACAATTACACTAGGAGAAATGGTAACCTATAACCTATGATCACAATATGCACTTTCACGGTCTATATGTCTTTACTTCTTGCATCACCAAAGAGAAATATAGATAATTTGATTTGGTAATCACTCCAACTTCACTACCAAGAGCAAACCACAACAACAATGCTCTAAATATCAAGGCATCTCATACAAACATGGTGCATAAACATGAAGTGAGAATGGGGGGAGTCCAATCATAAGAAATCTAAGCAATAACCCTCCATGTCACAAATCCAAATTGGATTGACTCTACCACCATTTGGCATTTGACATAATAATTGCATCTATCTTCTTACATTAATAGGATTGCCAAGGATGGGATCAATTTCCCTCTCTTAGCCAAAGCTACATAGGCATATATATGAGTTTAATAGTCTCTAGGATAACAATTGAGGGTGGTATATAACCCATTTGCTGGTAAGGGATTTGGGAGGTGCAATGCCTCCAATTGGTATACTCTTTCTAAAATGACAACTATCATTACACTTATATTATAGTATATTGTAGCCACAATAGATATATGCAATGGTTATGTTATACTTTTGAGGCATCAAGGAGTCCTTTAGTTTATAACATTCCTTCCCATCAACAATCAAGGAGTCAACTATATTTGTCCTAGCTCTAAAGTAAAGAGTCTCCTCCTAGGACTAAGTCTCTCCAAAGAGAGACTTAGTCCAAGGAGAGAATATATATTTCTCTTCTTCAAAGCTTCATTGTTTTCACACCAAGGAATGAAAGCCAAAGTAAGATATCATGGCTCTAGGACCAATTCTCTCACCTCCTCAACAAAAGCTTTGCCTTTTTGCTTCCTCTTGCATACATGAGACTTTGCACAACTTTTTCATGACATCTTTGTTGTATTACAAAAGAGAAAATGTTCTAGATAAATCTCAATGTCACTTTTTTAGATAAGTATAGAATATAAGATAAAAAAGTTTATTCCTTGTAGGAAATTGCTTGAGAATGAGAAGAAGATCATACAAAAATCAATTAAAAGGAAACACTTTATTCTATAAATAATTCAATAACAGTAAAAATTTATTGACTTATGTATCAAAAAAAGTGTTTAAAAATTATTCAGATGATAATTTAAATTAGTAAATATAAAATTATAAATTATAAAATTATTTTAGTTTGAAATATATTTTTTAATATGCCTCAAAATCTACATAAGATGTAATATTGATAAGGCTTGATGCCACATATCAGTTCTATGTGACCATGGATTTAATTAACATAACCAAAAATATATAATATTTTTATTTTACTTATGAGCGCCAACTATTACTCATAGAGGTTGTGTTGAATACAGTGTACTTGGGGATTGGTTAGATTTTTTTGCTAACTTGAAGATAAAGGAAATACAAGTGCCAAAAATGGGGCCAATCAAGTTATGTTTTTCTTTGGACAATAGGCAACTGTACTACATACCTCCATAGATGCCTTTTTCCATTTCTTGTGTTAAAGGATCAACAAGCCTTCTTTTGCAAGTAAAGTTTACTAAATCTATTATTACATAAAAACTATGTGAATTGATTAAGTCCATAAAGGAGATAATGTGAAGTTAATAGAAATAATACATGTCTTCTTTATGACATGTTTACGTGTAGAACCAAGAATGCCAAACATTCTTAACACAAATTATATTACCTATTCTACAATTTAAAAATTAAAAATTAGAAATTATTAGGAAATAAGATATTAAATTATTAAATTAAAATAATATGTTTAATATTTATCACTGATTTAATCAAATAAATATAAATTGTATGATCTATTTTTCACTATTAAAACCATTAAATATAAAATATTATGAGATAATATATTAATTTAGTAAATTATAAATAATATAGTTAATATTTATCATTGAATTAATAAAATACATAGATTTAGTAATTATGGATAAAGAAGGCACATGTAGTATCATAGATCCGGGCACTCTAATTTGAAATAATTCTATATTCAGCAAATTTATAAAATGGGTATGATTATGTAACCATCATTCATATAAATTAGCACCATTTACTATTTCTATAATATAGATTTATGGGTTCAGAAGCGAGAGTGCTATATGGAATATGGTGGAATAATTGCATGATTATATATTTAGAGATCAATAATTACCCATGTCTGTTATATTGAGGATATAGAAACTAAACTGAACAAGAAAGCAACAAATTTGTAGGTTCCATTATGAGTCATATGCATTGTTTACTATGTAAGATTCAAGTTAATGTTCTAGGATATATTACAATGAGGGGTTTCTATTGCAGATTTTATGGGAGTGCTATGAGAGTGAAGGTAATTTAGGAAATCTTGACGTATTGTCCCATAAATTTTTCAATTTGTAAATTTAAATGGGACAATCCATAGTGACCACATGCACTAGAATCAAAATTAAACAAGATTGCAAACCTTTTAAAATCAAAGAAGAAAAAATTGGAGAAAATAATTAACATAAGAAAAAAAAATTATTTAAATAAATATAATGATTTGGATAAAATAATTAACATAAGAATGCAACATGTTAATGAAATGAATAAAATGCCTTAATTTTTTTGCATAGTGTCATGATATTTATTGCGCCAAAGCTAGAGTGGTAGTATTGACAATCATAGTTATTTTGTTAGTTACTCATGGACTATTTGTTGGTAGTTGGATTTCATGTTAGGGATACTAATAACATGGTGAGACCCACCATCATTTGCAATATTTGCACCATTGGATATGCCATTAGTGATGACGGTAGGACTAGAGACCTAGGTTGAGCAAAGGGGTATTCTTTCAAAGTGTAGCTCCAAAGAGCTCACTTCTTTGATGTTGAGCCTTTGAGTTCTTGGTTATGATGGATAGAGGCCGGTGAGCATCACTTGAAGTCTCTTAGCTAGGATGGGTGTGGCTTGAATATAGTAAATGCTCTATTGTTAATAGATTGTTGAGTGAAGGATCAAATATAGATTTGATTTAAGTGTGATACAAGTGGAAGAATGAATTGATTACATCAAAGAAATGAGAGTCAAGGAGAAATTTAGTGCAAGAATTGAGGTCATTGGTGGTATCTCCAAGCCTGGTTGATTATTGGTACATTTGATTGTGGTTCTAGATTTCCCTAAGAGTGATTGTGTGTGGAAGCCCTATTTGAGTTGATGTAGATTTGGTAGTAGAGCAGATGGTATATGAAAAGCATTGGCTAAATTTATGAGAATTGAGTCAGTTTGAGAATATGGGTGTTTGACTTGAGCCCAAGGAAGTGAAATCAAGATTGATTTGGTGCAATTTGAGCACAAATTGTAAAATTGGAGGTGGATTTGGAACCCATCTCCTCAAATTAGAAATTTGGAGATCCATATCCTCTCAATTTGGCTCAAGGTGATCGTTAGCAAAGGATTTGGCAATCAACCAATTGTAGAAGAGGTGTGTTAGATTGGCAAAGGTCATCTAGATTTGTAGATTGAGTTGTCATAGGTTGTCCAAAGTTGGAAATTGCTGAAGTACCCTAGCTAGTGCTTGAGTTAGTGAAGCTTTGCCAGATTTGGAGAGGGTCCATATTGGCAAGAAAAAAGGCCTTATTTGATGTTTAGAGGCTTCAAGGCATATGAATATAGGCTAGAGAGGCTATGAAGGCCCATCAAGCTGAATTGTTGGCATGAGGTTAGCTAGTTTAGATGAATTTTTGGTAGTTTTTAACCATCATTTGGCAAAATTTGCCCACCTTTCTAGATTATGCGCAACAAAGTTTGAACCTTGGATCTTTGGTTCCTAGACTAGTGCCCTAGCCAACTAGTCCACCTTCACTTATTTTTCTAGTGATTGGTTGCTTGATATACATACACATGTAGCTTTGGCTAAGAGAGGCACTTTGATCCCATTCTTAGTGATCATGGTAACCTGGGAGTAGGTAGACACTCCTATTATATCAAATGCCAAATGGTGGTAGATTCAATTTGGTGTTGATTCATGAGATGGAGGGTTTCATTTAGACTTCTTGTGATGGGACTCCCTCTATTCTTTGCTTCTTTTTTGTGCACCATGGTTGTGTGAGATGCTTTGACTTTATAGCATTGGTGCTATGGTGTGCTCTCAATAGTGAGATTGGAGTATTTACCAATCAAACAACCTATGGTTCTCTTTGGTGAGGCAAGAAGTGATGACCTATAGACAATGAAAGTGCATGTTATGATAGTAGGTTACAAGTCACCCTTTCTCTCAGTGTAATTGTCATAATTAGAGCTATATTAATGAGTGGTGTTTAATTGGTGGTGGTACTTGGTGGTGATCCTTGGTAGGGTACTTGTGGTGATTATAGTTGTGGTTTGAGTTGCATTGTCATGATGGAGTTCTTTGGGGATTCTAGAGGAGATATTAATGCAATATGCAATGGGTTTACATAAAGTGATGCTCAATATTAGCATGTATCTTAGGTCCTAATGAGGGAGGAGATTGACTCTAATTTGGAGTTTGATATAGGAGCTAATTCAATTGAGAATGCACTTGTTGTGTTAACATTATTTTATGGAACATAGATGAGATTTGTGGGGCCTCCAAATGCCCCAAGTGCTACTATGGTACAATAGTTACCATTGAGTTGGATGATTTTATCAAGGAGTTTGGTAGTTGGTGTGATCTGCATTAGATGTGGAACTCTACTTTGTTCACACCCTTCATGGCATAGAATGGGTTGTTCTAACACTTGGAGGGTCCACCAATGGATGACTATCATAAGTTCAAGAGACCTCACTTGGATGAGATCAAGTTATGAAGCCAATATTGGTCTCCAAATTACATCTCCATCATTTCAGGCTTGGTTGCTAGGGGTAGATCGGCAATACCCACAAGTTATAGCTCTAGTACATTTGGTGTATCTAGTGGAGGTTCACTAGTTGGAGATGGTGCTACTGTGAATGATGGTATTGCTACAAGAGATGGTGCAATATTAGGGACTTAACTCCATGGTGGAGTTCTTTTAGTGCTTGAGGCAGAACTATCAAGGAGTGTAGACTAACAAGTTGAAGAGCTTGCAAGAGTTCTAATGGAAGGTTGGAAGCATACACTTGCATGAGATTGCTAATTAATTTCACGCAAGGAGTTATTGAGGTCCAAGCAATCTAGTTGTGGTATGGGATCTTGGATAGGGAGTTGCAAAGTAGAGTACATGATGCTATGCTATTACAAATTACCTTACCTACTTTGGTGGTGGTTTTTAGTATGGCTCAATGTATTGAGCTCAACATGAAGGAGAGAGTGGTGATATTTGGATTTGGTAGGGAGATGTCATCCACACTTGTTACTTCTAGAGTGCAGTAGAATGCACCACACCGTTGTTGTGTTGTGGTTTGCATAGCCCATGAAGAAGTAAACTAGAGTGGTTTATCTCTATAAAGATAGAGTAGGTTGCATGATGGATCCCACGGTTGAGCTATTGTTATGTGAGTAATCTATGTGCATTTAAGTGGTTGGTCATGTGGAGTATGATCTATAATACTCATAGCTAGAAATATTATATAAAGGTGAAAATTGGCTTGGTAACATCAAGAAGGATGTTATGTATGATGGGCTATGTAGATCAGATAGAGGTATCACCAAAAGAGTACTTCTACTTATAGGGTAGGAGCAAAAAATAACTTGAAAACTTCATAGTCAATTTTGGAGTCCTAAACAAATGAATTAGCCTAAAAAATGTGTAGATTTACTCCCATAAGACCTAGGATGCAGGCATTCCTCCCCTTTTTTTTTCTTGTTGAGAGCTTTCTAATGGTACCTCACCCATGCAATTTTGAGATTCATATAAGATTCCCTAAAGATTCCCTTTGGTCAAAGATTTTTTGACCAACTAGATAAGATCAGAACCAACATATCACTTGTACATGCAACTAATCTAAGGATAGAGGCCACTAACATGTCACCTATCCATGCATCTGATCCAAGGGTGGAGTTCCTTTGAGTGGATCCTCTTCGCTATATAATAAAGTCAAGGTGCTCCTTTGGGGCATCGGAGGATTGAGTGTGAAGAATTATTTTTCTTCTCCTATGTTTCTCTTAAGGTCTCCTATCCTTAGAAGATTACATGATCTTATCTTTTTCAAGGGCCCTAATGTATATAGGTGGTGGAGAGTTGAGAGGAAGGAGGTGTTTCTATTTTAGGAGTCTCGAGTGGGAGGAGGACGTTGAGAGTGAGATTGTTAGCAAAACATGGAGACCAAGGCATCAAGAAGCATTTGAGAAGGATATGTCCCATGCTCCCAATCTGCTATGCCCAAATCCTTTTCTCATCAAGCTTTAGATTCTACACCATGACGGCTTACGAGACTGGATGGTGGCACTTTTTGGGGCAATATTCATGGAGTTCATGATGGAAAACCTAGATCATATTGTCCTTCCAATGCTTATTTACAAGCAAGTTTAGGATTTAAAAATGTACGTGCTCTTATAGGAGAAGAAGATTAAATTTGTTCATGAACTTCAAGGTGGAGTTGTATGGTCCATTTATCAAAAAGTGAAGAAATGAGGCTAAATGACAATTTGCAAGAGTTTGGGTCACAACAAGGGAAATTACCAAGACTAGTAATCTTTTAATCCTTGAAGAAGTCTAGTGAAGATTTTAGGTTATTGGAGTGGCTTTGAGGACTATGTGTAAATCTGATCTACAAATCTGGTGGAAATTACCAAGATCCAAGAGCAAACACTGAATTAGGGATTTCAAAATTAGGGTGAAAACCTACTTAAAGCTTGCCAAGTTTTAGACCTTGTCCATGGAGATTTAGTGGTCAGATTTTGGCTTATTTCATATCATTAGAAATCTTATATGACAGGCTTTCCACTAAGTCTTTAACTCTTGAATCCAACTTGCAAAGAAAAGTTATATCCATATAAGTTGCAGAGAGTTTTCCTTATAAAAAAGACATAGAATTGCCACACTTGGATTAGGAATTGGTTGAAATCTGAAGAATATGTTGGAGGAATCTTGGATTACAAATTGAAATTGGCTTGATGACAGAGCAATAAGTCTTTTAAGCTTATTTCCAATAAAAAGCACAAAGAGTTGTTGTGAATTCTTGTGATTGAATTATCTCCATGCTTGCATGCTTGTTTGTATGCCCAATTGGCTTAGATTGCTGTCTAGGCGTTGCACTTAGGTTCCTTTCTTTGAGATATTGTGTTTTTCTCCTTGGTAATGTTAAAAGTGATGACCAATAGATTAGGAGTGCATATTGTGATAATAGATTAGGTTGCCCATTATTCCCTTATCTGATAGAAAGAATACTAGAAATAAAAGTAAAAGGTTTCAATGATCAGGCAACATGTGTACTCAGACTAGTAGTGACAAATCTACACATGATCTCTTATTCATAAACTCCATAGCTAGGCACCTAATGTGTTCCTAAAGAGAGAAAGGCAAAGTAGGACACCATGTTGGCTTCTAAGAGCAGAGTGCACAACCCATATCTTATGGAGTGAGTGGAGTGCCTAGTGCTCCTAGACCCTTACCTTCATTTTTAGGTCAATAGTAGCTAGTGAGTAGTGGTGTTGCTTGTTGGACTTGTGGTGGACCTCACCACAAGAGAGAGTTCACTTAGGATAATGGACATGATACCTCTAGTGCATCATAGCCATCACAAAGAAAATATGACCATTGCCACATATTTTCTCACACTAGTGACCAATGATTTGACCTTCATCCGGAGTTATAGAGTTGTAGGGTAATTATGGTAGGTGGTAGAGGAGCTCTAGGTCATGGATGACAAGGTGGTGGTAGAGGAATCACACTTGGCGTTGCCCTTGCTTTTGATGCAACCAAAGCTACTTGGATTGAGCAATTGGAGCAAAGATTGGCTAGCACAGCCATAGCTCAAAGGAGATTAGATTCAAGTGTTGAGGCTTGCACCTCTTGTATTGGTGATAGAGACATCTTGGAATTCATGTGCAAAGCAACAAAGGTAGATGCATCTACTGCATTGCAAGCATGATCCAAAGTCTAGAGGAGCATTAGTGGAGTTGAACCCATAGAGAGAAGCTAGTAGATATAGAGAGGTCAAACTTTCCCTAGTTTTCACACTCTTTAAGGCACTATAGACAACATCCATGGCTCTTAGATGTCCTAGTGCAAGTGTAGTAGGTGGTGATAGAGTGCATGATGGACTAGATGCTAGTTAACCACCTATTACTATATAGATTGAGTCTAGCATGATGTTGGAAGTAGCTCAATTGATTATGTGCTTCCCTTTGTTCTCAACTAGTGACATGTTTACATTGGAAGTTGACCCAACTCTAGTGTTCCAATTGGTTGCCACACTTTGTGAGAGTAAGGATGATGTGGTTCATACTTCTAGAGTAGAGGTGGTTGATAGTGGAGCTAACTTGGTTGAGGAGCATGAGATCCACTCAATGACTAGTGGCTTATGGCAAGTAACAATAGCTATGTTGGAGGAGCTAGACCCGCTTTTGAGTGAGCTCAAAGTACACTTGGATTTGTCTTATTGGATAACCAAAAGGGGATTGTTTTTGTTTAGAAGGACCTTCAAGGAAGGTATATACATCACGGAGGGTCTTATTTGACTCTAGTGTGCAACCTCTTATGTTGGAAAAGGCTATAGTTATCAATCTTGAGCTATAGAAGATTGATATGGAGAGGCATCCATTTCAAATCCAGACATCTCTAGGGGAGTTCTATATAATGCATCACCTCTGGAAATTTCATTATCCAAATTCAACTTGATCAATTGAGAAATAGCTCTATGGTGATAGCTCAAGCCATTGCAACAATAGTAGAGTCATGTGATGTGCCAGTTGGTGGAACAATTTTATATCCTATGGGTTTCAACATTGACTAGTGGGAGGAGACAACCTCCTATAGACCAAGTTGGCAGTCAAGCAAGGGATGGGTCTATTACCTACCAATATGCTTTAGTACTGGCAATCTTGGCTCACTATAGTCAAGGACCATGGCATAAGTTTCAACTTTCAATAGTTTTGTTACTTGGCCTGGTGACTTATTGGAAAGGAATGCCCATACAAAGGATACTCCAATACCATTGGAGATCACTTGGATTTGGAGTATGATTGCAACTGTTCAATCCATCTTGGATATTCTATTATGGAGATTTGAGGTCGCATTGTAGCAACATGTGAATTAGTTGGTACAATAGGCTTGATGTAAAAGACCAAAACCAAGGAGAGAAATAGGAGCATGGGAGTTTACATAGGGATGTTTGAATGTGGGAAAACTCCAAATACCTAGCATGAGCTTCGCCTTTGGTATTTATAGGTAGCATAGAAGTCCCTTGAGAAGCTTCTCATGAAGCTTCCTTGAGCCTTTTTTTAGAGTGCAAGCCAAGTTAACCAAGAAGTAGCTCAAGAAGCTTCCTTCTAGAAGCCGCCTACTTGGCATGCAAGCTAAGCTAGTTAGCAGCTTCTAGAAGCTACTTGCTTGGGATGCAAGTTAATTAGTTGGGAAGCTTCCTAGATGCTTATGGAATATTCTAGGCTAATTAAGCTTATTCTCTACTTTGTTAGCCTTACTAACTTTGTCACTAAACTCCATATTGTTACATATTCCTCCACCGCTAGTTGGTGACGTCCTCATCGCCATTGAAGCTTCACACTCCTTGATGGCTGTCTATGCATTCTAGAGGTGAGAAAGAGGTTCCCATGTGGCAATCATGAAGGGAATACCCTTTCCAAAGGACCTTGTACTCTGTATGTGACTGGCGTCCTCGTTGGATGTGGCAACACGCAAGGATGCAATCAACTTTGTACTCCTCATAATCATTGATAGGGATAGGAGGTTGGACTTAAGAGGAAAGAGAAGAGGGGTTAGGAACAAAGGGTTTCAACTTGGAAACATGAAAGACAAGAGGGATGCGCATATGACAAGGCAAGGCAAGTCGGAGCAATAGGAGAGACAATTTGGGTGACAACAAAAGGTCCTATCTAATTAGGGGCAAGTTTACAAATTTGGGTATCAACTGGGAGGGTTAGATGACTAGAGGATAACATAAATTTATCACCGACTGCAAAGGTGAGATCACGACAATGGTGGTTTGCATATTGTTTTTGACAATTTTGAGCATCAAGGAGGTGAGATTTAGCTTGTTGGAGAGATTCAAAGATGATGGTCAAGAAGGTTGAATTATGAGGGAACAAAGATGGAAGAGGAGCAAGAAAAGAATCTGGGACAAGCGGATCTTGTCCAAAATTGAGAAAGAAAGGAGAGAATATGGTGCTTGTTTGTTTAGAATTGTTGTATGCAAACTCCACAACTGAAAGACATTCATCCCAATTGATATGGTGAATGTTGACAAAGGCACAAAGCATATCTTCCAAAGTGCAATTTTCACATTTAGTTTGTCCATCAATTTTAAGATGATAGGCTGTGGATAAAGTAAGCTTGGTGCCAAGTATCCGGAAAAGTGCTTGCCAAAACTTTTTGGTGAAACAAAGATCACAATTGGAGATGAGTACACATGGCATCCCATGATGTTTGAATACATTATCAAAGTAGAGTTGCACCAAGGTTGGAGCATCCACATTATCCACCATTGGTGCCAAATGGATTTGCTTACTAAGCTTATCCACAAACACCACAATTGTTGTGTGATCTTGTTGTGTCTTGGGTAGGGAGGTGATGAGATCTAAGCTCACATGTTCCCAATGAGTAGTTGGAATGGGAAGAGGCTAAAGGAGTCCACTTGGCTTCTGGTTATTGGCCTTGTTGCATTGACAAAACTCACACAATCGGACAAACTCCCAAACATCTCGTTTCATGTTGGGCCACCACCATTGGCGTTGGAGGGTACCCAAGGTCTTGTCCACCCCATGTGTCCAACTATTGGTAAATCATGGGCTTCTTGAAGGTGCACAAGTCGGAGATCACCTTTGGTTGGACCATAGATCCGGTCCTCATGGAATAAAAGGCCTTCCTTGAAGGATAAGGTGTTATACTCCTTGTTGCTTACTGTCAGACAACCATGTACTATTTGGAACAAGGGATTTTGTTGTAGAGCTGACCAAAACTCATTATGGACCTTGGGGTCAATTGACACCATTGTAATTGCTGCTGTGATGAGAAGAAGAGACTTCAAATCAGGTCGTCATGATAGAGCATCAGGGATGACATGGAACCGACCTTGTTGTATTCAAGTTTGATAAAATTGGATTTGCTCCTCCCATCAATGATGTTGACTCTTCATGTGTTCCAAGTGTAAGGTCTGCAACAATGGTTTGTGATCAGTTTGCATTATCACTTGTTTTCCCAAGAGATAATGCCTCCATACCTTGGTGGCATATACCATTGCAAGTTATTCTTGATGTCAAGCAGAGTAATTTCTTTTAGTTGTATTTAGTTGGCGAGACACAAAGGCAATGTGGATGTAGTCCATCTGGGAATTCTTGTTGTAACACGGCTCTAATTGCAAAGATAGAAGCATCAAAATCAACCACACAAGGTAGTTGAGGATCATAAGAATGGGTCTTGAAGACACCATATGATTTAACTTCTAGAATACTTCTTCATGCTTGATGGTCCATTGGAAGCTTGAGTTCCTTCCCAAGAGGTCAGTCAATGGTGCAGCCACATGAGCATAATAGTGGATAAATGTTCAATCCAAGGTAGACCTAGAATGATATCATAGTGTAGAGGTGCCACTACAAACCTCATACACTCCAAATACTCCTTCCCAATCTTGAAGGTAATAGGATACGAGATGCAAAACGCAGAACCCTTTCTACCATCCGCAATCATCAATCTACTTCCAATTACTAGCTTGAATGGAATACCCAATTCCTTTACTACTTGCATAGATATGCAATTTGCTGAACTTCCATAATCAACCAAAATCTTACAACCTCGATTAGATATCGTACCTTGCAAGTGAAGCAAACTTGCATAGGTTGAGCCTTCAATCTATTGGAAGTAATCAAGCTCCAAATAGATGGCTCAAAATGTCCTACTGGGATTCATTGTTTCCTTGAACATTCCGCTCCACAACCTTCACTTGGGCAACTTGTCAAGGTTGCCCATTCTTATGGACATTCAGCAATGCAATGCCCCAATTGATGACAATAAAACATCCACCATTTTGTCATAGTTTCTCTCGATCTGTAGTGCTAAGTGGTCTTCATTGAATAGCATCAATCTCCATTGGTGTTGGCTCCTCCACTTGTGTGTAGTGTATTGGTAGGCTCTATGGAGGTCAAGGTCAAGACCAAGTTGTTGCCACCAAGGAATCAAAATGTTTGGCCAACTGCATGGCTTCCTCCAAGTTTTGTGGCTCTTGCATGATTACCTCTAATTTGGTTCTTGCCTTCAAGCCCTTCACAAATCGATCCAGAGCTTCACCTTCCAATATATCTAGAATTTGCATGATGGTATTTTGGAACTATATGATGTAACTTCTTACAAAACTAATCTATTTCAACTTTGCCAACTTATCCCGTGCAGCTCGTGTGGCATTTATAGCTTGGAAAAAACCAATTATTGCACTCTTGAATTCTGCCCATGTCAAGATTGGTGCAACAATATATTGTTCAGCTCACTCCACTCAGAATCTTCACCATAGCTTTGCTACTCCATCCAATTGGCTAGAAGCCAAGAGAATCTGTTTTTGCTCATCTTGCAGATTGGTAGCTTCAAAATAACATTCACATTCAAACACAAAATTCTTCACTGCACCCGAGAGATTCTTGCCTTCAAATACCTTGAGTTTAGGGAATCTGATCCGATCTTCTCTTTCTTGTATTGGTACTCTCTATTCATGCTCTTGTCGTCAAAGATCTTGTTCATCCAACAATTGAGTAAGGTGCTTAATTTATTGTTGTATAGCAAGGATAACATATGGTATTGCAGCCATGGTTTCTACTCTATCACACCACCCCTAATCTATCTAATATATTAACACATAGAAACAACACGTCTACCGTTCTCCATAAGCTACCACCGGAAGTACCAAGGGTTCCTCAGATATGGTGATCATATGTAGAAAATCTTGTCTAAAGTGCAAGGTGATGAATTGTGTGAAATGATGCTTGGGTAATACTTGGACACAAAAATCCCAATGGTTTGGTGGAAGTGGATTTGGTGGTCCATAAATTCCATCCATCCCATTCCTACTGTGATACTAATGTAAAAGACCAAAACCAAGTAGAGAAATAGGAGAATGAGAGTTCACATAGGAACGCTTGAATGTGGGAAAACTCCAAATACCTAGCATAAAATTTGGCTTTGGTATTTATAGGTAGCAAACAAGGACCTTGAGAAGCTTCTCACAAAGCTTCCTTGAGCCGCCTTCTTAGAGTGCAAGCCAAGTTAACCAAGATGCTTATGGAATATTCTAGGCTAATTTAGCTTATTCTCTTTGTCACTAAACTTCATATTGTTACACTTGAAGTGGAACCTTTCTATCACCAAGAGACCAATGTGAGGATGAGTCTCCATAGTTTATAACCTTATCACCTTTAGATACCACACTCATTGCTTGGTAGTATCCAATAGATGAAGTATGTCTATCAAAGTTATTTTATGGGATTAGCACTAGACTAGTTGTGGTACTCCAAGTAGGTATATAATTATAGATGTACTTGTATATGAAGAGAGATAAGAATATTAGGCAAGTCTTTCTACATCATATGGCACTTGGCCTATTGGAATCTTGAGTTATTACCAATGTCCACAATCAAGGGTTACCAAAAGACCTTAGCAACAAACATTTCATTGTTGTGGATATAGGAGTTAAAGAGATATGGTCCTATTCATTTGGTGATTTTTGGATGACCATGCTGGGGTCATACCCGTGATGGCCAAGGTCAGGGTCTACAAGATCTCTATTTTGGTGTGTTTTGGAAGATATTATGTATCTATGACATCTCTATGTTCATTAGTCCATTTCTCTAGCCTACATTTTGGAAAATGTCCCTTTGATGGGTGATTCTTGTACATGGATGGTGGCAAGCACACATAAATTCCATACTTGGATGGGATCTACCATGTTGTTTGATGTAGCTAGAGTGGGATCATGGGCTCATTACCTTTGGATAGACAAACCTCTTACCTAGAGAGGTTTTACAATGTGCTTATGATAGGATTTAACAACTAGACCACCTTATTATTGATGATATTTTGGATGTTGTGCACCAATCTCAGATGGTGGTAATAGCTGATAGGTCACCTATGGTAGTGGTGAATCTTGTTGGACAACCTAGAGCCATTTCACCCACATTTATGATTTTTTAGGGCTCCTATGCTTTTTTAGAGGGAGGTCTTGGACTTGTTTGGGACTCACAATTATATCAATTGGTAGAGCCCAATGCAAATGTGAGTGAGTGGGCAATAGGTTTTGAATGGTTGATCAAGAAACTGTGCAAAATAGCATATGTTGTCACCCACTTTAACAAATATGCATTTCTTGAGGGATCATTCAACTAAACCCTTACCTCTCTCAATGAATGACGTCTTGCCTGTAGAACTCCTATGCAATGTTCATTCAATATTTATATACATGTTACACATTCACATGACGACTAAATCTATCTAAAGCTAAGGCAACCTGGATCCACATAAACGTTTGGTTTCTACAAAAAGAATTTTTAAACACATGATGTTCTTTAATTTCATCCACTAAAGCTTGAAATGATATCCTAGTGAGTTGTCTAAATGCATCACATTCCAATTCACTTAAAATTTTAAAAACAAACTCTAAACTACCAATGTACATAATATGATGTTGCAAATATTGGGAAGTATTTGTGAAATTCCACCATCTAAATTGTAAATCTATGTGATGAAGTTGGTATGATTCAATCCAAATGTCATCAGCCACCTTGTAGCCTTCTCAATATGACTACTCATCATCACATTTGATATTCCTTGGATGCACCTCATAATTTTGTGGTGGAGCAACAAAATCTTTTGTGAAGCATCTCCAAAATGCATAGAATATATGAATGGGTTGATCTCTTGAGCTCATTTTCAATTACAGCAAATTGGATTTCAATTTCAATGCTATTTTGAATCTTAATTCATAAATCCTCTAACCTACTTCTAAAATTTTTTTGGATTCAATTAATACACATAATTAAGGTAAATACACATAATTATAAAACACACATAAATGATGATTTAGAATACCCATAGAAATTACAAAAATGGATACAACCCTCATAAATCTCTTTTGTACCATCAACTGACCGCCCATAAAATAAAATTTATGGATATTTATAGAATCCATAAATGTTAAATCTGAAACTCCCTTATTTCTCATTCTAACATGTGTTTTCTAAAGACAATTATGAGCAAGGGAATCTGTTTCAAAGGGTCAATGTAATAGTATGGAATTTAGCGACATAGTTAGTAAGGCTAACAAAGTAGAGAATAAGCCAAATTAGCCTAGAATATTCCAAAAGCATCTAGGAAGTTTCTTGGGAAGCTTCTCGACTAATTAATTTGCGTTCCAAGAAGGTAGCTTCTAGAAGGAAGCTTCTAGAAGCTTCTAACTAGCTTAGCTTGCATGCCAAGTAGGCGGCTTCTAGAAGGAAGCTTCTTGAAAAGCTTCCTAGTTAACTTGGCTCGCACTCTAAGAAAACGGCTCAAGGAAGCTTCTTGAGAAGCTTCTCAAGGGCCTTGTATGCTACCTAAAAATACCAAAGCCAAAGCTAATGCTAGGCATTTTGAGTTTTCCCACATTCAAGTGTCCCAATGTGAGTTTCCATTCTCCTATTCCTCTTCTTGGATTTGGTCTTTTATAGTCAAGTTAGCGAGCAAAAAATTGAGGAAGGTAGCCATACATATCAATCTCATGAAGACTTATCATTGGCTATCTTATGAATACAAATTCTTTATGCAGTCATTTAACAAACAAAATTTTGATGTAACATTGGGCAAGTCTGTCTAAGTAACACATAAAATAGATCTTTTTACTACAAGTATGATTGTGGAACTATTTGGACTTTGTTGAAACCTGAACTGCAACAATAGAAGTTGAAATGAGACCCTCCTCTGGAAAGGACACAAAAGGTTATATATACTATAAAGACACAAGCTCTATTTGTACCAACTAAGACCTTTGCATAAACTTGTCCAAAGATAAGATTACCGATTACCATAAAAGATGAATTTCATGTGACCAACTAAGACATAAACATGTCCAACAATTGGATTACCAAATATAATAAAAAATACATTCCATGTGTATCATAAGACCTTCACTAAAACTTATGTATGTTGCTTTAAATTCAAGCCATTGAACAAGAAAATCTAAATGTGACGCTTTGAAAGGTTTACAATGAAATTGATTCATTTATTGCAAATATGATGGTGGAATTGTCTAGACATTTTGATGAGACTTGAATTGTATCTTGCAACACCATACACTATAGGATCACAACTCATTAAAGAAATCATACAAAAACTTCAAAGTGCCATAAAATCAGAAAATCAAAAATTAGATCTCAACACTCAATATTCTTTACCAACAATCACTACTTACACCATACCCAATTTAGCTCAAAGAATATAGGTTGCACTTGTTGGCCTCTTATGCGATTCACATGGCTCTTTTGAGCTCCGGCAGCCCACTTAAAGACAAAGTCCGGAAACTATAATTTTGACGGAGCTTTGATGGAGCTCATATGCATGTCAGGTCTTCCTGACGTTCAAACCCTCTGCCAGAGCCTATATGCCAAGCAACTCTAGCTCCATTGAGCTCTCTCAAATGGGAAATTTTTTAGGTTAATGGGTTGGGTGATATAACTGGCAATAGAATTTTCATACCTCCTGTTTGGTTCTATGATAGGTAAATTTTTCCCCTAGAGCAAGCCTATTGCCTTTCCAAGCAAATACATGAAAAATTTTGATTTTGACCTTTGAGATTGAACACAAATGGAATAATTCTTTGCTATCCAAAACTAGTTCCATAACTTGGGTGCAGTATCTTCCTTTTGTTCAGAAAATTTTTTTCTCCTTAACAATGTGGTTAACTCCATGAAATTTCTATTTTGGACTCAATGGAATAATTCTTTGTGATCTAGAACCAGTTCCCAAGCTTGGGTGCAATATTTTCCTTTTGTTCAAAAATTGTTTCTCCCCTTGATAATGTGGTTAAATCCATGAAATTTTACTATTTTGGATTCCATTAACAAGAAACCATGAGATTATAAACATTCATCTCAATTTATGAGAGAAGAATAATAACTGAATCCAATGAATCCTCTTCTATTCAAAACATAGGTGAAAATAAAAAAATATGGATATTTACAAGTCTCAAATTCCTTATTTGTCATACCCTTGTTGGAAAATTGGTTACCTGTTAGCACCAGTCAATAATACAAAGTGACTTGTCATCGCAAGTATATTTATAAGTGTTACTTACATCCAAGTTAATTGCCAGACTTGTACTCTCCCATAGACACCTAAAGATACTCTTTCCGTCAATGCCTAATGGATGTCAAAACTGCCAGATATCACCGAGCCATGTGAAGTGGCCTTCTATCCAGCATAGCCAAGAGCTTGAAAGCTCAACATAGAAAAAGTGAGCTCTCTAGAGCTATACTTCATAGTATATCCCTCCTTGGAAAGCCAAGGAGTCCAACACTAATAGCACATCCAATAGCACATATGATGTTATTGACATTTTTGATGGTGAAAATGGTGACTCTAATGGTGCAAGAAAGCCTAGCATTGTAGATTGCTATCACCAATTAACCTATAAGTCATTATTGACAAAATTATGGCTGCCAAGATACTCACTCTAGCATCCTAGAAAACTTGCTTAGGTGCTACAAATGTTGTGATAATTGTTGTGCAAATATACATTGCAACATCTCATAGTTGTTAACATCATACATTATAGAAACATAACTCATATACAAAGTCACACCCAAACTCCAAAGTGCCACAATTGTACCTTTAATTGGTTGTTAGGTCCTTCTAACTCCAAATAGCTTTCTACTCCACGTATGTGATATGTCTTATGTTAGGCAAAGATCAAGGAGCAAGGCGCTATCAAGCCCTAATATTAGTCACTTGTTTGCAATCTATGGCACATAAGGATTGAACTAGCTAAGGTGTCAAGTACATTAAGGACATAATCAATGCCCTTGAGGAACCACTATGAGGGGAGAAGTGACACATGCCATATGCCATCCTCTCAAACAACTATCACACACCAACATAATAGTAGCTCCACTAGTAGAGCCACAGAATATACACCATAAGCCTACACATACAATTGCCAAGCTTGTGGTCCATTATGCCATCATTATTTGGGAGGTATCATGGCACACAATTGTGCATATGATCCTTCCAAACAACACCATCATGAGGACTCCAAAAGGCAAAATATCATGCACTCTCACAATAGTGCGGCCTACAGTCACATCCAAAGTTGTTAATGTAGTTTACTAAAGAGATATATATATAATCACCCAAATGAAATTGATGGATCAAGGATCTATAACCTGATCCTTGGATAGTGGTGTAGTATAAGTTATCTATATGTTGAGCAATTGCCAAGTTCTCAAAGGCCATTGGCATCACTCTCCAAAAGATCTCATTGAGAACATGCATTTGTCTATACATCTAAATCATTGTAGTCCAAAACTTTGTTTGTTATGATGTTGTACAAAAACATCATAACAAACAACTACCAATAAATCTAGATCTTGTCTACAAAGTAAGAAGTAGAGAAAGAAGGATACTATAGAAGCTTTTTGCTTGAATCAATAGCCCATGGCCAACCAAGACAATTGGAGATCCCAATCTCCCAAGTGGCCTTTTTGCAAACTAAACTTATGTAATCCTCTCTTTACTATTTGAACAACTCTTTTTGTTAAACTATTTGCCTCATGGTGATCTTAAGATGTAGTACAATGGTTAATCAAGGCCTTTCCACACAAGACCTAAAACTCTCCCAAGAACTTTGTACCTTGGCTACTGCACCGAAATGTCCAAGAATCCAATCCAAGAACAAGTAGGTTGTTCCTTCACTAGACTTGTCAAGAAGTGCCACCAACTTAATCTACTTTGGGAGGGTGCTCCACCATAACCAAAATATACCAATGATATCTATAGTCAATGGTAAAGGTCTAGCAAAGTCCAAAATCCAATGGTAATTTAACCACTACCTATCATGGGATCCATATGATAGGTAGTGGGTGTAATTATGACATAAGAGCATTGAATGATGCTCTAATTTGGTCACAAACCACACATCTATCAACAAAATACTATACATTAGCATGCATGTTGTACCACCAAGAATTACTCTAAAGTATGCTATATGTCTACTTTAGTCCAAAATGTCCTAGATCTTCATGAGTATGTTGTACCAATTGCAGTTCTTGAGGTGGAAAGTGCACTACTTGCACTCTACCATCCTCCCATACCCAAAGAAGATGTATTCTTCCAATCTAAAAAAATTGACTTGTTAAAGAACATGGTTTCTCTCCTTGGCATTAATTGTACTACTCACAATACTAGTACAAAGATAGTCCAGCCTCAAGATCATGAATATCTCATTGATACATAAAAATATCTCCACTCTTTGGATCAAAGACCTTAGTAACTCCTCTTGTTTGTATTGAGAGAGTTACCACTAGAGCCCCAATCAATATACTCAAAAAAGTAAATGCTATATCTCACCATACCTACGTGCTCTTGTTTGATCATGTTGGTTGGTACATGGCTTTCTATTCAACCCATTTGTATCACAATTCACCATTCTAGGTTTGTGAACAATAATGAAATCATATTCCCATAAAATTAGAGCGCATTGTGCAAGCTTCCTTAAAATCTTGTTGGAATTCATCAACCACTTTAATGGTTGATGATTAGTGATGAGAGTGAAGGGGTTCCCAAACAAGTAACATTGCAAATGTGCTATTGGACACACTGTTGTCAAGCACTCCATTGAATTGTTGGAGCAACTAGCATAGGCCACCATAAACTCTTTCTAGTCATCATGTTCTCGGTGAGCATTGCTCCAAGCTCCAACATACTCCAATCAATATGAACCTAGAACACATTTCTTCTTATCAATTCCATAAGGATATAGAAGGATGTCAACTTCTCTTTGAGCTCTACAAAAGCTCTCTCTTGCTCATCTCCCCAACACAACTCTATTAAAATTGGTTAGTTATGTTAAGACCTTGGCAATTGCATTAAATCCTCTCACATGGAAATAAAATTTTTCTAATCTAAGGAATGCTCACACACTACTTGCATTTATAGGTCAAGAAATACATGCAATAGCCTCCACCTTGGTCTACTAAACATAAAGTCTGCTAAGATAGATAGTGTGACCCAATACTCAACCTACTCTTGGAAGAATCTATGCTTCACAAAATTTGAATCTAATTTCCATCTCTCAAACACCTCTAACAAAGGTCTCTCATGCTTTTCCACAATAGCATTATAAACCAAAATGTTCTCAATACAACACTAAGAAAAATCCAATATTGTTAAGATCTTATCCATGTTTCTCTAGAACTCAACAAGAGCATTATTTAACCCAAATAGTAAGAACTCCCATTGATAAAATATATCCTCATTGAGAAGATCAAAGCCTAGAATATTTGTTTTGGACTTATTTCCCCCCTTGGTTAGCAATTGATGATATCCTACTTGAAGATCCAAAGTACTTAAGACCTTTGCATGCCTAGTCACATCAAAGATCTCCTTTGGTGTGGGCATAACATGCCAATAAGCCCTATTCTATTTTTTGATGGGACAATAATCTCTATACATATGCTAACAAAGAACAAGGGGAGAAATAAGAGAATGGAAGATCAAAAGGGGAGATCACATTAAAACTTTCAATTGCAAGAAACTCCAAATCCTAGCATGAGCTTTGGCCTTATTATATATATACCACTTAGGTACAATGTTCTCAAAGCTTCCAAGAAAGGTTCCTTCCAAAGCCAATTTTTTTGAAGTGCAAGCTAAGCTAGCTATTTACTTGATGTGTAACTAAGCTAACTGCAAACTTGGCATACAATCTACTCAACCCTTGGAATTCTCCTAGAAGCTTCTAGGATATTCTACAATGAAGCTCTTGTGAATTCAATGTGAATTTTTCATCTAGGAAAACAAGCTTAATCATCCCACAATAGGAATAGGAAGAAACATACATAGAGCTTTTTATCTGGTTTAGCCAAGAATTTGCCTATGTCCACAATTGCATTAATTTCAATATTAGGCACCAATTAAACACATTTAAAATAATTTTACTCACATAGTAAAATGAGCTCTCATGACTGAAAATTTCTTTCAAGGAATTGCTTAACATCCCATAGCTAGCTGCTCCTTGACAAGACTCCAATTGGAGGCATTGCCTTCAAATCCCTACTATAGAGTATAGCCCCCTAGGCCACAACCGCAAAGCCTATGAGAGAGCCATGAACTTAAAACTCCAATCAGACTCCACAATCAACAATCTTCCATTTGGAGTCTAACATCATCTATCTACCTTATGTTAGTCTCTTGTATATCTACTAAATTGTGGTACACTCTTTGATCAATCAACTTTGAAGGCCTACTGAAGCTATGCACTACTTAAGTTCTTCAACTGTGGCCACCTTGGTGAACATATTTATAGGGTTTTTAATTACTTTAGTCTTCACCAAGGTCAAAACTCCACCATTTATCAACTCAAAAATGAAATGATATCTTAGTTGAATATGCTTTATAGTAGCATGAAATATTGGATTCTTTGCAAGGCTAATGGGACTCTAACTATCATTCTGAAGTACATTGTCAACTTATTCTTTGTTTACGTTTTCCATGAAGTTCCTCAACCAAATCATCTCCTTACTAGCCTCTGAGATGGCTATGTAATCAACTTCTATGGTGTAAAGCATAACACTCTTTTGTAGTTGAGACAATAATTAACAACTATACCACCTGGAGCAAATAAGTTCCCTATGATACTCTTTCTACCATCTAAGCCTCTTTCCAAGTCTGCATCCATGAAGCCTCAGAAATGGCATGTGTTTGCCTAAAAAAATTGGTATATATGAAGTGCCTTTCAAGTAACATAAAAGCAACTTTATTGCTTCTCAATGCTCTCTTCTTGGATTTGACATGAATTTGCTTACAACTTCCATAGCATGAGCAATCTCTGGCCTAGTGCATACCATTGCATACATCAATTGCCAACCACTAATGCATAAGGTACTCTACTCATGTACTCTTTGTGTACATATATCTTTGGTGATTGCTCCCTAGAAAACTTGAACTGAATTTCCAAGGGAGTGGTCTGGATTGTAGCATTATGTAGAAAAAACTTGTCCATCAACCTATGAATGTCCTTCTTGTGAAACAATTTCAAATACTCATAAATTTGTTTTTGCAAACCTTCATCCCAAGTATCTATAGTGTAGGACCTAAATCTTTCATCTCAAAATCATTAAACAATTGATACTTTAACTTGTGGTTTCATTCATGTTGGACCCAACAATCAACATATAATTAACATAAAGTAGAAAAATAATGTATGAATCAGCAAATGACTTGAAATAGTAGCAATGATCTATCTTGCATCTAGTGTAACCATATAAAACCATCAAATTTCAAGTACAATTGCCTAGGGGCATGTTTCAAACCATAAAGACTCTTCTTCAACTTGCAAGCCATGTCCTATCTATTATTCACCTAAAACCCCTTTGGTTGTGCCATATAGATGTCCTCCTCAAGGTCTCTATATAAAAATGATGTATTTGTATGATGATTAATTTATTTGTATTACATCTATTTGCTCTAGATGAGAATGTTTTGGAGTCACAAGATCCAAGACTAGTTTGATAGTAGTCATCTTAACTATAGAAGAGAACATCTCATTGTAGTCTATACTTTTTGTCTACTACAAAACTTTTGCTACTTGTCTTACCTTGTACAGCTTGCTTCTAGCATGTTCTTTGATCTTATATACCCATTTGTTTTGCAATGCCTTCTTTCCTTTTGGCAACTTAGTCAATGGAAAAGTCTCATTCATTTCCAAGGATGAAATCTCTTCATTGCAAACATCCACTACATAGCATTTGAGTAGCACTTAAGTTCACTATTTTTTGTCAAAAGCAAGTAATACATGAATGGAGAATATCTCTCTATTAGTCTTTGCACTTTGTTGGATCTGCTCAATTTAAGTACAAGCATGACTAGATCTACCATGATATTGCTATTTTTTACAAAACTCATGTTTCATGTGATATCACTCCTTGAAATATCTTCCAACACTACCTTTCTTGTTTTTTGATTGTAACTTTCAACTCTACTACAACTTTGTCTTTATACGTAGCACTCTCATGAAAAATGGCATCTCTACTTATGAGTACTTTTTTTTATCTTCATCTTAGAAATGGTAACCTATGTTATTAGACCCATAGCTAATGAAGAAACAATTTTGCAATTTAGGATCAAATTTATCCTTGTTCTTATCACTATCTTCAATCTTTATATATGAGACACAACCAAAAGTTCTCAAATGTGAAAGATTTACTTCCTTTCTTGACCATTGCTCCTCAAAAATCTTGAATCCCAATGGAACTAAGGGTCCTCAATTTATCAAGTATGATGTTGTGCTAATTGTATATGCCTAAAATATCTTTAGCAACCAACTTTGCATGTAGTCTCATACTTTAGGTCCTCTCATTAAGATTTTTTTTAAGTACTCAACTACACCATTTTTTTGGTTGTCTTAGTGACTTTTTTGTCCTCCAAATTTCATTCTATGTACAATAATATTTGAACTCATTGCTACTATGCTCTCCACCATTATCAAATTTCAAAGATTTGATTTTTCTGACCATTTTGGTTTTCAATCTTAGATTTCCACCTCTTGAAAGTAATAAATACATCTGATTTTTTTTAAAGAAACCTATACCTTCTTTTTGTGCATCATATGTGAAGGTGATATAATAGCAAGATCTTCCAAGTGACCTAATTGCTGTAGGATCATACACATTTGTATATACTAACTCCAATTTTAGCCTTGGTGCCTTGGTAGCCTTTGTGAAGGTGACACTCTTTTGCTTTCCCAACACATATGGTTTGCAAAAGCCAAGTTCAATTGTTCTCAACTCTAAAATCTTACCATTGGCAACTAATTGCTTCATACCTTTTCTCACTCATGTGCTTAAGCCTTTGGTGCCACATAATCAAAGGATTGACTCCATTCTCAACTATCATTAGATGATCTGATTTTTCTATAACATACAAGATTCCAACCTTTGCCCTTGTGCCAAATCTATATTACTCTATAGACCTTCCATTGTCCACTTTTGAAAGATGTGTGATATTCTTCCACGTCTAGTTGACCTTTAGAAATCAGAGTTCTTTAATTCCAAGTATATATTCCATTTGTCAACATCCATACATTTCCTTGCAAGGTTTTAAGTTTATGTCTTCCTCAATAAAAAAGGGTTTATTGTTAACAAGATAACCTTTCCAATGTTTATATGAACAAAATTGTGCATCAATTCCTTGCATAGAGTAGAGTGAAATGATGCAATGGAATCCATAACCCAAGATTCTATTTGACACTCTATACAACAAACAAGTGCATCATCATGTTTTGTTTCTTCATTCACCAAATTATCTTCCTTCTTATCCTTTGGATTTTTACATTGATTTTTGAACTGACCAACCTTGTTGCAATTCTAGCACACTATTTCCTTGAATAATTCCTTGCAACCAATTGACTCACCTCTCTTCCTTGACCTAGATCTGCCACTCTCCTGATTTTGACATCACTAAAAGTTTCTATCCTTGCTTTAAGTATATAAGATAGCATCTCACAATTTTACAAAATGGCATCTATGAATGTCCTCATTGAGAATTAAGTCTTGAATGTTGTCAAAATTTTTATCACTTAATCTAAATGAACTACTCATTGTGGTTATTTTTGCTCTCCAACTATCAAGCAAAAATGATAACAATAACAAAGCTTGAACCTCCTCATCAATATTAATTCTCCCAAAGTCCAATCTTGATATGATGTAATGGAATTCATTCACATGATCCTAGACCAATACACATTCTCTTCTCCTTGTAATGACTAATTGGCAAATCAGATATACCTTGTTTGAAGCAAAAGGTATTTTGTACATATTTGATAATACCATGTTCAAGCCATGAGTAGTCTTCTTGTGGATAATGTTGTATGTAACATTTCATGCCAATGTCAATCAGACCAAAACTAAAGCCTATTGATTCAATAGCCTCCACTTAGCGTCTTCCATCTCTTTTGGCATTTCTTCCTCAAGTGGTATGTGCAACTTCTTTTGATACAAATAATCCTCAATCTCCATCTTTCCAAAATCCAAAATCTTTGTCATCAAATTTGTTGATTTTGACTTTCACTTCTTCTACCATTGCTTCCACTCTTCCCCTAACTATGCTATGATACCAATTGTTGGGAATTCAAATCTACCATCTAGAAAACAAGCTCAATCATCCCACAATAGGAAGAAACATACGTTGAGATTTTTATGTGGTTTAGTCAAGAATATGCATTCATTGACAATTACACTAAATCCAGATTAGGGTACCAATAGAATAGATTTACAAAAAAGATGTGCTCACATAGTAGAACAAGCTCTCATGATTGAAAATTTCCTTTAAGAGCATTGCCTCACACCCCATAAGGAGCAGCTTCCACTTGATAATACCTCAATAGGAGCATTGCTTCTAGGGCCCCATCCTAAATCACATCTACAAAGCCTATCCAAGGGTCATGAACTAAAAACTCTAGTTAGACTCCACACTCAACAAAAGCTTACTAGATGCTTCTAGAACATTCTTAAGTTATGCTAGTTCTACCTTGTTTTTGTTATATGTAATTGATTCTATTAACTACTTATCTTCTACTAACTCTTTTGCTAACTCTATATCATTACATATTCCCCCACTACTAGTTAGTGAAGTCCTCATTGCCATGGACTCTTGAACTCTCATACAACCGCTTGTGTTTTGGAGATGAGAACAAGGCTCCCAAGTGCCATCATGAAGAGGGTACCTTTTCCAAAGGATCTTATATTCAATGTGTCATTGGCACTCATGTTGGATATTTTGACATGCAAGTATAAAATCAACTTCATATTCTTCATGATAATTAATAGAGATTGGGGGAAGAGGAAGTTGGATATGAGTAAAGAAAGAAGATGGGCTAGAAATAAAGGCTTTTAACTTTGAGATATAGAATATATAGTGGATGTTTATATGATTAGGAAGGGCAATTTTATAGGCAACAGGAGAAATAATATGAATAATCATAAAGGGTCCTCTATCCAGTTAAGAGCAAGTTTGCAAACTTGGGTGTCAATTGTGAGAGGAAAATTACTAGAGGAGAGCACAACCTTATCCCCTATTTGAAAGGTTAGATCACAATGATATTGATCAATATATTGTTTTTGTCTATTTTGAGCAACAAGGAGATGGGACTTGGCTTGGTATAAGGACATAGATAACATAGAGAAGAAAGTGGAAGTATGACAAACATGAGATGTCAATTATAATAATATGGGATTAGTAGATGAGTTAGTAGAAGCTAATGAGTTATTAGCCTAAGCTAAATATAGAAAAAAGGAGATATAACTAACCTAAGAATATTCTAGAAGCATCTAGGAAGCTTGTGGGTAGAATGTTCTAGGAACACCCAAAAAGCTTCTTGGTGAGAAGCTTCTTAAAACTTTCCAAGGGTAGAGTAACTTGTAAACCAAGTATATGGCTAGCTTAGCTTGCTCTCCAAGTAAGGTGATTGCTAGAAAGAACCTTCATTGGAAGCTTCTTGGGAGTATTTTACCCAAGTTGCCTATAAAAATCAAATTTGAGCTCAAGCTAAGCATTTGGAGTTTCCTTCACTTAAGCATTTCTAATGTGATCTCCATTTTTATCTTCCATTCACTTATTTCTCTCCTTAGTCTTTTACATTGGTATCAAATTAAGAATGGAATAGATGGAATTTATAGACTACCAAATTCATTCTCCCTAAACCTTGGGATTTTGTGTCCATGTACTATGAACACATCATTTCATCCAATTCATCATTTCATGCTTTGGTCAAAATTTTCTGAACATAACCAACTTGTTTAAGGAACCCTTGATCCTTCTAGTGGTAACCTATGGAGGGTGGTGGACATATTGCATCTATGTGTTGATTTAGGTAGTTACAAGAGTGTAGTTTAATAAAGTAGTAATCATGATGGCAATGCTCAAAGTGATCATTTGCTATGCAACAATAGATTGAGCACCTTAGTCAATTATTGGATGAGCAAGATCATGATGGGAAATAGAAATAGCAACAAAAAATAAAGAGGATGAAGTTCCAAGAAGTGGAAGGGTGAGTGTGGTTTCCTAAACCTAATCCATTTAAAGAAAAGAATTTATTGGGTTCAATCAAGAAATTTTGTATTTGATTGTGAGTAGTACTTTGAAGCCACAAATCTTTCTTATGATTGAAAATAAATCCTCTTAGCTTCAAGTCAACTAGAGGAAGCACTTAAACTATGATGGTGACTTTGGGTGAAATAGACTCAACAACAATTTGTTGCACCAATTTTGACATGGGAAGACTTCAAGAGTGCAATCTTTAGGAGATTCCAAGTCATGAATCATGCACAAGCTACAAGAGATTGACTAGAACAATTGAGATAAGTTGGATTTTTGTGTAGTTATATCTCTCAATTCCAAAACACTATGATGTTGATTGAACATACATGAAGGCACAACCTTAGATTAGTTTGTGAGAGGCTTGAAATTATGTACCAAATTAAAAGTAACTATATATTAACCCAAGAATCTAGAAGAAGCCATGCAAATAGTTGAGCTTTGACTCCTTGGCTACCACCTTGGTCTAGACCTAAACCTCTACAAAACTTACAAATGCACTAGTCTTGTGTGAGATGGAAATTGATGTCATCTAATGGACACCACTTGGCACAATAGATCAAGAATAGTTGCAACAAAATGATGGTTGTTTCTTTTGTTACTAGATTGGACATTGCATTGTTGAATGTCCAAGTAGAATGTGCAACCTTGTTCTCTTGATCAACATATTCCAAGAACTCCATTTGGATAATAGGTCCCATTATCTAAATGGAGTTCTTGGAACATGATAATTAAGGGAACAAAGAGTTCCAATGAGAGATATAGAGCCACTTATCAATAAATTTATTTGTTCCAATGGGATTGAAGGCTTGACCTATACAAGTTTGATTCACTTGCAAGGTATGATATTCAATATGGTTGTAAGATTTTGGTACGTTGTGGGAGTTATAAGAATTGCATGTCCATGTAAATAGCAAAGGAACTAGATATTTCTATCAAGCTGGTGTTAGATAGTAAATTAATGATAGTATGGTAGGAAGGGTCCTACATTATATAACTCCCATCTTGTTGCATTCAAGATTAGAAAGGAGTATTTAGAGAAATGAGATTTGTAGTAGCTCCCTTACACTACAATATCATTCTAGATCTTTCTTTGCTTGAACATTATAAAGTTCAATTTGATGAGGTTTGACAACAAATTCAAGTATAACAAGACCAAGGTAAAAATTTACTAATTAGGTTAGCTAGCACCTCTATGGAAGACAATTAAGGTAATCAATCCCAAGATGGGAAGTTTGTCACTGTAGTGGATGTAAAGAAAGCTTTGGGAGAAGATATTCTTGTTTTTGTTATTTAGATCAAGCTAATTATACAAGGAAAATCTGATGAGGATCAGAAGCCTCAACAAGCAATGGTTGATCAAATAGTTCAAGAGTTTGTAGATGTGTTTTTTTTATGATCTTCCAAAGAGTTTACCCTTTGATTGAAGTATGCTTTTCAAGATTAAGCTATTACCAAGTAGTATTCTAGTGAGTAGATCAATCTATCTACTCTCACCAAAGGAGTTAGAAGAGATTCAAATAACATTGACTAAGTTGTTGGAGAAATCTTTTATACAACATAGTACATCCTCTTGGGGAGCACTATTATTATTTGTCCCAAAAAAGGATACAAGATTTTGATTCTAAATTGATTATTGTGGTCTCAATAAACAAATTATGAAAAATACATATTCCTTGTCTCAAATTGATGGCTTGTTAGATCAATTGAGTGGAGCTCAATACTTCTCATAGTTAGATTTTTGAAGTGGCTATCGGTAGAGTCCAATAGATGGAGAAGATGTGTGGAAGACTCCCTTTCATACAAGGTATGAGCATCTTGAATGGAAGGTTTTACCTTTTGGGCTCACTAATGCTCTAGTAGTCTTCATGGATCAAATGCATCAAGTGTTAGATTGGCTATTTAGTTGATATATGGTAGTGTTCTTGGGTGGTATTTTGATTTACAATAAGATAGAGACAAAATACAAGAACCACGTCCAAGAAGTTTTGACATTTCTACAACAATGGAAATCCTACTTTTGAATTCTAAGTGCACATTTTGGCAAAAGGAAGCTACCTTCTTTGACCATAAGGTAATTTTTTATAGATTGTTCATCCGTTATTTTACTCATGTGATTGTATCATTAATTGATCTCTTGGAAAGACAACAAGCTTTGAATGGAATACCAAGTAAGAAAATGCATTCAAGAAGCTTAAGGATATGATTTCCCACAACCCATCTTCTAACCATACAATCCTCAACTACCTTGTGTGATTGGTTTTGATACTCTAACTTTTTCATTGGAATTGTGTTGTAAAAGGTATTCTTAGATGAATTTCATCCCATAGCCGTTGTATTTTAATGAATAAATGTAGCAAAAAGGAATTATTCTACCTAAGATCAAGAATAATTGGCAATGATTTATGCAACACAAATGTCATGACATTATCTACTGGGGAAACAAGTGATAGTGCAAGCCAATCAAAACCCTTGTTGAAGACCTTACATTTGGAGCACATAGAGAGTTAGCATCATTGATGGGAGGAGCAACTACAAGTTTCTGACATCAAGCTTGAATACAATCCAAGAAATTTCTATGTCATTCCTAATGCCTTGTCATGATAGCCTAATTTGAAAACTCTTCTTGAATCCCTCACAATAGCACCAATTACCATAATGTTGATTGACTCAAATGTCCACATTGAGTTCAAGACTTCTTACAATATGATCCATTCTTTTAGATGGTACAAAGTTATCTTGCAACACATGACAAGGATTACAACACTTTCTCCTTTAAGGAAGACCTTTTATTTTATAAGAACCATACTTATGTTCCAACAAGGAGTGATGTATACCTTATGCAAGTTCAAGAGAGCTATGATTTACCACTTGTTGGTCACATGGGAGTGGAAAAGACATTGAGTACCCTACAAAATCAATGGTGGTAGCCCAACATGCCATGAGAAGTTCAATAGTTTTTCCAATCTTATGAGAGTTGCCAACTTAACAAAGCCAATAACCAAGTGGACTTTTTCAACCACTAAAAATTCCATCTACCCATTGGGAACATGTGAGCTTAGACCTCATCCACATCCTTGTCAAAGATAGACCAAGACCATACAACCATTGTAATGTTTGTTGATAAGCTCAACAAGTAGATTCATTTGGTGCCTACCATAGATACAATCAATGCTCCAACATTGGCCAAGACTTACTTCAACATCATCTTCAAGCACCATGAGATGCCAAGGATTCTCATCTTTGATTGCGATCTTTGCTTTATTGGTAAATTTTGGCAAGTGCTTTTCAAACTCCTTAGCACTAAGCTAGAGTTGTGTATTGCCTATCAAACTGATGGACAAATAGAATGAGAAAATTGCACTATAGAGCATATGCTATGTATATTTTTTTTAATTCATTACATTGATTGGGATACATAAAATAATTCCAAGGATGAAAGTACTAACTTTTCTCCCTTTTTTCTTAATTATGGGCAATATCTACTGAATTCTCTTCTTACTTCTCCTCCATCTCAGGTCCCCATACTTCTACTTTCTTGTCCAAGCTATCTACATCCTTACACCAAGCCAAGTCTCAACTTATTGTTGCTCAAATTTGGCAAAAGCAATATGCCAATCAGTATCATTGTGATCTACCTTTCAAATAGGCAACAAGGTCATGTTTTCTTCTTATAATCTTCCTCTCCTACTTGATGCTCAAGTTTGTAAACTTGCTCCTACTTGGATGGGTTCATTTGATATTTTCTCCTATTACCTATAAACTTGCACTTCTTAGTCACATGCGGATCCATCTTGTCTTCCATGTTTCAAAGTTAAAACCCTTTATTCCTCACCCATCTTCCTTTCCAACTTGTATCCAACTTCTTCTTCCTCCAATGCTTATTTATGATCATAAAGAATATGAAGTCAATCATATTCTTGCTCAATCAAACATCCAATGTGGCCACCAATGACACATTGAGTACAAGGTCCTTTTGGAAGGATATCCCTTTCATAATGCCATATAGGAACCTCTTTTGCATCTCCAAAATGCTCACATGGCCATCCATGACATTGAAGACTCACTAGCAATGAGGACATCACCAACTAGTGCTGGGAGAATATGTAATAATATGGAGTTAATCAAAGCTAACATGTCAGTAACCTAAGCTAAATATGGTAAAAAGGAGGTAAAAATAATCTAAACCTAGAATTTTCTAAAAGCATCTAGGAAGCTTGTGTGTAGAATATTCTAGAAGCACCCAAGAAACTTCTTGGTGAGAAGCTTCCAAGGGTAGAGTAACTTATATACCAAGTTGATGATTATTTTAGCTTGCAATCCAAGTAAGGCAACTTCTAGAAACAACCTTCCTTTGAAGCTTCTTAGGAGTCTTGTAGCCAAGTTGCTTATAAATACCAAAGCCAAGCTTGAGCTATGAATTTTAGTTTCACTCACTTGAACATTTCAAATTTGATTTCTATTTCTATCTTCCATTCTCTTATTTCTCTCATTGATCTCTTACAATAGTGGATCAAGAAGAGAATTTGGAACAAGTAGGTCTTGCCCATAAGTAAAGAAGAAAGGCTTTCCAATACTTGTATGCTTGGAATTAATGTAAGAAAATGTGGCAATCAAAAGACAAGTATCCCAATTGGTACAATGATGGATGATGAACATTGAACATTGACAAAGACATATCTTCAAAGATGCAAGTTGCTTGTTCTATTTGCCCATCAATTTGGAAGTGATGGGAAAATATACAAGGCAAGCTTGTCTTATTGATTGAGGATCACAATCAAAGATGAGAACACTTTACATTCCATGATGTTTGAAGACTATATCAAAGTAGATCTAGGCCAACTTTGGAGCATCTATTCTATCCATAATAGGTGCCAAGAGAATTTTCTTCCTAAGCTTATCAACAAATATGACAATTGTTGTATGACCTTGGTCCATCCTTGGCAAGGATGTGATGAGATCTAAGCTTATAATATTCCATCAAGTAGATGAAATTGGTAGTGGTTAGAGAAGTCCACTTGGTTTTTGGTTGTTGGCCTTGTTCTATTAGTAGCTCTCACAAGATTAGATAAACTCTTGAACCTTGCTTGCCATATTTGACCACCACCATTGTCATTGAAGTGTACTCAAGGTTTTGTCTACACCCAAGCAATCAAGGATTGGTAAATCATGCATGACTTGAAGTCACACAAGTTGAGGTCTCCCATAGTTGAAATATAGACTCTATTCTCTCATAATAAAAGGCCATCCTTGAATGAAAAGGTTTCATACTCCTTATCATGTGTTGTAATATAATTTTGCACAAAATGAAAGAAAAAATCTTGTTGCAAAGTGGTCTTGAACTATGTATATACCTTTGAGTCCATACACACCGTGGTGATTGCTATTATTTGGGAAGATTCAAGAAGAATTTTCAAATCAAGTTGTTGGTGATAAGGCATTATTAATGGCATGGAAATTTTTAGGTTTGTACTCAAGTTTGATATCAAAAAATTGTAGATGTTCCTTCCATCAATGATGTTGACTCTTTATGTGCTCCAAATGTAAAGTTTAAAACAAGGTGTTATGATCAGTTCATATTATCACTTGTTTCACCAAGAGATAATGTCACCATACCTTATACCATTGCAAGTTGTTCACAATCTCAAGTAGAATAATTCCCTTTTGTTGCATTTTGCTGCCAAGATACGAAGGCAATGGGATGCAATCTATGTTGAAATTTTGATTACAACATGGCTCAAATTGCAAATTTAGAAGCATCAAAATGAACCACACAAGATAGCTGAGGATCATATAGTTGCAAGATGGATTATGAAGATCCTTTAGTTTCTTGATGATTCTTCTTGCTTGATGGTTCATTTGAAACTTGATGCCTTCTCCAAAAGATCAGTCAATGATATAATCACATGAGTAAAATAGTGGATAAATTGTCAATAAAAACCTACCAATCTATAAAAGAGCTAAAATTTTATGGTACTCTTAGGAGTAGACCAATTGGCTTGATTTATAGCCTTGATTTAGTGGCCTTGATTTGATTCAATTGAAACCTTATGACCCATAAGGTCTCAAGAGAGGAATCAAGATAAAAGAGGAGAAAGTCAAGGCCATTGCCAATTGGGGTAACTTCCTTTTACCAAAAAGTTCACTTCAACTTCTTGCAAAAATTCTCACTAGCATAGTTATCTTAAAACTTCTTGTATGTTGTTCTTGTGTTCTACCACCATCTCACTATAAATTAAAATACCATCCAAGAACATTACTAGATATCAATCCAATACCTCCTCCAATACCCTATGCATTTGTTCCATGAAAATTTTCAAAGCATTAGTGAGCCCAAAAGGTAAAACTCTCCCTTCAAAATGCCTATCCCTTATGCAAGTTTATGTATTTTTTTGCACATCCCCTTATTAATAGGAATCTACCAATAGCAAATTCAAATATCCAACTTTGAGAAGTATTATACTCCGTTTAATTGATCCAAAAAGTCATCAGTTTGAGGCAAAAGATATTTATTCTTCATAATTGTTTATTAAGATCATGATAGTCAATACAAAATCAAAGCCCTTCATCTTTCTTTGGTACAAATAACAATAGTGCTCTTCAAAGAGATCTACTATGTTATATGAAATCCTTCTTTAGCAACTCGGCCAATGTTGTTTGAAGTCCCTGTAACTCCTCTAGTGAAAGCTAATTGATTGGTTTGCTTATTGGAGTAGTACCTAGCAATAGCTCAATCTTGAAAACCATACCTCAATCAAAGGGTAATCCCTTTGGAAGATCATTTGAAAACACATATGAAAAATCCTATACTATGTGATCAACCATTGGCTTCTAATCCTCATCCAAGTCTCCTTGCTCAATAGGTTTATTCCACATTGCAAAAAAAAAGATCTTCTTTTAAAGCTTGCTCTACTAAAAAAAGAGGTTTCCTTGCACAATAGGTTTACTCCACATTGCAGAAATTTTTTTTCTTCTAAAGCTTGCTATATTGACAAACTTCTCATCTTGGGATTGACTATTCTTAGATTTCTTATTGAGAGGTGTTAAACAACCTAATTAGTCATTTTTACCTTGGTGTTGTACTTGAATTTATCATTGGGCCCAATCAAATTGAACCTTGTGAAGTTTGACCCAAGGAAGACCTAGAATGATATCATAGTGTAAGGATTTGACTATGAATCTCATCTACTTAGATTACTCCTTCCCAATCTTGAATGCAATAGGTTGTGAGGTATAGGAACCATACCATCACCTCATCATCAATTTGTTGTCTAATATTGGTTTTATATGAATACCTAATTCCTTTGCAAATTACATAAACATACAATTCTAAAAATTTCCAAAATTCTACAACCATAGTCAGATATCATACATTGCAAGTGAATAAAATTTGCATGGGTAGAGCCTTCAATCCCATTGAAACTAATCAAGTTCTTAGTAAATAGTTTAATATCTCCTACTTTGGACTCTTTGTTTCCTTGATCATCATGCTACACAAACTTTATTTGGGTAATTGGTTGAGGTCATCAATTCTAGAGTGAACATTAAGCAATGCAATGTCTAATTTGATAATAATAGAAGCAACCACTATTTTGTTGCAACTACTTGTAGTCTACAACACCAAGTGGTTTCCATTGGATGGTATTAACCACCATTGATGTTGGTTTGTTCACTTGTACTTGGTGTATTTGCAAGTTTTATGAAGGTCTCAGTCAATACCAATTTGTGATAACCAAGGAGTCAAAGTACTTAGCTACTACTTGGCTTCTTTTAAATGTTTGGGTTCATGCATGGTTACTTCTAATTTGGTGTGCAATTTCAACTATAACTTTCTATCTCAAAAATCTAATTGGACTAACTTTATCACCATTTGGCATTTTGATATAATGGGAGCATCTATGCACTCCTATGCTACCATGATCACCAAGGATGGGATTAAATATCCTCTACTAGCCAAAGCTACATAAGTGTAGATATGAGTCTACCAAATCTCTAAGACAATAAGTAACATTGGACCAATTGGATAAAGGATTGATTTAGGACCAAGAGGTTTAAACCTTACTACAAGAGGTTTAAACCTTACTACACACGCTATTGATTTGTGGCTTGATTTTGACCAACTACCACTAAAACTTGACTTTAAGTTGACAACTCTCATGCAAAAAAGTTGACCTTCTAGGCCTTTGTAGCCTCTATAGCCCCACATGCCTTGTGAATCAAAGCTACTAAATGCCAGATGAGGCCTTTCTTCTTGCAATTTGAATCTCAATTAATTTGGCTGACGATCAAAGCTACTAAATGCCAAATGAGGCATTTCTTCTTGCCAATTTGAATCTCAAGTAATTTGGCTGACCTTTACTTAATCTGATAGACCTCTAAAATAGCTTAACTTATGCAAAATCTCTCCATAGTTTGGGAATTTAGAAGAGTATGTATACCCAAATCTAGCTAATGACTTTTGCCAACTTTGGTGAACCTCCAAAACCTTTTCCAAAACAAGCCAATCTCTCCAATTTGGTAAACAAGGATCTACACATCCTTAATTCAAGGATAGGTTCCCCAATTTGCATCTAGTCCAAATCTACAACTACCAATCTTCAATTTGACCTTTCTGCAATTAAAGCAACTCCTCAATCCATGAAATTGAACAACTATATACTTGGTTTTGGGAAATTTGACCACACTTCTACACTTGGTCCAAGGAATTGTCAAATCTCTTACAAAAAGTTGATAGCACTTTTGTACACAATGTAATATTTCACTAATAAGCAAACTTTCAAGAGAAACACAAGAGAGAAAAACACAAAGCTTTAACACTCCATACTTATGATGCCCCAAAGGAGCACCTTGTCTTTATTATATACCAAAAAAGATTCTCTCAAAGGAAGCTCCACTCTTGGATCATATACTTGGATAGATGACATGACAGCAAGCTCCACCCTTAGATTAGTTGCATGGATGGGTGAGATGTCGGTCGTTGTCCTATCTAGTTGGTCAAATAAGTTTGAAAGGAAGGATTTTTTTGGTAGGAAGCTCAAAATTGCATGGCTGAGGGAGGGAGGGAGAGAAAGTAAGCCTTAATCTCTAAAAAGGAAGAATAATTTGATTTTTGAAGCCTAATTCATCTATTTAGGCCCTTGAAATTGTCTATGAAGTTTTTAGGGTATTTTTGGCTCCTACCTAGAAGTACTCTTTTGGTGACACCTCTATCTGATCTACTTAATCCATTGTTTATAACATCCTTCTAGATGTCACCAAGCCTATTACCACCTCTAGATAATATGTTTAGCTATTGGTATTATAAGCCTCCTCCTTTTAAGATGCAACATAGTTGTTACAAAGCTATTGCTCAAAAGATTGCACTAACATTGATGCATGGGTCAAATTGATTGTCAGCTCTCATGTTGCCTCATATAATGGCTACTCTTTCTAATGGAGAAGATATTCCACATGCAAATGGTGGGTACCATAAACTTGTTTTGGAGAACACTTCATATTCCTTTGTGCCATCATTGAGTATTGGTGTAAAAGATCAAGACCAAGGAGAGAAATAAGAGAATAGAAACTCACATTGTACACTTGAATGTGTGAAAAATCCAAATGCCTTGCATGAGCTTTGGTTTTGGTATTTATAGGTAGCATACAAGGCCCTTGAGAAGCTTCTCAAGAAGTTTCCTTGAGCCACTTTCTTAGAGTGCAAGCCAAGTTAACCAAGAAGCTTCTCAAGAAACTTCCTTCTAGAAGCCGCCTACTTGACATGCAAGCTAAGCTAGTTGGAAGCTTCTAGAAGCTTCCTTCTAGAAGCTACATGCTTAGGATGCAAGTTAAGCTGGTTAGTAAGCCTCCCAAGAAGCTTCCTAGATGCTTTTGGAATATTTTGGGCTAATTTGGTTTATTCTCTACTTTTTTAGCCTTACTAACTATGTTGCTAAACTCCATATTGTTACATATTCACCCACTACTAGTTGGTGACGTCCTTGTTGCCATGGAAGCTTCAAACTCTTGGATGGCCATTTGTGTATTCTGGAGGTGAGAAAGAGGTTTCCATGTGGCATCATGAAGGAGATACCCTTTCCAAAGGACCTTGTACTTTGTATGTTATTGACGTCCTTGTTGAATGTGGCGATGTGCAAGGATACGATCAACTTTGTACTCCTCATGATCATTGATAGGGAAAGAAGGAGGAGGGGGTTGGACTCGAGAGTAAAAAGAAGAGGGGTTAGGAACAAAGGGTTTCAACTTGGAAACATGAAAGATAGGATGGATAGGCTTATAACAAGGCAAGGCAAGTCGATAAGCAACAAGAGAGACAATTTGGGTGACATCAAAAGGTCTTATCCAATTTGGGGTAAGTTTACAAACTTAGGTATCACGTGGGAGGGGGTAGATTACTAAAGGATAACATAACTTTATCACCAACTTCAAAGATGAGATCACAACAATGGTTGTCCACATATTGTTTTTGATGATTCTGAGCAACAAGGAGGTGAGATTTGGCTTGTTGGAGAGATTTGGAGATGGTGGTCAAGAAGGTTGAAGTATAAGGGACTTGAGAAAGAGGAGGAGCAAGAAGAGAATTTGGAAAAAGCAAATCTTGGCCAAAATTGAGAAAGAAAAGAGAAAAGCCAATGCTTGCTTGTTTGAAATTGTAATATGTAGATTCTACAACTACAAGTCATTCATCCCAATTGGTATGGTGGACATTGATGAAGGCACGCAACATATCTTCCAAGTTCTGATTTGCACATTCTGTTTGTCTATCAGTTTGAGTGTAAAAGACCAAGACCGGGGAGAGAAATAGGAGAATGGAAACTCACATTGGGACACTTGAATGTGGGAAAACTCCAAATGCCTAGCATGAGCTTTGGCTTTGGTATTTATAGGTAGCATACAAGGCCCTTGAGAAGCTTCTCAAGAAGCTTCCTCAAGCCGCTTTCTTAGAGTGCAAGCCAAGTTAACTAGGAAGCTTCTCAAGAAGCTTCCTTCTAGAAGCCACCTACTTGACGTGCAAACTAAGCTAGTTGGAAGCTTCTAGAAGCTACTTACTTGAGGTGCAAGCTAAGCTACCTGGGAAGCTTTTCAAGAAGGTTCTTAGATACTTCCGGAATATTCTAGGCTAATTTGTCTTATGTGCTATATCGTAAGCCCGACTAACTTTGTTGCTAAACTCCATATTGTTATATATTCCCCCGCCACTAGTTGGTGACGTTCTCGTCGCCAATGAAGCTTCAAATTCCTAGATGGCCATCTGCGCATTTTGGAGGTGAGAAAGAGATTCCCATGTGGCATCATGAACGAGATACCCTTTCCAAAGGACCTTGTACTCCGTATGTTGGCAACGGCCTTGTTGAATATGGCGATGCGCAAGGATACAATCAACTTTGTACTCCTCATGATCATTGATAGGGACAGGAGGAGGGGGAGGTTGGACTTGAGAGGAAAAGGAAGAGGTTTTAGGAACAAAGGGTTTCAACTTGAAAACATGAAAGAAAGGATAGATACGCATGTGAGAAGACAAGGCAAGTTGATAAGCAACATGAGAGACAATTTGGGTGATATCAAAGGGTCCTATCCAATTATGTGCAAGTTTACAAACTTGTGTATCCAGTGGGAGAGGGACGTTACTAGAGGATAGCATGACTTTATCACCGACTTCAAAAGTGAGATCACAACAATGGTGGTCCGCATATTGTTTTTGGCGATTCTGAGCAACAAGGAAGTGAGACTTGGCTTGTTGGAGAGATTAGGATATAGTGGTCAAGAATGTGGAAGTATGAGGAACCTAAGATAGAGGAGGAGCAAGAAGAGAATCTAGAACAAGTGGATCTTGGCCAAAATTAAGAAAGAAAGGAGAAAATCCAGTGCTTTCCTGTTTGGAATTGTTGTAGGCAAATTTTGCAACTCCAAAACATTCATCCCAATTGGTATGGTGGACATTGACAAAGACATGCGACATATCCTCCAATGTACAATTTGCACGTTCATTTTGGCCATCAATATGAGGATGATAGGCCGTGGAAAAAGCAAGCTTGGTGCTGAGTATTTGTAAGAGTGCTTGCCAAAACTTCCTAGTAAATCAAAGATCACTGTCAAAGATGAGTACACATGGCATCCCATGGTGCTTGAAGACATTGTCAAAGTAGATTTGCGCTAAGGTTGGAGCATCCATGGTATCACAGGTTGGTGCCAAATGGATTTGTTTACTAAGCTTATCCATAAACACCTCAATTGCGGTGTGTCCTTGTTTTGTCTTTGGCAAGGATGTGATGAGATCTAAACTCACATGCTCCCAACAAGCAGATGGACGGCGAGTGGTTGAAGAAGTCCACTCAGCTTTTGGTTGTTGGCCTTTTTACGTTGGTAGTTCTCACACGATTGAAAAATTCTTGAACATCTTGTGTCATGTTGGGCCACCACCATTGACATTGGAGGGTACCCAAGGTCTTGTCCACACCCATGTGACCAACGATGGATAAATCATGGGCTTTTTGGGGACTTACAAGTCAGAGATCACCTTTAGCTGGAACATAGATCTGGTCCTCATGGAATAAAAGGCACTCCTTGATGGGGAAGGTGTTGTACTCCTTATCACATGCAATAAGGTGACCATTTACCATTTGGAAGAAGTGATCTTGGTATAGAGCTCATTGAAACTCATTTTGGACCTTGGAGTCAACTAACACTATTGAAATTGCCGTTGTGATAAGAGGAAGTAAATCAGGTCGTCATGATAAAGCATTAGGGATGACATGGAACCAACCTAGTTTGTACTCAAGTTTGATGTCATACAGTTGGAGTTGTTCCTCCCATTGATGATGTCGACTCTTCATGTGTTTCAAGTGTAAGGTCTGCAACAATGGTTTGTGATCAGTTTGCATGATCACTTGTTTCCCCAAGAGGTAATGCCTCCATACCTTGGTGGTGTATACCATTGCAAGTTGTTCTTGATCTCAAGTAGAGTAGTTTTGTTCAGCCGTATTGAGTTGGCAAGACACAAAGGCAATGGGATGGAGTCCATTTGGGAACTGTTCTTGTTCTTGTTGTTCTTGATTTTCTCTTCTTCCATCTTGATCCCCTCTAATGAGATCTTATGACCCAAGAAGGTAACTTCCTTCTGCCAAACGGCACACTTTGACTTCTTGCAGTAAAATTTCCATTGTTGTAGTTGTCTTAAGACTTCTTGCACATGATTAACGTGTTTTGCCTCTATCTTATTATAAATTAAGATACCATCCAAGAACATCACCATGGACCAATCCAATAGTCTATCCAACACTTGATGCATCTGATCCATGAAGATTGTTGGAGCATTAGTGAGTCCAAAAGGTAGAACTCTCCACTCAAAATGCCCATACCTTGTATGAAAGGCAGTATTTTGCACATCCTCTCTATCAAACTTGGAAAAGTAGCGTGCAAAGATCCAACTTGGAAAAGTAGCGTGCTCCACTTAGTTGATCAAGCAAGTCATCGATCCAAGGCAAAGAATATGTATTCTTCACGGTATGCTTATTGAGCTTCAAGGTAATCAATACAAAAATGAAGTCCTCCATCCTTCTTTGGAGCAAATAGTACCGGTGCTTTCCAAGAAGAGATACTATGTTGTATGACGTACTTTTCCAACAACTCTGTAAGTGTTTGCAACTCCTCCAACTCCTTTGGTGAGAGCTGATAGATCAATCTACTCATTGGAGTACTCCCTAGCAATAACTCGATCTTGAAGGGCATACCTTGATGGGAGGGTAATCCCTTTGGCAGATCATCTAGAAACATGTCTACAAACTTCTGAACTACCCAATCAACCATTGCTTGATGAGGCTTTTGGCCCTCCTTTGATTGTTCTGGTGCAATTGGCTTGATCCACACCGCAAATACAGACTTATCTTCCTCCAAAGCTTGCTCTATGGCTACTTTACTAACCAACTTCCCTTCCAAGGACTCATCTCTCTTCCAAGTTTGCTCCATGGTTGCCTTCTTGGCAAACTTCCCATCTTGGGACTCCACTCCCTTCAAGGTTTGCTCTATGGCTACCTTCTTGATAAACTTCCCATCTTGGGACTGACTATTCGTAGGTGTCTTCCTTAGAGGTATTAGAAATTCCTACCTTGGTGTTGTACTTGAATTTGGTGTCGGGTACAATCAAATTGAACCTTATGACGTTCAAGCCAAGGTAGACCCATAATGATATCATAGTGTAGAGGTGCCACTACAAACCTCATACACTCCAAATACTCCTTCACAATCTTGAAGGTAATAGGATGCAAGGTGCGGAATGCAAAACCCTTTCTACCATCCGCCATCATCAAACTAGTTCCAATCATTGGCTTGATAGGAACACACACTTCCTTTGCTACTTGCATAGACATGCAATTCTCTGAACTTCTAAAATCAACCAAAATCCTACAACCCTGATTAGATATTGTACCTTGCAAGTGAAGCAAACTTGCATAGGTCAAGCCTTCATTCCCATTGGAACTAATCAAGCTCCCAATAGGTAGCTCAAAATCTCCTATTGGGATTCTTTGTTTCCCTAATCATTTGGTTCCACAAACTCCATATGGGCAACTTGTTGAGGTTGCCCATTCCTAAGTGGACATTCAGCAATATGATGTCCAACTTGGCGACAATAAAAACAACCTCCATTTTGTCACAATCTTTCTCTATCTACTGCACCAAGTGGCTTCTATTGGATAGCATCAATCTCCATTGGTGTTGGTCCTTCCACCCGTGCATATTGTACTGGTAAGCTTGGTGTAAGTCAAGGTCAAGACCAAGTTGTTGCAACCAAGGAATCAAAGCGCTCAGCTAAATGCATGGCTTCTTCTATGTTTTGTGGTTCTTGCATGGTCACCTCCAATTTGGTTTGTGACAATCCCCACACAAATTGATCTAGAACTCCTCCTTCTTGTATATCTAGAATTTGCATGATGATGTTTTGAAATTGTGTGATGTAGCCTCTTACGGAGCCAATCTGCTTCAACTCCACCAATTTATCTTGTGTGGCATTTGTAGTTTGAAATTGACCAAGTATTGCATCATGTAATTCTATCCATGTTAAGATTGGTGCAACAATCTGTCGTTCAGCTCACTCCACTTGAAATCACCACCAAGGTTTTGCCACACCATCCAATTGGCTAGAAGCCAAGAGAATTTGTTTCTGTTCATCTTGAAGATTGGTGGCTTCAAAGTAACATTTGCAATTAAACACAAAATTCTCCACTATGCCCAAAAGATTCTTTCCTTCAAACACCTTGGGTTTTGGAAATCAAATACAATCTTCTCCATCTTGGATTGGCGTTCTCTTTATATTTTCTCGTTGTTGTTGGTATTTTTCATCCAACAATCAAGTAAGGTGCTTGATTTGTTGTTGCATTGCAAGGATAATGTCTGGTATTGCCGCCATAGCTACTAATCTATCATAATACTCCTAATTTATCTAATTGATTAACACATAGATACAACACGTCCACCTTTCTCCATAAGTGACAACCGGAAGTATCAAGGGTTCCTTACACATGGTGATCATATGTAGAAAATCCTACCCAAAGCGTGAGATGATGAATTGTGTGAAGTGGTGCTTGGGTAATATCTAGACATGAAAATCCCAATGGTTTGGTAGAAGTGGATTTGGTGGTCCATAAATTCCATTCATCTCATTCTTGTTATGATACCAATGTAAAAGACCGAGATCGAGGAGAGAAATAGGAGAATGGTAACTCACATTGGGACACTTGAATGTGTGAAAACTCCAAATACCTAGCATGAGCTTTGGTTTTGGTATTTATAGGTAGCATACAAGGCCCTTGAGAAGCTTCTCAGGAAGCTTCCTCAAGCCGCTTTCTTAGAGTGCAAGCCAAGTTAACTAGGAAGTTTCTCAAGAAGCTTCCTTCTAGAAGCCACCTACTTGGCGTGCAAGCTAAGCTAGTTGGAAGCTTCTAGAAGCTTCCTTCTAGAAGCTACTTACTTGAAGTGAAAGCTAAACTAAGCTAGCCAAGAAGCTTCCCAAGAAGCTTCCCAAGAAGCTTCCTAGATACTTTCAGAATATTCTAGGCTAATTTGTCTTATGTGCTATTTCGTAAGCCTGACTAACTTCATCACTAAAATCCATATTGTTACATTGAGGATGATAGGCCGTGGACAAAGCAAGCTTGGTGTTGAGTGTCTAGAGAGTGCTTGCCAAAACTTCCTAGTGAATCAAGCATAACAGTCGGAGATGAGTACACATGGCATCTCATGATGCTTGAAAACATTGTTGAAGTAGATTTGCACTAAGGTTGGAGCATTCATAATATCAAAGGTTGGTGCCAAGTGGATTTGCTTACTAAGCTTATCCACAAACACCACAATTGCTATGTGTCCTTGCTTTGTCTTGGGCAAGGATGTGATGAGATCCAAGCTCATATGTTCCCATCAAGCAAATGGAATAGGAAGTGGTTGAAGGAGTCCACTCGGCTTTTGGTTGTTGGCCTTGTTACATTGGCAGCTCTCACATGATTGGACAAACTCTTAAACATCTTGTGTCATGTTGGGCCACCACCATTGGCATTGGAGGGTACTCAAGGTCTTGTCCATATCCATGTGAGCAACTATCCGTAAATCATGGGCTTCTTGAAGGCGCACAAGTCAGAGATCACCTTTGGCTAGAACATAGATCTGGTCCTCATGAAATAGAAGGCCTTCCTGGAAGGAGAAGGTGTTGTACTCCTTGTTGCATGCTATAAGACAACCATGTACCATTTGGAAGAAGGGATCTTGTTGTAGAGTCGATCAAAACTTGTTTTGGACCTTGGAGTCAATTGACACAGTCATAATTGTTGTCGTGATGAGAAGAAGCGACTTCAAATCAAGTCATTGTGATAGAGCATCAGGGATGACATGTAACCAACCTAGTTTGTACTCAAGTTTGATATCAAACAATTGGAGTTTCTCCTTCCATTGATGATGTCAACTCTTCATGTGTTCAAAGTGTAAGGTTTGCAACAATGGTTTGTGATCGGTTTGCATGATCACTTGTTTCCTTAAGAGATAATGCCTCCATACCTTGGTGGCATATACCATTGCAAGTTGTTCCCAATCTTGAGTAGAGTAATTTTTTTCAATTGTATTTAGTCAGCGAGACACAAAGGGAATGGGATGTAGTCCATTTGGGAATTCTTCTTGCAACATTGCTCCAATTGCAAAGTTAGAAGCATCAAAATCAACCACAAAAGGTAGTTGAGGATCATATGGCTGAAGGATGGGTCTTGAAGACACCATATGTTTCAACTTTTGGAATGTTTCTTCATGCTTGGTGGTCCAATAGAAGCTTGAGTTCTTCTCCAAGAGGTCAATCAATGGTGCAGCCACATGAGCATAATAATGGATGAACCGTCGGTAAAAACTGGCAAATCCATTAAATACTTGTACGATGCTTGTCTATAGCATCCTTCAAAGTAGGCCAATTGGTAATGGCCTTGATTTTATCCTCTTCCATCTTGATCCCTTCCAATGAGATCTTGTGACCCAAGAAGGTAACCTCCTTCTGCCAAAAGGCACACTTTGATTTCTTGCAATAAAATTTCCATTGTCGTAGTTGTCTTAAGACTTCTTGTACATGATTCATGTGTTCTACCTTTGTCTTGTTATAGATTAAGATGCCATCCAAGAACACCACCATGTATCAATCCAATAGTCCATCCAACACCCAATGCATCTGATCCATAAAGACTGCTAGAGCATTAGTGAGCCTAAAAGGTAGAACTCTCCATTCAAAATGCCCATACCTTTGTGCAAAAGGTAGTCTTTTTCACATCCTCCCTATCAATATGGATTTGCCAATAACCACTGCAAAAATCCAACTTGGAAAAGTATCATGCTCCACTCAATTGATCAAGCAAGTCATCAATCCAAGGCAAGGGATATGTATTCTTCACTGTTTGCTAATTGAGTCCATGGTAATCAATATAGAAATGAAGTCCTCCATCCTTCTTTGGAACAACTAGTATTGGTGCTTCCCAAGAAGAGGTACTATGTCATATGAAGTCCTTCTCCAACAACTTTGTAAGTGTTATTTGCAACTCCTCTAACTCCTTTGGTGAGAGCCGATAGATTGGTCTACTCATTGGAGTACTCCTTGGCAATAACTTGATCTTGAATGGCATACCACAATCAGAGGGTAATCCTTTTGACAAATCATCCAAAAACACGACTGCAAACTCTTGAACCATCTGATCAACCATTGCTTGATGAGGCTCTTGGCCCTCCACAAATTTTCCTTATGCAATCGGCTTGATCTACACTGCAAAGATAGACTTATCTTCCTCCAAAGCTTGCTCTATGGCTACTTCACTAACAAACTTCTCATCTAGGGACTCATCTCTCTTCAAAGCTTACTCCATGGTTGCCTTCTTGGCAAACTTCCCATCTTGGGACTCATCTCTATTCAAAGCTTGCTCTATGGCTACCTTCTCGACAAACATCACATCTTGGGACTGACTATTCTTAGATGTCTTACTCAAAGGTGCCAGACAACCTAATTGGAAATTCCTACCTTGGTGTTGTACTTGAATTTGTCATCGGGTCCAATCAAATTGAACCTTATGACGTTCAAGCCAAGTTAGACCTAGAATGATATCATAGTGTAGAAGTGCCACTACAAACCTCATACACTCCAAATACTCCTTCCCAATCTTGAAGGTAACAAGATGTAAGGTATGGAATGCAGAACCCTTTCTACCATCCGCTATCATCAATCTACTTCCAATTACTGGCTTGATAGGAATACCCAATTCCTTTGCTACTTGCATAGACATGCAATTCTTTGAACTTCCAGAATCAACCAAAATCTTACGACCCAGATTAGATATTATACCTTGCATGTGAAGCAAACTTGCATAGGTTGAGCCTTGTGCATCATGTTAGTGTGCCATTTATAGCTAGAAGTGATTAATTATTGCACTCTTGAATTCTACTCACATCACGATTGGTGCAACAATTTGTCATTCAACTCGCTCCACTCAAAATCTCCACTATAGCTTTGCTACTCCATCCAATTAGCTAGAAGCCAAGAGAATCTATTTTCACTCATCTTGTAGATTAGTAGCTTCAAAATAACATTCACAATCAAACACAAAATTCTCCACTACATCCAATAGATTCTTACCTTCAAATACCTTGGGTTTAGGGAATCAAATTCAATTTTCTCCTTCTCAAACTAGTACTCTCTCTATGTGCTCTTGTTGTGGAAGATCTCATTCATCCAACAATCAAGTAAGGTGCTCGATTTGTTGCTGCATAGCAAGGATAATATCATGCATTGCCACCATGGTTGCTACTCTATCATGCCACCCCTAATCTATCTAATTTATTAAGATCATATGCAAAAAATCTTGTCCAAAGTGTGAGGTGATGAATTGCGTGGAATAATGCTTGGGTAATACTTGGACACAAAAATCCCAATGGTTTGGTAGAAGTGGATTTGGTGGTCCAAAATTCCATCCATCCCATTCATGCTCTAATACCAATGTAAAAGATCAAGACCAAGGAGAGAAATAAGAGAATGGAAACTCACATTGGGACACTTGAATGTGTGAAAACTCCAAATGCCTTGCATGAGCTTTGGTTTTGGTATTTATATGTAGCATACAAGGCCCTTGAGAAGTTTCTCAAGAAGCTTCCTTGAGCCACTTTCTTAGAGTGTAAACCAAGTTAACCAAGAAGCTTCTCAAGAAGCTTCCTTCTCGAAGCTGCCTACTTGGCATGCAAACTAAGCTAGTTAGAAACTTCTAGAAGCTACTTGCTTGGGGTGCAAGTTAAGCTAGTCTGGAAGCTTCCCAAGAAGCTTCCTAGATGCTTTTAGAATATTTTGGGCTAATTTGGCTTATTCTTTATTTTGTTAGCCTTACTAACTATATTACTAAACTCCACATTTTTACAGTTGGACAAGGTCTAACTTCTTGTATGGAAGGAAAAGGAAGCAATTGGGGTGTATATCTATGTAATAAGGAAACATGGAACATTGAAATAGATCTTCATATATGGTGGTAGCTCAAGGTGATTGGCCATTATGTCAATTTGATGAAGGACAGGAAAAGGCCCATAAAACAAGGTCTAAGCTTACAAGGGCCAACTACTATGAGTTTGATTGTGAATCTTGATCCCCCAACATTGAACTCCATGTACCGCTGATGTGCATCTACATATTACTTTTGTCAATTTTGGGCAATTTGCAACTTGAGCTTGGCATTCTCCACACCCTATTGGAATTTTAAAACAAAACTATTGATAACATCAACCTTGGTAGCCACCAAGTGAATCTTCATCAAGCTCAAAGGTATGAAAAGATGCTCTTTATACATAAGGAAGAATGGTGTGACCTATATAAATGCATTCACTAAATTGTTGTAAGCAAGTTCCACTAGTGGAAATAAGGTGTCCTACCTCTCTTGCTCATCTAAGGCAAAGCCCTAGAGCATGTCCTCAATAGTTCAATTAGACCGCTCTATTTTTCCATCAATTTGTGGATGGTAAATTGTGGACATGGCCACTTTGGTTTTGAAGATGCAAAAAAGTGTCCTCCAAAACAAACTTGTGAATTGAGTGCTTCTATCGATGATGAGCACTCAAGATAGGCTACGGTGACAAAAAACTATAGCTAAGTACAATTAAGCATATTGTAGAGAAACCATGTCCTTGGTGGTACAACACACATGAATCATTTTGTTGAGCTAGTCAACAAAGACTATGATGGAGTCAAACCTTGAGGTGGTCTTGAGCAATTCACAAACTAGATCCATGCTTACTTGTTCTTAACTTTGTGTAAGAGTAGAGAGAGATTGAAAGAGTCTTATGGGAGCTTGATTAGAAGCTTTATTTTTTTAATAGAGTAGGCAAGTTTTTAATTTTGTTGATAGAGTAAGCAAGTTCTGTAATACCTATTTTTGCATGTGTGTAGTATTGTGATATTTAGTTTGGTATTACATGGTAGTACTTGAAAGATATTATTTATATAGAGATAAAGGATGGTTATACTTTAGTCATGATTAGCTAAAGTTAGTTATAGCTAAAATAGAGGAGATCTTTCTTTAGAGGAAGTAGAAAAGATGAGCACTACTATTTTGGATTCTAGTGTATTGACTTGGTATTATTCCTAGGTATTTGGCTTGGAGGAAAGACTTAAGAACTTTTGGACCCACAAGCTCTTCTGTTTTGAATTCTTTTATAGTCCAAGGATAGCCCATGTGAAGGAATCTTTGACTTAGTGGTTGGATCAAGATAAGACCACATGGTTAGGAGAATATTCCTATAAGTATAGATATTCCTTTAGCTTTTTGACTTTATTTGACATTTAGCCTAGTAACTTGAATTACTCCAATAATTAGTAACTTTGGTGCATAACTATTTCACAAGTATATAAACTAGGGGTGAGGAGGTACTCATCATCCTTTCATTTGCAACTATCCCTCTCTCATTGAGTTCTCTAGTGAGAAATGTCTTGAGTCTTGGAGTGTTAGCCTTGGAGGAGTATGATGGAGTTGGGGTTCCTTGCCTTCTTAGTCCATGGTGTGCTACCATAATAGCCATCAGAAGTTCATCTTGAGTGAGAGACAAGCCGGCTCACAATTCAAATGTACTACATCACATTATTGCTTATCTTGGGCCAATCATAATGGCATTTAACTACATCTAAGATGTTGTCCACTCAAACATGACCAACAAGTGACAAAATCATAACATTCTGCTAGGATGATGGTTCTTATGTTTGTGCTATCCAGAATCCATAACTTGCCATCATGAAAGGTGAGTTTTTAGGTATTGGGTTATGCCTTTGAGTGATTGAGCTCTTATAATCTATGGGTTAGTTCCCATAGTAGCAAGAATCCTTGGCCAAATTTTTGGGTTCATCTTGACCTCTACCACCAGATTGTTTGCCATAGGCATCTAGGTGAATGCATTTGCAAGTTTCTTCTTGCCTTCCACATATGTGATTATTATGTTGAATCATTGTCTCCACTCTAGCCACCAAGTTTGTTGACAAGATAGATCATTTTGTACCTTGAGGTAGACTAAAGGTTTGTGGTCTATCTCAACTACAAATGCCTTCTTGCCAGGATAGTGCTTCCAATGCTTGGTTGCAAGGACAATTGCAAACTCTTTTTGTTTGGTGGTTTGATAGTTGTATTTTGTTGATAACAACTTTTGAGAGAAATATGCAATTAGGTGTCATCCATCATTCCATTCTTGTTGTAGGATTGCTCCTATTGCAATGCTTGATGCATATATAGCCAACTTGATTAGATGTTTTGGGTCATACCATTTCAAGATTTATGCATGTAATAATGTACATTTGATCCTTAAATGACCAATTATTGGGTGATTCTATACATCCACTTCTCCTTGCCTAGTAGTATCATTAGAGGTTGTGAAACCTTGAGAATTCATTGACAAATTGATGATAGAACCTCATCAATCCTAATAAACTCTTAAGTTGAGTCTGATCTTCTAGAGCACCTCCTTTTTTAATGATCTCTATTTTATCTATTAACACTTGGATACCTTCTGTAATTACTCTATGCTCCAAGTAGTCTACTTCAAACTTGCAAAACTTGCACTTTGCGATTGATGCATATAATTGATTCTATCACAAAATTTAGAGGACTTCTCATAGATATTGCTTGTGCTCCATCATCATCCTATTGTAGACTAAGATGTCATCAAAGAAAATGATAATAGATTTATTTAAGTATAAAAAAATATGTCATTCATCAAACTCATGAAAGTCACTAGTGCATTGGTGAGGCCAAACGGCATCACCATGTACTCGAAAAGATCATACGTAGTTTGAACGGCAATATTGTGTATGTCTTCCTCCGCAATCATGATTTGGTTATAACTACTCCATAGATCAAGTTTGGTGAAGTGCATTGCTCCATTTGAGTTAATCAAATAGGTCATCCATGCAAGGTAATGAGTATTTTTTCTTCACCATTTTTTGATTTAGTCTTCAATAGTCAATACATATGCACATTGTCTTGTCCTTCTTCTTCACAAACAAGACAAGAGCCTCCTATGGTGATATGCTAGATCGGATAAACCTTTTCTATAACATATCATTGATTTGAGCTTTACATTCCTCTAACTCATGAGATGATAGTCAATACATGGCTTCCTTACAAGGAGGTGCCTTCACAAGAAGTATCTTAATTTTATGATCTACTCTCCTTTTTGGTGGTAATCTTGAGGGTAAATCATCTAGAGAGATATCTTGAAACTTATTGACCACATCTTTCAATTTCTCAAGAATTTATCGATTGAGTTGTGTACTTTGGATTTCTCTTATTAGACCCATGAAACATCTATCTATCTTATTGATAAATGTTGTCCCTGTGACAAAGAGAGGCAATTCTTGCCTTTGTGATCCTTCTTTAACCCCAAAGATCTTATATTTGCTAGTTCTCACTACTTTCTTTCTCCAATCTACCATGGGATTGTAGTGCTCCATCTACAACATACTTAAGATCACATTTTAATGAGCTAACCGTATCACTTGCCACTCAAATTGCTTCTTGATACTCTCTTTCATACAGTGTTACCTTTCTAGGTAATGATTCAATCCTCTCTATTTGACTATGAGGTAACTCTACTTCATCATTCTCATACTTCTCCACTTCCATTCCCAACCTTATTGCAACAAAGCAAGACAATAAATTTCTCTACTGTTCTAAGTTTTACCAATACTCTCACATGATTGCATTTTAGGACTCCACTTATGACAATCAATTATGTGTTTGTCTTCCTCCACTTTTGTGCACTTTTCCTCTTCCTACCACTAATTTTACTCTTCTTTGTTGAGCCAATAAATCCATGAGGTAAATTTATTAGTGATCTTCTTTTTTTGATGTCATTTTAGTATCTCCCTCTTCAATTCATCTTTCAAGGTTGTTCAAATGTCACTTGTATAGAAGCCAAGAGCCTATAGGAAGATGAGCATGAAAATTGATAGTTATATGCCCAACTCAATTGCAACTGTAACAACATCATTGTTCTACTCAAGCCCCTTCTCTTCATGGGACTCCATATCTCCTTTCTTTGACTTGTCCCTATTCTCCTTGGAGCAATCATGCTCCTTGGTCTCAAAACAAATTTTGCCCAATTTTGGAGGAATTGATCCTCCAAAGTGCGGTTTTTTTCCCAATAGAGTTGAGTCAAGACTACCCTTCACCTCCTCCAAGCGCCCTTGCTATTCTTTGAGTACAAGCAATGGCTTCAAAAACAATGCAAGTATTTTATACCATTATTATCTCTTGGTAAATTTGCTCTTTTAACCCCCATTTGCAGTTTTCAAGAGTCTCTGCTAGACTCATATCAATTATCACAACTTGTAGATCATGAAATGCCTCCATGTACTCTTATATGCTATTCTTATGCTTCAACTCCCATGGCTTGGTTTGGGCCATCTGCACAAAATTGTTGGATTGGAAATTCTTTAGTAGCCTATCTTGCATTGTTGTCCAAATGATCTCTCTTCCGTTTGCCAACATAGATTGGTCCCATGCATTGTACCATTTGAAGTCTTTATTGGTCAAGTATCCACATGCAAAAATGCCAATGGAATGGTTGGTGATCTCAATTGTGAATAACTGAAAGTATTGATTCATTCTTGAAATCTAGTTTTCTACTACTTCCATGGAACATTATCCCTTGTAAGGCTTGATGTTGCACATCCTCTTCATCCATAGTAAGAATGTGGCTTCATTGTTGATAGGAGCGATGCCATCGGCATGAGTGACTCTCTAGGTACTTTGGCCATTGGTACCAAGTTTTGATATGGTTTCCCTCCTTGCATTGCCTAATTGTTCTTGAAGGTATGATCTTGAATTGCAATGCATCCATGGTTATCTTATCTCCCAAAACTCATTCAACATCTCTTGCATTCATTGCATTAGATCTTGTAACTATAGCTCTATGATGCATACACATTACAAACACTTAAATTTTACTTCTTACTTCAATAGAGGGTTAATATGATCAATCTGGAGGGTGCATGGACTATTGGGACTATTGGGACCTCAAAGACTATGACTCATTGATAATATTCCTCACCAAAATTGTAAACTACAAAATCCTTAGACATTAATTTTGGTCTAATCATATAATGGATTTCTACTTGCATGTTGAAATGGAGAGGATTTGGTATATTTAAATCTATTACATCATAACATAATGTAGATTTTCAAATCCTAATCTCTATCATATATCACCGTAGGTAGAATCAATGGCTTTGATGAATTTGTCACTATGTCCATGAACTATGCTCCAAATGATACATGAGATATACTCTGACTTGTTCACACTAGATGTACATATTCTTGATGTGGAATGGATTCAAGAACAAAAAGTAAGGTGCATGAAATTGTCCTCCAAGCACCTCCATCCCATCCTCTCTCTAAAAAACACCACCCCTAGTCTATCAATTGCATTATGTTTTCTTTCCTCAAAATTACTTAATCTTAGTAGCTTGTGTTCTTCCAAGAGGGGTGATCCACTCTCTTGGATTAAAACACTTGCTCTTGATACCATTGTAATATCTTGAGGACAAGAGAACTCCCAAGAGAAACACAAGAGAGGAAAACACAGAGCTTCAATACTCAATACTTGGATGCCCTAAAGGAGCACCTTTTCTTTATTATATAGTAAAGAGGATCTCCTCAAAGGAAGCTCAATCCTTGGATAAGATACATGGACTTGTGACAAGTCAGAAAGCTCTACACTTAGATTAGTTGTCCTATCTGGTTAGTCAAACAAGTTTGACCAAAGAGAATCTTTAGATAAACTTGTAAGAAACTCATAATCACATGAGTGAGGTACCATTGGAAGGCTCTTGATGAGACAAACTATGTGGAGGAGAAGGAAAGCCTTCTCTTATTAAAGGGAGGTTTCTTTCTATTTTCAATGTCTATTTCATCTATTTAGGCCTCCAAAATTAGCTCTAAAGTTTTAATAGTGTTTTTGGCTCTTGCCCTATTAGTGGAAGTACTCTTTTGGTGACATCTCTATTTGATCTACTTAGTCCATCATATATAATATTTTTCAGATGTTACCAAGCTAATTTCCATCTCTAGATAATATATCTAGCTATTGGTATTACAACAATCACTAAAAATTTCAATGAATTGATGAAATCAAGCAACAATCAATCAAATTACTACCTATCATACCAAGCCTAAAGATACCACAAACATCCACAATTCATGGATCATATTTCCCCACTCACTTATTTTGTGTAATCAGATGTCGTAAATCAGATCTCAACACTCAATACTTTTTGCCAACATGCATTGATTACACCATCAAGCCACACCCATCCTAGCTTAGAGAATCCAAGTTGTGCTTGCCAGCCTTTGTCCACCATAGCTAAGAGCTCCAAGACTCCAAGACATAGAAGAAGTGAACTCTTTGGAGTTGCACTTTAAAAGTATGCCCCTCCTTGGGAAGCCAAGGAGTCTAGCCCGAATGGCATATCCAATGGGATGGTGTGAATTATGACTCTAACTATGTAATCAAAACCCTCCCTAACATAATAGATAGTCGCCACTAAGTAACCCATGAATAGCTATTGAATAAACTATGGCTACCAAGATACTCACTCCAATGTCATAGCAAACTTGCTTAGGCATTCCAAATATCATGACAACTACAATAATAGAAATTATTTTATTATTAAGATGAGATTTCCTGTAGAGAAGATACAAGCATAACCAAATACCAAATATCATAGGAGATAAACTCTATATTTACCGACTCAGACTTTCACATAAAGTTATCCTAAAGACTAGATCTAGATTACAAGATAACATAAACAACTAATTTCCATTATTACCAACTAAGACCCTAAACCCTAAACCCTAAACCCTAAACCAAATACCAAATATCATAGGAGATAAACTCTATATTTACCAACTCAGACTTTCACATAAAGTTATCCTAAAGACTAGATCTAGATTACAAGATAACATAAACAACTAATTTCCATTATTACCAGCTAAGACCTTCACATAAACGTGTCCAAAGACTCAATCTGCTAGAAACAAAGGAACACAAGGTCCATCCCATATAGATATTTAGTTCTACAATGACCTCCTACTTGGCCTAAACTTCAAAAGTGTAAGAAATGAGAATCATCTATCTTTTTTGATAAATGGTCAATCACGTATCCACTTATAACGTCCATATAGAAGGTATGAGTGTTATTTCTTATTTTGTTTTCCAAGTTCGAGGCCATGCAATAAATTTAATAGTGTCATATGAATTATGGAGATTATCTTTACAACCTTTTGTAATTTAAAAATTAAGATTTCTGTCAAAAAATTTATTTAGGGTTTTATGACATAAATAACTATATATATATATATATGGTAGGATACTTAGTTTTGAGATTATTTAGAACTGATGAGTACCCATGCAAACTTATTCTAATAAGGAACTTGGATTTCTTAGAATTCACTAATATCAAAAATTGAACAAAAAGATGAAATTAATATATAATATTATTTTTATAAAATTTACATTTTTTAAATCTTCATCTTATACAATGAATAAATAATCAAATCTCTATTTTGATATTCATATTTCAAGTTTAATAAAAAATCTTAATGATTTTATGTAGATTTCAATTGTCATTAGCCATAGAGTTTATTGTTAATTTTTTCTGAAATCTACAAATTCATTTATAAAAATTAAAATATAAAAAATCATGTTAATATCATAAATTTTATCATTTAAAATTTATTTTAAATAATTAAATAAATCTCTTTCCTCTCCCAACCCAACCAAACATGGCTGAAGGAGATCAAGAAATCAATGATGTAAACTAAATTTGGAAATATAGAGTTTTATTTTATCTTTTAAATGTTAAGTATAGAAATTTTAAAACTCTCAAAAAGAAATTCAGGAGATATATATACATCTATCTTATATATATATATATATATATATATATATATATATATATATATATGTAGAATAAATTCCCTTAATATTATAGATAACTTGGGATACAATTTAATAAATTTAATATAAAATTATTTGCTATTTTAAAAATTAATACATGAAAATCAGATATTTTTACTTGTCTTAAAAGTGCTTCTAGTGTATATACAAATTAAATTCCAATAAGTATAGAATGAGATGCCATCCAATTTTTTACAAATTTTTAGGAAATAAAATCTAAATTAAAATTATCTGTATTATTAATACCAGATGGAGTATAGAGTCAAACATGGCAGTAGAGTGGAAACCTGTTAATGTTTATGGACTTGTTTAGCAAGTGAGTTCAACAAATGATAGTGGAATGTTTAATCAAATCTCATCCAACCAACTCGCTTTTCCCCCTTTCAAAAAGTTTGAATTGATCCAATCACTAATACATGTGGGCATAGGTACCCAACTAGTATTCATTAAAAGAAGGTGCAAAAATGTATACACTTTTACATCCAATGTAATTGATGGTAGTAGTTATGAAATACATATATTGACAAACTCTTAGACTATATAAGAAGACCATCATTATCAAACTCTATTTATCTCTAGGGTTGATGATTAGGAGATATTATCCAACCAAAATTTAATATACACTTTTATATCCAATGTAATTGATGATAGTAGTTATGAAATACATATATTGACAAACCTTTAGACTATATAAGAAGACCATCATGATCAAACTTTATTTATATCTAGGGTTAGTCAATAAGGAGATATCCTTATGTCAATTAGGCAGATGTTAGGTCTAGTGGACTTCTTGTGATGGAGAAGGGCACTTGGGGCATTAGATCGATTGCTATTGGAAAGATCTTTTTGCACTTGGTTAGCTACACCATTGTCCTTCAACATTGATCTCACTTCCCAAAGCACCTTAGTCCACATCAGTTTGGAGTTGCTACACTTGAGGTTGTGAGGCTATTTTCCTAGGCATCAAGGCACTCCTAAAAATCCATCTGAAGTGAGTTGTCCTATAGGTGGATGTTGAGAATGCTTTTAATAGTGTCTCTCAAGCATCCATATTTAGAGAGCTAGGGAGGCTGGTGGATCCTTGGTAAGTCTCAATCCTTTTGTGTGGTCATTCTATGGCTCTCTGCTTCCCTTTACTACCACGGATGGTCATAGGAAGGAATCACCATATTGGAGTTAGTTGTTTATACACGACAAGTAGATCTTGAAGGTGGACCTTTGTTTGCCATGGCTCACTTCAAAGCTCTCTTATCTACTACTTTGGCCATGCCAAGTTATGTAGTTCACTCCTTAGCAGATGATACACACATTCTTAGTCCCATAGATCAGATTAGGTAAGCCTTTGATCACTTGACTACCAAGCTATATCTTATGGGCTTGAGAGTCAAGATGTCAAAGTGTAGAGCATGATACCTTTCAAGTATCCTTCCCCACCTTGATCTTTCAGAGGGTGTGTCACATCTATAAATGAACTATGTATTCTTGGAGTGCCAATAGGATCCAAGGACTTTGTCACATGCTTTCTAGACATTGCCCTTACAAAGGATATTCTCTGTGTGGATGGCCTTCCTCTACTAGGATATCCACAAGTGGTATTTGGTATACTCTCTTCTAATATTGCCCATTGCCCGACTTACCTTCTTGGCACGGTTCCTCCTTCCTTGACATTTCTATCACATTTGAGAGCTTTTGGTATGAGGATTATGAGAGTCTTTGGTGATATCATTGGACCAAGGACATTTAAGTGTGTGATGGGAGATTTGGCATGTAGAAAAATATCTCTACCAAGCTTGTGCGGAGGAGAAAGCCTATTATTTATGAAGGAGATGGTACTTATAGTGTTTTTGGGTACTTAGGCTCTCTTGGCACTCCTACTTTCCTCCCATTTTGTGATTGTTGACCAATCTTGGCCAATTTTGGAGACATATGTGATCAAGGTGGAGGAGGGATCCTTTTTTCTCTAGGTGTTATTGTGTCAAACAAGATTTGGTCTATCTTCACAAGCATATAAGGACCTTCCATCCTTTGCTTCACTATTGTCAAATTGGACTAGAGGTTTGTAGTCTTCTTTGATGGAGCAATAATGCAACATATGCTATATTTTCTCTTAGTTTACTTATCCATTCCTCAAGCCACTAGAGAATGTCTTTGCTCTTGCTCCAGCAAGAGTGCATGCTCTTGGATCCTAGCTTGACCATGCATTAGGGCATTTTGACTCACACCAACCACCTTCTCTATAGCAATGAGGTTCCGCCTAGGTTTGGTCCACCCGTTTGCATCTTTGTTACTCACTTGTGAGTATGGTTCTACATTAGATGCAATAGTGATCCATATGACATGATTTTCTTTTGGAGGACAAAGGATAGCTACCCATGATACCATCAAGGATATAGTGTTTGCTATGGCATGAGAGAGTAGATACTTTGCTTGGAGAGAGCGTTCATATTCTTTGCAAACAACACATGTTAGAGCAGACTTATACTTGGTCTGAGATGATCAGGTGATAGTGGCAAATGTTATGGTTATAGACCCTATACGTGATGGAATTTTGGAGGGAATGATTACTCATCTTCCTAGATGGGTGGCAAGTGGAGTAGCCACATGCAAGGTCTTTAAGTATAGGAGTACGCAACAAGGTCACCTCTTTGTTCCTCTAGTCTTGGAGTTATATGGAGCAATGAACATGGCATTCAACACATTTGTCAAGGAATGCAAGAGAGTTTATCATATCAGACGTTAGGGTTACCACTCTCACTCTTATACTTTGTAGCATAATTGAGATAGCATGTGTCAATTGCTATACAAAGAGCATTGGCTAGTGCAATCTATAGGAGAGCAATCACTCTAGGTGATGCTTCTTTGAATTCTTTAGTAGTTTGTAGACCTTGTGACTTGCATAGCTTGGATATCTTCGGTGTGGTAGTGCAGGTTTCTCATGTCTATAGTAATGGGACCTAGCCCCATTTTACCTCTTTTGACTCTCCCTTCTATAGCTTGATGGGGTCTTCCTATCCTTCATTCAGGTGTTCTATGTGGTAACCTTTTTCTCTCGTTTATCTCTAGTACTATCCTACTTAACAAATGGCAGTTCTTCTTTGAGGACGTGGTTTCACTTGGGTAATGCACAGTAGATACGAATTCCGGATAAATAAAAACCCATTTACTTGGTTCCTCGAGAAAGAATATTCAATAATATTTTGTATTTTGAAAATTAATATCAAAAACTTTTATTCTAATCAGTGAGGGAAGAGTCTTTTACTGCTAACCTTCCAATGCATGTCGGTTGTAGAGATAGGTGTCATGTTCCATTTTGCATTTCTTATCGGGGTAGAGGTAAAAATATGATATATTTTTCTTTTTGTGACATACATAGAATAAGAAGAATATAGGATAACACGAGAATGGGAAGACTTTATCAAGCCGTACAAGAATAAAACCTACTAAATATAAAACCTTAGCTTGGGGCTTAGTACTAAGTAAACACTGCACCCCCAAAGTATTAGACCTTTCAGCCACTTTTCTCTTAAAACAACAGCGTCAACAAAAAGAACGGGGACTGACGATTGAATATATATTAAAACTGAGAGTAAACTCAAAGCTAACTTCATGGATTATGGTGAGTCCAATCCTTCTTGATTCTGCACAAACCAAAAAGTTAATTCTGTCATTTGTCTTTATTAACTCTTAAAGGAAAAGGTGCTCTTCAAACAATTCAGGGCTTTACGTGTCCTGCTGCTTGTGCTCAATTCTCGTTGAAGTTCAAAGGAGCAATTAGTTAATATATCATTGCATGCACCGACCTAAAACAATCGATAAGTAACTAGGGACATTAAATTTTTAGACTAATAATATCACAAACTTCGAAGTAGCAACCTACGAATTTAGTGAGGTGTGCAGATTAACAGTTAAGAGAGATTAGACTAACCTCCTAACTTAGACCTTCCATGTCACTCTACTGCAGTTACCAGTACGGTAATCTTTCACGGGTCCTCCGGAAGACGGTCGGTCATGGCCAACTCAGACGGGGTGGAACCGGTGTGTAGGGAAAAATCCTTTGGTTTCCATCTAGATACAGTAGATATCTGCGGTGATTTAAATATCCTCACCGGATAGTCTACTTTAACCGGGAGATGTCTTTGACTTGACTATGGCGTCTCCAGAATTTATCCTATTAACCAACGTAAATCAGAGTTAATTAGTATTAGTTTCCTGGTTTCCGTACTGCACTAGAAAAGTACTTGAGCTGAAGAACGTTTGTCAAAGAGAAATATTTCGGCCGAGGTTTCGGCCGAAATCTGTATGGTCCAACGTTACAGGAGGCGCGGGTGGATTATTGTCGGGCGCTGTCACAGACAGTGGAGCCGGAGCTCCCAACTTTACTCGCAAAATAACCCTTCAAGTTGGCAAAAGTGCGAGAGTGGATAGCACAGCCAAGGAAGGAAGCCACACACAGCCAAGGAAGACAAGAACCGAAAGCTCTCTTACTCTCCCTCTCTGGGTGTACAACTTCCTGTTTCGTCTTACCGACGAGGTTTGTACGTGCGGCTATAGAAAGAGCAGCTCTGATCTGAGCTCTTTTTTCCTCGTCTAGTTTCCTCCGACTGCTGTCTAGGTTTCTCGGTTGTTCACTGTCATTGTCGTCCTTTTTCTTTCTGTTATGAAGTATAGATTAGGGATTGTGTGGAGGTGAAGTAAAGTGAAAAGAGTAGATTTAGGGCGGGGTTTTGAGATTTATGAATCGTAGTTGTTGCAGTTGGGGATTGCGATTGCATGAGGGGTAGGGGAGGATTGGTGTTGTGGTGGAGAGTGTTTTAGTGTGGCGGGGTTGTAGAGGGTGATTTTGTGGTTGATTGAGATATTGGAGGAGGAGTAGATAGATCGGTCAGTGTTGATCAGCTCGAGGTGGAGCGGGGGATCGGTTGAGCTCCGAAGGTAAGGTTGGCTGGACAAAGGAGGAGGAGGACAATTATGGTTAGGGAGACGGAAGGTGGTTTCAGAAGAGTTGGCAGTGGATCGGGTGGAGCTTGATCAAGAGTCTGATTGGGAGGAGTACGGACTCGAGATAGTTCTGGTTGAAGGAGGTACGAAAGGAAGAATTTGGAAATTTTGATCCGGTAGTGGAAATGATGGGCTCGGAGGATGACGAGGCTCAGCAGGCTAGGTTGTTCACGTCCACAGATGCGATGGAGAGTCTAGTGTTGGATCACACGCCACATCCATTTCTTTCTAACAGTGATTACCGAAGTGCCATGTCTGGAAGTGGAACTTTGGATGAGTCTCATCATCCACTGTCGTCACCTAAACATGAATCCTCTCAAAAGAGCTTCAAAGATTCGTACAGGAAGAGCTATCAGGACAGCTCCAATTCCTCTTCCTCGTCCTCCAGGAAAAGCTTTCGGGAAGCAGATCTAGTAGAGCCTCCATCGTACGCCGATGCAATCTTTACTCCCTACATGGGAGAAGCTTCCGCTGTTAATGGGAACGGCAGAGAAGTTGGCAATACCTCTTCCTCTTCTTCCTCTTCTCTTCATTCGTTCCCAGTGTATACTGATACATTAACAATCACAGTCACGCAGCCTCAGAAGTCACAGGAGTCCGGGAGCTCACTCGTTCCAGGTGGAAGTTCTTTCGTCACCTATCTTATCACAACCAGGACAAATATTCCTGAATACCGGGGGACAGATTTCAATGTCCGAAGGCGTTTCAGAGACGTCGTCACTCTCGGCGATAGGCTTGCAGATGCTTACAGGGGATACTTCATACCTCCTCGTCCTGATAAAAGTATCGTGGAAAGTCAGGTCATGCAAAAAGCGGAGTTTATTGAACAGAGGAGAGTTGCACTTGAGAAGTATCTTTCAAGATTGGCATCCCATCCGGTTTTGAGAAGGAGCAATGAATTGAGGCTCTTCCTCCAGTTCCAGGGCAAGCTCCCTCTCACACCTACCACAGATATGGCTTCCAGGATGCTGGATGGAGCAGTGAATTTACCCCGCCAGCTCTTTGGAGAGACCAGTGCCGTGGTCCCTCCTCAAGAAGCTTCCCAGCCTGCTAAAGGTGGTCGAGATTTAGTACGGCTATTTAAAGAGCTCAAGCAGTCTGTGACTAATGATTGGACAGGAGTGAAGCCCACGGTTTTTGAGGAAGACAAAGGATATCTCGAGAAGAAAGAGAAACTGAATGATCTGGAGAAGCAGCTTGGCGATGCATCGCAGCAGGTGCTCTCTTAAATAATTTTACCTATGATTGTGGAAATTTCACTGAATTCCGTTCTCCTGAATAATCGTAATTGATTGATGAAAGTCGTCTCCAATTCCGCCGGAGTTTCTTCAAACTCTAGCTGTACTGATTATCGAAGTGCCGTGCCTAAACTTTGGCATGTATTTTGAAGACTTCAGACTTTTTGGAGTTTATGAACAGAACCTTACGTACGTACGACTTTTGTACATAGGCTTTGTGTTATGACCATATATGTCTTGACAAGTTCGGTCAGACGAGGGTATCGAATTCGGTTCTTAATAACGAGTGTGTATTCCATTACTCAACTTGTCTCGACATGATCATCTGTCGAATGTATCTTTCTGAGTTTCTTACACTTTTATTGATCTGAAGCTTTAAAGGCCCTAGTATAGTCGGATTTCTGTTTGCTGTATTCAGTTTGTGCAATCCCGGCAATAACTGTATTCACCGGTACCGATATAACCGACGGATAAAATTAGCATTAAAAAGCTACCAAGTTCAGCTCAACGCGGTTGATATATCACAGAAGTGTTTAGGGCATTTTTTTCCTACATTGTCGACGTGTTAGAGAGACATACCCCCTCATTAGTGTGGTGGTCTGCTGCAGGCTGAAATTTTGGTCAAGGCGCAACAAGAAGTTGGTGAGGTTATGGGTGAGCTTGGCCTTGCATTCATAAAGATTGCCAAGTTCGAGACAGAGGAGACAGTGACAAATGCTCAGAGGGTTCACGCGAATGATGCTAAGCGTATAGGGACTGCAGCTGTCAAGGCGAGCCGCTTCTATAGAGAAGCGAATGCGCAATCTGTCAAGCATCTGGTAAAGAATCATATAGCAGGAGTGCAGCTCATGTGACTATTTGACTGAGAAGTTTATGCACAAGTTTTGAACACTTGAATGCTGCAAATATTTCGTTTTAGATCCATTTATCACATATTTCCATGCTTGTTAATTCAGTGACCGCGTGTACGCTCAATCACTAGAACTTTTTAAGGTTGTAGCAGAAGTACAAAGAAGGCCTTCAAGTCAAGAGTTCATCGTATAGGGAGATTGTTGTGTTTTGTGGAACTTTCCTGGAGTTTAAATATCTTGGAACAAGTACAGTTTGCTTTTTTGTGAACGATTGTTTGGTGGAAGACAGTCTTGAGCTGATATGTTTTAGATGACTCGTCAGATTCACCTTCTACTAAGTTTGTGCCATTCAGCGTCTCTGTGAGATGTTTCTGATAGCTGTGGCGTTTCTGGAATGGTCTTGGCCAGCTTTATACGGTAGACTCTTTCAGTTATGAGCATACCCCTCGGACCTGGTATAAATTTCTCTAATTCTCTGTCTTTGTTCTCCTTTGAACCTGATAACTGGAACTTCGCTACCATGGAGAAACTAATATACTGTTGTGTGGTGTGCAGAACCAATTACATGAGTACTTAGGGTTAATGCAGGCGCTGCATGCTGCGTCTGCAGACCGCTCCAACGCGCTGTTAACTGTGCAAACCTTGACATCAGATCTCCAAGCCAACAACTTAAAAGTTGAGAAACTTAATGTGGCGGCATCCAGATTTTTTGGTGTTGATAAGGGTAGGGATCGCAAAATAGAGGAACTTAAAGAGGCTGTTAAAGTCAATGAAGAAGCGCGTGATTGTGCACAGCAAGAGTATGATCGGATTAAGGTATTTCCTTCTTGCTCAAGCAACCTTCCTGTTTATGCGACATCGATATTGTTGCGTTATAATGGTTATAAGTATAGTAGTTATATGGTGTAAAGAACTGGAAGTTACTAACTTCAGTTGGGCTTAGCCCCTACTCGTATTTGTGAACACGAATTGAAGTTGACAGTTGAAGTTGGTTTTCACTAGTTGATATTGTAATAAAGACTAAGCTCTTTCATTGTTGAGAATTATGAACAATTTTACTGGTTATTCGAGGAGACAGATCTGTTGTAGTTATTCTTATCGGAGGTATCACGAGTGCAATGTAAAGCTTTTGATGGCTTGTGGTATGTGCAAATGTTGATGAATTATCGCATTTGTTTCAATTATGTACAGGAGCGAAACCGAACAGAGCTTGAAAGATTCGAGAAGGACAGGCGAAGGGACTTTCTAAATATGATCCGGGGTTTTGTTATGACTCAGGTTTGATCCAGCTATTAAACCTGATTCATCAGTTACCTTAACATGAAGCTTTTGGAGTTCTGAGTCAAGTCCTCTGCCCTGGAGTTTGCGTGTTGCTTGCCCCAAAGGTTTTGTGCGCATGGCATACTAATCACACTCTCCTGATCACTGCGGAAATGTGAGCCTCTCACATTTCCGCTCGATGGACAATCTGCGGCGTTTCTTATCAACTTCTGTTGTCAATTGGTGCAGGTTGGTTATGCTGAGAAGATATCAAATGTTTGGACCAAAGTTGCTGAGGAGTCCAGTAATGGCCTTCCGGGCAAGTCTCTAGAGGCCTCCTCATCAGGATCCTCCACACCTAATTAGGTTTCATAATTCGTTCAAGTATCTTCTCTAGCAAACATGATGAGGAGTTCATCGTGGTCCCTGAATTGCAATTAGTGCTTGATGGGTCCTACAAAGAGGTGATTGGGAGGTCTCGGATTGAATAAACAAAGGGAAGTAGAGTTTTCTCCTTATTGTTTGGTTCCCATAGGGATGCATACATCTATACGCATGTGGAGTCTTGGTCTGTTGTTATGGACCAATTCATATCACGATTGTTGCTGCTGTGCTGTGTACATACATCTGTATATTTCATTGCCTTGGACGTCTTCAGGCTTTGCCTTGTCGAACATTTTCCTAGCTGATTCTTGTAGATGGATCAAAGAAACTTCTTGCACAGTGGAGTTCCTGTGAGTGACCTCCTCGGATATGGCTTTATTCCCGTTCCAGTTCTGTATCAATTAAGCCTCTACCTTGTTTTCAAACCCGTATGCTGCATGTTGTAGAATATGCAACCTGTGCAAATCTTTGAACAAACGGATGGAATACCTTTCTTTGTTTACGTTAGATGTTTTTATTGCTGACGACTTTTACTCTGATTTTCATACCTCTCTCACCCTAACTGAAGTCTCCGTCAAATGACTCGTTTGTGGTGAGAGTTCCTGATTGTACTTTGGCTTGGATACCAGTTTCAAAGGTCCATTGTTTAATTCCGTTTCTCCAGGTGGTCACCATAAACTTTTGCTCAAAACCGTTCGGCAAGATCAATACTTCTGCATATCAGTCGGACTGTTTCTATTTCTGAGGTAGTCTTCAAAATCAGGTTTATCGTTGTTGACTGAAAAGTACCGAATCCGTGGACCTGGCTTTGCAGTTTACTGTGAAGGTTCAGCAATAATGACGAGCTAGTGTACATTTATAAGCATCCTCATTGAAGAGTCTCTACTTGTCAAAGTTAGGATACTCTCTTGTGAAGGAAAGGTTTTGATGTTTGGTTCTATATTTTCCTTTTGATAAATGATTTTCAATTTACTTTTGAGGAGTTTACTTACATGTTATGAATGAGGTTGGGTTTTCCACATCTAACTTTTATAGGACTTTTGGACCAATGTGTATGTCATTTCCCATATGACGCAGAAGGTATACATTTTTTATGATGTGCATTAGGTGTGGAGTCCACCAAGGTCCAGGATGTGGTTTGTGACACTATGACTTGGATCTTACAAGTTGCACGGGTGTGATTTTACAGGCTTGTGCATTAGGTGTGGAGTCCACCCAAGGTCCATGATGTGGTTTGTAATATGATGATTTAGATCTTACAAGTTGCATGGGCATAAGTTCAGTTTGAGTAGTGGTTAGATTTTTTAGGATTGTCTATCTGCCAGGTGTGATCTTACAAGTTGCATGGGCCTTGGTTCAGATTCAGCAATGATTGAATTTATTAGGATTGTTTATCCATTAGGTGTAAGTAGATGTTATTACTTTCATGGATGGTCATCAGATCATGTATGATGTGGTGGTGGTGAGCCCTTACTAGCATAGTCATAGGCACAAGCAAGAGGACAAGTAGAGCAACAACCATTTGCCTCTAGGGCAAGAGTACAAGTGGGAGCAATAGTAACCATTGTCTTTAGGTGCAAAGAAGAGCACTATTGTAACGCGTTGAGGACATGAGAATCTCCGTGTTGAGAACATGAGAATCTCCAAGCATCGCGTTGAGGACATGAGTATCTCAAAGTGAAATACAAAATTTCATCTTTTTAATATTTCCATGTTTTACAAGAATATTTTATTTTTATTATTTAGTATATAAATTTTATTTAAAAGAGGGATTTCATATTTCGATTGGATATATAGATTAATGAAACGTTAATGAGTTTCATTATTAGATTAATTGTATAGATGGATTATATATTGATTTTTTTTTTATTTCGTTTGTCAAATAAAATTTGATAAAATTTTTTTTTTAATTCTTTTCTCAAAGAAATTCAAAAGTGATATAGATGAAATATTATTTATTATTATTAAAAAACTCTCCATGAGATGAAAAGAGGAAAAATTGAACACCTTTCCCTTTGAATTGAAGAGAGTATTTTATTTTTTGAGATCTAATTAATTCATTTAGATATTTGAAATTGATTTAAAAATTTTCAAGGTGTTTTTTATTTTACTAATGAAAATAATTTTTTGATTATATTTTTATCTAATCTATTTAGATTATTATATATAATATTTGGAGATCTAATTCATCCATTTAGATATCTAAAATTGATTTTGAAATTTTCAAAGTGTTTTTTATTTTACTAGTGAAAATATTTTTTGGATGATAACTCTATGTGATCTATTTAAATTATCATATATAATATTTTTACTAGTGTAAATACTCATTTTGTAATATCTCTATCTAACCTATTTAGATAATAATATATAACCAATGACATCTCTATATGATTTATTTAGATTGTCGTATATAATTTTTTGTTAGTGGAAATATTTTGTTGGTGACACATTTATTTGATTTATTTAGACTATCATATATAATATCTTTCTAAATATTGTCAATTTAATTAACCTCTAGATAATATATCTATGTATGATATTACAAAACTCTTTGCTTTTAAGATGTAATGCACTCGTTGCAAAGTAGTTGTTCAAAGGATTGCACTAACACGATTATATAGGTCAAGTGAACGGTGCTTCCGTGTTGCCTCATACAATGGATACCCTTTCCAAGGCATGAGATATTTCATACGGATAGCGGGTACCACATAAATGTTTTTGGAAAATGTATTCAACTCTGCATTTCTTGGTGCCATTAATGAGCGTTGAACAAGGTCTAATTTTGTGTATGGAAAAAAATAGAGAAGTCTGGGTGTATATTTGCATAGTAAAGAAACATGAGACATTGGATTGATCTTCATGTGTGGTGATAACTTGAGATGATAGACTATTGTGTAGATTTGATACAGGATGGAAAAAGGCCCAATAAAATGAGGTATGAGCTTACAGGGTTCAACTAATATGAGGTTGGTCATGGACAACAAGACTCGATCCCCAACATTGAACTCCATGTATCTATAATGTGCATTTGTATATTGTTTTTGTTGATTTTGGACAATCTACAACCTATGCTTGGCGTTCTACACACCTTGTTTAATTTTAGAAACAAAAGTGATGATAATGTCAACTTTTATAGCTATTGGATGGATCTTTACCAGGTTTGAAGGTGTCAAAGTGTGTTCTTCATGCATGTGGAAGAATGGTGTGACTTATGTAGATGCATTTATTGAATTTTTGTAGGAAAATTCCACCACTAGAAGTAAGGTGTCTTACCTTTCTTACTCCTCTAAGGTAAAGCCCCGGAGCATGTCCTCAATAATACAATTGGCCCGCTTTGTTGTCCATCGGTTTGTGGATGGCAGGTTGTGGATATGGCAAGTTTGGTTTCGAAGACGTCAAAGAGTGTTATCCAAAACAAACTAGTGAATTGAGTGCCTTGATTGATGATGAGCACTCGAGACACGTCATGGTGAGAAAAGATCACAACTAAGTGCAATTGAGCTAATTGGAAAGCAATCATGTCTTTGGTCGTAGGGCACATATGAATCATTTTTTTGAGTTAGTTTACAAAAACTACAATGGACTCAAACCTTGAGGTGATCTTGGACAATTCATAAACCAGATCCATGCTGACCTACTCCCAACATTGTGTAAGAGTAAGGAAGGGTTGAAGGAGTCTTATGGAAGCTTGATTAGAGGCTTCATATGTTAATAGAGTAGACAACTTCAAATATTCTCCATCACATTATTGCTCATTTTGTGCCAATAGTAATGGTGTTTGATTGCATCTAAAGTCTTGTCCACTCCAACATGACTTGCAATGGCAGAATCATGACATTTTGCTAGGATGGTGGTTTATAGGTTTAAGGCATCCGAGATCCATAACTTGCCATCACACAAGGTGAGTTCTTGGGTACTAGTTATGCCCTTGGATGATTGAGCTCTTACAATCTATGGGTCAGTCTTCATAGTAATAAGAATCCTTGGTCAAAATTCTAGGTTCATCTTGACCTCTACCATCATATTTTTTACCACATACATTTGGGTGAATATATCTACAAGTTGTTTCTTGCCTTCCACATATGTGATTTTGATGTTGAATCAGTATTTCCACTTTGCCCAACAAATCTATTGACGAGATAGATCTTTTTGTGTCTCAAGATAGATTGGAGGTTTGTGGTTTGTTTCCACTACAAATATTTTCTCGTAAAGATAGTGCTTCCAATGCTTGGTTGCAAGGACAATAACAAACTCTTCTTGTATGGTGGTGTGATAGTTATGCTCTACTAGTTGTAGCTTTTGAGAGAAATATCCAATTGGATGCCATTTGTCATTCCATTCCTATTGTAGGACTACTCTTATCGCAACGCTTGATGCATCTATAGCCAACTTGATTGGGCATTTTGGGTAATATCATTTCAAGATTAGTGCATGTAATAATGCATCTTTCAATCATGAGAAGCCAATTGCTTTGCGGTTCCTCACATCCATTTCTTCTCCTTCCCAAGTGGTGTCCTTAGAGGTTGTGCAACCTTGGAGAAGTCTTTGAAAAATTGACAATAAAACACCATCAACCCCAAGAAACTCTTGAGTTGAGTTTGATCTTTTGGCTTCTTATTCTCATTTCCAAATGACCTTTATTTTATTTGCTAACATTTGGATACCTTTCATACTTATTCTATGCCCAAGTAATCTACTTTAGACTTGCCAAACTTGCATTTTGAGACTTTGATATATAATTGGTTTTGTCATGGAATTTGGAAGACTTCTCATAGATGTTGCTTGTGCGCCTTCATTATCCTACTATAGATTAAGATGTCATCAAGGAGAATGATAACTGACTAATCCAAGTGTAGACAAAATATATCATTCATCAAACTAAGTTTGGTGTAAGGTTCCAAGGACAAGAGAATCTCCAAGAGAAAACAAAAAAGAAGAAACACATGGTTTCACACTCAAAACTCTGATGCCCCAAAGGAGTACCTTGTCTTTACTATATAGCAAAGAAAATTCTCTCAAAGGAAGCTCTATCCTTGGATCATATACTTTGATTGGTGACATGTTAGCAAACTCTACCCTTAGATTAGTTGCATGCATGGCTGACATGTTGGTTTTGGTCTTATTTGGTTGGTCAAACAAGCTTGGACTAGAGGGAATCTTCCCGTAAGAATCTCAAAACTGCATGGGTGAGGTACTCTTGGAAAGCTCTCTATGAGAAAATCAAGAAGGGAAGAAGGGAGCCCAGGTTCTTCGGGGAGAGGTAGGAGGAATTTGCACATTTTTGAGTCCTAATTCATTTGTTTAGACCTTCAAAACTGGCTCTAAAGTTTTTCAGTTATTTTTTGCTCTTACTCTATTAGTAGAAATACTCTTTTGGTGATACCTTTATCTGATCTACTTGGTCCATCATATATAACATCCTTCCAGATGTTACCAAATCAATTTTACATTTGTCTTTGCAATCCTAATTTGGTTACAAACACTCCGCAAATCAAGTTTGGTGAAGTATTTTGCACCATTGAGTTGATCAAACATGTCATCCATACAAGGTAATGGATATTTTTTCTTCATTGCTTGTTGATTTAGACCACGATAGTCAATGTACATGTGCATTGTTATAATACCAATAGCTAGACATATTATCTAGAGATGAAAATTGACATTGTAGAAAGATATTATATATGAAGGATCTAGAAGGATGTTATACATGATGGACTAAGTAGATCATATAGTTATCACCAAAAGAGTACTTCTACTAATAGTGCAAGAGTCAAGAACACCATAAAAAATTTAGAGCCAATTTCAAAGGCCTAAACAAATGAATCAAGCCTCAAACATGTAAACATTCTCTCTTTATACTTGAAAAGCCTTTCCTACTCTCTCCATAATTTGTCTCATTGAGAGCTTTTCAATTGTATCTCACCCATGTGATTATGAACTTCTTACAAGAAGATTCTCTAAAGATTTTCTTTGGTCAAACTTGCTTGACCACCCAGATAGGACAAGGATCAACATGTCACTTATCCATATAAATAAACTAAGGGTGGAGCTTGTTGACATCTTACAATATATGCATTTGATCCAAGGGTGGATCTTCTTTTGAAAGGATCCTTTTTGCTATATAATAAAGACAAGGTGCTCTTTTGGAATGTCTAAGTATTGAGTGTTGAAGCTTTGTATTTTCTCTCTTTTGTTTCTCTTGGAAGTTCTCTTATCCTTGGAATATTACAATGGTATCAGAGGAGGTATTTTAATCCAAGAGAATGGACATCCCTCTTGAAGGAACACATGCTATTGAGACTTAGTAATTTTGAGGGGAGAAAATGTAGTGCAACTGATAGATTGGGGGTGTTGTAGAGAGAGGATGGGATGGAAATGCTTGGACAACAATTTTATACATCTTGTTTTCTATTCTTGAATCCATTCCACATCAAGATTATGCACATCCAATGTGAGCAAGCAAAAGTATATCTCATTTATCATTTTGGAACAAAGTTCATGGACATAGTGATAAATTCACCAAAGTCAGTGATTCTACCTATGGTGATATATGATAAAGAGTGGGATTTAACACTCTATATTCTATTATCAGAAAATGGATTTGAATATACCAAATCTTCTCTCTTTCAACATGTAAGTAGAAATCTATTATGTGATTAGACCAAAAGTGATGTTTAGGGATTTTGTAGTCCATAATTTTGGTAGGGAATATTATCAAAAAATAATAATAGGTCCTAATGATAGTCCTAATGATTAATTTCCACTCTTGAGTGATTATATTAACCCTTTATTGAAGTAGGAAGTAGCCACCAAGAGTTTACCATGTGTTTGAATCATGGAGCCGTAGTTGCAAAATGTAATGCAAGGAATGCAAGGGATGTTGAATGAGTTTTGAGAGATCAAGATGACCATGGAAGCATTGCAAGGTCAAGTATGTTCCTTCAGGAAAGATCATGCAATGCGAGAAGGAGAACCATTCCAAAACCCAATACCAACAGCCAAAGTACTTGGAGAGTCACTCATGCCGATAACATCAATCTTGATCAACAATCAAACCACATTGTTCTTATGGATGAAGAAGATGTGCAACATCGAGCGTTACAAGGGATAAAATTCCATAAGAGTAGTAGAAAATTGGATTTCAAGAATAAATTGATACTTTTGATTATTCATCATTGAGATCATTGACCATTTTGTATGCATGTTTTCATGTGGATACTTGATCAATAAAGCACTCACATGGTATGATGCTTGGGAACAAGCAATGTTTGCAAAAGGAAGAAAGATCACTTGGGCGGCAATGCAAGAAGGGCTATTAAAGAATTTTCAATTCATGAATTCTGTACAAATGGCTTGAATCCGACTATGGAGTTTGAATTAGAAGAACAATATACAAGAGTACATGGAGGTATTTGTTGATCTACAGGTAATGATAATTGATATGAGTCTAGCAAAAGCTCTTGCCAATTTCAAAATACGGTTTAAAAGAGAAAATTTGCCAAGAAGTAATGGTACAAAATCCTCACACTGTTTTTAAAGCCATTTTTTGTGCTAAAAAAATAGTAGAGGTGCTTAGATGAGGTGAAGAGAGAGTCTTGACTCAACATTATTAGACTAAAACACCACAATTTAGTGGACCCATTCCTATAAAATTGGGCAACATTTGATTTTGAGATTGAGTAGCATGATAGCTCCAAGGAGAACAAGGACATGACAAAGAAAAGAGAAACAGAGTCCCATGAGAAGAAGGGACTCAAGCAAAACAACAATGTTATTACAAATATGGCCGAGTTAGGCACATAGCCATCAATTGTCATGTGCATCTTCCAAGAGGCCCTTGGTCTTTGTACAAGAAACCTTTGAAAAACATAATTGAAGAGGAGGATGCTTAAATCACATTGGAAAGTGAAGCTCAGCAATAAATGTATCTCATGGCCTTACTAGCTCAATAGAGAAGAGTAAAAGTGGGAGGAAGAAGAGGATAAGTGTGAAAAGGTGGTGGAAGACAAACATATAACTTACTGTTGTAAATGGAGTCCTAAAAGGCAATCAAGTGAAGGTATTGATAGATCTTAGAGCAATAGAGAATGTCTTGTTCTATTGCAATAAGGTTGGGGATGGAAGTAGAGAAAGATGAGAATGATGAAGTAAAGTTACCTAATTGTAAGACAAAGAGGATTGAGTCATTAACTAGAAAGATAACGCTCCTTTTAAGAGAGTATTAAGAAACAATTGAGTGGTGATGATATGGTTAGCTTGTTACAATGTGATCTTAGGTATGCCGTGGATGGAGCACTACAACCCCATGGTTGATTGGAGAAAGAAAGTAACAAGAACTAGCTAATGGAAGATCTTTAAGGTTAAAGAAAGATCACAAAGGTAAGAATTGCCTCTCTATGTCATAGGAACAACATCTATTAGTAAGAAAAATAGATGTTTCATAGGTCTAATAAATGAAGTCACAAGTGTACAATTCAATGTACAAATTCTTGAAAAATTGAAACATGTGGTCAATGAGTTTTAAGATGTCTTTTTGGATGATTTACCCTCAAGATTACCACCAAAAAGGAGAGTAGATCATGAAATCAAAATACTTCTTGGGAAGACACCTCCTTGTAAGACCCCATATCGATTATCACCTCATGAGTTGGAGGAGTGTAAGGCTCAAATCAAGGATATGCTGCAAAAAGTGTTTATCCAATCCAATGTATCACCATATGAAGCTCTTGTCTTGTTTGTGAAGGAGAAAGGCTGGACAATGCGCATGTCCATTGACTATCTGGGACTAAATCAACAAATGATGAAGAACAAATACCCATTACCTTGCATTGATGACCTATTTGATCAACTCAATAGAGCAAAGCACTTCACCAAACTTGATCTAAGGAGCAACAACAACCAAATCAAGACTACAGAGGAAGACATACACAAAACTGCATTTCAAACAAGGTATGGTCCTTTTGAGTACATAATGATGCAATTTGGTCTCACCAATGCACCAACCACTTTCATAAATTTGATGAATGACATCTTTCATCCACACTTGGATAAATTTTTATCATTTTCCTGAATGACATCTTAGTCTACAACATGACAATGATGGAGCACAAGCAACATCTATGAGAAGTCCTCCGAATTCTAGAATAGAATCAGTTGTACGCCAAAATCTCAAAGTGCAAGTTTGACAAGTCTAAAGTAGACTACTTGGGGTATAGAGTAAGTGCAAAAAGTATCTAAATGTTAAAAAATAAAATAGAGGTCATTTAAAATGGGGTGCTCTAGAAGATCAGACTCAACTCAAGAGTTTCTTGCGATTGACGGAATTCTATCATTGATTTTTCAAGGACTTCTCCAAGGTTGCATAACCTCTAACAACACTACTTGGCAAAGGGAAGAAGTAGATGTGAAGAACCTCACAAGAATTGGCCTTTCAAGAATTGAAAGACATATTACTACATGCACTAATTTTGAAATGGTATGACCTAAAACATCCAATCAAATTGGCTATAGATGCATCAAGCATTGCAATAGGAGTAGTTCTACAATGAGAATATAATGATAGATGACACATAGTTGCATATTTCTCTAAAAGCTAATATTGGCAGAATACAACTATCACACCATTGAACAAGAAGAGTTGGCCATTGTCCTTGCAACCAAGCATTGGAAGCATTATCTTGGCAAGAAGGTATTTATAACAGAGATAGACCACAAACCTCTATTCGGTTCCACCAGTTCTTTTAAAGTGGATTGCACAACTTTGTCAACCGTTGAAGCAATAGAAAGGGGCCTACTAGTCTACCTCAAGATATTGAAAGATCTATCTTGTCAAGAGATTTGATGGGCAAAGTGTAGAAAATAGTTCAACATGGCAATCACATATGTGGAAGGTAAGAAGCAACTTGCAGATGCATTCACCTGGATGCCTATGGCAAAAAATTTGGTGGTAGACGTCAAGCTAAACCTAAAATTTGGCCAAGGATTCTTGCTACTACAAAAATTGACATAGATTATAGGAGCTCAATCATCCAAAGACAGATTAGTACCAAAAGACTCACCTTTTATGATGACAAGTTATGGATTCTAGATGCCACAGATATAAGAACCACCATCCTAGTAGAACATCATGATTTGGCTATTATAGGTCACATTGGAGTAGACAAGACTTTAGATGCAATAAAACACCATTACTATTGGCCCAAGATAAGCAACAAGGTGATGGAGTACATTCAAATCTGCTTACTTTGTCAAAAAAAATAGATCTTCTAATCAAGCTCCCAAAGGACTCTTTCAACTCCTTCATACTCCTACACAATGTTGGGAATAGGTAAGCATGAATCTGGTTTGTGAATTGTCCAAGACCACCTCAGGGTTTGACTCCATCTTAGTTTGTCAACTGACTCAACAAAATGATTCATGTGCATCCTACACCAAGGACGTGACTACTCCACAATAAAATCAATGTACTTACTTGTAATCTTTTCTCACCATAGCCTATCTTGAGTGCTCATCATTGATACAAGTATTCAATTCACTTTTTTGTTTTGAATAATAATCTTTGGGGTCCTCAAAACCAAACTAGCTATACCATGTCTCCGGCTTATTATCCACAAATTGATGGATGAATAGAGCAGGCTACTTGCACTATTGAGGAAATGCTCTAGGGCTTCACCTTAGGTAAGCAAGAGAGGTTAGACACCTTACTTCTATTGGTAGAATTTGCTTATAACAATATAGTGAATGCATCCATACATGTCATACCATTCTTTCTCATATATGGAGAGCATCCTTTCACACTTTTTAGCTTGATGAAGATCCATTCAATGGCTACCAAGGTTGACTTTGTCAACACTTTTGTTTCTTAAATCCAACAAGGTGTGGAGAATGCCAAGCCTAAGTTGTAAATCACCCAAAATTGACAAAAATAGTATGAAAATGTACATTGCCGACACATGGGATTCAATGTTGAGGATCAAGTATGCATGTCCATACCCAATCCCACATTAGTTGGCCCTTGTAAGCTCAAACCTTGTTTTATTGGGCCTTTTCCCATCCTTCATTGCATTGGCACAATAGCCTATCACCCTGAGCTACCACCACACATGAAAATCCATCATGTGTTCCATGTTTCCTTATTATGTAGATATGCACCCCGCCCGCCCCACTTTCCTTTCATACAAGAATTTAGACCTTATCAAACACTCATTAATGGCACGAAGGAATATAAAGTTGAATGCATTTTCCAAAACAACATCCATAGTACTTGCCATCTATGTGTAGAATATTTTTTACACTAGAAAGCGTACCCATTGTATGAGGTAACATAGGAGTCAATAGCCAACTTGAACTATGCACTAGGGTCAATGTAATATTTTGAGCAATAGCTTTGCAACAAGGATGTTGCATCTTAAAGGAAAGGAGGTTTGTAATACCAATAGCTAGACATATTATCTAGAGGTGGAAATTGGCTTGGTAGCATCTAGAAGGATGTTATAAATGATGGTAGATCAAATAGAGGTATCACCAAAAGAGTACTTCTACTAATAGAGCAAGAGTAAAAACACTTGAAAACTTTAGAGCCAATTGTGGAAGCCTAAAAAGATGAATTAGGTCTCAAAATGCAAAGGTTCTACCTCCATAAAGACAAGAAGCTCCTTTGGACCATTGGAGTATTGAGCATTGAAGCTTTGTATTTTCTTTCTTGTGTTTCTCTTAGGGATTCTCCTAACCTCAAAATATTACAATTGTATTATACGTCTTCAGAAACAATACAAGAGTTCCATATGGTGATACATTCGGTTAAACAAATCCTTTTGTTAGTATATCCTCAATTTGAGCCTTGCATTCCTCAAACTCATGAGGTGATAGTTGATAGGGAGCCTTACAAGGATGTGTTTTCCCAAGAAGTATTTTGATTTTATGATCTACTCTCCTTTTGGTGGTAACCCTCTTGAAACTCATTGATCGCATCTTTCAAATTCTCAAGACTTTGTCCATCAAGTTGTGCACTCTAGACATCTTTTATTATGAAATGTCTATCTATCTTATTGATAGTTGTTTCCCTATGATATATAGAGATAGTTCTTGCCTTTGCGATCTTTCTTTATCTCCAATGATCTTCCATTTGCTAGTTCTCACTATTTTGTTTCTCCAATCAACCATAGGGTTGTAGTGCTCCATCCATGGCATGTCTAAGATCACTTTGTAACATGTTAATTGTATCACTTTCCACTCAATTTATTCTTTAATACTCTCCTATAGAGAGTATTACATTTCTAGGTAATGACTCAATTTTTTGTATGACCATTAGGTAACTCTACTTCTTCATTCTCATCGATCTCTAGTTTCATTCCAAATCTTATTGCATTAGAGCAAGACAAGAAATTCTCTATTGCTCTAGGGTTTATCAATACTCTCAATTTATTACCTTTTAGGACTCCATTTATGATAATCAATTGTGCATTTGTCTTCCTCAACCTTTTAGCACTTGTCTTCTTCCTCTCCTTGCTTTTATTCTTCTCTATTGAGCCACTAGGGACATGAGGTACATTTACTAGTGATCTTCATTTTCCAATCTGATTTTAACATTCTCCTCTTTAATTCATCTTTCTAAGTTGTTCAAAGGTCACTTGTATGGAGACAAAGGGCCTTTAGGAAGGTGAGCACGACAATTGATGGCTATGTGCACAACTTGGCCATAATTATAACAACATAGTTTCTGCTTGAGTCCCTTCTCCTTGTAGGACTCTATCTCTCCTTTTTGCAAATCATCCATGTTCTCCTTGGAGCGGTCATGCTTCTTAATCTCAAAAGTGAATTTTGTGAAATTCCATAGGAACTAGTCCACCAAAGTGTTTCAACCCAATAGAGTTGAGTCAAGATTAATCCTTCACCTCTTCCAAGTGCTCCTATTATTCTCTTAGCACACACAATAACTTCAAAATAATTTGTGGATATTGTACCATTACCTCTTGGTGAATTCACTCTTGATAATTTCAAACAAGGGTCCTTGTTTCAAATTATCAAGAGCTTCTATTGGACTCATATTGGTCATCATGACCTACAGATCAAGAAATGCCTCCATGTACCCTTGCATATCGTTCTTCTACTTCAACACTCATAATCGGGTTCAAGTCATTGGCACAAAATCCATAGATTAGAAATTCTTTAGCAACCCTTCTTGCATTGCCGTCCAAGTGATCTCTCATCTTTTGCAAACATTGATCATTCCAAAGCATCATACCATGTGAAGACTTTATTGGTTAGGTACCTCCATGCAAAAATGTTTGTAGAATGATCAATGATCTCAATTGTGGATAATTCAAAAGCATTGCTTCATTCTTGAAATCCAGTTTTCCACTACTTCCATTGGAATGTTGTCCCTTGTAAGGCTTGATGTTGCCTGTCTTCTTCACCATACTAACAATGTGGCTTTATTGTTGACCAAGGTTGGTGTCATCAGCATGAGTGAGTTTCTAAGTACTTTGGCTCCTATAATTAGGTTTTGAGATGATTGATCTCCCAAAACTTGTTCAAAATCTCTTGCACTCCTTGCATCAAATCTTATAACTAGGATTCCATGATTCATTCACACGGTAAATGCTCAATTGCTACTTCCTAATTCAATAAAGTGTTAATATGATCACTGAAGAGAGGAAGCAGATGATTAGGACTATTATTGGGACCTTAGAATCTATCACTCATTGATAATATTCCTCACCAAAATTACATACAAAAAAATCCCTAGACATCACTTTTAATCTAATTACATAATGGATGTCTACTTGAGTGTTGAAAGGGAGAGGATTTGGTATATTTACATCCATTGCACCATAAAAAATATAGATTGTCAAATCCCACTCTTTATACTATATCAGCAAATGTAAAATCACCATATTTGGTGAATTTATTACTATGTCCATGAACTTTACTTCAAAATGATAAACAAGGTATACTCTCACTTGCTCACTTTAGATATACATAATCTTGATGTGAAACATATTCAAGAACAAAATGCGGGGTGCAAGATTGTCTTCTTGGAGCATTCTTCCTATCCTCTATCTAAAACACTCCCAATCTATCAATTTCACTATGTTTTCTCTCTTCAAAAGTACTCAATCTCAATAGCCTATGTTTCTCCAAGAAGTGTGATCCACTCTTTTGGATTAAAACACCTACTCTAATACCATTGTAACATTTTGAGGACAAGAGAATTCCTAAGAGAAATACAAGAGAAGGAACAAAAGAGAAACACAAGATTTCATCTTACAAATACTCCGATGGTCCAAATGATCACCTTGTCTTTATTATAGAGCAAAGAAGATCCACTCAAAGGGAGCTCCATCCTTGGATAAGATACATGGATTGGTGAAATGTCAACAAACTACATCCTTAGATTAATTGTAAGGATTGGTGAGCTATTGACCCTTGTCCTATTTGGTTGGTCAAATAAGTTTAACCAAAGGAAATCTTTGGAGAATCTTCTTATAGGAAGCTCAAAATAGCATGAATGAGGTATCATTAGAAAGCTCTTGATGAAACAAAAAGGGGGAGAAAGTAATACCTTCTTCTTTGAAAGGGAGAGATTTTTCATTTTTCAAGGCCTAATTCATCCATATTGGCTTCCAAAATTGGCTATGAAGTTTTCATGGTGTTTTTGATCTATGCCTTATTAGTGGAAGTACTCTTTTGGTGACACTTCTATCTGATCTACTTAGACCATCATATAAAAAATTATTCTAAGTATTAGCAAGCCAATTTCTACCTCTAGATAATATGTCTAGCTAATGATATTACAACTACACATCCCATCTATCCTTGAATACCTTTGTCCCTCTAGCAATTGAGATCATCACTTTGACAATCCCTTCAAGGATGCAACATTAAGTTCTTTGCAAAGGAGAGTGGCATTGGTTGTCTCTCTAGCCATGCTTACATCCTATTATAGACAATGCATATCAATCACTTTACAATGCGCTGAAGCTTTGGATTTTCATTGACAAGCAACCATAAGAGGCACACCTATATTGTAAAAGACCAAGACCAAGGAGAGAAATAGAAGAATGGAAGATCACATTGGAATACTTGAATGAGGGGAAACTCTGAATGCCTAGCATGAACTTTGGCTTTGGTATTTATAGGGAGCATACAAGGCTCTTGAGAAGCTTCTCAAGAAGCTTCCTTAAGCCATTTTCTTGGAGTGCAAGCCAAGTTATCCAGAAGCTTTTCAAGAAGCTTCCTTCTAGAAATCGTCTACTTGGCATGCAAGCTAAGCTAGTTGGAAGCTTCTAGAAGCTTCCTTTTAAAAAGTATCTACTTGGGATGAAAACTAAACAAGTCGGGAAGCTTTCCAAGAAGCTTCCTCCTAGATATCATTACTTAGCATGCACATTACTCAATCCTTGGAAGGTACCAAGTAGTTTCCTTGATACTTTTAGAATATTCCTAGCCAATTTGGCCTATTTTCTACTTTGTTAGCCTTGATTAAATTTGTTGCTAAACTCCATATTGTTAGATATTCCCCATAGTTATTTGGTGATGTCCTTTGTTGCCATTGAAGCTTTAAACTCCTATATGGCTGTTTGTGCATTTTGGAGATGAGAAAGAGGCTCCCAAGTGGCATCATGGGATACCCTTTCCAAAGGACCTTGTACTCAATATGTTGTTGGCGGCCATGTTGAATATGGCAACATGCAAGGATATGATCAACATCATACTCCTCATGATCATTGATAGAGACTGAAGGAGGAAGGGGTTGGACATAAGAGGAAAAGGGAAATGGATTGGAAACATGAAAGATAAGGTTGATTTTCATATGAGAAGGCAAGGCAAGGCAAGTCAATAAGCAATAGGAGAAATGATCTGGGTGACGTCAAATTGACCTATCCAATTAGAAGTAAGTTTATTGTAATACCAAGGGTTAGTCATATGATCTAGATGTGAAATTCGGTTTGGTAACATCTAGAATGATGTTATACATGATGGTAAAAATAGATCAGATAGAAGTATCACCAAAAGAGTACTTCTACTAATAGGGCAGAAACCAAAATAGACTTGAGAACCTTAGAACCAATAGCTAGACATATGATTTAAAGGTGAGAATTGGTTTGGTAACATCTGGAAGGATGTTACACATGATGGACTAAACAGATCAAAAAGAGGTATCACCAAAAGGCGACTTCTACTAATAGAGTAGGAACCGAAATATGCCTGAAATCTTTGAAGGCAATTTCAAAGGCCTAAACAGATGAATTAGGCCTTGAAAATGTGCAAAATCCGCCCCCAATGGAGGAAAGGCTGGCCCTATCTCCACCCTGCTTTGTCTCGTCGAGAGCTTTCCAACGGTACCTTACTCACGTGATTCTGAGATTCCTACAAGAAAATTCCCTAAAAGATTCCCTCCGATCAAAGCTTGTTTGACCAACCAGATAGGACCTAGACCAGACAGGTCACCCATCCAAGTAACTAATCCAATGGTGGAGCTTGCTGACATGTCATCTATCTGTGTCACTAATCCTATGGTGGAGCTTCCTTGGAGGAGATCCTCTTTGTTTATATAATAAAGAGAAGGTGCTCCCTTGGGGCATCGAATGTTTGAGTGTGCAATCTGTGTTTTCTCTCTTCTCTTGTCCTCGGAGGATTACATTTATGGACTTGGGTATCAAGTGAGAGAGGTAGTGTAATACCAAGAGCTAGCCATATGATCTAGATGTGAAATTTGGTTTGGTAACATCTAGAATGATGTTACACATGATGGTCAAAATATATCAGATAGAAGTATCACCAAAATATTACTTCTACTAATACGGCATAAATTGAAATAGACTTGAAAACCTTAGAACCAATAGCTAGACATATGATTTAAAGGTGAGAATTGGTTTGGTAACATCTGGAAGTATGTTACATATGATGGACTAAATAGATCAGAAAAAGGTATCACCAAAAGGGGACTTCTACTAATAGAGTGGGAACCAAAATATGCTTGAAATCTTTAAAAGGCAATTTTGGAGGCCTAAATGGATGAATTAGACCTCGAAAATATGCGGATTCCCCCCTCTCCAATAGATGAAAGGCTGGACTTTCCCTTCCCCCTGCTTTGTCTCATTGGGAGCTTTCCAATGGTACATTACCCACGTGATTATGAGATTCATACAGGAAGATTCCCTAAAAGATTCCCTTGGTCAAAGCTTGTTTGACCAACCAGAGAGGACCTAGACCGACATGTCACCCATCCAAGTGAGTAATCCAAGGGTGAAGCTTGCTGAAATGTCACCTATTTATGTGCTTAATCCTATGGTGGAGCTTCCTTGGAGTAGATCCTCTTTGTCTATATAATAAAGAGAAGGTGCTCCTTTGGGGCATCAAATGTTTGAGTGTGAAATCTGTGTTTTCTCTCTTCTCTTGTCCTCGGAGTATTACAAGTAGGTTACTAGAAGAAAGCCTGACCTTATCACCAATTTGAAAAGTGAGATCACAATGGTGTTGACTCGCATATTTTCTTTTGACAATTTTGAGCAACAAGAAGATGAGATTTGGCTTGTTGTAAAGATTGGGATATGGTGGTCTCAAAGGTGGAAGTGTGAGGAACATGAGATGAAGGTAGAGCAAGAAGGAAATTTGGAACAAATGGATCTTGGCCAAAATTAAGAAAGAAGGGAGAGAATTTGGTGCTTGGTTGTTTAGAATTGTTGCAAGCAAACTCAATAGCATGACACTTGTTCTAATTGGTATGTTGAATGTTGATGAATGCACAAAGCATATCTTCCAAGGTGCAATTTGCATGTTTTTTTTGCCCATTAGTTTGAAGTTGATAGGTTTTGGATAAAGTAAAATTGGTGCCAAGTATTTGGAAGAGTGCTTGCCAAAATGTACTAGTGAAATGAAGGTCATAGTCAAAGATGAGTACACAAGGTATCCCACGGTGCTTGAAGACACTACCAAAGTAGATCTAGGCCAATGTTGGAGCATCCATTGTGTCAAAGGTTGGTGCTAAATGGACTTGCTCATGAAGCTTATCCATGAACACCATAATTGTTATGTGACCTTGCTTTGTCTTGGGCAAGGATGTGATGAAATCTAAGCTTATGTGTTTCCATTGAGCATATGGAATGGGGGTGGTTGAAGGAGTTCACTCAGTTTTTGGTTGCTAGCCTTGTTGCATTGGCAACTCTCACATAATTGTATAAACTCTTGAACATCTCATGCCATGTTGGACCACCACCATTGGCGTTGGAGGTTACCTATGATCTTTCCTACACCCATGTGCCCAACTATTGGTAAATCATGGGCTTCTTGAAGGTGCACAAGTCAAAGATCACCCTTGGCTGCAACATAGATCCGGTCTTCATGGAATAGAAGGTCTTCCTTGAAGGAGAAGGTGTTGTACTCCTTGTTGTATGTTGCACCATCTGAAAGAAGAGATCTTGTTGTAGAGTTGTCATAAACTCAATTTGGAACTTGGAGTTGACTAGCACAGTCATAATTGTTGTCGTGATGAGAGGAAGAGACTTCAAATCAAGTTGTCATGATAGAGCATCAAGGATGACATGGAATTGACCGAACTTGTACTCAAGTCTGATGTTAAAGAATTAGAGTTTTTCCTCCCATTGATGATGTCGACTCTTCATGTGTTTCAAATGTAATATCTACAACAAGGGTTTGTGATTGGTTTGCCTGATCACCTATTTTCCCAAGAGATAATGTCTCCATACCTTGGTGGTATTTACCATTGCTACTTGTTCTTGATCTCATGTAGTGTAATTCCTTTATGTGGTGTTTAATTGGCAAGACACAAAGGCAGTGGGATGTAACCCATTCAGGAATTCTTGCTACAACATAACTCCAATGGCAAAGTTAAAAGCATTGAAATCAACCACACAAGGTAGTTGAGGATCATATGGTTGAAGAATGGGTCTTGAAGACACCATCTATTTCAACTTTTGGAATGCTTCTTCATGCTTGGTGGTCCACTAAAAGCTTGAGTTCTTTCCCAAGAGGTTGGTCAATAGTGTTTCCACGTGCACATAATAGTGGTCAATAGTGTTGCCACGTGCACATAATAGTGGATGAACCGTAGACAAAAACTTGCCAATTTTAAATGCTTGCACTTTTGTGGTATCCTTTAGAGTAGGTCAATCAGTAATGGCCTTGATTTTCTCCTCTTCCATCTTGATCCCTTCTAATGAGATCTTGTTAGCCAAGAAGGTAACGTCTTTCTGCCAAAAGGCACACTTTGAATTCTTGCAATACAACTTCCATTGACATAGTTTTCTTAGGACTTCTTGTACGTGATTTGCATGTTCTACCTCCATCTTGCTAAAGATTAAAATGTCATCCAAGAACAACATCATATATCAAATCTAATAATCTGTCCAACATCCAATGCATTTGATCCATGAAGATTGCTAGAGCATTAGTGAGCCCAAAAGGTAGAACTCTTTATTCAAAATGCCCATACCTTGTGCAAAAGACAGTCTTTTACACATTCTCTTTATCAATGGAGATTTACCAATAGCCACTTCAAAGATCCAACTTGGAGAAGTATCATGCTCCACTCAATTGATGAAGCAAGTCATCAATTCGAAGCAAGGGATATGCATTCTTCACTGTTTGTTTATTGAGCCCATGGTAATCAATACAACAACAAAGTCCTCTATCCTTCTTTGGAATAAATAGTATTGATGTTCCCCAAGCAGATGTACTATGTTGTTTGAAATCCTTCTCCAACAACTCCATAAGTGTTGTTCATAGCTCCTCTAACTCCTTTGGTGAGAACCAATAGATTGGTGTACTCACTAGAGTACTCTTTGGTAGTAATCCAATCTTGAAAAACATATCATGATTAGAGGGTAATCCCTTTGATAGATCATCCAGAAACACATCCGCAAACTCTTGCACTATTTGATCAACCATTGTTTGATAAGGCTTTTGACCCTCCTCAGATTCTCCTTGTGCAATTGGCTTGATCCACACCATGAAAATAGACTTATCTTCCTCCAAGGCTTGCTCTATGGTTGCTTCATTGATAAACTTCCCATCTTGGGACCTATCTCCCTTCAAAGCTTACTCTATGGCTGCTTTCTTGACAAATTTCACATCTTAGGACTAACTATTCTTAACGTCTTACTCAAAGGTGCCAGACAACCTAATTGAAATTCCTACCTTGGTGTTGTACTTGAATTTGCTATAAGGTTCAATCAAATTGAACCTTATGATAGTTCAAGCCAAGGCAAATCAAGAATGACATCATAGTGTAGAGGTACCACTACAAACCTCATATAATCTAAGTACTCCTTCCCAATCTTGAATGTAATAAGATGTGCGATACTAAATGCAAACCTTTTCTACCATTTGCTATCATCAATCTACTTCCAATTATTGGCTTGATAGGAACACATAATTCTTTTGCTAATTGTATTGATATGCAATTTGTAAAAATTCCAAAATCAACCAAAATCATACAACCACAATCAAATATCCTACCTTGCAAGTGTAGCAAACTTGCATTAGTTAAACCTTTGATCCCATTGGAACTAATCAAGTTCTCAATATGCGGCTCAAAATCTCCTATTGGGATTCATTATTTCCTTGATCATTTTGCTACACAAACTCCATCTAGGCAACTTGTGAAGGTTGCACATTCTTGAGTGGACATTCAACAATACGATATCCAATTTGGCAACAATAAAAATGATCACCATTTTGTCATAATTTTTCTCTATATGTAATGTCAAGTGGTCTTGGTTGAATGGCATCAATCTCCATTGGTGCCGACCCCTCCACTCGTGTGTAGTGTATTGGTAGGTTTTGTGTAGGTCAAGGTCAAGACCAAGTTATTGCAACCAAAGAATCAAAGCATTTGGCCAACTACATGGCTTCCTCCAAGTGTTTTGGCTCTTGTGTGACATATATAGCTTGGAATTGACCAATTATTGCACTCTTGAATTCTGCCAAAGTCAAGATTTGTGCAACAATTTTTCATTCAGCTCGGTCTACTTAGAATCACCACCATAGCTTTGCTACTTCATCCAATTGGCTAGAAGTCAAGAGAATTTGTTTTTGTTCATCTTGAAGATTGGTAGCTTCAAAATAATATCCATAGTCAAACCAAAAACTCCATTGCACTTGGGAGATTCTTACCTTCAAATACCTTGGTTTTTGGAAATTGGATTTGGTCTTCTTCTTCTCAATTTGGTGCTCTCTATGTGCTCTTGTATTGATGGTCTTGTTCATCCAAAAATTGAGTAAGGTGCTCTATTTGTTACTGCATAGCAATGCTAACCTTAGGCATTGTTGCCATGGCTACTACTCTATCACATTACTCCCAATTTATCTAATTTATTAACACATAGATGCAACATGTCTACCATTTTCCATTAGTTACAATTGGAAGTACCAAGGGTTCTTCGGACGAGGTGATCATATTCAAAAAATTCTACCCAAAGGATGAGGTGATGAACTGTGTGAAATGATGCTTGGGTAGTACCCAAACACAAAAATCCCAATGGTTTGGTGGAAATGGATTTGGGTGGCCTATAAATTCCATCCATCCCATTCTTGCTCTGCTACCAATGTAAAAGACCAAGACCAAGGAGAGAAATAAGAGAATAGAAAGATGACATTGGGAGAAATAGGAGAATGGAAGATCACATTGGGACACTTGAATGAGGGAAAACTACAAATGCTTAGCATGAAATTTGGCTTTGGTATTTGTAGGGAGCATACAAGGCTCTTGAGAAGCTTCCTTAAGCAATTCCTTGGAGTGAAAGCCAAGTTAATCAAGAAGTTTCTCAAAAGCTTCCCTCTAGAAGTCATCTATTTGGCATGCAAGTTAAACTAGTTGGAAGCTTCTAGGAGCTTCCTTCTAGAAACTATCTCCTTGGGGTGCAAGCTAAACTAGTCGTGAAGCTTTCCAAGAAGCTTCCTCCTAAATGTCACCACTTGGCATGCACCATATTCAATACTTGGAAGGTACCAAGTAGTTTCTTAGATATTTCTAGAATATTCTAGGCTAATTTAGTCTATTTGCTACTTTGTTAGCCTTGACTAATTTCATTGCTAAACTCCATATTGTTACATGTATGGCTAAGGTCCTCACACTCTACTAACCAAATATACCATAAGAGGAATAAATACTCTACCGCATAGTTCAAGAAAAGACTAGAGTAGACTCTCCTCTTCTTAGCTTCTTTGGTGTTTCTTGTTTATGCATCTTTTCCCAATGTGTGTAGAGTACACTATTTTGGTCTCTTTCTTGGTTGCTTGGGATTGTTGTGCAACATATCTTTTTTTCCTTTTGCATTTGGTTATGCCTTTTTTTTCTCTTTTCATTTCTTTCAGAGTACTATATGTATATAGTAAAAAATAATATACAATATGAAATTCAATATCTAGACCAGTAAGAACACCCCTAATAAAAGAATATTAAAGAGATTGGAACACTTCTACTAAAGATAACTTTTAAAGTGCAGTTCAAGATATAAATTTTTTCTTAAATTGCTACTATAAAATAAAATTTTCAATTTTCCAGTTAATTATATTATTGTATAATAATTGTATACCCCATTCCCAAAAAATGCAATCTAATCGTGCAATTATCCAAAACTTAACTACATAATTACAATGTTATACTAGTTGCGCACATGAAGAAGTTTTTTGGTAATTGAAGAACATCCAATTGCACTTATCGAGAGGATTTTCTCAAAACATGCTCTATAAACACATGCCTCCTAAAACGTTACTAAATACTGAAAAGAAGCAGTCGGACTGTCATGGTAAGTAAAGCACGAACGACGTCCTCGGAGCGCACCAAAAACAATTTATAATATAAAAATTTAACAGGCAAACAGCTTGAAGGTGCTAATAAAGTTTAGATAAAGCGGAGAACGGTGAAACTTGATGCACATATGGATCACAAGCAATATTCCGTAAAATCTTGTACAGATAAAATTGTACTTTGAAGCGCGTTATCAGTTAGAATTTCGCTAAATTAATCAAGATCACTTGATAGCCTCTCAAGCCCTATAAGCGTTATGTTGTATTTTAGAGCTAGTTATCAGAATCTAAGTTGATCTCCACTAGTTCATAGCCTGCTCCTCTTCCAATGGATAATGCCAGTAGTCAGTCTCAAATATGTCTTGATAAATCTCTCTCATTTATCTCATATTCTGTCTTAACTGGAGGAATCCTTCACATGAAAACTATCCATTAAAGAAAGTGACAATCCGTGACAGATAGAGGAGTCACATACAGGGCAGATCCGGTTATCCGGTTCCATACAGTCCTATTTCACACTGGATGTTGAACAGCGGTTAAAGAGTGAGAGCCTGAGAGGGACAGATTGCGACGTGGACAGGACTATCCACACGCCCTCTCCCTCTCCGTGTGCGGAATTCTATCCATTTCCACTAGCTGGGTTTTTGTGGGTTTCGTGGATTCAGTCAGAAGCCGGACGTTGCTCTTCCTTTCCGCCCAACGCACAACGCGAAATTGTCCTTCCCTCACACATACTAGTGACAGCGTCTGGCTATGGCGGCCTCAGCAGTGGTCTCACCACTGACTGCCCAAGTGAAGCTCGCCAACACCTTCGCCACCGGCACCGCTCTCAGACATGGCAGGACTTCCGTTTCCATGCCCGCTTCTGGAAACCTGCAAATTGTTGCCATGAAGAAGCTGATGGGGAAAGTTGTCACCAGCACCAATGACAAGTCTGTGACAGTAGAGGTTTCGAGGATTGCACCGCATTCCAAGTACCAAAAGCGAGTGAAGTCGTTCAAGAACTACGTCGTCCATGACCCCGAGAACCAGTGCAAGATTGGAGATGTCGTGACTTTGGCGAAGTGTGCACCTGTTAGCAAGCGCAAGACCTTTGTTGTAGTTGAGATTCGTACTGTAGACGGAGCTATCACGGAGGTGGGGGGATCTCTCGACCTTCCTTTCGAGTCTGCTGTGCCCGCTTCATAGGTAGCTGGTAGCGAATCTGCTCCTTTTTTGTGAAAAGAACTTCTATACTGTTTTAGGTAGGAATTGTTTACAGCATCATTCTAGGGTTTGAGAACAATCAAAAGGTGTATACTTGCTTGGAGAAATTCAGGCCCCAATCCTCTTGTAAAACGCATGGCTGCAAATTTGGCCCATTGCTTTTGTGACGAAAAAATTCATGACGGTAGTGCCCGCTAATGACGGTGCCTTCTCTATGAATTGGGGCTCAGTACTCACGATCCTTTGTTGTGCCACGTTCTGGTTATTATCAGCAATGATTTGGTCTTGAAGGTGAATGCTTTTGTGATTTTTTGAGCAATTTGAGCACAAAGAACATTTGCTAGCTCAGATTGAAGCTAGTTTTCAAGTCACATTCCATCACATTAGTTGGAGCCTAGCTTATCTGGTCCGGTACTTTCTGTGGATTGATATAATCCTCCCCGGCTTACCACTAGTCGGAGCCATCGAAGTTGTTAACGCTGTAAATTCAAAATTGCTGCAAGATTGCTCTTAGCAGAATTGAACAGGGTGAGCATGCACCATAGAATAACATCAGACGGCCCGCCCTATGTCTGCCTACGTTATTATGTGATGAAAAATTGAGAATGTTGGGTCCCAACTGGAACTGGTGAAGGTTACCATGTGAGACTGATTTGGCACTCCATTGAGCTTGTTACCTTCAGACGATTGGTTTTTTCACGTCAGTTACAGCTTGTTTGCGTTTCTCTGTTGTCATTTGCTTCAACTTTCCTATTTTACCATCTCTGTAGTCTGGACACTCTGGACTTAACCCTGAGTGTTCACTTCCTTTCTCTTTGCGTGGGGATTGTGTAATTCCCGTTTAAAATCTTCGCAGTACACCCCATCCAAAAGTATATGCCACTTGTAACTTCCTGGTGACAAGTTGCTCTGAGTAAAATATGCAGAGGAGACTCTCTTGTTCATTAGAGGCATTGTCCATTCTGCCATGGAGAAGTTTGCTTCATTTCGATAGAAGACAGCGATGTTTATGGGGAGACAAACTGGATTTTAGGGTTTGAAGATAGTACAAGATATATAACCTGCGAATTCGTGACTGAAACAGAACGTAACTGAGAGCTTAGAGCTGATCGTTGATTTCACCTCCAGCTTCTAATTTGAGACTCAATTTCCAGATCAGAGGATTCTATAGATGTCAATGTACACCGAAAGCTCAAAAGAGGTGAAAGGATTGGGGTATTAGGGTAAGACTAATGTCTTATCGGGTACCTCTTTTTGGCGATTCGCTGTATCTTCCATGTGTGTTAAATACGTATAAGGAGTCTCATGTACTCTCGTCAAAAAATCCATCAGGCTATCTTCTTTCCGTATCTTTTATTTAAGCAAGTCAGCAGTGTGCAGTTACAATACGGAATTTGTCTCTCGAAGGTCTTCAAACATCACGGATCCTTTTTGGTAATGGAACCACTGGAACAATCCAAGACGAAGAGAATTTTTCGTGAAAGCTCAATTGCATGTATCTTCATTTTCTGTCTGCTTTCCCGTTCAGCATGCTGCAGATGCCATAGACTTGGTGGCCAACATACAAGCTTTGCTGTCCATATCGTTTTGTACAACTATCTGTTCGACCTCTGCTGCTGTTCAGCCTTTACAAAGATATATATTATTCTATCAAGTGGTTCATGAAATTTTGACTGCTCATCTTTTCCTGGGCAGAACTCTGAATATCGCTTGCGCTCACCTCTTTGAGTATGGCTGGGGAAAGGGGTATATAAGGTCTATATCGTAAGTACAACTTGCGGAAGAGAAGCTGCGCAGCTATTCACCTCAAGAACTGCTTGAGCAAAGTGTCCAGGCTAGTTGGGACTGGTTGCATCGAATTCTCGGCAACGACCAGTACTACAGCTCCCAATGAGGGTACGACTCGGGGACATCAAATGAGAGAAATCCACACACCACACGCGCCACACTTGTAGGTCTTTCGCGTGTTTGTTGTCTCAGCCCCATTCTTTTACTAGTAAGTCGCGGAGTAGGATCTTGAACCTAAAGACAACTGTAACTTCATCTGAAGTGATTGATATCAACTATGGTTCCAAGCAAAGTACAAATGTGGCTTACGACAAAAGTATTGTCTTGGTTTTGAGCCTAGATCACCTCTTTCTGGAAAGAAGCAACACAAGTCGAGTTTCCTGGCAACTTCTGCATAAAAGAGGGCTCTGAATCAAGCCTAAAGCTAACGCGGTCCTGTCTTTCCAGCGAATCGATGTCTCCATCCTAAATTGTAGAGTGGACTCTCCCCTGTCGACGCATTACCACTTTCTTATCCGTCCGCCTGAGTTTTACACTTGACTGCCCAAAGTACTGTTTTAAATAACGAACCCTAAACCAATCAATAGCTGTCCAGGTTCAAGCAACTTCTTGGTTCTGAAGACCCGAATCCAATTCAGGTTTCCCCGTAAGGCTAAAAAGACCTACCGTTTGGTTTCATCAATACCTTTCTTCGGTGAAATTTAGTTGCCTCAAAAGACGGGCAGATGCAGCTGTTGAACAAAAATCATACTCAACATAAGTGGTGCCTGCGATGGTATAACCACTAACTGAGAATCGGAGGGTTTGCAAAGAACTTCAAGATGCATATTTCACAAGACGGGATTGACAACAGAAGTTCGCCCCAGTAGAATGTCCCAGCTTAGTACCTTGCAATCGGGGACAAGACCTTGGTATATGACTTGAGTGTATATTCAGGGATTGATCAGTGCGTTAAATTAGAATGAGAATGTTACTTCGGAACTTTCTGCTAGTCTGAAATCTGTTAGTCTACCTCACTGCTCTCACTTTACACGTCCATTTCCGCGACAGTACACAGAAAATTGAAAGCTCTATGTTAACACTAAGCCCAGTGCGTATCTTACAATCCAGTAACGCACATAATTTTCCAATTAACAAACCTTCTGGATCTCACTCTACCCGTTCATTTCCTTTACATTTAACGGGTAATTGAAAACTTTAGCACTCGGTGCAGAGTCAGTCTCAGACAATTGTAAGTTAACTGGGCTGTATGTAATTAAGCAAACTTCTGTGGGTTCCGGACGTTAACCAGTCTAACACCACTAAACGAGACTGATCCTTCCTCGGACTCAACCTCGAGACATCCGGTGCGTGCGGGCACAGACAACCTATCTCGATCCAAAACTGAGTCAGCGACGTGACTGGTAGTGTGGAGTCGAAGTGTAGATCCAAGCAAACTAAACCGCAATTCCTTCCGTTCCCGGCTGAACGAAGGAGTTACAAACCAATATAAAAATACAAGGAATGATTGGCCAGTCAACAACCTTAAGCGGGGCAAGTAGTCATCAGAGTTTGCTGTGGGACCAGAAAGCTCGTACATAAGCATCTTCACATCCTGGTGGGGCTAAGTTCAGCTATGTTACGAGAGTCTGCTCGTCAGTGATATACCACGAACGTTGAATCTTTGGGTAGACTGGGAGCGACGCTACCGCAGAAGGTTCCAAATAGCCATCATCCATAGTGAAATCTTGGAAAAAGACCACGTCTTTTCAATCCTACGCGACATTGCAAAGATGAGTAAGAAGAATCGAGGCTCATACAGTTGGATACGTTTGTTTCGTTGTGCTTACGAAAATATGAGTGTAATGAGACAGAAGAAGACGAATATGTCGATGGGTTGGGATTCATGAGTGAAGGACGTAGAAACGCATAGGGAAGCCAAAAAGAGACGACTAATAAGGGACGAGAAGAAACGCAAGAATGTCGTTTCAAGGATGTGATTTAAAATAAAAAATGGTATCAACATATGGACAGGTGCTACAAAGCTAAGAGAGGACGAACTCAGAGAACGTGAAAGAACTCGGGCATGGATCTCAAATGTCTGCTGCGAGAGCTGATTCTTGACGCTCCTGATCCACCATGACCAACACCAGAGCATTTGGGGTGGTGGTCTGAAACACATCCCTGCCCACTTCAGCGAAACTTCACTTCGTATCCGGGGAGAACTGTCAAAAATCGACCCGCAGGAAAAGCTCCATCCATCACTTGAGCACTGATTTGGTTGGTTCCTGCTGAGGGTGAGGAGTTGAATCTGAGGTGACCCACTGGTCCCTGTTGTGTTCGTTCGATGATTGATGTGCCACGACAATTCGTCATCTCTTGAAGATCGTATGTACACTAAATGAAGCGGGTAAAGAAATCTGAGAGATCAACCTCGGTGGTGTTCTACAGTTCACGAACGCTTCTCTTCCCCAAACTGTATAGCCTGCCTACATACCAGCCTGCTCTGCTCTAGCCACAGCGGAAGAGTTATCACCAGGGCTGTCGAAACACGGAAAATCAATTTTGTGTTTTCCTGCTATTAGTTGCGGGAGATGAGCTGTATGTTACAGAAAGAATAAAAGATTGGGCTTAACTAGATGCTGCTGTTGCTGCTACTATCCTGCGCATCTCTATCGAGAAATGGCGGAGGAGAGGGCGCTGAGACATCGTGACAACACCGAAGACGATGATTTCACGGTTTCCCGATCTACTGTAACCCAGTCGTCCTCGCAATAATCGTCTTCATCACCAGTAGGAACAACCATTACAGCAGCATCCCACCACTTTTCCTCTTCTGGTACTGCACACTGTGCGTCACCTTCGCCCCTTACTGATCTGACCTCGCCCGCTGGAACCTCGTACACAGGCGAGGAGTTCAACATCCGGATATCATGCATTGATATACTAGAGTTCCCATCTCTGGCAACAATTTCATAATCCCTGAATTTGAAGTCATCTACTGATGAAAATCTCGCAGTAGTACTAATTGCTGCTGAGTTCAACGCCCTGGAATCCCACAACCGAATAGCACTTCCTCCGCACTCTTGGGCAAATGCCCCAGCCGTCAGAACGCAACTGCCCTGTAACTGTAATTGATCTGCAGCACACGAGTGCAACGAACTGATCGAGCCCATATGGGCACCTAACGAGGTCACACACATAGACCTCTCAAAATCCCACAAAGAAAGCTCACCAATCGAGTTTCCGAAGAAACCAATGTCTTTCTCCCAGTCTAAGTCGAATGAAGAGACGAAGGAGTTGGGTGTAGACACGGGGAGGGTGGAGATAGAGCTCCTGGTGGGATTGTCCCAGATCTTCACCACATTCTTTCTCAGAGTTGCAGTGCGAGTAGCACCTGTGACCACAGCCGATGGGTACAGGATTCCGTCGTCCGTTCTCGAGCGAGAGCTGCATCCCTCTGCTACAGCCAACCGCAATTTGAGAGCTGCATCCCATGGGTGCTCTTCCCTTTTCATGAGTGCTGCTACTGATACTACACCATTTCTCTGTACAAGAGGCATCGAGGTGCTGAACCTTGCTATTTCAAGGGGCTCTAGCAAGTTCAAGGCCCATTTCGGAACCATCATCCTGCTGTCACCCAAACAATCATTGCCATTTCCTCCCCGGACTACACCCAGTTGCCACTCCGCCAATTCTCCTGCAGCACGAACAGCAACTGCTCGTCGAGAAAAGCTCTCTCTTTTCTTCAATCTCTTAGAGCTCACAGATTTGGATGAGGCATCAGTAAGGCATTTCTTCTCAGAGAGACGGGCTGCGGCCATACTCCCCGTGGTGAAAACTGACGCCCTGTTGCCATAGATAAACACCATCTCTGTACCCACAATGCATCCTGCTTTGCTGCCCCCATTGGGACCCTTCACAATGTTCAGGCTATTCCCCATCTTCTTCTCATCAAAGCTAGAATCCAACTGCTTCACACCTTCACAGGTTTCCTCTTCCTCCTCCTTAACCAGCTCTGCAGAAAACTCTCCACGGGTGGTAACGAAGCAATTGGAACCGTTGGTAGAAGTAAACGAGTGCACTCTCACTCTCACTCTCCCCTTCTTGCCGAAGATGTACCACAGATTGGTGTAAGTGAGCGCAAAACTGAAGGCTCTCACTCCCTTCATTGCACTCACCACCACCATAACAGCACAAGCCATCGTGGTAATGATCATAGACCAAGTATAATCCCCAACCAAAGCTGCTGCTGCTGCTGTAGCAGTACTCGTACTCCCCATTCCAATCACTGGCTTATTCAGCAGCAGTCCAGGTTCTCCAGGCATAGTCATCTCCTGCATTGGCCTCCAAACACTATCCCTTTCGCGTCTGCTGTGGCACCCACCCTTCCCTTCTCAAGCTTGACCCTTTAGCCTCCGAGCACCGGAAGCTTAAAACACTCTCATCTTCAACGACTAACAGATCACAACGAACAGAGATCTCCTCTCGGCGTTTGCACTTCCAAACGGCTTGTGGTATATTTCTATTCCACGTATGATGGTGAATCCACCTCAACAAATGACCTCTAGATCCGCAGACGATCACAGCAGAAGACGTGCACTTCTACTTCTGCTTCAGCTACACTGCAGATTCTTTTCGACAAATTACACAAACTTTTCTGCCACCAACCGACGGGACACTCTAATGCACTAGAACCACGTGAAATCAAGCCGGGGAACTGTAACTCGTACTATGTCTCTCCTCCTCTCGAGTCTAAAATCCGTCGCAGTGGATTGAGCAACAATTGTCTGCGCTATTCCTACCACAACAACAACTACTACTGCTGCTCCGCGTGGAATGAGAAGGGGAAGACTCGCAATAACAAAGCACCACGGGCACCAACTTCTGGGAAGAATTGATTTTGGACTACGAAGAATTCTGACAAATTTTCTCTCGTGCCGTTCGTAATATGAAGGTCTGGCTTTCGAGAGCTGCGTTTTAATCCTCCAGAGGGCGACTTCGTGTCAGCCACAACTACCGAGTGGGTTCCGAGTTCGCGACCGGTGACTGGGGTTACTGTAATACTTAAAATCCAGGTATCCCAGGGTTGACACCGACTCTATACCGCAGAATATATATGTAGTGTGGCCGTGGTGAACGGCATGATTCATATGCGATGCTCACAAGGGAATGTCCACCATGTGCATGATGGCAATGGGGATGCCAATATCCAACTATGCATGTATGTCCTTGTCCAAACTTATCCGCCCATGGTTTGTCATACATCGGCATGTTCGTACCTCGGAACGATAGTACTGTGGGAAGTAAGCCTCGTTTGCTACTGTCAGGCCCATTAATTAGTCCTAAATCAATCCTTAACTAAATTTTTTAGAATGGTGGAATGATTAGTGCGTGATTACTTTGCATAATCAGAATTTCAAGGAAAAACACACCTTGCTGAAGCTTCTACGGCAGTGGTTGGCATAGTTTTCCCGACTAGCATACTGACGTCCCTCATGAACATCACAAGAAACATATAAACGATCGTTACAAATTAAGACCGTAACCTTGATTTTCTGATCAAAAACGATGGCATTTACACTTACACTTGCGATATGTTGATCGGTGGAGTAAAGAGGTAAACTATATTTGTATCATGAATCTATGATGATAGACGATGGAAGGAGAATTTTGACCACTTAATTCGGTGACGTTAATTACATCCTTACTTCTTATTCCACTCTTTACTCCTCCTAATGTTACCTCCTCATATAGTCTTGTTTGTTTATTTGCTGTCTTCACTAGATAAGAGAACTTCCTATGTGAAAACACATGACAAGTTTATGAACACTGCCATTTCAATGAATCATAATGCAAAGATACTTTTGTGAAACTGTAGCCAAGATTTGAAGCTTCTATCAACCCGCGTTTGCATAAGCAAGAATTATAAACAATCAACCACAGTGACGCGTGAAGAACTGATGCACTTGATTCTCGTTTTTTGCTAGTCTTCATATTTACATTGTAATTCATGTTTATTCATAGGAAAATAAACTGAAATAAATGGTAGCATGCTCCTACGCAAATGAAAGCATGTTTTTACACGATACTCAAATTCTGTGAACCGAAACCTCCACCCCCCCCTCCAGCCATAGATCATCAAGTTGAACATAGACGCTGACTTATCAAGTTCAGGGAGAAAATACAGGCATTCTACTCTATGATAATCATAAAGTCCACCGACCTGAAGCACAAGATTCCTCTCCATAGCCTCAGGCCGAATACTTTTAAATGCTTATAACGCTGTCAAAGGTAATAGGGACCCAAGTTAGCAAGGATATCGATAAAAATACTCTGCGTATGTGCCTGGACCCTGGAGATCAGAGTTCAAAGTAGTCAGTGATGTACATAATATTTATGTGAAGGAATATACCATTTACTGGAAGTAAGTTCCATTCGTTGGGATTCCAAACACCAGGTCTAGAGAACAAAACTAAAAAAGAATGCAACATCATAGAGATATATTATGATGGTATCTAGAAAAAGGTGTCTTATTTTTATTTCCAGTGTAGAACTTTCAAGGACCAAAAGCTTGTAAAGGCATCAGAAGTCAACACATATTTTAATAATGCAGTTTGCCTCTTATTTAGCCGTACTGTCAGACAGTCTAGTTGCTCTCAAGTACCACTCTGGTGTGATGTATTTATTCATTTGTTTAATCCCACTTTGGTGTAAACTTTGAATGACTCCTTGTAAACCTTAATCAGCATTCAAAGGGATGAGTCCTTCAGTACTGTTAAACTCCTCAAACACGAAAGCCCGATAAAGTAAGACAAAAGAGCCACTAAAAGTCAACTAATTGACATCATATTCTAATCCTTATTATATTATATTCTGGTAATCAAGGAATAATCTGTGTCCGGCTATGGTATTAGAGCATTTAGAGAACTGGGATTAACATTGCAAATCGTGCTGATATAACTACAAACACGCTTCTTCAATTCAGGAGCTAAACAATGTATTCTGGCTGACAATGATATGGAACTTGACATTGGCCCCACTGATTACTATTATAAAACCCACATGGAGAATAGTCACTAGATGATTAAAACTCTCACACTACCTCCTTGCAGTAAGAGGGTTTTTGTCGAACAAGTCATTTTTGTTGTAGTCTTTTTCTAGTTTCTGTCGGGAAACGTATGCTATATTATACTCTATTTCAACTCCTTCTATTGGTTGGGAACTTGAGAAGATGTCAAAGATTGAGGAAAGTCATTTTCTAAACGTTATGAAGAGAACCAAAAGTAGCTGCAGATAGGAACATGTTGGTAACGGATTGCAGGAGTGTGTTTTCTTCGTTGGGTTTATATAAGCAACATTGAGATGAACTTGATATAGTTTGTTTTGGGTCTAAGTAAATCTATTGAAGGGAAGTTGCATTAGAAGTTCATTATTTTCCTTCATGCTGGTTGATTGAATATTTGAAGAAATGTCACGCGATAAAAGCAACTTAATCACCCAAAGAAAATAACCACTAGAGGCCTGCCTACTTCAGTTTTGGCGAGAGTTCATCATGATAACAGGATGGCATGCAAATTTGATCGGATTTATTTTATCACTTCCTGAGCCCAACCTGAGCTGCATCCCATCTCAAGCTGCAGATGATCTTTTCCCCTTTTGGGAAGCCGATAAATCCATGCACTTTAAGGGGCTTTGCTCCTGGTTAATTACGTTATTTGAGGCCCCCAAAAAAGTCTCACTCCCTGGGACCCATTCAAACGAGTGTTTTCCTGAATTTGTCTTTATTGAGGAAGATCCCATCCCAGCCTGGTATGTGGAGGCGATTGATGGAGTCTTCATTTGCCCAAGTGGTCTGAAACTGAGGTTCTCCCTTATCGACCTCAAAACCAAAAATGGGTCCACAAAGAATATTCCAACCCATGATTTAGCACTACTTCTACTGTGGTACACAAACTATAAACGACGCTGACATACAGCTATATCTGAAGGGCAGCATTAAGGGTTGCTTCTTTCATAGTTTTGTTTTGTTACTTCTTATGTTTTTCTTCCAGCTATTTTGTATCATTTGATTAACCTTCTTACGTCTTCCAAGCTGCGCGTCCTCAGGGTTACTATGTATGTGACTGTGTGTTTTCCTTCCTTCACACCCTTTATTACGAGTTTAACTTCTGTAGCTAAGACCAAACGAGTGAGTACTGTAGTGACTTCACATCTTCTTGAGGTTTCCTTCCATGTAAGAAAGCTTAATGAACTTCAGTCTTTTAAGGAGGAAGGTGGTCCCCATTCGGGAAACTTGAGGACTACTTCCATTCTTGTTGGGATCCCTATTCTCACGGATGTTGATACTATGATGTGACTATGTCGTGTGACGTTGACAATGATGGTAGTGAATTGGTTGAATGGTAAAGGGATAATGGTTTCACATTTGGGTTTGAGAAATAAGTCGGGGGTCTTTTCTTTTACATCTTTTATTGAAGATTGCTAAACCCTTCAAGTCAAACGGATGAAATTAAGTAACACCCATCTGGTTAAGATATCACATAAGCTCAGATCTTCATGTGAAATGCACACTCGTAGTAAAGTCAATGAATCACATATTACCCATATTAACCTACTTGCTACCTACGTGTGCTTTTTTAATAGAATCCTGGAATATGTTTCATAAAAAATGTTGCATCACTTACTATATTGGCTTAGGATCTCAACTGCAGTAATGTCAACTTTTTTCTGGAAACTATTCGGATTTCTCAACGAGAGCAGTTGGTCCCGTCACTGTACATATTAAAAAACAAACCATGTCTTTGAAGAAAAAACAAAACCAACAACACCTAGGAGCCCAAGAACGAACTTACTTCCAAAGGAGGTAAGCTTTGTGCACCACCAAAGATGTGTCCGTAGGTGCGTAAAAAAAAATCTAGCCATGCACCTCAAACAAAAAAAAACCAACAAAGGAAGAAATATAGTCATGCACCACAGTGAGTTTGGTAGAGATGGGTGGTCCTGGAGTGTTATTGTTGTAAACAGTTGACTTACTTGGCGTTCTTTTTGTTCCATCATATCCTTTGAGCATTGAGGTGATATAGTTTTGGTTTATATTAGCGTTCACATTTCCAAACGTGTAGTGTGGTCCATCATATTTCACTATGTGTTGGAATAGACGGTAGAGAAGTGTGTCAAATTTGGAAAAGAATACTCATCTTCAAAAGAATCACGCTATGCTTCTCTTCTTCCTCTTTGTCTTTTTGTCTCCTTTGATTAAGATTGAGAGTGAGCCTAGATTGCATATCTTCTAGGGGTGGACCAGTTGGCGTGCATCTAGAAAAAAATTGAACACATGAGTATTTGTTATATCCAGAACTTCCCTTTTGGGGATTTCTTTTGTCCTTCCCTTTTCTCAACTCTCGACGAGGAGGTAAAGTAATGTAACTCAAACTAGCAAAGACAAATAAGTTCACACTCCACCAAAACATTCTTTTTGAGAGATTGTTATTCAAACTCTCTAAATGTACAGCCTTGTGGGGTGAAATGTCTACTACACTATATCAAAGAGCATTCAACTCTACAAATCGTATATAAATAAAGAAAAAATATCCCCATAGAGTATATAGGATCATAAGGGGGATAGAGCATTCAAATGGCGTGGCCTTTTCGAAGTTAACAGTTAAAGTAATCTCCTACAACTGATATGGAAGACTTTCTCAATAAAAATACACTTCAATCCCAGATATTATAACACAAGATGTGTTCATATCCACATTATACGTTATACCCATTTAGACTATAAGTTACTAAATCTGCTGGATTTGATTTGCAGGCGTCAGTATGGGTGAAGTGTCACTGCCATTTTACAAGTGCTGTAAAATATCCATAATGATACAAGAGTCGTTGAGCTAAAATACCCCGGCGCAAATCTAAGCGAGTATTTAAACTCAAAGATGAGAACATTATCCCCATCACCTTGCCCCCACTTATGGAGGCTACAAAACACCAAATTATATACTACAGAGAAAAAAAGAAGGAATACAAGGAGAGAAAGAAAAAAATTACAAATGAAGTGGGATTATTTCTGATACTAAGAGCCTTAGTACACTTATGGGTGTCGATAAATCATTTTTGCCAATTTTATCCTCTCATTGAGGTCAAGTGTCAACAGGTAAATATGAGTAAGTCTTTTCTTGCCAAACATCGAATTTCGTCCCAATGTTTCGGGGGTTTAACTTCTTGTGGCAGTTTGCTTTTCAACTTGAACATAAAGTGAAGATTTAAGAATATCCCGTCTTTTATCTGTAAATATCCAATGATCAAAGACTCTAGTCCCTTGCTATTTACATGGATCAATGGATATACCTTGAATTAAATGATCAAAATTCAAAGTTTCATTGAGAGCGTTATGTTGTTGGTGATTCGGGATTGAATAATATCTAAACTTTTGGAAGTTTTGATAATGTAGAAGACGAGATATATCTGTCTACAAAAGATTGTTATCATTTCCTGGTTACAGAATAGACAGGATTAGAACCAACAAAAAAAGCATATGCTCGGATATTCTTGCCGAGGCTAAGAAAATCATTCCAGTTTGTCAAGAACAAATAGGGTCTAAAATTTATCACTATCATTATGTTACCGTGGAAATCCCCACACCTGCGATCGTGTTTCTTTTGGAATTCAATCATATAATAAATTTAATATAATAATAGTTTAACACACGGCATAATCATGTATCTCTAATATGGGGATACACGCCGTACAATAGGGAGGATTATCTACCATACATTTACAGAAAACACCACTAACAACAAAGAGAGCACTTTAACGACATTAATAAGACAAATCTATCACACACTTTACCTTAGACAAAGTCAAGCAAACAAGTCGCATGATGAAGCTTACTCGTAGTCCAATATACGTCTTGGAAGTATACTTGTTACTAAGTGTCCAGATTTCCATCTAACGGTTTAGGAATGCCTTGAATCTTCGGATCTCATCAGATACCTTGAGTTAAGACCATAACCAGGGTCATTATTGACCCGTTTAGTTGTCCTGACCAGCCTATAGTTCAACTGAGAAGATTCCCTTCACGATATAAACTTAAGGCAGCTAAGTATAACTCGACTGATTCAGGATAAAATGAGTTTGGATGCTAGCTCTGAATACCGAAAGAACCTAACCCCATAAACATCGAATTCTCAAAAATACTCTACCTAACTTCGCTCAAGTTTAAGCTTGGGTTGTTTACTCTTTAAGATAGAAAGTCATAAAGTTAATAGGATATGGTAGAATATTCTGCTTTCTAGGAAATTAGTAGGTGAAGTATTAACTTCAACCAAAATTATATATTTATATAGCGATCTTATCTTGTTAGTTTTACGATTTACTTTCTGTAGAAAACTTAATATATTCTTCAATTGGAGCTTTGAGACATTATCTAAATAAAATTTTCAAAAATATAAATTTAAAATGATATATAGTATAGATTGAGTGACCTAACCTAAACCTATAAACAATCAGATTGGTATCAAAGTCTCAAAATACCTCAGGCCCTTTACGTTCATGGATTGAGCTGCAGTTAAGTTGGTTTGAAAGAGTAGTTATATAAATTTATTTTTCGGGTTTTCTTTGTAAGATTAAGAGATGAAAATTTAACCAGCTTTAGAATTTACGGGTAAGTTTTATGAATATATATGCAGATAAAAAATTCTCAAAAAAATGATTTTAAAATCCACAAGCACACCTTACTAAAATAAATTCCTAATTAAATTCTAGAAACATAACTATGGAATGTTCTTTATTAATATATATTCATTAAACTAGAATTAGGAGTTTACTTATATGCATTCATGACAGTTTGCGAGTATTTAAACTCCGAGTTTTAGAATATCTAGCAATGTCAATTTACTCAACCATAAATCAAGATAACGTCAGTCTCTGTAACATGTGAAGTCGAAGTTAGTCCTTTTCTTCGACAAGAACATGTTTTCTAGTACCTCTCATTTAAATGATTAAACCTACTAGAGACAAATAAAATCGTTCCAATACTTGTAGCTGTTATTATCGAACTTATCCAAAAGTCCTCAAACTCGAAGCATGTAACTCTACATACTTATTTCTTCATACTGTTTTGTGCCATGAGATACACTGCTCTAATATTTCAGGGAAAATTTAAGATCATGTAGTTCATAGTAGCTACTGTCATCAACCAAATCGTCGAAATCCAAGCATATATACCTGCTAATGTCCTCTCAATTAAATTATCGAATAAATTTCAGTTAAAAGTCATCACCAATCCATTCACTTATCCAACATTACGTCCTTTCACCGACTACCTAATATTACATCATCTACATCTTAAACTAGGCAAATTTAACCTTTGGTTAGTTTGAGTTGAATGATCATCTCCCTCTAAAGGTTAAGTTCTTGAGAATAAGGAAAGGAAAGCACAACGCGGCCAAAGTAAGCACATACGTTTAGAATACTCTAAACTGAGTAACGACAAAAGATGAGTGACAAATGCCCACTGGTTTATGGTTTGAAGCTCGAGAGTCGAGCTGGAACTTTACTCTATTCAGGTGAGAAGACAAAATCTAGGAGAGAATGATCGGAAAGGGAACTTAGATTTAAGCTTATGCTTATGCTTATGCTTATGCTTTAGCTTTAGGTGAGAACCTTCCTTCGTACTCCCCTCGTTGTACTCCACTTCATTTTCTTCGTTGATGTTCCTCACTCCAACAAGAGCTTTACATTCCTTCATACAAGGGCTGATGAAAGCTACATGTTTGACAAATGGCCATATAAAATATCTCAACGTGGTAGAGGTATGCAGAAAATATCTATCTCAAAGATTTTCCTCGAGATTAGGACCCATCGTGTTTCCAACTGAGGAAAAGCATGCCAAACGATAACACCAACATTAAGTGAAAGCGTTTCTATCTCAATACTCGTAAACTACTTTATATTTTTATTTGTAGTATCTCTTCCTAATCTTGAATACGTAAAGAATAGTTTCTTTTATCCTTTGTAAAATATCAAATTCTGGTATCAAAGAGTATATCCAAAATAGTGTTATTTTTGCAAATATGTATTTTAACATTCTGACCGCATGTCCATCAATCTTCTTTTAAGTAGATCCAAAGTGCAAGAATTCAGTGAAAGAATCCAGTATGTTCACAAGATAACATGTTTGTTATTACAGAGTGGAATAGCGATATGTTGAATGAAAATGAAGGAATAAGTAACTCGAGTTATTCTGTTGAAATAGAACGTGGGTGAATAAAAATTTAAAATTTTACTTAATATTTCCAATTCTGTCGACTCAAGACAAGTTCTTTTATGGTTTTTTTTGACATAGCTCTGCCCCAGTCTCAACGAGGTCAATCGGCGACTTTTGGTTTTTGCTACCCTAATCGAAGCAAAAGATGGTGAATCCATGGTGCTAATAAAAGGAAACATAAAACTCCTTTTAGAGTAAAAAGGAGACCACATAACACATGAAGGATAGGAAGACCATCAAGCCTTACAAGGGAGTGACAAACGGGAGAGAACGGGGTTAGGCCTCGATAGTATCTTGTGGAAAATCTGCGCTACCGCTCCTAAGATAATCGAGCTATGTAATTTCGTAAAGTCTACAAACTACTAATTATTAGAGCATAGGGAAAAAACACTCTACCGTGATTGCTCTCTTGGGGTGGATTGCATCGGCCAATGCTCTATGTAAAGCAACCTCCTTTTTACTCATAAACTTAGCGTGGATTAAGAGTTGATTAACGTTAAAGCTTTCTTAACCTGCAGTAATCGTAGGCTCGAGATCTATTGTCTAACTCATTGCTGTCATTAGAGACGGTGTTATCTGCTGTGTCCATTAAATGCGAGAATACCGGGTAACTTGTCACCGCGAGGTCTTCAATTCACGTGTGTGGGACGGAGGGACAGCGCAAACACGTGTCAAAATGGAAACAATCTAATAGACGTCGCCAAGTGGGCTAACGGGATCCAAATACGCATCTAAAGTGGCATATTACTCCTCACGCTACTTCGGCTAGAGGGATCAGGGTGTCCGCCGAGTATATCCGGTACACCTACCGATAGATTTGAAAATGAGAGTCCTAAATACCGACTGGACCGTAGAAATCGGCGGGTGCATTTTGTCGGGTCCGGTGCCATGCCGTAGGTCTTTCGGATTTTTGCGTGACGCAACTGGAAGCCGCGAGGGTACGGTGGAGCGGGAGGGACGATCATGCCATGAATGAATACGGTCCTCTCCTGCGATGGCTCCGCGCTCGACATGCATTTGATGTGTCCGACATCATGCTGGGGGATCCATGCCACACATGGAACAGGCATGCCAGGCATAGTCTAGGTCACGGAATGGGCATGTATCGTCCCCAAGTCCGCCGTTGCGCTAAAATGACCGGGTCTAGTTCCCGGTAATCAGGACTCTTCCGCAACCTCCAGCCGCCGCCGAGATTCCAAGTCACGCCATGTTGGAACCACGTCAGTTCGGGGAGCCTCGCCGGCCACGACTTCCACCTTCCCATACGAAGATCCCCCAAGTTCTACTTCCGACGTTATGTATATAAAGCGTGGAAAAGGTGGAGTTTCTCCTCAACAAGAAACTCCAACAAAGCCCACACACACATACTCAGCAATTATTGATAGTTGAATTTTTTGACACACTTGGGTCGTTCCTACTATCGGCCGTAAATTGCCTTAGCCTCTCATCGCAAATAGAAATGGAAATTTTGTTCTCTTCATTAAGCAAGATTTGGAAGAAAAAAAAAGCGTGCTAAATACATAAGAATAGTAATGAAAATTGGATCTCTTCAAAGTAGGCCCGGCTTTCTATCTTCTCTATGGTTGCTGCTAATGGGAAGCAAAGGAGCGTTTACCCTATTTGGCTGAATATGTTGAGGTTCGAGTAGGTTTAGAAGAACATACTATAGATGTGGGTGCTCTGCCAGGTTTGGAAGGACAAGCAGACCCATGGGTAATTCGTTTTATCATTCTACTTTTGTTTTCATTTGAGTTTGAGTTTGAAAATAAGGTAGCGTGAGCGTGTGGTCATTTGGACTTTTATGGTGCATAAAATTTCCTTTTTAGTTTTATTATAGAAATAAAGCTAAAGAACGAGAGAAAGAACAAGAGAGGACGATCCACAGAAGTGCACATGAAAAAGATGTCGAGAATCCACCCGAAACGATATCCAAGTAGACAGATAAATGAACCTTCTATTTAAAAATTAAGTAGAAATCTTTCTATTAGATTCTAATTAAGAAAGATTTCCCAAGGTTTAACTTAAAATCTCTTTCACAAATTGATATCCTAAAATAAATAATTTAATTAATTTATTATAAATTTAATATTTATACAAGTCGGGAACCACCCTTGCAGAAACATCTACTTCATCCCGGATTCACACAAGTGAACAGTGAAGAAAACAAAAGGAAATAAATTTGATCACATCCGGAGGTACCGAGGAATAGCACGACTTGACACCATCCCTTACTGAGATTTACCGTACCTGGTCTGCAAGGCTCCGTCATATCCTACGTGGTTCACTTGGTGCTGAGGCTCTCTACGCGTTCCGGGGGGACGCTACGTGGCCGGCATACAACGACCTTATACAGGTTAGAGGCGAGGACACCAGCTGACTAGATCTTCTGACTCTCAGATGCTTCCACCGTGATACGTTCCCCCGTTCCCGGCCATGAATTTTGGGGCTCGAAGATCCATGGACAGGTCAGTTTCCGTCTCAGTACGTGCCACCGGACACGTGTCGAAGCGTGCTGGATTGTCTCATCCAGATTAGAAACGAAGAAGTGTAAGGGATGGTACGAGCCTGCCGGAAGGCAACGTTGCAGGAGAGACATAATGGCATATGCTTTCAAATGCGGGACCTTCATTTCGAGGTAGTGCAGACACATTAGACTTTGCGGTCTCCACTCAAATGAAACCAGCATGCAGTGTTCTCCTAGTCAACTTTGTCAGGTCTTTGTGAATTTCGATTCTACAATCTAAGGCTTAGGTACGGCCCTTAAAGTTGCATGAGAGAGTGTCGCGTCATGCAGAAAAGCCAAGTATTGTAAACTCAAAACGACCTTTTGTTAATAATATCAGAAAGGAAAGTGAAATTCTAGTTTGAGAAATTCTAGTTTCTACGCAGTCGTCCTTCTTGTTGTTTGTAGTGACGATACAGACAAAGAGATTTTCGTTTTGCTTACTCCAATTACTTCTGTGAAAACCAAGACTGAGAAGAGATGCATCTTCCCGTTAGGTTATATATTGACCATGATATAGGCTCCAGAAAAGTGATAGAAAGAATGAGGAGAAATGGTTTAGGGAATTATGTAATAATTAGGGTGTCAGGATAAAACTCTCCAGATATACGAGATAAGATTGTTTTGTTCAATAAAAAGTATTTGAAATTATCGATGGTCCCATCAGTAACAGCAAATCAATGTAATCACCTTGATTATTGGTTGATTTAAACCCAACATCGTACTTCTGTGGGTCTTGGACGTCAGTTGAGTTCACCTTGAGTCAGGATGAAACCCCAACTCTAGGTGGACAGACGATAATCATGCAGGTCAGTATGGTTCTGGTCAAATCCACCGGTGTACTGGACCTCTGCCACACAGACATCCGACAGCGGACTTTTCTCTCCCTGACAGATAGTGCAGGTCGAGGGAGAACCGTCAATCTCCGGTTTAGGGTTAATATCTCGGCAATTCGAATCAACGAAGAATATTTCAAAGTGATTCTGGTGGGCACAATTGTATGTACCTCGGGATGCCAACTTTTTCGCTTTCCTATTCTGTGGTCAGCTGTGTGGCTCAACGTGGATAATCGCTATTTGGCGCTCCCCGATGCACTTTAGATATTCGCATGTTCATGCATAGATGCCATCATGTCCAACCGCTATACCCATGTTTAGTTCTTTGGCCGGTTGTATTCTGCAGCATATTATTCCGGAGAAGACACTTTGTAGTTAGAATATATGCTCTAGGCATATATCCTGAAAGGGAAATCGTAAATCCCGTCTCCGGTATTATACAGGGTGCAAATAAACCAATCAAACCACTCTCGCTATGTTACGAGCTTGGCCTTCGACCATGCCCATCGCATTCGACAATGACCAATTTCACACAATTAACCAATTTGATTGGCTGGAATTATTACAAAATATGAAGGGTGCGGTGGATGAGCAGGAAAGGTGAAGTGCCAATTTAAATTCTTCTGGAGTCGCTCAGGTTATGACATCAACCTTTATAAATATTTCATCGGTACCAGGTTAACATATTTTCATTATCAAACGATAAACTTTGAACGTTTACATGATTCAAGTTCCGTTAAACTTGTGGATTAAACTATGACATATCAATTGTACATGATCAATAGAGCGAAAGAGAGATCCTGTGAGTTCTTAGGGATATATCCATACACACTCCATCAGGCATTTATCATGGTGCGTCTATGAATGTAAAGTTGGATTGAAATTTCTTTTATATATGGATCTTTGTTATTCAAATAGATAAGAATGATATGTACTTCCAGTAAGATAACGTTGTGTGTCTATTATTAGTACATTTAGCTGGATTCATTTGACTTGTCCTCTTTGATCAAATTTATCTTCTCCATTTGCGTATGTATTCTTGTCTTGGTTTTTATTTTAATCTCTTTGAAAATACCTGGAAAAGTGTGACACTAGGAAAAGGTCAATTCTAGAAAACATTTCCATTCATCGGTTACATTGTTACGCGTGACAAACGTTACCCCACCCACCTAGTAAACAAAAAGAAATCTTGATCATCTTATGTGATCTCTACGTAATTATCTGCAAGGAAGATCGACGATCTTAATGACCTTATACCACATCTTGTCTATTTTCCTACCATTTCCTGTTGCATGTTGATTTATTATTAAGTTTCAACTAGTATTAACCCCGTGCATGGTGCACAGCGTAAAAACACTCTCTTAAACATAAATCGTCCCTCTCTCCACCCTTTGTCCCCATCCCAACAATTCCGGCCGTCGTCTCTCTCCCCGTCTGTTGTCTCCATTCCCTGCAGTAACATCACCCGTTGTCTCAATCTCCAAAGATAGCTCTGTCCAAAGTCTCCGTCCATTGTCCGGTTTCAGAACACTTCCGTCCATCGTCCCCTGTCCCTCTAAGAACCTACACTAGCAGTAGGCGACAATCACCTCTTAAAGGTAAGCAAGATTTCATTCAAAAACTCAGTAATAGCACCTATCGTGATGCCAATGGACCAACATAAAATAGTCTAAGACTAACCGGGGTTGAAATGGCAGATAAGTGGCGTAATGAAATATAGCTGCAAGACAGTTACTTCCAATAAAAAAGACTCATTTTCTTCACTGCTGCACGAGGTCATGACGACCGCTACCATATGGTCCTTTTCAACCTCGTTACTTTATGGTCAAATTTGTTTTGACAAAGTGGATGTGCCCTCATCTTACCTTTAAGAAAGGGCACTTTTCATCAATCTATGGCGCTTTTCAAGTCGTGTTAAATTGTAGAGTGGGAAGGATTTGGCACTGGGTGTTTCTTACTTTAGTGAATTGTGAAGTAAACTACAGAATTCACATTGCTGAAGAAGCAAGAACGCCTACTTTTTGACAAGTGAAAATTTCAGATCCACCCACAATCTCTTGGAATTGAGTACTCTGTCGGACATCGTGAAATTGCTATCGACTCTCAAATGTATGTTATTTCTATCTTTTTTATTTCTATCTCTACAAATGAAATGAGCTGGTTCGAGAATCTTAAGAAGGGACATTGGGATTAAAAAGCAATATTCATTGTGATGTATAGAGGAACTTAGCACATTCATCCCAATTACCAAATATACCCTAAGAGTACTTTTGTCATACCGTTTAGTAGAAGGTTATTTCTGGTTCTTTTCTTCTGCCCTGATATGCCTTATGTTTTTCTTTTTCCTTCGGAATATACAACTTCTAAATATGCTTTTAAATATGCTATTTGGCTCGATCTTTCCATTGGTATCCAACTCTATCTACATACAAGAGAAAGGATGTGTACGTAGACAAAGGTGGATATCATGACTTTGATATGGATTTGACATTAAACTTTTAAACTCATGATTCTGTAGCATCCTTCGGCGAACTTTCTAGAGAAACGTTCTATTCTAGCATTATAGTTGTGCACCCACTGGGAAGGCTCAATAGCCTTTAAGCTTCTGAATTCATCGCCGAGACATTCTTAAAGATGTTCCACACAAAATCCACGAAAGCACCGTCACGCTCGACTTCCTAGCACAATCCACTTGAAATGCATCTCCACAATATGAGTGCCTCACAATGGTGGTGATTTGTTCCACGTCGAAGCTTTGTTAAGTACTTACCAGTCTCAGCTTGAGGTAAAGTCTTTGTTCTTCGATATTTTTCTAGCGGAGAAATCTTGAAGAAATTTATGTGTGTGGTTTCATACTGGCAGGGTTGCATGGCATGGTTCATTTAGCCAAAATTTTAAAATTTTTCATTTAGTTTAGCCAAAATGACATGTATAAACTCCCTAAATATAAAATTGTTACATTTATAATCTCTAACTTGTCTCGCTATTTGTGCCGGCACATCTAGATTGCTTAAAGTTTGGAGTAGTAGTGTTTAAGTGTAGTCATAAGTATTTTAACAATTATTCATATACTACTTGTTGACCGTCAGACTTCATATTCAAATTACTGACTACATGGTGGGGCTACCGTCACTTGCATCGTTCATATCATGGGGTGTCAGTTCATAAGGTTGGAGATCTAGGTTGAGATCAATGGATATACTTTCGATGCGCAGTTCCAAACACTAATGTTGAGTTTTTGAGTTCTTGACTATGGTGGACAAAGGTCTGCGAGAGTCACTCAGAGTCTTTAACTAGAATGGTTATGATTTGATTGTAATTAGTGCTCAAGTGTTAATAGACTGTTGAATGATAGATCAAATATTAATATGATGAAGTGCGATTCGAGATGTGAACAAATTAATTATTGCGACACTTTGGTATTAATATAATGAAGTGTGATTCGAGTTATGAACAAATTGATTATTGCGACACTTTGGATTCTATGTATGACTTATGTGTGAATTGTAATTCTATAATATATAATGTTGATAACTATATATTAATCAATCAATGTAATATATATATCAAGGTATATATGCACGACCAACTTCACTAGAGTAATAATTACAATACGATTGCATCTTCAATCCTCTTGTAAACTAATCATTTTAAATTCCCAAACTACACGTGTGTCCCTAGGGATGACTCGAAGTTCGTTGGCGATGTAGAGGATAAAAAATCACGCTCATGGAAAAAATAAACTTCCTTTGTAAGCTACATACTCAACGATGAGTAGTCAATTAGCTGCATGTGCTCTGTGTATGAAGGTCACCATGGTGGACGAGTTATTCCGTTGCTGTTCGATCGACCTGATGAATTTCTCTCGTTCGATGATCATCTCACATTGGCCGTATCTTCTCACCAGTAGACGCTGTTTAAGTTGATGTGCGCCAGAACATGAGCTGCCTTTGCCTTTCAATCTAGACTAATGGATCTGGTTGTTCACTGTCACACTCCTGTTGGCACTCCCCGAAGTTCGAGTGTCAAGTGAAGTAAGATTGAGTGAATAATACGTCCAAATTTCGACGTACTCCAAGTTGCTATAGTTTGACGCTAGTTAAATATCTAGAGAACAACGCATTTAGTCCGTGATGCACTCTCCAAAGGTTCGATATTCAGCTCAAACAGCTAGAAAACTTCTACGAGGAACCGCGACACACATAAGATAAAAGCAAGACGAAAGACACCATCAAGCCGAACAAGGGCTAGACCCAATTAGCATCGGAACGAGAAATAACTTTAACCATCTTGTAATTTTCAATGATATGATAGTACCGACCACTTCACAAAACCAGGAGAACGTACACTTTTGTAATGCAGTGTCACCAGTTAGGCCGTTGCCGCATTGTTCAAAATCTACGATTGCCAATCAATTGTAACGCGTCTATAGTATGTGATGATCAATTTTGCCGTTTTTGTCTGACAGGAAGCTTTTCCGGATATCGAATTCAAGCCACCACGATGGGTTCTTCCACCGTTTGTAAGGTTAGCAAAACCACCAGTAAGCTGCGAAAGGAGACGGCGATCTTCAATCAGAAAATGATGGAAGGGATCGATTTCAGGGCTGGAGGCCCCATATCTGGGGATATTTTCGGCTCCGCTGGGGTAGGTGTCATACTATTTTCACTATTTTCAGTCATACCAAGGATTCACGGCGGCTTTTAGCCCTTGTGTTGGGGGTGACCGTGTCAGCTCAATGGATATCGTCACGGACATCTCAAGCGAGGTCGTTAGTATGCTCCTGGAAAACACGCTGGCACAACGTGCTTTTCGGAAACTTAGGCAAGAACAGTGCATTTCGGTATGTTTTCGTACTTTAATTTTGCAATAAATCTGGAGGTGTTGTTACCTGATAGTCTATTTCTATTTGGACAGAACATGAAGTTATTTGGCCTTCCTCTATTGAAATTGAAGCATCAAGGGCATCGAAAACCAATTTACCAGCCCAATTGTTTATGGGGAGGGGCAAGCAGCCATGAACTCACCCCGATGATCAGTTACCAAGCAAGAGATGCGTTTCGAAGAGACGCTTATGATGACGGAATTTCTCCGCAGTCATGGATCGCGTTTGTACCAAGTATTTCTAATCCAGGAGGACACTAAACGTTCCCGGTCTTCAAGCTTATAGACTTGTTGCGGAAGAATCAATAGGGAGAATACCCAAACCCTACTTGTCGCAGATTTTATACCTTTGACCAATTTCACAAGGCCCGGTCTCTACTCGACCTCTTAATTGAGGGGGCTCCTGCAAGCTAGCTGGTTACGGAACCACATGTCTCCTTCCTTCAACTTGTTATTTGAAATTTATCTTGTTTGTGTATGTCATTTCATTCAACCTATCTTGTACAGTCTTTTGATCCACTCTTATCAGTACCCGCTGGAATATTGCTACAGACGAAACCAAGTGACCAAGCCAGTAGTGATTTCTCCTCGACCACGTGTGGAGATCTGTCCAAGAATCCAAACCATATAATCTCATGGTTTTCTCCAACCTTAAATGTGCAGCAGGACGCTTTTAGCTCGGTGAGATAGCGGTGGAAGAAAGGGGAATGTATTAAAGATTGGACTTTTGTGGCTGCTGAGATGGAATGACTCACAGACAACAATGTTAACACGAAGGATCCGGGGAATTACTTTATACTTTATTCGTATATGAACAAGAAGAAGGGCCCATGGTCAAGCACGAGTGCGCAAGCATTCGGTCATCATCATTGATGCGAGACATGAACATCACAGCACGAGTATTCAGGGGAGTCTCATCGGGTAGGATGGGAGCTTTATGACGAAGTAGGATTGGATCTTTATAACTGTTGGGGAAATTCCTGTAACCGTATCAATGAAGGTGTCGTTTCACTTTTCCATCTCGGGACAAATTCCGACTCTTACCTTCATGCAGATCGATGAATTCATTGCTCTCTTGCATCGTTACATATCCTGAGCCTTGTTTCTACGTAACTTGGTAGAAAGTGAAGTCAAGTTCACTTGGGGTGTGGTGTTTGATCGCTTCTTCTCCTCTTTGCCTTTATCCAGATGCCGAAAAGTAAGAGCTTACTTTGGATCACGTTGCATTATACTATGAGTAAAGCACGCATAAATTTGTTCTATCTTAGCTATTTGACGGTAGTGTCTATGGCTCCGACTAGAGACGTTTAAGTATGACGCTTTTGACAATCATTGGTCAGCAGTAATGCTTGTTTTCTACGTCTTAGCCATACTTGATGTAATCTCATGGAGTTAGTAACTCTTTGAATGCAATTGGATAGAAGGAACCATGCACGTGAAGTGAGTGGGATGCATAAGCATTTGTAGATTCCCACTGCTTTCTTTACCTGCTGGTAGGGAGATTCCAAGATCTTTGCTTATTGGAAGTTCTGATTGCTGACTGCTGCTGCTGCGCACGAGAGAGTCAACTTAATTCAGTCCCTTTAAAGCTCCCTTCACTAAACGGCTGCAGTTTTACAACTTAATCCACGCTCTGCGAAGAAATGGGTATCTGCTTGATCCGGACCTACATGATCTCAAAAGAGAGTTAATTGACCACCAGGTGTCACTATATGATTCTTCAGCGCACCGCAAATTCAAAAATTTACAAAGACCAACACAACATCAAGAAACCACAACGGTGGCCCTACAAGCGATCCAGGAGAGGAAGATGTGATATGTAAAGCCATAGCATAATTGCAAATGGTAGTCTCAAGTTGCTTCTCTCCCAGCGGTGTTCCGACACCTAGCAAGGAAATGACTCCAACATCTGTATTCTCTTGCCGTCACATCATAGGAGCGAGTCTGCAGTGCGGGAATACTTAACTTCCATATTCCTTCATGCAAGATATCTTTCCACAATATTTTCGATGGATGTAGCATGTGATGGTAGGTGAAGTAACAGCCTTTCCAGCAGGAGCTAACAAGTGTCGAGTCGAAAGCTCCAAATATATAGTTGTTTGCAGATTCGCGCCACCAGAGAAAATGACCTTGCTGATGAGTGTAATGCTAACTTGTGACTAAAACGAAACTGCAAGAAGCTTACGCGCGGGAACCCAGAGCAGGGCCATGGCTTAAAGACACGTATAGTGAGGTACTGTCATGGCCTTTAACAAATCAGAGGATCGGTGTACTTGAGAACACTGACGGACTTAATGCGTTCCTGCCTCTTCTCAAAGAGCGCACAAGCTTTCGTCAGATATTGCAGTGGAATAAACATGAACGTACCGCACACGAAGAAAAAGAATGGCCTTCCTGCATTATTAAGATGGCTTGTCGAAGCATAGGAACCATCGTAAGATGTAGTAGTGCGAGCATAATCCACGTGAAAAACTAGGACACGTCATAAAGTTGTTAAGATGGTTCCAAGAACGAGCGTAAGGTCTTGCAGGGTCTGCAGGCTCGTGTTCTTGACAATAACGGACAGAATTATTGAGTTGTTGGAATGTCTTGACGAAGTGTGAAGAACGAATGAAAAATACTACTCCCGGCTGGACACCCACGTTTGAACAGTAAGGACAGAACTATTGTGTTGTTGAGATGGGTTGTCAAAGTGTGGAGAACAATCGTGAGATGTTGCAGGACAATGCAGAGGAAAGTACACACAAAATCAGGACAACCTTATTGCGCTGTTGCGATGGCTTGTCAAAGCATGGAGAATGACCGTAAGGTGCTGCACTATAATGGACAGAAGTACTTGAATCATCAGGACAGCCTTGCTGAGTTGTTGAGGTGGTTCGACGAAGCATGAGAGCGTCGTAAGAAATTTCAGCGAGCTGCACATCAAAGTACATGAAGGATAAGGACAGGCTTGTAAGATTTGTTGTCAAAGCAGGGAGGACTGTCGTAAGATATTGCACGGGCTGCACACCCAAGCGCTTGACACACTTATTGAGTTATTGAGATGGCTTGACAGCATGCGGAAGACGCGTATACAACTGCAGTGAATAGACATCAAACGGACATCTTTCACCGTCATACATATATCATACTCATGTCGCTTCTTTAGTCAGGGTTTTAACTATAAAGCATAAGCGTTCAACTTACCGTGGAATGAAGTAGAGAGAAACGAGGAGTAAGAACTTGTGAGTCTCAATGCAGCCACGTAAAACAGCTCTAATGTACTCATCTTATGACTCAATAGAGTACCACGAGAGTTCTCCTCAAGGCTGTTCATTACTATATTCAACAGCCTAGCGAGGAGCACTGCATCCAGCTGTGCTAGTCACCACACTTCCTAATCGTCACAATTCCTTCTGATTCTCCAAACAAACGTCAAGACCTCCTCCATCTTGAAGAATCATCCCAGAACGACACCTTGAGTCCACATATACTCTGCATATTTGATGATCCTACTTCCCCGACATCCTTAGCCTGGAATAGGAGCACTCTTTCCCGCCATAGTAGATTCTGCATAGGTATAGACATGAGTTGGACCTCTACGTTCGTGCGGTGCCCTTGTCCTCCGTCCGTATACAATCCAATACCTATTATGGAATGGTGTCACGTATTGCATGCTTCTGTTGACATACCTTGTCTACTTGAAGTTGGGAGGCATCATGGTTGGTACCTTAGCAAGAATTGTAAAGTGGAGTTTCGTAGAGTGCAACGAGGACATCGCTTTTGAGGTGTCGAAAAGAATAGGGGATTGGAGAATACGTCTATTTTGAGATACGTTTACCGAAGCAGCAAAACTCCAGGCGGGTTCCTGCTTTCAAAGTCGAGAGATCCGTGCACTTGTCGGTATTCTTTGAGATGTCCAGAGCTGCTAACTGCACATGACTGGCACTTACTCCGCCTGCAGCAAATGCCATGGCCACGAGAGTAGTAGCAGCAATCACCCTGGGATGTGGCCATTTATCTTTTTGATCCTCTTCGTACAGAAATTTCTGTTCACGAATGGTTGGCCGTAGACTGAGGGCAGAGGCTTCACGCCCTACTTGCTCTGCTGCAAACATAGAGATGCCACGCGCTCCTAGTCAAGTGCCGATGCAGCAACGACCGTCGATCGCAATCATTCCCACGTTCTTGAGGTACTCCCACCAGCTCCCTGTGAGTGAGACTTCGATCGCTACAATTGGCTGGCAGCGCAGCTCCCACTCCACAGAAGAACATTCTGATAGTCCAATTTTGCGCTTTCAGCTGGGTGGGAATTTTGGCAGAAGCAAATAAATTACAGTATTGCTGGGAACAGTTCGAAATTTCCCAGTTCGGTGAGTTCCCGAACACCAGTGAGTGAGAAGGTACAATTGTCACGTATTGAGTTGACATATGCCTGCCTTTCCAGAACAAGAAACATCATTTATCTCAGTTTACACGATGAGCGGGAGATTGACTAGAATTTCTAGCGAACCGAGTGTTCCGAAGTCAACGAAGCTTGAGTGATCCCCGAAGACTACAGAACATAGGCTAAATTTTTGGCTTGAACACTCGGACGATTTGACCATATCAGGTTCCGGTCCGTGTAAATAGCTTGTGTACAAAGCAGGAGTTCCATCCCAGACTACCACAACGACCATCAATCACAAATACCTAGATACTTCGATAGTTGAGAGTGTGATCCAGAACATGAACGGTTCTGCATCGACTATCTTAATAGAAGGTATGATTAGTAGTAAATTAGAAAGTAAATTAGTAGAATCATGCATCGAACTACGTCAACGTTAAACGTCGCTTTATATGTAAACTCCGATGCGATCTCCTTCATAATTCTTAAATTCCATTTGTGGCACCTACTTTACATCTAAATCAGACTTCATATGGCTGCAAAGCAATATCTGTGATCTCCTGACGACTTCGGAGTCTAAATCACTCACTGACTCCATCATTACTATAATCATTTATAGGTTGTAAATCATGTGACTGTTTCGGGTCCATGTTTCTGCAATTGTCACCATCGACTCCGGAGTCTAAATCGTTCCCTGCCTCCATCATTACTATACTTATCTACTTATCTATAGTTGTGAATCATGTGTCTGTTTTGAAACTATGTTTCTACGATTATCACCATCGCTTTGCAGAAGGCGATTGTTCAAAAGTTGAGGTAGAGACCGGATCTACCGAGATTGCAAGACCGCCAACACCAGTCACATCTGTACCTGGAATGAGAAATTGATTCGTAATAATTTCGTAATTATCGGGGTTGACGATCTTGAATAAATCTTATTTGGCGAAGTAGATATCCTTCAATTGACCAACTCTACCTACTTCAAGGATGGATCCAAAGATTCAAGATTCAATGTTTACATCATGGATGCTGTGCAGTTTTTCACACGAATCGTAACAGCTCTTGCATGAAGACGAAGAAATGCCGAGATTGTGAGGACTAGCACCAGAATGGCCATGGTCTCGACTCCAAAAATTTATGAACAAGGTAAGTGATAATTAATGGACACTTCGATAAAGTAGTTCTTACTATATTCTTAGTACTTTGTATGCGTTAGCACAAGAATGTCTACACAAAACATTCTTATTATGAATCACTATCAAGAGTTAGAACCAGGAACATTGTTACAACATTCAACACCGTATGGGTTTTCAGGAAAGGGCTGTATTTGTTCATGATATGTGCTTTGAACACTTTGAAGTTACTATCAGGTCTTCTTGTAAGGTATCAATTGTGAGACCTTGATAATGAGCTATAAATTATGCTCATATGCCTGGAGGCACCTATATATATATATATTATTATCTATTTCACCTCTTGGGCAAGAAGCAACTCCCAAAAGAAGATAGTGTTGGAGTATGGAGTTATAGTATGTAATAGTATGGAGTTAGTAAAAGAGTTGGCAAATTAAAAAATGTAATGTTATCACTAATATAGTATTTTGGAGTTAGTAGAAGAGTTAGGAGGAGCTAATTAGTTACCAAATTCAACTAATTATAGAACAAAGAAAGTAAAACTAGCATAATATAAGAATATTAAGAATATTCTAAAAACATCTAAGAAGCTTCTTGCTAAAATGTATTTGAAATATCTATGAAGCTTCTCAGCAAAAAGCTTCTAGTAACTTCTCAAGGTTTGAGTAGCTTATAAGCCAAGTAAATGTCTAGCTTAGCTTGTACACTAAGTAGACATCTAACTTATCTTGCATTCCAAGAAACACAACTTCTAGAAGGAACCTTCCTTGGGAGCTTCTTGGTACTCTTGTACTTAGCTTCCATACAAATACCAAAGCCCAAAATTATGCTAGGCATTCAAAGTTCCCTCAAATTGAGAGTTTTTAATGTGAAATTTCATTTTGATCTTCCATTCTCCTATTTCTCTCCTTGGTCTTTTATACCCAATGGTGCATTACAACAAATGGAAACCTAAAAATCACTTTCATTGGTTTTAAGCTCCAACTATAACTTGAAGGTTCTGATTCAATCAAGCCTCAAAGTGACTTCTTCTACTATGAAGACATGAATTCCAAAAAACATGTTCTACTCCTCCCAAAAGGCATGAATCCAAAGGCACTTTGAATTTGCACCAGTTCTTCATCTTTGCTCTTGTGGTACTTTCAACACTAGCGCTCACTTAAGACCCATCAAGGCATTGCTTTGTTCCTTCAAAATTGTCAAGGATCACACATCATAGTCATTAGTACTTGTGACTAGGATGTGTGACACACATATCCTTGTCACACACACATAGTCACTTAGGTTCTTACTATGAAGATTCCTTGCAATCACTCAACAATGACATACAACCAATGCTTGGAATTAAGCAAAATTGACAAAGAGCATTTTGCACCTTTTGGTTTAGTTGTGTTTAAAGAACTGAATATCTATTTACATGAAAATGAAGCCTTAAATAGTGCTTCCTACTTAAAGCCAAAAGAATCTATCAGAGGCAATCCAAGGATAGTCCAAGTCTAATCTTTAATATACATTCCTTATCTACCCTATCTTAATCTTTTGTACACTACTTAGTTGCTTTCTATGTGTCAAAAGTAGCTACTAGAAACTTCATATATTCTTTATACTTTTTTTCCTTTAAACTTCTTTGTATTCCATAGATTATAACTATGACTATTGTACAAATAAGAAGAATTATTATGTGAAGGTTCTTTGGCATAGAAGATTATTGTGAAGAACTACCTTTGCATTAACTTTCTTAAGAAGAAGTTCTATTCTCTCCTTGTAATTTTCTATTTCTAAAATTAAAGAATCAAAAGATCCAATGAACTTCATGTCTACATGGTCTCTAAATCTTATTATTAAGTGGTCCATCTATGGGTCTTTTGTAAATCTTTGCCTTTAAGGTTAGTACTTGTAGCTTTAATTCATGTAACTTGGTCTTTGTCATTTCGCCTTGAGCTACATCTTTGACTATATATACCCATTGATTCTAAAGATTATCCAAGCTCTTCATCATCTCTATGATGGATCCACATTCTCAAGGCTATTGCATAAGTTTTATACTTTAGTAGTAATTTCTTCTTGCATCCTCTTTTGATCCATAACCCTCTTGTCCTTCTCCTTCTTGAGCTCTTCTTGCAAGGCTTTGAACTAAACTGCTACCTCCTTCTTGTATTTGGTCATATGCAAGTTCAAGGTAATTATCTTTACTTTCTCTACTTCCAACTCACATTGTATACTTGCTTCTTTTCCTTCCTTCCTTTGCAAGCTTTCCTCGTAGGTCTGATCTTGCTAGTTGGCTTCAAGCCAAAATGTTGTTAGGTCTCCTTGGAATCTTTGGATGTCCTCTTCAAAGTTCTCTTGGTCAATAGCAAGCGAAGTAGTCTATAGTTTAAGCTCATAATTCTCTTACATCAAAGTCTTTACCTTCTTGCACTCCTCCTTGTATGTTATCATTTCATTATGTCAAGAATATCCACACTCATAAGACAAGGCACATTTATTGAGATAACTCAAGGTATAAGTGGTTCATTTCCTATCTTGGAAGCTATGTCCATGGCCAAAACACACTTAATATTTCTTTATTGAAGTCTCCACACTCACTATAAGTCCTTAGTTATCAGATCCTTGCAAAATGCATACAAAGGACAGTCAATGAGAAAATCATGTGAGCCCACATATCTTCTTGCAGGTCTCCTTTTGATTGTTCTTTCTTAGTGCCTTGCAAAGACCTAGTTGTCTCATTTTCCATCTAGGCAATACGTCTACCACCATAGATCTTGTAGATTAGTCTATTGGATCTGGCTACTATCATCATTGGATTAATTTACTGTCATCATTGGTAGTCATTTATACAATAGCTAGATCCAATGGATATGGCTACTGTTCATCTCTTGATAGAGCAACAATCTCCACCTTGGCTTGTAGTCTATTTAGCAAAAAACTTAAAATTACTTCTAAGAGTGTTTAGTTATGTAATCTCAAATCAACATGAGCAAGTTCATACATAACTTGAACTTCTCAATAGGAATAGGCTTTGTCAACATATCAGCTATATTCACCTCTATGCCAATCTTCTACAAATACACTTTTCCATTTGTCACAACTTCCTTGATAAAATTGTCCTTGGTTCAAGAAATAAATACTTGATTCTTGGCTAATTGAATAGCACTTTGGCTATCACAATGAAGCATGGACTTCATTGATGGAAGTCCAAAAATCTTTGACTGAACTTTATAGCCATACAAATTTCTTAGCCGCCTCTATTGTTGCCATATACTCTGCCTTTGTTGAAAGAGCAATAGTAGATTGAAGAGTAGACTTCTAGCTTATGTAAATACAAATCCAAGTGTAAATATAGATCCAATTTTGGACCTCCTCTTGTCTACATCTCTAGCAAATCAGCATCCCCATACATTGTAGTTGCTCCTTGGTCATGTTCCTTGTCAAATATAATACCAATATCTATTGTACCTTTCATGTAACAATATGGAGTTTAGCGACGAAGTTAGTCGGGCTTATGAAGTAGATAATAAGACAAAATAACCTCGAATATTCTAGAAGTATCTAAGAAGCTTCTTGGGAAGCTTCCCAACTAGTTAACTTGCGCCCTAAGCAGGTAGCTTCTAGAAGCTTCTAACTAGCTTAGCTTGCACGCCAAGTAGGCGACTTCTAAAAGAAAGCTTCTTGAGAAGCTTCTTGGTTAACTTGACTTGCACTCCAAGAAAGTGGCTCAAGGAAGCTTCTTGAGAAGCTTCAAGGGTCTTGTATATTACCTATAAATACCAAAGCCAAAGCTCATGCTAGGCATTCGGAGTTTTCCCTCATTCAAGTGTCCCAATGTGAGTTTCCATTCTACTATTTCTTTCCTCGGATTTGGTCTTTTACATTGGTATCAGAGCAGGAATGGGATGGATGGAATTTATGGACCACCAAATCCACTCCACCAAACCATTGGGATTTTCATGTCCAAATACTACCCAAGCATTGTCTCACACAGTTCATCACCTCACACTTTGGACAAGATTTTTTGCATATGATCACCATATTTGAGGAACCCTTGGTGCTTCCGGTTGTAACTTATGGAGAACGGTGGACATGCTATTTCTATGTGTTAATAAATTAGATAGATTGGGAGTGGTGTGATAGAGAAGCAACCATGGCGGCAATACCTGATGTTATCCTTGCTATGCAACAACAAATCAAGCACCTCACTTGATTGTTGGATGAACGAGATCTTTGACGACAAGAGTAGGTGGAGAGAGTACCAATTTGAGAAGGAGAAGATAGGATCAGATTCCCTAAACCCAAGGTATTTGAAGGCAAGAATCTCCTAGGTGCAATGGAGAATTTTATGTTTGATTGTGAACGTTATTTTGAAGCTACCAATCTACAAGATGAGCAAAAATAGATTCTCTTGGCTTCTAGCCAATTGGATGGAGTAGCAAAGCTATGGTGGAGATTCCAAGTGGAGCAAGCCGAACAACAAATGGTTGCACCGATCTTGACATGGGCAGAATTCAAGAGCGCAATGATCAATCGATTCCAAGCTATAAATGCCACACGAGCTGCACGGGATAAGTTGGCAGAGTTGAAACAGATTGGCTCTGTAAGAAGTTACATCCCGCAGTCCCAAAACACCATCATACAAATTCCAGATATTTTGGAAGGTGAGGCTCTGGATTGATTCGTGAGGGGCTTGAAGGCAAGAACCAAATTAGAGGTAACCATGCGAGAGCCACAACACTTGGAGGAAGCCATGCGGTTGGCCAAACATTTTGATTCCTTGGTGGCAACAACTTGGTCTCGACCTCGACCCCCACAAAACCTACCAATACACTACACACAAGTGGAGGAGCCAACACCAATGGAGATTGATGCAATTCAACGAAGACCACTAGGCATGGCAGACAAGGAGAAACTGTGACAAAATGGTGGTTGTTTTTATTGTTGCCAGTTGGGGCATCGCATTGCTGAATGTCCACTCAAGAATAGACGACCTCGACAAGTTGTGCAAGTAGAGGTTGTGGAGCGGCATGATCAAGGAAACGAGGAATCCCAGTTGGAGATTTCAAGCCGCCTACTAGGAGCTTGATTAGTTCCAATGGGATTGAAGGCTCGACCTATGCAAGTCTGCTTCACTTGCAAGGTATGATACCTAATCGGGGTTGTAGAATTTTGGTTGATTCTGGAAGTTCAGAGAATTGCATGTCTATGCAAGTAGCAAAGGAATTGGTTATTCTTATCAAGCCAGTGATTGGAAGTAGTTTGATGATGGCGGATGGTAGAAAGGGTTCTACATTCCGCACCTTGCATCCTGTTACCTTCAAGATTGGGAAGGAGTATTTGGAGTGTATGAGGTTTGTAGTGGCACCTCTACACTATGATATCATTCTGGGTCTACCTTGGCTTGAACGTCATAAGGTTCAATTTGATTGGACCCGACGCCAAATTCAAGTACAACACCAAGGTAGGAATTTCCGATTAGGTTGTCTGGCACCTCTGAGTAAGACACCTAAGAATAGTCAATCCCAAGATAGGAAGTTTGTTGAGAAGGTAGCCATAGAGCGAATCTGGAAGGGAGATGAGTCCCAAGATGGGAAGTTTGCCAAGAAGGCAACCATAGAGCAAGCTTGGAAGAGAGATGAGTCCCTAGAAGGGAAGTTTGTTAATGAAGCAGCCATAGAGCAAGCTTTGGAGGAAGATAAGTCTATATTCACGGTGTGGATCAAGCCGATTGCACAAGAACAATTTGAGGAGGGCCAAGTGCCGCATCAAGCAATGGTTGATCGGATAGTTCAAAAATTTGTAGATGTGTTTCCGGATGATCTGCCAAAGGGATTACCCTCCGATTGAGGTATGCCCTTCAAGATCGAGTTATTGCCAGGGAGTACTCCAGTGAGTAGACCAATCTATCGGCTCTCACCAAAGGAGTTGGAGGAGTTGCAAACAACACTTACAGAGTTGTTGGAGAAGGATTTCATACAACATAGTACCTCTCCTTGGGAAGCATTGGTATTATTTGTTCCAAAGAAGGATGGAGGACTTTGTTTTTGTATTGATTACCATGGACTCAATAAGCAAACCGTGAAGAATGCATATCCCTTGCCTCGGATCGATGACCTGCTTGATCAACTAAGTGGAGCACGCTACTTTTCCAAGTTGGATCTTTGTAGCGGCTATTGGCAAATTCCTATTGAAGGAGAGGATGTGCAAAAGACTGCTTTTCGCACAAGGTATGGACATTTTGAGTGGAGAGTTCTACCTTTTGGACTTTTGGACTCACTAATGCTCCAGGAGTCTTCATGGATCAGATGCATCAGGTGTTGGAGGGACTATTGGATTGGTCCGTGGTGGTGTTCTTAGATGATATCTTAATCTATAGCAGGACAGAGGCAGAACACATGAATCATGTGTGAGAAGTCCTAAGACGACTACGACAGTGGAAATTATACTGCAAGAAGTCAAAGTGTGCTTTTTGGCAGAAGGAGGTTACCTTCTTGGGTCATAAGATCTCATCATAAGGGATCAAGATGGAAGAAGAGAAGATCAAGGCCATTACTGATTGCCCTACCCCAAAGGATGCTACAAAAGTACAAGCATTCAATGGATTGGCCAGTTTTTACCGACGGTTCATCCACTATTATGCGCACGTGGCTGCATCATTGACTGACCTCTTGGGAAAGAACTCGAGCTTCCAATGGACCACCAAGCATGAAGAAGCATTCCAGAAGTTAATGCATATGGTGTCTTCGAGACCTATTCTTCAACCATATGATCCTCAACTACCTTATGTGGTTGATTTTGATGCTTCTAACTTTGCAATTGGAGCTGTGTTGCAACAAGAATTTCCAGATGGACAACATCCTATTGCCTTTGTGTCTCGCTGACTAAATATAGCTAAAAGAAATTACTCTGCTCAAGATCGGGAACAACTTGCAATGGTATATGCCATCAAGGTATGAAGGCATTATCTCTTGGGGAAACAAGTGATCATGCAAAATGATCACAAGCCATTGTTGCAGACCTTACACTTGGAGCACATGAAGAGTCTGCATCATCGATGGGAAGAGCAACTCCAATTGTTTGACATCAAACTTGAGTACAAACCAGGTCGGTTCCATATCATTGTTGATGCTCTATCACGACGACCTGATTTGAAGCATCTTCCCCTCATCACGGTGGCAATTACAACGGTGTCCATTGACCCTAAGGTCCATAATGAGTTTCAATCAGCTCTACAACAAGATACCTTCTTCCAAATGGTACACGGTTGTATGATAGCACACGACAAGGAGTACAACATCTTCTTCAAGGAAGGCCTCTTATTCCATGCAGCCCTGTAACACCCATTTGTGCATGTGTGTGGTATTGTGATATTTAGCTTGGTATTACAAGTACTTAAGAGATATTATTTATATAGAGATAAAGGATGGTTCTATATTAGTCATGGTTAGCTAAATTTAGTCATAGCTAAGATAGAGTGGACCTTACTTTAGAGGAAGTAGAAAAGATGAGCACCACTATTTTGGATTTTAGTGTGTTGACTTGGTATTATTCCTAGGTGTTTGGCTTTGAGGAAAGAGTTGAGAACTCTTGGGCCCGCAAGCCTTTTTGTTTTGGATTCTTCTTTAGTCCAAGGATAGCCCATGTGAAGGAATCCTTGACTTAGTGGTTGGGTCAAGATAAGATCACATGCTTAGGGGAATATGCCCATGTGAATGGATATTCCTTTCTACTTTTTGCCTTTACTTGACTTTTAGTCTAGTAACTTGAGTTACTACAATAATTAGTAACTTTGGTACGTAACTATTTCACAAGTATATAAACAAGGGGTGAGGAGGTACTCAACATCCTTTCATTTGCAACTATCTCTCTCTCATTGAGTTCTCTAGTGAGCAATGTCTTGAGTCTTGGAGTGTTAGCCTTGGAGGAGTATGATGGAGTTGGGGTCTTAGTCCATGGTGCGCTACCATAATAGCCATCAGAGGTTCATCCTGAGTGAGAGACAGGCCGGCTCATAGACCAAATCTATGTTCTAGCCAAAGGTGATCTTCGACTTGTGCGCCTTCAAGAAGCCCATGATTTACCAATAGCTGGTCACATGGGAGTGGACAAGACCTTGGGCACCCTCCAATGCCAATGGTGGTGGCCCAACATGACACAAGATGTTCAAGACTTTGTCTAATCATGTGAGAGTTGCCAACGGAACAAGGCCAGCAACCAGAAGCCGAGTGGACTCCTTCAACCACTCGCCATTCCATCTGCTCACTGGGAGCATGTGAGCTTGGATCTCATCACATCCTTGCCAAAGACAAAACAAGGACACACCGCAATCGTGGTGTTTGTGGATAAGCTTAGTAAGCAAATCCACTTGGCACCAACCTGTGATACCATGGATGCTCTAACCTTAGCGCAAATCTACTTTGATAATGTTTTCAAGCATCATGGGATACCACGTGTACTCATCTTCGACCGTGATCCTCAATTTACCGGGAAGTTTTGGCAAGCACTCTTCCAGATACTCAACACCAAGCTTGCTTTGTCCACGGCCTATCATCCTCAAACTGATAGACAAACTGAACGTGCAAATCATACATTGGAGGATATGTTGCGGGCCTTTGTCAATGTCCACCATACCAACTGGGATGAATGTCTTGCAGTTGCAGAATTTGCCTACAACAATTCCAAACAGGCAAGCACTAGATTTTCTCCCTTCTTTCTCAATTTTGGCCAAGATCCGCTTGTTCCAGATTCTCTCCTTGCTCCCCCTCCCTCTTAGGTTCCTCATACTTCCACATTCTTGACCACTATATCCCAATCTCTCCAACAAGCCAAGTCTCACCTCCTTGTTGCTCAAAATCGCCAAAAACAATATGCGGACCACCATCGTCGTGATCTTACCTTTGAAGTTGGTGATAAAGTCATGCTATCCTCTAGTAACCTCCCTCTTCCACTTGATACCCAAGTTCGTAAACTTGCCCCAAATTGGATAGGACCTTTTGATATCACCCACATTGTCTCTCTTGTTGCTTATTGACTTGCCTTGCCTTATCACATGCGTATCCATCCTGTCTTTCATGTTTCCAAGTTGAAACCCTTTGTTCCTAACTCCTCTTCCTTTTCCTCTTGAGTCCAACCTCCTCCTCTTCCTATCCCTATCAATGATCATGAGGAGAACAAAGTTGATTGTATCCTTGCACGTCACCATATTCAACGAGGCCGTCGTCAACATACGGAGTACAAGGTCCTTTGGAAAGGGTATCCCCTTCATGATGCCACATGGGAACCTCTTTCCCACCTCCAAAATGCACAAACGGCAATCAAGGAATTCAAAGCTTCATTGGCGACGAGGACGTCACCAACTAGCGGCGGGGGAATATGTAACAATATGAAGTTTAGCGACAAAGTTAGTCGGGCTTACGAAGTAGATAATAAGACAAAATAACCTAGAATATTCTAGAAGTATCTAAGAAGCTTCTTGGGAAGCTTCCCAACTAGTTAACTTGCACCCTAAGCAGGTAGCTTCTAGAAGGAAGCTTCTAGAAGCTTCTAACTAGCTTAGCTTGCACGCCAAGTAGACGGCTTCTAAAAGGAAGCTTCTTGAGAAGCTTCCTAGTTAACTTGACTTGCACTCCAAGAAAGCGGCTCAAGGAAGCTTCTTGAGAAGCTTCAAGGGTCTTGTATGTTACCTATAAATACCAAAGCCGAAGCTCATGCTAGGCATTCGGAGTTTTCCCTCATTCAAGTGTCCCAATGTGAGTTTCCATTCTCCTATTTCTCTCCTCGGATTTAGTCTTTTACATTTCAAGTAGCAAAGCAAAGGCACTACTTGCCAATGTTCCTTCCTTGGATTTGATATAAATCTACTTACTATGCTCATTGCATATGATATAATCGATCTAGTACAAACTATTGCATATCTTAGACTCCCTACAACACTAGCATAAGGAATATTTGATATCAATCGTCCTCATTTGATGGGCATTGCTCCATTGATATCTTGGAATGTTTTGCAATTGGTACACTTACAAGTTTGGTGCTCTCTAAACCAAAGTATACAAGTAATTTTTCCACTTATCTTCTTTATGAAATACAAATATTCCCTTGTTCTTATTCCTTTGGATTTCAATTCCAAGTACCTTCTTGGAAGGTACTTCATCTCAAATTCCTTATGTAATTGTACTTTTAGTTTCTCCATCTCAATTATGTTCCTTGTAGCAATCAACATATCATCCACACATAATAAAAGGATAATCAAATCAAAGTAGCCGATCCAATATACCTTCTTGATGTATACAAAACAATCTAACTCAATGTGGTTAAAGTTTTGCCTTAATATGAAAGCATCAAACTTGTGGTACCACAACCTTGGACTTTGTTTCAACCCATGTAATGATTTATGTAAAATGCAAACTAGGTTCTCCTTCCTTGGTACCACAAAGCCATTTGGCTGATGCATGTAAATCTCTTCATCCAATTCTCTATGTAGAAATGCAGTAGTGATATCCAATTGCTCTAACTCTCAATTATGCAAAGTAACTAATGCCAAAAGTACACAATTTGAAGAGATCTTTACCATTGGAGAAAACACCTCATTGAAGTAGATGCCTTATTTCTGGCTATAGCCTTTAGCTACAAGCCTTGCTTTGTATTGAGCTCCACATGTTTTTGAAAGTCCTTCCTTCTTTTGATAAATCCATCTACAACCAATTGCCTTCTTATCTACATGCAATTTCTCAAGTCTCCAAGTTTGGTTTTGAATAAGGGACTTCATCTCCTCTTCCATGGCATTGTGCCATCTTTGGATCTTTGAATCTTGCATTGCTTCCTCAAATGTAAAGGGCTCATCATTTTCACTGAGAAGAGCATAACCTACTAGAGAATGCTCATATCTCATTGGCAATCTTCTCTCTAACAAGATACCTACATTCTGCTACACTTTCATGGTTGTCTCTCTTTAGATGGGTCACCTTAGAAATCCATAGGAGAAGAGATTTCTTCTTCTTCCTTCTCCTCATTTTTCACTTGAACAATATGACATAATCTGATTTTTTGTATAAATCAAATGTAGCAATTTTTTCCATCATACTACTCTCATCAAGTAATACGTCTCTACTCACAACAAGACAACATTTGGAAGAATACTCATACTCTCTACCATTACTAGAATGTAAATACTTCACTCTCCTTCCGGTTTTTTTCTCCATCATTGTCTTCTATTGTTTGAAGATCAAGAGAACCTCAGATTTCTACTTCATGGGATAGATCCACACTCTTATAGAATAGTTGTCTATCAAGGATACAAAATATTGAGCTCCTGATTTTAGAGCTACACTGGCGTGTCCCCAAATATAAGAATGAATCTAGTCTAAATTTCCCTTTGTGCAATGAGTTCCCATAGAAATGCTAACTCTTTGTTGCTTTCCTAGCACACAATGCTTGCAGAATTTTAACTTACAACTTTTGACTCCTTTTAGTAATTATTGCTTGGACAATTCACATAGACCTTATTTGCTCATATGGCCCAAGCGTAGGTACCATAGATTGTCTGGTCTTTGGGATCTTTGTCTTCAGAAGTTATAGTTGCTGCTCCACCTATAACTATATCTACAATCAGCACATACAAGTTTCCTACCTTATGGCTCTTCATCACCACCAAAGCTCCCTTTATACTTTTTAGCATGCCATTTTATGCCCCTCACCTCTAGCCATTTGAATCCAACGTACCTAACAAAATCAGGTTCTTCCACAACTTAGGGATATGCGGCACATCAGTGAGAGTTCTCACATCACCTTTAAACACCTTGATATGTATTGTACCAATCCCAATGGCTTTACAAGCCAAATCATTCCCCATCAAAACTAATCCTCTATTAATTGGTTTGTATGTATGAAACCAATCCTTCTACAAGCACATGTAGTAAGAGAAACTCAAATCAAGAATCCATGACTCTTCAAACTGATCTCTATCTTAGGGACACAAAGAACATCATCAATTAATTTAGACAACTTTGTTATTCTTGTTGGATCAAAGAAAATGTTTTTCCTCTTTGTTATATCCAGACCTTCAACTCATATAATCTTTCTTGAAATGCCTACTTTTCCATGAATCCAACATTTGGCTTTAATACTATTTGATCTAGACTTTGATCTAGATCTACCTTTGATTTTGTCTTATGTCTATTGTCCGACTTCTAGTAAATATAGCATGGGGATTCCCATCTTCTTGATTAGGTCTTTTATGCATTTCATTTGATGACAAAGTTAACGCTACCTCCTCAAAGGCTATGTCATCCTTTCCATACAATAGTGTAGCACTATTATGACTAGATGCTCATAAGATGAAGGCAATGAACTCAATAAAAAGAGCTTTATCTTTTTCCTTTGAGGTAACTTTTATACTCATTAACTCATTAACCTTTATACTCATCACAAATGATTTTGTTGAAAGCATTAAGATGCTCTATGATGCTTTGGCCTTCCTTCACCCAAAATGTATGGAGCTTCTTTTTTGGGAATAATCAACTTGTCAAGGACTTTGTCATATATAAGCTCTCCAACTTTGACCATAGCTTTGGTGTTGAGTCCTTGTTCATCATATTTTTTAAAACTTCATCAACAAGATTCAGTCAAATTGTGCCAATAGCTTTCAAATTGGCATCCTCCTATTCTTCATTAATAATGTCTTTTGGCCTCTTGCCCAATGTCCTATGTAGCCCTTGTTGTACAAGCATATCCTTCATCTTCAATTGCCATAACTCAAAAAAATTTTCTCGTCAAACTTATCAATGTAAAATTTTGCATTTAAGATTGATATTCTTCTTGCCATAATGAATCTCTCAATCAACTATCTTGTTATTGATCCAACTCTAAACTAGCTCTTCTACCAATTGTTATAATTTCACTATGTCAAGAATATCCACACTCATCAGACAAGGCACATTCATTGGGATAACTTAGAGTATACATGGTTCACTTCCTATCTTGGAAGCTTCTTCCATAGCCAAAACACTCTTAGTATATCTTTATTGAGGTCTCTACACTCACTATACCAATTCATTATAAGTACTCAATGATCAGGTTATTGCAAAATGCATACAGAGAATAGTTGATGAGAAAAGCCTATGAGCCAACACAACTTCTCACAAGTCTCTTCTTGAGATTCTTTCTCAGTTCCTTGCAAAGACCTAGTTGTCTCATCCACCATCTAGGAGATATGTCTAGCACCATAGATCTTGTAGATCAATCACCATTGGATCTAGCTATTGTTCATCTTTTGATAGAATAGCAAGGCATATTCAAAACTTGTATGGGTTTTTTCTCTTCTTGAGGTCTTCTTTCCATCTTTCTTGCTTTGCCTTCATGATATATGTGTTCTTGTGTAGTTTCCTTGCTTGAAAAGAGCAATAACTTACATTTGGCCAAACCCCTTGATATTACAAAAGGAGCATCTACAAACCAAAGGACCGGTCCTATTGTGCTGATTACAAAGTCTATTACATTAAGAACTGGATTTATTAAACTTCAGTGACCACCACTTGCTATTTGTGGGGCACTCTGTTTGGAACTTCCACCTCTTTCTTCTCTATCTCTCCTTGGGCTTTGTCTTCTCCTTATCCTTTAGTATTTAGCTCCACGTGTGGCAAACTTGCAAGTTGTTCAAGAAAAAGATCTTCTTAGTCTTTGGCTATTGGCTCTTCGTTTGCAATTGGTTCTTCTTCTTACACAATTGACTCTTCATCTTTAATAGTCTTCTTCTTCCAAGTTGGTTTTGGTTTCTTGCAAAGTAAGCTCTTTGTCCTTTACTTCATCCTCCTCATTCTCATCTTTGGCTCTATCATCCTCCAAAGAAATGTAAACCATTCAAGGATTTTCCCTTGCTCTCTTCATATGTTTTGGAGACCTTATTGTCATTGATCTCCTTCTCTTGGTTTATGTGACACTAACTTCCTTTACCTCCACAAATCTCCTTTTTTCTTAAAACTCCTATAATGTTTTGAGGACGAGAGAAACCTCCCAAGAGAAACAAAAGAGAAGAAAAACAAGGTTTCCTTGTTCAATATTCCAATGTTCCAAAGGAGCACCTTGTCTTCATTATAGCAAAGGAGATCCACTTACAAGGAGCTACACTCTTGGATCAAAGTAAGTGACATGTCAATGAGCTCCACCCTTACATTAGTTGTATGGATTGGTGACATATCAATCCTTGACCTATTTGGAATCTTTGAGAAATTTTAGTGTAGGAAGCTAAGAATAGCATGGGTGAAGTGTTGTTGGACAGATCTTGACAAGATAAACATCATGGGATATACTAATATTTTTTGAGACCTCATTCATTGGTTTAGGCCTCCAAAATTGGCTCTCAATTTTTCAAGTTGTTTTTAACCTCTTCCCTATTAGTGGAAGTACTCTTTTGGTGATAAATCTATCTAATCTACTAAGACTATTATATATAACACCCCTAAAGATATTATGAATCAAATTTTCACCTCTAGATAATTGGTCTAGCTAATGGTATTACAACTCTTCATCTGCCCTTCTTGATAGGTTTGGGCTATAGCTTTTCCTTCCCATTGGGATGTAAAGTATTCTTTAGAGTGAAAATGACATGAGAAAATTCTCCTCTACTCTTTGCTCAATAGATTGAGCCTTATGTAAAAGTATATGAGAAAGGAGGCCAAGTAAGGCACTCCTCCATCACTTCTTTGAGTTCCCTCATCGTTGACTATGCTTGTCAATGACAATTGTCCACCCAATTAACTACTTCTCCTTGGTGAAGATATTAAAGAAAAAAGCCTGATTGAAGGTCAAGTACTTTTTTATTTTTGGATTGAACAACTTCATTGGAGCTTCTACAACTACCTTCAGCCCGGATCCTTCTAACTAGCTACCTTCCAATTGTTACTAGAAGACTTCCGTCAATTAAACAACTTGCTATCTCCTTACTCATTTCTTCACCTACATCTTTTGATTTGGTATTAATTTTAATGCTCCCAAGAATGGTTGCATCTAAGCCAAGCACATCCTCCACTACTCCTCACCCCATTCATAGAGATTTCCCCTTGTAAAAGATCAAATAGAGAAATAGGAGATTTGAAAATCCGAGAGAAAGATCACATTGAGACTCTTGAATGAGGGATACTCTAAATACCTAGTATGAGCTTAGGCTTTGGTATTTACAGGGAACATACAAAGCTCTTGAGAAACTTCTCAAGAAGTTTTCTAAAAGTTGCCTTCTTAGAGTGCAAGCCAATCTGACTAGGAAATTTCTCAAGAAACTTCATTCTAGAAGCCGCCAACTTGGCATACAAGCTAAGCTGGTGGGGATGTTTCCCAAGAAGTTTCCTTCTAGAAACCACCTAATTAGCCAAGAAACTTCCAAGAAGCTTCTTCTTAGAACTCACCACTTGGCATACACATTACTTGATACTTGGAAGTTACCAAGTAGCTTCCTAGATAATTCTAGAATACTCTTATAGTTCTTGGCTAATTTGGTCTATTTGTTACTTTTTTAATCTCAACAAACTTATCTAAAAATTCCATATTGTTACATATTCTCCCATTGCTAGTTGGTGATATCTTCTTCGCCATGCAAGCTTTAAACTCTTGAATGCCTTTTGTGCATTCTAAAGATGAGAAAGAGGCTCCCAAGTAACGTCATAAAGGGGATACATTTTCCAAATGACTTTGTACTCAATATGTTGAAGGTGACCATGTTGAATGTGCAACTTGCAAGGATATGATCAACTTTGTACTCCTCATGATTATTGATAGGGCGGGAGGAAGAGGAGGTTGGACATGAGAAGAAAAGGAAGATGGATTAGAAACAAAGAGTTTCAACTTGGAAACATGAAAGATAGGGTGGATTCACATATGACAAGGTAAGGCAAGTCAATCAGCAACATGAAAAATGATTTGGATAACATCAAATGGACCTATCTCATTAGGAGCAAGCTTATGAACTTGGGTATCAAGTGGGAGGGGTAGGTTAGTAGAAGAAATCATGATCTTATCACTAAGTTGAAAGGTGAGATCACAATGATGTTGGTTTGAATATTGTTTTTGATGATTTTGAGTAACAAGGAGATGAGAATTGGCTTGTTGTAGGGCTTGAGATATTGTGGTCAAGAAGAAAGAAGTATGAGGAACATAAGATGGAATATAAGCAAGAAAGGAATCTAGAACAAATGGGTTTTAGCAAAATTAAGGAAGAAAAGAGAGAATCCAATTCTTGCATGCTTGGAATTATTACAAGCACACTCAACTATTGCAAGATATTCATCCCAATTGGTATAGTGAAAATTGATAAAGGTACAAAGCATATCCTCCAAGGTGCAATTTGCACATTCAATTTGTCCATCAATTTGGAGATGATAGGCCGTGGACAAAGCAAGCTTGGTGTTGAGTAGTTGGAAGAGTGCTTGCCAAAATTTCAAGTGAAGCAAGGATCTCGGTCGGAGATGAATACACATGGCATCCTAAGATGCTAGAAAACATTGTTGAAGTTGATTTGGGCCAATGTTGAGCATCCATTGGATCAAAGGTTGGTGCCAAATGGATTTTCTTACTAAGCTTATCAATAAAAACAACACAATATTTATGTGACCTTGTTTTGTCTTGGGAAAGGATGTGATGAAATCTAAGCTCACATGTTCTCATTTAGTAGATGGGATGGGAAGTAGTTGAAGGAGTCCACTTGGTTTTTGGTTGCTTGCCTTGTTGCGTTTGCAGCTCTCACAAGATTGGAAAAATTTTCAGACATCTTGTGCCATGTTGGGCCACCACCATTAGTGTTGTAGTGTACCCAAGGTCTTGTCTACATCCATGTGACTAGTGATTGCTAAGTCATGGGCTTCTTGAAGGTACACAAGTTGTAGATTACCCTTGGCTAGAACATAAATCCAATTCTCATAAAATAGAAGGTCTTCCTTGAAGAAGAATGTGTTGTGTTCCTAATCATGTGCTACAAGACAACCTTGTACTATTTGAAAGAAAGATGTCTTGTTGTAAAGTGGTCCTTAATTTCATTTGGACTATTGAATCAATTGACACTATTGTAATTACCATCGTGATGAAACGAAGAGACTTTAAATCAGGTCATTGTGATAGAGCATTAGGGATTATATGGAACCTACTAGGTTTATACTCAAGTTTGAAGTCAACAACTATAGTTTTTCCTCCCATTGGTGATGTTGACTCTTCATGTGCTTCAAATATAATGTTTGCAATAAAGGTTTGTGATTGGTTTGCATGATCACTTGTTTCTCCAAGAGATAATGTCTCCATACCTTGGTGGCATATACCATTGCTAGTTGTTGTTGATCTCAAGTAGAGTAATTTATTTTTTGATGTTTAGTCGACACAACACAAAGGCAATGGGATGTAAAAAATCAGGAAATTCTTGTTGCAAAATAACTCCAATGGCAAAGTTAGAAGTATCAGAATTAACCACACAAGGTAGTTGAGGATCATATAGTTGAAGAATGGGTCTTGAAGACACTATATGTTTTAGCTTTGGGAATGCTTCTTTGTGCTTGGTGGTCCACTGAAAGCTTGAGGTCTTTCCCAAGAGGTTGGTCAATGGTACAACCACAAGAAAATGACATTGGATGAAGTGTTAGTAAAAACTTCCAATCCATTAAATGCCCATACTTTTGTGGCATCCTTTGGAATAAGACAATCAACAATAGCTTTGATTTTCTCCTCTTCTGTCATGATTCCCTCTAATGAGATTGTATGATCCAAGAAGGTAACTTCCTTTTGCCAAAAGGCACAATTTGACTCTTATAGAAAGACTTCCATTGATTTAGTTGCCTTAGGACTTCTCACACATGATTTTCATGTTCTACCTTTGTCTTGTTATGAATTAAAATATCATCCAAGAACACTACTATGTACCAATCCAATAGCCCATCCAACACCTAAAGCATCTGATCCATGAATACTATTAGGGCATTAGTGAGTCCAAAAGATAGAACTCTCCATTCAAAATGCCCATACCTTATATGAAAAGTAGTTTTTTGCATATCCTTTGCATCAATGGGAATTTGCAAATAGCCACTTTGGAGACCCAACTTGAAGAAGTATTATGCTCCACTCAATTGATCTAGCAAGTCATCAATTTGAGGCAATGGATATGCATTCTTCAATTTTTTTTATTAAGGCCAAAATAATCAATATGGAAGCAAATTCATCCATCCTTCTTTGGAACAAATATTACATGTGCTCCCCAAGAAGATGTACTATATTGTATGAAATTCTTCTTCAATAACTACATTAGTGTTATTTGAAACTCATCCAACTCCTTTGGTGAGAGCCAATAGATTGGTCTACTCACTAGAGTACTTCTTGGCAATAACTCAATCTTGAAAGACATACCACAATTAAAGAGTAATCCCTTTGATAGATAATCCAAAAACATATCTATAAACTCCTTAACTATTTGATAAGCCATTGCTTGATAAGGCTTTTGCCCTTCATTAGATTCTCCATGCACAATTTGCTTGATCAACATTGCAAAAAAAGGAATATCTCCCTCCAAAGCTTACTCTATGGCTATTTTACCGACAAACTTCCATCTTGAGATTGACTATTCCTACGTGTCTTTCTCAAAGATGCAAAAAACCTAATTGGTAATTCTTACCTTGGTGTTGTACTTGAATTTTTCATTGGGTCCAATCAAATTGAACCTTATGGTATTCAAGCCAAGGTAAACCTATGATTTCATAGTATAGAGATGCCACTACAAACCTTATATACTCCAAATACTCCTTCCTAATCTTGAAAGTAACATGATGTGAGGTACAAAATGCAGAACCTTTTCTACCATCCACCATCATCAATCTACTTCCAATTATTGGCTTGATATGAATACTCAATTTCCTTGCAAATTACATGTACATGAACTTCTAGAATCAACCAAAATTCTACAATCACAATCATATATCATACCTTGCAAGTGAAGCAAACTTGCAAAGGTTGAGCCTTTAATCCCATTGGAACTAATCAAGTCCTCAATAGGTGGCTTGAATTCTCATATTGGAATTTATCTTTTCCTTGAGTATCACACTCCATGAACTCCATTTGGGTGGTTTGTGAGGGTTGTCTATTTTGAGTGGACATTAAACAATTAGATGTCCAATTTGGCAACAATAAAAGCAACCACAATTTTTTTTGTAGTCTTTCCCTATTTGTAGTGCCTAGTGATCTCCATTGGATGACATCAATCTCCATAAGTATTGATTCCTCCACCCATGTGTAGTGTGATGGTAGGTTTTGTGTAGGTTGAGGTTGAGACTAAGTTTTCATAACAAAAGAATCAAAGTGCTCAATCAACTACATGGCTCCCTCCAAGTGTTTGGGCTCTTGTATGATCACTTCCAATCTAATGTGTGACTTTAAAATCCTCTCGCAAATTGATCTAGAGCTTCACCTTCAAGTATATCTGGAATTTATATTATGGTGTTTTGGAATTGAATGATATAGCTTCAAACAAAACCAATCTGCTTCAATTCTACCAACCTATATTGTGTAGTTCATGTGGTATTTACAACTTAGAATTTCCTATATATTTCACTCTTAAATTCTTCTCTTCTCAAGATTGGTGCAACAAACTACCATTTAGCTTGCTCCACTTGAAATTGCCACCATAGTTTTGCTACTCCATCCAATTGGCTTGAAACCAAGAGAATTTGTCTCCATTCATCTTGGAAATTTGTAGCTTCAAAATAATGTTTGTAATCAAATTAAAAGTTCTCCACTATGCTCAAGAGATTCTTATCTTCAAATACCTTGCACTTTGGAAATTGGATTCACTTATTCTTTTCTCAAAATGATGCTCTTTTTAAATGTTCTTATTGTTGATAGTCTAGTTCTTCATACAATCAAGTGAGGGGTTTGATTTGTTGTTACATAGCAATGATAATTTTGGGCATTGCTACCATGGTTACTATTCTATCAAATTTCATATAATATCTAAGTTAACAGGTAGATGCAACATGTCCATTGTTCTCCATAATCATAATTGGAAGTACGAGAGGTTCATCAATCAAGGTGATTGTATCCAAAAAAATTTACCCAAAGTGTGAGATGATGGATTACATGAAATGATAATTGGTAGTGCATGGATACAAAAATCCCAATGGTTTGGAAAAAATGGATTTATTGGTCCATTAATTCCATCCATCCCATTCTTACTCTGATACTAATGTAAAAGCCCAAGGAAAGAAATAAGAGAATGGAAGATCAAAATGAAAGATCACATTGGGACTTTTGAATGAGGAGAAGCTCCAAATTCTTACTATGAGCTTGGGCTTTGGTATTTATAGGGAACATGCAAAGTTCTTGAGAAGTTTCTTAGGAAGCTTCCTAAAAGTCACCTATTTTGTGCAAGCGAGTGCAAGCTAAGCTAACCAGGAAGCTTCTCAAGAAACTTCCTTTTAGAAGTCACCTATTTGGCATGCAAAATTAGCTAATTGATAAGCTTCCCAAGAAGCTTCCTTCTAGAAACCACCTACTTGTCATGTAAGCTAAGCTAGTTGTGAAGCTTCCCCCTAGAACTCACTACTTGGCATGCACATTACTCAATCTTGGAAGATACCAAGTAGCTTCTTAGATGTTTATAGAATATTTGGATAATTCTTGGCTAGTTTGGCCTATTTATTACTTTGTTAGTCTCAACTAACTTGTATGTAAACTCCATATTATTACACCACCAAAGATCTATTGATTTCTTTTTGTTCCTACTTCTCATTCTTGCACACTTGCAAGCAAATTCAACTCCAAATTCTAGAGAAAAAAGTAAATTATTTTCTCTAGAGCAAATCACTCTTTTATTGAATTACCCACTTATTCAACATTGGGTAGCAAAGAATTACTCAAGGATCTTCTCATTCTTGCACAATTGCAAGCAAATTTCTTTGATGAAGTACAATGGTCCTCGGTGGCAGTTCTTTATTCCCAATAGGGACATATTCAAATTTGTGTATGGCGTTTGGTCTTGTAGGTCATTAACTCCAAAGAGTCTTGTACTTGGACTCTTGGCCTTTGGCTCTTCTTTGGATTGATTTTTTGGTATTGGTTCCTTTGTATTGTACTTCTCTTTATGTCTAACTTCTTTGTGCTTGACATGTAAATGACTACAATCCAAAGAATGCATAGACAACAGGTTTCTTCTCTTAAATATGCATATATCTTCCTTTAACTTTATAATAAAAATAGCAACCAAAACTACAAATTTTCCAAAAAGGTAGGCACAACAAGCCTTTAGGGATATAACATCTTGTTAGGATAGAATAGGGCATATATGTGTTTTCCAACCAAGGGAGTAAATGAGCATTGGCTATAACTTGAACCAAAGTGTCTAAGCTAAAGGAATTGCAATAGAAATGAATTTGAAACGTTCAAACCTTTCATTGGAAACTAGAACTCTAGTGGGAAGTCCAAAGAAGTGAGGATCACTTGTGTGCTCTAAATCTTATATTTCCAAGTATAGACTCATAAATCCAAAGTCTTTTTGAAGTGTGTCAAAGTAAATAAGGCTCTAACTACAACCTCCAAAAGGCCCAATTATATATAGGTATAATTTGAATGTGAGTGAAAGAGAGATGAATGTGAGTGAAAAGTCGTTGCAACCTCTCTTAAAGTTGTGAAATTAATTAGGCAAATAGAGGCACACCTAGGGAGATCTCCATAGTGTGTGCAATTAAAGGATGCCAATTGTGTTAAAACCCTATGTTGGTAATGTGGCTATACAACAATCATGTCTTTATAGTAGAGAAAGTACATACAAAAAAGTATCAAGAAGTGGATTTGATCTTCTATTGAGCAAAGAGCTAAAAACAAAGGCAAACAAGAGATGCTATTGAGACATTTGATTACAACTTGGAGACCCTTCAACTAGGATGGATGTCTAAGGATGCTCAAATGCCAACAATAACTATCGTGCAACCTCCAAGAGCAGCTATGGAAAATTGGTGTGCAGTTAAAAAGGATGAAAAGAAGTATCAAAATTGTAAAGAAATAATACATGAGACTACAAATAGTAAAACATCTCCAATAACAATAGGATGAACACTAGATGTCTCTTTTGAAAGAGCAAGGAGATAAGAAATACCAAAAAAACATGCAAATCTATATAATGCTAGATCCAAGGCAATGCATTTGCAAAAAGCAAAGAGTAAAGAAAAACCAAAATTTAGCATATTTGGTGAGAGATAATTATATTGATGCTCATAAACCAATCTTAATGGACTATTTGCTAAGAAAAGCAAAAAATTGGAATGGAACATGAGCAAAGGAGGAATTTGGAAGCTATAGCTAGCTCTTTCAATTTGTAATACTCCAAGGACAAGAGAATTCTTCAAGGGAGATATAAGAGAGAAACATAGATTTTGATGCCCCAAAGGAGCACCTTCTCTTTATTATATATCCATAGAGGATCTCATCCAAGGAAGCTCCACCGTAGGATTAGGTACATGGATAGGTGACTTTTCAGCAAGCTCCACTCTTAGATTACTTGCTTGGATGGGTAACATGTCAGTCTTGGTCCCATCTGGTTGATCAAAAAGGCTTTGACTGGAGGGAATCTCAAAATCATGTGGGTGAGGTACCATTGGAAAGCTCTTTGAGAGAAAAACCTAGGGAAGGGAAGGCCAACCTTTCCTTTTGAGGAGGAATTTGCACATTTTTGGGACCTAATTCATCCGTTTAGACCTCCAAAGTTTTCAGACCTATTTTGGCTTCTACTCTATTAGTAGAAATGCTCTTTTGGTGATAACTCTATCTGATCTATGTTCTCCATCATGTGTAACATCATTCAAGATGTCACAACCCCAAGTTTCACCTCTAGATCATATTGATTCTAAAGTTATTGATTCATATTGATTCAACTATTGATTTAAAAGTTCCCAAGCATATTTTAGTTTCTGGCCAATATGTAGAAGTACTCTTTTGGTGATACCTCTATCTGATCTACTTAGTACATCATGTAGAACATCCTTCTAGATGTTATGAAACCAAATTTCATCTCTAGATCATCTATCGAGCTATTGGTATTACACATTTGGGTGACTGTCATGAACAAAAGAAGGAAGGTCATAAATGGTAGGTGGATGGATACTCTATAAGGTAGATATAGTGTTAAGAAAGAAGTATATTAATTAAGAAGGTGATGGTTCTTGGATTGTATGTCTATTCTCATCTACTTGATCTAATATTAAGTAATGACAAACATGATGATACTCTAGAGGTAGAGTGTGAACTATGGTCCATATAATATATAGATCATGAAGAGCTACCCAATCCTCTTGCAAAAACCTATGAAATCTAGAGGTGGTCTCTTAATCTCCAAATACTCATTATTTACTTCCCATGAGTAGTTGGAAGGAGTAAGGTCTATTAGGGGAAGAGAGCTATAAGGTGCAAGTAGAGACATCTCTCTTATGGTCAATCACTAAGATAACTTGCAATAATAAAGATAGAAAAGAGCCTACTAGATAACTTAAAGACAGAAATATCTTTGGAGGAGAATGGGAATTTACTTTCATCCATATTTCTCTCTATGTTGTTCTGAGGCAATCTTTACACATGGAAAATTTGGACAAGATTATGCATATAATTGATTGGGCAATATGTTCGGACAACCTAAGGGCACAAGTAGAAGAATATGATCTTGTAGTGGAGATGAGTTGGTAGGGCTAGGGAGAAAGTTCATGGTAGGGAGATCAAGTATGATAGTGATGTAGCATCCTCCATAGGCAGATCAATTCATATAGATTCTTCTATTGGTAGAATATGTAATATGGAGATAAAAACAAGTCCATCTAAATAAAATGAATCAAATTTAAATATGTGCTTACAAATTTGAGGATAGAATCTACTCCTTGATTGCTTGTAAAAGATAAGGATTTATAGATTATTAATTATGGTAGTCATTTTTGTCTCCATACTAAGAATAAAAAAGAAGCATTGTAAAATGACCTTTTTGCTCTTCTAATCATCTTTGCAACCTCTTGACCATGTAAAGAAACTCTAAGAGTTTTTGTGGGCAAGGAAGGATACTCTTCCCACAACAAGATTACAAAATTACAAGGAATTATTATTTGTTAGATGGTATGGATAAAAATGAAATATATTGATAAAAAATTTCCAAGAAAAAACAAACAATAAAAGAGGAAATTTTGAAATAAATGAAGGATGTGCATGAACTTATTTCCAATCAAGAGAGAGATCTCTTCTCCTCCAAACTCAAATTCATATTCATGTCTAATCACTATAGCCAAAAAAGCACCCCTCATTCCCTATTGCCACTTTGATAAAATCTACAATTTGGAACTCATTGTTAACTTCTACCTTAGCCCCCAAGCATACCCAAACCTGATAGCTGCTTGACACAATCATCTAATTACCACCCTAAAACCATAAACACCAAAAACTAATAAGTTCTTACCATGATCATCTAATTTCTACCCTCAAACTATATCTCAATCAACTCCAAACATCCATGATCACCTAATTGCCATTCTCAAACCATACCTTAAATAACCCCAACCCCAAACATCCATGTTGCTACCAATGGAATGGATTATCTTCTTCTTTGAACAAACATCCTTCAAGGATCTTCACATCCTAAGTGTTTGCCTTTTGCCAATTCCGAATTTAGAGTTTGTGTGGTTTAAGGAGTACATAATATAGTGCATTGTGTCCTTCTTCTAAATTACTACCAAAATGTAAGAGAAACACTATCAAAATTACATATCTTCATCATACGCATACAAAAAACTTGATTCTCTATTTGTTTCTTAGATGGATTAGGGAGTTCCAATAATAGGAATCATGGAAATTCATGTGTAGCATAAAGATATTCAATGGAAAACACATGAGAACTAAATCCTTTGTAAAAGAGTTTCCAGGTGAAAAACCAAGAATGCATACAATTATCAGAGTTCTCAAGAAATTTATGGGAATTAAGTGCATTAAGTATATGCACAAGGGAACAAAGAAAACCAAGATAGCTTTCCATGTGGAAGAATGTCATAAATTTGCACATTTTTAAAATTCTTGATATCATGTTGCTCTGAGTGAGTCTCAAAACCATATTCATGAAACTGTGTTTAACATGAATAATGCACTTGAATTTGAGAGTAATTCTCAAATTTTTGAATCCACATGCAAGTAATTTGTTAGAGACCCAAAAATTTTGAATTCATGTGCAAGCAATTTACCATGGAGACTTGAAGAGAATAGTTGTGAAATGTTGGCACAAAAGATGAGGGAGTAGAGTTTATATGGATCCAAGATTAATGCCAACAACCTATGAAGAAAGGGGAACTTAGTGAATCATGATGAACTTCATGGGGTTGAAAACATCGAATAGTCTCCACTCTTAAATCACATTCCCATCTCTAATCCTATTTTTGAGTTGAAAGAATCTCTTGGTAGTACAGAGGGGGAGTTGTTGAGGATGCTCTCATCAATTCCTTCCCTATGTAATGTTTTAAGGACAACCAAAACTCCCCTGAGAAACACAAAGCTTGAACCCCCAATACTCCAATACTCCAATGCCCTAAAGCTCCTTGTCTTTATTATATAGCAAAGAGGATCCTTTCAAAGGAAGCTCCACCCTTGGAGTAGATACATGGATTGGTGACATGTTAGCAAGCTCCAACTTTAGATTAGTTGCATGGATGGGTGACATGTCAATCCTTATATTATCTTGTTGATCAAACAAGTTTGATCAGAGAGAATTTTTAGAGAATCTTCTTGAAGGAAGGTCAGAATCACATGGGTGAGTTATGTTGGAAAGCTCTCAGTGAGACAAATAGTGGGGGGACTAGGCAAGCTTTTTCTCTTGAAAGGGAGGGATAGTATATAATTTTGAGGCCTAATTCATTGATATAAACCTCTAAAATTGACCCTAAAGTTTTTAGGGTGTTTTTGGCTCTTGCTCTATTAGTGGAAGTACTCTTTGGTGACATCTCTATCTAATCTACTTAGTCCATCATATCTTTCTAGCAGTTACCAAGCCAATTTCTACCTCTAGATAATGTGTCCAGTTATTGGTATTACAAACCTTCCCCCTTTTAAGATGCAATGTCCTTGTTGTGAAGCTATTGCTCAAAAGATTGCACTAACACCAATGCATGGGTCAAGTTGCTATTGGCTCCCATGTTGCCTCATACAATGGATACCACAAATGCATTTCTAGAGAATACCTTGGACTTCCTATTCCTCTATGCCATCAATGAGTGTTGGACAAGGTTTAACTTCTTGTATGGAAGGAAAGTGGGGTGGTCTTATTGCATATCTGCATAATAAAGAAACATGGAACACTAGATGGATCTTCATGTGTGGTGGTAGCTCAATGTGATATGCCTTTATGTTGATTCAATGAAGGATATAAAAAGGCCCAATAAAACAAGGTTTGAGCTTACAAGGGCCAACTAAAGTAAGGTTTGTTATGGATAACCAAACTTGATTCTTAACATTGAATTCCATGTGCAAACAATGTGCATTTGCATACTATTTTTATGAATTTTGGACAATTTGCAACTTGTATTTGGCATTCTCCAAACAATTGAATTTTAGAAATAGAAGTGATGATAACATCAACCTTGGTAGCCACCAAGGGGATCTTCATCAAGCTTCAAAGTGTGAAAAAATGCTCTTCATACATGAGGAAGAACGGTGTGACCTGCATAGGTGCAATCACTAAATTATTGTAAGAAAATTCCACTAGTGGAATGAAGATGTCCTACCTCTCTTGCTCATCTAAGGAGAAGGCTTGGAGCATGTCCTCAATAGTGCAATTAGTTTGCTTTGTTTGTCTATTGGTTTGTACAAGGATGGCAAACTATGGACATGGCCAATTTGGTTTTGAAGATGCCAAAGAATGTTCTCCAAAACAAACTAGTGAATTGAGTGTCTTTATTGGTGATTACCACTTGAGACAAGCCATAGTGAGAAATTTTTTTAGCTAAGTTCAATTGAGCTAATTGTAGAGCAGTCACATCCTTAGTGGTATGATGCACATGAATCATTTTGCTAAATCAGTTGAAAGAGACTATGATAAAGTTAAATCCTAAGGTGGTCTTGGGCAATTTATAAACCAGATCCATGCTTACTTGTTCCCAATATAGTGTAGGAGTAGGGAGGAGTTGAAGGAGTCCTATAAGAGCTTGATTAGAAGTTTTATTTTGTTGATAGAGTAGGCACCTTTGGATGTACTTTGTCACGTTGTTGCTCATCTTGGACCAACAATAATGGTGTTTGACTACATTTAAGGTCTTGTCTACTCCAACATGACCTACAATGGAGGAATCATGACATTCCAATAGGATGGTGGTTCTTATATCTATGGCATCTAGGATCCATAACTTGCTATCATAGAGGATGAGTCCTTGGGTACTAGTTATGCCTTTGGATGATTGAGCTCCTTTAATTTGTGTTTACTTTTTGTAGCAACAAGAATCCTTGGCCAAAATTTAGGGTTCACCTTCACCTCTACCACCAAATTGTTTGCCATTGGTATTTGTGTGAATACATCTGCAAGTTACTTCTTGCCTTCTGCATATGTGATCGTCATGTTGAACCATTGTCTCTACTTTGCACACCAAATGTATCAATGAGATAGATCTTTTTTATGTTGAGGTAGAATGGATATTTGTGGTCTGTCTCCACTGAAAATGCCTTCTTGCCAAGATAGTTCTTACAATGCTTAGTTGGAAGGAAAATGGTCAGCTCTTCTTGTTCAATTGTGTGATAGTTGCATTCTATTTAATAGCTTTTGAGAGAAATATGCAATTGGGTATTGTTCATCATTCCATTCTTGTTTTAGAATTGCTCTTATTACAACACTTGATGCATCTATAGCTAACTTGATTGGATGTTTTAGGACATACTATTTCAAGATTGATGCATGTAGTAATGCATCTTTCAATTCTTGAAAGGCCAATTCTTGTGCAGTTCTCCATATTCACTTCTTCCCCTTGCCAAGTAATGTCATTAGAGGTTGCAACCTTGGAGAAATCTTTGAAAAATTTGACAATATAACCTCATCAATCCCAAAAACTCTTGAGTTGAGTATTATCTTTTGGAACACCTCATTTTTTAATGACCTCTATTTTATTTGTTAACACTTGTATACCTTTTTCATTTACTCTATGCCTCAAGTAGTCTATTTTAGACTTGCCAAACTCACAATTTGAGATTTTGGCATACAATTGATTCTATGGTAAAATCTGAAGGACTTCTAGTAGATTTTGCTTGTGCTCCACCATCATCTTGTTGTAGACCAAGATGTTATCCGAGTAATGATAATAGATTTATCAAAGTAAATGATAATTGATTTATCCAAGTATAGATGAAATACGTCATTCATTAGACTCATTAAAGTAGGTGGTGCATTGGTGAGGCCAAACATCATCACCAAGTACTCAAAGTGACCATACCTTATTTGAAATGCAGTTTTGTGTAGTCTTCCTCTACAATCCTAATTTGGTTGTAATTGTTCCATAGATCAAGTTTAGTGAAGTACTTTGGTCTATTGAGTTGATCAAATAGATTATCCATATGAGATAATTGGTATTTATTCTTCACCTTTTGTTGATTTAGTTCTTGGTAGTCAATGCACATGTGCATTGTCATATCCTTCTTCTTTATAAATAAGACAAGAGCCCCAAATGATGATATGTTAGGTTGGATAAACTCTCTTTGCACCATATCCCTAATTTGAGCCTTACATTTCACCAACTCATGAGGTGATAGTCAATATGTGGCCTTATAAAGAGGTGTCTTCCTATGAAGTATCTTGATTTTATGATCTACTCTCCTTTTTGGTAGTAATCTTGAGGGTAAATCATCCAAAAAGACATCTTAACTCATTGATAAAACTCATTGACCACATCTTTTAATCTCTAAAGAATTTTTCCATTAAGTTGTGCACTTTTGATTTCTCTTATTAGATCTATGAAACATAAATCTGTTGTACTAATAGATGTTGTCCCTACGATATAGAATGGCAACTTTTTCCCTTGTGATCTTTCTTTAACCCCAAAGATCTTCCATTGGTTGGTTCTCACTACTTTCTTTCCCCAATTGACCATGAGGTTGTAGTGTTTCATCCATAGCCTACCTAAGATTGCATCATAACAAGCTAACCAAATCATTTGCCACTCAATCTCTTTCTGATACTCTCCTATAAATAGTGTTACCTTTCTAGGTAATGACTCAATTCTCTCATTTTGACCATTAGGTAACTCTACTTCATCATTCTCATCCTTTGCTAGTTCCATCTCCAACCCTACTATAATAGAGCAAGACAAGAAATCCTCTAGTATTCCAAGGTCTTTCAACATTCTCACCTAATTGCCAACTAGGACTCCATTTATGACAACTAGTTATGCATTTGACTTTGTCCACCTTTGCACACTTGTCCTCTTCCTCCCCTTACTTTTACTCATCTCCATTAAGCTAGTAAGGTTGTGAGGTACATTTACCAGTGATCTTTGTTTTCCAATGTGATTCAAGCATCTTCCTCTTCAATTCACCTCTCCATGTTGTTCAAGGTCACATGTATAGAGATCAAGGGCCTCTAAGAAGATGAGCACTACAATTGATGGCTATATGTCCAACTCGGCTGCAATTGTAACAACATTGCTGGGATGTTGTGGCTTAATGTTGAAGGGAAGAGGCTTAAGCTTCTTCCCTTCATGGGACTCCATCTCTCCTTTCTTTGACCCATCCTCGTTCTCCTTGGAGCGGTAGTGTTCCTTGGCCTTGGAACCAAATATTGCACAATTCCATAAGAACTAGTCCACCAAAGTGCGATGTTTAGCTCAATAGTGTTGAGTTGGGGCTAAGCCTTCACCTCCTCTAAGCACCCTTACTATTATTTGAGCACAAGCAATGGCTTCAAAAACAATGCAAGGATTTTGTACCATTACCTCTTGGCAAATGTGCTCTTTTAATCCCCATTTGAAATTATCAAGAGCTTCAACTAGATTCATATCAATTATTGCAACTTGTAGATCAAAAAATACCTCCACATACTCTTGTTTATTATCCTTTTACTTCAACCTCCATAGTTGGGTTTGGGTCATTTGCATGAAATCTACAAATTGGAAATTTTCAACAACCCTTCTTATAAAAGACCAAGGAGAGAAATAAGAGAAAGGAAAATCAAAGTGAAAGATTACATTGGGACTCTTGAATGAGGGGAAAATCTAAATGCTTAGCATGAGCATGGACCTTGGTATTTATAGAGAATATACAAGGCTCTTGAGAATCTTCTCAAGCAACTTTTTAAAATCCATATTTTTTGTGTACAAGCCAAGTTAATTGGAAAGTTTCTTGAGAAGCTTCCTTCTAGAAATCATCTACTTAGCTTGTAAGCTAAACTAGTTCAAAAGCTTCCTAAGAAGCTTTCTTTTAAAAGCTATCTACCTGGCATGCAAGCTAAGCTAGCCAAGATGCTTCCCAAGAAGCTTCCTTCTTGAAGTCACCACTTGGCATGCACTTAACTCGATACTTAGAAGGTACCAAGTAGCTTCTTAGATTCTTCTAAAACCCTTATAATTCTTGGCTAATTTGGCCTATTTATTACTTCATTAAGCTTGACTAACTCATCAATAAACTCCGTATCATTACATTTTTTGCATTGCAATCCAAGTGATCTCTCTTCCTTTTGCTAACATTAATTGTTCCCAAATATCATATTATGTGAGAGCTATATTAGTCAAGTATCCACATGCAAACATGCTGATAGAATGATTGGTGATACAAATTGTGAATAATAAAATTAGCAATTCATTCTAGAAATCTAAATTCTAATATTCCCATAGAACACTATCCCTTGTAAGGCTCAATGTTACACGTCTTCTTCATCCATAGTAACAATGTGGCTTCATTGTTGACCGAGATTGATGTCATTGGCTGTGGTACACACATTTTTCATTTTAGATGAGTTTTGAAGAAGTGCCTTGCTGAAACCAAATGGAGAAGAAATGAGGGGAAACCTGTGTTTTGATCAAGCTTGAGGAATTCAACTTTGTATTAGAGGAAGAAGGCCTTAGATTGGATCAGAACCAAAGACACTTACTTCGTGTCGAAGGAGAAAAAACTCGGATCAGATGCCGAAGGAGGGTAGATCCGAAGGAGGAAGGGAAGTTGTAGGTCATGATTCTTGCGGGAGCCATATCTCAATGTTCACAAGTCTAAATCAAGCGTTCAATATCTTGCTGGAAGCGTCTCGTTCTGGGCTTTCTGTTGCCATAAAAATTGTAAAGTTTAGAGGTATGTAGAAGAAGTTACAAGTATTTGAAGTTTTGGGAGTAGATGTACTTTGTAAGTTAGTGTCTTTGGACTTGAGACTTTGGACTTTGGACTTTGGACTTGAGACTTGAGACTTGAGACTTCGGACAACTTTAGGTTAGAAGCTTCTTCGCCTCAAGATGAAGATGACTAGATCTAAGATAGTTGGACCTCGGAGTGCAGTGAAAGTGACTCCGGGAATCTTGCCATAAGCATTAGAGAGAGTTAGCATAGAGAAAGAATAGATAGTTAGGATAACCATGACTTCAATTTCAATTCTGATTGAAGATGGAATAAGAATTGAAGGAGAAATAGCAATAGTGAATAAACCCGAAGTGCAAGATCAAACAATAAGTGTCTTCGGGTCAATTACATGAGAGATTATGGGAAAGTGTGTTACAAATTGAAGGCGTAGATAGTGTACCCATGCTTTCAATTACAATTTTTGATGAGGATATAGTAGAATTAGCAAAGGAATCGATACTAGTTAAGTCCGATGTTGCAGAAGTAGGAATTTAGGTGTCATCAGACTTATTATTAGAGACATTAGAGAAGAGTGGGTCAAGAGACAAGGAAGTAGATAGATTACCCATGAGCTTAATTGTAGTTCCTAGTGAAGAAGTACTAGAAATAGTGAAGGATTTGGTAGTGTTAGATATACTCGAAGAAGGAGAAGTGGTAGGAAGATCATCGAGTTTGAAAGCCGATGAAGAGATTGACATTGGATCGTAGTAGAAACAGATTGAGATCTGAAGAGGTAGATATGAAGAGGTGGATTGACACTTTGGATCCGTAGGTAGGAAGAGATGTTAGGAAGTGGTACATTAGGAAGAGAACTGCCATTTGATTCAGTATTTAAGGGGAGCATTCGCAATACTATGTTGTTCAGTATTCATATTTCTAAAGATAGATAAAGTGAAGTGTTGTTTTCAATGCTCATTGCTTGAGCTTAATTCTGATTGTCAAATTTGTGTGTGTGTTTGTGAGTGTGTGGAGAAATTCAAAGTGCAAGTCAGTGTGCTTGTTGAATGTTGGATTCCATAGCCTTGATCTTTACTCTGTGTGTTGGATTCTGAGTGAAGTGTCATCGGAGCAATGCCTTGATAGATCTGAGAGCAATTGTAGTGTTGGTAGTATTCTGCATTTGTGAGTGCAGTGCAAAGTTGATGTGAAGCAATTTTGATCAAGGAAGTTGTGCCTTCAGTGGAGGGGTGGAACACAATTTTGAGGCGAAGTCATTTTCATAGTGAAGTGCAGTCTTTGGGAGAATCTGAATCATCACAATCAAGATTTGTTTGGACAAAATTTACTATGTTGTGATTAAGGAGTGTGAATTTGTGACAAGACTACGAATCAGTGCTTGTTACTCTCTTTTAGGTGTAGTTTCTACCTGAGAGATTAAAGACACAACCAAAAAGAACTACATGTTACTATTTGACTTTGTATTTGACCAATTCTAAATTGTATCTCTGCGGGAACAAACTTTACTTACTCGATTACTGCAAAAGTGATATTTGTCAGGTTGTCACATTGGCATGAGTGATTATCCAAGTACTTTTGCCATTGGTATTGGGTTTTGAGATAGTTCATCTTCTTGCATTGCTTGATAATTTTTGAAGGTATATACTTGAAAATTATTGACTATGAAATCCTTAAATATCACTTTTGGTTTAACATATAATTGATTTCTACTTGAGTGTTGAAAATGAGAAGATTTAGTATTCAGATCCGTTGTATGATAAAAACATGTAGATTGTCAAATCCCATTCACTATTGTATATCACTCTAAGTAGAATTATTGGGTTTGGTGAATTCATCATTACGTCCATGAACTCTGTTTCAAAATGATAAACAAAATATATTCTCACTTGCATATGTTAGATGTGTATATAATGTTGATGTGGAATGGATTCAAGAATGAAAAGTGGTGCAAGAAATTTACTCCATGAGCCTCTATCCCATCTCCTCTCTAAAACACCCCTAATCTATCAATTGCACTATGTTTTCTCCTCTCAAAATTACTTGGTCTCAATAGCCCGTGTTCCTCAAAGAGGGATGATCCACTCTCTTGGATTAAAACACCTTTTTTGATATCATTGTACTGTTTGAAGGACAAAAGAACCTCCAAGAGAAATACAAGAGAAGAAACACAAAGCTTCAGCTTTCAATGTTTTGATGTCCCAAAAGAACACCTTATCTTTATTATATAGCAAAGAAGGTCCACTCAAAGGAAGCTCAACTCTTGGATCAGATACATAGATTGGTAACATGTCAATAGGCTCCACCTTTAGATTAGTTTCATGGATGGGTGATAGGTTGGTCCTTGTCATATCTGATTGTTCAAACAAGTTTGACTAGAGGGATTTTTTATGAAATCTTCCCATAGGAAGCTCAAAATCACATGGATGACATACCATTGGAAAGCTCTCAATGAGACAAATAATGGCAGAAGTAGGAAAGCCTTTTCTCTTGAAGAGGAGGGAGTAGCCACCCATGTTTGAGGTCTAATTCATCCATTTAAGCTTGCAAAATTAGCTCTAAAGTTTTTTGGGTGTTTTTGGCTCTTACCCTATTATGGAAGTACTCTTTTCGTGACACCTCTATCTGATCTACTTAGTTTATTATATCTAACATTCTTCCAAATATTACCAAACCAATTTCCACCTCTAGATAATATGTATAACTATTGGTATTACACCTTATCACCTTTGTCTACAATGAGCACGAGCAAACAAGATGAAGACTAGTTTAGGATTATTTGTGAGCCGGCCTGTCTCTCACTCAAGATGAACCTCTGTGACTATTATGGTAGCACATCATAGACTAGAAGGCAAGGAACCCAAACTCCATCACACTCCTCCAAGGCTAACACTCCAAGACTCAAGACATTGCTCACTAGAGAACTCAATGAGAAAGAGATAGTTGCAAATGAAAGGATGATGAGTACTTCCTCACCCCCAATTTATATACTTGTGAAATAGTTACGCACCAAAGTTACTAATTATTGGAGTAACTCAAGGTACTAGGCTAAAAGTCAAGTAAAGTCAAAAAATATAAAGGAATATCCATTCACATAGGTATATTCCATTAAGCATGTGATCTTATCTTGACCCAACCACTAAGTCAAGGATTCCTTCACATGCGCTATCCTTGGACTATAGAAGAATCTAAAACAAAAAGGTTTGTGGGCCAAGAGTTCTCAACTCTTTCCTCAAAGCCAAACACCTAGGAATAATACCAAGTCAACACACTAGGATCCAAAATAGTGGTGCTCATCTTTTTTCTACTTCCTCTTAAGTAAAGTCCCCACTATCTTAGCTATGACTAACTTTAGCTAATCATGACTAATCTATAACCATCTTTTATCTCTATATAAATAATATCTCTTAAGTATTTGTGATTCTAAGCTAAATATCATAATACCACACACATGCACAAATGCGTGTTACATTTACCCCTAGACTAAGTTTTCACCTTGTCCTCAAAGTGAAGGTCTCTTTACCTTCTATGATACATCTTCAACTTATCATGGTTAATCTTATCAAAGTGTCTTCCTCCAACTCCTTGATATCATAGGTGTAATATCTCCACACCTTCTCAACTATGAAAGGTCCAAAGTACTTAAGCAAAATCTTCTTTTGCACTTCCTTGAAGTGAATGGAATCAAACAACATTACCCAATCATTGTCTTTGAAAGGCTTCACCTTCTTCTTGCCTTACCTCTTGTCATAGCTCTCCTGTTGTTTCTTTTGGGCTTGCTTGACTTGAACTATAGCAACTACTCTTGCCTCTTCCAATTCCATGAGTTGATCTTTCCTTGACTTCTATGCATCATGTCCTTATGCTTTCTTCAATCTCCTATGAATGCTTTGGAAGGTAGGAAATTCAAAGCAAATAGGTAAGGTAGACTCAATACCATATACCAATCAAAATGGAGAATATGGAGAATATGGAGAATCAAAATGGAGAATATCTAGTGGAAGTCTTCATGGTTATCCTATACTCCCACAAAATTGCATGAATTCTCTTGTCCCAATGATGTTTAGCCTTCTCTATTTCTACATCTTTGGCCAACATCATACACAAGGTCTGATTGGTTCTCTCTACCAAGCCATTGGAATTTGGCTTATAGGATGTAGTTACTCTATGTGTGATAGAGAAATGTCATAACATGGATGTAGTAATGCTTCTTGTAAAATCTCCTCCCCTATTAAAAACCAACTCCAAAGGGCATCCAAACCTAGTGATAATGCATTCATAAAGAAATCTCACAACTTCATCTTCATTCTTGTCCTTCAATGGTCTAGCCTCAACCCACTTGGTAAGATAATCAGTAACTGCCACAATATATCAATTGTTCCTTGGGGTTCTATTGAGAGGACCTACAAAATCAATTCCCCACTTCTGAAAAGGTCCTAGCAATGGAATTGATCCTAAATGGTGGAGTGAAAGTAGACTTTCTAGCAAAAGCTTTACAAATATGACAAGTTTTGCAATAATCAAGACAATCCTTGAAAATCCCTCTCCAACGGTAACCTGCATCTAGAATCTTGAAAGCAGTCACCTTTCTTGCAAAGTGTCCTTCACACACTAAACCTTCATGAAACTCCTTTATGAGTAGGATAGACTCTTCCTTACCCATTGCTCTTTGAAGTAGCCCATCTGCTCCTTGGTGAAAAAGAATATCCTCCACCATTGTGTAAGGTCTAGATCTTGCCGCAAGAGCCTTCCTCTCCCTAACATGGATTCCTTTTGGATAGTTACCTCTTGTCAAAAAATACACAATCTCCTTGTACTCCATTTGAACCTCTTGAGTGACTAAGATTATCATGAGCTCCTCATCCAAGAAGGAATTATCCATTGGCTCATCTCCATCATGATCATAGGCCCTAGATAACACATCAGCATTTGCATGTTTCTTTCTTGGCCTATCCTCAATGGTGTAGTCATACTTAGACAAGAGTATCATCCACCTTGCTAGCCTCCCTTCTCCATTAGGCTTGTTGAAGATGTACTTCAAAGCCTTATGATCTGTGACAATAGTAGCTTTCTCTCCAATCAAGTAGTGTCTAAACTTCTTGAGACCAAAGATCATTGCCAACCTTCTCTCTCTGTGACAGAGTAGTTCTTTTCTGCTAAAACCATCTTCGTACTAGCATAAGCTATTGCATGATTATGCCCATCTTGGTCTAATTGACTAAGAGTACATCCTATAGCTACATTAGAAATATCAATGTATAGGATGAAAGGCTTACTCCAATCAGGTTTAGCAAGAATTGGAGCTACAATAAGGGATTGCTTGAGCTCCTCAAAAGCTTTGAGAGCCTCCTTGTCCTCCAAGATCACCACCTAGTCTACAACCTTCTTCATGTAGATGGTCAATGCATAAGCCTTGTTGGAAAATAAGAAGATGAACCTCCTATAGTATCCAACCACCCCAAGAATTGGCATAACTTTGTCAAGCTTGAGGGGAATAGCAGGTCTTAGATTTTCTTGACCTCCTTAGGATCACTTTCTATTCCATCCTTGGAAATGATGTGTTCCAAAACTAGACCTTCTTCACATCCAAAAATGCACTTCTTTGGGTTGAGTGATGCATTTGCCTCATCCAAATGTTGCAAGACCTTGATTAGGTGCTCTTCTTTGCTCCCATTGACACAAAAGACATTAATGAAGTCTCTCATAAATTTCCCAATGAAAGGTTCAAATACCTTGTTCATGAACTGTTGGAATGTGGCTAGAGCATTGCAAAGCCCAAAAGGCATGACCTTGAAAGCATAAGTTCCCTAAGGTGTGGTGAATGTAATGAGTTGTTGATACTCTGGTGGAATCTTGATTTGGTTATATCCACTATAATCATCTCCAAAACATTTTACCTCTCATGATCTGAAACCTCCTCCAAGATCTCATCAATGGCAATGTTACCCATTACCATTCATTGATGGATCATTGGTGGATCATCAATGGTAATGTTACCCATTACCATTCATTGATGAGATAACCATAACATTAAGTAACCAATTTTATGGACCATCCATGAAAATTGATGGGGCTTGGAAAGTGAATGTTCAGAAATTTTATAGGCAATAGATAAAATTCCATAAAAAGCTTCAGATTTTGTAAAGGGTGACCCGGAGGAATTTATGGCTGGATATAGGTTAGTGTGTAAACATTAATTAGAACATTAAACTAACTTAATTTAAAATTTTGAATTTACACTAATGTTATGAAACCAAAGAGGGAAGAGAGAAATGACCAGGCCATTGAGTGAACCATGGCTTTCAAATTTGCACATCCCCATTTGCACGAGATCATCTCATTATTCCACAATCAATCTTTGGCTTATGTCCTTGACCATTCTACTGTATGCTTCCTTCTTGACATCTGGCCTCAAGTTTTAGGCTTTTGTCTTTGATATTCAATTGTAGGTTTCCTCCTTCCACAATCATACATTGAGGTTCACATAGATTATTGTTGTTGTTTTAGAGAGACATTAGAGGGTTTCAAAAATAGTTTACAAAGCTTGGTATATTTTCATATAGATTATTACAAAGCATTGACTAAATCTGAATGGGGTGCAAGCTGGAGGAAGAAAAGGTCCTTCTAGGGAGTCCTATCCAAGTTCCTTATTATTAGCAAAATCCATAAAAGGTGGTTCATTAGAAATAAAGGATATGGAGTTTTCCATTGGCACACTTGTAAAGCATTAATTACACTTTAGGGTCAATAAAGTACCTGGTTTAGGGTGAATGTGGTGGCCACCGAAGGGGGCAATGAATCTAAGATGATGTACAAGAATAGATGAAATGTGTGAGATGGCAATATGAACATGGAGGATGAGAATGAGAAAATTGACTATGGAGTGGGAAGAAATGTGTGCGTGTTGTGTGAAGGTTGGGAAGAGGGAGTGAATTTGGTCAAAGCAGAATCCAAATTCCTCAATTTTCATATCTAAAAATTCCCTTTTCAACTAATACAAGTTCCAATGAATTTCTTATCTTGCTCTCTTGTTCATTGCACAGAGAATGTGAAGAGAGTAGAGCATGTTAAGAGGTATCACTCATAGGTGTTATTTTTGTAGATTCAAGAATTGTGGAGAACCGAGTAGAACATAACGAGAGGTAGCAATCGTGGAGAACTGTAATACCAAGAGCTAGCCATATGATCTAGATGTGAAATTTGGTTTGGTAACATTGGGAATGATGTTATACATGATGGTAAAAATAGATTAGATAGAAGTATCACCAAAAGAGTACTTCTACTAATAGCACAAAAACCAAAATAAACTTGAAAACTTTAGAACCAATAGCTAGACATATGATTTAAAGGTGAGAATTGGTAACATCTAGAAGGATGTTACATGTGATGGACTAAATAGATCTGAAAGAGGTATCACCAAAAGGAGACTTCTACTAATAGAGTAGGAACAAAAATATGTCAAATCTTTGAAGGCAATTTTGGAGGCCTAAACGGATGAATTAGGCCTAAAAAATGTGCAGATTCCCCCCTTCCCAATTGTGAAACAACTAGCCTTCCCTCCTACTAGTTTGTCTTATTGAGAGCTTTCCAATCGTATCTCATCCATGTGATTTTGAGATTCCTATAAGATTCCCTTTGGTCAAAGCTTATTGAACCAAGACCAACATGTGACCCATCTAAGTAAGTAATCCAAGGGTGGAGCTTGCTGACATGTCACCTATCTGTGTGCTTAATCCTATGGTGGAGCTTCCTTGGAGGAGATCCTCTTTGTCTATATAATAAAGAGAAGGTGCTCCTTTGGGGAATCAAAGGTTTGAGTGTAAAATCATGTGTTTCTTATGGTGTGTTTCTCTTCAGGTCTACTATCCTCGGAGTATTAAAATGGTATTAGAGCATATGTTGTCATCCAAGAAAGCAGATCACTCCTCTTGGAAGAACATGGGCTATTGAGATTGAGTAATTTTGAGGAGACACATCTTGGTGTAATTGGTAGATTATGAATGCTAGGGAGAGGATGGAATGGAGGCTCCAAGGAGACAATATCTAGCACCTTGCTTTCCATTCTTGAATCCAGTCTACATCAAGATTATGTACATTTAGCATGAGCAAGTGAGAGTATATCTGGTTTTTCACTTTGGAGGAGAGTTCATGGATATAGTGATGAATTTGCTAAACCTAGTGATTTTGCTTGTAGTGATTTACAATAGAGAGTGGGATTTGACGATCTACATTTTGTTGTGATGGATTTGAATGTCCCAAATCCTTTCCTTTTTAACACTCAAGTAGAAATTTGTTATGTAGTGAGACAAAAAGTGATGTTTAGAGATATTTTGGTCAAGAATACTGATGAGGAATATTATCAATGAGTAGCTTCTGAGGTCCCAATGGTAGTTTTGGTAGTTTGTGTGCCCTCCAAAGTGATCATATTAACTCTTTATTGAAGTAGACAATAACAACTAAGTGTTGCAAGAACCATGGATCCGCAATTGCAAGAGTTGGTGCAAGGAATGCAAGGGATATTGAACAAATTTTTAGAGATTAAGATGACCATGGAGGCATTACAAAGTCAAATGCAGACCCTCAAAAATGATCAAGCAATGCAAGAATAAGAGCCATCTCAAAACCTAGTACTTGCAATCAAAGTAATTAGAGAGGCACCTGTGCCTACAAACTTGATCAACGATGAAGCCACATTGCTACTCCGGATGAAGAAGACATGCAACATTGAGCCTTACAAGGCACAATGTATGATGGGAGTAGTGGAGAACTGGATCTTGCAAATGAATTGATATTTTTGATTTTTCTCAACAGAGATCACCGAGCATGCTACAAGCATGTTTGCATGTGGGTACTTGACCAATAAAGCCCTCACATGGTACAATGCTTGGGAATGATCCATGTTGGCAAAGAGAAGGGAGGTCACATGGACAGCAATGCAAGAAGGATTGTTGAAGAATTTCTAGTTAGTAGATTCCGTGCAGATGGCTCCAATCTGACTATGGGGATTGAAACAAAAGAACAACATACAAGAGTATGTGGAGGCATTTTTGGATCTACATGTTGTAGTAACTGACATGAGTCTAGTAGAGGCTCTCGACAATTTCAAACAAGAATTGAAGGAGCGGATTCACCAAGAAGTCAAGGTTCAAAATCCTTGCATGGTATTTTAAGCCATTGCTTGTGCGTAAAGAATAGCAGGGTGTAATACTCCGAGGACAAGAGAAGAGAGAAAATACAGATTGCACACTCAAACATTTGATGCCCCAAAGGAGCACCTTCTCTTTATTATATAGACAAAGAGGATCTCCTCCAAGGAAGCTCCACCATAGGATTAGGGACACAGATAGGTGACATGTCAGCAAGCTCCACCCTTGGATTACTTACTTGGATGGGTGACATGTCTGGTCTAGGTCCTATCTGGTTGGTCAAATAAGCTTTGACCGGAGGGAATCTTTTAGGGAATCTTCCTATAAGAATCTTAAAATCATATGAGTAAAGTACCATTGGAAAGCTCTTGATGAGACAAGGTAGGGGGAGGGAAGGCCAGCCTTTCCTCCATTAGCATATGTACATTTTTGAGGCCTAATTCATCCGTTTAGGCCTCCGAAATTGCCTTCAAAGATTTCAGGCATATTTTGGTTCCTACTCTATTAGTAGAAGTCCCCTTTTGGTGATACCTCTTTCTGTTTAGTCCATCATGTGTAACATCCTTCCAGATGTTACCAAACCAATTCTTACCTTTAAATCATATGTCTAGCTATTGGTTCTAAGGTTCTCAAGTCTATTTTGGTTTCTACCCTATTAGTAGAAGTACTCTTTTGGTGATACTTCTATCTTATCTATTTTGACCATCATGTATAACACCATTCTAGATGTTACCGAACCAAATTTCACATCTAGATCATATGGCTAGCTCTTGGTATTACAGAGGGGCATTGGGTGGAGGTGAAGGAGTAGTTCTACCTCAACATTATAAGGCAAAAATGCCACACATGGGTGGACTTGTACCAATGGTACTTTGGTTTTGAGACCAACAAGCATGACCGCTTCAAGGAGAGCGGGGGGACGGTGTTGTGGAGATCTGTGGTCTAGGAGTGCGCCAGTCACCTGGCTGCTTGTGCTCAGAGTGCTTGGCTTGTCAACTGTTCAAAGCCTTCTTGTTGTCAGACGCTCTCTCTACTTGCCCGGCTGGCAGTTCTTCTTGCTAGGGCAACTTGCTACTGATCTTTCTAAATGTAGGCTCATGGTTAGTGGCTTCTTGGATTGGCCTCATTGGCACAATCATATTCTTCAAGCTTCATTGCCAATGTTAAAGTTCTGTCCATATTAAGTTGCGTTCAATGGGTTGTGATGTAATTCCTCAAACAAATCATAGTCTTATGGCCAGGTTCAGATAATCATGATCAGGTCAGTGACAAGTCTTCAAAATGTGGCTCGACTAAGACTAAGAGCTCCAAGACTGGAGTCCTCTCATTTATACTATTCATGGACTAAAGATTCTCATTCATTTGTAAATTTGTATTCTTGTATTTATAAATTTTTCAAGGGAAACCCAAGCAGCCTCAAACAATACAATGACCGACTAAATTCTCAACCACAAAGCATGTACACGAAGGAGGAGAACTGAGCAAGTTCTACATCCTAACCCTTACAATTCTTAGCCCTTCGTTCTATTGTGACTCCGTCTGAGATCTTCTCCAAGTCTGTTCTCTGGTCAACAGGTTCTCGTTCCACTTCTTCCTTATTCTTGTCCCAAAAACTAATCACTTCCTTCTCTGTCATTCACCCGGACTCTTCATTATGTCATTCTCTTGAAACACTGCTCACACTCTTTTGAAAGACAAGTCACTTCCTTCTCTGCCACTTCCTTCTTTGGCATTCCCCAAAACTTCACGTTCTGTCCTGAGAAAGTTTCACCTCTTGTCCATCTCAAAACCCCCACACTCTTCCTCTCAAAAACATTCTTTCCTATTCTTCTACCAAAATTCATGTTCTCTTGAGCAAATTCCTTTTCTGTTCTTTCTCAAAACCCTCATTTCTTCCTCACAAATCTTTTTGTTCTCTCCCAAAAATCCTCATGTTCCTTCCTGAAAAGGCCAATCCACCTCTTGTCTTTTCCCCAAAACCTGGCTGTTTTCTCCAAATTCAGCCCAATCCGGGTTCAATTTCATCTGAACTCTAATTGCTTGGCTAATTAGCTATATCTCTGGGAAAAACATTGCAACAGAACGGAGGAAGTCCCAATCTGCTCATAATGAGCAAGCTTTCACCGCATTGCAAAGAGAAGTAGTTATTGTAAAGTGAAAGAGTAAATCGACCAAACAGCCTTCAGAAGCTCTCACTCTGCAGTTTCAACTCAAACAAACTATGAGCCGGCCTGTCTCTCACTCAAGATGAACCTCTGATGGCTATTATGGTAGCACACCATGGACTAAGAAGGCAAGGAACCCCAACTCCATCATACTCCTCCAAGGCTAACACTCCAAGACTCTGACATTGCTCACTAGAGAACTCAATGAGAGAGAGATAGTTGCAAATGAAAGGATGATCAGTACCTCCTCACCCCTTGTTTATATACTTGTGAAATAGTTACGTACCAAAGTTACTAATTACCGTGGTAACTCAAGTTACTAGACTAAAAGTCAAGTAAAGTCAAAAAGTAGAAAGGAATATCTATTCACATGGGCATATTCCCCTAAGCATGTGGTCTTATCTTGACCCAACCACTAAGTCAAGGATTCCTTCACATGGGCTATCCTTGGACTAAAGAAGAATCCAAAACAAAAAGGCTTACGGGCCCAAGAGTTCTCAACTGTTTCCTCAAAGCCAAACACCTAGGAATAATACCAAGTCAACACACTAAAATCCAAAATAGTGGTGCTCATCTTTTCTACTTCCTCTAAAGTAAGGTCCCCTCTATCTTAGCTATGACTAACTTTAGCTAACCATGACTAATATAGAACCATCCTTTATCTCTATATAAATAATATCTCTTAAGTACTTATAATACCAAGCTAAATATCACAATACCACACACATGCACAAATGGGTGTTACATTTACCCCTGGATTAAGTTTTCACTTTGTCCTCAAACTGAAGGTCTCTCTACCTTCTATGGTACATCTTCAACTTATCATTGTTAATCATATCAAAGTTTCTTCCGCCCAAACTCCTTGAGATCATAGGTGTAATTGCCCCACACCTTCTCCACTATGAAAGGTCCAAAGTACTTACGCAAAAACTTCTTATGCACTCTCTTGAATCGAATGGAATCAAACAACAGTACCCAATCACCTTCTTTGAAAGGTTCCACCTTCTTCTTGCCTTGCCTCTTGTCATAGATTTCCTTTTGTTTCCTTTGGGCTTGCTCTACTCAAACCATAGCAACTACTCTTGCCTCTTCCAACTCCATGAGTTGATCCTTCCTTGACTTCTCCGCATCACCTCCTTGTGCTTTCTTCAATCTCCTATGAATGCTTTGGAAAGTAAGAAGATCAAAGTGAATAGGTAAGGTAGACTCAATACCATACACCAATTGAAATGGAGAATATCCGATGGAAGTCTTCATGGTTGTCCTATACTCCCACAAAACTGCATAAGTCCTCTTGTCCCAATGATGTTTAGCACCCGCCATTTCTGCATCTTTGGCCAACATCATGCACAAGGTCTGATTGGTTCTCTCTGCCAAGCCATTGGAATTTGGCTTATAGGATGTAGTTACTCTATGTGTGATAGAGAAATGTCGTAGCATGGCTGTAGTAATGCTTCCTGTAAACTCTCCTCCTCTATTAGAAACCAACTCCAAAGGGCATCCAAACCTAGTGATAATGCGTTCATAAAGAAATCTTCATTCACACACTTCATCTTCATTCTTGTCCCTCAATGGTCTAGCCTCAACCCACTTGGTAAGGTAATCAGTAACTACCACAATGTACCGATTGAGAGGGGGTTCTATTGAGAGGACCTACAAAATCAATTCTCCACTTCTCAAAAGGTCCTAGCAATGGAATTGATCTAAGTGGAAGAGTGGATGTAGACTTTCTAGCAAAAGCTTGACAAACATGACAAGTTTTGCAATAATCAAGACAATCCTTGAAAATCCCTCTCCAATGGTAACCTGCATCTAGAATCTTGAAAGTAGTCACCTTTCCTACAAAGTGTCCTCCACATACTAAACCTTCATGAAACTCCTTTATGAGTAGGATAGACTCTTCCTTACCCACTACTCTTGGAAGTAGACCATCTGCTCCTTGGTGAAAAAGAATATCCTCCACCATTGTGTAAGGTCTAGATCTTGCTGCAAGGGCCTTCCTCTCCCTAGCATGCATCCCTTCTGGATAGTTACCTCTTGTCACAAAATCCACAATCTCCTTGTACTCCATTGGAATCTCTTGAGTGACTGAGATTGTCATGAGCTCTTCATCCGGGAAGGAATCATCCATTGGCTCATCTCCGTCATGATCATAGGCTCTAGATAACAAATCAGCATTTGCATGTTTCTTTCCTGGCCTATCCTCAATGGTGTACTCATACTCAGACAAGAGTATCATCCACCTTGCTAGTCTCCCTTCAACATTAGGCTTGTTGAAGATGTACTTCAAAGCCTTGTGGTCCATGACAATGGTGGCTTTCCTTCCAATCAAGTAGTGTCTAAACTTCTTGAGACCAAAGATCATTGCCAACCCTTCTCTCTTCGTGACAAAGTAGTTCTTCTCTGCTGAAACCATTTGCCTACTAGCATAAGCTATTGGATGATCATGCCCATCTTGGTCTAATTGACTAAGAGTGCATCCTATAGCTACATTAGAAGCATCAGTGTAGAGGATGAAAGGCTTACTCCAATCAGGTTTAGCAAGAATTGGAGCTACAACAAGGGATTGCTTGAGCTCCTCAAAAGCTTTGAGAGCCTCCTTGTCTTCCAAAATCACCATGTAATCTACACCCTTCTTCATGTAGATGTTCAATGCATAAGCCTTGTTGGAAAATGAGAAGATGAACCTCCTATAGTATCCAACCATCCCCAAGAATTGGTGTAACTTTTTCAAGCTTGAAGGGAATGGAAGGTCTAAGATTTTCCTCACCTTCTCGGGATCAATTGCTATTCCATCCTTGGAGATGATGTGCCCCAAAAGTAGACCTTCTTCACATCCAAAAATGCACTTCTCTGAGTTGAGTGATGCATTTGCCTCATCCAAGCATTGCAAGACTTTGATAAGGTGCTCAAAGTGCTCCTTCTTGCTCCCATAGACACAAAAGTCATCAATGAAGTCTCTCACAAATTTCCCAATGAAAGGTTCAAATACCTTGTTCATGAACCATTGGAATGTGGCTGGAGCAGTGCAAAGCTCAAAAAGCATGACCTTGAAAGCATAAGTTCCCCAAGGTGTGGTGAATGTGGTGAGTTGTTGATGCTCTGGTGCAATCTTGATTTGGTTATATCCATTATAACCATCTCCAAAACTGTACCTCTCATGACCTGCAACCTCCTCCAAGATCTCATCAATGAATGGCAATGGGTAGTAGTCCTTCTTGGTAATAGCATTGAGCTTCTTGTAATCCACACATACCTAAAGCTTGCCATTCTTTTTCTTCACAATGACAATTGGAGACACCCATTCTGAATTCTCTACCTCAAAGATAAATCTAGCCTCCTTGAGCTTATCAATCTCCTCCTTCATAACCAAAGATATTGGTGGGCTAATGCAACATTGCTTTTGGCGGATTGGTCTTGCATGTGACTCCACCTCTATCTTGTACTCCTCCAAGGTGACTTCCTTCAAATCCCTATAACTAAAAGCAAACACATGGATGAACTTGCGGAAAATCTCCTCAAATCTCACCTTCTCCTCCTTGGTAACATTAAGACCATACTTGAGGGTAGATAACCTTCTCTCTACCTCCTCAAGTGTCAATGGTGATTTATCTAGGTCCTTCAAAACCTCTAGCTTAGGTCCAAAATCCATAGCACACAAAGGATACACATCTGAATCAGATTCAGATTCATCCTCCTCCGTGGAAGTCTCCTCTTCCATGCTTGTGTCCAAACCTGAAGCTCCTTCTTCAGAATCTGATTCCCAACAATCAAAAGATGGTGTATCTGAATATGAAGTGTTGGTGGTGTTAGTCACAAGAACTATGACTCTATGGTTTGATGGCCCAATCCTCAAGTACCCTTTGTGCCATTGATTAGTTGTGCGTGTTGCTCTCAACCATGGCCTCCCAAGAAGTAAGTCATAGCTTGAATCCTTCAAGACTTGGAAAGTCATGAGATTTTGAACTCCCATAACTGAAAATACCACTTTATCCATCATCCCTATTGGTCAAACTTGTTGCTTGTTTGCCATGCTCACTACAAATGTTGAAGGTCTTGAGGGTATTATACCCAACTTCTTCATCAACCTTTCAGACATGACATTTATTGCTGATCCTCCATCAACCAATGCATCCTTGATGTTGTGACCATTCACTCTCACATCAATCTTAGAGGCATATTCACAAGCCTCCCATGGTGCTGGCTTGGCATCCACCACCCCCATTGATATTGGAACTTTTGCCTCCTTCTTCCTCTTACTCCTTGTAGAACTCAAACCACCTCTAAGCTCCTTTCTCAAAGTAGGGTTCAAAGCAATCAATTGGCCCACTATGATGTTAGCCTTGTGACTACCAACATCCTCCAACACATTGTAGTTCCATTGTTGCTTTGAAATCAAGAAATCCTCTATCCCCAACTTCTTCCTTGGAGTCTTTGTTGTTGATGGTGTTGAGGTGCAAGTGCTCCTAGTAGACATAGGAGTATCCTTGCTTGGAGTAAATCCTTGAGAAGAGTGAACATCCTCTGCAAAACGAGCTCTCTTCTTCTCTTGTGCCAAAAGCTCCAAATTAAGACTCTTGGAGTTTGAGCACTCTCCCTTCTCATACTTGCTCTCCACCACATCTATGGATGCTATCCCCTTACCTTTGTTGGGATTAGGAGCCACTTGGGTTTCACTACCACCTCTCTTTCCCTCTATTGGCTCCCTCATAACCTCTTCCTCCATGGTAAGTGGAATTTGGGCAATTCCTTTGGATATGGCCTCTTCCTCCACAACCAAAACAATTTCTATCATTGAAATTATTGGCTGGTTGAACTCCTCTATATGGATATTTTCCATAACTCCTAGGCCCTCTCCCTACATTCTGATCCACCTCTCTCTTCTCCCATAGTTGCACCACATTGATCTTGAGATCTGCTAGTTGTTCTATGATGGTTTGAAGTGGATCCTTTGGTGGAGGTGCAAGAATTGGAGCAACTACTACTTGTGGTGCAACCCTTGTCACCAAAGTATCAGAAGTTCTACCATATTTGTAGCCTTGAGGAGGATGCATAACCTCTTTCACCACCAAATCACTCTCATCCCCTTCCAAACTCTTCTCCATACAAATTGCGATCTTGATAGCTTCAACCTTGGAAGAAGGTTTCTCATATCTTACCTTGCTTCTAATTTGTGGTCTCAACTCTCCCACCAAATTCTTGGTGAGCATGGCCCCTATGCCAATCATGGTAGTCTCCACATCATCCTCACCCTTCCTCAACACTATGCGAAATCTAGACTCTAACTTTTCCACTCTTTCCACATAGACTCTCACTTTCTCTCCATCTCCTTGCTTGAGAAATGTAACCTCACTTATCAATCTCTCATAACTCTCATCAGGAAGAAATTTCTCAATGAGTGCTGAAGTCAAAGTCTCCCAAGACTCTTCTTGCCCATCTCTCCTCTCTCTCTTTTGGTATTTTGACTCATACCATGTAAGTGCTGCATCCTCAAAGAAATCTGGTAATAATGAGGCCCACTCATTTTTCCTCCTCTCATTGTTTCCTATGCAAGCTCTCTTGAAGTCTCTCACAAAGATCTCCACATCTTCTCCATCCTTGCCAAAGAAAACCGGAAGTTTCCCCATCTTAACCTCTCACTATCTTTCTTTTCTCTCAATTTTTCTTTTTCTCTTTTCTTTTCTCTCACTCTATAACTAATAGAGTATATACATGACTAACACCATTTGAGAGTAATCCACCCTAAGGAACACAAAAGGTTCAGGTTGCTCCAAGATTTCTATAGCAACATCAAATCCTAGAGTGCATATTAATTGAACCCTCATGGATAGTTTATCCATAAGTTGAAAGATTATCTCCATCACTAATCTTGAGAACTAGCTGATGAACGTGGTAGTATTTCTATAGCTGTACTAAGACTCTCTCCAAGATCCTTCACCAAAGTCTCCAAAAGTGATTTTACTCCACTACACTCATGTCCTTTTGGACTCCACAAACCTCACACAACTCCTTGGTCTTAGATCTTCTCCCTCCCAATCTTGGTGAAGAAGGTCCAACATCCAAGTCAAGTAAGCCTCTCCTTTTTGTCAATCTCTTGCTCTCAAAGATCAATGGACATGAACTTGCCTTATGTTCCTTCTCTCCACACAGAAAGCACTTAGACTCACTCTTTCCTCCAAGTGGTGTAGGTTTTTGGATCCTCTCAACACTCTCTTTAAATTCTATTGTAAACTCTCTTTTCCTCAAATCCACCCCTAAAATCACCTCAAACCATTGGAGAACCTTGCATAATCTCAATTTCCACTCTTGATGACACTCCATGTTCCCAAGCTGAATCTAAACACTCAAACATGCTTTTTGTTGATCTCAAACTACTCATGCATGAGATCTCCACTCTGCAGAATTGACCCTTCCTCACAATGTCACTCAAATCTCCCAACCAGTATGTCTCAGTCCTCTAAAATTTTTCACACTTCATCACAACTCTAGGGGGTCCCTCCCTGCAAAATTTCAGATCTTTTCATGGAGCCATTTGGCCTAGACACCTTTCTATTCAACACACATATTTTAGATTTGGTCTGAAAACCACCCCCCTCACTTCAAAAACTCATAACTCCCTGTGCAAGAATGATCTCTCTCTAATTTTTGTGGTAGCAGATAGGATACAATGCACTGAATTCTCTTGGAAATTTTCTTGGAAATTTTCAGGAAACTTTACTGAAAATTAAAGAAATGGCAGACTTTGTACAATTTCCCAGAGAGCATGCAATTGCGGGAGCACTTTACCCTATCAACTTTCAAAAATTCTAGCCCAGTGAGCATAGTAGCTCTCACATTAATTTCAAGTGTGCTAACTGAAAGATAACCCAAGCTATCATGTGTAGAAATTTCAAGTCTAGATCTCAAACTTGAGATTTTGCCCAAAATCATCCTAATCCCAAAATCTGCAATCCACCTCACACAATCTCTCTAATTCCTCTCATGTGTATAAGATGTACAAAATCACCTCAAAGACATCATAATGAACAACAGGGTATACAAATGGATCTTTGTTATCTAACATAAGTTCAACACTCTCCTCTTGTAATGTTCTCTCCAAGTGAGCTCTCATAGCCTCCTTCTGCCTAATGTAGAATTGAACGTGGAACATTATCTTGCCTTCTAGAGAGGTCCCGACAACGGAACCAAAAATGTGAGCCGGCCTGTCTCTCACGCAAGATGAACCTCTGATGGCTATTATGGTAGCGCACCATGGACTAAGAAGGCAAGGAACCCAAACTCCATTATACTCCTCCAAGGCTAACACTCCAAGACTCAAGACATTGCTCACTAGAGAACTCAATGAGAGAGAGATAGTTGCAAATTAAAGGATGATCAGTACCTCCTCACCCCTTGTTTATATACTTGTGAAATAGTTACGCACCAAAGTTACTAATTACTCAAGTAACTCAAGTTACTAGGCTAAAAGTCAAGTCAAGTCAAAAAGTAGAAAGGAATATCCATTCACATGGGCATATTCTCCTAAGCATGTGGTCTTATCTTGACCCAACCACTAAGTCAAGGATTCCTTCACATGGGCTATCCCTGGACTAAAGAAGAATCCAAAACAAAAAGGCTTGTGGGCCCAAGAGTTCTCAACTCTTTCCTCAAAACCAAACACCTAGGAATAATACCAAGTCAACAGACTAAAATCCAAAATAGTGGTGCTCATCTTTTCTACTTCCTCTAAAGTAAGGTCCCCTCTATCTTAGCTATGATTAACTTTAGCTAATCATGACTAATGTAGAATCATCTTTTATCTCTCAAGTACTTATAATACCAAGCTAAATATCACAATACCACACACATGCATAAATGGGTGTTACAGTTCTTCTACTTGTCCCCATTCTCCTTGAAGCAGTCATGCTCCTTGGTTGCAAAACCAAAGGTTGCCCAGTTCCATCAGTACTAGTCCACCCATGGGTTGCATTTCTGCCCAATAATGTTGAGGTGGAACTACTCCTTCACATCCACCCAATGCCCTTGCTATTCTGTATGCACAAGCAATGGCTTCAAATATTGTGCAAGGATTTTGTACCATGACTTTTTGACAAATCTACTCCTTCAACCCTCATTTGAAATTGTCAAGAGTCTCTGTTGGACTCATCTCAATTAATGACACTTGTAGATCCAAAAATACCTCCAAATACTCTTGTACACTATTCTATTTCAATCCCCATAGTCGGATCCACACCATTTGCATTGAATCCACCGACTCAAAATTCTTCAACAATCCTTCTTGCATTGCTATCCATGTAACCTCTCTTCTCTTAGCCAACATGGATTGTTCCCAAGCATTGTACCATATGAGGGCTTTATCGGTCAAATACCCACATACAAACATGCTTGCAACATGCTTGGTGATCTCTGTTGAGAACAATTTGAAATATCGATTCATTCTTGAGATCTAATTCTCCATTATTTCTATTATACGCTGCTCCTTGTAAGGCTCAATGTTGTAGGTCTTCTTCATCTAGAGTAGTAATGTGGCTTCATCATTGATAGGGCTTGTAGGTATGAGTGCCTCTCCAAGTACTTCAATTGCAAATATTGGGTTTTGAGATTGCTCTTCTTCTTGCATTGCATATCATTCTTGAGGGTCTACACTTGACTTTGTAATGCCTCCATGGTCATCTTAATCTCTAAAAATTTGTTCAACATCCCTTGCATTCCTTGCACCAAATCTTGCCACTATGGATCCATGGTTCTTGTAACACTCAATTGCTATTGTCTACTTCAATAGAGAGCTAATATGATCACTCTGGATTGTGCACGAACTATTGGAACTACCATTGGGACCTCAAAAGCTACCACTTGTTGATAATATTCCTCACCAAAATTCCTGACCACAAAATCTCTAAACATCACTTTTGGTCTTACTACATATCAAATTTCTACTTGAGTGTTAAGAGAGAAAGGATTTGGGACATTCAAATCCATCACAACAAAATGTAGATTGTCAAATCTCACTCTCTATCATAAATCCCTACAAGCAAAATCATTGGGTTTGGCAAATTCATCACTATATCCATAAACTCTGCTCCAAAGTGAAAACCAGATACATTCTCACTTGCTCACGCTGAATGTACGTAATCTTGATGTGGAATGGATTCAAGAACAGAAAGCAAGGTGCTAGATCTTGTTCTCTTGGAGCCTCCATTCCATCCTCCCTCTAACACTCATAATCTACCAATTACACCAAGATGTCTCTCCTCAAAATTACTATGTCTCAATAGCCCATGTTCTTCCAAGAGGGGTGATCCGCTCTCTTGGATGACCACACCTACTTTGATACCATTGTAATACTTTGAGGATAGGAGACCTAAAGAGAAACACACCATGAGAAACACACACTTTCACATGTAAACTTTGATGCCCCAAAGGAGCACCTTCTCTTTATTATATAGACACAAAGGATGTAACAATATGGAGTTTAGTGACGAAGTTAGTCGGGCTTACGAAGTAGAGAATAAGACAAAATAGCCTAGAATATTCTAGAAGCATCTAAGAAGCTTCTTAGGAAGCTTCCCAACTAGTTAACTTGCGCCCTAAGCAGGTAGCTTCTAGAAGGAAGCTTCTAGAAGCTTCTAACTAGCTTAGCTTGCACGCCAAGTAGGCGGCTTCTAGAAGGAAGCTTCTTGAGAAGCTTCCTAGTTAACTTGGCTTGCACTCCAAGAAAGCGGCTCAAGGAAACTTCTTGAGAAGCTTCAAGGGTCTTGTATGCTACCTATAAATACCAAGGCTAAAGCTCATGCTAGGCATTCGGAGTTTTCCCTCATTCAAGTGTCCCAATGTGAGCTTCCATTCTCCTATTTCTCTCCTTGGTTTCGGTCTTTTACATTGGTATCAGAGCAGGAATGGGATGGATGGAATTTATGGACCACCAAATCCACTTCCGCCAAACCATTGGGACTTTTGTGTCCAGATATTACCAAAGCATCGTTTCACACAATTCATCACCTCACGCTTTGGGCAGGATTTTCTACCTATGATCACCGTGTCAGAGGAACCCTTGATACTTCCAGTTGTAACTTATGGAGAACGGTGGACGTGTTGTATCTACGTGTTAATCAACTAGATAAATTGCAGGTAGTGGAATAGAGTAGTAGCAATGGCGGCAATACCGGATGTTATCCTTGCAATGCAACAACAAATCGAGCATCTTACTTGATTATTGGATGAACGAGACCAGCAACGACGAGAACAGATAGACAGAGCGCCAGTTCGAGATGGAGAAGATCGCATTCGGTTTCCGAAACCCAAGGTGTTTGAAGGCAAGAATCTTCCAAGCACAGTGGAGAATTTTGTGTTTGACTGTGAACGTTACTTTGAAGCCACCAATCTTCAAGACGAGCGGAAACAAATTCTCTTGGCTTCTAGCCAATTGGATGGAGTGGCAAAACTTTGGTGGCGATTCCGAGTAGAAAGAGCTGAATGACAAATTGTTACACCAATTTTTACATGGGCAGAATTCAAGGATGCAATACTTGGTCGATTTCAGACTATAAATGCCACCCGAGCTGCACGAGATAAATTGGCGGAGTTGAGGCAGATTGGCTCAGTGAGAAGCTACATCACACAAATTTCAGAATATCATCATGCAAATTCCAGATATCCAAGAAGGTGAAGTTCTGGATCGATTTGTGCGAGGATTGAAGTCACGAACCAGATTGGAGGTGACCATGCGAGAGCCATAGAATGTAGAACAAGCCATGCAATTGGCTGAGCGTTTTGATTCCTTAGTTGCGACAACTTGGTCTCGACCTCAACCTACACAAAACCCACCAGTACCACGAGTGGAAGAACCGGTACCAATGGAGATTGATGTTATCCAACAAAGACCACTTGGCACAGCAGATAGAGAAAGATTACGACAAAATGGAGGTTGTTTTTATTGTCGCCAGTTGAGGCATCGCATTGCTGAATGTCCACTCAAGAATGGACGACCTCGACAAGTTGCCCAAGTGGAGGTTGTGGAGCGGAACGATCAGGGAAACGAGGAATCCCAGTAGGAGATTTCGAGCCGCCTATTGGGAGCTTGGTTAGTTCCAATGGGATTGAAGGCTCGACCTATGCAAGTTTGCTTCACTTGCAAGGTATGATATCTAATCGGGGTTGTAGAATTTTGGTTGATTCTGGAAGTTCAAAGAATTGCATGTCTATGCAAGTAGCAAAGGAATTGGGTATTCCTATCAAGCCAGTGATTGGAAGTAGTTTGATGATGGCGGATGGTAGAAAGGGTTCTGCATTCCGCACCTTGCATCCTGTTACCTTCAAGATTGGGAAGGAGTATTTGGAGTGTATGAGGTTTGTAGTGGCACCTCTACACTATGATATCATTCTGGGTCTACCTTGGCTTGAATGTCATAAGGTTTAATTTGATTGGACCCGACACCAAATTCAAGTACAACACCAAGGTAGGAATTTCCGATTAGGTTGTCTGGCACCTCTGAGTAAGACACCTAAGAATAGTCAGTCCCAAGATGGGAAGTTTGTCGAGAAAGTAGCCATAGAGCGAATCTGGAAGGGAGATGAGTCCCAAGATGGGAAGCTTGCCAGGAAGGCAACCATGGAGCAAGCTCGGAAGAGAGATGAGTCCCTAGAAGGGAAGTTTGTTAATGAAGCAGCCATAGAGCAAGCTTTAGAGGAAGATAAGTCTGTATTCGCAGTGTGGATCAAGCCGATTGCACAAGAACAATCTGAGGAGGGCCAAGTGCCGCATCAAGCGACGGTTGATCGGATAGTTCAAGAGTTTGCAGATGTGTTTCCGGATGATCTGCCAAAGGGATTACCCTCTGATCGAGGTATGCCCTTCAAGATCGAGTTATTGCCAGGGAGTACTCCAGTGAGTAGACCAATCTATCGGCTCTCACCAAAGGAGTTGGAGGAGTTGCGAACAACACTTACAGAGTTGTTGGAGAAGGATTTCATACGACATAGTACCTCCCCTTGGGGAGCACCGGTACTATTTGTTCCAAAGAAGGATGGAGGACTTCGTTTCTGTATTGATTACCGTGGGCTCAATAAGCAAACCGTGAAGAATGCATATCCCTTGCCTCGGATCGATGACTTGCTTGATCAATTAAGTGGAGCACGATACTTTTCCAAGCTAGATCTTCGTAGCGGCTATTGGCAAATTCCTATTGAAGGAGAGGACTTGAAAAAGAATGCCTTTCGTACAAGGTATGGACATTTTGAGTGGAGAGTTCTACCTTTCGGACTCACTAATGCTCCAGCAGTCTTCATGGATCAGATGCATCGGGTGTTGGAGGGGCTATTGGATCAGTCTGTGGTAGTGTTCTTAGATGATATCTTAATCTATAGTAAGACAGAGGCAGAACACATGAATCATGTGCAAGAAGTCCTAAGACGACTACGACAGTGGAAATTTTACTGCAAGAAGTCAAAGTGTGCTTTTTGGCAGAAGGAGGTTACCTTCTTGGGTCATAAGATCTCATCAGAAGGGATCAAGATGGAAGAAGAGAAGATCAAGGCCATTACTGATTGGCCTACCCCGAAGGATGCTACCGAAGTACGAGCGTTCAACGGATTGGCTAGTTTTTACCGACGGTTCATCCACTATTATGCTCACGTGGCTGCACCATTGACTGACCTCTTGGGAAAGAACTCGAGCTTCCAATGGACCACCAAGCATGAAGAAGCATTCCAGAAGTTAAAGCATATGGTGTCTTCAAGACCCATTCTTCAACCATATGATCCTCAACTACCTTGTGTGGTTGATTTTGATGCTTCTAACTTTGCAATTGGAGCTGTGTTGCAACAAGAAATTCCAGATGGACTACATCCTATTGCCTTTGTGTCTCGCCGACTAAATACAGCTGAAAGAAATTACTCTGCTTGAGATCGGGAATAACTTGCAATGGTATATGCCACCAAGGTATGGAGGCATTATCTCTGGGGAAACAAGTGATCATGCGAACTGATCACAAGCCATTGTTGCAGACCTTACACTTAGAGCACATGAAGAGTCGACATCATCGATGGGAAGAGCAACTCCAATTGTTCGACATCAAACTTGAGTACAAACCAGGTCGGTTCCATGTCATCCCTGATGCTCTATCACGACGACCTGATTTGAAGTCTCTTCCTCTCATCGCGGCAGCAATTACGACGGTGTCAATTGATCCCAAGGTTCATAACGAGTTTCGGTTAGCCCTACAGCAAGATCCCTTCTTCCAAATGGTACACGGTCGTCTAACAGCACGCAACAAGGAATACAACACCTTCTCCTTCAAGGAAGGCCTTTTATTCCATGCAGACCAGATCTATGTTCCAACCAAAGGTGATCTTCGACTTGTGCGCCTTCAAGAAGCCCATGATTTACCAATAGCTGGTCACATGGGAGTGGACAAGACCTTGGGCACCCTCCAACGCCAATGGTGGTGGCCCAACATGACACGAGATGTTCGAGACTTTGTCCGATCATGTGAGAGTTGCCAACGGAACAAGGCCAGCAACCAGAAGCCGAGTGGACTCCTTCAACCACTCGCCATTCCATCCGCTCGTTGGGAGCATGTGAGCTTGGATCTCATCACATCCTTGCCAAAGACAAAACAAGGACACACCGCAATTGTGGTGTTTGTGGATAAGCTTAGTAAGCAAATCCACTTGGCACCAACCTGTGATACCGTGGATGCTCCAACCTTAGCACAAATCTACTTCGACAATGTCTTCAAGCATCATGGGATGCCACGTGTACTCATCTCCGACCGTGATCCTCGATTTACCGGGAAGTTTTGGCAAGCACTCTTCCAGATACTCGGCACCAAGCTTGCTTTGTCCACGGCCTATCATCCTCAAACTGATAGACAAACCGAACGCGCCAATCGTACATTGGAGGATATGTTGCGGGCCTTTGTCAATATCCACCATACCAACTGGGATGAATGTCTTGCAGCTGCAGAATTTGCTTACAACAATTCCAAACAGGCAAGCACTGGATTTTCTCCCTTCTTTCTCAATTTTGGCCAAGATCCGCTTGTTCCAGATTCTCTTCTTGCTCCCCCTCCCTCTCAGGTTCCTCATACTTCTACATTCTTGACAACTATATCCCAGTCTCTCCAACAAGCCAAATCTCACCTCCTTGTTGCTCAGAATCACCAAAAACAATATGCAGACCATCATCGTCGTGATCTCACCTTTGAAGTTGGTGATAAAGTCATGTTATCCTCTAGTAACCTCCCTCTCCCACTTGATACCCAAGTTCGTAAACTTGCTCCTAATTGGATAGGACCCTTTGATATCACCCACATTATCTCTCATGTTGCTTATCGTCTTGCCTTACCTTGTCACATGCGTATCCATCCTGTCTTTCATATTTCCAAGTTGAAACCCTTTGTTCCTAACCCTTCTTCCTTTTCCTCTTGAGTCCAACCTCCCCCTCTTCCTGTCCCTATCAATGATCATGAGGAGTACGAAGTTGATCGTATCCTTGCGCGTCGCTATATTCAACGAGGCCGTCACCAACATACGGAGTACAAGGTCCTTTGGAAAGGGTATCCCCTTCATGATGCTACATGGGAACCTCTTTCTCACCTCCAGAATGCACAGATGGCCATCAAGGAATTCGAAGCTTCACTGGCAACGAGGACGTCACCAACTAGCGGCGGGGGAATATGTAACAATATGGAGTTTAATGACGAAGTTAGTCGGGCTTACGAAGTAGAGAATAAGACAAAATAGCCTAGAATATTCTAGAAGCATCTAAGAAGCTTCTTAGGAAGCTTCCCAACTAGTTAACTTGCGCCCTAAGCAGGTAGCTTCTAGAAGGAAGCTTCTAGAAGCTTCTAACTAGCTTAGCTTGCACGCCAAGTAGGCGGCTTCTAGAAGGAAGCTTCTTGAGAAGCTTCCTAGTTAACTTGGCTTGCACTCCAAGAAAGCGGCTCAAGGAAACTTCTTGAGAAGCTTCAAGGGTCTTGTATGCTACCTATAAATACCAAGGCCAAAGCTCATGCTAGGCATTCGGAGTTTTCCCTCATTCAAGTGTCCCAATGTGAGCTTCCATTCTCCTATTTCTCTCCTCGGTTTCGGTCTTTTACAAAGGATCTCCTTCAAGGAAGCTCCACCATATGATTAGGCACACATATAGGTGACATGTCAACAAACTCCACCCTTGGATTACTTACTTGGATGGGTGACATGTCAGTCTTGGTCCTATTTGCTTGGTCAAACAAGCTTTGATTGGAGGGAATATTTGAAGGAATCTTCTTGTAGGAATCTTAGAATCATGTGGGTGAGGTACCATTGGAAAGCTCTTGACAAGACAAACCAAGGGGAGAGAAGGCTAGCCTTTTCTCCATTTGGGGGGGAAGGTTTTGCATATTTTTGAGGCCTAATTCTTCCGTTTTAGGTCTCCAAAATTGCCTTCAAAGATTTGAGGCATATTTTGGTTCCTACTATATTCATAGAAGTCCCCTTTTGGTGATACCTCTTTGTGATCTATTTAGTGCATCATGTGAAGCATCCTTCCAAATGTTACCAAACCAATTCTCACCTTTAAATCATATGTCTAGCTATTTTTTCTAAGGTTTTCAAGTCTATTTTGGTTTTTGCCCTAAAGTAGAAGTGCTCTTTTGGTGATACTTCTATCTGATCTATTTTGACCATATGTATAACCTCATTTGAGATGTTACCAAACCAAATTTCACATCTAGATCATATGGCTAGCTCTTGGTATTACAGTGATATGAGATGATGTTGATGTCGTAATATTGATTATCCATTATGCACATGTTGCTATGCATTTGGTGGTGTATGAGTTTACTATATGCATGTGGATTGCATTAATTTTGAGGCATCTACACTAACTGTAGTGAGCATAAGAAGAGACACCAAGTCACCTCATGGTGTTGCAAGAGACCCACTTCCATCCCTTGGAGATCAAAATTTACTTGTGCTTAGTACCTTAGCATCCTAGAGGATGCGGCAAACTTGAGAGTGTTAGAGAGGCAACTTCTTGAGGGGGAGCATAAGCTAGAGGAGAGAGAACAACTAATTGTGATAGAGAGAATTATCTTGAAGAGAGAGAGACTTATTTATGATAAAGTGTGTAGTCTAGAGAGGAGAGAGTATACTTTAGATGTTAACATAGTGTTTTGAGAGAGCATACTCTAGTTGAGGAGGAGAATGTTTATATGGGCAATACAAGAGAGAGTGGAGAGATTGGCTCAATTACACATAGAGGTTGCCCACAAATGATTTGATGGCCATATAGACATCAAATCATTTGTAGGTGTCAAGAGGAGTATTAATGGCAAGAATTTACTATTGAGATTGAGAGGTTAGAGAGGACTTAGGTTGAATTGAGAGATATTTAGATTACTCTAGAGGAGATGAACACTTTGTTAGATTTGGGCATGTAATAAATTTTATAAGGCTATGAGATCACCTTCTCCTCTTGCTGATCAGATAGCAACTCAGATTCATAGTGTAGACATAGTCACTCATCAGACTCATACTCAAAGACTTTGAGAGATGATTTAGAGAAGGTTGTTTTGGAGTCTTGGATATATGATGAGGAGAAGGTCATTAAGGAAATGAAGACTAAAAACACTATGAGTCTTTCTATAGAGTTCTTTCAACATATCTTTTATCATTAAGACTTGTAGAGGAAGATTCTATTATTGGATTTTGGATGTCTGATAGATATTATGTTGCCTACCAATACTCTTTACTCCCAATGGCATATATTGACTATAGACCATGGACGGTTTCATTATGGAAGGTATTGTACTTTCCAATATGTTCCATAACCTAGGGTTAGATGGTTCATGCAGTTTGTGTATCCCACTTTGAGGTTATCATATGGTCAAATAGGATAAGAGGGGGTTTAGAGTGGCTACTTTGGTCCATGTGGCAATGAAATTTTTTACTTGAGAGAGTAGATACAAGAGAGTGGCTCATGGGTACTTTATAGGACATAAATACTTACATTGATGAGCTTAGAGATTTTAGAGTTAGATCATATGCCACAATCACTTCATTCAAGATATATTGATAGTTAATATGCTACACATCCATATTATAGGGAATCATCTCCATGGTGTCATCCATCCCATTATTTTTACTCCTTGGCACACTAGTAGGAAATCACAAACATCATCATTGGAGCTCTTGAGATCTCTTGCAGATAGGTCTAGAGCTGATAACCCCCATTATTACATTCTTGGAAGATCCATCCTCTTACTTTGACTCATTGGCACATATTAAGATAGCACACACCTCACCATTGGAGTCACACTTGAGAGCTCTCTTAGATAGCTCTAGAGTTGATACCCCAACCTTCTATTACATTCTTGGAGGTGGAGTGGACTTCAAGAGGTCTTAGAGCTTATAGTGCATACACATATGAGACATTAGTAGAGTCTCTTCAAGATCCTTCCTTGGAGGAGGAGCAGAGGGTACATATGTATGCACATAGTCTCTTTTTATAGCTCATCATGAGTATAGATACCATTCAAAGGATCCACTAGCACGCATTCGAGTGGAGCAGGTTCAATTTTTATTCATTATTCACATGATTGTATTTATCTTGGTGATCTATGGATGTATTTGTAATTTGAAGTTTTTGGTTTCACACTTCTACCTTGCATACTATTAGCAATGATCAAGTTTTTCCTCACTTATGGTTATTATCACTTCACGCTCAATTTTTTGTTTAATACTCGTTCTAGCTTATGTTTATTATCTATTCAAGTGTGTTATGTTTATTATTAATTAAATTTTGTGTTGAACAAGTACACTTGATATATTGATACATAAAAAGATGCATTCATAGGTTTTAGTCACAACATAAAGAGATCCCACTTATTTATATTGGTGCATAAAAATATACATTTTGTTAGTAATTGAAATACCAACACTCACTAGTGCATACTCAATTTTCAATGTGCATATTTGCACAATTATGTAACAAGCACATACAAGCATTCCTTAGCACAAAGGAGTAGCAACTTGTGTATACAAACAATAACAACATTACATGAGCACTTGCTCCTACCTCCAACATGTCCCAATGGCGTTTGGTGTTATCAAGCAGTTACTCATGTATCTAGGCGCATGCCAATACATCCCAACACATAAAAAATATAGAAATTTGTAAGTTTTCTTGTGGACTTTTTAGGTTAATTTTTTATTTTTCTTCCAGATTTGTTTCTCTATATAAAATCTTTCAATCAATTTTTTATTTTTCTACTATACTTATTTTATATATATATCTATGATAATGAAATTTGTGATAATGAATGATGGTTATGCATCCACACTTCAATACAATAGTTTAGTAGGTAGAAGTTTATATTTTTATTGAACATGGAAAGTTACAAGCAAAAATTTAGTTGCATAAAAATATTCTCACTATCACTATTATTTGTGCTTGCACTTCCACAATGTGTTTACTTTGGAACTAGAAAATTTGGGTCAATGCTATAACTATTGTAAAGAGGGAACTCATGAGCTAAGAGTGTTGAGCAGTAATGTTGTATCTCCTCTGAAGTTTTTCTTGCCCTCGCCAACTCCAATCCTATATCATGAAATTGTTTTTTTTCATTGAATATTTGTTTCATGGCTTTAGATCTCCTATTCTTTTCACTCAATCTGTTATGGGATTCCACCTTCAGCTTCTATTTTCAATTCTAGTTGTAAAAAGATGGAGAGAAATAAATGAATGGAAAATCAGAGAGAAGATCATATTATGACTCTTGAATGAGGGAAATTTTGAATGCCTAACATGAGTTTGGGCTTTGGGATTTATATAGAACATACAAAGCTCTTGAGAAAATTTTCAAAAAGCTTCCTAAAAGCCACCTTCTAAGAGTGCAAGCTAAGTTAATTGAGAAGATTCTTGAGAAGCTTCCTTCTAAGATCTTCCTACTTGGCAGTAAGCTAAGCTAGTTGGGAAAATTCCCAAGAAGTTTTCTTCTAGAAGTCACCTACTTGGTGTGTAAACTAAGCTAGAAGTTTTCCAAGAAGCTTTGGAAGTTTCCCAAGAAGCTTCCTCTTAGAAATTGTCACTTTGGCATACATGTTACCTAATACTTGGAAGGTACTAGGACGCTTCCTAGATCCTTCTAGAATATTCTTATAATTATTGGCTAATTTGGCTTATTTGCTACTTTGTGAGTCTTGACTCCTTTGTTTATAAACTCCATATTGTTATATATTCCCCCGTTGCTAGTTAGTGACGTCATGGTCACTAGGGAAGCTTTAAACTCCTAGATGGCTGTCTATGCATTGTGGAGATGATAAAGAGGCTCTTAAGGTTGTATCATGAAAGGGATACCCTTTTCAAATGACTTTGCACTCAGTATGTTATTGGCGGCTATGTTGAATGAGGCAACATACAAGGATACAATCAACTTCATATTCCTCATCATTGTTGATAGGGACCAGAAGGGGGGGGTTGGATACTAGCAAAAAGGGAAGATGGATAATACCAAAGGGTTTCAACTTGGAAATATGAAAGACATGGTAGATTTACATATGATATCACAAGTCAAGTCAATAAGCAAACGGAGAAATAATTTGGGTGATATCAAATGGACCTATCCAATTAGAAGCAAGTTTACAAACTTAAGTACCAAGTAAGAAGGGTAGATCACTAGAAGAAAGCATGACCGTATCACCAAGTTGAAAGATGATATCATGATGATGTTGATTTTCATATTACTTTTGATAATTTTGAGCAATAAGGAGATGAGATTTGGCTTGTAGTAAGAAGTGGGATATTATGATCAAGAAGGTGGAAGTATGAGGAACATGAGATGGAGGAGGAGAAAGAGGGAATTTGGAACAATTGGGTCTTGCCCACAAATTAAGAAAGGAAGAGAGACAATCTAGTGCTTGTCTACTTGGAGTTATTGTAGGCAAACTCAACAATTGCAAGGCATTCATCGTAGTTAATACGATGAATGTTGACAAAGGCATAAAGTATATTTTCCAAGGTGTAATTTTCATATTTGGTTAGCCCATCAGTTTGAGTTGATAGGACATGGACACAACAAGCTTGGTGCCAAGTAGCTTGAAGAGTGCTTGCCAAAATTTACCAATGAATTGAGGATCAAGGTCAAAGATGAGTATAGTAACACCCATTTATGTACACATGTGCTATTGTGATATTTAGTTTGGTATTATAATTACTTGAGAAATATTATTTATATAAAGATAAAAGATAGTTTTACATTAGTCATGATTAGCTAAAGTTAATCATAACTAAGGTAGAGAAGATCTTCCTTTAAAGGAATTGCACATGAACATCACTATTTTGGATTCTAATGTATTGACTTGATATTATTCTGAGGTGTTTGGCTTTCAAGAAAGAGTTGAGTACTCTTGGACCCACAAACCTTTTGCTTTGGATTCTTTTATAGTCCAAGGATAGCACATGTGAAAGAATCCTTAATTTAGTGGTTGGGTCAAGATAAGACCATATGGGTTAGGAGAATATTCCCATGAGTATGGATATTCCTTTAGACTTTAGACTTTATTTGAGTTTTAGCCTAATAACTTGAGTTACTCTAGTAATTAGTAACTTTGGTGCATAACTATTTCACAAGTATATAAACTAAGGGTGAGGAGGTACTCATCATCCTTTCATTTGCAATTATTTCTCCCTCATTCTCTAGTGAGAAATGGTTCCTTGCCTTCTTAGTCTATGGTGCACTACCATAATAGCCATTGGAGGTTCATCCTAAGTGAGAGATAGGCCGGCTCACAATACACAAAGCATGCCATGATGCTTGAAGATATTGTCAAAGTAGATCTTGGCCAATGTCGGAACATCCACTATATCAAAGGTTGGTGCCAAATGGATTTACATAGTAAACTTATCAATAAATACCACAATTATTATATGACCTTACTTTGTCTTTGGCAAGGAGGTGATGAGATCTAAACTCATATGTTTATATTGAGCAGATGAGATAATGTAATACCATTAACTATATATATTATCTAGAGGTGATAATGGGCTTGGTAATCCTGAGAAAGATGTTATATAAGATGGTTTAAGTAAATCAAATAGAGAGGGCACCAAAAGAGTATTTCCATTTATAAGGCATAGATTGAAAACATCATGAAAACTTTAAAGCCACTTTTGGAGGCCTAAACATATTAATTAGGCCCCAAAAATAAGAATTTCTATCTTCCTTTGGGCGGAAAGCACTTCCTTCTCCTCCTTGTTCATCTTGTCAAGATCTTTCCAATAGTACCTCACCCATGCTCTTATGAGCTTCTTATAAAAATATTCTCCAAAGATTCCCTTTGGTCAAAAAATTTGACCAACCAAATATGACAAGGATCAACATGTCACCAATCCATGTATCTGATCCAAAGGTGGAACTCCCTTTGAGTGGATGCCCTTTGCTTTTAAATAAAGACAAGGTGTTCCTTTGGAGCATCATAATATTGAGAGATAAAGCCTTGTGTTTTTTGGTGTTTTTTTTCTTTTGTTATTCTTGGAGGTTCTCCTATCCTTGGAACATTACATATAAGAAGTGGTTGAAGGAGTCCACTTGACTTCTAATTACTAGTCTTGTTATGTGGCAACTCTCACAAGATCAGACAAACTCTTGAACCTCTCATTCCATGTTGGGCTACCACCATTGGCATTGTAGGGTACCCAAGTTCTTGTCTACACCCATGTGACCAACGATTGGTAAGTCATGGGCTTCTTGAAGGCACACAAGTCAGAGATCAGCCTTGGTTGGACCATAGATATGGTTCTCATAGAATAAAAGACCTTCTTCAAAAGAGAAGGTGTTGTATTCCTTGTTGTGTGCTACAAGATGACCTTGTACACTTTGAAAGAAGGGGTCTTATTGCAAAGCAATCATAAACTTGATTTGGATGTTTGAATCAATTGACAATTTTGTTATTGCCACCGTGATAAAAGGTCTTCAAATCAGGTTGTAGTGAGAGGGCGTCAAGGATGACATAGAACCTACTAGGTTTATCTCAAGTTTGATGTTAAACAAGTATAGTTGTTCTTCCCATTGATGATTGACTCTTCATGTGCTCCAAATGTAATGTTTGTAACAAAGGTTTGTGATTGTACCCATGATCACTTGTTTCCACAAGAGATAATGCCTCCATATCTTGGTGGCATATACTATTGCTAGTTATTCTCAATCTTGAGTGCATTAATTTCTTTTGGAAATGTTTAGTTGGTGAGACATAAAAGAAATAAGATGTAACCTATCTGGAAATTCTTGTTGCAACACAACTCTAATGGCAAAGTTAGAAACATCAAAATCAACCACACAAGGTAGTTGAGAATCATATAGTTGAAGAATGGGTCTTGAAGACACCATATGCTTCAACTTCTTGAATTCTTTTTTGTACTTGTTGGTCCACTAAAAGCTTGAGGTCTTTCCCAAGAGATTAGTCAATGGTGCAGCCACATAAGTATAATAATGGATGAATCGTTGATAAAAATTTACCAATTCATTAAATGCCCACACTTTTGTGGCATCCTTTGAAGTAGTCCAATCAGTTATGACCCCAATTTTCTCCTCTTCCATCTTGATCCCTTCCAATAGAATCTCATGACGGAGTAGGTAACTTCCTTTTGCCAAAAGACGAACTTTGACTTCTTGTAGTAAAACTTCCATTGACGTAGTCGTCTTAAGACTTCTTGCACATGATTCATGTGTTGTAACTCTATCTTGCTATAGATTAAAATATTATCCAAGAACACCACCACATTCCAATCAATAGCACATCCAACACTCGATGCTTCTAATCCATGAAGATTAGCAGAACATTAGTGAGCTCAAAAGGTAAAAACTTTTTATTCAAAATACCTATACATTGTGTAAAAGGTAATCTTTTGTACATCCTCTTTGTTAATGAGAATCTATCAATAACCACTTTGAAGGTGCAACTTGGAGAAGTGTTGTGATCCACTCAATTGATCTAGCAAGTCATCAATTCTAGGTAAAGAATATGCATTCTTCAATATCTATTTATTAGACCATGATAATAAATACAAAAGCAAAGTCCTTCATCCTTCTTTGGACAATAGTACCAGTGCTTCCCAAAGAGATATATTATATTGTATGAAATTCTTCTCCAATAACTCTATCAATGTTATTTGAAGCTCTTAAAACTCTTTTGGTGAGAGCTGATAGATTGGTCTACTCATTGGAGTACTTCTTGGCAATAAATCCTTGGCAATAACCTGAAAGGTATAGAACAATCAAGAGGTAACTCCTTTGACAAATCATTCAAAAGCACATTTGTAAACTATTGAACTATTTGATCAACTATTGCTTGATAAGGCTTTTGACCCTCATCAGATTCTTGATATAAAATTGGGTTGATCTACATAAAAAAGTAGAGATATCTTCCTCCAAAGCTTGCTTTATGGTTGCTCTATTGATAAACTTCTCATGTTGACACTGATAATTCTTCAATGTCTTACTCAAAGGTGACAATAGACAACTAAGCGGTAATTCTTACCTTGGTATTCTATTTGAATTTGTCATTGGGCCAATCAAATTGAAACTTATGATGTTCAAGCCAAAGCAAACCTAGAATGATATCATAGTGTACATGTGCCACTACAAACCGTATATACTCTAAGTACTCCTTTTAAATCTTGAATATAATAAGATATAACATACAAAATGCAAAACTTTTTCTACCATCTAACATCATCAATCTACTTCAAATTACTAGTTTAATAATAATACCTAACTTCTTTGTTAATTGTATTGATATATAATTCTCTAAACTTCCAGAATCAACCAAAATCATATAACCATGATCAGATATCAAACCTTACAAAAATGTAAGCTTTATATCAATACAAATTTGATATCAATATAGGTTTGATATTAAGTTGAGCCATCAATCCCATTGGAACTAATCAAGCTCTCAAAAGGTGGCTTGAACTCTCCTAAAGGGAATTTTTTTCCCTAATCATCATGCTCAACAATCCAATTGGGCAACTTGTTGGAGTCATTTATTCTTGAGTGGACATTCAACAAAGTGATATCTAATTTGGCAATAATAAAAGCAACTACCATTTTTTTACAATCTTTCACTATCTGTAGTGCAAAGTGGTCTTAGTTGGACAACATCAATCTCCATTGGTGCTAGCTGCTCCACCAATATGTAGTGTGTTGGTAGGTTATGTGGAGGTCAAGGTCAAGATCAAGGAATCAAAGTGCTCAACCAACTAAATGGCTTCCTCCAAGTGTTTAGGCTCCCGCATGGTCACTTTTAATTTGGTGTGTGATTTCAAGCCCCTCATAAACCTATCCAAAGCATCAACTTCTAGTATATATGGAATTGCATGATGATGTTCTGGAATTGAATGATATAACTTCTTATAGAACCAATCTACTTCAATTTTACCAATTTATTACATGTAGCTCATGTAGCATTTATAGCTTATAATTGTCTAATTATTGCATTCTTGATTTTTCTCATGTTGAGATTGGCATAACAAAATTCCATTCTACTTGCTCCACTAAGAATTGCTACCATAGTTTTGCCACTCCATCCAATTGGCTTGAAACCAAGAGAATCTATCTTTGTTCACCTTAAAGATTTGTAGCTTCAAAAAACAATTGTAATTAAAAAAAATTCTCCAATACACTTGGCAGATTCTTGCCTTAAAATACCTTGGACTTTGGAAATCAGTTCACTTTTCTCTTTCTCAAAATGGTGCTCTTTCTACATGCTCTTGTTCATTGATGGTCTCTTCCTTATACCAATTGAGTAAGGTGCTCGATTTGTTATTGCATAGTATTAATAACTTCATGCATTGCCACCATGACTACTACTCTATCAAACTATCTTTAGTTATCTAAGTTAACACATAGATACAACACATCCACCATTCTATGTAAGTTACAATTGAAAGTATCAAGGGTTCATTTGACAAGGTTGTATTCAAAAACTTTTGCCCAAAGCATAAGATGATGAACTACATGAAATGATGGTTGTGTAGTACATGGACAAAAAAATCCTAATGGTTTAAGGAATGGATTTGGTGGTCTATAAATTCCATCTATTCTATTCTAGCTTTAATACCAATATCAAGATCGAGTGGAGAAAAAAGAGAATGGAAGATCATGGTGAAAGATCACATTGAGATTCTTGAATAAGGGAAACTTTGAATGCCTAGCATGAGCTTGGTCTTTAGTTTTATAGAGAACATATAAAACTCTTGAAAAACTTCTTAGGAAGCTTCCTAAAAGCCATCTTCTAAGAGTGTAAGCTAAGTTAACTAAGAAGCTTCTTTCTGGAAGCCGCCTACTAGGCATGCAAGCAAAACTAGTTGGGAACCTCCCAAGAAGTTTCCTTCTAGAAGCCACCTACTTGGCATGCAGCTAAGCTAGCCAAGACGCTTCTCCTTAGAAGTTGTCACTTGGCATACACACTACTTGATACTTGGAAGGTACCAAGAAGTTTCTTAGATGCTTCTAGAATATTCTTATAATTTTTGGCTAATTTGGCCTATTTGCTACTTCATAAGTCTTAACTAACTTTTTTTGTAAATTCCATATTGTTATACTAGCTCTCTCTACTACCTCTACTTTCACTCATATTTTCTTAAACTTGCTCATGTTCAGAGCTTCAATTTCAACTATTTTTCATCTCTCTATAGATTCAACATTCTCTAATTTCATTGTGGTAATCTTTGCTAAATCCATTGAAAATGCTACTAGGAATGATATCTTAGAAGTCTCTTTTGAAGTCTTCCCTACATACTCTCTTGGTCTCGATCTCTCTCCTCTTGTTGAATCCAATCTGTAACAATATGGAGTTTAACGACAAAGTTAGTCGGGCTTACAAAGTAGCACATAAGACAAATTAGCCTAGAATATTCTAAAAGTATCTAGGAAGCTTCTTGGGAAGCTTCCCTGCTAGCTTAGCTTGCACGTCAAGTAGGCGGCTTCTAGAAGGAAGCTTCTTGAGAAGCTTCTTAGGTTAACTTAGCTTGCACTCTAAGAAAGTGGCTTGAGGAAGCCTCTTGAGAAACTTCTCAAAGGCCTTGCATGCTACCTATAAATACCAAAGCCAAAGCTCATGCTAGGCATTTGGAGTTTTCCCTCATTCAAGTGTCCCAATGTGAGTTTCCATTCTCCTATTTCTCTCCTCGGATTTGGTCTTTTACATTGGTATCAAAGCAGGAATGGGATGGATGGAATTTATGGACCACCAAATCCACTTCCACCAAACCATTGGGATTTTTGCGTCCAAATACTACCCAAGCATCATTTCACACAATTCATCACCTCGCACTTTGGACAAGATTTTCTGCATATGATCACTATATCTGAGGAACCCTTGGTGCTTCCGGTTGTAACTTATGGAGAATGATGGATGTGTTGTTTCTATGTGTTAGTAAATTAGATAGATTGGGAGTGGTGTGATAGAGTAGCAACCATGGCGGCAATACCCGATGTTATCCTTGCTATGTAGCAACAAATCGAGCACCTTACTTGATTGTTGGATGAACAAGATCTTTGACAACAAGAGCAGGTAGAGAGAGTACCAATTCGAGAAGGAGAAGATTGGATTAGATTCCCTAAATCCAAGGTATTTGAAAGCAAGAATCTTTTGGGTGTAGTGGAGAATTTTGTGTTTGATTGTGAATGTTATTTTGAAGTTACCAATCTACAAGATGAGCAAAAATAGATTCTCTTGGCTTCTAACCAATTGGATGGAGTAGCAAAGCTATGGTGGAGATTTCAAGTGGAGAGAGTTGAACGACAAATTGTTGCACCAATCTTGACATGGACAGAATTCAAGAGTGCAATAATTAGTCAGTTCCAAGTTATAAATGCCACACGAGCTACACAAGATAAGTTGGCAAAGTTGAAATAGATTGGTTTTGTAAGAAGTTGCATCATGCAGTTCCAAAACACTATCATGCAAATTCCAGATATATTGGAAGGTGAAGCTCTGGGTCAATTTGTGAAGGGCTTGAAGGCGCGAACCAATTAGAGGTAACCATGCGAGAGCTGCAACACTTGGAGGAAGCCATGCGGTTGGCCGAACGCTTTGATTCCTTGGTGGCAACAACTTGGTCTCGACCTGTAACACCTATTTGTGCATGTGTGTGGTATTGTGATATTTAGCTTGGTATTACAAATATTTAAGAGATACTATTTATATAGAGATAAAGGATGGTTCTGTATTAGTCATGGTTAGCTAAAGTTAGTCATAGCTAAGATAGAAGGGACCTTACTTTAGAGGAAGTAGAAAAGATGAGCACCATTATTTTGGACTTTAGTGTGTTGACTTGGTATTATTCCTAGGTGTTTGGCTTTGAGGAAAGAGTTGAGAACTCTTAGGCCCGCAAGCCTTTTTGTTTTGGATTCTTCTTTAGTCCAAGGATAGCCCATGTGAAAGAATCCTTGACTTAGTGGTTGGGTCAAGATAAGACCACATGCTTAGGGGAATATGCCCATGTGAATGGATATTCCTTTCTACTTTTTGACTTTACTTGACTTTTAGTCTAGTAACTTGAGTTACTACGGTAATTAGTAACTTTGGTACGTAACTATTTCACAAGTATATAAACAAGGGGTGAGGAGGTACTGATCATCCTTTCATTTGCAACTATCTCTCTCTCATTGAGTTCTCTAGTGAGCAATGTCTTGAGTCTTGGAGTGCTAGCCTTGGAGGAGTATGATGGAGTTGGGGTTCCTTGCCTTCTTAGTCCATGGTGCGCTACCATAATAGCCATCAGAGGTTCATCTTGAGTGAGAGACAGGCCGGCCCACATTTTTGGTTCCATTGCCGGGACCTCTCTAGAAGGCAAGATAATGGTCCGCGTTCAATTCTACATTAGGCAGAAGGAGGCTATGAGAGCTCACTTGGAGAGAACATTAAGAGAGGAGAGGGCTGAACTTATGTTAGAGAACCAAGATCCATTTGTATACCCTGTAGTTCATTATGATGTCTTTGAGGTGATTTTGTACATCTTATACACATGAGAGGAATTGGAGAGATTGTGTGAGGTGGATTGCAGATTTTGGGGATTAAAGTGATTTTTGGCAAAATCTCAAGTTTGATATCTAAACTTGAGATTTCTACACATGATAGCTTGGGTTATCTTACAGTTATTACACTTGAAATTATTGTGAGAGCTTCTATGCGCACTGGGCTAGAATTTTTGAAAGTTGATAGGGTAAAGTGCTCCCGCAACTGCATGCTCTCTGGAAAATTGTTGTACAAAGTCTGCCATTTCTTCAATTTTCAGTAAATTGTCCTGAAAATTCCCAAGAAAATTCAGTGCATTGTATCCTACCAGCTGCCACAAAAAATTAGAGAACAATCGTTTTTGCACAAGGCGTTATGAGTTTTTGAAGTGAGGGGGGTGGTTTTCAGACCAAATCTGATATTTGTGTGCTGAATAGAAAGGTGTCTAGGCCAAATGGCTCAATGAAAAGATCTGAAATTTTGCAAAGAGGGATATCCTAGAGTTTTAATCAAGTGTGCAGAATTTCAGAGGACTCTGACATACTGGTTGGGAGATTTGAGTGACATTGTGAGGAAGGGTCAATTTTGCAGAGTGGAGATCTCATGCATGAGGAGTTTGAGATCAACAAAAAACATGTTTGAGTGTTTAGATTCATCTTGGGAACATGGAGTGTCATCAAGAGTGGAAATTGAGATTATGCAAGGTTCCTCAAGGGTTTGAGGTGATTGTAGGGGTGGATTTGAGGAAAAGAGAGTTTACAATAGAATTTAAAGAGAGTGTTGAGAGGATCCAAAAACCTACACCACTTGGAGGAAAGAGTGAGTCTAAGTGCTTTCTGTGTGGAGAGAAGGGACATAAGGCAAGTTCATGTCCATTGACCTTTGAGAGCAAGAGATTTAGGGAAAGGAGAGGCTTACTTGACTTGGTTTGCATTTTGGACTTTCTTCACCAAGATTAGGAGGGAGAAGATCTAAGACCAAGGAGTTGTGTGAGGTTTGTGGAGTGGAAGGACTTCCAAAAGAACATGAGTGTAGTGGAGTAAAAGCACTTTTGGAAACTTTGGTAAAGGATCTTGGAGAGAGTCTTAGTACAGCTACAGAAATACTCCCACTTTCATCAGCTAGTTCTCAAGATTAGTGATGGAGATAATCTTTCAACTTATGGATAAACTATCCATGAGAGTTAGATTAATATGCACTCTAGGATTTGATGTTGCTATAGAAATCTTGGAGCAACCTGAACCTTTTGTGTTCCCTAGAGTGGATTATTCTCAGATGGTGTTAGTTATGTATATACTCAATTAGTAATAGAGTGAGAGAAAAGAAAAGAAAAGAAACAAATTGAGAGAAAAGAAAGATAGTGAGGGGTTAAGATGGGGAAACTTCCGGTTTTCTTTGGCAAGGATGGAGAAGATGTGGAGGCCTTTGTGAGAGACTTCAAGAGAGCTTGCATAGGAAACAATGAGAGGAGGAAGAATGAGTGGGCCTCATTATTACCAGATTTCTTTGAGGATGCAGCACTTACATGGTATGAGTCAGAATACCAAAAGAGAGAGAGGAGAGATGGGGAAGAGGAATCTTGGGAGACTTTGACTTTAGCACTCATTGAGAAATTTCTTCCTGATGAGAGTTATGAGAGATTGATGAGTGAGGTTACATTTCTCAAGCAAGGAGAAGGAGAGAAAGTGAGAGTCTATGTGGAAAGAGTGGAAAAGTTAGAGTCCAGATTTCGCATAGTGTTGAGGAAGGGTGGAGATGATATGGAGACTACAATGATTGGCATAAGGGTCATGCTCACCAAGAATTTTGTGGGAGAGTTGAGACCACAAATTAGAAGCAAGGTGAGATATGAGAAACCTTCTTCCAAGGTTGAAGCTATCAAGATCGCAATTCATATGGAGGGGAGTTTGGAAGGGGATGAGAGTGATTTGGTGGTGAAGGAGGTTGTGCATCCTCCTCAAGGCTACAAGTATGGTGGAACTTCTGATACTTTGGTGGCAAGGGTTGCACCACAAGTAGTAGTTGCTCCAATTCTTGCCCCTCCACCAAAGGATCCACTTCAAACCATCACAGAACAACTTGCGGATCTCAAGATCAATGTGGTGCAACTATGAGAGAAGAGAGAGGTGGATCAGAATGTAGGGAGAGGGCCTAGGAGTTATGGAAACTATCCATATAGAGGAGTTCAACCCGCCAACAATTTCAATGATAGAAATTGTTTTGGTTGTGGAAGAAGAGGCCATATCCAAAGGAATTGCCCAAATTCCACTTACCATGGAGGAAGGGGTTATGAGGGAGCCAATAGAGGGAAAGAGAGGTGGTAGTGAAACCCAAGTGGCTCCTAATCCCAACAAAGGTAAGGGGATAGCATCCATAGATGTGGTTGAGAGCAAGTATGAGAAGGGAGAGTGCTCAAACTCCAAGGGTCTTAATTTGGAGCTTTTGGCACAAGAGAAGAAGAGAGCTCGTTTTGCAGAGGATGTTCACTTGTCTCAAGGATTTACTTCAAGTAAGGATACTCCTATGTCTACTAGGAGCACTCGCACCTCAACACCATCAACAACAAAGAGTCCAAGGAAGAAGTTGGGGATGGAGGACTTCTTGATCTCAAAGCAACAATGGAACTACAATGTGTTGGAGGATGTTGGTAGTCACAAGGCTAACATCACAGTGGGCCAATTAATTGCTTTGAACCTTACCTTGAGAAAGGAGCTTAGAGGTGGTTTGAGTTCTACAAGGAGCAAGAAGAAGAAGAAGGCAAAATTTCTAGTATCAATGGGGGTGGTGGATGCCAAGCCAACACCATGGGAGGCTTGTGAATATGCCTCCAAGATTGATGTGAGAGTGAATGGTCACAACATCAAGGATGCATTGGTTGATGGAGGATCAGCAATAAATGCCATGTCAAAAAGGTTGATGAAGAAGTTGGGTATGATACCCTCAAGAGCTTCAACATTTGTGGTGAGCATGGCAAACAAGCAACAAGTTCGACTAGTAGGGGTGATGGATAAAGTGATAGTTTCAGTTATGGGAGTTCAAAATCTCATGACTTTCCAAGTCTTGAAGGATTCAAGCTATGACTTACTTCTTGGGAGGCTATGGTTGAGAGCAGCATGCACAACTGATCGATGGCACAAAGGGTACTTGAGGATTGGGCCATCAAACCATAGAGTCACAGTTCTTGTGACTAACACCACCAACACTTCACATTCAGATACACCATCTTCTGATTATTGGGAATCAGATTCTAAAGAAGGAGCTTCAAGTGTGGACACAAGCATGGAAGAGGAGACTCCCACGGAGGAGGATGAATCTGAATCTGATTCAGATGTGTATCCTTTGTGTGCTATGGATTTTGCACCTAAGCTAGAGGTTTTGAAGGACCCAGACAAATCACCATTGACACTTGAGGAGGTAGAGAGAAGGTTAGCTACCCTCAAGTATGGCCCAAATGTTACCAAGGAGGAGAAAGTGAGATTTGAGGAGATTTTCCGCAAGTTCATCCATGTGTTTTCTTTTAGTTACAAGGATTTGAAGGAAGTCACCTTGGAGGAGCACAAGATAGAGGTGGAGTCACATGCAAGACCAATCCGCCAAAGCAACGTTGCATTAGCCCACCAATATCTTTGGTTGTGAAGGAGGAGATTGATAAGCTCAAGGAGGCTGGATTTATCTTTGAGGTGGAAAATTCAGAATGGGTGTCTCCAATTGTCATTGTGAAGAAAAAGAATGGCAAGCTTTGGGTATGTGTGGATTACAAGAAGCTCAATGTTGTTACCAAGAAGGACTACTACCCATTACCATTCATTGATGAGATCTTGGAGGAGGTTGCAGGTCATGAGAGGTACAGTTTTGGAGATGGTTATAGTGGATATAACCAAATCAAGATTGCACCAGAGCATCAACAACTCACCACATTCACCACACCTTGGGGAACTTACGCTTTCAAGGTCATGCCTTTTGGGCTTTGGAATGCTCCAGCCACATTCCAACAGTTCATGAACAAGGTATTTGAACCTTTCATTGGGAAATTTGTGAGAGACTTCATTGATGACTTTTGTGTCTATGGGAGCAAGGAGGAGCACTTTGAGCACCTTATCAAAGTCTTGCAATGCTTGGATGAGGCAAATGCATCACTCAACTCAGAGAAGTGCATTTTTGGATGTGAAGAAGGTCTACTTTTGGGGCACATCATTTCCAAGGATGGAATAGTAGTTGATCCTAAGAAGGTGAGGAAAATCTCAGACCTTCCATTCCCTTCAAGCTTGACAAAGTTACGCCAATTCTTGGGGATGGTTGGATACTATAGGAGGTTCATCTTCTCATTTTCCAACAAGGCTTATGCATTGACCATCTACATGAAGAAGGGTGTAGATTACATGGTGATTTTGGAGGACAAGGCGGCTCTCAAAGCTTTTGAGGAGCTCAAGCAATCCCTTGTTGTAGCTCCAATTCTTGCTAAACCTGATTGGAGTAAGCCTTTCATCCTCTACACTGATGCTTCTAATGTAGCTATAGGATGCACTCTTAGTCAATTAGACCAAGATGGGCATGATCATCCAATAGCTTATGCTAGTAGGCAGATGGTTTCAGTAGAGAAGAACTACTCTATCACGGAGAGAGAAGGGTTGGCAGTGATCTTTGGTCTCAAGAAGTTTAGACACTACTTGATTGGAGGGAAAGCCACAATTGTCACGGATCACAAGGCTTTGAAGTACATCTTCAACAAGCCTAATGTTGAAGGGAGACTAGCAAGGTGGATGATACTCTTGTCTGAGTATGACTACACCATTGAGGATAGGCCAGGAAAGAAACATGCAAATGTTGATTTGTTATCTAGAGCCTATGATCATGATGGAGATGAGCCAGTGGATGATTCCTTCCCGGATGAGGAGCTCATGACAATCTCAGTCACTCAAGAGATTCTAATGGAGTACAAGGAGATTGTGGATTTTTTGACAAGAGGTAACTATATAGAAGGGATGCATGCTAGGGAGAGGAAGGCCCTTGCAGCAAGATCTAGACCTTACACAATGGTGGAGTATATTCTTTTTCACCAAGGAGTAGATGGTCTACTTCGAAGAGCAATGGGTAAGGAAGAGTCTATCCTACTCATAAAGGAGTTTCATGAAGGTTTAGTATGTGGAGGACACTTTGCAGGAAAGGTGACTGCTTTCAAGATTCTAGATGCAGGTTACCATTGGAGAGGGATTTTCAAGGATTGTCTTGATTATTGCAAAACTTGTCATGTTTGTCAAGCTTTTGCTAAAAAGTCTACATCCACTCCACCACTTAGATCAATTCCATTGCTAGGACCTTTTGAGAAGTGGGGAATTGATTTTGTAGGACCTCTCAATAGAACCCCAAGGAACAATCGGTACATTGTGGTAGTTACTAATTACCTTACCAAGTGGGTTGAGGCTAGACCATTGAGGGACAAGAACGAAGATGAAGTGGGTAGATTTCTTTATGAACACATTATCACTAGGTTTGGATGCCCTTTGGAGTTGGTTTCTGATAGAGGAGTAGAGTTTACAGGAAGCATTACTACAGCCATGCTACAACATTTCTCTATCACACATAGAGTAACTACATCCTATAAGCCAAATTCCAATGGTTGGCAGAGAGAACCAATCAGACCGTGTGCATGATGTTGGCCAAAGATGCAAAAATGGAGGGAGCTAAACATCATTGAGACAAGAGGATTCATGCAGTTTTGTGGGAGTATAGGACAACCATGAAGACTTCCACCGGATATTCTCCATTTCAATTGGTGTATGGTATTGAGTCTACCTTACCTATTCACTTTGATCTTCCTACCTTCCAAAGCATTCATAAGAGATTGAAGAAAGCACAAGGAGGTGATGTAGAGAAGTCAAGGAAGGATCAACTCATGGAGTTGGAAGAGGCAAGAGCAGTTGCTATGGTTCAAGTGGAGCAAGCCCAAAGGAAACAAAAGGAGAGCTATGACAAGAGGCAAGGCAAGAAAAAGGTGGAGAATTTCAAAGAAGGTGATTGGGTAATGTTGTTTGATTCCATTCGATTCAAGAGAGTGCAAAAGAAGTTTTTGCATAAGTACTTTGGACCTTTCATAGTGGAGAAGGTGTGGGGCAATTACACCTATGATCTCAAGGAGTTGGGAGGAAGACACTTTGATAGGATTAACCAGGATAAGTTGAAGATGTACCATAGAAGGTAGAGAGACCTTCACTTTGAGGACAAAGTGAAAACTTAGTCCGGGGGTAATTGTAACACCCATTTGTGCATGTGTGTAGTATTGTGATATTTAGCTTGGTATTACAAATATTTAAGAGATATTATTTATATAGAGATAAAGGATGGTTTTGTATTAGTCATGGTTAGCTAAAGTTAGTCATAGCTAAGACAGAAGGGACCTTACTTTAGAGGAAGTAGAAAAGATGAGCACCACTATTTTGGACTTTAGTGTGTTGACTTGGTATTATTCCTAGGTGTTTGGCTTTGAGGAAAGAGTTGAGAACTCTTGGGCCCGCAAGCCTTTTTGTTTTGGATTCTTCTTTAGTCCAAGGATAGCCCATGTGAAAGAATCCTTGACTTAGTGGTTGGGTCAAGATAAGACCACATGCTTAGGGGAATATGCCCATGTGAATGGATATTCCTTTCTACTTTTTGACTTTACTTGACTTTTAGTCTAGTAACTTGAGTTACTACGGTAATTAGTAACTTTGGTACGTAACTATTTCACAAGTATATAAACAAGGGATGAGGAGGTACTCATCATCCTTTCATTTGCAACTATCTCTCTCTCATTGAGTTCTCTAGTGAGCAATGTCTTGAGTCTTGGAGTGTTAGCCTTGAAGGAGTATGATGGAGTTGGGGTTCCTTGCCTTCTTAGTCTATGGTGCGCTACCATAATAGCCATCAGAGGTTCATCCTAAGTGAGAGACAGGCCGGCCCATAGACCTCAACCTCCATAGAGCCTACCAATACACTACACACAAGTGGAGGAGCCAACACCAATGGAGATTGATGCCATTCAACAAAGACCACTTGGCACGGCAAATAAAGAGAAAATGCAACAAAATGGTGGTTTTTTTTATTATCGCCAATTGGGGCATCACATTGCTGAATGTCCACTCAAGAATGGACGACCTCGACAAGTTGCATAGGTGGAGGTTGTGGAGCGGAATGATCAAGGAAACAAAGAATCCCGGTAGGAGAGTTTGAGCCACCTATTGGAGCTTTATTAGTTCTAATGGGATTGAAGGCTTGACCTATGCAAGTTTGCTTCACTTGCAAAGTATGATATTTAATCGGGATTGTAGGATTTTGGTTGATTCTGGAAGTTCAAAGAATTGCATGTCTATGTAAGTAGTAAAGGAATTGGGTATTCCTATCAAGCCAGTGATTGGAAGTAGTTTGATGATGGCAGATGGTAAAAAGGGTTCTGCATTCCGCACCTTACATCTTGTTACCTTCAACATTGGAAAGGAGTATTTGGAGTGTATGAGGTTTGAAGTGGCACCTCTACACTATGATATCATTTTGGGTCTACCTTGGCTTGAATATCATAAGGTTCAATTTGATTGGACCTGACGCCAAATTCAAGTACAACACCAAGGTAGGAATTTTTGATTAGATTGTCGGGCACCTCTAAGTAAGACACCTAAGAATAGTCAGTCCCAAGATAGGAAGTTTGTTGAGAAGGTAGCCATAGAGCAAACCTGGAAAGGAGATGAGTCCCAAGATGGGAAGTTTACCAAGAAGGCAACCAGGGAGCAAGCTTGGAAGAGAGATGAGTCCTTAGAAGGGAAGTTTGTTAGTAAAGTAGCCATAAAGCAAGCTTTGGAGGAAGATAAGTCTATATTTGTGGTGTGGATCAAGCCGATTGCACAAGAACAATCTGCTGAGGGCCGAGAGCCTCATCAAGCAATGGGTGATTGGATAGTTAAGGAGTTTGCGGACGTGTTTGTAGATGATCTGCCAAAGGGATTACCATCCAATCGAGGTATGCTCTTCAAGATCAAGTTATTGCCAAGGAGTACTCCAATGAGTAGACCGATCTATCGGCCCTCTCCAAAGGAGTTAGAGGAGTTGCAAACAACACTTACAAAGTTGTTGGAGAAGGACTTCATACGACATAGTACCTCTCCTTGGGGAGCACCAGTACTATTTGTTCTAAAGAAGGATGGAGGACTTCAAATCTGTATTGATTATTGTGGGCTCAATAAGCAAACCGTGAAGAATGCATACCCCTTGCCTTGAATCAATGACTTGCTTGATCAACTAAGTGGAGCACACTACTTTTCCAAGCTGGATCTTTGCAGCGGCTATTGACAAATTCCTATTGATAGAGAAGATGTGCAAAAGATTGCCTTTTGCACAAGGTATGGGCATTTTGAGTGGAGAGTTCTACCTTTCGGACTCACTAATGCTTCAATAGTCTTCATGGATCAGATGCATTGGGTGTTGGATAGACTATTGGATTGGTCCGTGGTTGTGTTCTTAGATAATATCTTAATCTATAGCAAGATAGAGGCGGAACACATGAATCATGTGCGAGAAGTCCTAAGACAACTACAACAATAGAAATTTTACTACAAGAAGTTGAAGTGTGCCTTTTGGTAGAAGGAGGTTACCTTCTTGGGTCATAAGATCTCATCAGATAGGATTAAGATGGAGGAAGAGAAAATCAAGGCCATTACTGATTGGTCTACCCAAAAGGATGCTACAAAAGTACGAGCATTCAATGGATTGGCCAGTTTTTACCGACAGTTCATCCATTATTATGCTCATGTGGTTGCATCATTGACTGACCTCTTAGGAAAGAACTTGAGCTTCTGGTGGACCACAAGCATGAAGAAGCATTCCAGAAGTTAAAGCATATGGTGTCTTCAAGATCCATTCTTCAGCCATATGATCCTCAACTACCCTGTATGCTTGATTTTGATGCTTCTAACTTTGCAATTAGAGCCGTGTTGCAACAAGAATTCCTAGATGGACTCCATCCCATTGCCTTTGTATCTCGCCAACTCAATACGGCAAAAACAAAACTACTTTACTTGAGATCAAGAACAACTTGCAATGGTATACGCCACCAAGGTATGGAGGCATTACCTCTTGGGGAAACAAGTGATCATGCAAACTGATCACAAACCATTGTTGCAGACCTTACACTTGGAACACATGAAGAGTCAACATCATTGATGGGAGGAACAACTCCAATTGTATGACATCAAACTTGAGTACAAACCAGGTCAGTTCCATGTCATCCCTGATGCTTTATCACGATGATCTGATTTGAAGTCTCTTCCTCTCATCATAGTAGCAATTTCAACGATGTTAGTTGACTCCAAGATCCAAAATGAGTTTCAGTCAACTCTACATGAAGATCCCTTCTTTCAAATCGTACATGGTTGTCTTACAGCATGCAATAAGGAGTACAACACCTTCTCTATCAAGGAGGGCCTTTTATTCCATGAGGACCGGATCTATGTTCCAACTAAAGGTGATCTTCAACTTGTGTGCATTCAAGAAGCCCATGATTTACCCATCATTGGTCACATGGGTGTGGACAAGACCTTAGGTACCCTCCAACGTCAATGGTGGTGGCCCAACATGACACAAGATGTTTGAGAATTTGTCCAATCGTGTGAGAGCTGCCAACGTAACAAGGCCAGCAACCAAAAGCCGAGTGGACTCCTTCAACCACTTGCCGTTCCATCCGCTCATTGGGAGCATGTGAGCTTGGATCTCATCACATCCTTGCCAAAAATAAAACAAAGACACACCGCAATTGTGGTGTTTGTGGATAAGCTTAGTAAACAAATCTACTTGGCACCAACTTGTGATACCGTGGATGCTTCAACCTTAGCACAAATCTACTTCAACAATGTCTTCAAGAATCATGGGATGCCACATGTACTCATCTCCGACCGTGATCCTCAAGTTATTGGGAAGTTTTGGCAAGCACTCTTCTAGATACTTGGCACCAAGCTTGCTTTATCTATGGCCTATCATCCTCAAATTGATAGACAAACCAAACATGCAAATCGTACATTAGAAGATATGTTGCATGCGTTGTCAATATCCACCATACCAATTGGGATGAATATCTTGCAGTTGTAGAATTTGCCTACAACAATTCCAAATAGGCAAGCACCAGATTTTCTCCTTTCTTTCTCAATTTTGGCCAAGATCCGCTTGTTCTAGATTTTCTTCTTGCTCCCTCTCCATCTCAGGTTCCTCATACTTCCAAATTCTTGACCACTATATCTCAATCTCTCCAACAAGCCAAGTCTCACCTCCTTGTTGCTCAAAATCACCAAAAACAATATACAGACCACCATCGTTGTGATCTCATCTTTGAAGTCGGTGATAAAGTCATGCTATCCTCTAGTAATCTCCCTTTCCCACTTGATACCCAAGTTTGTAAAATTACCCTTTATTGGATAGGACCCTTTGATATCACCCAAATTGCCTTTCCTGTTGCTTATCAACTTGCCTTGCCTTGTCACATACGTATCCATCCTGTCTTTCATGTTTCCAAGTTGAAACCCTTTGTTCCTAACCCCTCTTCCTTTTCCTCTCGAGTCCAACCTCCTCCTCTTCTTGTCCCTATCAATGATCATGAGGAGTATGAAGTTGATCATATCCTTGCACGTCGCCATATACAACAAGGCCGTCGCTAACATACGGAGTACAAGGTCCTTTGGAAAGGGTATCCCCTTCATGATGCCACATGGGAACCTCTTTCTCACCTCCATAATTCTCAAAGATCTTGTGTCATGTTGGGCCACCACCATTGATGTTGGAGGGTACCCAAGGTCTTGTCCACACCCATGTGACCCGCGATGGGTAAATCATGGGCTTCTTGAAGGCACACAAGTCCAAGATCACCTTTAGTTGGAACATAGATCCGGTCTTCATGGAATAAAAGGCCCTCCTTGATGGAGAAGGTGTTGTACTCCTTATCAGATGCCATAAGGGAACCATGTACCATTTGGAAGAAGGGATCTTGGTGTAGAGCTGATTGAAGCTCATTTTGGACCTTGGAGTCAACTGACACCGCTGAAATTGCCGTTGTGATGAGAGGAAGAGATTTCAAATCAGGTCGTCTTGATAAAGCATCAGGGATGACATGGAACTAACTTGGTTTGTACTCAAGTTTGATGTCATACAGTTAGAGTTGTTCCTCCCATCAATGATGTTGACTCTTCATGTGTTCCATGTGTAAGGTCTGCAACAATAGTTTGTGATCAATTCGCATGATCACTTGTTTCTCCAAGAGGTAATGCCTCCATACCTTGGTGGCATATACCATTGCAAGTTGTTCTTGATCTTGAGCAGAGTAGTGTCATTCAGCCGTATTGAGTCGACGAGATACAAAGGCAATGGGATGGAGTCCATCTAGAAATTCTTGTTGCAGCACGGCTTCAATTGCAATGTTAGAAGCATCAAAATCAACCACACAGGGTAGTTGAGGATCATATGGTTGAAGAATGGGTCTTGAAGACACCATATGCTTTAACTTTTGAAATGCTTCTTCATGCTCGGTGGTCCACTAGAAGCTCAAGTTCTTTCCCAAGATGTCAGTCAATGGTGCAGCCACATGAGCATAATAATGGATGAACCGTCAGTAAAAATTGGCCAATCCATTGAATGCTCGTACTTTTATAGCATCCTTCGGGGTAGGCCAATTTGTAATGGTCTTGATCTTCTCTTCTTCTATCTTGATCCCCTCTGATGAGATCTTATGACCCAAGAAGGTAACCTCCTTTTGCCAAAAGGCACACTTTGACTTCTTGTAGTAAAATTTCCATTGTCGTAGTCTTCTTAGGACTTCTTGCACATGATTCATGTGTTCCGCCTCTATCTTGCTATAGATTAAGATATCATCTAAGAACACCACCACGGACCGATCCAATAGTCCATCTAACACCCGATGCATTTGATCTATGAAGACTGCAGGAGCATTAGTGAATCCGAAAGGTAGAACTCTCCACTCAAAATACCCATACCTTGTACAAAAGGCAGTCTTTTGCACATCCTTTCTCTCAATAGGAATTTCCCAATAGTTGCTACAAAGATCCAACTTAGAAAAGTAGCGTGCTCCACTTAGTTGATCAAGCAAGTCATCGATCCAAGGCAAGGGATATGCATTCCTCATGGTTTGCTTATTGAGCCCACAATAATTGATACAAAAACAAAGTCCTCCATCCTTCTTTGGAACAAATAGTATCGATGTTCCCCAAGGAGATGTTCTATGTCATATGAAGTCCTTCTCCAACAACTCTATAAGTGTTGTTTGCAACTCCTCCAACTCCTTTGGTGAGAGCCGATAGATTGGTCTACTCACTAGAGTACTCCGTAGCAATAACTCAATCTTGAAGGGCATACCTCGATAGGAGGGTAATCCCTTTGGCAAGTCATCCAGAAACACATCCGCAAACTCCTTAACTATCCAATCAACCATTGCTTGATGAGGCTCTCGGTCCTCCACAAATTTTTCTTGTGCAATTGGCTTGATCCACAATGCGAATACAAACTTATCTTCCTCCAAAGCTTGCTCGATGGCTACTGTACTAACAAACTTCCCTTCTAAGGACTCATCTCTCTTCCAAGCTTGCTCCATGGTTGCCTTCTTGGCAAACTTCCCATCTTGGGACTCCACTTCCTTCAAGGTTTGCTCTATGGCTACCTTCTTGACAAATTCCCCATCTTGGGACTGACTATTCTTAGGTGTCTTACTTAGAGGTGTTAAACAACCTAATCAAAAATTCCTACCTTGGTGTTGTACTTGAATTTGGCGTTGGGTCCAATCAAATTGAACCTTATGACGTTCAAGCCAAGGTAGACCCAAAATGATATCATAGTGTAGAGGTGCCACTACAAACCTCATACACTCCAAATACTCCTTTCCAATCTTGAAGGTAATAAGATGCAAGGTGCGGAATGCAGAACCCTTTCTACCATCCGCCATCATCAAACTACTTCCAATCACTGGCTTGATAGGAATATCCAATTCCTTTGCTACTTGCATAAACATGCAATTCTTTGAACTTCCAGAATCAACCAAAATCCTACAACCCCGATTAGATATCATACCTTGCAAGTGAAGCAAACTTGCATAGGTCGAGCCTTCAATCCCATTGGAACTAATCAAGCTCCCAATAGGCGGCTCAAAATCTCCTATTGGGATTCCTTGTTTCCTTGATCATTCTGCTCTATGACCTCCACTTGGATCGAGGTCGAGACCAAGGTCGAGGTTGTCCATTGGCTCGAGGTCATCCATTCTTGAGTGGACATTCAGCAATGCGATGCCCTAAATGGTGACAATTAAAAAAACCACCATTTTGTCACAGTTTCTCTATATATGCTATGCCAAGTGGTCTTTGTTGAATGGCATCAATCTCCATGGGTGTTGGTTCCTCCACTTAGGTGTAGTGTATTGGTAGGCTCTATGGAGGTCAAGGTCAAGACCAAGTTGTTACCACCAAGGAATCAAAATATTTGGCCAACTGCATGGCTTCTTCCAAGTGTTGTGGCTCTCGCATGGTTACCTCTAATTTGGTTCTCACCTTCAAGTCCTTCATAAATTGATCCAGAGCTTCACCTTCCAATATATCTAGAATTTGCATGATGGTGTTTTAGAACTACATGATGTAACTTCTTACAGAGCCAATCTGTTTCAACTCTGCCAACTTATCCCATGTAGCTCATGTGGCATTTATCGCTTGGAACCGACTAATTATTGTGCTCTTGAATTCTACCCATGTCAAGATTAGTGCAACAATTTGTCGTTCCACTCGCTTCACTTGGAATCTCCACCATAGCTTTGCTACTCCATCCAATTGGCTAGAAGCCAAGAGAATCTGTTTTTGCTCATTTTGTAGATTGGTAGCTTCAAAATAACATTCACAATCAAACAAAAAATTCTCCATTGCACCCGAAAGATTTTTGCCTTCAAATACCTTGGGTTTAGGGAATCTGATCCAATCTTCTCCTTCTCAAATTGGTACTCTCTCCACTTGCTCTTGTCATCAAAGATCTTGTTCATCCAACAATCAAGTAAGGTGCTCAATTTGTTGCTGCATAGCAAGGATAACATCATGTATTGCCGCCATGGTTGCTACTCTATCACACCACTCCCAATCTATCTAATTTATTAACACATAGAAATAACACGTCCACTGTTCCCTATAAGTTACAACTGGAAGCACCAAGGGTTCCTTAGATATGGTGATCATATGCAAAAAATCTTGTCCAAAGTGCGAGGTGATGAATTGTGTGAAACGATGCTTGGGTAGTATTTGGATGCAAAAATCCCAATGGTTTGGTGGAAGTGGATTTGGTGGTCCATAAATTCCATCCATCCCATTCATGTTCTGATACAATGTAAAAGACCAAATCCAAGGAGAGAAATAAGAGAATGGAAACTCACATTGGGACACTTGAATGAGGGAAAACTCTTAATGCCTAGCATGAGCTTTGGCTTTGGTATCTATAGGTAGCATACAAGGCTCTTGAGAAGATTCTCAAAAAGCTTCCTCAAGCCGCTTTCTTAGAGTGCAAGCCAAGTTAACTAGAAAGCTTCTCAAGAAGCTTCCTTTTAGAAGCCGCCTACTTGGCGTGCAAGCTAAGTTAGTTGGAAGCTTCTAGAAGCAACTTACTTGAGGTGCAAGCTAAGCTAATCGGGAAGCTTCCCAAGAAGCTTCCTAAATACTTTTGGAATATTCTAGGCTAATTTGTCTTATGTGCTACTTTGTGAGCCCAACTAACTTTATCGCTAAACTCCATATTGTTACACTTGATATGTTTCTTGCAATTTTCATCATGAATTTGTGCAAAATGCTTTCTATAATCAAGATAATCTAAAATCTAAGAGTAGTGATGTGCAATCTGTAACACCTATTTGTGCATGTGTGTGGTATTATGATATTTAGCTTAGTATTAAAAATACTTGAGAGACATTATTTATATAAAGATAAATGATGGTTCTACATTAGTCATGATTAGCTAAAGTTAGTCATAGATAAGATAGTGGGGATTTTACTTTAGAGGAAATGGAAAAGATGAGCACCACTATTTTGGATTCTAATGTGTTGACTTGGTATTATTCCTAGGTGTTTGGCTTTGAGGAAAGAGTTGAGAACTCTTGGGCTCGCAATCCTTTTTGTTTTGGATTCTTCTTTAGCCTAAGGATAACCCATGTGAAGGAATCCTTGACTTAGTGGTTGGGTCAAGATAAGATCACATGCTTAGTAGAATATGCCTTAGTGATGGATATTCTATTATACTTTTTGACTTTACTTGACTTTTAGCCTAACAAGATCTCATCTATAGTCCTTATTGGTAACAAAATTGAGCTTCTTATAATCCACACATACTCAAAGCTTGTCATTCTTTTTCTTCACAATCACAATTGGAGACACCCATTTTGAATTCTCCACCTCAAAGATAAATCTAGCATCCTTGAGCTTATCAATTTCCTCCTTCACAACCAAAGATATTAGTGGGCTAATGCAATGTTGCTTTTGGTGGATTGGTCTTGCATGTGACTCCACCTCTATCTTGTGCTCCTCCAAGGTGACTTCCTTAAAATCCTTGTAACTAAAAGTAAACACATGGATGAACTTGCAGAAAATCTCCTCAAATTTCACCTTCTCCTCCTTGGTAACATTTGGGCCATACTTGATGGTAGATAACCTCCTCTCTATCTCCTCAAGTGTCAATGGTGATTTATTTGGGTCCTTCAAAACCTCTAGCTTAGGTGTAAAATCCATAGCATACAAGGGATACATATCTAAATCGGATTTAGATTCATCCTCCTCCATGGAAATCTCCTCTTCCATGCTTGTGTCCACACTTGAAGCTCCTTCTTCAGAATCTGATTCCCAATAATCAAGAGATGGTGTATCTGAATGTGAAGTGTCGGTGGTGCTAGTCACAGGAACTGCAACTTGATGGTTTGATGACCCAATCTTCAAGTACCCTTTGTGCCATCAATCAATTGTGTGTGCTGCTCTCAACCATGGCCTCTCAAGAAGTAAGTCATAGCTTGAATTCTTCAAGACTTAGAAAGTCATGAGATTTTGAACTCCCATAATTGAAACTACCACCTTATCCATCACCCCTACTGGTCAAACTTGTTGCTTGTTTGCCATGCTCACCTCAAATGTTGAAGGTCTAGAGGATATCATACCCAACTTCTTCATCAACCTTTTTGACATAGCATTCACTACTGATCCTCCATCAACCAATGCATCCTTGATGTTGTGACCATTCGCTCTCACATCAATCTTGGAGACATATTCACAAGCCTTCCATGGTGCTGGCTTGGCATCCACCACCCCATTGATATTGGAGCTTTTGCCTTCTTCTTCCTCTTGCTCCTTGTAGAACTCAAACCACCTCTAAGCTCCTTTCTCAAAGTAGGATTCAAAGCAAGCAATCAGTTGGCTCATTGTGATGTTAGCCTTGTGACTACCAACATCCTCCAAGACATTGTAGTTCCATTGTTGCTTTGATATCAATAAGTCTTCCATCTCCAACTTTTTTTCTTGGAGTCTTTGTTGTTGATGGTGTTGAGGTTTGAGTGCTCTTAGTAGGCATAGGAGTATCTTGGCTAGGAGTAAATCCTTGAGAAGAGTGCACATCCTTTGCAAAATGAGCTCTCTTCTTCTCTTATGCCAAAAGCTTTAAATTAAGACTCTTGGAGTTTGAGCACTCTCTCTTCTCATACTTGATCTCAACCACATCTAAAGATGTTATCCCCTTACCTTTGTTTGGATTAGGAGCCACTTGGGTTTCACTACTTCCCTCTTTCTCTCTATTGGCTCCCTCATAACCTTCCTCCATGGTAAGTGGAATTTGGGCAATTCCTTTGGATATGGCCTCTTCCTCCACAACCAAAACAATTTCTCTCATTGAAATTGTTGGCTGGTTTGCCTCCTCTATATGAAATCCATAACTCTTAGGCCATTTCCCTACATTCTAAACCACTTCTCTCTTCTCCTATAGTTGCACCACATTGATCTTGAGATCTGCAAGTTATTTGTGATGGTTTGAAGTGGATCTTTTGGTGGAGGTGCAAGAACTGGAGCAATTACTACTTGTGGTGCAACCCTTGCCACCAAAGTATCAAAATTTTCACCATAATTTTAGCTTTGAGGAGGATGCACAACCTCTTTCACCACCAAATCACTCTCATCCTCTTCCAAACTCTCCTCCATACAAATTGTGATCTTGATAGCTTCAACCTTGGAAGAAGGTTTCTCATATCTCACCATGCTTCTAATTTGTGGTCTCAATCCTCTCACAAACTTCTTGGTGAGCATGGCCCCTATGCCAATCATAGTAGTCTCCATATCATCTCCACCCTTCCTCAACACTATGAAAAGTTTGGACTCTAATTTTTCCATTCTTCCCACATAAACTCTCACTTTCTCTCCATCTCCTTGCTTGAGAAAGGTAACCTCACTCATCAATATCTCATAACTCTCATCTAGAAGAAAGTTTTCAATGAGTGCTGAAGTCAAGTCTCCCAAGACTCTTCTTGCACATCTCTCCTCTCTCTCTTTTGGTATTCTGACTCATACCATGTAAGTGTTGCATCATCAAAGAAATCTGGTAATAATGAGTCCCACTCATTCTTTCTCCTCTCATTATTTCCTATGCAAGCTCTCTTGAAGTCTCTCATAAAGGCCTCCACATCTTCTCCATCCTTGCCAAAGAAAACTGGAAGTTTCCCTATCTTAACCTCTCATTATCTTTCTTTTCTCTCAATTTTTCTTTTTCTCTTTTCTTTTCTCTCACTCTATAACTAATAGAGTATGTACATGACTAACACCATTTGAGAGTAATCCACCATAGGGAACACAAAAGGTTCAGGTTGCTCCAAGATTTCTATAGCAACATCAAATCCTAAAGTGTATATTAATTGGACCTCCATAGATAGTTTATCCATAAGTTGGAAGGTTATATCAATCACTAATCTTAAGAACTAGTTGATGAAGGTGGTAGTATTTCTATAGCTATACTAAGACTCTCTCCAAGGTCCTTCATCAAAGTCTCCAAAAGTGCTTTTACTCTATTACACTCATGTCCTTTTGGAAGTCCTTCAACTCCACAAACCTCACACAACTCCTTGGTCTTAGATCTTCTCCCTCCCAATCTTGGTGAAAAAGGTCCAACATGCAAACCTAAGTCAAGTAATCCTTTCCTTTCCCTTAATCTCTTGCTCTCAAAGGTCAATGGACATGAACTTGCCTTATGTCCCTTCTCTCCACATAGAAAACACTTAGACTCACTCTTTCCTCCAAGTAGTGTAGGTTTTTGGATCCTCTCAACACCCTCTTCAAATTCTATTCTAAACTCTCTTTTCCTTAAATCCACCCCTACAATCACCTCAAACCCTTGGGGAACCTTGCATAGTCTCGATTTCTACTCTTGATGACCTACCATGTTCCCAAGATGTATCTAAACACTCAAACATCTTTTTGTTGCTCTCAAATTCCTCATGCATGAGATCTCAACTCTGCAAAATTGACCCTTCCTCATAATGTCACTCAAATCTCTCAATTGGTCTATCATATGCTCGGTGATCTTTGTTGAGAACAATCAAAAATATCAATTTATTTGCAAGATCCAGTTCTCTACTAGTCCCATTTTTGTCCATTGCGCTTTGTAAGCCTTGATGTTGCATGTCTTCTTCATCCGGAGTAGCAATGTGGCTTCATTGTTGACCAAGTTCATAGGCACGGGTGCCTCTCTAAGTACTTTGATTGCAAGTACTGAGTTTTGAGATGGCTCTTCTTCTTGCATTGCTTGATCATTCTTGAGGGTCTGCACTTGACTTTGTAATGCCTCCATGGTCATCTTAATGTCTCAAAATTTGTTCAACATCCCTTGCATTCCTTGCACCAACTCTTGCAATTGCGGATCCATGGTTCTTGCAACACTCAATTGATATTGTCTACTTCAATAAAGAGTTAATATGATCACTCTGGAGGGTGAACAAACTATCAGAACTACCATTGGGTCCTCAAAAGCTACCACTCATTGACAATATTCCTCATCAAAATTCTTGACCACAAAATCTCTAAACATCACTTTTGGTCTCACTACATAACAAATTTCTACTTGAGTGTTAAAAAGGAAAGGATTTGGGATATTCAAATCTATCACAACAAAATGTAGATCTTTAAATCCCACTCTCTATTGTAAATCACTACAAGCAAAATCATTGGGTTTGGTGAATTCATCACTATATCCATGAACTCTCCTCCAAAGTGAAAAACCATATACACTCTCACTTGTTCACGTTGAATGTACATAATCTTGATGTGGACTAGATTCAAGAATGGAAAATCAAGGTGCTGGATATTGTCCTCATTGAGCCTCCATTCCATCCTCCCCCTAGCATTCCTAATCTACCAATTACACCAAGATGTCTGTCCTCAAAATTACTCAATCTCAATAGCTCATATTCTTCCAAGAGGGATGATCTGCTCTCTTGGATGACAACATATGCTCTAATACCATTGTAATACTCCAAGGATAGGAGACCTGAAGAGAAATACACCATGAGAAACACATGATTTTACACTCAAACCTTTGATAGTGTAAAGGAGCCCCTTCTCTTTATTATATAGACAAAGAGGATCTCCTCCAAGGAAGCTCCACCATAGGATTAGGTACACAGATAGGTGACATGTCAACAAGCTCCACGCTTGGATTACTTACTTGGATGGGTGACATGTTGGTCCTGGTCCTATCTGGTTGGACCAATAAGCTTTGACCAAAGGGAATCTTTTAGGGAATCTTGTAGGAATCTCAAAATCACATGGGTGAGGTACCATTGGAAAGCTCAACACAAGATAAACTAAGAGGAGGGAATGTTACCATTTCCAAATTGGGATGAAGGGGAATCTGCACATTTTTGAGGCCTAATTCATCCGTTTAGGCCTCCGAAATTGCCTTCAAAGATTTCAAGCATATTTCTATTCCTACTCTATTAGTAGAAGTCTTCTTTTGGTGATACCTCTTTAAGATCTATTTATTCCATCATGTGTAACATCCTTCTAGATGTTACCAAACCAATTCTCACCTTTAAATCATATGTCTAGCTATTGGTTCTAAAGTTTTCAGTTTATTTCAGTTTTTGCACTATTAGTAAAAAGTACTCTTTTGGTGATACTTCTATCTTATCTATTTTGACCATCATATATAATATCATTCCAGATGTTACCAAACCAAATTTCACGTCTAGATCATATGGCTAGCTCTTGGTATTATAGTTATCCACGAGTGCTACCTCTTGGTATGTTCTATTCGGTTCTCCATGATTCTTGAATCTACAAAAATAACTCCTATGAGTGCTACCTCTTAGCATGCTCTACTCTCTTCACATTCACACTCTCTGTGCAATGAACAAGGGAGCAAGATAAGAAATTCATTGGAACTTGTATTAGTTGAATAAGGAATTTTTAAATATCAAAATTGAGGAATTTGGATTCCGCTTCAACCGAATTCAGTCCCCTTTTCCAACCTTCACACAACATGCACACATTTCTTCCCACTACGTAGTCAATTTTCTTGTTCGCATCCTCCATGTTCATATTTCCATCTCACACGGTTCATCTATTCTTGTACATCATCTTAGATTCATCGCTTCCTTCGGTGGCCACCACCTTCACCCTAAACCAGGTACTTTATTGACCCCAAAGTGTAATTAATGCTTTACGAGTGTGCCAACGAAAAATCCATATCCCTTATTTCTTATGAACCACTTCTTATAGAGTTTGCTAATAATAAGGAACTTGGACAGGACTCCGCTGAGGGACCCTTTCTTCCTCCCGCCCGCACCCCATTCCGATTTAGTCAACTCTTTGTAATAATCTATAGGAAATATCCCGAGTTGTGTAAAACTATTCTTGAAAACCCCTAATGTCTCCCTAAAACAACACGATTATCTATGTGAACCTCAAGGTATGATTGTGGAAGGCGGAAACCTACGGTTGAATGTCAAAGACAAAAGCCTGAAACTTGAGGCCTGATGTCAAGAAGGAAGCACACGGCAGAATGGTCAAGGACATAAGCCAAAGATTGATCGTGGGAATAATGAGATGATCTCGCGCGGTAATAGAGATGTGCGAATTTGAAAGCCATGGTTCACTCGATGGCCTGGTCATTTCTCTCTTCCCTCTTTGGTTTCATAACATTAGTGTAGATTCAAAATTTTAAATCAAGTTAGTTTAATGTTCTAATTAATGTTTACAGACTAACCTATATCCAGCCATAAATTCCTCCGGTTCACCCTTTACAAAATCTGAAGCTTTGTATGGAATTTTATCTACTGCCTATAAATTTTCTGAAAGTTCACTTCCCAAGCCCCATAAATTTTCATGGACGGTCCATAAAATTGGTTACGGAACGTTATCGTTACCCATAAAACTATTATTGAAACCCCTTTGTCAACCAATTTGGTGCAATGTCGTCCCTCAAGAGTCCAAAGCTTTGAGACGATCCTCAAAGAGAGGAATATGAGTAGTAATGGTCCCATCGATTATCTTCTTCATCGTGCCAAAGTTGTGCTCGCATGTCCCTTCCTTAAAACTTGCTTATGGATTTGGAGTGAAAAATTAATCGGGTTAACCCCAAACTAAGGTTTGCAAGACTAGGAAGATTGAAGCCCAAAATTTGAGGCACCCATCCCTAAAAGTCGATATCCTCCCGGTTATTGCTTACTTGCTATATACCTCCATATTTGAATCTACTGCAAGCTTTAGTCGGTAAGCTTTAGAATTCTTGGTCAAATCAAAATGTAGTTTGTATAATTAGATAGTGTGTAGTAATGTAACATAGATCCTGAATATGTATTCATTTACTTCACTAATTAGTTCCTTTAATTACTGTAAGAAGAAGAAGTTCCAACGTTTACCAGGCCAAATGATTTGGAAAAAGCGTCTAACTACTTAAATCTGAGATTGACATGTACTTTTTGCTAGAAACGATTCAGAATGTTAAATTTTTAGCTATAAATAAACAGATATCTTGACTAATGATGCTTACATGTTATTACATGTTTTACATGTTATTTGTATCTGAGAAGAAGAATAAAATAATATTGGTGTACAACCTAAAATCAGCCCTTCCTTATATATATATATATATATATATATATATATATATATATATATATATATATATATATATATATATATATATATATATATATATGGATAAATTCCTTCTCCAAATCTCCTTATCAGAAAGTTGATCAAATTGATTTATTTGATGAATCTTTACATTTTTTTAATTGTACTGCCAGTTTTCAAATGAGCGAATATTTTTGAGATTTTAGCACTAGTGATGATGACTAAAAGACATTGTTAATACTAAAAAGGATCAATCGATGCAAATGTTCTACTTGTTCACTCTATTTAATAGATATTTATGCACGTAAATAATACTCATTATACCTACTAATTACAAATGCAACTTTCATTGTATAAGTTGACTAGATTTTGAGCACATTTTGGTAAATGATCTTTGAAACCTTCAAATTACTGTGTCGCAATATATCTTTCAAAACCATTACATCCTCTGATCGTCAATTCGGGCTGATGGATTAATATTCACAAATTATAAGGTAAATAGAAAATTAAAACATACCACGTAGTAACTTATAAGAAAGGTATTAATTCGACATCTACTACGTTAAAACAAAGCGCCTCTGTTGGACTACGGAAGTAAAATTTCCAAAGCACTAGTCTTTTTTCCACACGTCGCCAGAGTAAGTTCTGACATGTCAAAGACGTGTTTGCTGGTAGGTCCTTTCTTGGATACGTGGCGAACGCAGAGGAGTGTGAGGCATATACGGGCCACTTGGCATGTCATGCACACTTAGCAGTTGTGGTGTCAGCCGTGTCAGCCCACACTTGACATGGAGATCGATTGATGAACCTTGTTTTGTTTTGCTCCAATTTTCATCGAGAAAGTTTCAGAATCAATTTGTAAGTGAGTTTCTTTGACATCTGCGTAGATCGGGACAATATCGATAGATTTTGAATGTGTGGATTTCAGTGTGTGAACTTCGATTGGTGATTGATCTTGTCGACAGGAAGGTGGGGACGGTGTTTCCCTGTGGAAATTGAGAATTGGGATCCTGCACAGGTGTGCATGAGGATGCACATGGTCTGATTATTTCTATCTTTTTTACCAGAGCTTCTTGCAGCTAAAGACGAATTGGAGGTATTTCGATTTCTCATTAGGAGTACAAGTTGAAATGGCCTCTGCTGTTGGCCCGGGGCCCATAACGGGGCCATTGGACTTGCCTGGAGAGCCCACTCATACGGGCACATTGGTGAAGGAGAGAGGGGCTTCGTTGTTGCAGTCTTTCAAGCCGGTCAACCAAATCCATCAGCACCTATGCGCGTGAGTGTATTGTCATATTTCTTTCCACTGTTAGATGATGGACCTTGCGATTAGTTCATTTTGTATGATCTCTTCCCGTGTCGTGCACTAAGATGACGCTATTGTCCTATATTCACTGCAACAGATTTCATTTTTACGCGTATGATATGCGGCGACAAGTGGAAGCTCATCACTACTGCACTCATTACAACGAAGATGTACATCAGTGTGCTATATTTGACAGTGACGAAGCAAACGCGAGGTTAATAGGTATCGAGTACATCATCACCGAGAAGTTATTCAAAACTTTACCTGATGAAGAGAAAAAGCTCTGGCACACACATGAATTTGAAGTTAAAGGAGGAATTCTTTTCTTACCTGGGATTCCTCAGGTTGTCGAGAATCAGGCACTCAAAGAGGTGAGCATCGTCTTAGGTTGCTGATAGTTTTGGACTAAATATGTCGAGGGGATACTTACCGTTTAAAGGATAGGCAATACGGAGCTAAACTTCAGTACTCTTTCGGATTGACCATATTCCGGTTAGTACTGTGTGCGGTGCTGTCTGCAGCTGAAGATCTCGCAATTATTTGTACTTTCAAGGACTAAAATTTGATTGAAAATGACGTACATAACGTTAATGAGGTGATTCCGTTAAGCTGACAATAATTAGGGGTGACTATTAGGGACATGCTGTGCATGTCTATAAGTTATCTAACATGGGTTGCAATTGTATCACACCATCAGATTGTAAAGACATATGGTAAAGTGTTCCACTTCTGGCAATTCGATCGGGGAGATCCCTTACCCCTGGGGTTGCCACAACTTATGATGGCATTCACTGCAGAAGGACAATTAGAGGATGCGCTCGCCACTGGTCAGTGTCTCCGTATTCCCGGTGCCTACAAATTAGAAGAACGGAAGCTTCAAGAAATTGCAGTTATGTCAGTATATGGATTGCAATTATTTTTTGTGTTTCCTCTTGGCTAAGTTTGGCAGACCCAGCGAGTCGATGTTTCTACCAATTCCTTCCAATTAAAGTTTACTTGTTCAGGAAGAAATTGTCCGACTAATCTAACTCTCTAATCAGTTGCCTCCAAGCTGGCATGCACATCTGGTGTACAATAGCAATGTTGTCAGTAAAAGCTATAGCTTATCAGCTCTCCATTAAATTCGGAAATAGAATCGGTTTGATTGTACTGCCCCCACGGTTCAGTTGACTTGTAGGGCTTATCGGCTTATATCACGTTTATTATGAAATTTCTGACTCATCCGACACGGTGGATTTCAACTGTGGTATCAGATGTTGAAAAGCGATACGAGTTTTCCATCGAGGAAAAGAGGAAGGCCCGGGGTCATTTTACAGGACCTGACGGTGGGATAGACCCCTTGTCCAACTCTTGGACAAGTGGAAAAGGCCTAGCACCAGAACTTCGGGAAGTTGATTGCAGCGGAGAGGTGGATGCCCATAATCCTACGAGCGTGTCCTCATAGGCATGTTTGGCATGTGGACTAGTTCCTTGAATTGATCAGCAGATGCAAGAATCTGACAAGGGATAGTATCGTCTAGGAGCGTCTCCACAGTTGTACGTTGAATTCCAGTTGTAGTGATCAGGACATACAATAAAGAAGAATGACAGAGTGGAAAGTGAATGTCACAGTGGATAATGTAACCGAGTTGCGGCAGGTTGAAGACTTTCTTCATAGTTTCGTGAAAGATCATATCACTCTTCAAAAAGGTTCTGACCTTGAGGTGTTGTGAATCTCTTCTAGAATCACAATGCGAGGTTTTCGACATTTCCAGACGGATTTGTTCTAGAAGAACTAGACTTGGACATCGTAAATACATAGTGAGACATCTTTTCTTGAACTAATAGCTCCGAATCACACATACTTCGGATCAGCAGATAAAGATTTTGTTTCCAGAATGATAAGTGCAGTGTACATAGTGGGGGAGTTTTGGCATTTTAGTACATGAATAAACTAGCAAGAGTTCCTGTAATCAGCTAGCTCTAAGGAGACAACGTTCGCTGAGAGAAGTATGTGGGGCACCGGGAAGGGAGATAGTAGATGAGTACTGACATATGTTTTGAATGGCTATTGGTTCTTGATGATAGAATATGCAGGAATTGGAGGAGAAAGGAATTCATGACTCTATAATACACCATATTCCCAGTCATATTCCAGCCTGGAACGAACGTAGATCGCCTGAAAGCTTAAAGCTTACTGAGATTCGATCTGGAACTTTTTGATTTCTTTGTTACCTGATTTTTGCTTTGCATCATGCTCTTCCTTAATACGCAAGCTATATAACAATTTCTAATCTTATTGCATATGTCCTGTGAGACAGATATTTATATTCAAGCTAGGACTTCTGAGTGATCTATACATTCAAGAAAATAAATCCTGATCTTGACATATGTGTGGACTTCGAGCATGCATTGTCGAAGCTTTCGTCTTTTGACTGTCAACCTTCTTCACTATACGGACTCCTGTAATAAGTCCATGGGTACAGAATTACTGCATATTCCGATTTGACTGCGGAGAAGCCGAAAGGATTTACTTACCTTCCCTTGGTGTGATTCCATACGCTTCTTAGAGGAGGGAGTCACAACTTTGAAAGGAGTTGATATCGCAAGAGGGTGCATACAGCACCCAGCAAAGCTCCACTCGAGAACCTATCACGCTCCAATCATTGCATTACAAAGTAAGTTCAAGTTTACAATTATGAAAGCAGTCGATCTCACAAGAGAGACCATATCCTACCCAGCAAAGCTCCACTCAAAAGTTCCAATCATTACATCACAGGAGTTCTTGAAATCTCTTCCTGTTTAGTGGAAATGCACGATGCTACACCAATTGCATTCTAGTTGTCAGAAACGAAACTTTAACTTCCCCCTGACCTGTGTGTTTCTGTTGGGCGTCCCTCATTCTAGTTAAAGGTGAGTGGATTGAGTTCGGGATAATGAAGCACTGATCGACTTTAACACTCATCGATTTTAACACTCGCGAGGTAAAATCGATTTCGGAAGGGCGGGTGAAAGCTCGTTATATCTCAGGAGTTACAACTACCAGAGCTATTGACACTATAGAGTGGGGGAAAGAGAGTAGCTTCCTGTGACGAGCAGCCTGAAGAATGTCGTCAGCAGACGGGATTTCCTCTACAGGGGAATCTTAAGTTTCAACTACAGAGCAAAACCTATTTTAATCCAATTTTAGTATTCCCTGCAAACCCTTTTCGCAATTTCATTAGGAAGAGGGAATCATGGAAACGAAATCAACCTTTGAGACAATCCGGTAAGTCCTCTTCGTGTGGCCTTGAAAGCGCGGCCTATGTGAAAGCAGGAGGAATCTTTGACAACTGTTATGGAATCTAACACCGGGGATCAAAAATTTCTGCCTGCAAGGACGGACGAGAATTAAAGCCGGGTTAGCTACCCCATGCCTGCAGTAGCTAACTCGGTCTAGCTAGCAAGATCTTTCGAGATTGTATGTCTTGTAGACTAGGAAAGAAAGGACAGGATGGAAATTTCGCGGATCCATATTAAGGTCCTCTGCGATTGCAGATGTGTTTCGATTCACAGATGTCAATGTCGCGTATGCAACTCGGCGATGTTGCGTAGGTGCTGCTTGTGATTTCAATTCTGAGGGGAAAGACACTTGCTGATTGAATTGAAGGGGAAACTGAATTGGCCGTTGCTTTGAGGCGATGGAGTTAAGAGCAGCTCATGGTATCAACTCATGTTCATCCCTCTGTTTGGGGAACATGAAGTATACACATGCTTCGGCGTGTAATTACTATCGAACCAGACGCAATCGCAATGAAGCCCCCACGCTTATTACGAGTCGCTCAAGCGGGCTTTTGCAGCAACGATCACGGAGCCGGAACTTCGGAGCTCCAGCGATGATTGTGTCCGTCAAGGATCATGACCGTGGCTTCAGGGTTGCTACCTAACGCCAGCTTATCGCTTACTATATTAGTTCTTGCATTACTCTTGCATTGTTCGATTTCAACTCAAAGCCGAGGGTCGAAGACACATCAGTCAGTGTTTTGTTCACTCTTCAGCTCAACTGGAGGATGTCGACGTCTAACTCCTTGAGATTCTTAGGCTATGCGTCTTGACTCGCAAGATGGGAGTAAGAATGACGAGGAGCTGAAACTGAGAGTTGCACTTATCTGTGGTGGATCATCTGCTGAGAGAGGAATTTCTTTGAACTCCGCTCGTTCAGTTTTTGATCATCTCCAGGTGTGGCCACAATATCTTTATCCTCCTCCCCTCTGCGCTTAGCTGTAATTGAGGTGTCAAATGTATACCTACGCTCTGAAGTACTCTGGATTTTGCAAATAACATCAAGGTCTAGGGAGGAAACAGACCTGCAACCAGTAGAAGTTTTATTAGTAAGTAAATCAATTAAGCACTCATTCGTTTGTCACTATGCACTGTTTGTATCCATACATTAGAGGGTTAGACATCTATGAATTCTGGAGAAAGCTGAGTTGAAAACAAGGATCAAAGTACGCAGTGATGATGTATCGCTCTTCCCCTGCTCTCCAAGGTCCTCTTCAAGTGAATTGCAGTCCGGTCAGAAGCAAGTGTACAGTCTTCCAGCGAACTGATTTTGAACTTCTCCACAAACTCTTGCTTGATTTTAAAATCTGATTTGGCAGCGTTTCAATGCTTAGAATTCTCAAGGAGCTCTGAAATGTTTGATTGTGGTCAGGCAGAAGATATTGCGATCAGCTGTTATTATCTGGACACGAATTTGCAGGCTTATGAAATATCAGGCATGCAGGTATGTCTCATACTTTTGTCGTATAGGTTAACGAGTCTCCTCCATTTAGCTCCATGCCTGCTGTTAACCTTGCACGAATTTTTCTTTACTTTATCATACAGATGAAGGCATGCCGAATGTACCTGTGTTACCAGACATGCATATGCCTTAACCCCCTTTAAGATTTGTGAAGAGTGAATTTTCCAAAAGGATAGAGAGAAAAGCAACATGCGTCCAACCGCAATGTTGTTTCCTAGCTCAGCATATGTGCAAAGAAACCTAGAATCATGAGTGAGTGAGTGCTGTATCATGGGTTATGACGACTGTCAAGACTTGCAATTTTGCTAATGTCACGAATCAGGAGACTTTTATGTTCTCGTTGCCTAATTCCTATAGACCGATGTATTAAAATTGTTGACGAACAGATGTATTCCAATACTCCCTCTGATTTTGACTACAAAATTGACGGGTACGTCGAAAATTCCCTGAAAGTGAAACAAATCTTTGAATGGTTCTTTCGCAAGGTGGCCTGTAATTATTTAATCTTATGGATGTGGGAACATTTATACAGCAACTCGTATGCAAGTAATTAATAGAATTTTGGAAGCATGATCGGGTATTCCCCCAGACCTCAGTTGTAGTATGAGGAAAGTTTACTAACGGAGTGATGTCTGATACGCAGAATGGCAAAGAGATTCAAGTCACATAAAGATTTCTTACAGCAGTTGCGAGCCACTACAGATATAGTTTTTCCGGTTCTTCACGGCAAGTTTGGCGAAGATGGAGGGATACAGGTTACTTTCAAAATCAGCTTATACTCATCCATCTACTTCTCCTCTGTATTGTCCTCTTCTAGACACTCTCATTTAAGAAAGAATTCCGCGATGCCGTTTACGGATGTATTGAGGCTCTCATGTGAATAGTTACTGCATGTAGACGTCATGTGGTCAACGAAACGATATCATTTAGAGGTCTATACTTCAAAAGAGGAGAAAGGTCAGAGAACCAGCTTTCCCCTCCCCTAAATTATTAAATTAAATGTGGTCGAAACTAATGGTTGGCATCGTACAAGATTAACGATAAGGAGAAGGGCCGTGTTGAGTAGTGGTCACCACAGGTTGAGACAGATGTCAGAGGGAAGAAAAGAAAAAGAAACACGATGACTGTTCGTAGCTGACATGATGTCTGAACGAACCGGGCAGAGCTTGCTGGAAAATGCAGAAATCCCATTTGTTGGCACAAGTGCAGCTGCTGCGCGTGTAGCCTTTGATAAGGTAAGGCACTACACAAGAGACTCTCTGGCGTAGACTTTCTTACCTCTCATCAATGTAAATAATATCTCAAGGTCAAGGTTTTTTGAGCTCCAGATATCATTATATCTACCGTAAAGCTCTCTTCTGGACAAATTGTATAACGGTGCTTATCAGGGGCCGTGTTGTATCTGATTATACTTGAGTGATTGTCATTTAGTTCGGCGTCGCTGTCATCTTGTCGTGAAAGCAATCGTATTCCAAGGTTGGATATTATTTGTACGACCGATAAACGACAATGGATCTCCTTGGCGGGCCTTCTCACGTCTCCGTTTACTGTGATCTCATTATGCAAACCAAGTCAGATGTGTCTGATCAGTTCGTTGTTGTGATATATGGAGTCCGTTGTTGAGCTCTGGTCGTATGGCTGCCCACGGACATGCAGTTTGCTGCGGCTGAAGAGCTTGGGCGTCTGGGGTTTGCAACACTACCTTCCTTTCTAGTAGAGGTAATCGCAGAGTACTGCGCTAGGTGCACGGAACAACTTTTCTACCCCACTTCTTGAAGAAAAGAACTGGTAGAGACTGTCTATCAGGGAGCCAGTTTAATGATCTCACTTCTATGAATTAAGGTGAAGAGTATGGTTCTTTGTCATGACGTATGTTTATGTCTACCTGATGTGGCAAAAGGGCAAATGCTCACATAGCGATTAAATATGACAGCTCTAACGTTCGGTGATTGTGGGTACAAGTTATAATCTAAAGTAGACGGTTTCATGCAACTTCGTTGCTCATTTTGCAAGTGGAACTACTCGATCGTGGCAGGACCTCGATGCAGATGTCGACAAACTGATTGAGTGGTTCAAGACAAACGAACTTGATACAACACATGGGAAGGTGGTGGTAAGAAGAAAAACCTGAAAGTTCTAGAGTTTATATATCTGTCAAGGTTCAACTATGTATTGTGCATTGCTTGTTTGGGTCAAGAAAACGGTCACGGATCTTATTAATGAGAATGATAGAACACTCTTGCATTAGTGTGGTTGGAGGTGTCTGGAAGTGAAGAAGATCTTGCATAACCAGCAAACTACTAGCGATTGATGTCCATAGCATAGCGTGCAGGAAAATACTCTAAATCATACCATGACAAGCTTGATATAGACAGGTGGCAGAGTTGGTGTTTGGCGTTGTGTTCCGTGTTGGTTGGTTTAAGTAGATGATCAGGGATTTATGGCCTCACTGTATTCAAGCTGGAAAAATCCAGAGCTTGACGACGGCCACATTCTGATAATGAGTCAAGTGATAGTAGTTTATCTTTACGCCTCTGATCCATCCAGTCTGCGAGCAGGTGAAACCAGCACGTGCAGGGTCCAGTGTTGGTGTGTCTATAGCAGTTGGTGTGGCGACAGCAATTAGGAGAGCCAAGGATCTTCTTTTACAGGTAACCTCAGAGCATAACCGGGAGCACAAGAGAAAAGATACGCGATTGTTGTTAGGATGTGTTTCAACCAAGGATCTGACGTAGCGAGCAGGTAATTACCGATATGGTACATGATTCCGCTTTGTCAAGCTTCCTACTCCTCGCACCAAGTTCATGCTCGAATGTGCAGAGACTTAATTAAGACACACGGTCTTTCCCATTTGCTTCCGTGCAGGAGGTAGACGAGAGAGTGGTTGTTGAAATGTTTGCAGAAGGTGGAAAGGAGTTTACAGCAATAGTTCTCGATATTAGAGACGGATCAACATCTCATCCTGTCGCACTTTTACCGACTGAGGTACTTTGCTATCCACAACTCATTGCAGAAGAGACTGAGATCCTAGTCTTCTTATTGAATAGGAGAAACTGGAATAGAGTACTGACATAGTATAGGAGGTCTCTAGGATCCAGCAACTGCCATCCTCTTTAACTGAAGTTCATAATTTTTTTGAGAAAATGCATGTGATGGAGGAAAGATCAACAACTGATAATTCAAAAACTGAGATTATATAGATACTTTGGGATAGCTCTCAGATAGTGAGAGCAATGTTTGAGAGCAATGTTTGATAATCTAACTAATCTAATCTAACTGTTATAGTTAGATTCTGGTCCATATCAGTAACTAATGAGTTATGTTATTCATTAAATATAAAAATTCAGTGCATGAGTATGATTGTTATTCTTTTTATACAAACTTTTCATTAATTTACATATAGTTTATAATTTATATTATAGATTCTTGTCATGATCGGTAGCTATTGAGTTATGTTATTCATTAATTACAATAATTCAGTGCACGAGTTTGATTGCTATTTTTCTTATACAAACTTTCCATTATAATGATAGTAATCTAACATGCCTCTCAATTGACATTTTGTAATTGTCTATTATCTATAACCCTTAATGCATGACAAAACTTTGCATGTGATTCTCTAGGGAATCTTTTGGTGAAGATGTCAGCAATATTGTCCTTGTTGTCCACCCGAGATACAGAAATCTGTTTGTCTTAGACTCTTGCCCAAATATAGTAGAATATAATATCTATATGTTTTGTTCTCTCATGCTGCGTTGTTGCTGTAACAATATTGATTCCGCTGTTGTCACAATAAGCTTGATGGTTCTTTCAGGAAAACCCAGGTCACTAAATAGGCACTTAAACTGATGAGAACCTTTGTTCCTGTGCTTTGAAGTAGATGGTCTATTCTCAGACATTCTGATTTCTGATGTATCAAACATCTTAGCACTCAGCTTTCTTAGTCTCAACAGATCAGACACTCCTAATTGTACATAGAAAGATTCAATTCTCTGCTAACTTTCAAAGATAATACAGCCAATTCACTCACGCAGCACAAATAGCCTCCAATACTGAGATACAGAACTCCAATACAGAACATTCCTAAGATGGTGTTAGGCAGCTCAGGACTTCAAGAAATGCAAAAGGGAAGTGTTAGAAATCAATTCAAATAGAAGAAATTCTTGATTAGGATTATATAGATAGAAGAGTGTATTGAAAGGTGTACTGAAGGGTGTGTTGAAAGGTGTGTTAGCATAGTGTTTATGTAACACATGCAACTCATATAAAAAACATGTGAACAATGTGCATGAATAGTAATTGTCCATGAACAATATTTGCACATGAACAATACCTAATTTATCTGATTCTAACAAAAAAAATCACTAAACTAAAGATTATCTTTAACATAAACCATATTGTTTCAGTCGGTGCCTTTGACAAGGCCATGTATTTGGCTTCAGTGCCGAATAAAGAAACAGAAGCTTACCTTTTGCTTGACCAATAGACAACTGCATTACAGAAGATAAAACAATATCCTTGTATAGATTTTCATGTGTTTTGATATGCTCCCCAATCTGAGTCGGAGTATCCATGAATTGGAGCACTTGATCCACAGTAAGTTAGGCCCTTTGACAATATCTTTTGAATGTCCAGATAATCTTTTTGATAGCCTTCCAATGGTTCAACCCAGGATTTGCCATATATTTGGCAATTAAATTGACTGCATAAGCCAGAGCAAGCTTGGTGTTGACCATAGCCCACATCAAACTCCCTATTGTACATTGGTAAGGTACTGTTTTTCATATACTCTTATCAGGGTTTGGACAATCCTGAAGATTTAATCTCACTCTTGAGTCTAAAGGATTGTAAACAGGTTTACATACTTGCATATGAAATGACTAAAATCTTCTCTTAGATATCTCTCAAGAGATAGACTGATCTTTCTTTGTTTCTTGTCTCTTGTGACTTGTAACTGAAGAGAATGATTAATTTCTCCCAGATTATTCATCTCAAAACCCTATTTAAGAGATTCTTTGACAGAGAGGAGAAAAGAAAGATTATTGCAGGCAAGGATGCAGTCATCTACATAAAGAGGGAAGATGACAAAATGAAAACAAGAATGGAAGATATAGAAATTAGAATCAGCTCAAGAGCGCTTAAAACCTGGACTTAGTAAAAATTGATTAAACTTTTGATACCACTGTCTGGCATAATGGAAGATATGGAGATAAGAATCAGCTCACGAGTGCCTAAATCCTAGATTTAGTAAAAACTGATCAAACTTTTCATACTACTGTGTGGCAAACGGTTTAAAACTGTACAGAGTCTTAAAGATTGCCCTTGCTTATTGGCTTGGTGTTGCTTGTACTGGTCAGGAGTCAGCAAGCCAGGAGGAATGTTCATGTACATTTTCTCAGTCAATGTGCCATTGAGAAATGTTGTTTTAACGTTAAGAGCATGCACTTACAGTTCTGAGCTGAAAAGGCAAGTAGCAAATTGTTATCAGTTTCACAACAATGGAGGAGGACTTTGTGTAGTCAATACTTGGAACTTGAGAGAAACCACGAGAAACAAGTCTAGCTTTGTATCTTTGGGTCAAGCTTTGACCATCATATTTCTTCTTAAAATTCCACTTACAGGTTATTGCCTTGCAATCTACTAGTAACTCAGTGATGATCCACTTTTGATTGTTCCCCATGGATTGAAGCTCATTTTGAATAGCCTCAAGCCATTTATTGGAATCAGGTCCACTGAAAGCAACTTCATTAAAGTCAAGATCAGGGTCTCATGCTGAGTAATGCATGCTTAGTGCATTAGCAACCTCTAACAATGCATCATATTTTTGAACTTGAGTGCAAAACTCTGGTGCCCTGACAAAGTACAAAAGACTTTTGGGCTGCAATTGGGGAAGTAAGAGGTTTTGTTGTCCTAGTATAAAAAATAGTAGAAGATCCTAAAGACCTGCGTGTAGTACCGGACCTAGAAGGCATTGATTGTACTAAAGAAGGTACTGGATGAGGAATTGTTGGAGCTATAGCAATGTGGATAGGAGTTGACTGAAATAAACTAGAAGTGGATCGAGATAAACTATGAGTTAAAGGAAAACTAAGAAAGAGAGAGGAAATAAATGTTTTCGAATTATAGAGTAAATCCATGTGAACATCTTAAGGTGTTAAATTAGATAATTTCTAGTTTAGGGGTTTCTTTGTTAGAATGATACAAGTTAATTATTATTCATGTGCAAATTACTATTCGTGTCTATTGTTCACATGTTTTTCATGAGTTGCTTGTGTTATATGACCAGTTTGGTAGCACACCCTTCAATACACTCTTTTATCTATATAAGTCTACTTAGGAGTTTCAATACACTCTTCTATCTATATAAGTCCAGTTAGGAGTTTCAATACACTCTTCTATCTATATAAGTCCAGTTAGGAGTTTCAATACACTCTTCTATCTATATAAGTCCAGTAAGGAGTTTCTTCTACTGGAGTTGATTTCTAGCACTTCCCTTTTACATTTCGTGAAGTCCTGAGCTGCTTAACATCATCTCAAGAATGTACTGTGATATTTCAACATTGGAGGCTATTTGTGCTACGTGAGTGAACTGGTTGTATTATCTTTGAAGGTTAGGAGAGAGTTGAGTCTTTCTGTGTGCAATTAGGAGTGTCTGCTCAAGTAAGACTAGAAAAATTGAGTGTTAGAATGTCTAATACATCAGAAGTCAGAGTATTTGAGAATAGACCATCTATTTCAAAGAAGAGGAACAAAGGTTCTCATCATAAGGGTTAGAACATTGTTCATGAGCATAAGTATGTTCTTGACATTGGACATCTCTTGATCGAAAAATGGAGTGATTAGATAACTTTTGCAGTTTGTAAGCTCTATTTTCCTTAGCATGGCCTAGAAAAATACACTTGTAAGAATCAAGTTTAGATTTGGAAGAAGATGGAACATGTGTATAAACAATGCATCCAACAATGGGAAATAGAGATAGATTAGATTTATAACCAAACCAAAGTTGGATGGGTGTAGTTCCGAAGGAGATAATTCTGGTAGGATTTCAACTCTATAGAAAATTGCAGGTTTGTAGTGCCTCTCCCAAGTAAGGCTTGGGAAGTCCAAATTGAAATAACATAGAGCGGATTGCTTCCATCAATGTTCTGTTCTTTCTTTCAAAAGCACCATTTGGCCGAGGAGTGTATGTTGTTTTGAACTGGCGTGTGATACCTTTGTTTTTGCAAAAAGATGAAAATCTGTAGATTTGTATTCACCACCATTGTCTGAGCGCAGCATCTAGACATTCCAATCGAGTTGAGTCTCTGCATAGGTCGCATATTCTTGGAAACAAGAAAAAACTTCATGTTTGAACTTGAGGTGATATAAGAATGTGTATCTCATCTAATTGTCAATGAAGATCATCAAAATCTGTAACCATTGTAAGTAGCAAAAGAGATGGAGTCACAAACATCAGAATGGAGGAGAGCCAGTGGAACAATGGCTTTGGTAGTTTCCTCCCAAGGGAATTTGAGTTTGCTTGCCATGAAGACAAGGTGAGCAAATTGGAAACAAATTAGGATAGATATGATCCATTCCCAATAACCAGATTTTAGTCTTGTAGAAGTTGAAGTCTATTTTCGTTGATGTGCCCAAGACCTTGATGCCATAGGGAAGTAATGGCAAAAGATGTATCACTGATTGGTGTAAAGATTGCAGCAGCTTGAGATGATTAAGACTAAGATTGAGTTGACTTAGAGATTGCAACATCTTGAGGTTGTTCAATTGACTCTCCTAGAAGCCAAAAGTTGTCTGATCTAGTACAGGATGTAATCAGAATCTGGAGATCATCATAAAGGAAAATATTGGTTTCCTTTAACTGAAATGATGCATGTGATTTGCTCAATTGAAGTGCCAAATAGATATTTTTGTTTAGCAAAGGAACATGTAAAACATCTTTTAGCTAGCATGCATAAGTTCTTTGAACAAGCAAGCTTAATAGACATTGTTCCATGCCCTACAATATGAATGTTAGAACCATTAGCTAAGTAAGCTCGTCTAGTTGGTGAATATGTTTTATAGACCAGGAAACAGGTTTGTTAATAGGTCATGTGCCAAGAAGCAACAATGATGATGTACCATTGCTTGTCCCGGGTGATTAAGATATGACATAAACATTTTACAAAAAGAGGTGAATTGTGGAAGCATTGGAGTGATGGTGTTCATTGCCTCCTTTCTCCCTTGCATCAGCATTGCGCTTGTAAAAGTCTTTGATGTGATGTTCTTTCTTTGAGCATTGGGGATAGATGATAGAAGGTTTGAAAGAACTTCCTCCTCTAGATCTAAGAGAGAACTTTGATTTTGATAAGAAAATTTGTTGAAAGAGTTCTAACAAAAAAAAAAAAACATCTTTATACTTTGAAGTTAATTTACTTCAGCATCGGATCTATCTTATTGGGAATATAAGAATTTTGTTACTTTTGAATTATGAATTCAACAATGAATCTTGAATATATTAGCATGTAGGCAAGGAATGAATTACAAGATTTAATTACCATGTATCAATATATATATAATATTCATTTACTTATTGAATATGAAATTGTGCAAAGGTATTTTTGTTACTAAATATACAATAATTTTTTTTGGAATCTTCATTCAATTGACTATTGTGATGATAATAAAAAACATGTCATTGATCAATAAACTAAATTCTGTTTAGTGAAATTTGTATTTCTAGTTTCAAGTAATTGTTTACGTTCATTATGAACATCAAAATAAGAACTCAAAAAAATTATATTTTTTTGATATTATTATTTTCCTTCAATAATGAATCAAGGTATAATATGAAGATTTTGTAAAGCAAATAATTGCTCTAACAATCTCACAAAATTCTATCTCTTTTCACCAAAACAAATGTATAAACAAAGGAGATGGAAAAATGAATTTCATAGTCTTTTTGACAAGAAGTACCATGAGATTCAAATCATTTTCATATTTCATTTTAGTCAAATTTAATTCTTATACTATATGAGAAAATTTATATCATAGAGCAATAATTAATTATTGATAATTTCAAAATAATAAATATATAAATAAATAGAATAATTTTTTAATGTTAAGAATTATATTTGATTATTAAATATAATTGTTAATTAATAAAAAATTTAATTATATTCAAATTTAATTTAATAAATGTAAATTTATAATTACTATTAATAAATATATCTAATAGTTTATATTTATAAATTATCTCACAAATTTACATAATTTCAATTTCTAATATTGGAACATTCTAGCATTCTATTTTTGGATTAGATATATTATAAAATTATCTATCCAATTTGAATGTGACACAATGTAATGTGATGAGAATCTTTATTCTTGTTCTTTGAAATGGAGAATATATCATTTAATCTAATTTCATATACATCATAAATTAGATTAAGTGATAGACCCTTTAACTCATAGACCAAAAATCAAGATTTTGATCAAGTTATGGGCCCACAATCACCATCGAGGTTAATACTCAACTCAAAGAAACTAGGAAACTCAAAGAACTAGGAAACATTAATCACAAATCTTAGATATGTGATGTGACTAGGAAACAATAGCTACAAATTTTGAACTTGGGATGTGAAGTGTATCTTAGACAATTATGATTGTTTAGATTTGGTATTAAAAGTTTCATGATATATATAAACTAAAGTTTAACAAGGAGGAGAGAATCAAACACTCTATTACTATGAGGTTTCTGCTAAGGGCCATGCAAGAGCCGGGCAGATACCTAGTAGGCACTTATACTTGGAGCTCATAGATTTGGCAAAAACTTCAGAATTATTACTTTGTTGAGAGGTTGGAAAGTTCTGGTAGAATATGGGATGGGATGTGGAACATGAAAATGCAAGATGGTGATGATTTCACCTTGTATTTGCCAAAGTTACAAAAGGTCTTCAAGAGTGTCAAGGAGAATGGGGTTATTTTTACGGAGAAATATGAGATCAACCATCTCTTGAAGACTCTCCCTTCAAGCTATCACTCTGTCCTAGTAGCTTTGAAAGTTTTACCTATAAAAGTTGTCACATGGGATTGTGTGATAAACAAATTGTTGGTGTTTTGCAGAGAAAGAGAGGACAAGAATTGAAGTTTAATGAGTTGGGAGATGCTGCTTTGTTCAATGCTTCTTCTCAATCTAGAAGAGTGCCAGATAGAAGAGTGAGTAAATCTGGAAAAGGAGATAGAAGAGTGAGTAAATCTGGAAAAGGAGTTAGTAGTGTTAATGACATGACTTGTTATTTCTGCCATGAGAAAGGTTATATTGCATCTATATATCTCAAGAGAGTAGAAAGGATAAAATGAGAATTAAAGAACGCAAGCAAGAGACCTCAACCAGTAAAGAGTCAAAAATCAAGGAGTTCATCTTACAACACAAAGGAGTGCAATGAGGAGGGGTACTCGGCAAAAGAGCTAGATTGTGGAATGTTGGCAGAATCGCAATTGTCCACAACGGTTCTGGATGGTTCTTGGATTCTGGAGCCACCTCTTATATTTGTTACCAGAAGGAACTTTTCTCAACTCTTCAACCTCTGAAGATTTCCAAGAGTGTTCCTTGTGGACCTGGGATTCTGAATCCAATATTAGAAATTGGCAAAGTTCCTATTGCCTTCATGGGAAGATCTAATACAAGTTCTTGTAAGAGCTATTTGGAAAATGTGCTCTATGTTCCAAATTACACCAAGAACTTGATATCAGTATATCACCTCATGGAGCATTGATTGATGTTCTGTTTGAGAGCAATAGAAATCAATGCACTTTGAAGAAAGGAGAGCTGGTCCTTGGGTATGGTACTGCCAAAGGGAAGTTGTTCAAGTTGATGGAAGCTGATTGTTCTGATTTTGCATTGGCAGCAGAAAACAAAAATGATATCCATATGTGGCACTTGTCAGAGCAAAACCTATATGCTTTAGAGAAGGCAAAGGAAAAGGCAAAGGAAAAGTATGCTTGCTTAAGGAGGCTTTATATGGTCTTAAGCAAGCTCTTAGAGCCTGGTATGAGAAACTAGACTCATACTTGAGAGAGCAGGATTTCAAACTAGCAGATTCTGATATGAGTGTGTATACTAGAGATGATGTATACATAATTGTATATGTAGATGATCTATTACTATTGGGGAACATGGAATCTATCAATAGTAGGATTTCAAACGAGTAGATTTTGATATGAGTGTGTATACTAGAGATGATGTATCCATAATTGTATATGTAGATGATCTATTACTATTGGGGAACAAGGAATCTATCAATGGAGTGATAGATTTTGTGTGCTCTATTTTTGAGATGACTATCCTTGGTCCTATAAAACTCGTTTTGGGAATCAAAGTGAGCAGAGACATAGAATCAGGATAGATCCGGATCAGTCAACCACAGTATGTGAGATCCATACTAGTTAAGTATCATATGACAGAGGTGAATCCTGTCACTACACCTCTTGATCTAGGGTGGAAGCACAACAGAATCATAGATGGGGAGGTGAATCTCTGTGACAAAACGTTGTATCAGAGTGCTCTTTGGTTCTCTTATGTTTATCATGGCCTATACAAGACCAGATATATGCTATGCAATGGGAGCACTAGCTAGATATATTAGCCAACCAGATTGGAAAGGTATAAAGAGAGTATTCAAGTACTTAAAGGGTACTCAAGATGCATTCTTGGAGTATAGAAAGCAAGGGAACATACATGCTTCTAAACTTGAAGCATAGACAGATTGTAGTTGGGGAGATGACACAAATAACAGCATATCAACTAGTGGATATGTCATCATGTTTAGTGGTGGAGCAATCAGCTGGTGTAATAAACAACAAACATTTGTTGCACTGCCTACTATTGAGACAGAATTTATGGTTGCCTCAAATGCTACTCAAGAAGTCATCTAGAACAGGAGACTTATTAAGGAGTTGCGTTTTGAGCATGAAAGTCCTACTACATTGCATTGTGACAACACAGGAAGTATAGCACTCAGCAAAAGTCTTGAACATCACCAAGGACTAAAATTAGAAGAAGATTGTAGGGGAGAAAGAAGAGGAGATGTTGTGAAGTTAGTTTTCTGTCCTACACAAGAGATGACAGCAGATGTGTTTACAAAAGCACTACCTAAAGATAAACACATAAAATGTATAGTAGAAATAGGAATTATTTTAAATTTTAAATCAAACATGAATATTAATTTAATTAATCTTTAATTTAATGATTTTTTTTTACTTTTAAGAGTTTTCTTAGTTTCATATAGAATTTTACTAGATATTTATTTAAAGTAAAGTGTGGCGTATCTCTAACTAAGATTGTGCAAAACAACTTTTTAGGGTTCGCCGGTGTATATATAAAAATATCTTTTGTATTTGTTTTAGTTCATTTACCAAAATGATTCTTAATATCAATTCTTTGTTGAAGAATGGATTCAAAAAATACAAAAAATATTCTCGTATACACAAAGATAAACCCTAGAAACTTGTTTTGCACAATTTTAATTAAAGATGTTTTATATTTTATTCTAAAAAAATATCTAATAAATTTTATTTTTTTAAATATCACTGACTAAAAATTAATTATACTAACATAATATAATGCTGCAAGTTATGTTTGCATACTCCATCGACTCATGGGAAACGGTTTATTAAAAGACGTTGGCGAACTGAGATGATCTTGAAGTGAATTGCACGGAAGCTTAATGTGCGGTTGTGGCGCTGTAAGCAGAGTACAGAAAATACTCTCATACATCAGGGAACGCTTGACCTTGACATTTTTTCATATGTTTACAGGTGACACTTAGGGAATCTGGCGATCTTGATTCGTCTGAGGATATATTTGATTATCGAAGGAAATACCTCCCCACGAGACAAGTATGGATACAGAATATTCACCCATGCATCTTTGTTTCGTTTTCAAATAGGTCGCCAAGGAAGAATGTCAAATAGAACTATTGGATATTTTTCCGGTTAATGCCATATCTCCATCACATAATGCATTTCGTTTCCGTTCGTTGATGACAAACTTTGTTTTTGAGGCTAGGTAGCGCAGATTGCAGTGGGAAGTCGTCAACTACGGAAGGAAGTTGATACCTACTGAATTTCTGATCTAGCAAATTCTATTCCTACTCTAATGAAGCTCATCAAATGATTTATCTTTCTTGGTTTTCAGGTTCTCTTCCATACCCCTCCACAGTTTCCTCTAGAAGCGATCGAAGAGATACGCCGAGGAGCTTCAACACTGTTTCAACAGTTGGGACTTCGTGATTTTGCTCGAGTTGATGGATGGTTGTTACCTTCTTCAAGTAAAATAAGAGTGAGCAGTCGTGGAGATGCGAATTCTGATAGACTTATTGGCCAAGTTGACAGCGGCACTGTGGTTTTCTCCGATATAAACCTGGTATGCCCTATTCCTGAACAACAAGATAACTTGAGTTGTAAACCATCAGAAGGTGTTTCTTCTCTTGAAGTATGATACGGGAAATGGAGAACGTTCTAAATGTACTAACTCGGAGACCTAGGAGAATATAAGAGTGTGAAAGCAACTAGGAGGTTTCGCTTTGCATTTCGCCAATCCATTCTATGTTAGAAGTATAATGCAGCGTTATGTTAGACTACTTCACGTGACTACTGTTCAGTTACTGTTCACATGTTACTGTTCACATGAATTACACGTTTGACAATGAGTTACACGTTTTAACACTGTAGTTGCAAAGGTGTGCTCTAAGAGTATGCTCATGTACTTATATAATCCCAGTTTTGGGATTATCACTTGTTCAATCAATCTCATTTCATTTTCTCACATGGTGTTAGAGCTCTAAGTTTCAGAATTCCTGTTAGCTGCTAGGGGACGCCTTAGCACACACAAATTTCGTGAGAGGCCTAAGTTTTACACACTAGTGTATCTGGAAAAACAAGTCCCTTGTTCCTCCTCTGAAGAGTGTCTCTTTTCTCTGGGTTGTGAGAAAGCATTTTCTCTTATATCCTCTGTTAGTCTGGGTTTTGGGAGAGAAATTCTCCATTATCCTCTGTGAATCAAATCATCATGTCTGTTGCTGGTGCTGCTGGTGTTGGTCCTGGTGTTGGTGCTGGTGTTGGTGTTGGTCTTGCTGCTGGTGTTGGCCCTGCTGCTGGTGTTGGTGCTCCTGCTGGTGCAATATTTGCTACTCCAGCCATAGGATTTGACTCAACCTTTGTCAAATTCAATGGCAATTATTTCCAATCTTGGAAACATTGTCTTGCCCTCAAACTGAAGGTGGTTTCAGTTTTTACAATTGTTGATGGTACTGAAGTTAAGCACACCTCAGCTGCTACTCTACCTGATTGGGAGCATAGGAATCTTGTTGCTCTTGAAGCAATTAATTCAGCATTAGCTCCTGAGTTTGTTCCTACCATCAGCAGGCACATGTTGGCAAGCGAAGCATGGATGGATTTAACAACCATGTACGAAGGTACCGATGATGTCACAATCATGTACCTACTGGACACTTTGATGAATTTGAATGTGTGAAGGCACCAATGTAGCCAAACACATTACCAATTTTCTAGGAGTCCTCACCCAATTAGCTCCGGTGAACAACCCAATCAATGACCATCAGGCTAAGCTCCATTTGATGAGATCTATGCCTCCAAGTTTTAAGTATTTTCTGCAATCATTGCGAACACAGAAGGCACTACCTCTCTCTTATGTCATTGCTCTTCTTCTTCAAGAAGAGATCAGTATGAAGTATGAAGGTCTTGTAGAGCAAACAACTGCTCTAGCAGTCACACAAGGCTCTACATCTACTTACAGAAACAAAGGTAAAGGCAAGGGGAGCTGGAAGAATGAATCTCATGGTTTTTCTGGTCAGAACTCTTTCAACAGACCTTCTGGTCAGAACTCGTTCAGTAGATTTTCTGGTCTGAATCCTTCCCCTGGTCAGAACTCTTTCATAAGACCTTCCGGTCAGAATCAGAGTTATTTCTCTACATCTTCTAGAGGAAATTCCTTCAGACCTTCTATCATCTGTCACTACTGCTCAAAGAAGGGACATCACATCATAGACTGTCGCAAGCGTGTTGCTGATACAAGGGAGAAAGGAGGCAAGGGACACCATCACTCCAATGCTTCTACAACTCACCTCTCTTTGTACAACGTTGATGTTGTTCCTTCAGTCACTCAGGACAAGAGATGGTACAAAGACACTGCTGCTTCTCAGCACATGACCTACCAACGAACCTGTTTCTTGGTCTATGAAGCATACTCACCACCTAGACAAGTTTACTTGGTTGATGGTTCCAACATTGCTATTCTAAGCCATGGGACAGTTTCTGTTAAGCTTGCTTGTTCAGGGAAGTCCTACATGCTAGAAGATGTTCTACATGTTCCTTTGCTGAACAAGAATCTCTATTCAGCACTTCAGTTGAGCAAGTCACATGGATCATTTCAGTTTGTTAGTTTTGATAATCTCTAGTTAAGTGACTAGATACATGATTAGGCTAGATACATGATTAAGGTGAAGTGAGGGCGCAGCCCTAATTAGGGCTCAGCAAAGCAACTTCTAGAGCTTGCTTGTGTATATATATGAGTGCTTGTGTATATATATGAGTGTATATTCCCGGAGGCCTGTATACCATAGTGTTGTTTGGGAGTCCTTCTTGACTTCTGAATTCATATATATATTGTATACTTCCGTTCTCGTATACCTATATATACGGTATACTTCACCTTCACCTTCATTCACTTCACCTCTGCTTTTCCCGCTTCAGTTAACCCATCCCCTTCCAGTGCAGCGCTGAAGTTTTCTTGCTCCACTCTCGTATCACTAGGGAACCTCTGCTTGACTCTTTCCCATTGTTGTGTCCTGGACTTTCTCTCTACTAATGAATGTTTGTGATTTCAGGGATCCATCAGGTGTGTCTCGATTTCTTCCCTCATCTTACTCATGTGGATTCTTTTCTTTCTGGACTGATCCTCATTATGCGGCTAAGACTCCAGCGCTCAAGTGCATGCCTGCACTTTTGCTTGCCCTTGCTTTCCACACTTCCACCCCTGTTCTTTTTGACATTCCCATTACTTTTGAGCGGCACTTTAGGGGAGCAACCGAGTTTGCCTTGGCACTCATGAGTTTTCAAGCAGAAACTCGGTATGAGGGGTACTGACAATTGCTCAGCTACTTCGGCACTGCGTGAGGCACTGATGAAGTCGCAGGTGTTTTCATGAAGGTTTACTATGGCCGCCTTCTGCTTCCCCTTTGCTGTTTAGCGTCTCAGGACTCAAGCGTCCATAGCGCTTGTTGTGATATACTTTATATCCTGTCCTTTTTCGCTTCGCTCTCGTTACCCTGTTACACTTAGACAGGTTTCTGCAGCCACACAACCCTAGAGCTCTCGCATTGTTCCACTCCTCCATTCCCCAGCTAATTCCCTCTCTATTATTTTTCCTTCGCTCTTTGCCTGATTCATGGGACCTCTTGTGTATACAGTGTTCCTACCCGACTCCAGCCCACGTTTTTTATTTTTACCGTTCACACACTGCTTACTGGCAGTCTTTTACGTAGCGTTACCTATTTCTCGCAGTAGTTTGCATAGAGTTCTCGAGTTCATGGTGGTTTACTAGTCTGTTAGCCATATGTTATTCTCAATTTGTTTGAATTATGCCTTTGCTTCAAGTTACATTTGATGCATTCTACCTTATGGATTTCTCACTATTCTAGCATTGTCAATTATGTACATCTTGCTTATCAATCATTTGCACCTCATGAGTTCTGGATAACCCGTTCCCAGAACGGCATCTGTTCTCGTATACCTATATATGAGTGCTCTCTGCTCATGTTGAGGTAAGTTCTCATACAAGGATCATTCCCAGCACCTTGTACCTTGTTTAAGGTGTGTTCTATGCTGCTTCCCAGTGGGGTACCTTTCATGCTGCGTGAGTGCTGCTGTGTATTATCTTTGAAGGCTCTGAGAGAGAGTGAGTTGAATATTGCTGAGTGCAATCAGGAGTGTCTACTCTGGTGAGACTAGGAAGCTGAGTGCTAGGATGTCTGATACATCAGAAGTCAGAATGACTGAGGATAGACCATCTACTTCAAAGACTAGGAAGAAAGGTTCTCATCACAGTTAAAGGAAACCAGCATTTTCCTTTATGATGATCTGCAGAATCTGATTGCATCCTGTCCTAGATTGGATAACTTTTGGCTTCTGGGAGAGTCCATTGAGCAACCTCCACATGCTGCAGTATCTACATCAACTCAGCTACTAGAGCCATCTCAAGCTACTGCAATCTCTATTCCAACCAGGGATACATCTTCCGCTGTTACTTCCCTCTGGCATCGACGACTTGGGCACATCAGCAAGAATCGACTTCAACTTCTACAAGACAAAGATCTGGTTGCTGGGATGGATAGGATCCATCCTCATTTGTTTCCTGTTTGCTCACCTGGTCTTCATGGCAAGCAAACTTGAATTCCCTTACCTCAGGAAGGAGCTACTAGAGCCACTGTTCCATTGGCTCTCATCCATTCTGATGTTTGTGGTCCCATCTCTTCTGCTACCTACACTGGTTACAGATACTTTGTGACCTTCATTGATGATTACACAAGGTACACATTCTTGTATCTACTCAAGTTCAAACATGAAGTTTTTACTTGTTTTCAAGAATACGTGACCTATGCAGAGACTCAACTCAATCAGAAGGTTCGGGTGCTGCGCTCAGACAATGGTGGTGAATACAACTCTGCAGATTTTCATCTTTTCTGCAAAGACAAAGGTATCATGCGCCAGTTAAGCACTCCACATACTCCCCAGCAAAATGGTGTTGCTGAGAGAAAGAACAGAACATTGGTGGAAGCAGTCCGCACTATGTTATTTGAGTCTGGACTCCCCAAGCCTTACTGGGGAGAGGCACTACACACTACCAACTTTCTGCAAAATCGAAATCCTACCAAAGCCATCTCCTCCGAAGTCACACCCTTCCAACTCTGGTTTGGTTATAAACCTAATCTATCCCTACTTCACATTTTTGGTTGCATTGCTTATGCACATGTTCCATCTTCTTCCAGATCTAAACTCGATTCTAAGTCTTTCAAGTGTACCTTCCTTGGTTATGATCAGGATAGTAAAGCTTATAGACTACAGAAAATATCTGATAACTCCATTGTTTGTTCAAGAGATGTTCAGTTTCAGGAACATACCTATGCTCATGAACATAAACAGTGTTCTAACACTCAGGATGTTCAACTGGATTTCATCTATGATCTGACAATTTTCATTCCCTCTCCTGCTTCTAGTTCTCAGTCTACCCACCGTCTATCCCCACCAACTCCTACTCAGTCACCTCCTCTCCACAATCTTACAGCTCCAACAATTCCTTCTCCATTACCTTCTTCACTACAATCCTTACCTTCTAGTTCTGGCACTCCACACAGGTCCTCAGGATGCTCTATCATTGTTTACTCTAGAAGGCCAAAACCTCTACCTTCTCCAGATGCGGTCCAAGCACCTTCTGTACGTCAAGGCACCAGGGTTCGCACTCCAGTTCAAAAATATAATGCACTGTTGGAGTCTGCTAATGCATTAAGCATGCATTACTCTGCATCTGACCCTGATCCAGACACTTATGAAGCTGCTATCGCTGGACCTGATTCCAGTAAATGGTTTGAGGCTATTCAAGATGAGCTCCCGTCCATAGAGAAAATCAAACATGGGTCATCACTGAGTTACCAGCAGGTCGCAAGGCAGTCACCTGTAAGTGGATTTTTAAGAAGAAATACGATGCACAAGGCTTGATCCAAAGGTACAAGGCTAGACTTGTTGCTCGTGGTTTCTCGCAAGTTCCAGGTATTGACTACACAGAGACCTACTCTCCTGTTGTCAAATTGACAACAATTCGTGTGCTGCTTGCTTACTCAGCTCAGAATGATTTGGAAGTGCATGCTCTTGATGTCAAAACAGCTTTTCTCAATGGCACATTGACTGAGAAAATCTACATGCACATTCCTCCTGGCTTGCTGACTCCTGACCAGCATAAGCAGCAACAAGCCACTAAACAAGGGCAATTGGTTTTACAGCTCTACAAGGCTTTGTATGGTATCAAACAGTCTGCCAGACAGTGGTATCACAAATTTGATCAATTTTTACTAGGTTTGGGATTTCAGCGCTCTGGAGCTGATTCTAATCTCTATATCTTCCATTCTGGTTCTCATTTTGTCATCTTACCTCTTTATGTAGATGACTGCATCTTTGCCAGCAATAACCTTTCTCTTCTCCTCTCTGTCAAAGAGTCTCTTAAACAGGGTTTTGAGATGACTGATCTGGGAGAGATTAGTCATTGTCTTCAGTTGCAAGTCACAAGAGACAGAAAACAAAGAAAGATCAGTCTATCTCAAGAGAGATATTTAAGAGAGATTCTTACTCATTTTCATATGCAAGACTGTAAACCTGTTTACAATCCTGTAGAGTCAGGAGTTCAGGATTGTCCAAAAACTGATCAAGAGAGAGAGTATATGAAAACAGTACCTTACCAATCTGCAGTGGGGAGTTTGATGTGGGCCATGGTCAGCACTAGGCCTGATCTGGCTTATGCTGTCAGTTCAGTTGCCAAGTATATGGCAAATCCTGGCCTGAACATTGGAAGGCTGTCAAAAGGATCTTCCGGTACATTCAAGGTACACTGTCACAGGGCCTAACTTACAGTGCATCTAGTACTCCCATTCATGGGTACTCCGACTCAGATTGGGGAGGAGATCAAGACACAAGACGATCTACAGGAGGATACTGCTTTATCTTCTGTAATGCAGCTGTCTGTTGGTCAAGCAAAAGGCAAGCTTCTGTTTCTTTATCCAGCACTGAAGTTGAATACATGGCCTTGTCAAAGGCAGCGACTGAAGCAGTATGGCTTAAGCGCTTGTTAAGTGACCTGGGTTTTCCTGGAGAAACAATGAAGATGTACTGCGACAGCAACAGCGGAATTGATCTCGTTACTCCAACAAAGCAGCATGAGAGAACAAAGCACATAGACATTAGATTCCACTTTGTCAGAGAAAAGGTGGAAGACAAGGAGATCTGTGTTTCCCAGGTGGACACCAGAGATAATACTGCCGACATTTTTAGTAAGGGATTGACTAGAGAACTACATACAAGGTTTTGTTATGCACTAGGAGTTATAGATAATAGATAATACAAAACGTCCATTAAGAGGGAGTGTTAGAAGTATAATGCAGCGTTATGTTAGACTACTGTTCACATGATACTGTTCAGCTACTGTTTACATGTTACTGTTCACAAGAGTTACACGTTTGACAATGAGTTACACGTCTTAACAATGTAGTTGCAAACGTGTGCTCTAAGAGTATGCTCACGTACTTATATAATCCCAGTTCTGGGATTATCACTAGTTCAATCAATCTCATTTCATTTTCTCACATTCTACTGCAACTGAAACAGTTGCGTTTTGCCAAATACTGTGGTCACCACATTGGCGGCGTATAGTTCATCCTTATTGCTACTGCTTTCGTGATGGTAGATGAGCGGAATGGAACAGACGAGCTTTCTCTTTCAGCAGGCTGCACAGGTAAATTAACTTCTTTCCCCACAAAACCTACCTTCCTGATTTATCGTTGTAAACGACAGATTCAAGTTGGTCTTGTACACCAGGAGCAGTAAACATGTGTTCATTGAATTGTATAAAATATATTAGGAGTTCTTCGTTTAAGAAATCTGATTGCGCTTGAGGAATATCACGCTCCCAGCGAGATGATTCATTCACGAAATGGAGTGGTCCCAGTCCTGTAAAGCTCGGTCAAACTTGAATATGGAATTATGCTCTGGTGGCCAACACGGTTACTTATGTCAGACTAGTATGTCAATAGTATGTCAGAATAGTATGTCAATAGTATGTCAGAATAGTATGTCGTGTAGTGTAGTACAAGCGAGCGAAGTCTAAAATTTGACATAGATATGTATGTAGTGTGCAATAGCTAGATGATCGATAAGATTGCAATAGACAGATCGGAGGACTTACGTTTAGGTCTCGATAGGTGTTTCCTTGGGCAGTTGCGCTCTGTCTATCCAAAACCATTGAAGGTGCCACTGCTCGCTGTATACATTCTTACTGTGCAGCTGTTAAAGTTTCTAAGTATCATGTTCACTCGTACAGTTGATGCTTGCACCATGTCCAGGTGGGATTGTCTCACGCAGGCGTACTCCGTTCAATTCTTCATTGTGCTTGTGCGCGGTCCTCACTTACATCATCGTTGAGTCCTCAAAGCTTTGAAAGCACACCAGTTGACGATGGTGACAAGTATACGTTGGCAAGGAAAAAAGTCTTTGTATTGTTTGGAGGAGATACATCCGAGCGGCAAGTATCACTAATCAGTGGCACCAATGTTTGGCTCAACTTGCGTGCGTTCACGGATGTAACAACCACTTTACTATCCCACAAATCCTTGTTTCTGCTATTCTTGCTGATAATATATTTCTTTCCTTCTTTGACCTTGTGTGCGTACTCGGATCCTCGTTGTCTTCATTATCATATTTCGCCGATGTCTGGACTCATTTTTGGACTGTGAGGGTGATCTTCTGTGTGAAGACGTAAAGAGAGTGTAGTATGTTTAGGGAAGGGTGTTTGGCAAAAGCAAGTCGATGGATGCAAATTTTGTTCGAATTACATTGTACTGCGGACGCAAAATTTGTTCTTGATCTTCCTGTGTTGTTCGGGAGGAAAATCAAAGATGATGCGCCAGGACTACCCTTTGTTGTACTACTCTTAAGTGAAATGTCTCGTCTGTAGCTTGATGTGACTCCGTGGTTACTGTCATCACCGACCACCCGCGATCCAGATGTTCTTTCCGGGAGTAACTACTCAGCGTGGGCACTGCCGTAAGTTCAGGATCTGATTCTTGTATACTCTCTATGTACAGATCCTGTGCCTGCGTGTTGTAAATCGGTTTTTAACTTCTCAAGCCTTGTTCATAAAATCATGCTGTTTATCCTTCATCCTTTTGGGTATTCTGGAGAAACAGCAAATCCTGGAATTCTATCTGGATGCTTGTTGAGTTAACTCTCTTCACTTCTTTCTTCAGTTACTCTCTGGTTTTACGCCACACGGTAGAGGAAGTTGTGGAGGGCTGCTTCGAAGCTCTAGAGCCAGAGACAGCTGCCACGATGTGCAGTCTTAGAGCACAAGTTCGTGCTGAAATTCAGAAACATTCAAGCTCCTGGTTGACTGCAGCAAGAAGCGATATGAAGGATGAATCTCCGAGGGAGCTGACACTGGCACAAATGATTGCCGAAGCTAAGGACAGCGGAGCAACAATTTTCATTGCTGGTGAGGTCACGTCATTCCTCAAGCTCAATCGGCTACTTAAGGATTACTCTCTTCCAGACCTTCGCTTTGTCAACGAATCTCATTAGAATAATTTTCCGGATTTGCTATTATCTTTTATATCCTAGATAATAAAGATCCGCAACCACTCTTGCGAAATATATGTAGTACATAATGCTAGATTTTAGTTAATCTCTAGTTTAGTGACTTCTCTATTTTTAGGGCTTTGTCACATTTCTCTAGAAGTTATGCTAAATATATTTAGGGTAAAGAGGGGGTGCAGCTCTAATTAGGGTCCTGCAAAGTAACCTTCTAGTGTTTGTTTATGTATAAGAGTGGTTTCTGTTCTTGTTTTGTTAAGTTCTCATATAAAGGTCATTCCCAACACCTTGTACTTTGTTTTAGATGTGTTCTATGATATTTACCACTGGGTACCTTTTATGCTGCATGAATGCTATTGTGTACAATCTTTGAAGGTTCTGAAAGAGAGTGAGTTGAGTATTGCTATGTGCAATCAGGAGTGTCTACTCTGGTGAGATTGGGAAAATTGAGTGCTAGGATGTCTGATACATCAGAAGTCAGAATGACTGAGGATAGACCATCTACTTCAAAGACTAAAAAGAAAGATTCTCATCAGGTTATGGGTCCACAATCACCATTGGGGTTGATAGGAGAACTCAGAGAGCTAGAGAAATTGAGAAACACTAACTACAAAGTCTGGGCTTTGGAGATGAAGTGTATCTTAGACAGTTATGACTGTTTAGACTTGGCATTAGAAGCTCATGTGTTCAGAGGAACGTGTTCCATGCTAGTAAGGCTTGTAAGTCTCTTCAAATTTCTAAACAACTATCCATGCTTAGGTGACCCTTTCCTTCCAATTTCCACAACACTTAACACTTTTACTGCTTTGAGTGGCACTTTAGGGAGCAACTGAGTTTGCTTGGCATTCATGAGCTTCAGAACAGAAACTTGGTATGAGGGTTACTGACATTTGCTCAGCTACTTCAGTACTGCATTCAGCACTGATGAAGTCGTAGTGCTTGTGGGAGGTTTACTATGACCGCCATCTGCTTCCTTCTGTTGATTAATTGTTTTAGGACTCATGTGTTTATAGCACATGCTGCAATATACTCTATATCCAGTCCTCTAACGCTCCACTCTGCATCCCCCCAGAAGTCGTCTAGAGAACGGCTTCTACTCTCATTTCGTCATACCCTGTCCTCTTGTAGGTGGTCGATTACCTGATGTATAATATTTCTTGACATACATGTTACCGATTACACAAGGCTTACTAGTTCTATACATGTTTTCCTCTCGGTATACTGCTATCATGCCTTTACTTCAGTTCACATCCGATTTGTTAAATTCACTTAATCTCCTTTATGGATTTAATACTCATCTCGATTTGAACATATCATGTTTATGGTCACCTTCTGCTTCCCTCAGTTGTTTAGCGTTCCAGGACTCAAGCGTTCATAGCACTGGTTGCAATATACTCTATCAGCTCATGAGTACTCATAACTTCTTTCATGCACTGTCGGATGTTGTGTAGTACATGGCGGGATTGGAGAAAATGGGAACCTGCAAAAATTATCGAAGGATTCCGGAGTTCCCTTCACTGGTATCAACAAAAGTCTTAACTACTTCTCCTTCAACCACGTCTTACTTTGGTTCTAAGCCATGTGTTCATTCCATGACTCCTTTGTTGGCGTTGTCTAACACTTTACCCCCTTGGCCATTAAATGATACTCACACAGTTTCCCTAGTACCATGTATACATCCGTATAAATAGTTTCTATTGTAAATAGGATGGGCTGCTGAATCAACCGGTTAATACCCTGCATGGTGTCCACATATATTGCATACCTATTCTAAACTTGAGCTCCAAGTTTGAGCTTTGTTCGCCTACGTGATCGCCTCATGACGCTGATTTCTGGGTAAAGGATCTGGAGTCGAAGCATCAAGGCTCTGCATGGACAAAGCAGCTACAGGACTGGCTCTTGCCACTGTAAGTTACCTACACCCAATACATGATTCATGACGCTTTCTAACCCTTCTTTTATAGTCGGGCCTGTTCATTAGTTTTGACTGCAAATTGACGGCTGCTTTCAGCTCTCTGATTCAGGAATATTCACGGCAAGGAGAATAGTGCTCAACGTGCACGAGCTTGTGAGAAATGGTTCAGAATTTGGGGATGCAAATTCATTGGCCGATGGCACTTTTGCTTCAGGAAAGATGTGGGACATACTTCGAGATGATTTGCAAGCAACTAGTATATGCGTGAAGCCTGCAACGGATGGATGTTCTACAGGGGTTGCCAGACTTAGGTATTGTTCAAATTAGACTGTATACAGATACTATCTTGATAATCTTACGAAGTTTGATATTTGTAAGGTAGAAGACCTGCATATAGCTATAGTCAGAACTTTTCATCCTTTTCTCTGAAATACGTTGGAATGTGATAGCTGTAGAGAAAGAAATATGAAAGCAAGTGTGGAACGTTTGCAGTTGCCCAGAGGACTTGGAGATTTATCTAAAGGCAGTCGTGGAGAGAGTCCCTCGACTTCCACCGGGAACTCTGAGTGAGGTGTGTATGATCGCACAAAGCATAATGCGAGGGACTCATGTGCACTCATTCGATCCTCTCGTGTGCTTGCAGTAAAGCGGTCTGCATTAGAGTCCTACCCATAGCATATAGCTTGATTTACTTTGTTATGAGCAAATCGATTGAATCAATCCCTGTGGAAGATATGTTACAGACCCATAGCATCATCGAGATGCCAGACCCTTCTCCAGAGAAACTACTATTGGAGGCTTTCATAGAAACGGATGCTGTTGTTGTCAAACCTGCTCGCGACTTGTTCTCAGAGGTTCCCAATTCGGATACTTTGTCTTGGGAGGGAAAGAGTCGTTGGTTGGAAGTGACTGTTGGGGTGATTGGACGAAAAGGTGAAATGTATGCTCTTAATCCCAGCATCACCGTCAAGGAGAACGGAGCTGTATTATGTCTTGAAGAGAAATTTCAAGGTCATCTTACATTTCTCTCTCCATGAAACTCTCTGCCAAATTTATGTGTTTCAGATTCTTCAACTCGGTTCTTGGCGAGACGCTACAAAGCTTTTCCATATCTGGTAGTACTGTTGTACTACGAACTCAAGCAAAGCTGAAAGTCCAATCGCTAACTAGCCAATTACGCAATGTTGGATGTTGAGTTCGAGCACCATTTTCCAACCAGGGTGTTCCATACGTTGAGTGAAGTTTCTGTTCTTGCCTAGGAATATAATCATCAGTGCGTTATCAGTGAGACCAGTTGTACTTCTCTCGTTTTATTTGTAGGTAGAACTACATCTATAGTACGTGTTGAGATAGCAAGTTAAAGGTGCTTATCTTCGTGATTATTCAAGGCTAACGAGTGTCAGAAATTTACTGGAAACAGGAGGTACGGGTGTAAATCTGACTCCTCCTCCACGAACCTTAATCAGGTAGGAATGTTCAATCCTTTACCCTAGAAGTTGCATTTGCTCGTCAGTTGATCTAATAACATGGATATTTACGTATTTCTTCGGGGTTCCCCGGAGAACGTATTTCTATTGGAATCGCCCCACCTGTGTATGCATATTTTCCTCACGTTCTTGAAGGTGGCTACTCCAAAAGCTGGCAGGTTGATTCGCCTGGCCGAGGGTGCTTGCAGTCGTTTGGATACGCTAGCAGGCTTCTGCATTTCGCTGAAACCTTTACGAGAAACCTAAGCTATATTTCTTGTCCAGTGAAACTAAATGCGTATTCACAATAAGCTTACAGTAACTTCCCAGTAGGCTGCACTGCAACACTATTATCCGACCAACTACAACTTTGCTCAGAGGTTCTAACTCACAACTATCCCTGTCAGTGAGGAAGCCATCAAAAGTTGCAGGAAGAGAATAGAGCTTGTGGCAAACGCTCTCGGGCTCGAGGGTGTGGCACGAATTGATGCTTTTGTTCATGCAGACACCGGAGAAGTACTGTCCCCGGCCAATCTTATATTTTGTCTCTAGGGCCAGAGAGTGTATGCATGTACCTTCCAAAATTGTTTCTTCTTTTACTGTGTGCGCGGCAGATAAATTTTATACCCTTCTCGTACAGCTCAGCAGTCTGTCCATTCGAGCTTGCAGTGGATAAACCCATGACTATGCTGGTCTTCAAAATTTGAGGTTGCAAGATTCACAAACACGTAATGAAATCTGGAACAGGTTATTATTATCGAAGCAAACACAGTTCCTGGAATGACTCCTTCTACCGTGCTTATGCATCAGGTATGCTTCAAGGACTTGATGTTTTTGTCCTTTTGGTTGTTAGCACGTCGAAAACAGTACTAGGATCAGGTATTCTAATGCTCTCAATTTTCAAATTGAACAGGATTTAAAGCATTTAGATCGGTTGGTGGTTTTTCAGGCACTTGCGGAGGAACCTCCTATTTATCCCAAAACGTTCTTCAAGACAGTGCTGGACTTGGCATCTTCCAAACATGCAGAAAGTTTGAACGGGTGTTCATCCATTTCGTGAACGCATTCAGTAAGGACTCTGAGTCAAGAGATGCCTGCCGCTTTAGCTATTAAGCTGAATCTTGATGTCCAGAACCTTCTACCATTGTTGCAGTATGTAGCAGAAGCTTGGCAATTCACTTAAGCAAAATACATGCGCTCAACATATATCTGTAAACGCAGATACCGGTACAGGGTCTTACCAATAGGGGTTGCCAGTTCAGGTACTTCAGCTTGCTAGAGAAGTGTCTCACTCCACTGGACGTGATCAGCAGGCATTCGTTTAGATATGTCCCGAAAGATCAGGACCTGCACATAACAACGTTCCATATCCAAATTAATCTTATTGATGTCCTTCTGGGACACCTAAACATGATAAATACCACTGCCATTCCTGGATTCGGTCTGTGAAATATATTTAGTTTAGTATGGTTACAGGAGCACTCTTTTGGTCTTTTGGGCAATGCCATCATTCTGTCCATCTGCTCTCGAAAGCAAGGAATTATCTACATCGTCTCGAGTACCTATCCCTCAAGTAATCATTTCCTGAATGATGTATCATAGTTCGCTACTAGTATTGAGCAGGAAATCCCTCCATCATTCCCAAAGAGTGTTTGTTGTTGATTGTGACAACTCTAGCAAAAGATTTTCAAATTTGGGAAACGGCAGCGATAACTCGAACACGCGGTAATGTAAACACCCACGCAATGGTGAGGTTTTAAAAAGCGGAGCAGTCCCGCTTTCATGATAGTTACACAAAAGAGTCCTAGAAGTCATCAATGTGCCTGGTTTCTATGTGCTCATTTACTCGTCACGCTTTATTATCAAAAGGTATAAGTGCTTTCGGAGTGTTTATGTCTGTTGGCCTGTTGCTTTGAATATGTCCGGGAAACCAGCATCTCCAATTAACGTCCAAAGGCTACTGATCGTCACATACATCTCGTGAGCACTTTTAGTGCCATCCATCCTGAGTACCAATTTGACACACAGGTTGAAGCTTCTCCCACAAGAATCACCAAGACCACTAGTTTTATATCCATGGATTTCTACCCTCCATGCACGGAAACTCGTGACATGTCTCTCCAAGTAACACGGCACAAAATTTTACGCGGAGTTACACTCGCTTCTGCAGCTTACGGTTTTGAAAATCCCTTCTATCTTCCTGCACTGTCTAAAATGTCAAATAGTGGTCCTCCATGAGATAGATTATGTTGCAGCTCTTTTTAGAACAAACCTGGGACAGTATACTCGGGCTGCTGTAAACTCGGGTTGGGGGTTCGTGACTACCGTGGTTAAAGTTAGAATCCTCATATGGCGCTGAAAGCCTGAAACGCAACCAGGTGCCACCAGCCGGTAAGTTCCGCTGCGCTCTCTCCGCTACCGGACGGCATTGACTGCAAATTCTCGTAACTTAATGCAAAGACGGAAACGCAAACCAATGCCATAATATACCGGGAAGACAGAAGTCGAACATGAAACCACCTACATCTCAGGCGTATCACGACCGGAGATGCGGGGTTCCCTTAACCACTACAACTGCGCATGGCCGGTTCGAACTTGTGCCGCACCCCTGCCTCTACGTCATGCGGGAGTCTCATCCAACTAATGTATTTCGCCCTCTATTAACGACGGAAACAGCTGCCGCAGCCCTGCGTTTCCAAGCCGTGCGAGTGCCCTGCAGAAAAGTAAAGTCCCTCCCATGCTCCCACGTTCTCCGACATTGTCTTGAATCTAAGTTCCTCGCCCAACCCACTTTTGTCTTCTTTAGGAGGTTTGTTGCATGCACAATATATGCCCCAACACTTTTCTCTCACTTTTGCCAATGATTAACTGGTAGACAGGACTACAAAAATGAATAAAAAGGCCAAAACGAAAGGGTTTTCTTGCAATTTACCTAGTCTGATTAAAAAGTTATAAAGCGAGCTGCCTTTCTCGAAACTCTTCAATGCTTGCTAGATATATCTTCAACGGATAATTAGCAAAAGTATTTTCTAAAAGAGATCATAGGTGATCGATTTTACGGTGGCAACGGTCTCTTATGATGTCCTGCATTTCACTGACAATTGTATTTGCTTTGGATTTCCAAAGCAGTAATGATGATAAACAAAAAATCTCTCATTAACAACATGTAGGTTTTTGGATACAGTTCTCAAGCTGAATCTTAGATTATCTTCACCCTCCAAAATAGCAGTCTCTCAAGATGAGTCTTCTTATGAGTTAACGACATATCGGTTCATATATATGGAGACAAAATTCAAGAGTAAAATGATACGGGAGATGCTATGTGGCGTAACCATTAGAACGACGTTTATTTATAGGTTAGGTGATGTCATAGAGGGGAGTACTTAATGTAAATTATGTTCTGATCCTCAATATTTCCATTTGAGAAACTTCATTTCCTTAGTTTTGAAGGAAGAGAGAAAGCTGACCGCTCAAGATAACAAGAAGGATGAAAAGACCCATCAAGCCTTACAAAGATGAGCTATAAAAGATAAAATGGAGCCAAGTCTCAATGGTATGGGTATGAGAAATCTGCCCTATAGGGATAAGATATCCTATCAAGGATAGGTTTGAAAGAAGCAAAAGCAAGTTCTCAATTGATGAAATATAAGAGATAAAAGAATGGAACTAAACCACCCCAAACCTGGTATGAGAAACCTGCACTATTACACCTAAGATATCCTAACGTGGATAGTTTTGAAAGAAGCTAAAGCAAGTTCTCGATCGGATGCAATCCAGTGCCAAAAGTGATATTACATATGCTTGAAATACTCGGTGTTTTCCATTCCATGAGTCAAAGGTTCACAATGGAAAACGGGCAAACAAATTGGACTCAAATTACATACATATCTTCCGCCTTCTTCTCACAGAGGGAGCGACATTAGGTTATTTAATCATAAACTATCTAGAAAGAAAGACCGACATATTTATTTATTCATTAATATTAATTTAATTTAATTTATATGAAGTTTCCTGTAAGCCTCATCATAACGAATGAAACTTAAATTCAGTTTTACTAAATGAAAGAAGACACGTGACGGTTATGCAGAAAAGGGAAAAGTGATGGGATAAAAGTATGTTGAAAGTTATACCAAAACGGATAGGGGGTAAATATATCTTTCATTCTTTCACGAACTTTAGATACCCTCGTAGGGAGGCATGTCTATCTTCATAGCATTTAAGCTATAGTTGTACTCGTAAGTGTGTGTGAGAAAAGCTCCTGGGCCCCGCTAGCTACCGAAGAAGGTTAATTATTTATGTCAGAAACTCGGCCCTTGACTATATCTAACCAAATAATATTAAATCCATACACCTAACAAACCATATCAAACTATACACTGGACAATATTTTCATTTAAATTCCTTCTTTTTTCTACTATTCTTATTCCTTGACAGTACAACTTGGGTACAGCTAGAATAGGTTATCTCTTCTTTGTTTTGAATATTTACTAAATAGCTGTTGTTGTTGTTGAAAAGTAGAAGCGTGTAATTTGTACGTTCGGACGTTGCAGGACATAAAGATAAAGTTGCATCTAGAGGTGATTTGTCAGATTTTGTCTTTATACCCATTTTCAGATTTCTCATATATACTATATTGGGGCTTATCCCCATTTTACCTTTTTAGTCTCTCCCTTGCACGGCTTGATGGGGTCTTCCCATCTTTCGTTTTTTCTAAGCGGTCGCACTTTTACACTTTATACCCATTTTCATTACATCCAAAGTCTATAGCACGTGTTAGACCTTCAATTCAACTGTAATATGTTATTTTGAATCTAATCTTCAAGAATTATAATAGAAGAAGAGTAGTTGCAAACGATGTCAACGAAATCTGAATCTTGCAAAGTATGTCATGATAAATCTAGATTCCCGTGTGAGAGAGACTAGCTTTCCCTAACTATCAGTATAATAAAGAGTGTTAGAACATCTTTAAAACTTAATTAGTCACTTGCTTCTTGGAGAGAGCCAAAATAGATTGACAACGACTTTGATTAGCTAGACTTGAAAATAGATATCGTTCATAGGATTTGATGTGTGATTTTGGATGTAAAGTGAATTGTATGTACATTCCATATGACTCTGTTCTGTTATCTACTTTCATCTTATGTTCTATTTGAACATAAAAATATATAATTCTGGTTTTCAAAATCATAAATACATAATTTTAAAGAAATGATTATACACTTATACTGATTCTGAAGTAAAAATAGCCAAGGTTTATATATTTTATGATAAAATTTATAAATTTCTTTAGAATTATTCTTTACTTAGACCCAAAGTTTAATCAAATGAGATATAGAAGTGTTTTTTTATTTAGAAAAATTATGTTCAAGATAAATAAAAGACTCGTTTCTTACCTTGTTATTGACATTGAACAGTATGTACTAATTAAAATATTTTATTAATAATTTATATTTATCCTTATATAATATAGACTAAATTTAAATATTAATTTTTTAATAATTTATTCTTACATAATTCTCATTAGGATTTATAGGGAAAAAATTAGCTTTAACTTGATACCGCATCCATTCAAATTCATTACTAAAAACCTGATAATATAGTGACTAAGAATGCAGTAGTTACTTATCTTATCTTTACTGAAGCTAAACAAATTACTACATATATGTTCATTCTCGTGATAGAAAGAAGTCCTTTCATTGATCCCGTTTTTAAACATAATTTTGACTTTCTACATATCGATCAGAAAGCTAAAGCATCTAGCGTGTAAAGGAGAAGCTGAAAAGATCTTAAACTCACACAAGTCAAACCAAAGATACGTTGATCCACTCACTATTCTGTGATTTTTGGTATCATCAGATAAGAAGACGTCTTCTCAATAATTGATAAGTGTGGTTAGTCGGAATTCAAATTTCAAGAAACAATGATACCCTTTTATGGTTTCAGCATATAATATTTTTTTATATGATATTCTAATATGCTTCACCGCAGATAGATCATGATATCATGTTTTATTGCAGATAGATCATGAGGTTCTATGATTATCTTAAGCAATATGGTTCTTTGAGAATATCGTTTAACTAGTCAAGAGGAAAACCCCTTCTCTCCTCTCTTCTTATGTTGGAATAAGCCTCTTTAGAATTTATTTTATTCAATAATGAATTTACAATTCAATCTACAGCTTAGATTATATCATCTTTACCATATAGCCCACAAAGAGAATTAAATACTCATAACTAGCCACTAACTTCCACGAGTGTCTTTGAATGTTATTTCTATTTTCTTTTCTTTCCCTACTACTATCACTTGACTTTTACTTACTTTGAATGGTTTTATTCCTGCTTATACTTCAAAATATCTTCGTTCCCTATTAAAATCTTCAATCTTGAACAGTGCTTATTTACCTTACAAGTCCCACAAATTATTATTTTTGGATCTTTCCAATTCAAAGAGGACCGTCGATACAAACATGAGATTATATCAATCTCCTTTGATGAAATGTAAAAGATCTGAAGCCATGAATCTCGTGTAAATTTACACTCATGTCAGCTGGAATGTCCAATTCGCGTTTTCTGGGCACACATGATTTCACCAGACATAACTGGAGTGGACTGGACTACCCACTGCAATGGAAAAGGGTACGGGAATCATGATAACATTCTACCTTGCCAGGCACTCAAAAAGCAGGACCTTCGCTATCTTTTCCAGGTTCGGGTTGATGATGATGACTAGTGGCAACCCCGAGGATAGTGTGATTGATCACAGTAGCAGTAGCGAGGATAGGCTGGAGTTGATTTACATGCTCATGTCACCTGTCTCTCTTTCTCACTCCTTCTTACAACGTTATCACTCAGTGTCTTGCTCGCGAATAGAATAGCTATGTGATTTTCAAAGAAATTGTTTTTCGGTGGACCGTTGAGAATCTGGAGCAGCAGCAGTTGTATGAGTAGTAGTGGTATAGTAGCGGTACAAAGGGAAGCAAACTCCCACTCGCCAGTCCCCCGAGAGCAGTGGAGCAAATCAAAGGCCAGAGGAAGTGAACTGGAAACTGCCCAGGAAAAATGGAACAGGAAATGGCAGTGCTGCTGCTGCTGATGATCCTGGTGGAGTTGTACTCGTGTTTGGGCTGCAGATACTGCAAAGCAGAGGGAGAGAAGAAGGAGAGGATGACATTAGGATTGCCGTCAGAGTAGTTAGGGAGAAGAAGTCTGGAGTGATCTGTCTTATAACTATGTGATATCGAGCAGAGGTGGGCGTGCACGACTGAAGCCGACCCTTTCTTTCGAGTGTAGAAACAGAAGTATTATAGGAGTAGTAGTAGAAGATCAAGAGGAGGATGGGATACAGTAGAAAGGAATCAGTTGGACAGACGGATAAAGCTACAACGGCGGAGAAGAGAAACAACCCCCAAATTTGGGGGGGGAGATTTGGCGGCATGTCCTGGAGGCGAAATCATATGTCTGAAGAGGGGCGGTGGGAGCAATTAAAGCTCCATGGAAGCTCATCATAATACGCCAGCTGTGAGGAGCCGGGCAGAAGCAGCAGGAGTAGAAGACCTACAGTGAATTGGTTGTCCCGCTGTTTGGAGGGTGGAGCTTTTAGAGAATGGGTTTGAATTTGACTGACATGCTAAATTCTGCCGGTGGGGCGGGATTGAAGACCACCCAAACGGTAACAGCAGCAGCAGCAGCTGCAGTAGTGTAGAAATTCATAGTTGGGTCTCGTACTATACAGGAGAAGGAGAAGGAGAAGAAGAAGTGTCGTCTTCTGTCGTCGCCTTCGCTGGGGAGGAGGACTTGAAGGAACAGTGGTTGTGGTATTGTTGTGGGGGCCAGCCACAGCATTTGCTTCCAGGCCACACCAATTACGACCAGAAGCACGTCAATCGTTTGTCAGACAAACGACCTCTGGGGCACCTCCCTGTTGTTCATTGTTCTACTAATCCACCTCGGGACCAAGTCCTCTCATTCAACCAACTTTCGCTCCTTTTCCCGCTGACTTCCTTCCTTCCTTCTATTTCTCTCCCTCAATCCCATTTTTCCCAAGTTTCTTTGACGTCTGCGAGCCTTCCGCGACTCCTCCGCTGAAACTCCTCCTTCTTAACCCCTCCTCCTTACCTTCTTTGTCTCTCCTGTCACTATCTGTCTCTCTCGTGTCGTCGTCGTCGCAGGTGGGTTTGTTTGAGGGCGTGTGCGATACGCGTATAGAGGGAATTGATGGGAGTTTTGTCGAGTACACTGAGAGAGGAGACGAACGAGTGCAGAGAGGGAAAGCTCATGCGGGCAAACGAGAGTGGTGCGGCGTAATCGGGGAACAGCTCAAGAGCTGATTTTGTTGTCGCCACGGTGTGTGTGTAAGACATCGAAGGAGAAGAGACCGATTGATGTTTGTGACGGTCCTGCTGTGTTGCGAGTTCACATTCTTGTCTTCACCATCCGACATTGAGGAGGTACCAACCGGAAAGGAAAGCAAAAAGCAAAATATACTGAACTGAAGCGAGTGACGTGCCTTCGGAGTGGGCCGAGAGAGGGATCACAGTTCACACACTTCCTACATTTCTGCCTTTGGATTCTGCTCATGATTTACACAGGAGTTGGTGGTAGAGCTCATCCTGCTATGCCGCGAAGCGTGTCCCGAACATGTTTACTCTGGGCTAGGCGGGTAAGTGTGCATCCTTCGGAAGGAAGAGGTTTCTGTCCAAGGTAAAAACCATCGTTCGCGGAATGGAAGTCATTGCTGGTTTGCAAAGGTCTTCTACTGGGGTATGCTTGTCGCAACTAATGGGAGGCGGTGGAGATATTGACGGCGTGTCGAGGCAACAGGAGAAAATCTGTCTTTACATTTGAGTGCAGTTAGATAAGTCAGCTTGACCGCGCTAGTTGGTGGGCAGAAGCAGCAGCAGCTGCTATTCCCATTCCCAACTATTCCCACCTCAGCCAGATATTTTCCTTGGTATTTTGAAACTTCTCTGAACTGCACTGACGGAGCCAGTACTGCGGATAATGACATTGTTATTTTTCGGACGGGAACATGTTCTGAGGTCTCAGTTCAGTGCCACGAATGTTGGAGAATACCTCTATAATTTCTTGTGAACATGCTGCTAAGAGTTTCCTAAGCTATTGCACCAGTTCGAGTCGTGGTATGCATTGAGGAACTGAAACCCTCGCATCATCCACGAGTTGGTAAAACTGCAAGAGATAGACACCATGTTGCTGTTGTGGGTCGTGGCGGCTGTGCTACAACCGGAGGAAATGTTGCAGCAGTTGCAACCTGGTGTAGTAGTAGGGTACCACCATACTCGAATGCTGTTAGCGGACGCCACTCAATACAATGCTCCTCCGAAACAGGAGTCCAGCCGGGGACTCAACCCCAGTGTGGTGATCATCGTCGTTATCTTGACAGTCGTGTTTCTACTCTCAGGGTTCCTCCATCTCTTAGCCCGCTGCTGTGGTCGAGTGGCAGCTCGCCGGGAGCCTACAGAGAGCGCTATGAGTGCTCTCCACGGACAACTTCAGCACCTCTTCCATCTCCATGACTCCGGAGTCGACCAAGCCTTCATTGACACTCTCCCCGTATTCCCTTACAAAGCTATCTGTGGTCTCAAAGAGGGAACCGACTGCGCTGTCTGTTTGAGCGAGTTCGAGAGCGAAGACCGCCTCCGACTGCTGCCCAAATGCAAGCATGCCTTCCACATAGACTGTATCGATACCTGGCTGCTGTCCCATTCCACCTGTCCCCTCTGCAGGTGTGCGCTTCTTTCTGATGATATCAGCCCCAGTCATCACGGAGCGTTTTCGGATTCTGGTCGTCTGGGAAGCAACCGTAGTATGGGGAGTCATAGCGGATTCGTGGGAGATAGTCGTAGGACTGTGGACATGAGTCGGAGAATAGCGTCGTCTTCGATGTTGGCCGAGCATGGTGGAGGTTCAGGGAGCGAGCTGGGCAAGGACGACGACAATCGTTGTTGCATGATGGGGCTGGACAGTCCGGAAATACAGCCAGTTTTGGATAGAACAGAAAGCGATGCATCCGTTGCTTCGGTGCTTTCCGTGAAGCTAGGGAGAGTGGAGAGGAGGGTGAACAACCACAGCAACAGTAGTTCAATTCTCAGGGGAAGGTCATATTCGATGGGGTCTTACGAATACGTAGTCGATCCTGCCAACCTGCAGGTAGTTATAGCACCCACTCCTTACCCAGGACGGGGGAAGAGCAGAGAGGTCGCCAACGGGAGACCTCGCCACCGAACTGTGTTCTCTGATAGTATACCCGAGTTGGGGTCTAATCCAGGAACCCCTGCCGATGAACTGTTTTGGGCTACTCGAGGTTTGGCGACACCAGAATTTATTTCGAAGAATGACGGGAGTGGGACTTCGAGATTGAATTTGGGGCAGTTGGCCCCGGAGGCATCTCTGGTGCCGAAGTCTTCTCAATGTGTTGTTGAGATCGACGATAAGTTGTGCAAAGGGAAGGACAAGGAGTGGGTAACCATCGACCTCGAAGCGAAAGAGACCAACAACGCTATCATCAGCTCGTCCAGTGGTAGTGGTGCGGTGATCAATAAGACCATCCTCCCACCGAAGGTCCAGGAAAGCGAGGAATCCAGAATAATGGCTGGGCTCGAGAGGTTCTTCGGAAGCGGATGGCGGAGCAATGTGGGGCTCGAAAGGCTGGCCGAGAGCATGTTGAAACGAGATAGGATACCTGTGGATGGGAGCTCTAAAAGCAGAGCGGCCTCCGAACAAGGAGATTCTCAAAGGGACCATAGTATGTCTAGGAGAACATTCTCCTTCCGATTTCCCGTTCCAGAAAGCCTAACCAGAGCGGGGCGCAGCCGCAGGACGCTTTCAGAGAATGGTGGTTTCGATACCGCCTCGAAGGAAACAGTCGCCTTCGACACAGCTTCAAAAGACACAGGTTTCGAGACCGCTTCCAAAGATGGGGGCTTCGAGACCGCTTCGAAGGAAAGTGTCGGTGGTTTGGATACTTCTTCGGTGGGCAGCTTTGACAGTTTCCGTCCCGCTAGTCAACAGTCTCTCCCACAACAACCTACTGGAAATGCAGAAAACAATCAGCAGGCAGCTTCTCTAGCGAGGAAAACCATTCACTGGCTCATGGGTAGGGACAGAAGGGTCGTCTGCCATGCAAATTTTTCCCCTTCGCCAGAAGCTCGCCACGATGATTTGTGATAAATACGATTTGATTAGAAGAAATCTTAGCATTTACCCCACGGAAAACTCACTCCTCGGTTATCCAAACCTTGTAAAGACAAAGCATTAGTAAAAAGTTTTGCCTCATTCGCACGCAGATTTTTTCGTTACTTCCATGTCCTCTCTCCAGTTGTTTGTGAGTAAGGCCCTTTCTAAATCGTGAAGGACAAGGAATCTTACTCAGCTCTCACGCTGGCGGCAGCCACCACCAGTTCACGAAAAGCTGAGAGATGAACCACGCGCAGTCTGTACTCCCGGAGTTTGTACAGAATGTCAAACTTCTTCAAAATTGTTCGTCATCAGGGGAAAGAATGTACTCTACATTCGACGACGAGATCCGTAATGTTCACAGCGTGGCAGTTGTGGGGCTATCCTACTAAACCAGGGGAGACAATTTTGTTTTGGATCGTAATACGAAGATCAGATTACTAACTTCCCCCAGAGAGTTCAAGGCTGCTGCAGATGTCGTGAGCTCAAACTTCCACGCGTTGTCCTCGCTTTCATGGGATCAGACACAAGGATCGCACGAATCGCTGTCGCACTAGCTCATCGTTTCTTCCTTTGTCGAAGGATAGCGACCTCTGTGCATTAACTCGTTTTAAAGTAAGCGTTGTCCCACTAGGTGATGGGGCAGTTGGGTATAAATCGCTCGCGATCGTTGCAGCTCACCATCGCTTCCAGTTCGCCTTCCCCCATTTTACCTCCTTTGTCTCTCCCTTGTACGGTTTGATGGGGTCTTCCCATCCTTCGTGTTTGCTACGCGGTCGCCTTTTCCCTTGAAACTAATTAGCCCATCACTACTACCGACCCCCACGATTCGCATATCAAAGACGGGTATTCTTGCGATGCACTGTCTTCGTTCGATCCCCTGTACAACTTGCGCGACTAAGCCTAAATCCTTGTAGGATTGTTTAACTTACCGCAGGTGTCATGGCTCGTGTCTTCGCTCTATTATTGCTTTAGTAGAACTCCTGATTTACCTATCCACAGCGCTTGTTCCAAAACCACCCGTGTTGTGCGTCACAGGGGTGTCATTTGCTCCCGATAAGCAGAGTGAGAATAATCTCACTGAACTTGGGGATAGAAAGAAATGAAAACATTGCGCACTGCGGCAGTCTCAAATTTCGTAGGCACTCCCTCTATGAAACCTGCTAGGCCTGTTCTCGTCGTTCCCCCAGGCTAAACCTATCTGAGGTCTATGTCCATCGTACAACAACGTCGCTGTGATGGGAACTTTTCACATTGGTAGGTTTCCTATAACGGTGTGTGTAGGTCGAGTAGATGACTGGCTGCCAACTACAGGCGAAAATGCATGTCTCTGCTTCTGCCGCTGATGTCTGTCTTCCTGTGATCACTTCAGACTATGTTTACCGTACCAATTTCCATCCATCAGCATGAAAAGTGAAGAAATTCCCCTAATCTGAGCTATCCTACGCTCGCTCACGTCTAAGACGGCGACAGGGTAACTCACGAATGGTACATGATGTAATTCCTGTAACTTCGCTCCTTCTGACTACCGAATTAAAAGCAGTGTGAGGTTTCAGCAGCAATGAAGAGAAGCCAGCTCATTGGAAATTGGGTGGGGGATGCAATGGCGCATTCTCCTCAATCAAGGAACGAACATTTCAGCCAGCCCAGCAGCACCTGAATTGAGTCTCGAGAGAAGCTCGGAGAAACTCAGAAACTCTAAAGCTCGTTGAATATGCAGTGGGTCCACATTCTTAAATGGACAACCAAAACTGACTTAACTACAAAAGATTGCCAAGGTTTGCGTGCAAGCTGTAAGGCGGATCATTATTACTCTCTTTACTGCCCCATGACTCCTCCTGTACAGCATCGTCCTAAAGCTCCCACTGCTGTTGTTGTTCTCATGTGACTGACTGCGGACGTGATTATAGAGTATAACCCTTCCCTTCCCCTTTTCATGAGCGAAAGACATCCTACTTCTCCAGTCTTAACCAATTCCTTCCTTCTTCCGCTTCACTTTCCTGTCCTTCGTTCTTTCTTCCCTTCGACTTCCATGAATGAATGAATGAACGCAACACGAGATTTGCTTCGTAACTGATTCTTGGACGTGATGAGACTCACTACAGATGACAGCAGCAGTCTCGTCTTTACCGGATTATGAGGGACTGGGTGTGTTATGGGCTGGATAATTATGAGGAAATAACCCACAAAAGGTTAGAACAAGAGAATAGAACATAAGACTGTCCTCATTGATTAGTACCGGAGAGACCTCATCAAGACAGAATAGAAGTGGAAGGAAGAAATCTGCTCACCAAGCTTTGTTCATGGGCTAAACATTGTTATCATTCAAATGTCAAGTTTTGAGAGTTTGGCAGAAAGTAGAAGCAATAACGACTTGTATTATTCTATGAGGTAGACAATTGGAGGACCAAACCCTCTTCAAGACATATACCAATGGGTTGATATGTCTCCGTATTTGCAAACACAATGCGAGGCACACGGGATAATAAGAAATGTGAAGACCTATCAAGCACTAACATGGATAAAATTTAGGAGGTAACAAGGATGAAACTTAAGAGCTAAGATGTTGTTAAAACCTTTATCATCATAGCGAAGGATATGGGTGAACAATCTGGGTGGACTAGGATCCAAGAGCTTGAGTCCTACTAAGATATATCTTAGTAGCATAACAAAGAATTGAGGGCTAGACTAGAAGAGAATGTAGCATCTACTAAATTGTCCATTCGTCTAGTAAATTACAAATCCATGATCCAATCAGAAGGAAAAGAAGCAAAAGAAGAAAGAACATTTTGTAACATCTCTTGTAAGCCATAATAGCATTAGGAGATGAAAACATCGCTCCTCCATCTCCGTTACATATGTCACTAAGACTAATCTATCAATAACCACAAAATTGGAGGAAAGAAAAGATACTAAGAGTGCATGGCTAACTAGAAAGGCTAGAAGCGTCATTTCCTCTATAAATAGTAAGTTTATCTCTCCATCCACAATGAGTACATATGTTTGCCTATGTGCTAAATCACAATTTCAAAAGTCCTTAGTTCAATGATGTTACCAAGAACTCTCATGATACTCTTATCAAAATATCAAAAGCTTTCAAATGTAGTAGGAAGGTAATCGAAATAAAAGTTACTGCAAAGTAAGTAGGTCAATCAATGAGTCATAAAAAAATATATCAAATTTACACTCATAGATCCCCCATATAGAAGAATATGAATGTTCATCCAAATGAACATTTAGTTATAATGCGAGTTTTACTAAGCCATCAATAGATATAATATTCCTTTGGAACCTAAAGGTCAAGAGGAACATCTACAGTTTGACAATATCCTATACTTTGAACCTTAATTCTTAGGCGTACAAGATGAAACTCGATAACAATACTAGATACTTCATCTTATACCTCCCCACACTTATAAAACTACATCCTGTTCCCATCTCACCTCATTCAGGGGTATATGGGAACTCTTAAATCACCAAAAATTATAAACTCCTCCTCACTTCAATTTCACATTTCCATAGTTTTAAAATTAAATTTCAATGAAATTGGGATATAAAATCAAAAAGTTCCACAAATCACACCCGTAAAAATAATCACTGAAAACTCTAAAAAATCTAAATGCACTCATATCTACCTACAAAATTCTTTCTATAACCTTCAATTAAAGATACCGAAATTAAAGAATCAAAAATTTACTATTTACATGTGAGAACATAAATGTACACTCGAAGAATTTCCTGAAGAATTTCCATCTGAGCTCTCGTCTCTCTCCTCCCCCATCGGTCCCCTCTCGAACTTTTCTCGTTTTTAGACAAACGAGAAATGTTTGTCCCATTTGCATTCATAAGGTAAGTCCCATCCTCATCATACTTTCCTTGGACTAGTCGAAAACTACACCGAATGCAACTGGAATTGCGTGCTGGATTGCTTGCTCGAAAAGGCTGACCGACAAAGTCGTGGTCATTGTACTTTGCATCCCCTAATGTTGTCCGTCGTTCTCGAGAGGAAATTAGTAGGGATTGCATCACAAATGGAAACGCTACATTTTCCACAAGATTCTGCGATCAAGTCGTAAGAAGATCATGCACGTGAGATTAGAGCAGCATGAGCGAAGTAAGAGACTTTATGCTATCTCCTGATTTTTTAAATTGTCTATAGGAGTTCTATTTATTTTGCGATGTGAGAAAGAAAATAGAATTATGCATAGTAGCAATAAGGATATGCATGAAGTGAGAATTCTTCCGCTCTATGATAGCAAGAGAATTTAGAATTTAGAATTGGCCTTATGCGTGTTCCATGTAGGTTCTACAAGTTGTCATTTCAGCATAGGTGATGGTTGTGTTGAGGTCAAATAAAAATTGTCAATTCTGGCACGACAAAGAGCTGAATATATTCCAAGTTTGAAAAAAGGGGGACCTTTGGACTTTGCGTGAACTTTTACGCTCTTAATTTTCATTATATATAAACCACATTATCCTTATTAAAGGTGATAATAGTCACCAGATGATCGTCTTTATTTACCTTGAGGAGGACATTCTCACTTAACACTAAGGCACTAATCATTCGAGTCACGATTCATCTAGAAATTAACTAGACCAGCATAGAACTTTTCGTGCATGTTTTCCTCTATTTTGACACATCGTTTTCCCCCTTACGGTATTTAAAAAGCGTCCAAAGAAAGGCTTAGAAAGCCAACAAATCCTTGTTCTATATAACAACATATCATCGATTTCTTTCCCACTTGAACGCATAAACCTTTGGATTCCTTTTCACAAGTTTGATTAAGTATAATCATGGTTAGGAACTTTTGGAGACTTATCCATTTGGTTTTACGTCTTGGAGGTCCTCTTAATGAGCGAGAAAGAAATGTATTATTATAGCTACTGTTCGGCGTACAGTTGTTGTTGGAGAGTAACTAGTAGTATAAATGGATACCTGGATGGAATCTCCGCATCCAACCAGAGATTCCATCCATCTGAACCGTCCGTTCCAAGTTATGACATTATCAATCTTCAGCATCTTCGCATTGAAAAGAAAGAACACATATGTACTATTAACTCCATGAAGGCGATGGGTAGAGAGATAATATCACATTCAATGGTAATGTCAGTAGTACACGGAGTTTTTGAAGTGTTTCAATTCAGTAGAATTGGTTTCGAACTGGCTCCCCAACCCTATTGAAGATCTTTTGGAGGAAATTGATTGCCTGCCATTTATTGTACTCATTTCTTGTACTAAATGGAGCATTCTTCAGGGTAGGTTTGGTGTTTTATTCTGATGCCAGATTAAATGACAAAGTTAGATCCATTATGATACTATGTCAAATGAAACTTCTTTTAGGAAAGAAAATGAAGTACAGATATACGCTATCTTTGTAGAATATGAATATCGAAATGGAAATTTTATGTTCCTCCAGAATTTACTTCTATGTTCTATATAGTGATTAGAAGTATCTATCCATTAAAAAATTATTTGTTTCTACCGGTTAATCAGGACTTTATTATTTGTCTCCTCAACTCCCCAGTTTACAGTGCAAGTTTGGGAATCGTGCATCTTGAAGCTTTGGCCACAAATATTACTGTGACATATTTCAGAAACATTAAGCCTTTACATTTCTTGTACGATAGTGCGTAGACTTTTTGCGCAAGACATTTCAGTGAGAAGTTTAACAATTCTCAGGGATCTGAGATATATACGACAGTAAAATTTTTATTACGTATGTACAGTTCCCTTGGCATGGCATCAATTAGAAGGACAATATCAATCCCGCGTATAGTATGTAAGATCCTCATTACCAACCCAACCAAAGATCTATGAGAGCAAAATGCCATGATTGCTCGGACTGAACAAAGATCAGATTCTACAGATTGAAGCTCCCTGAATAGCAATTTTAAAAGCGCATGAATTGAGTTAGCCATGCGCCAAGAATCGCTCATGGAGTATGTTTTGGCTCGAAGTGATCAGGCATTTCAGAAACGGGTACAGGCTGTTGGTGATTCTTTAATGAGAGTGAACACGGAACTAATGTCCTCACCACTCTCGGAACACTGTCCTTCGTTTTTTCTACGCGGACGCCTTCTTCCTCTCGGAACATAGTTCTTCTCATGAGAGGTAACAGATGATAATCGCTCGACGAGATCTTTGAGGTTACTCTCCCGTGGTCGCATCGTCTTTACCGAGCAGGACAATTTTCAACACATCCGCTTTTTCGCTTTCCTCTGCTTACTGAGATCGATGTGCGGAAGTGTATGTCTATGTTTCCCGTTTGGTGGCATGATTGCAGACGGAAAGTGTTGTACTCGGTTTAAGTCAACTATCAAGAATACGTTCCCATAAGCTGGTGCCGCCTGTCTTTCTTCCAGGCCCGCTTCCCCACTTTTGCAGACGGATTAAGAATATACACTGCGTAGATCATTGGGGTTTGGGACGTCATGTCCCTAGTTGTAGTACATCTCTTAAAGTTGGAAAAGTCGCCCATGACTCTAGGAAGGATGTTGCTGGTCGTTTCTAGCTATCTATCCAACGCTGCTTGTTAGAGAAGTTCATCTTGGAACTTACGGTAAAGTGAGAGTCGTGACAGGTAGATCGCCACTTTACATTACTCACAAGTGACAAGAAAGCATGACATCAATTCTCGTCAACCACCTATGTTAGGATGAACCTACTATGACTATTTGGAGGAAGTCCTACTACAATGTATCCTGTCTTACACACGATTGACAACCTAATGCACGAGAAGGGGCCTTAGCAAGGGGTCAAACCTCTTCTCGTAAATTTCTCATGGGATTCGGGATCCCGATCGTAGGCTTCAGTTTCCTTTACAGGATTTGCTGGATAACTTCACGCTTGTACCCCACGGTCTCAGTTCCTTCGGCTTGCCAACCGTGATACACTTTTAACTCCTATGCGATTTCTAATGGACGTGGTCCTCTTGAACTTGTCCAGTAACCCCTGTTGTAGTGATCTTGCGATATAGAAGCAGTAGCTGCAGATATTCATCTCTTCACTGCAAAAATTCACTTGGGTGTAAAACTGAGTTCCACGTGCCCAGGGCCGTGTTTCATGTGAGAATCCTTGAGTGTATTCAGCAACCGAGTGAGACTTTCTTCAAGCACGCGGTTATATTAACTTGGTTTATTGCATCTTGGCTGACAGAACAATAGCAATCCAGGAGTAATCTGCCAGAAATAATTTTCTTGCACGACACTAGTCCCAGTATCGACCAGGGTTCAACTCGCTCTCGATTATGTAGTGCCTCTTCAGTTTGGTCTGACGCTCTGAAATAAACTTCGTGCTATCTTGGTTTGTCAGAATCCACTTCAAACACTTGATTGGCTCGTCGAGGCTGCAAGTTCTTCCAGAAGCTCCTTTTGTTCGAGTGCTGTGCATGACTGTAAGAGCTCCTCCAGTTAGTAACTATATTGCGGTGTTGCTTGAAAGTTCTCACACCCAAAATTTGCTAGACCAACTTCACTTTCCAAGCAGCAAATACTTCGCGCTTGCGGTCACGCTTCTTTTACAACTTTTGCACGACAGTACTGTCGAAATGCTTAATGAACATGGGCAGACAACCCTGGAGAAACAAGAGGTCAAAGAAATTACCTGAATTGCACCTTCAATATCGCCGCCCAGAAATGACATAAGGTCATAATTTATTTTCACTCTATGATCTGATACACGATTATCCTGATCATCAAGTTTACAACACAAGTTCAGAACATAGACTAGAATTCTGTATTGACGTTTCAAACTAAGAAACCGAATATAAAAGAGATAGATGACCGACTAAGTAAAATGACTCGGCAAGACATAATGTGAATTAATGAGCTTAACCTTGTAGTTGTAAGTGCGAATTTTCTCGGACCTCGCACCGGTTCCAACCTGGGCAATACGCATGTGACGTTAGTATCATATGTTGATTAGGACAACCTGCTTATCCTTAGATGGGAGCGCATGATCCATGGAAACAAACACTCACATATCAATACCTGAGATTTGCGCTGGCTGCTAATAGCATCTTGTTGCTCTCTTAACTTAATCTCGTACCTGCGGTAACACCAGAATCACGTCGTGAGTGTTCCCAAAGTATTCGTACATCTTTTAGCAATAATCTTTGAGCTAATTCACATTTTGTATGCAAGTAGCTCAAATTCTCGCATGCTCAGAAACTAACCATCTTCAAGCTATAAAAACACTGCTTGTCTCGTTCGAAGCCTTCACCCATCATCAAAATTACCACCGGACCTTGCAGCTAACTAACAGAAGTGATGTCGGTAAACCCGAGATTCTCTCAACACATTTCGTTGGAGGTATCCAACAGGCATGATCCAACACTGCAAATCACAGAGAATGTGGTTCTCGGGAGGATGGAGAAAGTACAATTTGGCACGAAGAAGTTGCATAGCACGGATTTTGTTTTTCAACTGCGATCGCTCCTCCGTGCAAAATATTCGTATGCCAGTGGGCTTGTGGATCAAATCAACAGCAGTCTCCACTTTATTCACATTCTGACCTGCATTATATCGTTGTAAATCACATTAGGGTGGAGGCTCACGTCCGGAAAAGTTCTTATAGCTACATTCCACTAATCTTCATAAATACCGCGCATCACTTGCAGGTTAGTAGGACTGTCAGGGCTGTCAACCTTCTTAACCTCAACCAGGAAGTAAACATGGTTTGAGAGATCTTGCAGGAACATCAGACACAATGGGACTGTCGGCGGAGCGAGCTGCCTGTAATTTAGTGCAAATGCACTAAAGCTCACGAACTTTGGATGTTTGCATAGGGTAACCAACGTAATGTTTTACCTCCAGCACCACCAGATCTGGCTGTCGTGAGTTCAATCTCTTTGGGGTCGATCACTATCTCCACTTCATCAACCTACGAAACAAAGCAATTGTGTCCCCAACTCATAAGCCACAACAGCAACTCATTTCCTTAGTCTGTTGTGACAGTAGCGGTTCTCAAATGTAGAGTGACTACGACCTGAAAGTTCTTCTCGAGGATAAATAAACCAATTAAATCAAGAAGTATTCAACTTAGAGTACCAGGGGAATCTCCTACGCCGTGCCATCCGTTCTCGACCACTACTTAGGACCACTAACCCAAAAGCGACAACCAACCTGAATGAAACATTTGGTGTCAAATGTGCTCTACAATATAGGAAGGTGTGATTGGGAAGATTGATTTACCTCCGGCATTATAGCAACAGTTGCAGTGGACGTGTGGACACGGCCCTGAGATTCAGTGGCAGGGACCCTTTGCACACGGTGCACACCAGATTCAAACTTCAACTTGCTGTACACACGTTCTCCGGTGATTTCCAGCACATATTCTTTGTAGCCTCCTTTCTCCGCCTTTGAACACATTCCAACATATCATCTTGAGTTACCGCAGTAGTCCATCATTTACAAGTAAACCAGAATGAACATACGACATTAAACGTATCCGTTTGAAATAACAAATTACCTAGTGTAAAAGTGAATCAACTTAGCAAATAAAAACATCGACACATTCTAAAACCGGCCATAGGGGCACCAAGAAGGTAAGAGGACTCACTTCGACTCGCATCTATAAATCTGAAGGACAATGAAAGAATCATGACCCAGAAACTCTGAAAGGCAACAACAAAGAGGATCATCGTAGAACCACGACTACATAGCAACCCTAAAGTACCTCAGTGCAAGAAATTGGTGCCGCTCTCCAGTTATTTCGCTCGGCATATTTCTGATACATTTTGACCTGGGACGATCCATGAACATTCAGGATCAGCAGCGCAGATCCGAGGAAAGGAGCAGGCAGCACGTTTCACATGATTGAGCTCATGGACAGGACATAGAGAAATGAGGACAGAAGCCGTTCATTAAACGGGAGATCCACAACTCATTGAATGCAAATCATGGACAGGATAGCTTAACTCAAAATTAATATATTGTGATCTTAATGGGGTTCTTGCAAGCATTGCCTACTCAGGTGGAGAAAATGACATGGTTCCGTCAGAACAAGATCAGAAACTTTTTACAATGTCCTTCGCATTGTAAACCAGCACTCTTTGAACATTAAGTACCGCTTGTAAGTCGGATCTTTTACCTGGCAGAAATCAGACTAAGTTCAGAAAATTGAGTGCAGTATATTCTTGTGCTACTTTCCAGTATAGAGTTGGAATATCTTCAAGTAGTCCAATCTGACTCCTAACCACTTGTTCCGTGCATGTCTATGTCTGGAAATGGATTAAGGAACTGTGTACCTACAAGATCACCGGCCCATATGCCCGCCTCGTCTCCTCCAGTCCCCGCTCTCACTGTCCATGGATGAATCCAATGTCAGCCATCATTGGTGCAAAGCAATTGCAAGTAAAAAGGGAAACGAATAGGAAGGATAACGAGTCAATACCTTCCAGCATGATGTTCCTCGCATCCAATGGGTCAGAAGGAAGAAGAAGCATCTGCGTAGTGATGAACCGACAATTACTTTGAGTAACATGGAGTATCACGGGTGACATATATGATGTGTTTCACAAAGACTGAGACCTATTCATCATTTAACTGTCGAGTTCATTTTATACTGCCTTCCATCTCGTGAAACTATGTTAAGTTTCTACTTCATTAGAATTATCATCACCCAGCAGTACTGGATCTTTAGGGCTTTGAGCTTGCTTCCTAATCTGGTCTTTCCCTCCTATCCAACAGTTACACTATTTTTCGAAGGTCAACATTCATCCCAATTTTCTTAAAGTCGATATGTATCACAGTCACTAACATGAGGACTCAACAGAATACCTTGAGTTGTTCTCCGAGCTCTTCAATTTGCTTTTCAAGTAATTTGGCTTCTTCAGCAGCCATCTCAGCCATCTCTTTGTCCCCTGACGTGTCTTGTGCTAGTTCTGTAACAATTCTCTTAACACATATATCATGGATAGGAACTTGAATCTCATGTTTACCACGAAAATAAAACATTTATACCGAAGTGCTTCTTGTAGAATTAAAATTCCAGCAAGACGAACCTTTTGCTTCTTCCAACTGCTCTTCACACGACTTAAATTCTCTATATTTTGCGACGACCTGTATAATGAACGCACAAAATTTTAGTAAAGAGCTGAAAAGAGAAGTGATTGGTTTGAACTTCCATCAATTATTCCAAAAATAGCCACGAATATACTTATTCTGACGATCCCATGTAATCAAATTGGATTAGACCCTTTGGAGTCCCAGCGACAATCCGTGCCAACTCTCACCAGCGGAAGAAACTTTTGAACGGGGTATAAATAAGAACCAATATAGTTCACAATAAGTTACAATTCACGTTCACAGAGCACGGAAGAGTAACACACCTCTTCAAGTTCGGACATAGACTTAGCAAGGGATTGGTACTCAGAAGGATTATTAGCCACCTCGGGATCGGCGAGCCTGCTCTGGAAATATGAAAAGCGAAAATTGAGACACAGCAGGAACGCTTAAGAAAGGAATGATACATACGCCTCACTTGAAATACGCCGTGACTCAGAATCTACAATCGTTAATTCAGAGTCTAAAACCCCAAACCCTTGTCAATCTGCTGTAAGCAGGTGAATTGAATCAGGAAAGGGAACCAATGGCGCATGAAATGCTTACGGATATTTCTTTGTAAGTATTCTCCGCAGAATCAAGCTTCGAAATAAGATACGGTTCCTGCGCGAAAATTTCTGATCCCTCAGAGAGAATTCAGAGTCGCACAATACACATAACTAAAAACTTCTCGAGAAATATGCATTCCAATTAAACTTTGCTAAGAGCAGAATTCTCCAATAAACGTTCGTAGAATCAGACACCAGCTCAAACAAGTCGCCCTGCATAGCAACACAATTAAGCCAGCAAAACGCTGCATGCCCCTAAACTCTTGTATCAAATTCAGGGAAGAAAAACACGACGATCATTCGAAAATTAGATAAAACTCACAGCCACGCTCGTTCTCGAAGCGCGAGTGCTGATAACACCGCGCTCCCTCCTGTTCTCCACGGCAACGGCCATAAAAGACCTCCGCAATCCGCAGCCAAAGAAGGCCGAAACACAACATGTCTTCTTCGCTCCAAAACTAATCCCCTGTTGCCTTCCGCCCACGAACGCGATGCAACTAACAGGCGCGGCAGCTGCTGCCGCTATCGCCATTGTTTTCCGCTTCTAGCGCGTTATCTCTTCAATGCAGTGTGGCAAGTACGAGGAGGAGACGATAGATCGTGCAGTCGTGGAAACAAGTAAACACAAAAAATAAACACCACGAGCGTTTTCTTCGGCGAAAACTAGAGATCGTCAGAATCAGTCACTAGATTCTTCTGCGCCTCTAATCGCTGCTGGAAGTGCTGCCAATGCCGCAGTACAGTAGTCGTCTGGCGACAGGAAAGGAATCTACCATATCCACTACCGCCAATCTCCGCCGTCAGATCACAGCCATACGTTTCTTAGTTATCCACCGCAAACCTCACGGCTGCTTTGGAGACAGTGTCGAGAGAAATACAAGAAAGCAAATTCACTAGTCAACCACAAAACAGTCGTGGTTTAAAGGTTCGGTTGTAGACGAAAAGATAGTGCACAATTATCCACAATCAAAACAGTGTTGAAATGGTGGTTTTCAATCTTTGGATAGTTTTCATTTCTTACATCATTGACAAACTGGTAATTATTTGTTGGTTTTATTGTTAGATATCTTCTTTTTATATTCTTTTTCAAAATTACCTGAATTTCAGGAAATAACAAGAAAAACCCAAGAAATCACCTGCTGAAGTTGAAATCCTTCAACCATGTTTTCAAAAGTGGATTCAGTTAATGGACTTATATTGTACTATAAATGAAAAACAAAAATCAAGACATAAAAAACTGGCAAAATTTCTAAACAAGAGATGAACCACACTAAAGCTAGATGAATATTTGGTGAACCTGGATCTTTATCCTTTAGTTAGAAATATATAATATCTCAGTTGGTTATCGTGCAAGTTATTTGGTATTTTGATCATTTTACAGGGTCTTTTCTTGACTTGCTTGTTTTGGTTTTATTATTTGATTCCAAACTTAGAAGGTGAGAGAATTGATCCCTTGAGTTTTATATATATATATATAATTTAGATTATTATATCAAATGATTTTCCAAGGTGAAGATGTGCAAGTTCTCAATAACTAACTAGAATTACACCTTGCAACATATCTTTGAACAGATTGATTTTCAAAAAGACTAAACTGGTCAACAATTTTATTTTCTTTTTTTCCTTTTCCAAACCATAAAAAATATTTTTCAAGTAGTTATGGATTTATATATGAAATATTATTATTGAGGATTCCTTTGTTGATTATTGAATGTATCTCTGAATTTTATTGAATTTATAAATTATTCTGTTAATTTAGACTTAGAAAATGTTTGCTCCTTGCTATATATGATTTTCTATACTATGATGTACTCTTTATAATACTAGGATATTATATCACATGAAGGATACTAAGGATATTATATCACATGAAGCAAAAAAATGCTTTTCCTACCCACATAGAAAATTAAATAAATTACAACCATTTTGATGTAGTTATATGATGTAACCTTAAAACTTGAAAATATAGAGCCTTTAATCCACTTAAAGTTTTAGGATCCATGTCTTTATTAAACTCTTGAAATTAAGATATGTTATCTATTCTAATAGAGGTATTTATAAATTTCAATACTTAAGATTTGAATCTTAGTTCTTTTCAATGAAATGAAAATTATTTATTAATATCAAAATTTACCAAAAATATTCAAAATATAACTTAATCCATAATTTTATAATTCAAATTACTCTTATGATAAAAATAACTTATAAAAAAATTTATATCTTAAGTAAGTGAATATAGTTAATTAATTTACCTATAGGATGTAAGTACTATGAATTAAATGATAGTGTTAGATATATTCAAGAAGGTAAAAATTCATTAGCTATATGGAATATGAGTTTTAACATCAATTAAAATTTCGAAATTTTATGAGCAAAGAACAAAGTTTATTGACATAATGAGACTTCAAAATTTATGATATATCTAAATCACCATATTAATAATTTCAAGGGAGAAATATCAAAATCTACCAAGAAGAAGAAATTTTTTATTTTATTTTATTTTCCTTTTTCAATTTTGTATTTATGGTGTAGAAGCCTTCTCAATCTTATATGTATTGACATATAAATTATAAAAACACATATAAAATATGTAGAATAGAGTAGAATTTTTAATGAAATCCACAAAGTAAGGTAAAGGTTGAGCTAATCAAGGGTTTAAAGATAGATACAACATTTAGCTCAAGATGTGAAGTACAACCATATAAATTCATTAATTATCCTTCAAACCTTAGGTTTTTTGATACTTGTTGTATGATATAATTTTTTTCTACTTAGTTCTATATATTATACATATCTAAAATTTATCAGATAAAAATAAGTAAAAATAAGTGTAACCATTAAGAAGTGTAATATATGGAGACTTTTTAAGACTAAAAATTAACCAAATTAAGGAGAATGACCACTATCAATGAAACAATGATTGTAAAGTATGAAAACTTATTGGAAAAAGTAGCAAAATATATGCTATAATAAATATGATTACTTATAAGGTATTGTAAATTTTATTTTCACTGTTAAAATGCTACTAAATATTATTTATTAATACAAAATTAATTAATTTTGATAATTTTATGTTTATAAATTTATATCCTCATATAAACATCTAGTTTTCAATATTCATCAATCATCCAAGGTGATGAACAATAAGTTATGAGTGAGCATGAATATAACTTGTTTGACAAAATTCAGTCTTGCTTAATAATGAGTTTTATATGATCCACACTTTAGGGGAGAGAGAGGCTACAAGCAGAAGAGAAAGGGAGAAATGAGAAAGCATATTATCAAAGTTTAGAGAGCTCACGTATATAAATCAGATGAATGAATAGTAGATTTTGTTTGTTTTTCAATTTTTGTTCCATTGTTATATAGATTGAAAACTATGGAGAATCAAGTAGAAAGTTATGATAAATTTTAGGTTTTAGAATGATTAATTCACATTGAGAGTGATGGGTTAGGAATTTTGCATTCTAAATCTCTTGGTATTCATGTTTGAGTTGCATGGGAACTTAGTTTGAAAATTTTGAAATGGGAATTAAAAATTATGAGAGTTTATAGTTTTTAGAGTTTGGAGAGATAACACTAACTCATATGAGTTGGGATGTGAGGTTGTGTTTTTGCAGGTATGGAGAGATATGGAGAGGAGCATTGTGTTTTACAATTTTTATTCTTGTGCTAGCCATGGCTACACTTCTCCATGTGGAGCTTAGAGCGGCTTGGGATTACACCATGCACGGTGTGTCACTAATGCTTTACCTCGCAAGGGGTAAGGACCTATGTGTGAAGGATGCACAAGGACTATGATTGCACCATTTGGGATGTTCATTTGAGCCAAGCAACCACATCGACTGCAATGTCACTTGGGATTATGCACGTCATCATTTCCTTTGTTAACCATTCCCAAAATACAAATTGAGTGTAATACCAATAGCTAGACATATGATCTAGAGGTGAGATTTGGTTTGGTAATATCTGGAAAGATGTTACACATGATGCACTAAGTAGATCATATAGGGGTATCACCAAAAGAGTACTTCTACTAATAGTGCAAAACCAAAATATGCTTGGAAACCTTGAAATCAATAGCTAAACATAAGATCTAGAGGTTATATTTAGTTTGGTAACATCTAGAAGGATGTTACACATGAGGGACTAAGTATATCAGATAGAGGTATCAAGAAAAGAATACTTTTATTAGTAAGGCAAAAATCAAAACATGCTTGAAATCTTCACAAACAATTTTGGAGACCTAAATGGATGAATTAGGCCTTGAAAATGTGCAGATGCCCCCCTCCCCAATCAAAGAAAGGCTAGCCTTTCACCCAAGCTTGTCTTAGTGAGAGATTTCCAATGGTACCTCACCCATGTGATCTTGAGATTCCTATCAAAAGATTCCCTAAAGATTCCCTCCAATCAAAATCTATTTGACCAGCCAGATAGGACAATGACCAACATATCACTCATCCAAGCAACTAATCTAAGGGTGAAACTTGCTGACACATCACCCATCCATGTATATAATCAAAGGGTGGAGCTTCCTTGGAGTGGATCCTCTTTGGCTATATAATAAAGAGAAGGTGCTCCTTTGGGGCATTGGAGTTTTGAGTGTGAAACTTGTGTTTTCTCTTCTTTGTCTCTCTACTATCCTCGGAATATTAGAATGGCATTAGAGCGAGTGTTTCAATCTAAGAGAGTGGATCACCTCTCTTGGAGGAACACGAGCTACTAAGATTGAGTAAGTTTGGGGAAAAAACCGTAGAGTAATTGATAGGTTAGGAGTATTTTAAAGAGAGGATGGGATGGAAGCTACTAGAGGATAATTTCCTCCACCCCATTTTCCATTCTTGAATCCGTTTCACATTAAGGTCATGTACATCCAGCAAGAACAAGTGAGAGTATATCTCATTTACCATTTTGGAGTAGAGTTCATGGACATAATGATGACTTCACCAAACTCAATGATTTTGCATGTGGTGATTTTACAACAAAGAGTGAGATTTGACAATCTACATTTTTTTGTGATGGATCTGAATGTCCCAAATCATCTCCCTTTCAACACTCAAGTAGAAATTTGTTATGTAGTTAGACCAAAAGTGATGTTTAAAGACTTTGTAGTCAAAATTTTTGGTGTGGAATATTATCAATGAGTGATAGCTTTTGAAGTCTCAATGGTAGTCCCGATAGTTTGTGCATACTCTCGAGTGATCATATTAACTCTCTATTGAAGTAAGAAGTAACAATTGAGCATTTGCAAGAATAATGGATCCGTAGTTGCAAGAGCTGATGCAAGGAATGCAAGGGATGTTGAACTAGTCTTGAGAGATCAAGATGACCATGGAAGCATTAAAAACTCAAGTATAGACCTTCAGAAATGATCAAGCAATGTAGGAAGGAGAACTGTCTCAAAACCCAATACTTGTGATTGAAGTACTTGGAGAGGCACCCATGCAAATGACATCAACCAATCAACATTGAAGCCACATTGTTACTACGGATGAAGAAGACCTACAACATCAAGCCTTACAAGGAGCAACGGTCTATGGGAGTAGTGGAGAACTGGATCTCAAGAATGAATCTATACTTCCGATTGTTCTCGACAAAGATCATTGAGCACAAAGATCATTGAGTTGTAGGTGTGTTTGCATGTAGTACTTGATTGACAAAGCCCTCACATGGTACGTGCTTAGGAACAATCTATGTTGGCAAAAAGAAGAGAGGTCATGTGGATGGCAATGCAAGAAGGACTACTAAAGAATTTCCAATTGGTGGATTTTGTGTAGATGGCCCGAATCCAACTATGGAAATTGAAACAAAAGAATAGCTTACAAGAGTACTAGAGGTATTCCTTGATCTATAAGCCGCAATAACCAACATGAGTACAATAGAGGCTCTAGAGAATTTCAAACAAGGATGGAAGGAGCGGATTCACCAAGAAGTCAAGGTACAAAATCCTTGTTGTAAAAGACCGAGATTGAAGAGAGATATAGGAGAATGGAAGCTCATATTGGGACACTTGAATGAGAGAAAACTCCAAATGCTTAGCATCAGTTTCAGCTCATGTATTTATAGGGATCATACAAGTCTCTTGAGAAGCTTCTCAAGAAGCTTCCTTGAGCCGTTTTCTCGGAGTGCAAGCCAAGTTAATTGGGAAGCTTCTCAAGAAGCTTCCTTCTAGAAGTCTATTATTTGGCATGCAAGCTAAGCTAGTTGGAAGCTTCTAGAAGCTACCTACTTGGAGTGTAAGTTAAGCTAGCCAAAAAGCTTCCTAAGAAGCTTCCTAGATGCTTCTAGAATATTCTAGGCTAATTTGTCTTATTTGCTACTTTGTTAGCCTTACTAACTTCATCGTTAAACTCCATATTGTTACATATTCCCCCACCACTAGTTAGTGATGTCCTCATTGCCAGTGAAGCTTTGAACTCTTGGATGACCAGTTGTGCATTTTGGAGATCAAAAAGAGGTTCCCATGTGGCATCATGAAGGGGATACCCTTTCCAAAGGACCTTGTACTTTGTATGTTGTTGACAACCTTGTTGAATATGGCGACGTGCAAGGATACAATCAACTTTGTACTCCTCATGATCATTAATAGGGACAGGAGGAGGAGGAGGTTGGACTCAAGACAAAAAGAAGATGGGTTGGAACAAAGGGTTTCAACTTGGAAATATGAAAGACAAGATGGATGCACACATGGCAAAGCAAGGCAAGTCAATAAGCAACAAGAGAGAAATTTGGGTGACATCAAAGGGTCCTATCCAATTAGGGGTAAGTTTATGAACTTGGGTATCAAGTGGGTGAGGGAGGTTATTGGATGAGAGCATGACCTTATCACCAACTTGAAAGTTGAGATCACAACAATGGTGATCCGCACATTGTTTTTGTCTATTTTGAGCAACAAGAAGATGAGATTAGGCTTGTTGGAGGGATTGGGAGATGGTGTTCAAGAAGGTGGAAGTATGAGGGACATGAGATGGAGGAGGAGCAAGAAGGGAATTGTAAAAGACCGAAACCGAGGAGAGAAATAGGAGAATGGAAGCTCACATTGGGACACTTGAATGAGGGAAAACTCCGAATGCCTAGCATGAGCTTCGGCCTTGGTATTTATAGGTAGCATACAAGACCCTTGAAGCTTCTCAAGAAGTTTCCTTGAGCCGCTTTCTTGGAGTGCAAGCCAAGTTAACTAGGAAGCTTCTCAAGAAGCTTCCTTCTAGAAGCCGCCTACTTGGCATGCAAGCTAAGCTAGTTAGAAGCTTCTAGAAGCTACCTGCTTAGGGCGCAAGTTAACTAGTTGGGAAGCTTCCTAAGAAGCTTCTTAGATGCTTCTAGAATATTCTAGGCTATTTTGTCTTATTCTCTACTTCGTAAGCCCGACTAACTTTGTCACTAAACTCCATATTGTTACATATTCCCCCGCCGCTAGTTGGTGACGTCCTCGTCGCCAGTGAAGCTTCGAATTCCTTGATGGCCATCTGTGCATTCTGGAGGTGAGAAAGAGGTTCCCATGTAGCATCATGAAGGGGATACCCTTTCCAAAGGACCTTGTACTCCGTATGTTGGTGACGGCCTCGTTGAATATGGCGACGCGCAAGGATACAATCAACTTCGTACTCCTCATGATCATTGATAGGGACAGGAAGAGGGGGAGGTTGGACTCGAGAGGAAAAGGAAGAAGGGTTAGGAACAAAGGGTTTCAACTTGGAAATATGAAAGACAGGATGGATACGCATGTGACAAGGTAAGGCAAGACGATAAGCAACATGAGAGATAATGTGGGTGATATCAAAGGGTCCTATCCAATTAGGAGCAAGTTTACGAACTTGGGTATCAAGTGGGAGAGGGAGGTTACTAGAGGATATCATGACTTTATCACCAACTTCAAAGGTGAGATCACGACGATGATGGTCTGCATATTGTTTTTGGCAATTCTGAGCAACAAGGAGGTGAGATTTGGCTTGTTGGAGAGATTGGGATATAGTGGTCAAGAATGTAGGAGTATGAGGAACCTGAGAGGGAGGGGGAGCAAGAAGAGAATCTGGAACAAGCGGATCTTGGCCAAAATTGAGAAAGAAGGGAGAAAATCCAGTGCTTGCCTGTTTGGAATTGTTGTAGGCAAATTCTGCAGCTGCAAGACATTCATCCCAGTTGGTATGGTGGACATTGACAAAGGCCCGCAACATATCCTCCAATGTACGATTGGCGCGTTCGGTTTGTCCATCAGTTTGAGGATGATAGGCCATGGACAAAGCAAGCTTGGTGCCAAGTATCTGGAAGAGTGCTTGCCAAAACTTCCCGGTAAATCGAGGATCACGGTCGGAGATGAGTACACGTGGCATCCCATGATGCTTGAAGACATTGTCGAAGTAGATTTGTGCTAAGGTTGGAGCATCCACGGTATCACAGGTGGGTGCCAAGTGGATTTGCTTACTAAGCTTATCCACAAACACCACAATTGCGGTGTGTCCTTGTTTTGTCTTTGGCAAGGATGTGATGAGATCCAAGCTCACATGCTCCCAACGAGCGGATGGAATGGCGAGTGGTTGAAGGAGTCCACTCGGCTTCTGGTTGCTGGCCTTGTTCCGTTGGCAACTCTCACATGATCGGACAAAGTCTCGAACATCTCGTGTCATGTTGGGCCACCACCATTGGCGTTGGAGGGTGCCCAAGGTCTTGTCCACTCCCATGTGACCAGCTATTGGTAAATCATGGGCTTCTTGAAGGCGCACAAGTCGAAGATCACCTTTGGTTGGAACATAGATTTGGTCTGCATGGAATAAAAGGCCTTCCTTGAAGGAGAAGGTGTTGTATTCCTTGTCGCGTGCTGTTAGACGACCGTGTACCATTTGGAAGAAGGGATCTTGCTGTAGGGCTAACCGAAACTCGTTATGAACCTTGGGATCAATTGAAACCGTCGTAATTGCTGCCGCGATGAGAGGAAGAGACTTCAAATCAGGTCGTCGTGATAGAGCATCAGGGATGACATGGAACCGACTTAGTTTGTACTCAAGTTTGATGTCGAACAATTGGAGTTGCTCTTCCCATCGATGATGTCAACTCTTCATGTGCTCTAGGTGTAAGGTCTGCAACAATGGCTTGTGATCAGTTCGCATGATCACTTGTTTCCCTAAGAGATAATGCCTCCATACCTTGGTGGCATATACCATTGCAAGTTGTTCCCGATCTCGAGCAGAGTAATTTCTTTCAGCTGTATTTAGTCAGCGAGACACAAAGGCAATAGGATGTAGTCCATCTGGAAATTCTTGTTGCAACACAGCTCCAATTGCAAAGTTAGAAGCATCAAAATCAACCACACAAGGTAGTTGAGGATCATATGGTTGAAGAATGGGTCTTGAAGACACCATATGCTTTAACTTCTGGAATGCTTCTTCATGCTTGGTGGTCCATTGGAAGCTCAAGTTCTTTCCCAAGAGGTCAGTCAATGGTGCAGCCACGTGAGCATAATAGTGGATGAACCGTTGGTAAAAACTGGCCAATCCGTTGAACGCTCGTACTTCGGTAGCATCCTTCGGGGTAGGCCAATTCGTAATGGCCTTGATCTTCTCTTCTTCCATCTTGATCCCCTCTGATGAGATCTTATGACCCAAGAAGGTAACCTCCTTCTGCCAAAAAGCACACTTTGACTTCTTGCAGTAAAATTTCCACTGTCGTAGTCGTCTTAGGACTTCTCGCACATGATTCATGTGTTCTGCCTCTGTCTTACTATAGATTAAGATATCATCTAAGAATACTACCACAAACTGATCCAATAGCTCCTCCAACACCCAATGCATCTGATCCATGAAGACTGCTGGAGCATTAGTGAGTCCGAAAGGTAGAACTCTCCACTCAAAATGTCCATACCTTGTACGAAAGGCAGTCTTTTTCACGTCTTCTCCTTCAATAGGAATTTGCCAATAGCCGCTACGAAGATCTAGCTTGGAAAAGTATTGTGATCCACTTAATTGATCAAGCAAGTCATCGATCCGAGGCAAGAGATATGCATTCTTCACGGTTTGCTTATTGAGCCCATGGTAATCAATACAGAAACAAAGTCCTCCATCCTTCTTTGGAACAAATAGTACCGGTGCTCCCCAAGGGGAGGTACTATGTCGTATGAAATCCTTCTCCAACAACTCTGTAAGTGTTGTTCGCAACTCCTCCAACTCCTTTGGTGAGAGCCGATAGATTGGTCTACTCACTGGAGTACTCCCTGGCAATAACCTCGATCTTGAAGGGCATACCTCGATCAGAGGGTAATCCCTTTGGCAGATCATCCGGAAACACATCAGCAAACTCTTGAACTATCCGATCAACCGTCGCTTGAGGCGGCACTTGGCCCTCCTCAGATTGTTCTTGTGCAATCGGCTTGATCCACACCGCGAATACAGACTTATCTTCCTCCAAAGCTTGCTCTATGGCTGCTTCATTAACAAACTTCCCTTCTAGGGACTCATCTCTCTTCCGAGCTTGCTCCATGGTTGCCTTCCTGGCAAACTTCCCATCTTGGGACTCATTTCCCTTCCAGATTTGCTCTATGGCTACCTTCTCGACAAACTTCCCATCTTGGGACTGACTATTCTTAGGTGTCTTACTCAGAGGTGCCAGACAACCTAATCGGAAATTCCTACCTTGGTGTTGTACTTGAATTTGGTGTTGGGTCCAATCAAATTGAACCTTATGACATTCAAGCCAAGGTAGACCCAGAATGATATCATAGTGTAGAGGTGCCACTACAAACCTCATACACTCCAAATACTCCTTCCCAATCTTGAAGGTAACAAGATGCAAGGTGCGGAATGCAGAACCCTTTCTACCATCCGCCATCATCAAACTACTTCCAATCACTGGCTTGATAGGAATACCCAATTCCTTTGCTACTTGCATAGACATGCAATTCTCTGAACTTCCAGAATCAACCAAAATTCTACAACCCCAATTAGATATCATACCTTGCAAGTGAAGCAAACTTGCATAGGTTGAGCCTTCAATCCCATTGGAACTAATAAAGCTCCCAGTAGGTGGCTCAAAATCTCCTATTGGGATTCCTTGTTCCCTGATCATTCTGCTCCACAACCTCCACTTGGGCAACTTGTCGAGGTCGTCCATTCTTGAGTGGACATTCAGCAATGCGATGCCCCAACTGGCGACAACAAAAACAACCTCCATTTTGTCGTAATCTTTCTCTATCTACTGTGCCAAGTGGTCTTCGTTGGATAGCATCAATCTCCATTGGTACCGGTTCTTCCACTCGTGGTACTGGTGGGTTTTGTGTAGGTCGAGGTCGAGACCAAGTTGTTGCAACTAAGGAATCAAAACGCTCAGCCAATTGCATGGCTTGTTCTACATTCTGTGGCTCTCGCATGGTCACCTCCAATCTGGTTCGTGACTTCAATCCTCGCACAAATCGATCTAGAACTTCACCTTCTTGGATATATGGAATTTGCATGATGATATTCTGAAATTGTGTGATGTAGCTTCTCACTGAGCCAATCTGCCTCAACTCTGCCAATTTATTTCGTGCAGCTCGGGTGGCATTTATAGTCTTAAATCGACCAAGTATTGTATCCTTGAATTCTGCCCATGTAAAAATTGGTGTAACAATTTGTCGTTCAGCTCTTTCTACTCGGAATCGCCACCAAAGTTTTGCCACTCCATCCAATTAGCTAGAAGCCAAGAGAATTTGTTTCCGCTTGTCTTGAAGATTGGTGGCTTCAAAGTAACGTTCACAGTCAAACACAAAATTCTCCACTGTGCCTGGAAGATTCTTGCCTTCAAACACCTTGGGTTTCGGAAATCGAATGTGATCTTCTCCATCTCGAACTGGCGCTCTGTCTATCTGTTCTCGTCGTTGCTGGTCTTGTTCATCCAACAATCGAGTAAGATGCTCGATTTGTTGTTGCATTGCAAGGATAACATCCGGTATTGCCGCCATCGCTACTACTCTATTCCACTACCCGCAATTTATCTAGTTGATTAACACGTAGATACAACACGTCCACCGTTCTCCATAAGTTACAACTGGAAGTATCAAGGGTTCCTCTGACACGGTGATCATATGTAGAAAATCCTGCCCAAAGCGTGAGGTGATGAATTGTGTGAAACGATGCTTTGGTAATATCTGGACATGAAAGTCCCAATGGTTTGGCGGAAGTGGATTTGGTGGTCCATAAATTCCATCCATCCCATTCCTGCTCTGATACCAATGTAAAAGACCGAAACCGAGGAGAGAAATAGGAGAATGAAGCTCACATTGGGACACTTGAATGAGGGAAAACTCCGAATGCCTAGCATGAGCTTCGGCCTTGGTATTTATAGGTAGCATACAAGACCCTTGAAGCTTCTCAAGAAGTTTCCTTGAGCCGCTTTCTTGGAGTGCAAGCCAAGTTAACTAGGAAGCTTCTCAAGAAGCTTCCTTCTAGAAGCCGCCTACTTGGCGTGCAAGCTAAGCTAGTTAGAAGCTTCTAGAAGCTTCCTTCTAGAAGCTACCTGCTTAGGGCGCAAGTTAACTAGTTGGGAAGATTCCTAAGAAGCTTCTTAGATGCTTCTAGAATATTCTAGGCTATTTTGTCTTATTCTCTACTTTGTAAGCCCGACTAACTTCGTCACTAAACTCCATATTGTTACAGGAATCTAGAACAAGTGGGTCTTGGCCAAAATCAAGATAGAATGGAGAGAATCCGGTGCTTGCCTGTTTAGAATTATTGTAGGCAAACTCCGTAATTGCAAGAATTCATCCCAATTGGTATGGTGAATGTTGACAAAGGCACAAAGCATATCTTCCAAGGTGCAATTTGCAGGTTCAGTTTGTCCATTAGTTTGAGGATGATAGGCCATGGACAAAGTAAGCTTGGTGTTGAGTATCTGGAAAAATGCTTGCCAAAACTTTCCAATGAAGCGGGGTGTAACAATATGGAGTTTAGCGACAAAGTCAATCAGGCTCACAAAGTAGCACATAAGACAAATTAGCCTAGAATATTCTGGAAGTATCTAGGAAGCTTCTTGGGAAGCTTCTTGGTTAGATTAGCTTGCACCTTAAGTAAGTAGCTTCTAGAAGGAAGCTTCTAGAAGCTTCCAACTAGCTTAGCTTGCACGCCAAGTAGGCGGCTTCTACAAGGAAGCTTCTTGAGAAGCTTCCTAGTTAACTTGGCTTGCACTCTATGAAAGCGGCTGGAGGAAGCTTCTTGAGAAGCTTCTCAAGGGCCTTGTAAGCTACCTATAAATACCAAAGCCAAAGCTCATGCTAGGCATTTGGAGTTTTCCCTCATTCAAGTGTCCCAATGTGAGTTTCCATTCTCCTATTTCTCTCCTCGGTTTTGGTCTTTTACACGGGGATTATTGTTGGAGATGAGTACATGTGGTATCTCATGATGCTTGAATACACTATTGAAGTAGATTTGAGGTTGGAGCATCCACAATATTAACCATTGGTGCCAAATGGATTTGCTTACTAAGCTTATCCACAAACACCACAATTGCTGTGTGACCTTGCTTTGCTTTGGGTAAGGAGGTGATGAGATCTAAGCTCATATGTTCCCAATGAGTAGATGGAATGGGTAGTGGTTGAAGGAGTCCGCTTAGTTTTTGGTTACTGGCCTTGTTGCATTGGCAACTCTCACATGATTGGACAAACTCCTAAACATCTTGTGCCATGTTGGGCTACCACCATTAGCATTGGAGGGTATCCAAGGTCTTGTCCACGCCTGTGTGACTAGCAATTGGTATATCATGGACTCTTGAAGGCGCAAAAGTTGGAGATCACCTTTGGTTGGAACATAGATCCGGTCCTCATTGAATAGAAGGCCTTCCTTGAAGGAAAAGGTGTTGTACTCCTTATTGCATGCTATAAGACGACCATGTACCATTTGGAAGAAGAGATCTTGTTGTAGAGTTGACCACAATTCATTTTGGACCTTGGAGTCAATTGACATCATCATAATTGCCGCCGTGATGAGAGGAAGAGACTTCAAATCAGGTTGTTGTGATAAGGCATTAGGGATGACATGGAACCGCCCTGGTTTATACTCAAGTTTGATGTCAAACAATTGGAGTTGCTCCTCCCATCGATGATGTCTACTCTTCATGTGTTCCAAGTGTAAGGTCTGCAACAATGGTTTGTGATGAATTCGTATGATCACTTGTTTCCTCAAGAGTTAATGCCTCCATACCTTGGTGACATATACCATTGCAAGTTGTTCTCAATCTCGAGCAAAGTAATTTCTTTCAATTGTATTTAGTCAGTGAGACATAAAGGCACTGAGATGTAGTCTATTTGGGAATTCTTGTTGCAACACGGCTCCAATTGCAAAGTTAGAAATATCAAATCAACCACACAAGGTAGCTGAGGATCATATGGTTGAAGAATGGGTCTTGAAGACACCATATGCTTCAACTTCAAGAATGCTTTTTTGTGCTTGGTGGTCCACTAAAAGCTTGAGTTCTTCTCCAAGAAGTAAGTCAATGGTGCAGCCATATGAGCATAATAATGGATGAACCGTTGGTAAAAATTGGCCAATCCATTAAATGCCCATACTTTTGTAGTATCCTTTGGAGTAGGCTAATTAATAATGGCCTTGATTTTCTCCTTTTCCATCTTGATCCCTCCGATGAGATCTTGTGACCCAAGAAGGTAACTTCCTTATGCTAAAAGACACACTTCAACTTCTTGCAATAAAATTTCCATTGTTGTTGTCATCTTAGGACTTCTTGCATGTGATTCATATGTTTTGCCTTTGTCTTGCTATAGATTAAAATATCGTCCAAGAACACCACCACATACCAATCCAATAGTCCATCCAACACCCGATGCATCTAATCCATAAAGACTATTGGAGCATTAGTGAGCCCAAAAGGTAGAACTCTCCACTCAAAATGCCCATACCTTGTGCAAAAGGTAGTCTTTTGCACATCCTCCCTATCAATGAGGATTTGTCAATAGCCGTTGTAAAGATCCATTTTAGAAAAGGATTGTGCTCCACTCAATTGATCAAGCAAGTCATTGATCCAAGCAAGGGATATGCATTCTTCACTGTTTGCTTATTGAGCCCATGGTAATCAATACAAAAACAAAGTCTTCCATCCTTTTTTAGATCAAATAATATTAGTGCTCCCCAAGGAGAGGTATTATGTTGTATGAAGTCCTTTTCCAACAACTTCATAAGTGTTGTTTGTAACTCTTCCAACTCCTTTGGCGAGAGCCAATAAATTGGTCTACTCATTGGAGTACTCCCTAGCAATAACTCAATCTTGGAGGGCATACCACAATCAGAGGGTAATCTTTCTGGCAGATCATCCGGAAACACGTCTACAAATTCTTGAACTATCTAATCAACCATTGCTTGATGAGGCTTTTGGCCCTCTTCAAATTGTCCTTGTGCAATTGGCTTGATCCATATTGCAAAAATAGACTTATCTTCCTGCAAAGTTTGCTCTATGATTGCTTCACTAATAAACTTCCATCTAGGGATTCATCTCTCTTTAGAGCTTGCTCCATGGCTACCTTACTGGCAAACTTCCCATCTTGGGATTTATCTCACTTCAAGGCTTGCTTTATGGCTACCTTCTTGACAAACTTCCCATCCTTGGACTTACTATTCTTAGGTGTCTTACTTAGAAGTGCCAGACAACCTAATTAGAAATTCTTACCTTGGTGTTGTACTTGAATTTGTCATTGGGTCAAATTGAACCTTATGACGTTCAAGCCAAGGTAGTTTAGGACTAGGACTACCTTGGCTTGAACTAGCCTAGGACTTGGTGATGGTCTTTCTCCACATGCACAAAAGGACCTTCTATACTTTGCTTCACCACTATTAGATTGGATTAAAGGTTGGAAGTCGTCCTTGAAAAAGTGAAAATGTTAGCATACACTACATTCTTTCTTAGTTGACTCGTCCATTCCTTAGGCCACTAGAGCGCATCTTTGCTCTTTCTTTGGCAAGAGTGCAAGCTCTTGGATCCTAGCTCAACTATATATTAGGGCATTTTGACTCATACCAACCACATTCTCTATAGCGATGAGGTTTTGTTTAGGTTTGGTCTGCTTGTCTTCATCTTTGTTACTCACTTGTGAGTGTGATTCTACACTAGATGCAAGAGTGGTCCATATGACACGGTGTCCTTTTGGAAGACAAAGGAAAAATACCCATGATGCCATCAAGGATATAATTTTTACTGTGGCACAAGAGAGTGGATACCTTGCTTGGTAGGAAGCATTTGTATGCTTTGTAGATGACACATGTTAGAGCAAACTTATACTTTTTTTGAGAAGATCAAGTGATAATGGCAAATGTTTTGGTTACAAATCTTACGTGTGATGTAGTTTTGGAGGGAGTGATTACTCATCCTCTTGGATGGGCGATGAGCGGAGCAATAACATGCAAGGTCTCCAAGTATAGAAGTATAGGAGTATGTAGTGAGATCACATCTTTGTTCCTCTAGCCTTGGAGTTATATGGAGCAATGGGCACAACATTCAACACATTTGTCAAGAAGTGCATGCGAGCTTACCATATTAAATGTTAGAGGTACCACTCTCACTCTCATACTTTATATAGCATGTGTCATGTAACACCCATTGTGCATGTATGTGGTATTGTGATATTTAGCTTGGTATTACAAGTACTTAAGAGATATTATTTATATAGAGATAAAGGATGGTTCTATATTAGTCATGGTTAGCTAAAGTTAGCCATAGCTAAGATAGAGGGACCTTAATTTAGAGAAAGTAGAAAAAAGATGAGCACCACTATTTTGGATTTTAGTGTGTTGACTTGGTATTATTCCTAGGTGTTTGGCTTTGAGGAAAGAGTTGAGAACTCTTGGGCCCGCAAGCCTTTTTGTTTTGGATTCTTCTTTAGTCCAAGGATAGCCCATGTGAAGGAATCCTTGACTTAGTGGTTGGGTCAAGATAAGACCACATGCTTAGGGGAATATGCCCATGTGAATGGATATTCCTTTCTACTTTTTGACTTTACTTGACTTTTAGTCTAATAACTTGAATTACTACGGTAATTAGTAACTTTGGTCAGTAACTATTTCATAAGTATATAAACAAGGGGTGAGGAGGTACTCATCATCTTTTCATTTGCAACTATCTCTCTCTCATTGAGTTCTCTAGTGAGCAATGTCTTGAGTCTTGGAGTGTTAGCCTTGAAGGAGTATGATGGAGTTGGGGTTCCTTGCCTTCTTAGTCCATGGTGCACTACTATAATAGCCATAAGAGGTTCATCCTGAGTGAGAGACAAGCCGGCTCACAGTCCATTGTTTTATAGTGAGCATTGGCTGGTGCAATCCATAGGATAACAATCACACTAGGTAATGCTTCTTTGGATGCTCCAATAGTTTATAGATCTTACAACTTGCATAGCTTAGGTATCTTAGGTGCGGTGGGACAGATTTCTCATATTGATACTATTGGTGCTTAGCCCCATTGTATCTCTTTTGTCTCTTCCTTATTCAGCTTGATGGCGGCTTCCCATCCTTCATGTGTTCTACTTGGTCGCCTTTTCTATCTTGCTTAATAACTCACACTTTTAAGAACTTTGTCTTAAAACCATTTATGGCATCACAGTTTGATAGTGTTACTAGGAACCATTGGGACATTTTTGAATCTTTTCCACAATAGCAAACATCATGCTTATCCACAATAATATAACCCTATGATATATAAATCTTGTAAAACACATTAGGTTGAGATCCACCCGCAAGGAGATGGGAATCCTTATTTACTTGTATGATGTGTAATGGCCAAAACCGAGTTAGTATATGTCAAGGGTAATCCTAATCTTCTTGTGCTCAATGAACACTAAACATATAATTACTAGAAACACTTTATCAGTTATTTTGTCTAATTCATAATATATTATTGAGCTATATATAAAGAGGAAATGTGGATAACATCTACGTACCATTAACTGCTCCTTGAATCCTTGGATCCTTGAAACATCGTCCGTGATCTGTCTCATAATTCTCAAACAAGACTTTATTATTCTATTAGAGTCTACTTATAAATAATCGGGTAAAATAACAATGCTTCCTATAAGAATTTTGTCTTCATCTATCTTATACAAGCTCCTCTTTGTCATCATGCAAGATTAACCAAGGCGGGTAACGTTTGGTATTTAACTCTTAAATAAACCTTGAATAACTATTTGAAGTTACCATTATTTATAAATCAACAACTCTTCAAAATTTTAGACCAATATTTCAGTTTATAGCTTCTCTAGGAAGTACACGCCAAATAGTGATAAGCCTCAATCAATAGACGTATAAACTACAAATCATAAAACATCATCAACTATAACTAGACTTTGCTGAGTTGGGAGGAGGTAGTACTATAGCCGAACCTTAAGGAATCTACGGTAGAAGCAAACTAATAGATCTGTCATCATCGTGAAATAATTTATTACTAAGCAATTCAGAATTGAAAAGTTTGGACTTTCAACTATTTTCTAATCTGGATAGCAAACGTTTCCAAAACTAAACTAAATACACCATGTTGATCCTATACACTAGGATAAACTTTCTAAGTTTGCTTGAACTTAAGAGGATAAGGTGATATGATATTTGTTAGGATTGACTTCTTGTGAAATATCCTTAGTCACTAATCAATAGAGTTAAACTAATCCTAATTGTGGAAGATGATCTTATAAGCTCCGTATTTCTCTTATAATCAGAAGATTATATGACAGGGCTCCATCCCAAATCTGCTCTACTCTAATCTGAACAGAGCACATCTCAAGTGGACCCTGCCTGCACCGCATGATGGGTTCCAATTTAAGAGATAATATACTAAAATTCTCGAAAAGCGTCGTCTTTGCTGCACAAAAGCCTGTCTTCGCAACAAAGTTGGAAGGATTTCGATATCTTAATATGCAAATACGAGATTGTGGGCTTGAGTAGACGATGTTGACACCACTTGACAAATATAATAATCAATTGGAGATTGACTCAGGAGAAGGATGGCATTAAGTTTTGACCTGGACATAAAGTCGCCTGTCAGTGTATAAAAACTGGTAGTCGGCTCCGAAACTTAGCGACGCCACCAATTTAGGGGTGTCCAGTCTTCCCCCGCTAAAACGCGAGCCCACGAGTAGAGCACAGTAGGGCAGCGAAATCTGGAGCCGGACTTCAGGCGGAGGCCGAGGCGAGTTTCAGTCCCCAAAAAGATACTATACGAAACCTGTAAGCGGTAGTTCCACCGGACTTGACTAAACTTCGAAGCCCATATTCGGGAAGTTTTCGCTAGATTCCTGGACATTCTTGCAGAACCACCTGGTTCCTTCCCAGGAAAAATTTCTCCAGAAACTAGATTTTGCTGGAATCTGCCGGAATATAGTGCCGCCGAGTTACTTGCCGGACCTCTCCAAACAGTGCAGGAGATATCAAGAGAAGAACGAATGAAGGAAACGGAGGGTCCAGTCCAGCAGACGGAAAAGGGAAGGTCCCCCCTCCCCCGGGGGAAGCTTCTTCCATGGAGATGGCGGAGAGACCTTGAACGGGACGATGAGTTCGTGAGAGCCTCGTTTAGGGAGGTGCATCGGCATCTGATCGCATCGTGGTAATTTAATTGTCGAACGAAGTAGGTTCTGTTTCCTCGCCCGATCGTAAAGTGATTGGTTTTCAAATTTCCTCGTGCGGGCCAATACAGCATGGCTGCTGCTGCAAAAAGTATGATGGTTCTGGACTCGGAATTGTCGTCATCATTCGATGTGGATAATAGCAATTGACTCTTGCTTGTGCCTTGGACAACGAAGAAGAGCCGGCCGTTCATGCTGAAAATCCATGGACGCTGATGGATGGATCTTATCAGGTACTTAGTGCTGCTTGTGTCTGTCTGACTCTAGGAAGGGAGGAAGAGTGCGAGAGAGAATAATCGGGGGTCTATAGGAAAGGTTGACACGGGTAGAAGGAGAATGCTGGCAATCAGGGGTGCAGAGTGGAGAATAATAAGGCTCGTGAAGTATACAATCAGGAAGGGTATGGTGAAGAGGTCTGCACTTGTCGATCTCGATATTGATCAGGGGTGAATAGCAGAGGACAATATAGCTCGTGGAGTGTAATACCATCAAGGTTTTTGTGAAGAATAGTTGCTGCGATCTCGATACTGCGACGAAGGAGAGGAGACTGTATCGAGAGTCGATCTTTAAGATCTTCAATGGCATATTACGAAGGTTTTGTAATCAATTGGCAGCGCATCTCCTAAGTCTTCTTAGATTACAATTATTGCTGTACCGTAACTTTTGAAAACTGGATCTCCTATTTCATACGGCAGCCGAACCGCGGAAGCTCTAGTTTGGCAGCGATAGTGTTTCTTCTAGGGCAATCAAGCCAGGGCGGGTAAAAGCGCGCGTGCGAATGCTGCGTCTATCGTCCTTGCATCAGGCTCTGTGTACTGGTTAGCTTGAAGTCTCTAGACTAGTCTCCCTTATCGCTCTTTACTGTTGACACACAGAAGATTGTTGTGCGATCAGTCGTTAGCCATATCAATTTCTATTTTTCCCTCTGTTATCGGTGGTCACTGAAAGTTATTTACATCAAGATCTTGCGGAGTTTACGTTTCCATTTTTTGCCCCCCCAGCTGTGTGGCTGAGTTGAATACCAAGTCAGCGACACTAGAATTTACCTTTTCTCATCTGTTTGAGCTGAAGCCATGGAATCCCGTTTTATATCAGTCCGATATGACACGTTCATTTTGACTCTTGAGCTGTTTGTCTGAATTGAGACTTATGCATATAAGGACTGGATTAGATTATTATACAACTCACCTGTGTTATCCTTCAGCGAAACGTGTCTCTCGCTGTTTGTAGAAGCACGAGATACTTTTGGAACCAAGCAGCAGCTGCTACGCAACGCAACTGCCAGTCTCTTCCTTTGGACTTTCATCGGGATCTTAAACCGGACCTTTCGTGGCTAATTTATCTACTAGCTGCTTCAAAGTTTCAAGTGTCATGAGGTCTACTGGAATGATGTGCTACTGGAGATGCTGATCGTGGATAACTTTTAGTCTGAGTAGTGAGCTACCTGTATTGATCTTTGTTATTTTTCGGGTGTGGATACAGGGCAGTGGGCAACACCACATGCATCATCAGTACTATCAGATTCAGCAGCAATTGCTGAATCATCAAAGTAGTAGTAGCCTTGGCTTCAGTGTTGCCGGTGGTGGTGTCTCTGCTCCTGGTGCCTCAGTAGCAGAACGTCCCAGTTTTGTCCCAACCACTACTGCCCCAAAGATTTCAACCATTACAAATCCCCCAGCTATTGCTTATAGACCCATCCGACCGTCAGATTTGAGTATATTACAAGAGGTGCATGAGGCCCTCTTTCCCATCAAGTAAGTTTTGCATGCCTGGTGCACTTTTATTTTTGATACTTTCTATTGGTGGCTTATCTGGTTTAATTCGAGGAGGAGAGGATGAATAGTCCATGCTGTCCATATAGGTGAGCTGTGTCGCTTGACATATGTCAGACACGTGAAAAGGATTCAGAGACTGATAAGCCACTTGAGGCAAAGCTGATAAGCATTGTTGCAGATTTTGATCGTGGGAAAATGATGTGATAGGTATGAGTTGGAATTTTTCGCAAGTGTAGTTCATGGCCATGGCATCATTTCATGGGCAGCAGTGGACACAAATAGGTCCAGCGAGCAAAGCGATGAGCTCGTGGGCTTTGTTACGGCCCGTGTTGTGGCGGCCACCGAAAGTGAAGTAGGCCTCTTTTCTGTGTTTATCTGTGTCATCAGAAGTTGGACCACCACATGTTAAGACCGCGCTAAACCTTAGAAAGATATTTAAGATCTTGTGCTTGAAATGTGAGCGCTTAAAGGGCACTTCATTGACATCCCTTGAGAATTTAGCTGCCTTGTATCTACTTCTGGTTTAGTCTAATGTGTGTTTTTTGACATCGAACAGGAGGCGGACATGCTGGGATACGAACTTGTGAGTACAGAGCGCACGCTTATCTACATCTTGACACTTGGTGTTATCAAGCAGTACCGGAATTTAGGCATAGGTAACTGTACATATTATTCTCCATTATTTGTACTTGATGTAAGCTCCAACTGTACTCCTCTTCTTGTATGTTATGGACGTCTGAGGCCATTCCGATTTTTTTTTGCTTGACTCATCTATGTTCACCTTTCAAAATGGATGCCAAGCCAACTGGAAGAAAATGCTGGTCCCAAAAGGATTGACTTTAAAATTCATGTGATAGTTATGTTCTTTGCTGCTCCATCACGGGTGGGTGCTGGGAACCCACAATATATGGCCATTTTCTTCCCAATTTTTTCCATCTTATCTCCAAGGACCCTTTTATTCGTTCCGTTTTACATGGCCTCCTGGTTTCTGCATAAGTTCCAGCATTCCTTACTTCCTTACTGCTACCATTCTGAGCGGCACTTTTGGAGTTTGCCTTGGCACTCGTGAGCTTTTGAACAGGAACTCGGTACGAAGTGTACTGGAATTCGCCCAGCTATTTTAGCACTGCCTAGGGCACTGACGAAGTCGTTTTGTGAAGGCTTACTATGATCTGTCTGCTTCCTTCAGTGTTCATTGTTTAGGACTCATGTTCTCATAGAGCTTGCTGAGATATACACTAATTAGTCCTCTCGCGCTTCTCTCCGACACAGCCAAGACGCCAACCACTCTCCCACTTGTCTCCACTCCACCCATCCTCAACTAAAGCTCTTTTTTCCTCCTTGCTCGATATTTCTCCCTTTTGACGGTTCTCCTCTGCTTTTCAATTTCAGATAGTTTATGAGTTGTGTCTTGGTTTTTATTCCATGATGTAAACTAGTTCTCTGCAGGTACTACTTAATGAAATGTATCAATTACGTCCTTACTTCTGCTTATCTTCGTAATGTTAGATTCACTTACATTCCATTTGGTTAGATTCAGTTCATTTTGATTTGCATACGGTCATGGATGCATTTCATATGCAGTTCATATACACGTTCTCGGTTCCATACTTAGTGGGTTTTGGATCCCCCGTTCGAAGGACGGCTTTTGCTCCCATCTCGTAAATATATGGCTTCACGACAGTATTATGGAGACAACAATGCTATCTAGAAACGACCGAAGCGTCAGTAAGAGGACTCCAAGATGTCGCGGATATTAGATGCCTTGTTTGTCCTAGCAGGAACCCTCAGTTGAAAGCTGTCTTTGTCAACTGAAGTCAAGTCATACTGTGGATTATTCTATCACCCCTCGTTTGACAACCAAGGACTTACCTTCTCTGCGACATCAGTGTTATACTTCACAGTCTTTAGATGAAAATCCTGCTGCACGCCTTTAAAAGGAATCAGGAGAGGATATGGTGCAGCCTTTGAAGGAACTCCGTACCTTCCTTCTTCACCTGCGAAGGGTGCATCATTCCTGTACTTCACTACAGATGTCGTGTTAATAACCTCGTCTGGACTGGTACTTGGGGTGGTTGCAATGTTTACAAGATGGGATCTCTTGGTAAATTATAAGGGACTTGCTCAAGTACTTGTGGAAATAGTGTAAGTGAGGGCAGTTCTAGTTTTCTAGGGATCTGGATGTTCAGTGTCTTGACGGAAAAAGGACATGTGAAAACACCTATGTAGTGGAGTACACGCGCTGCACTCTCGGTATTGCACACATATAAACATAACACGTTTGCTTCTGGTCTGTCCTCAGTGGGTGTGGATCTCATGTTCGGAGAACGGCTTTTCCTCTCCATTTCACATGTATACGAAGCTTAGAATGATTTCTTGCTTCACATTCAGTTGCGCCATCAAATTGATGTTTCTATACATTGACTAATTTTCAAATATACTTGTTTTACAATAATCTCGCTTGCAGGTACAAACTAAAAGGAGACCTTGCTAGGTGTGAATGATGTTTATGAGGCATTTACTGCTTATAACTTGTCATACCTTGTCCAGTCGTACGTGGGTATTTTACCGTGTTCTAACGAACGGGTTCCTAATTCACACACTCAATATATGATGTTCTAACGAACGGGTATAGAACCGTGTTCTGACGAATGGGTTCCATGTCCATACATTCAATATATGATGTTCTGAATGTTCAGGTAGTAGGATGGAAGAGTCCCTAGGATGTTGGGTTGTGCATTAACCCACAAAACCCACGGCTCACCAGTCAATGTTTTGACGCTTCATTGAGATTCATATATTGAGATTTGGTTACTAGTGTCGACGATCGTCTGACTTCTGACCTTTTATTTGTGTGCAGCGTCTGCTTTGATAGGGGAAGTCATAGAGTATGCGAGAAACCTGCCGAGTTGCAGGGCTGTATATTTGCACGTCATATCATACAATCACTCGGCCATTTATTTCTACAAAAAGAACAGTTTTCAGTGTTTGAGGAAGCTTCGGAACTTTTACTACATCAACGGACACCATTACGATTCTTATCTTTACATTTACTATGTGAATGGCGGCCGATCTCCCTGCTCTGCAATGTAATGCGTGCAATCATCCCTCATGTTCCTTTGCTATTTCCGTTGAGCACAATTTGTTCATTTTCTGCTAAGTGGACATGTCCTGGTCCCGATCGGTGTGTCTAAGCGGAAAGCCTCGAAGTTGACTTATTCCCGTGCATCCTCGGAATTTCCTTTGCAGTGACATGTTGACAACTGCCAGTGCTTTTGTGCGGAGTCTTTTCACAACTTGGATTGCGAAGATCTTCTGGAAGAATGAAGCAGGAAAAGTTTTGAAGTACACCAAGTGCAAAGAAGGTGGTAGTTCTTTGAGTCCAAGCTCAAGCCATCGCCTTCATATATCTGATAGTGGTTGTGTCTAAGGAGGTAATAGTCTTCCGATTGTAATATAATGTCTAAATCTGCTTTCCACAAGTATCTCAGCTTAAATCGTGTTGCAGATGGCGAGCTCTCGCCAACATTTGGCCGTCGGTTTTATTACCCTAGATTGGCCCACGAAGCGAGAGTGAGAGCCCGCCAGGGAACGTAGTAATGAGTTGTTAGGAATGAGGTGTCGATTTTTGTCACATTTGACGTCTAGATAAAAGTTTGGAGAGAGAATTGTAGACTCTAATATCTACCTTAGCAAGACATTGATTCTGCTACCTAAGGCGAAGAGATCGTACCTGCGGTTCACAGGATGCTGTAGTTTTCCGACCTGAACCTGCTCCCTGAATAGGGGGACGAGAACGTTATTGAAAAGATTGTATAGATCATGCAATGCCTTACTACACTAACTGGGGTCTATGTCAACATACAAACCACATGTCTTGGTACCGTCATGTCTTGGCACATCGAATCAATGACCTTGGAATTGCCCGGTGTTAGTAAAGAACTAGACTGTTACTACCTAAGAAGAACTTTGGGTAGTGTTCGTCTGTTCGCAATCTACAAGAGTTCTGTGTATTACCTTCCTCGCTTCAGGCTGTCGCTACTTTTCGTACAGTGATTGTTGATCAAGTTAGACCAACAGCTTCCGCCATGATCCGCCTGGATTGTTTCTGGAGATTTTCAGGTGTCTTGCGGAGTTTGGGTGCCAGAAGACTGTTTTCATGCTCTATGTATTTCAACATCATGTTCTTATTCGTATCGGAGAGTTTCACAACTCAATTGCTTGGCTGTCATTCTTGTGCGAGAAGTTGTGTTCCAGTTGCCAGCCATAGCCTTAAACATGACCTGTGTCCCAACTAAACAGTTGTGTTTATGGAAGCCTTCAGGAAATGTGAATGTGAAATTCGCTGTTAATAATCGTTTCTATCGTTGCAAGGGTCAGCGGCGTGTGTCCTTTACGGTTATAGTCGCATCTGCCTCCAATTGGGATGGTTTTATTTGACAGTTCCGATGTCGTGTTCTTTAGCATGTGAAGTCGTGTCTCGGACCCCTATTTCATCGACTGTCGCTCATAGAGGGCTCGCCATCTTTACCCGGCAAACTTGATCCATTGGTATTGCAACTGCAGTGTCAATCGCCATAATAAACTATCAACGCCCATAGATAGTTTATTATGGCGATTGACACTCAAATGTTCGGTGCCAGTAAATCCCTTCCTGTAGTCTAATTGGCCTACAGTCTAGGTGAAACCATAAACCCGTGTACCGACTATGGGCAGCTTGCTATAGTCAGATTTTACCCATCATAGTCCAGCTGACTATTGCTATACCTAGAGTTCTATCCATTGCATACACACGAGTTTACATCTCGCGCCAGGAAGATGAAGTTCCCGATTAATTTATCTCTGCGGCCCCCTTTGATCTGTGTTGTACATCCGTCTTAATGTTGTTTGGTACCATCAGTGGCGGAAATATGTGCTCCTAGGAAAGGTTGCAGCGCCTTCTTTGGATGCCCTCTCTTGGACCACAAACAGCCAAGCCAAAAGTTGTGATGAGGATAGTCCACCCAATTCTACCTATCCAAGCAAAACGTTGATGAGTTGGGTACCGTCATCTGACCTGTTTACAAATATTTACAAAACGATTTGCATTTTGGATGATTTTTCATAACCGTGACTTTGTCTGTCTAATCTCTATCTACTTGCTTCCTGTAGAAGACAAAGAAAGCCTATATGTTCCCAATCGAGAAAAGAATCATTCTTCTCTCCTCTATCAACAATTTGATGTCTACCACCTTCAGGGTCCGCAGCACATGACCAGAGCCCTCCAAGAGTCGCTACTATCACAGAATTGGATCGAGCTAACAGCTTGTACTCGTTGGGGGGACTTATTAACCCAAATTTTGCTGTACAATCATCGCATCACAGAGAAATATGACATGATTAGATTTCCGCGTGAATGTCACGGATTCAAACTATTGAGCGCCCTATCGTGAGGTGTATCATAAACATGTGCTTTTAATTTTCATACAAGTATGCTCTAGAAGTTGGTAAATTGAATGGGGCAAAAGGTGCGTTAATGCTGATACCGTCTAAAGCACTTTTAACATGCTTTTCATAAGGAGCCAAAAAGGAATCACCTTGCACTGGGGAAAGATATTTCCTTTTGATGTCCACATTCCGTAGATCTAGCAGCTTGATATCCTCCAAGGCTGTTCAAATTTTGATAACAAACAATTTCTCTTGTCCGTCAGACATGCTACACAATACCTTCTTGGAAGAGGGATAAACTCCACTGCAACACCAATGTAAAAGAAGATAAAGAAGCATCAGGTGTTACGGAGCATGCTTTTAATTCATGAACGTCACTTACAAAGCAGGTTCTGGATGGCAGCTTGAGTCACGAAAGTACGTTGGAGTCGCAAATATTTGACATTTAAGTGTGGCCACTGATGGAGCAGAGGTGTGAAAGAATTACTGTCAAAATTGCTAACAGTTTTCGTGACGTTTCGCGAGTAATTACGTGCATTCGCTGGATTCCCTGAAGAAACAAAGACCGTTGAACGACTTATGTAAGGCAAACCGGAGACTATATGACAGTGGCTGCTTAGCCCCACCGAGCTTAGTTCATGTCACCAGCTGGTATGTTATACGGTGTTTGGTAGAGATTTTGTTTGGCAATTGTGTTGTGTCCTGCGAGGCGAGAGCTTTCGATGTCAAAGTCAAGCTTCCCCCGACGACGCGAATTCTAAATGAAGGAAACTCCTCCTATTTTGAAATTCGGTGTGGCCTGAAAGTCTCATTTCTTTCACCACTTTGACTGGCCCAGTCGACCACCTTATGGGTTCCCTGCTTACGATCATAAACTCACTTGGCTGACTTCTCACAGATGATGTTTCGAAATAGGAAACTGATTCTCGTGTTAAAATGCTAGACTTTTGCAGTGCCTGTCAGAACTTGGAAATTTTTTAACTTTCACCATCAGATGTTTCAAGGAGTTTGTCTCACCTGCGGCTTTTGAAGCTTCTAATGTGGAAACCCAACTTCGTAATCGGCAGCCATAGGTCAGGGCCTCCACGAATCCATCGCCTACACCAGTTCCACTAACATTCAACGCCTCCAGGCATGACATCCCTGGAACATGTTTCAGGAGATTTACCTTCAGAACATACAAATGAGCAATTCTGGCACAATTGTGTACATTACTGGCAGTAAGGATATCTTTCCACCAAAATTATAAATCTTTTAACAATATGAGGCCACGAAATCGAACTTGATTCGCCAAGATGGATAATATGACTAGCGCTGGCTGATGATCACCCTATCTGCGATGATTCATGCGATGATGCTTGAACAGCCACCCGCCGAAGATTTAGGAAAAGAAAGTTCACCTTGAAAAATATGCGCCGCAAGGTCGTCATTGAGGGCCTGAACATTTTCAGCATCTAGACACTCCAAACTGTGTAACTCTAAGAAAAAGAAAACAAATCGCCTTACTTCAGGGACCGTGTCATAAATAAATGATCTCCGTGCTCGTCAATTACGTTCTTGTAAGCAAGCACCAGGTAAATAGTTTACGGTTTTATGGTTTAGAATTCAGCTCTTGCTCAGACACATGAATTCCTGAAATCTTCACGTTCAGGAATCCTAAAAGCAGCAACCAAAGTTTATCAGAATTGATCAATACGTACGCTTGATGTTCGTCAACGTTTCTGCGGGCAATCGCCAGCAGTCTCGCAAGCTCAAGCAACGGAGTTGCGCAACTTCTGCTGCATCAACAGCACACACTCACCACCTTGGAGACTCCTTATCATGAGTAACTGGAGCCATTATGCATGGCTGATCATCATCGTCATTAACATCATCCACCATAGAACCAGCTAATGAAAAACTAGTGCACAGTTTGTGCAACGATTTGGAATGGCAAGAAACATTCTCGAGGCCGGTTGTAAACGACTTAGGACCTGGAAGAAAGTTGAGATTGTTGAGCCAGTAACAGCAACTCAAGTCCAGCCTGACAAGATTTGGCGAGTAGGAAAGATAAGCCAATCCCTTGCAGTTCAATCCTTCCACTCCGGTCAAAACGAGTTGCCTAGGGTTCCAAAACGCTTTACAAAACACCTCCAGCTCGTGAAGTCGAAGATTGGATACTCGACTGAGATAATGCTCGTAGAAAATCTCGGCAAGTTCCAGTGGAATTATGTGTAGTGAGTCTGCCAATTCCGGTAAGTGCGCAACTGCTTGATTCATGCACTGATCGAGCAGGGACTTTCTCCTCAGTTGAACAGATTCGCACATCACGCTCTCCATCGAAATTGCTCACAGGAAATAAGACGAATTGGGTTTGACCATCGCCCAATTTCAGGACCATTCGCACTTACATTTGTCTCCTGGATCGATCGAGTAGAGACAATCCGTCGTCACAGGGAAATGGCCTTCAATCAATCCACGGGTCTCAATTAAGAGCAACGGCAGGCATCGATGGGGACTAGAGCACTTTCTTTTCCGCTCATTGGCGAGGTGTCCCACATCATCACGCAATTGGATCATTCGGCGAAGAAAGTGGAAGAGCAAGAGAATTCCATGTGAAGATTCCTTCCTCTGTTGCTTCTCAACTATTAATGCAAGAAAGGCAAATTTGTGACTCAGATGCTATAATTTTGGTGGATTGAACGTGTAGAATCCTTCGTCTTTAGACAAGAGCATAGTTCTTTTACATCCAATTAAACTGAAATGCAGTAGTCTCAATGGGTGTGAAGAAGACTAAAAGATTGGGTTGGATGTGAGGAGAATTAACTTCTTTAGAGATAAGAGGCGACCTCGTAAGAAACACAACGAAGTAAGGACCAATCAAGCCCTACAAGGAAGAGAGAAAAAAAAGAAGTAAAATGGGTTAAGCCTAAATTTCTTTTACAAGGACTTTGATGTTTAAAAAATAGATATTAAATATCTACAAATATTTATTTGTAATGAATTTAATTAACATTTTTATATTTAAATAGTAATTCTTTAAAATGTAGAAAATTTCTTGTTAGAAGATTTTTCTATACCTAAATTTCCTTTACTAGGAGATATGCTGATTACATTTGGTACATTCTCTTCCCCTATTGCTCCCATGCCATACTACCTCATTTGGTTATCTCCCTCCTCGTCCTTCCTATCATAGCTTGAGAGCTTTTGAGAGAAGTATCATGGGAGTCTTTGGTGATATTATTGGACTAGGGACATTTGAGTGTATGATGGGGGATTTGGCATATAGACATATGGCTTTGTCGTTCTCGTGTGGACGGGTTGGCTTGCTATCCATGGAGGAGACTGCACTTATAATATTTTTGTGTAGTTGTGCTCTCTTGGCACCCTTGCTTTCTTCTCATTTTGTAGTTGTTGATAGGCCAGGTTTGGAGATTTACTTGACATAGGTGGAAAGGGGATCATTTTCTCTCCAAATGTTATTGCATCAAACGAGAGATAGTCTATCCCCACGGGCACAAGAAGACTTTACATCTTTTGCTTCACTATAGTCAGATTGAAGTAGAGGTTTACAATTTTTCTTGATGGAGGGACAATGTGAACATAAACTACATTCTCTTTGAGTTGACTTGTCCATTCCTCATAATACTAGAGCATGTCTTTGCTCTTGCTCTAGCAAGGATGCAAGCCCTTGGATCCTAGCTCGATTGTGCATTAGGGCATTCCGACTCCCACCGGCTACTTTCTCTACGGCGATGAGGTTTCGCTTAGGTTTGGTCCACCCATCTATATCTTCATCATTCACTTGTGAGTGTGGTTCTACCCTAGATGCAGCAACGGTCCATATGACACGATGTCCTTTGGAGGATAGAGAATAGCTACCCATGGTGCTATTAGGGACAAAATGTTTGCTATGGCACAAGAGAGTGTATACTTGGTACTTGGCTTGGAGGGAGCACTTGTATGCTTTGCAAATGACACATGTCAGGGCGGATTTATACTTGGTCTGAGATGAATAAGTGACAATAGCAGATGTCATAGTTACAAACCGTACACGAGAAACAATTTCGGAAGGAGTGATTACCCATCCCCTTGGATGTGCAACGAGTGTAACAGCAGGTCGCAAGGTCTCCAAGTATAGGGGCATGTAGTGAGGTCACCTCTTTGTTCCTCTAGCCTTGGAGCTAAATGGAGCAATGGACACGACGTTGGACACATTTGTCGGGTAGTGCGAGGGAGCTTATCATGTTAGGCAACATGAGGTATCACCTTCACTCTCATGCTTTGGGACATATTTTAGACCGTGCGTGTCCATTGCTCTATAGAGGGCAATGGCTGGTGTAATTCATAGGAGAGCAATCAAACTAGGTGATGTTTCTTTTGATGCTCTAGTTGTTTGTCAACCACCTAACTTGGATAGCTAGGATATCTTAGGTGCAATAGTGGAGATTTCTCATATAGTCTCTATTGGTGCTTAGTCCCATTTTACCTTTTTCATCTCTCTCTTGTGCGGTTTGATGGGGTCTCTTCCCAATCCTTCATTTTTTCTACGGGTTCGCCCTTGTACTTATTCTCCTATATAAGATTGTACAACGAAAAGTTGAGAGCTTTTCCGGTTGAATTCGGATACTTTTTATGTGGCGAAAGAGATGCTTGATTGTCGATTCAAGTACATGAACTTGCAGCAGTGACAAAAGAATCTGGAAAACGAAGTAATCCAGTCGTCCAAGTTGATCAGTCTGTCTGACGCATAGCACCCACCATTCAATCCAGCGAGAAGCTATAGATCTTCAGGCCTGACAATCTTCTGCAATACTGTTTGATCTCTCTTTTACATTCACATCATTACGGCCACGCATTGACTTCCAGGACTAATTCATATCCGCTGACGCGACGTTCTTGTATGTAACCCAACCAGTGGTGGCAGTTGAGAGTTGGATTCACACCAACACTTGACCTACACTTGGGATGTTCGTCAGTGTCACTGAAGGACATTGCGAGGAGCATTGATCTTTCCATCACAATGGAAGCATTTCATTTAATTGTCATGGTCGAAACAATTGGGGAGGTCGTTAAACTGATTACACCTGAAGTAAACGCTCAACACTCGCCAGACCTTTCTTTCATAACTCTCCTTTACTCACCAGTTTCTCACAGCCAGGGCTACTCGAATACGCCCGTGGAGAAGAAGAGGAAGGACGAAGTAGCATGCCTCCTGGATTGTGAAGAAGACTTGGCGAGATGTAAGATGAAACGTTCATGTTCGGAACAATTGTGAGAGGTCCATTGAACTCCTTATACCGCTCAACAGCTATATCTCTCATAACTCTCCTTCACTTATCAGTTCTTACAGCCAGAGCTGCATGCCAGGCTACATGCATCAGTACTACTAATATACGCCCGTGGAGAAGAAGAGGAAGAATGACGTACCATGCTTGGATTGCGAAGAAGATTTTCCCCGAATGTAAGATGGAAACCATTGATGCTAGTAAGCAAGACTACCGTAGGTTATAGCACCGACTTCAATGACTTGAAGTACCATCTCTGGAGCTTGTGTACTCAACTTGACAGGCATAAGGTGGAATGGTGTTCTACGTGATGGACGGGACTTCCTACGAAAACTCATTCAGTAGCAACGAAACTGAACGAACCCGTTGAACTGCGATTGCGGGCAGGACAACAATCACTGGAGAGACAAATATGCTTCAGCGCTGAGATTTGTAAACTGTAATGGTGTTGAGTTTCCCCACACGCGATAAGAATGGAATGTGCACAATTCCGTCAGTACTTCGTTCTTTCTGAAATGAACTTCGGAAAGCAAGAAAGATATGAAGGCTACGCATCCAGCCTACATTTCATGGCGACATGAATCTGAATTCATCCTGCATTCTGCCTGTCTAAACCGTGTATACATTCTGGAGTAACCAAAACTATACTTTTCTAAGATATATCACTGGTGCAAAATATTTGTTGTTCTTGTGCAATGTGCACTCTCTAATTGTAATACAGTTTATTCGTAGAGCATATTTATCTTATAAACGGTTAATGGTTCCTAAAACTATAATATACTAAGTAAATATATTGCACATTTATCTAGGATACACAATTCTGGAAAGATACGGGACTAATTATACCATGAGGTGGAACATTGATTGCGCACTAGTATAAATTATATGTTTATATATTTACATATAGAGAGAAAGTGATTAACAAAGACACGGCTTGATTATTGAGAAAGTTCTGGAGTCATTCTTGTTCTTGAGTATTGAAACCTCTACTTTATAGTATATTTAGACAGGGCAGACTGTTGTTTTCGGCTACAGAAGCTCGTGCCCCTACCTGTACATTTATGATGATCGACAAACAACGAAATTGAATAAACGTGCTGAGGTGGTTCCAATTCACCGGCATGCGTATTGGAAAAGGAGAGGCATCCAATGTCAGGAACGCAAGAATCTAGATTCCGTTTCACGATGTCCATGTCACCAATACAGAGTTCTTCCTCGACAGAGTGACACTTAATTGTCAAGGGGTTTGGTGTCACTATACCAAGTTTGAAGCAGAAACGCTAATGGATTAATCTATAGATCGGAATAACTACATAGAGTCAAGTTCGCTACGCAGTACAGAACTCGTCTCCCAACAAGAATGTCTAATTTTATCTCTAAATATCAACAGATGGTGTTCTTGTTAACTATGACTGTGTTCTTGTTTAATTGAATTGCAAATGCCATACATAGAGATACATAGAGATAGAGATGAACTGTAGGGAGCGAAAGAAGACAATAGTGAAAGAGAAGATGACCGCATGTTTTGTCCACCTAGGAGCTTGGGTGGACAAGGTCGATCCTGCTGCTTGAAGACCGGAATGCAGATTGAACGCATTAAGGAAGAACCGAATATTGAATAAAGGTCCACTTATTGTACCATCGGTCATCAACCGAATAAATGCTTTATTTTTCAAATTTCCATTGTCTCTGAAATAGTGATATCACGCCTCTGGGTGTCACTATGTCGAACAGGGGTGTATCTATCTTGGTGTATATATAGTTGTCCAGGGATTTTATGTCACTATATCAAAGGAGAACTCTGTATATGGACGACCTTCTCGGTTACATGCAAAGGACTGTACATCACTATTGCTTGAGTGCTCGACATCACCATGGGCGGTTGTGGAATTCCTCTCCTTTGTGGCCACAGTTTTGATGCAGATCATAGGTTCATGCACACCTAGCGCTAGAAATGTGCATGGAGTACGGGAACATCACCCAAAAGAGATGGCAGCCAGTGTCTACTTTACTTGATGTGACAGCTTTGTGGACGCATGTAGTTGTTATATATGTAGGCAGTAGCAGTAAAGTGCAAGGAATTTGATGGACATTGGACTTTGGAACACCTCTTCCTCATGTTTGGCATTCGCATAGGTGTATCTCCTCGTTTTGTAACCCCTTTTGCTGGGCCTCGAGCTCTTGTTCTCCGTTTGCATTTCCTAGTGCTTGTAATGCTTTTTCCTCGGGGTATGCTATTTGGCTTTTGGCCACTTCCCAACTAGACTAGAATGAAGTGCAAGTAAAGTACCGGTACTGTACTGATGGTTAGTCTGAAGAAGTCTACGGCGTTTTGAACAGGTTGATGAGATCCGGAAAGCAATCAAAGCAATGACTTTCGGCAAAGTCGGATCCAGGTCGAAACCACTAACGGCAAAGGAACTTGAGTTCAATCGGGTGTCAGTTTGGTACAAAACCGTTTCATTTGACCTTGTTGTCAAACCGGTCCACTTGGTTTTCGATGAGTGAGTTTGGGCAATTCCAGGTGGTTTGGAAATGTTAGAGTTGGATTCTGTTTTGATTCGACTTTACCTTGCAACAAACAACGTGACGTCCTATCACTCCTAGTTAGTCATGCAGACCACGAAACCAAAACGAAATAGAGCCAATAGAGCCAAACGCTCTTCGAATTCGATTTCGCTGAACGACAGGAGCTCATCATACACTCAAGATGATTCGTCTTAAAAGGTCTAGACATATCTCAGTATGGATATTTCCAATTCGATCCAGTTTCGCAGTGGACTCCTTTGTTTCGAGTCTTCTCACTGACATCGAATCCTACATAATGTAGCTATACCTTATCGGACCTAGTTAACGGAATCAGTAGTCTTTAGTAAAAGATTTTCCTAGTGCCGTTTCTGTTCTCAAGCCCAGATTAGTGTGACCCAAATATTCCGATATGCAAGCTTCTTAGAAGGTCGACTTATGTCATCTTTGAACCCTATTGTCCCGGGAAACTAGCCATGACAAATCAGTTTCTTTCTAGTGAAGGAAATCTCGTGAAGGAAATCGTTCCCTTGTGATCTGTCCACATCCGGTTTCTACATTCCATGCCGTTTGAATAAAAGTTATGTTGTAACTTTTTGGGTTGCTCTTGTGAGTGTAAATTACTCGTAAGGTTCTAGCTGTGAGATGATACAATTGCACGGTTGATAGGAGCACTAATACCGCTATATGTTTCTGACAGGTTCGTGTTTCTATCCATCCAATCTGGAACTGATTGCCCAATCCACATTGTAGATACAAATACGAGTAATCTATAGAATTTCTTTCATTCAAATCTATTATAGAATTCTGCATACTGACGCTCTTTATTTTCTGGTTAGAATTAGCGAATTTCTTTCATCCAAATGTATTACAGAATTCTGCATACTGACGATCTTTATTTTCTGGTTGGAATTAACGAATTTCTTTCATTCAAATCTATTACAGAAATCTGCATACTGACGATATTTATTTTCTGGTTGGACTTTCATTGACGATATTTATTTTATGGTTGGAATTAACGAATTTCTTTCATTCAAACCTATTACAGAATTCTGCATACTTGAAGATCTTTATTTTCTAGTTGGAAGTAATGCGAACTTGGGTGGATTTAACACACCGGACTGACCGATCTTTTATTTCGCGGTTGGAATTAACTCTCAGGATTGCAAGTCCTCTTGCCACTTTCGAAATCTTTACTCATGGCTTTTCGAAGGGAGAAATAGACTTCAATAATACATTATCCCTAATTTATATCTATATAGATTAGGGAAGATGTATCACTTATGGATTAATGTACACTCCACATAAATATTGCACTGTGGAACACTGTTTATGGTTATTTCTACACTCCTCCCCAAGGGGACTACAACATTGCCAAGGATTAGCATTAACATGTATATGAAACAACAAATTTAGCCCTAACAAGGGGTTTTGTAAAGATATCTGCTACCATATCCTTGTCAACGTAGTACCTGAATTCAACCTCTTCTTTCTTTATAGATTGCTTTATAAAATGATGATGAATGTCTTAGTGCTTGGTACAACCATGATGTGTAGAGTTTTTTGCAACCGCAATACATGATTGGTTACTTTCACGTATAAGAACTGCACTTGGTTATTCCATGTGATAATCTATCTTGACCTTTCATAACCATGGAGCTTCCTTTGCAGCTATAGATTCAACAACACACTATACTTCTATTGATGAAAGAAAATTAGTAAAATGTTTTTTGCTGGACCAGGTCACTAAAATCCACCCGTTGTGAATGCAAAGTCACCAATTGAACAACATGTTTCTTTACAACCTCCCCAATCTGCATCAGAATAACCTACAAGCTGCAAAGTTGCATGCTTTCCACCATAATGAAACACCAAGTCTTTTATCCGTTGCAAGTAATGGAATATTCACTTCACTTCTTGCCAAAGTGAAACACATGGATGCACCATGTATTGAGCAAAGTGTGGACAAGCAAATGAAATATCAACCTTGTACATTTTGCTAGGTCTAGTAAAGAACCCATAGCACTTTGGTAAAGCTTGACTCTATTTGCATCCAACACCTTATCATTTGGATGCTTGTTGAGATGACTCTCCTCTATCGGTGGTTGCAATTGCCTTTGCATTCCATCCTAAAATCTTTCAACTTTTGAGAATATAACTATCTTGGCTGAGCAATATAGTACAAACTTCCTTATTTTGTAGAAAGTTGATGCCAAGGAAGTGGCTAAGTTCACCAAGATCCTTCATTTAGTAGCATTCTCCTTCTTGTGTGTAGTGCAATTGGTGAGCATAGGAGGGTGAGGGTTTCTACCATAAAATGCTTCATGGGTGTCATGTCGCCTAATCTTACTTATGGTGATCAATTACGAGTCCATTTCACAAAACTTGGTTCCAAAAGCCCAATATTGGCAACTCATTCTCGCATCTTCAAGGAGTGTGTACCCTTTCAACAATTGTGTGCATCATGCGCTCAACCATCTTGACAATCTTGTGCATGTAAGCTAGACTCACCATATGCCAAATGCCTTCAGCCTTGAAGTGTGTATGAATCTTCTAATTCAAAAAAAATTTGCCTTGACTTGTGAGAAAAACCTACACCTTTCTTCCTATTCTTTTTTGAACTTCTATCTCCCTGGTCTTGTTGGCAACCTAAAGTTGATCCTTGGCCTACAAAAAGGCTAAACTAGTATACCTAGAATGTTCATCCATCCATACATCAAACCATTTGGTACCACTAAAGCTAGTTGCATCAAAGTATCCAAGATTTGACACTATAGCATCCAAGATGCCAATTGCATGCTTATGTTTATATGGTGATGGTTATCTATATGTCTTAGGAACAATATACAACTCAAAAGTGTGTATCCTACCCTTCTCTCCTTTGATGGTCAATCCATCAACTACACCCAAATGTTCTATTTCACAAATTGTATGCATTGATCCATGTGATGATGTTTGATGCCATTCTAGAAGCATACAACTAGAAATACTTGTATTGGCTATAGTTTCAATTGCCTCAATCTTGCAAGGTATAAGGTAAGTTTTACCTTATTGTTTAGCGTGTATGAGAATGTCTCTTGATGGAAGTATGCAATCAACACTAGTTTTGTCCAAGTTGAACCTTCAACACTTCCTCCACAAAATTGTTATATATAGAAATGTATCTCATACTACCAGAACACAATGGAAATTTGTAATGATATGGATTTCAGCGACAAAGTTAGTCAAGGTTAACAAATTAGCAAATAGGCCAAATTAGCCTAGAACATTCTAGAAGTATCTAAGAAGCTACTTGATACCTCTCAAGTATTAGGTAACATGCATGCCAAGTGGTGATTTCTAGGAGTAAGCTTCTTGGGAAGCTTCCCCATTAGCTTAGCTTCCACCCCAAGTAAGTAGCTTCTAGAAGCTTCCAACTAGCTTAGCTTGCATGCCAAGTAGGCAACTTTTAGAAGGAAACTCTTGAGAAACTTCCTGATTAACTTGGCTTGCACTCCAAGATAACAACTTAAGGAAGCTTCTTGAGAAGCTTCTCAAGAGTCTTTTATCCTCCATATAAATACCAAAGCCAAAGCTCATGCTAGACATTTGGAGTTTTCCCTCATTCAAGTGTCCCAATGTGATCTTCCATTCTCCTATTTCACTCCTTGATCTAAATCTTTTACAACATCCTTAATGATAGCAAACATAGATTCTCCCTTGAGATTCAAGATCTTGAGATGCATCTCACTTGAACCTCTTTATTTACTTCCATTCCATCATAACCTTGGAGTTGGACTGATGCAATCTTGAAGTTGTGAAGCTCCTTTTGTCACCTTGGATGTGTACATCTACAACACAATGTATACAAACATACTTTTAGGCTTGGTCAAATAATACAATTGTGACTTGAGGTCCATATATGACTTCTTAATTGATAGCACAACAACAAGACCTGTGTTGCCATTAAACATAGAGCAGTCTAGATTGCACTTCTAGTGACCCTTTTGTCACAAACTCTACAAGTGCTCTTGGACTTATCAATTCTGGGTTTCTACTTCACATGCTTTGGAAACTTTTTCTTCTCAAGCTCCTTCCTGACCTTATTCATAGCAAAAGCAAAAACTGGAGTATTCATTTCTCTCTTTTCTTTGTGTCTCCTCCTCAAGGACTATGGATCATACCACATCTTTTGTAATTTCATCTTGATTTTTGGATCTGAATGACTGAACTAAAGGATCCCATGATTCTGGTAATGCAGTCAACACAAGAAATACCACATTGATCTCTTAAGTTAAAGATCTAGCAAAAAAACACATCCATTGACTCACCATCAACATATCGGATATTGTAGAGCTTTTTCTTGCTAGAAAAGATCAATTATGATTCCTCAAGTTTACGTATTTCTGCTAATTTGTCTCACATTTCTTTTACAATTTTACATTTGTGTATGTGACTATGCTGTATGCTGTATGCTGCCAAGCTTTATCATTAAGGACAATTTGGGTGTGTACTTCCAACTCGTCTACATCCCATTTCTCTCTTGTGAATTGGCTTGCCATTATTTGGACTGTGTGATGACCCATATGCATACTAGTACAATTAACAAGAAGTCAAAACATACTTCATCACAAAATTCCATGTAATATAATTCTTCTCATCCAAACTATCAATATGTTGATCACGGGAAGTTCAAGTTGAAACAATCACTACACAACTTGGACTGCAACAAGAAGGACTAGATTGTTGTGTCACAACAAGATGCACAACACTCTAATTAATCTACAAAAATCGCCCTTAATATGATGTGTTATTCAGTTCCTACGAGGAGGAAGCCTAATAGAGAATAAGCCCTGCACACCCAAACAAAAGTCCTTAAAGACACAACAAAGAGTAAATCCTAACTCCAACGGCAACAGAAACACTCATCACTCTAATTACTCGATAAAAAAAACTTGATCACGAATGCTCCGTCACGATGCTTGGATACTATATTACCAAATTTTGCATCCAAACAATCTTTATTTTCTGGTTGGAATTAACACAATAGTACAAGTCCCATAACATAAGAGGAAAAATGGGGCTATGCTCCCATTTTCAAGAATTAAAGAGATAGTATCTCAGAATAAATATGGGATCTTTGAATTTCTTTTATGGTAGGTGAAGCCGGGGTACACATTTTGGGTACGTGGTAAACGTTACATTCGAGGACATTCTCAACAGAGCGAAAAACGCAGACTTTACGTTGAAGTGTATATGGGAAATGATAAACATTAATTAAGGGTAATTCAAGGCCTCTTACTTCCACCGTCCATTACTCACAAAACCAAATGTAATAATTATATTTATTTACGAAATCGTAAAAAAGCACCATAGTGCTTATCTATGGACGTTTCAGGAATGGCAGCCGGATGGCCTTGTGTGACATGCTAGTGTTTCTCAGGACCGGTCTCACTGCAGTAATTTGCCAACTGAGACACCCTAGTGCATCAAGCTGTTCGCAACCGCAATAGAGTTTCACCACCAAGCTTGGGAAACGCTCGCAACTTTCCTCGATTAGCTGCTGTTGAAGCATTATGCGATTTGTCTCGTATTTCTATATGGAGACATCGATTTATAAGATTGGAAATACACACTACATTGAGATCCTGATAAACAAATCCATATTTTATACTGCAGGTTTTTACTCGCATGGAAGTTAGAAAATTTTCGTCTTAGATGAAGAACAGACTGGGTCGGTTGAGGAAATCTGATATGTACCTCAATCCCTTATTCGAACATAAAGTGTTTCAACCACTTCGTTCTCTTTCCAACCACATTGTCATTGAGACCTGATAGCAATAAAATCCAGTGTCCCATTCTGTCTCTTCCTTTCCTCTTACTTTCTACGACTCCCTTCTCCCGTCGTTTGTAGTTGGAGTTATCTGCACACGTCTACCAACAACGAATTTGGTGATTGTAAAAGTTCTCCAAGATCATAGCGTGCGCAATTAAGGTAGTAATCACGAACAAGAAGAGACCGAGTACCATCTAACACTTCAGTTAAGACAATGAGAACGGTTGTTGTCAATTTGCTATTATTACTTCGCATTCCATGGCAAGCACCTGGAGGGGCCGCTTCCGAGTCATAGATATTTGTAGCACGGACACGACAAGCGCACCACATCATCATTTCTGATGTACTTCCCACCGTGAGCCAAGAATTAGTGTGACCCTCAAGGTTCTAAGTCCGTTTCCCAGATGGGGATGATACCTCTAATCTGAATTTGAGCCAAGAATTAGTGTGACCTACGAGTTTCTTGACGTCATGATGTTAGGAGTTTGATCATTACATGTCAGTTATCTAAATTGAACGTTCCCATAATCTGACTAGGAAAAGGTAGTTAAATCTGACTTGAACGTTCCTTTAATCTGACTGTTAACAAGTGAGAAAAGAAGGCGACCGTTTGTGATAACAAGAAGATGGAAGAGCCCATCAGGCCGTACAAGGAAAAGGCATTGGGTCAAATGTTAACAAGTGCATTTGATGTGGCGAAAGCATTTTCAATGGGAGACCGCACTTTTCACACCGGCTGTTGACCAAGGTCCTCATGAACTGTAATAATTACTCCACCTCCTGATTCACGATTCGGTGGCTATGTAATTCGGTGTCTTCATTGACTTTCTTGTCAGGCCCTCAGTGATGTTACAGTGTTTTCATTTACCCATCATTCCTTTTTCATAACATAAGAACGGACCAATTGTGGTGTGGGTGCCTTTTGTCCGTTTCTTGTCATAGCTCTTCATGGCAGTTCGCATTGCTGCACCAGTGCATAACTAGACCTCAGTTATCGTGTGCGCGTCACCTCAAAGCTCTGCATCGCTGAACGTAAGCTTCGAAATTCTTCACGGTACATAGATTGTGTTTCCATCATGAAAGTGAACCTTCGTAGCGGCCTGCATCGAGTTGATTGAGTGTACTTCTGTCAGTTTCTTTGCTGATCCTTGAAAGTATTCAAGCGCACCTCCAGAATTTGGGTGACGGCTGACGACGGTATGTTTTGAGGATAGAGTACTCGAGAGGGCGGATGAGTGCTTGACGCCGCTCGTTCATTCCAGAGCCCATGTTCTCAGAGTAAGTAGAGCTTGGAAGGTGAGCTGATATTGCAACCGAATCCCTTAGCTCCGGGACATAGACTCCTTGTAGAGCAGAACTTCGAGCAGCAGCCGCGATGGGGTGCCTCAACTTCAGCTTGATTAGCTATAAAGACAAGGCAATGCATAAGGGGTTCCAAAATGCAGGACTAGAATCTCGCAAAATCGAGATCCTCAATGGTTCCACAGTCCATTGCTGGGTACCCAAGGGCTATACATCTCCTCCTCCTGCTGATAAACCAGTGGTGATGCTTCTTCATGGATTCGGAGCTAACGCGGTGTGGCAATGGGATGCGAATGTTAGAGCACTCATCGAGCACTTCACTCTTATCATTCCTGATCTCATTTTCTTTGGACAGTCCACAACCGAAAGTCTCAAACGTTCTGAGTCTTTCCAGGCAGAAAGTATGTGGATGTGCTTAACCTCGCTGGGGATTGAGAAATTCAGCTTAGTGGGAACAAGTTACGGTGGCTTTGTATCTTACAGGATAGCCCAATCTCATCCGGAAGCAGTTCACAAGATCATCTTGTCAAACTCAGCGATTTTGATGACGCCGGAGGATGATGTGGCGCTAGCCAAAAGAGGTGGCGCTGAGAACATGCCGGACCTGCTCCTTCCTACCACCGTGGGTGCAGTGAGCAGATTGACAAACCTCGTCTTCAAGAAGAATCCATTCGGGTGGAGTCCCACTTTTCTCCTCCGAGACTATATTAACGTATGTAAATCTCAACGTCCAGTGCCTCCTTTCGAGATCCAACTCACCGCGAAACCTTCTTTGAGCGTATCAAACAAGTCACGTAGGGGTAATTTTGCGTTGGCGAGTCCAGTCAATTTTTTAGCTATTCACGCACAGAAAGGATTACCGATTGATCTTCACATTTGGCACCAAACTTCCGGCACTGTGAATAGTATGGCCTCAGTACGCTGCTGGTTTCACTAGCAGTCGGTGATGTCTAAAGCGATGGGCTCATACATAAAATATAGTTCTTTCCAATAGTGTACAGGATCGTCCCTACGGGTTCTTCTACTAGGCTAAACAACTTACGGCACTTATGTGAGAATTGATGGTGCTGCAGGTGCTTTACTCTCCCAATCGTGAGAGGAAAGTAGAGATGCTGGACGCACTCGTATTCGGCAAAGAAAACGCACCATCTCTTATGACGAAAGTTGATAAGGTGAGCCTCTCGTGGATCCGCAGTTCCAGCCTTATACTGCATCGTTTCTGAGTGGTGGAACACATCTGAACTGCATTATCTCGTCTGAAGACACCCGCAATTGATTATTCAATTCCCTTATCGTCGGGACATTACAAAGTAAGCCTCCCATAACCATGTTCTGAGTGTCCGATTATACTTGAATGATTATTGGCTTGTTGTTTATTGCATCTATGTCGTATCTCGCTGTTTTCAGATGTCAAATACTCGCTTGTGTATAGGATGTCCTTATTGTGTGGGGTGAGGACGACCAAGTATTCCTGCCAGAGCAAGCTGAACGCATCAACAAGTGAGTTAAACTTGAACCTTTTCTTATAATCTGCGCTGACTGCAATTGCAAGTTAACTTTGACTGCGAGTATCGAATCCAATGAATTGCATTGTGATCGTTAAATCACTTCTCGCCAGTTGTGTCGCAGATGACTGTCACTCTACGTAAATCCGAAGCATAATTTTAACCAGTCCCTTATGCAGTGTTTTCTTCTAGCTCTGGTTATGGTGTTCGTTCTGCTCAGTGATCCCTGTTCTTGGATGTGATTTGTGCAGCTACCTGGGAGAGCGTGCGGAGTTGGTGATACTGAAGGATTCAGGCCATGCGACACAATTAGAGCAAGCTGTGAAGTGGAACCAGCTAGCAATAGACTTTCTTCTGAAAAAATAGATCTACATCCGGATCTTTTATGTCAGAGAAGCCGTACTTCGCTTCCCATGTACAGTAGGTAGCAACAGAAGCATCATACAAATTGCACACAAATTTTGCGACTGTCTTCCCGTATCCTCCGCTCTGGCATGGATTTCGTGTAGGGACTTCACAAGCGGGTTCGACAAAGCATGCGGTTCACATGCGGATGTAAAGCTAGCTAGAGATGATGATGTGACTCGATCTCGTCACCTGCATGAAACGCTGAACATTTCGTTTCTTGTTAGCAATAGTGTTCTCACTTGCTAGTATGAACCAAAGTTCTAGCTGCCGTGTTTAGTTTGTACGCAACTGTTCTTGAATGATTACCAGCGTCTGCCATTCGCTGGGATACGTAAATGTAATTTCACTAAATCAAAACGGGTCCTGAAAGCTCTAAAATTTTGCCTTTGATTCTCATCCCCGCTTCTTTGCCTGCATTCGATTTGCGTGTATGTGTATGCAGCCCCAACAGAACAAAAGACAGTAATTTAAAAACAACTATTACCGGACCCTTGATCCTGAACTTGTTTGCAAATAAGTTTAGCCTGTTCGCAGCATTAATTCCTACCACCTTCCAACTTGCTTGTGAAGAGGCGGAAAAGTTCTCTACCTCCAGCAGTTTTAGTTCTGTGGCATGTATGAAGAAATAGCCTGCAACTGGAATCCCGGAACTACCCGAGGGAAGCCAAAACCAAATCCCGAAGATGTGGACTTCACTGGTGAAAACAAACCCAACCTCAACTGCTCCGTTATAACAAGGACAGGCTGTAGCATTTACAAAAGAAAAGACGAAAGGCTGCTACATGACGAAAGACTGGAAGTGGCAGGCATTTGCCATGGTTGGGAGTCGATCAGAAAGCTGCTTCACAAGTACCTGCTTCGTCCAAACCGTCTTCAGTGAGTCCTCTGCTCGCACCTACGCCATTGAAAGTGGTGTTGCTGTTACTCTTGCTCCGTGTAAACCAGTGTCTTCTGATAGTGGTTGTCCGTTGGCGGTGACCTGTCCATAAGGGCTGCCTACACTCATACCAGACTACCTCTTATAGGATGTTGAGAACTTTTGTGTCTACCTCTTGTAGGATGTGGAGAACTTTTGTGTCTGCTCTCTTTGAAGTAGAAAGTCTGTCAATCATTCTAACATTTGATGTATCTAGCATTTTCTTCTAGTCTCACCAAAGTAGACATTCTTGATTGCACTCAACAACACTAGACCTCTCTCCCATCTACAGTTTTCAAAAAGAGTACACAGAAATTCACAAGCGCAGCATGAATAACACCCAAAATTGAACTAGCATAGAACACGCCAGAGCTTAAGTATCTCATTACTCATGAGATACAAAGTGTTGGGAATAATCCTTGCAGGAGAAATCATCATAACAAGTCCAAAAAACACACATATAAACATAGAAGCAAAAGCTAGTGAGTAGCCCTACTTAACCCTAAGTGAGTTATCGCTCCTCTTTACCCTAATCACTTATCTCTAGATAAAATGAAATGTACCTAAACAAAAATAGGGATTGTGCTGAACTAGAGATTAACTGAAACTAACACTTTCACTTAATGAGAGTTTAGAACACTCCCATATCTACTACACATTTTTATGTGTTTATCTTTAGGTAGTGCTTTTGTAAACTCATCTGTTGTCATTTCTTGTGTAGGATAGTAAACTTACCTCACAACATTCTCTTTTTTTTCTCCTCTACAAATCTTCTTATAATGTCAATGTGCTTAGTCCTTGGGTGATGTGCAGGATTCTTGCTAAGTGCTATACATCATGAATTCTCCTAGTACAATGTGGTAGGATTTTCTTGCTCAAAACCAGCTCCTTAAGAAGTCTCTTGTTCTCGATGACTTCTTGAGTAGCATTTGAGACAGCCATAAATTCTGCTTAGGTAGTAGACAATACAATAGATGTTTTTTGCTACTATGCCAACTATCCACCACTAAGCATGATAATACATATCCACTAGTTGATCTTCTATTATTTGTGTCATCTCTCCAACCAGCATTTGTATATACTTCAAGGGTAGGAGCAAGTGTGTTCCCTTGCTTTCTATCATCAAAGAATGCATCTTGAGTACCGTTTAAGTACCTGAATACCCTCTTTATACCTTTCCAATGTGCTTGTGCATGATTGCTAGTATATCTAGCAAGTGCTCTTACTGCATAACATATATCTGGTCTTGCACAAACCATGATAAACATACGGGAAACAAGAGCACTTTGGTACAACGTCTTGTCTTGGTGTTTCACCTCCTAATTTATGTCTTTGATCAAGAAGTGTAGAGATAGGATTCACCTCTATCATCCAATACTTAGCTAGAATGGATCTCACATACTATGGTTGATTGATCCAAATCCATCCTACTTTTGTGTCTTTGCTCACTTTGATTCCCAAAATGGGTTTTACAAGACCAAGGATAGTCATCTCAAAACCAGAGTACAAAAAATCCATCACTCCATTGATAGATCCATTTTTCCCAAAAATAATAGATCATTTATATATACAACTATATATACATAACCTCTTGTATACACACTCATATCAAAATCAGCTTGCTTGAAATCTTGCTGTCTCATGTATGAGTCTAGTTTCTGATACCAAGTTCTAGGAGCTTGCTTAAGACCATATAAAGCCTTCTTAAGCAAGCATACTTTTCCTTTGCCTTCTTTATATCCATCCAAAACATCCATGCAGATAGACTCTCTCAAATCTACATTGAGAAAGGTTGTTTTCACATATAATTGCTCCACTTCCCAATCTCTCTATGTTGCAAGATCTATTTGCATGCTTCTTAGCTAGAAGCATGCAAATAGATCCATACTTGGCAACATGTGCAAAGGTTTTTGAATAATCCATTGATGCTTAATGAAGCTCTTTGCAACAATTTTACCTTGTACTTCATGATCTCATTTTGAGCTCCACGTTTGACCTTGAAAACCCATTTAAAGCCAATTGCTTTCTTACTTGGTGGTAAATCAGCTAGTACCTATGTACCATTAGTCTAAAGGAACTTCTTCTCTTAAGCTAAAGCCAACTCCTAATAACTCCATCTAGTATGTGCATAGCTTGCTATAAAGTATATGGATCACAATCTTCATGACAGATGTAAGATTCATTTAATATCTCTTCTAATAGAAAGCCAAGTTTGTCAATAGGTTTCCTATCCCTCTCTGATCTTCATAGCTCTATGGCAAGAAGTTTCATTTCATCTCTTGACATCTCTAAAATCTCACTCAGAGATTCTGCATCTGCAGTCTGCTTCTAAGAGTCTTCTTTTGCAGTATAAGAATCAAAAACCACCATTTGCTTAGGTCTTCTTTTGTACACCTTCAAACTCTTGTTTGGTGAAATTTGGGTGGAGATTGCTCTTCAGATGATTGATTTGAAGAACTGACTCTGGCTTTTGGGATGATAAATTGATCAAGCTAATCAAATTGATGAGCTTGATTTTGTATCTTTTCATTGATCTCACTCCAAGTCCTCAATTCATCAAAATTACGTTTCTACTTATGTTGACTCGTCCAGAGTTAGGTTTGTACATAAGATATCCTTTCAAACCCTTTTCATATCCTACAAAAAGCATTTTCTAAACTTTCTTTGTGACCTTCTTCATTTGCTCCTTGGGAATATGAACATAGGCAAGACATCCAAAAACTCTCAAAATTGAGATATAGGTGTTTAACCACCCTAGCATTCTTTAGGAGTACTTCCTTGTAACGTTGTGGTACCGTTGATATTTTTGAGAAAAATTGCAATGCTAATAGCAACATCCCAAAACTTCCTCTCCGACTTTGGCATGTTGGAACATTGCCAATGCTTTGTCTACCTGTGTCTTATTCAGCCTTTCTGCAACTCCATTTTATGTAGGACTGTCTTAGATAGTATAGTCAAGGAGAATTCCTTTCTCTAATAGAAAAGAGAGGAATTTCTCATTCCTTTACTCTCTACCTTCATCTTCTTAATCATGTGATTTTCTTCCCATGCTTCAACTCAACCATGGCTACAAACTTCTAAAACTTTTTGAGTACTTCATCCTTTCTCTTCATGAGGTAAATAAAACTTTTTGTACTGTAATCATTAACAAAAGAAATATAGTAGGCTTCTCCATCCAATGACTTCTCAATCGTGTATCCCCATACATCAAAATGTATAGCATCTAAAAGGACGGAAGCTCTAGATGAAGATTTCTTGGGGATAGGAGCTTTGTGTGACTTAATTTTTGCACATCCAATGCAAACTTCAAGTTCTCCTTTGGGATTTCAGCCCCTCCACTACCTTCTTTAGAGCATGTAGCTTTTGCTCTAACAAGTGCCTTAACCTCAAATGCTAGAGATGAATATCATTTTTGTTTTTTGCTACCAATGAAGAATAAGAGCAATCAGCTTCCATCAACTTGAAGGAGTTCCCTTTGACAGTACCATACCTAAGGATCAGCTCTCCTTTCTTCAAGGTGCATTGACTTTTGTTACTCTCAAACAAAACTTTCTTTGTACGGCTCCATGAGACTATGTATTAATATCAAGTTCTTTGTATATTCATGAACTTAGAGAACATTCTCCAAATAATTTTTATAAAGCCTTGTATCAGTTCCTCCCATAAAATAATAGGAACTTTACCAATTCCCAACATTAGATTAAAAATCCCAAGTCCACAACAAATTCTCTTGAGGGTTCTTAGAGGATGAAGTGTTGAGAACAACTCCTTCTAATAGCATATGTCAGAAGTAGCTCTCAAATCCAGAAACGAGCCAGAACCCTTTGAGAACAGCTATGATTCAGCCAACGTTCCACAATCCAACTCTTCTATTAAGTACCCCTCCTCATCACTTTCTATCTCATGGCACTCCTTTGTTTTACAAACTGAACTCTCAGACTTTAGACCCTTTATTAGTTGAGGTCTCTTCCATGCCTTCTTCAACTCTCGTTCTCTCCTCTCTCTTTTCTTGGGACATATAGGTGCAATATGACATTTTTCATGACAAAATAAAAGATCCAGTTGCTGACATCAACAATACTAACCCCCTTCCTAGGTTTACTCACTCTTCTATCTAACATTGTTCTTGATTGAGGAGAAGCACTAAATAGAGCATCATCTCCCGACTCATTTAGCTTCATCTCTTTGTCCTCTTTATCTCTCTAAACACAAGCAACTTGTTTTTAACATAATCCCCTGTGACAACCTCAATGGGTAAAACTTTCAAAGTTACTAAGACAAAGTAATAGCTTGAAGGAAGAGTCCTTAAGAGATGATTGATCTCATATTTTGTTGCAAGTATTACCCCATCCTCCTTGAGTCTCTTGAAGATTGTCTATAATTTTGATAAATGCAAAGTGAAATCATCACCATCTTGCAATTTCATTTTGAACATGTCATTCCAGGTTCAGTTAGAATTCTTCATTTTCTCAACAAAGTAATAACTCTTGAATTCTGCCAAATCTCACAACTCTAAGCATAACTATCTACTAGATCTGCAATTTGCTCTTGCATAGCACACAAACTTCCTAGTGATAGAATGTTTGACTTTCTCCTCTTTATTGACTCTTGTTCATATATATCATGAACCTTTGATCAAGTCCAAACAATCATAATTGTCTAAGATAGATTTCATATCCAAAGCCCAAGATGTGTAATTATTGTTTCTCAATCTCTTTGAGTTCTCCTATTAAACCCAATGGTGATTGTGTGCTCATAACCTATTGAGAACTTTTGTGTATGCTCTTTGAAATAGAAAGTTTGTCAATCATTCTAACCTCCGGTGTATCAAACATACTAGTGTTCACTTCACCAAAATAGCACTCTTGATTGCACTCAGGCAATACTAGACCTCTCTCCGAACTACAATTCCCAAAACAAGTACACAAAAGTTCACTCATGCAACATGAATAACACACAAGACTGAAATAACACAAACCACACTTGAGATGATATTAAGTAACTCAAGACTCATTATACACAAAGTGTTAGGAAAAACCCTAGTAAGAGAACTCACCATAAAAAATCCAGAACCCACACATCTAAACATAGAAACAGAACTAAAGAGTGCCCGTGCTTAGCCCCCTCTACCCTAATCACTTCGCTTCTTAACCCTGATATAGGAAGTAATGTTCTAGATGTTACCAAAACCTTTTTCTCAGCCTATTTGAAGATCAAGATCTTTTAATAGGGGTTGAGATGAGTGCGTCCGTAAATTAGGAAGAAACCGGAATGAATGGAGTATGTGCTGGTTAAAATGGAATTCAAACCCGTTACGTACATTGGACTGGACTGAATGGATGATGTAAGAACTGTTAAGATTGACTGGAGATCGATGGGTTGAGCACGAAATCTTGATTGTTAGTTCTTGAATGGTGATCTAGATGCTGCTAAAGTGCAAAAATTGCTCAACATATAATTAAGAAATTAGTCGGAACCAAACTCACATGGACTGAGTGGAAGCGATTATGTGTTACAAATGACAAAGCACCGCTTCGAGAATCTCTTCTGAAGAAGTAAATGCAAAACCACTTATCAGTCCCATATTGAATCCAGGGACTCCAGAAACCAAGGGTTGGTTCTAGACAGTCTAATGTGCGGTGATCGGGTGCTTCAGAGGTTTGTGCGTCCAGACGAAGGTACCCGAGAAGGTCAAATTAATAGTAATCGGTGCAATCACAATTGTCTTATGACCAACTCTGGGAAAACATCAAGCTATGTTAAACTCTCATAGCAGGCAGATCACATCAGAGGTTCCGCATCGCACACTTCTTCTGGCCTTGTACGACCTCAACACAAGGGACTGAATACTTGAGCTTTGCTATGTATAATAAGGATACACCCAAGCGATCTGAAGGGTTCAGTTGGTGTATTAAGAACGATGGAGGCGGATAGCCCAGCCTTTACGCGTTGACTACAAATAAGCAAAACAGGTTTCACCAATGAACAATCCCTGCGTAAAATAGTTCTGCTAATATCAGGTCTTCAAGTACGCGGTAGCTAAGTGAACATCCGTGAGGCCGAATCGTTGATATCAGCGTTCCAAACCGAAAGTTCAGATGACAGAAAACTCACCGTTAGATCCAACTTTGCGCAGAAAGTGTGGACTGAATCTTCTAGTCAAGCAGTCTTTACAAAACTGACCTTGACCCCAAGTTAGAGAAGACATACCACTTCCATTCAATATTTCATTCCAGCACAGTTTTACAGTATTGCATGACCATAGTGGCCCCTCACGTGCGATAGAGCTCTTCTCATCTTCATGTTGCATTCTTATCGACTCCCTAATTCTCATCAATATGCTCCGAAACTTCGTAGAATGTGCTCGGTAGCTCATGACATTCCAAAAGTTCACAATCATCTAAGCCGGCAAGAGTACTACTTCCCACCTGTGAGTCCCGTGCTGTCAGATTTCTTCGACCTCATGCAGATCCGAAATTGCAGTTGGTAAGATTTCGACTGTCTCCCCATCCAGCCGAAGTTGATGTTCCTATAAGCGGAGCAATTAGACCAAGATGCACTCGATTTTTACTCCACAGTTCACTCTCCTTCACATGTGAAAGGGGGAGCATATGCACAACGCATAGTTTCAGGCCCTCTTCCACATCCCAGTCCAGTGCTGAGAAACTCCTTGCTGCCAGTGACCTCTGATTCGAGTATTCCCCGATTCGTGATGTCTTGGGTCCGCTGGCGTGAGCGAAGATCAGGAGTTCCCTGGAACATTCCTGTCGTGGACGCTCAGGGGCAGTTCATGAGAAACTAAACATTGAGTGGTAAATCTCTAAAACCAGTCTAAGATTTATATTGTAGCCGGGTCCACTTCATGCCTCTTACGCACAGCATCTCGAAGGAGAGCCGAAGGTTTGCAGCCCTTCGAAACCATTTGTTCTAGAAGTGCTTCCGCCTTTTCTCTTAAACCGACTTTCACTAGCCCGGCGATAAGAGCAGAATAAGTAATTTCGTTGGGATCACAGTTATACTTCTCCATTTCATCCAAAACCTTGCAAGCCTCATCCCATTTTCCTGCCTTCACTAGCCCTGCTATGAGAGCACTGTATGTAACAACATCTGGAGGACACCCGCTTGCTCTCATCTCTGCTAACAGAACCTGAGCCTGCTCCCAGTCACCCGCCTTTCCTAGGCTTGAAACAAAGGGCGTAAATACAAACAAGTTTGGCGTCAAACCGTCTTGTTTCATTCTACCAAAAAGATCCCACGCCCGATCTAGCATTCCCACTTTGACAAAATTGTTGATAAGAGTACCGTATATAAAAGAATTTGGAGTACAACCAGCTAGCCTCATTTCATCTAAGAGGTTATATATGTCCTCAAACTGGCCAGCCTTCGCAAGGCCGTCGATTAGACAACTATATGTTATCAAATTAGGTAGACAACCCCGCGCTTTCATTTTTTCAAAAAGCGTCCAGGCTTCTCTCAATCGCCTGTCTTTGACAAGCCCATGAATAAGAGCACTATAGGTGACTACATTGGGCTCGCACCTCTTGGTTTCCATCTCATCGAGAACCTTAAGAGCATCTGCTACCCTCCCGACCCTGATGAATCCATTTATGAGAGCAGAGTACGTCACAACATTTGGGGAACAGCCATGCCTCTCCATGAGATTGAAATGCTCCAAAGCTTCCTGCATTGCACCAACTTGACAATACCCATCGATCATATAGGTGTGGATAGTCACTCCAGGACTATATCCATCGGCTAAGGACTCGTCAATCACCTGCCTGAGAATATCCAACTTCCTGTTCTTGAAGTCCCTGTGACTCATCAACTTATGAAGCATAACCTTGTAAGTCCGGCCTGAGTGCTGAACACCCCGCCTCTCCTTCACCCAATTGAAAAACTGGAACGCACGGTTAACATTGGCCTGACGCCTAATGACCTCACAAACTAGAAATGTGTTGAACTGCACCGCATCCTGTTCAAGGAGTTGCTCCCATCCTCCGCTATTGAGTACATCAACAACGTGCTTCACAATTGGGGCGGCAGCCATAGGCTCTTCAGCTGCTGGAGAGCTCTCTTGCATCTGTTTCAAGGAACTTTCAGCCTGTGAAGGACTACTGTCCGAGTTCTCCTCTCCATAATCTCTGCTGGTATGAAATCCACTTGCGCATCTACGAAGAGGCTGAGCTGTGAAGAAAACTTCCTGCTGAAGACTAGAGAAACCTCCACTGCTCAATGACCCGAGACTTCCCTTCCTTACGAGAATTTCGCGACTTTTTCTCCTAACAGGTTCCGAGCAAGTGTCAAACCTGTCGCCAGATACTGAACGCAGTTTTTCAGCTGTTCTCTCCACAAGATCAGCTGTTGGCGTACCAATGCTACATATTTCTCCACCTCCCCCATTCTCTAATTCTACATCGCCAGAGTACCACCTCTGACAAGTGCTTCCTGAAACCCAGTTTGCACCACCCGTGCAGAGGGCACAAACATTTTTGCACAGACATTTCCACGAAATGCTTGATTGTAAGATCTGGTGCTTGTGAAGAAGAGGCGCCATGCTGCACTTTGCAGAAAACAATACTCGATTAAAACGATACCTTTCTTATGTCAATCAATTCTACTGTAACTCAAGTCCAATACGGTCGAGAAACAAAAAAGTCCGGTAACCGAAGTTCCCGACATGGTCTGACATACCACATGATGTCCCAATCGCATGATAATGACTACTCAAGTACATACCAAGTTACATTGTCCACAAACGGACTACGATTACTCGATTCCATAAAGACCTGGAGATAAGTCTTAGGAGGACAGATCACCCGTGCAGATCACAGAAAGAGCACACATCACGCAACACAATATAATCCAGAAATTCAAACACATCTAAACTTGATTCCAACTTCGAAATAATTCCTTCATCCATCTAAATCATCTCTCCTCATCTTTTGATTACGCTTCACACCCTCAATCGCTCACTCTGCTTCTCTAGGGTTTCCTACTTTGACGCGACTCCGTAAAATTGTCCGCTGCTTCACAAAACTTACTGCCAGAAACACAATTCAGCGAGACAAACCCAAACCATCCTAAAAGAACTCCAGATTCGTCATCAATATCCTGTCGAAAATCTCTAAATTCATTGCTCGCCAATCCTCCGAGTCACAAATTCGAGCAAGGACGAGCAGGATCGGATCGAATTCTGCAGCACCGCTCACCTGGACTGTTCAACACTAGGGTTGCGAAAATAGCTCGATAATCAGCTGTCTGGCTGCATCCATTGCGCTTCGAGAACCAATCTTCCGAAACTCTGACCTCTGGTCTCTCCCTTTCCTGAACACCTTCAATGTCCTTTCAATAGCTAAACCCCTGTTGGTCGCAGTTGTCCCTCGAAGCCCTCGGGGTCTCTTCTCTCGGCTGGCTCCCGAGTTCACCGTCACCGCAAGTATATACTTATGTTGTAACAACCACGCTGCTGGGGAAGAGATCCGTCGCAGTTGTCCCTCGAAGCCCTCGGGGTCCGTTCTCTCGGCTGGCTCCCGAGTTCACCGTCACCGCAAGTATGTACTTATGTTGTAACAACGTCGGTGCTGGGGAAGAGATCCGGCAAGCAGTGTGATTCCGTTCGTCCGGCAACAAGCTCGCGGGCGGTGCATAGAACCATAGAGGATTCTTAGCATTTCCGAACTATCTCGGCACCCTCGGACTACTTATCGGGTATTGCAACTCCGCCGGCGATAGTTAGTAACTAATTCGGTCCTCGGGCCGCGATCCAGCCAAAAGTGTGATTCGGTCCTGCCTGTTTTGTACATTGCCGGCCTCAATCATGTGGATGTTTTAGGGTGTTCTTTATCATACCCGAAACTTCCCGGGAACAAAGACGCCGGTAATGAACCTCCAAAGCCGTCCCCGGGGTGTACAGGTTCTTGAGCACGCTTGACCATCAAGAACTGAGGATTTTAAATGATGCCAATGAGCTGGTGCGTCTCTAATAGACTTTTTTGAAGGCGACCGCGTAGGGAAAACGAAGGATGGGAAGACCCCATCAAGCTCTACAAGGGAGAGACAAAAAAGGTAACATGGGGCTAAGTCCCAATAGAGTCTATAAGAGAAATCTGCTCTATCACACCTAAGAAATCGAGCTAAGCAAATAGTCCGGTCTATACACTTTTGGCACTTCCGAATAAACATCACCTAATGTATTACTTTCCTATGGATTGCACCCACCATTGCCCTTTGTAGAGCAATGGACACACGCTGTCTAAAATATGCTACAAAGTATGAGAGTGAGAGTGGTACTCCCGGCACCTAACATGAAAAGCTCTCGTGCACTCCTTGACAAATGTGTCAAATGCCGTGTCCATCGCTCCATATAACTCTAGAGGAACAAAGAGGTGACCTCGCTGCATGCCCCTTTACTTGGAGACCTTACGACCTACTGTTGCACTCGCTGCCCATCTAGGAGAATGTGTAATCACTCCCTCCAAAACTGTATCCCGTGTAGGGTCCGTAACAACGACATTTACTATTGTCATCTGATCATCTCGTACCAAGTATAAGTCTGCCCTAACATGTGTCATCTACAAAGCATACAAATGATCCCTCCAAGTATCCACGCTCTCGTGCCATAGCAAACAATATGTCCCTAATGGCATCATGGGTAGCTATCCTTTGTCCTCCAAAAGGACGCCGTGTGGACCGTTGCTACATCTAGTGTAGAACCACACTCACAAGTGAGTAATGAAGATGCAGATGGGTGAACCAAACTTAGGCGAAACCTCATTGCTGTAGAAAAAGTAGCTGGTGCAAGTCAAAATGCCCTAATGCACAATCGAGCTAGAATCCAAGAGCTTGCACCCTTGCAGGAGCAAGAGCAAAGACATGCTCTAGTAGCCTGAGGAATGGCCGAGTCAACTAAGAGAGAATGTAGCATATGCTCACACTGTCACTCCATCAAGGAAGACTATAAACCTCTAGTCCAATTTGATGATAGTGAAGCAAAAGGTGGAAAATCTTCTTGTGCCCATGGGGATAGACTATCTCTCGTCTACCGCAATAACATTTAGAGAGAAAAGGATCCTCCCTCCACCTCTATCACATAACTCTCCAAAATCGGACTATCAACAACCACAAAATGAGAGGAAAGTAGGGGTACCAAGAGAGCCCAACTACCCAAAAATGTTATAGGTGTTGTCTCCTCCATAGATAGCAAGCCAATCCCACCACATGAGATTGGTAGAGCCGTTTGTTTACGTGCCAAATCCCTGTAATACCAAGAGTTAGCCATATAATCTAGATGTGAAATTTGGTTTGATAACATCTAGAATGATGTTATACATGATGGTCAAAATAGATCAGATAGAAGTATCACCAAAAGAGTACTTCTACTAATAGGGCAAAAACCAAAATAGACTTGAGAACCTTAGAACCAATAGCTAGACATATGATTTAAAGGTGAAAATTGGTTTGGTAACATTTGGAAGGATGTTACACATGATGGACTAAACAGACCAGAAAGAGGTATCACCAAAAGGAGACTTCTACTAATAGAGTAGGAACCAAAATATGCTTGAAATCTTTGAAGACAATTTCAGAGGCCTAAACAGATGAATTAGGCCTTGAAAATTTGCAAATCCCCCCCCCTATAGAGGAAAGGTTGGCCTTCCTTCCCCCCTACTTTGTCTTATCGACATTTTTCCAACGGTACCTTACTCACGTGATTCTGAGATTCCTACATGAAGATGCCCCAAAAGATTCCCTCTGGGAGAAGCTTGTTTGACCAACCAAATAGGACCTAGACCAGACATGTCACCCACCCAAGTAAGTAATCCAAGGGTGGAGCTTGCTGACATGTCACCTATCTATGTCCCTAATCCTATGGTGGAGTTTCATTGGAGGAGATCCTCTTTGCCTATATAATAAAGAGAAGGTGCTCCTTTGGGGCATCGAATGTTTGAGAGTGTAATCTGTGTTTTCTCTCTTCTCTTGTCCTCGGAGTATTACAATCCCCTATCACACACTCAAATGTACATGGTCCAATAATATCACCAAAGACTCTCATAATCCTCCTATCAAATGCTCTCAGACGTGATACGAAGGATGGTGAGGGAGGAACTGTACGGATGAGGTAAGATAGTAGACTAACAATACTAGAGAAGAGTATACCAAATGCCACCTGCAAATCTCCTAGTAATGGAAGGTCATCCACATGGAGGTCATCCTCTACAAGGGCAGCGTCTAAGAAGCATGTGACAAAATCCTCCAATCCTATTGGCACTCCAAGAACACAAAGTCCATATGTGGATGTGATACACCCCTCTGGAAGCTCAAGGTAGGGAGGGATACCTAAAGGGGACCATGTCCTGCACTTTGACACCTTGACTCTCAAGCCTACTAGATGTAGCTTGGTAGTCAAGTAGTCAAAGGCTTGCCTAATCTGATCTATAGGGCCTACGATGTGTGTATCATTTGCCAAGGAGGGAAATACACAACCTGGCATGGCCAAAGTAGTAGATAGGAGAGCTCTAAAGTGAGCCATGGAAAATAAGGGTCCTCCCAAAGGATCTCCCTGATGTGTACCAACAGTTGACTCCAAGATGGTGACTCACTCCTATGGACCACCATGTTGGTAGTCAATGGAAGCAAGAGAGCCATAAATAGACCGCACAAAAGGAATGAGACTTGCCAAGGATCCACCAGCCTCCCTAAACTCTCTAAAGATGGATGCCCGTGAGATGCTATTAAAAGCATTCTCAACATCCACCTGTAGGACAACCCACTTCGGATGGATCTCTAAGAGTGCTCTAATGCCTAGAGATATATCCTCACATCCTCCAAGTGTAGCTACTCCAAATTGATGTGGACTAAAGTGCTATCAAAATTAAGAACAATGTTGAAGGACAATGGTATGACTGACCAAACACAAAAGGATCTCTCCAATAGCAATTGGTCTAATGCCTCACATGTCCTTCTCCATCACAAGAAGTCGACTAGCACCTAACACCCGACTAACAAACATATGAATGTCTCCTCCCACTACTAATATAGCCACTTGAAACAACTCGATAAAACCACTAGAAGGATCATCTGCCTGGAAGTAATCTCTAAGGTGCTCATAAACCATCCCTAACAAGCCTCTTGAGGAAAGACGAGGGGTAGTGCACAATGCTTGTGCAAGCGGCGACCTATCAAGACATAAAAGGTTCCTCAGGTTGATAATCTAAGACCTCTAGTTGTAGTCCCTCTACTACTATAGGATGTAGTGAGCATAGAGAAGAGATAGTCTCATCAGTGGGACTTGCCATGGACAAAGGGTGTAACGCTCATGTTGCTCTACTAAACTCTCCCGCCTGACCCAATGTCCTACACCATTGTAATTGATTGGACTTTGTGGTATCTTGTGGTGATACATGTCTCCTAAATCGTGCAGCCCTAACATACTCATCCTGAAGGGCCGCCCAATCCCCGCTCGGAATAAAAAAAATCTAGCAGCCACTTCTCTATGCCCTACACGTCCCCCTCTAGCATAATAAAGATACCATTGAAGGAGTAAGAGGAATAGGAACCATGCTAACTCGTCCAGGGGATCACGTGCCAAAAAATCAAGTGGTAGGAAAAAAGCCTATTTAGCCTCATCATGGAGTGTGTGGGGTAGCCTATGGAATAGATGTGGACATGGAAAACTAGTCTCAAATAACCCCAAAATGCAACCCGCCTAAGAAGCTAACCACTCCCACGACTCAATCGGTATCCTTGGAATGATCAACAAAGGGATAGAAGAAGCATGTGTAATCCCGAGTGTCACTATGCTCGATATGGTCGCTTGTCTCACATGGGCATCCCAAGTGGTCCGATCATAGTCCTTGTGCATCCTTCCCACATGGGTCTTTACCCCTTGCGAGGTAAAGCGTCGGTGACACACCGGGCATGGTGTATCTTGAGCCGCTCTAGGCAACCCCACATGGGAAGGTGTAGCCATGGCTAGCACAAGAATAATGATAGTAACACATGCTACTCCTCTCTATATCTTCCCATATCTGCAAAACCACAACCCCTCATATCCCAACTCACATAAGAAAACAATCTCTCCAAACCATGAAAACTATAAACTCTCATAACTTTCAATTTCCATCTCCAAAATTTTCAAACTAAATTCCCATGGAACTTAATCATGAAACCAAGAGATTGGAAATGAAAATTCCTGACCCATCACTCTCAATGTGTAATGATCACTCTAAACCCTAAAAATGCTAAAATCCTCATAACTTTCTACTCCATTCTCCATAGTCTTCAATCTAGGTACCAACGGAACCGAAATTGAAAAATGAAGAGAATAGACTATTCATTCAAGTGCTATATGCTAGAGAGCCCTCAAGAATTATAAAAATATGTCTTCTCACATCTCTCTCTCTCCTCTCTCGGCTCCCCACTCTCCCGCAGCTGTTCGGAGGAAGGGGAGTCAATCTTTGAAGGGGAGTTATCTCTAATCATACGATATTTCAACCTTGCCTTGGAGTTTATTTCCTCAAGTAAATAAAGAATAGAGGTCATTTCCTATATGAATCTTTTTGAATATTTTTCTAAGGTTTTCCCAAACACATATAAGGAATATAATAGTAAATAGTAATATTTTCATCAATATCAGTAAGAATGGGTAAAGAAATATAACAATAAATTATAGAATATCAATAACAATAGAAACAAAAATGATCTTAGCAGACCAAATCATAGAGTATATTGATACTAAATGTAGAGGGTTAAGCTTAGCTGACTAGCTTAATATCTTAGTTTCTAATATCTTTTTTTGCTGAAATTATTAATTTTTAAATCAAATGTACTGATGTAAGTGCATTAATTACTAATATCAATTTTTTGTCACTATTGTATGGCAAGTGCATACCACTAAGAGTTAGAAATAACGTAAGAAAATAAAATAGATAGAAATAGATAGGAACAGATATTTAAAGTAAATAAAATAATTTGTATTTTATTTTTTAAATATTCTATACTAATTAATTTCAAAAAAGAGGTTCATGCAACCTTGTTTCCTCCATAAGTTGCTCCAATCAATACTAGAATATGGGGTTTTTGCATTTATGCATATCAAAAACAATCAACCAACAAAATTTTGATATATTGATCTAGCATGTTAAACAAAATCTTTGTCCAATTAGCTATGTTAACTCTCCTTCTATTGTTATTCCTATAAGTTTTGTTCTTTATATAATAGATTTATATCTAAATTAGTTGATTCCATTAAATAATTTTCCTTATATATTATGAACAATAAATATATTCTTCTCTTCCTAGTCACTACAAGATTATGTGAATGTTAGGATTAAATCATTAACGTAAATTGTTTTACATATCTTGAAATTGTATCTTACGTTTATTGAATAAGCTTGCTTACATACTTATTATACTTATTAGATATTAGTATAAATATTTTGACTAAAGAGATTATTAAAGTTACTTTTTTATAATGCAATGTTATATTAAATACTTCTTTATTGAACTCACAAAACAAATTTTCTAAGTATTATATAAGAAGGAATATACATTGAATAAATTATTTTGATAAAATTATTTTTTCTTTCATCTATTCTAAGACATTTGAGACATCTCAAATAATAATAAGTTGTGTGACAAATAATGGATCAAGAAAATGATAGGACTAAGAATGAATACCAAAAACTCCATATGATCTCTTAAATATACTATTATGGAATTTCATAAATTATTTTTAGATGGATATGAAGTAAAAAATTCCATATGCTCTCATGAATATACTTCAATAGAATTTAATATGTTGTTTTTAGATTTAGTTGAATAATATGTTGTTTTTAGATTTAGTTGAAGTATCAAAAACTCCATATACTCTCTTAACGATAGCGTAATGAATTTTCATATATTCCTTTTAGATGGATGTGAAAATCTGAAGTGGTATCTAATCTCATTGAAAATATTACTTTCAAATGATAGTTGGTGTTTTGTTGAATTTTGATTCCTTATTTATAATACATGCTTCAAAGAAGACACTTAAATCATTTAAAGCCTATATGAAAATTTTAGATTATGTCTTATTGGCATTCTAAAATATTTTCTGATGGAGATAATATTTAGCTTGATTGAAAACATATTCAATTTTTATAAAGTAATAATAATTTTCTATTTATAATTTTTTTTAGATAATATACATCTTGATTGACATATACTACTACCTTGTACATCATTCATTTAAAGTTTACAACTTATTTTGGCATAAGAACTGACCTCATGTTTTACCTCTAAATTACACAAAATTGCTTGTCTTACTTAATAAAGATGATAACATATTGTAACACTCCGAGGACAAGAGAAGAGAGAAAACACAGATTGCACACTCAAACATTCGATGCCCCAAGGGAGCACCTTCTCTTTATTATATAGACAAAGAGGATCTCCTCCAAGGAAGCTCCACCATAAGATTAGGGACACAGATAGGTGACATGTCAGCAAGCTCCTCCCTTGGATTACTTACTTGGATGGGTGACCTGTCTGGTCTAGGTCCTATCTGGTTGGTCAAACAAGCTTTGACCAGAGGGAATCTTTTAGGGAATCTTTTAGGGAATCTTGGAAAGCTCTCGACGAGACAAACCAAGGGGAGGGAAGGCCAGCCTTTCCTCTATTGGAGGGGGGGGGGAACCACACATTTTCGAGGCCTAATTCATCCGTTTAGGCCTCCGAAATTGCCTTCAAAGATTTCAGGCATATTTCGGTTCCTACTCTATTAGAGAAGTCCCCTTTTGGTGATACCTCTTTCTGATCTGTTTAGTCCATCATGTGTAAAATTCTTCCAGATGTTACCAAACCAATTCTCACCTTTAAATCATATGTCTAGCTATTGGTTCTAAGGTTCTCAAGTCTATTTCGGTTTCTGCCCTATTAGTAGAAGTATTCTTTTGGTGATACTTCTATCTGATCCATTTTGACCATCATGTATAACATCATTCTAGATGTTACCAAACCGAATTTCACATCTAGATCATATGGCTAACCCTTGGTATTACACATATTCACTCTAAGGTATTTTAAAGATGAAATATATATTAGCTTTAAACTTAAAAAAAGTCATATGTTTTAAAATATGGGTTTTTACCCAATCTATTATTTTGGTACAACCTAATATGGTATGGCCTTATTTACCAAGCTCCATTAATTACCATGCACTTTTGTAATATTTTGGTACCAACATTTGTACCTTTGTCATTACAACAATCTACAATGAGAAAACATCGTTTTAACAAATAAAACTTGCCAATAGACCACAAATTCTTGCTCTTTGAGATACTCTTCAAGATGCTATTACCAGAGGGACTACTTGTACAATGATGCAAATGAGCTTACTCATATATTCTTTGCACATCATGATTGCATTTGTTTGGCTCAAGCATATCCATGCTCTTTGGTGATGGATTATATATATATAATGAATCATTTTCAAATTCCAATGCTTCATGTTGTTGGAGTCACAAGTTTCAACACATCATTTATAGTTGCAGTTGCCTTATTCTGAGAAGGCAATTATTAAGGATCTAACCCTTAACAATGACTCTTGGATTGAGATTTGAGCAATTCTTGTGAAGAGAATAGAAAATTGCAAAAGTGAGAAGTAACTCCTCATGGGGTGGGTTTAGCTTTTTATAGATCCAACCACCTTGTCATCCTCAATCATTGTTTGGTTTGCAAAAGGTCATGGTCAAACACTACAAAAAATACATATACATTGACTCAATTGTTTTGATGGTATAAAATTCATTGTACTAAAAGTAAAGGAAAAACCAAATGAACATGGTGATTCTTGGGTCTGAGTCCTTAATACATGTCTTACTTGGCTGCCAAAGAAATATAGTGACTACAAGGTCATGGTGATCTTATAATAACACTTATATCTCATTAATCTTATCATATCCTAATCTAACATAAGTAGGCGTGATCCACATAGAGCAACCATCTCAATTCTTATCATCTACAAAATTTGGTCATGTAGGTCATAGGCAAACACAAGACCTTCATCTCATAGTTTAACTAGCTATGTACAAAGTATGTAAAAATACAAGAACGTTAGCTATGGTTACAAAATTTATCTTATCCTAACTACAAGATGAGTTGTTGCATGCAAAGTTGCACACATATAATTTCTTAAAAACTCCTTACTCATTTATTTTGTGATCTAATGGCACTTGGGACAAACTTCCTTCTCCTTTACATAGTTGGATGAGCTATTCAAGCTCTTTTTTATAACCTTCAATGGCTTTGTCAAAAACTAGTTGTTGCTTCTTGGAACTTAGTTGTGGAGTGGGATTGTAGCTTGACAACCAACACCTTGAGCTGGTCATTTGTATACACCTTTCTTTCCAATGCATTGATTTGTGTCCTAAGATCCTTCAACCTCATACATTGTGGTTGCTTGGCTATGTTGTTCCAACTGTTTAAGGAGTTGAGTGGCGGTGTGCCGCACCATCAAAAGTAGACTTGCTCATTTTTTTGTAAGGTTTGTGCACTCAATTTGGAGTTCCTTTATCAGCTTGTCATTAAGCTTGGCCTTCAACTTGTCCTCTTTATTTTTTTTGGCATTTTAGGCTTGCTATGAGTTCTTGCACACAAATATTAGTAAGCCCTTTGTAGTTCTTGCATGTACTTTGGTTACAATCATCTTAGTTTTGGCCTCCTCCAATTCTATACATAGTGCTATCACTTCTTTGTCTTGTGCCTATATTGGTCTTTATGTTGGGCTCATTGTTCAAAGACCTTGTGGTTGATGGCAAAAGCATTTGCTTGTAGGCATCATAAGACCACCTTGTATTGCTCCTATTGTCATACTTTGCTTTTCTCTCTGTGAGAACACACAAGGTACCTAGTTGTGGAGCCTATAGATCAAAAGTTGGAGATTAACCTATCTCTACTAGTTTGAGCGTGCATAGATTCCAACCAATAAGTAGAACCCTTCATTCTAGGTTTTGGTATTCTTGCTATTGGGTAGGGCTGTAACCGGTAACCTAACCTATCATCATAGCACGCACTCTTGGTTTGTTTGTCATCACTTCCAGCATTACCAAGGAGAAATACACAACATTCTTAGAAGGAAAGAACCTAAGTGCAATGCCCACACACCAATCCAAACCAATTGAGCATACAAACAAGCATGCAAGCACAGAGAAGATCCACTCACAAGAATTCAATAACAACCCTATGTGCTTTTTTTGTAGGAATTAAGCTTCAGAGCACTCTTGCTTTGACATCAAGCTAATTTCAACTTGTATTCCTCTACTAATTCCTCTACTAATAATATTCAGCCTTCAACCAATTTGTACTCCAAGTGGGGTGGTCCTATGTCTTTTTGATAAGGAAAATTCTATGCAACTCAGATGGACATAACTTTCTTTATGTTACTTGTATTCTAGTGTTCCAAGATTCAATGGAAATTCTGTGAGATAAGCTTTCCAATGATATAAAATAAATCATAATCTGATTGCTACAATTCCCTTGACAAGCTCTCAAAATTGGCCAGTTTTTTGTAATTTTTACCCTAATTTCAAAATCCCTAATTTAGGGTTTTCTCTTGGTTCTGGGTAATTTTCTCCAGATTTTTGGATCAGAGGTGCATCTAATCCTACAAACACTCCAGAAACCTAAAATTCTCAATCATAAACACACAAATAGGAGAATTGACACTCAATATTGCGTGATAAAAGATAGAAATGCTCTACCTAGCTTACGATAGTATTTTCAATAGAGTTTGTTGCATCACCTCTCACTCTCCATGGACCCAAAGTCAACCAAAATTTTCACAATAGATGGTTGTGCATTGTCTAAATCTCTATAAAATTTAGTACCCTAATCCAACCCCAAACTTTAGATATGGATCAGTTTCTGAGTTGGGCTAATTTGTGAGCTCTTTAGACCCAAGTATGCTTGATCCAAGACCATGAACTGTCTATTTGAGGAATTCACATGAGACATTTTCACAGAACTGCAAACACCAACAATATTGGAAATTTTCACAAGCTGATTTAGACCACAATTTCAAGGGTGACCAAATCTTTAAACCTGATCAGCATCTCATCTCCAACTCCTCACTTTCCAACTTCAATTGGCCAGATCCGATTTGAGATTGATTAAAACCTAAAATTTCTTGAGCTCAACAATACAAACACTTTGTCAACTCACCAACCCATTTGACAGATCATGAAGATGTTTCATGAATCTCTCTAAATCACCTACTTTGTGCTCTTGGGTATGAATTTTACCCCCCTTGATTCAATTGATCATATCTCCCAAAGAATTGACTCAAATCACTTAATTCTACTCTTCAAATTATAGCCTATTATTTCCTCTCTCCAACCATGGTCTTTTCTCTTCAAATGCTCTCTCCAAACTTCCTCAATGGTTGAAAAACTCTTGACCTTTTCCTTGGAACCCAATCTCTTACAATTTTGTTATTTAGCCTCGTCACTTTTTGACAAGTGGACCCCAGAACTCCACCTTTAAGCTCATGAAAAAAATTGATTCATTCTCCAACTACAAGAGCGCATAAATTGTCAAGTCCTAGACTTGCTCATAAGTAAGCACCAAAAGGAAAATATGATATGGGTTTTCCATCATCGACACAGAGTCGAATACCGCCCCAAAACATGCCACCATCCAATCCCGTAAGCCCTCGCGGTGTAGAATCTGAAGCCTAATGAGAAGAGGATTTGGGAGTGGCAGATTGGGAGCATGGACATCTCCTCCTCAATTGCTCTCTTTGACACTAGACCTCCACGCTCTAATATAACTCTCACTCTCAACATCCTCCTCCCGCTCAAAACTACTCCAACTAAAACACACCTTCCTTTCAACTCTCAATCACCTATATACATAAGAGCCCTCAAAGAAGACAAGACTATAATCCATGTGGCCAATTGTATATATGTATATAGATTGCTCACATAGCAATAGCTTAACATAGGGATCCGTCATACAACCTATTGCGCTAATGTGGAGATAAACTTTGCTGATTTACTTTCCATGGCTATGCAAACCACAACACAACATCATTTTGTGAGTTTGTCCTTTTGAAATTTTACCAATCTTTCTCTTTGCACTTGTCTACCTTTATCTTGAGCTCTCATTTGACATGGTGGATCTCACTATGAAGGTGCCTTATCTTTCACTATTTTTTGAGCAATCTCATGTAGGTATCATATGAGTGTTGATGGGTTGTTGATAGTAGGATCTAGTTCATGGTAGAATGGCATGAACTCCTCCATTGTTGGAGTGACTTCATTGATAGAGTATACTACCATTAGCCATGAGAGAGAGAGAGTTGCTTTTGCATTTCAATCTTTGTGGGATGTCTTCCATCATGCTTGTGTTCTTTGTCTAATCTTTGTTAGTTGGTTTTTGTTCCATAGATTGATTCTAATGATATTTCTCTTCTTTGGGTGTTGTGGCTGTATCCTTGGCCCCATCCATATTCTATCTATCATGTAAGTATCCTTCTTGTGGACTCTTCCACCTTTGACTTTGTGGCCTTTTTTCCAATATGGGTGGCTTCTTATCCAAAGAGTGTTCTTCATTCACATGGATTGGTTTGTTTGTGAAGTTCTTGTTCAACACCTTCCTTGAAGGTCCGGCTTTGTTACCATGGGCATTTAAAAATGATATCAACCTTCTTAGTATCTTTTTTCTTTCTCAAGTTGGAAATGGTGATTTCTTTGTCATCCTTCCCCATTTCCTCCTTGGTTGGAGACTTACCGTGATCTTTGCCTTCATTTGCCATATGAAACAAATGTGCTTTGTTGTTCAAATCTCCCAAATTCATCTCATCAGGCAACAAAATATGAGTGAATGAATTGTCAATCTTTGGTCCCCTTTTGTGTACCAAAGCAACACTATTGTGCTTGGATGTGGTTTGTGATCCCAAGTTTCCTACTTCATCCATATTTTCATAATTTTCCTTGTTGCTTTCATTTTCTTTGCAACTTCCTCTCTCTTGAGGATATGTCTATTATTTGGACCATTCATTTTGGCTTCTTAGATGTTTGGATCTTGGCTCACAGTCACTATGAATCTATTCTAGCATGGAAATATTGGAGAGGTTCCAATCCAATAATAGAAATTATATCTTTCTACTTTGAATGTAAAATGGAGTGTGGATTTAACAATAATTTATTAACTACTTTTTAGTTCGTGGAGTGAATGGTAAATATTATATCAATTCAATTGGTCTGATTGTCCTTTGATCTGGATTCTATGCTTCTTAATACATATAGGAAGAACAAACAGAAATATGTGAGAAATTCATAAGAGCTTTCACATAAATCAACCATAGAAGAATAAAGCCAAACATCCGAAGAACTTACAAGAAGAGATGAAGCAAACATAAAGCGTACACAAACAACAACTAAAAGTATGTCTATATAAATAGTCTAAGATTTCACACACCAAAATATAATCTCCGTGCCTGTTATAATTTATTTCAGTTTGATTCATGTTTTGGCTAATAAATATATGTGAATTAATATCTAAAAAATGAAAACACCTTTAAGAAATGATGAAATATTCAATGATAAACACATGCAAAACACAGCTCCATAATCCCATCTTCCACATAGCGAGAGAAGTTAATAGCATATATAAAGCTCAAAGTCATATTGCAAGTGAAAGAAATAGATCAATATAATCTCCTTTTATAGAGTCATTAATCATACCAGCTAATAGTTTACAAATATTTTAATTTAATGTCCTTGTTTAGAGTCAGTAATCCTACCATTTAATAGTTGATGAGTATCTTTAAAAGCATACCAGTATCTTGAGTTTCTCGTCAGATTGTGAGTGATCATAACCCACAATGGATAGGATTATTCTCTCTATATATAAAATTTAGAAGTGTTTGGAAAATTATATAATAAGGTTTTTATTAATGTAAAATTGCGTTAACAAATAGCAATCAAATTATTAAAATAAGAGATCATAAAAGATGTAAATTACATCTCTACGCAAGGAAAGCTAGATAGTATTTACGTTTAAATACTGTACGAGGGAATAAACACCAAATATATTCAGAGAAAGACTTAACTGACCCCATATTTAGCTGTTCCATTGACCGATGCCCAAGTTAGCAGAAAGACTTAACCGACCCCCAAGTTCCTACGTGCCTTGAGTGAGTAGTAGCTGGCATGGAGTGAGTCATGCTGGCAACGAATGTCCTCTGTCTCAGGTGTCGTGTTCGTATAACCCCATTGCCACATGGGATTTTCGGCCTGTTAAGGCTTAAGGGGCTCGACCAAGTCAAATGCCAAATATGGGGATCGCTTAAGTCCATTTCTGCAAATATGTGCTCTGTGACCGAATAAGTCACCTAAGCATAGGAAGGAAGAGCAAGACTCTAATGATGAATCCGCATTTAAGCATAACGAAGTCTCATGCAGTGCTGAAGCACTGTGCAGTACTTGGATAGAATTGCAGGTACTCCGCAATAACCCGTGATCAATTATTTCCAGTAGTTTCAATTATTTCGACTGTTATAATTCGAGTAGGATAAATGCAACTCTTGAGAAGAAGTGAATGCCGCTCCTACACCCGATAAATGCAATGAATTTGGCTGTTGAGAGAAAAGAGCAAGTGCATTAAATGGCACTCTTCGTAAGTGCCATCGAGTCCGAAAACATTCCTGCTGCTACATTTATGTAAGTGAAAGGATTTTAAAGTGCAATTATCGAGAAGGGACCGTACAAACCATTAGTTCTCAAATTCTACATCTTTCTAGTCTTTGGATATTCTCCGGATAATTCTCGATATACAAGACCCCCACATTTGACATTTTCCTATTCTTTAGATATTGTCCAAAATAATACTGGATATGGATCACCGTCAGGATATTGCACAACACATATGAGCGTTACGGATGATGATTTATTTCGCGAATGAACCAAAGAATTACAGATTCAGGACGCTTGGACTTCAATCTGGTGCTCTTAGTCTTTCATTCTTGGTCTATACTTTCGTTTCACCCATATTGATGATTGTGAGAATTGGAGCACCACGCTAAAGTTCACAGCTATAAATGGAGAAGTACATCACTCGGCCCCGCACGTCAGTAGTCAGTTAGATTCCTGATGATTACATGTACAGAAGAGAGAAGGGTCTGAGTTGTTCCTCGGTGAATGATCCTATGAGTTTAGACTACCGTAGTTGTTATTCTCATGGTTTGATTGTGTAAAGTGCATTGCCCGCAAAATTGGAACCACAGTTGGTGGGTAGACTTGTACGGTATCTTTTGGCAATCTGCGGCCCAGCACAATTGCACTGCACACGGACCTGTTTGAAAGCCATGCAGTTTCTACACCAACATTCATCCTATGTTTCTAGCTTTCTGAACCTCAAAGTCCGGGGCAGCAGAGGTCTGTGCAGTATGTCCGTTCTCACAAGAATTTTTCTGCTGTCGTTAGCTTCGGTAGATCCTCACAGTTTCACTGTTACCTCAACTCATGTTTGTTCGATCGAATCGTTATCATTAATGACGATTCGGACGTGCTGCAGCCTAGAAACCTGCATGATCGTCCACATGGCTCAAGTAAGGCTCATAGTGACTGAAGCTTAGTGGTCAAGTTCAGCGACAAAACATCTATGAATAATACAATCAAAAGAGAATGCCCATCGTGAGGGGATAACTAGTGGTCTCAAATGTCAATTATATATCAATCACATATCGGTAAGATCATAGGTATCGCTTTCAGCAGCAACATTGAATCGGAAGCTTAAACCGTCTTCATCCTCAAGTAAAAGCTAGAGATTGGACAACGAGGAGAAAGAATACGCACTGAATGTGCAAAAGTTCATCGAGTTTGTAAGTAGAGCATCCTTAGGAAGAACTAGGGACGACTCGCTGACATTAGCAGAAGAGGAGGGGATTATACCTACCATGTTTTGAGGATCTTCGATTATTTGGTTTTGACAGTACCGGATACGATCATGAAGGATGTGTTTGAAGACAATGGGCCAGAGATTTCACCACTCGATGGTGAGAATTCGGACCAGCCTCCAAAGCCCAAGATGGCTGAAGAAGTCAATTCCCCGGGAGATGTTTCTGCTAGATCTACTAAGAAGAAGACTTTGGAAGCTCTATGCAGCCTCCGGTGCCACTACAATTCTATGGCGCATTTGAAGAGCGTGGAGGACTTCTACAGCCCTCGGAAATCTGAGGCTGTTGATACAGCAGATAACATCCATCAGATTGCTCTTAGCACATGTACACCCCGGCTCTTGGTCCTACCGCTTCAATCTACCCACGCAACGAGTCCAAATTCAAGTCACGGGGAAGATAAAGACATTAAATCAGTTAAGGACGTCTCTGATATCGTGGACGGAGATGTGGAATCCTCGAGCGAAACTGGATGGAGTGTTCGAGATAACCCAATGGCTTCGAGTGATTCCTCCAAGTCAGATGCAGAAAGCGACGACGAGAACAATGAGCATAGTTCTCGCAATCATGGCACTACCGACTTGGAGAATGCCAAATGTTTAAACACAGCAGCCTGTAAGAGGAAAGGCACATCCATGGCTTTACACGTACAGGGTAGGATGAAGGAACCTGCGGTGAATTTGACACAGGAGTTAGACTGTCTATGCATTTTGTATCCGGAGACTGAAGAGCGGGTGATAAAACCTGACGTTGCCCACGAGATAAGACTTCCCCGAGAAGGTCTATCGAGGTCTAACTCTTGCACTCTGCCCCAAGAAGAAGCTATGAAGAATGCGATCGTCGCTGACAGCTGTTCCTGTAATGGGAAAGACTGTGACGAGAAACAACACCTGGATGAAGATGCAGAGTCTCTATGCAAACAAGGACTGTCACATGCAGTGGAGGTTGTGTCTCCTCCTAACTTCCTTGGTATGGATTTCAGAAGCAGGGTTTTAACCATAGTGAGTAGAAGTCTGCTTCCCGTACGATCCTACTCCGAAGTCTTTCTGGGAGGGTCGTTGTTGGTTATGTTGGCTCTTCCGTTTGCCATGCTGATATCGAGGCTCTTCTCATATGGGCCCGAACTTCACAGGCTGCTTCCTACTTAAATATGAGTTGTAAACTGCAGTACACTTCTGCCATTCTTCGCAGTAGATTTTTGGGCATTGGGGGGTTGCTCGAGTTTCTGATCATGAAGTACTAATGTGGTCTGTTGGCTATGTGGCTGTAACGACCCTTATGTGAACTTAGATATTTCTTCCAACCTTGATGGGGTCTTCCCATCCTTCTTGTTATCCTACGCGCTCGCCCTTCTCTATTCTTCCAACCTTCAACTGGACAGATAGAGCGAAGTCTTAATGGCACTTTCACTTTATAGATAGAAATCTTTTACAAAACCTTCTGAATAAACAATAAAAAGCAAACGGATTTCATAAAAGATACCGATGGATGTGGATACTCGTGCCATCTGTTACTTGCTAAACATAGCGCAACTCACGACTTAGTGGCTGAAAATTAAGACAAATAATGTGATGTCACTATATATAGATCACATACTCGCTTTCTATCAAGGTGGACTTTCAGGTGGTATCAGAAAATATTGTATTTGGTCAATGATTCATTCAAGATCCATACATACATGACCTTCACATGGTCGGCACTTTTTTCCTGCTCGAAATTCAGAACGGCCTTCACCAGATGCGGATGTTAGAAGCTGACAGACTTTGTCAAAGTCTCTTGAAAGGAAAAGCTAACATGACAATAATATCCAAATTACTGAAGAGCATTTGTATACATGCATGTGGCCGAATATTCATATGCCTGCTCTTTCCAAAGTTGTCACTTAAAGTTTTATTCAATTTACAGCATGCAATTTCTGTTCCATTATCTTACAAGCAAGAGGTCAAGCCTTGTATAGCGATATTCAAAGTACTATTGAGGACATAGAATGACAATCCCGTTTTACTCTCGGTAGATGCAATGATGCCTGCGTCCCGACCTCAAGAATGCACTCATGCAGGTTTAGCAGATACGCAACTTTTAGAAAATGACTGGTATCCAGAGTTTGGGTTTGGTCGATTGCAATTTTTATTTAGGATTGCACCTATCGAACGTAAAAACATTTTAAAAGGTTTATATAATAGTAGTAATAGAAAGAAATTTTATGCGTACCGTTGGCGGATTCCTTTTGATTTATGACGAGGGCAATTTATTGCACTCTATCCTGTGTATTCTGTTTTTTCCTCGAACTAATCATACTTGTAGAGAATGTGAAAAACGAGCTAAATAATATTCAACAAAGAAAAAAGAGAGAATGCAACAAAGAATGCAAGGATCTAAAAGTGCAAAGGAAAAGAGAGCAAGAGGATCCATGTAAAGTGTAAAGTCAAAACCAAAGAAATCTGACTGACCGTCTAAACTAAGGTATCCTTGAAAAGAAAGTTAATGTTGAATGTTATGATATATGTCCTTTGCTATCAATGGGCGGAAGTATACTAGACAGACTTGAGAGGAGTCCTTTGCAAGCTATCAAATTACCTTTCAGAAAAGCTTCGCACGTTAATTGAAATTTCATCAATTCGTACAATACTTTATGGAAAACAGAAAAGAACTGTTTCAAAGCGTGATTTGATTAAGACATCCAAATAAAAAAATATCTGCATAGCAATTCTCCATGTTATATGGTATTTAATTGAAGATGATTCTAAATTACAAAAAGAAGAAAAGAATACAGAATTAAAAGGGGTGATCTCTTCAGTTCATACAGAAATTGTTGAATATATCTTTATCGATAAATGAATGTTGATCAATATAGACCTTAAATAGTGGTTTACGTAGTATAAGAGGAGAAAGGAGACCACGTTGGACAACAAGAAAGATGGTAAAATGAAATTTAAGGATTGTTATGAGAAATATACACTCTAACCCGAGCTATGCAAATCATATGGTCTATAAACTATTAGAGCATCTGGAGAAACGTAACACTTGTGATTGCTCTCTTATGTATTGCATCAACTAGAACTCTCTACAGAACAATAGACACCTGCTATCTAAAATATATTATGAAATATGAGAGTGACAGTAGTATCCTTGACATCTAATATGATATGCTCTTACGTTCACTTACAAATATGTCAAATGCCATATCAATAGCTCCATATTTCCAAGGTTAGAACAAAGAAGTGATCCCACTGCATACTTCTATAATTGGGGATCTTATCTCTTGCTGCCATCCAAGAGAATGAGTATCACTCCTTCCAAAATATGTATCATGTGTAATGTTTGTAAATACAACATCCACTATTATCATTTGACCATCTCGGACCAAGTGTAGGTCTGCTTTGACCCACATCATCTACAAAACATACCAATACTCCCTCCAAGTAAGTTATACACTCATTGGTACCATAGCACAAGAACCACTATATCCCCGATAACATAATATGTTGCTATCCTTTGTCCTCTAAAACCGTATCATATGGACCATTGCTACATCTAGTGTAGAACCACACTCATAAGTAAATAATGAAAATGCAAGTGGGTGGACAAAACATAAGGAGAACCCCATTGTGTTAGAGACAATAGTTGGTATGAGTCAAAATACCCTAATGCATAGGTGAGCTAGGCTCCAAGAGCAAAACTCTACACCAAGGCAGAAACAAAGAATATACCCTAGAATGCATCATTTAAGGATGTGATGATGTGTCAACTAAGAGAGAATGTACCATGTGCTGAAATTATTGCTCCATTAAGAAAGACTATAAGCATGTGGTCCAATCCAAAGGTAAGGAAGTAAAGAATTGAAGGTTATTTAATGCCTTGTGAGATAGACTCTCTATCTCTAGTATGCCACAATAACACCTAAAGAGAAAATGATCCCTTTTTCATCTTGGTCACGGATGTCTCCAATTCGAACATCAATATGGATGTCTATATTGTATTGTTATTTGCGTTACAGATGTGTATTTCAACTCTATTTGATAAATTATATTGGCTTAAAGTGTTCTAGATTTAAAAGGAGTTCCCTTTAATACATACCTTCAAGAGAGAACGTTGTAAGAACATTGTGAGGGTGTGTTTGAGACTCTCTATCAAAATGTAGAATGTGTGACAAAGATCTCAAGCACTCCAATTGAATGAGACCATAATAATAATACAGTTTATAGAAATTTTCACAAAGAGAATAATTAAAACAAGCAAGTTAGATAATCTATCGAATTAAATACTGGAAAATTTTTCAAGTAAGTGGAATCACCTTGTTAGATACCTATTAATTATTATAAATCACCTAGTTACATACCCCGTAATTTGTATAGTCCATCATAAACCTTTGTTATGGACCATCTATCAAACACACCCTTTGTATCACGTTTATGCTAAATATGTTCGACTAATCATGGAGACACAACAATTTACATTCGATTTGAAATGAGACCATCGTTCTCTTGCCTGTTTTAAACTAGATTACATGAAATCCTCACTGAAATTCTAAAACTCGAAGACAACGACGACCAGACATGGAAATCCAAACCATGCGTCTCTCGCCCATGTTAAAACTTTGTCCAGTACTACACGCAATTTAGCTCCTCGCATGTGTTTCGACGGACTTCAAGCTACGATTCAGTCATGCTCAAGTAACTCGTTACTTGAGCTCCAAAGCAGTAACTTGACGAGATGAGATGTGACACTGTGGATCTACAAGCTGCCACTGAGGTGAGAGAGACAACAACAAGAGAGACATATCTACACAATCTAAATCTTGCACACTCCTACAAAGGCTACAGATCCTCATGTATTACTCATAGCCACTGAATACTGGCCCATATTCTTTGGAGAAGATTGGAATGTTGGAGATCCTTAGACTCTCGTGGTCTCAAAGGGGAAGAATTCTGTGTAGACGAATTGAAGCCGAGGAAGGCGGTTTACAATTATTTGGTCGCGGCGGTGTTTTCGCCGCCACTTTGGTAGTAACCTTTCGTCGCGAGTAACTTTTGTCTTTTACCGGAATTCATCCTTGGACTAAGCTAAGACCCTCGACCCAACTACTTTAAGCTGAATTTGTATTTAATACCACAGTACTGTAGTTACTTGTGATTCCATGCCTTAGATGGAGACCGCATCCAAATTCAAAAGGAAATTTCACGGGATATTTATAATCAAATTTCCAATAATAACACAATTAGTAACTTAAAGAGATCACTATAGAATGAACGCAAAGAAGAAAGAATTTCAAATTAGAAGTATGGATCGGACATAAAATTTGCCCGTTAATTTCAAGGTGTTGAGCATTAGTTCTAACCTCCTTTGGAGCTTGGACTACAGGGGTCTCAAAACGTCTATTATGGACAATTGTAAAATACTAAAATTGTAAAATTCTTTCTAGATATTCTGGAAAGTATTAGAAAATGTGCGAGGAAATGTCAATACAATTTTAGAATGCTGCGGGTTTGCCCATAGATTCATCTATCTCTTTTACTGATTACTCCATTAAATTTTGCAAAAGAATTCAAAAGTCTACTTTATAACTATCAAATTGACTTGATGAAAAATCATTCTTTATTAGTTCGTCGATCCAATTCTGCGGGAAGATTCATAGATTCATTTAGCTCGATTTCATATTGATTTCCTAAAATATCATTTTTGTAACGATGTCGAAAATTTCTGAATAAAAAATCCCCCAATGTTGTCTAAAAGCATATTCAAGGCTCATTTTTTTAATCTAATTAATGTGTTTTAAAAAAAAGAACAATAGTTCGAGAGTGGAAATAAGTCAAAGCCAACACTGGATTTATTAAAGCAAAGTAGGAAAAAAATAATATGAGATTAAGTACCTGATTCCACCATAAGTAGACCCATTCACGATACGATCGAAGTTTAGACTAGCGAATCCACGGTAATTACGTTAAGTTACTAAGACAAAGTAAAATGAAATGTTTACACAACCAACAAATTGCTCGCGACGAAATGGTTGCTACCATATGACCACGACCAGACGGGCTTCGCCGAAGTGACCGGACAGTGGACACCGAGAGGCCCAACCCGAGCCGGGCCACCATATCCATTTAAAGCCTTTTTCAGACAGAGAGGATAGAACGAGAAACATGCGTCGCTCTGCAGTCCATTGGGTTCAAACGCCTGCGATAAATTTGGCTGATCTTGACTGATTTGTGTCCAGTGGAAGACGCAGAGCAACGAGCCACCCAGGAAGGATAGATATGGGGAGTGAATCGTAATATCAAAGTTGAAATCCAAGCTTTCCTACCTTCTCTGGTGTAGTTGGATCGGGTCAACTTGTAGCGGATGTTTTGATTTCGTTCGGTTTATGGCTACTTCTACAAGCCCTAGACTGTAAAAATTGTGAGTATTTTGTTCCGGTGCCCCATAAAAATTTATATGATCTCCCATATGTTTTCATTGCGGAATGTTTATGGCCACATAAATGGTTTAACTGAAACGAGAAGAATGACGAGAAGTGCCAATTTCACTACGAAGCTAATCCAAGCTGCCCCTACATCCTCCGATGTAACTAGGCAACTGTAGTGACTGTTTCAATTTCGTCGAACTCTAAACGAGAAGAAGTAAATGAAATTGAGATTTTCGCTTTTTATGTTGCTAGACGTGATGTAGCACTTCACATTGACGTTAGATGCAGTGTTGTTACTATATGTTCTACTACGCGACACTTCTGTAGACGCACCAGTATACTAGTAAAGATTTCGACTGTAGATGCGAGTTTAGCGTTGGTCATTTGCACTTGTCTCGCCAGACCACTTCCAATGGAGAAGTCTCGACTACCGCGCATAGTCCATTTGACTACCACGGGGTCCTTGGGATAATAACCACTCTCTGATGCAGTTCGCAGTAGATTTTACTTTCTAAGTCTATCAACAAGTTAAATTCGAAATCGAGAGCACTCAACTTGAATCCAAACTGGAAATTCTTATATGAAACGTTTGAAAAGCATTTGTACAGTCCAAAAACGGATAGTAAACACAATATGTAGAAAGGTCTGGGAAGTGCCGTTACCAAAACGATAGCGATCAAAGCAACCCCGAGGAAAACCTGGATCCAGGCTTTGACGATTTTGCTCAAGTTGGATCGTCGAAAGAAGGAACATAGGATTGTCGAATGACTTCTTCTAAGAATAGGTCAAAAGAAACAACATTGTTGAATGATGGGGAACAGAGACGTTTCGTATACTAGCTACTAGTCAAAGGTAGACAAAATAGGCATGGCGTACTGCTTACACTGCTTCCTCAGGTTCACCACTAGACCTCCTATTGCCTTCAAACATCATAGACAATTCGTTCTCCTCTCCTAGTTGATCTCGTGGAAATCTGGGGTGGGTGTAATTTTCCCGTCTCCAGGCAACCGGTAGCCCCGGTAATTCACGGCAGCCTTCTGGGGAGCCATAAGCGGTTGGTGATAAGACCACCTTTTGTTTCTCCCAGGAGCTGATGAGTCGCAAGACGTAATTCCCTCCGAACTGTAACTTCACAGATTACATGAACATCTCATGAGCTGATCTTGGGTGAGAGAGAGTCCTCCTTCAGACTTAGATTATATCTGATGTTGACTCCTTGTAGTGCTATCCGTTTGTACTAGTATAGTATGTTGACTTCATGTGTAGAGGCCCTGAAGCTGTTTGTCAAACCTTTATATGGAAACCCTTTTTTTGGTTGGATCTGAAACTCTCATGCCTTCACTGCAATCATCGATGTAGGAAAGCCTAGAATCCAACACCAGTCTAGGGATCGCACCAATGGTTGGAAAGGATACACGGTAAGATGGGTGATCTCCAAATTCAGGAAAGCTCCAAATATGTCAGGTCGTGACTGCGCGAACAAAGATGCCCGATGACTGTGTCTGTGTCTTTGTCTAGTCGGCACCTTCAAGCTGATTTTGCTTTTTTACCTTGCGATGTCCTCCAGTTCTCTGTACAGCATGATAGTTTGCCATCTTCAAGAAGTTGTGAAGCCTACGATAGAGTTGTTAGAATTTAAAAAACAGAGCGCTGAAAGGAGTGAGAATTTCCCTTTTCGGAGCAAACTTTCACTGCAAGATGAACTGTTGAGCTGAGTTGAAATCAGATAAAGAATACAATATTGAGCCATACGCTAGGAATCCTGCGGAGTTGTCCTAGTGTCCAAGAGGTGCTGAAAACAGTACTCATCAGCACATGTAGAATTGACACTCTAAAGATTCCAACGACGAAGAAGTCCATACAAGGTATCCATCATGAAGGTTGACATAAACGATGGGCAAACTTGAAGGAGCATGTGAACGACGTAAACTTGGAGTGAAGCAGCCCCTTTAGTTCCTCCAATTTAGTCAGAAACGTAAACGAGTTCTGTGTTGCTTGGAACCGGGTCCTTCTCTAATTTTACGTGGGACGATAGTCTTGACACCAAGGAATGTAATGCAGTAGGCCAGAGGGATGGATTTTCCATTTGCGAAGATGTCAAACTTCCAACAATGGTTACCCACTTGAAGGAGGTGTCCAAAGGCATCAGACTCTGGCCATGTTCCCTTCCACAACCCTGAAACTTCTCCAATGACCTCGGTGATTAGAGAAGATTTGCCAAAAGCCAAAACTTCTGAAACTCCAAAGTTCTGAAATCACAGCAGAATAGTATATCGTATTCAAAGTTTAGGGCTCGTTTTGAGTGATATAAACATCGTTGAAAGCAACACATCAAAACTTCAATTAAACTTGATCAATGTGGTTCATAGCTCAACCATTTCTGTCCGGTAAGCATGTCTGCGCGCAGAGTCGATTATGAATAAATTGCAAACTAGGACCTCTTTGTGATGGAATCAGAATACTCGTTTGCATTTCCAGGTGTAAAGTTGAGTAACCATCCACTAATGATTTATACACACTTATTAACTACCGTAGGACATGAATGAGACACATGAGAGATATTCTAAAAGAAAGGAATTATTTAATTTTCAAGAATACCTCCTTGGGATTTGGGAGGGTTTAAATGCCGCGGTTGTTTTTGGATACCATTTGTATTTGCAGGTGAATCAATGAGCTGTTTTACATGGTGATAATCTGTCCATTTAATTTGAATTAATATTCGTGACATTTGCGCTAATATTGGTGCGTATCTTCGAGTTTTACAGCTGGCGTTCATATTCAGAGATTTTTCTTTTCCTCTGGCAACAAACAATATAAATATCTCGAGTTTCTCCCACCCTAACAAAGACCTAACCTCTCTCACATTCCTATAGGAACTAACAGTATGATTCTCATTCCAGAAATTTTTAGATAGTCAAATCTCAAACATGAAAATCTTATAATCGCTATGTAAATCTCAATGTGGCTTTTCAGGTATCATGATACAGTATATAATCAATTCTTAATTTTCACGTTATGAATCTGAAATTCACGTAGGAAGGATTTTCCTGTACTTAAGAGTGATTACTTAGCACTTTGCATGAGACGACATAAGACCCGATGAAACATATTACATGGTCCAGAAATCAGACATGGGATCATAGTTCACTGTTCAACGAGTATATCCAGATCAAATCATTATAGAATAAACTTCAAATATTAAATCAGATCATTAAACCACAAAGAAGTAAATCAATTAAAATCCATTTTATTTTCAAATTAAATCACATAAAAAGTGGTGGTGCTTCTATATAGGGGATCTCTTTAGATTCGGATGGCATAAAGTTCATGAAATAGGACCGTAGTAGACAAATGCAAAAAAACGAGGATCTTGCACCTTCATGGGAATTATTGTCATCGATCACCCAAGTAAGTCCTTTATCTTTTCTTCCACATCTTCAAGAACTCGATTCTCGAGTGTAAAGCACCCTTTCGCATGACGAAATTGAGCTCCCATCCTTTTGTCAAAAGCCAGCCAAATAATGGTGACTACGATACCATGGTTTGCAAGATCCATCCTAGTACTCCTACTCATGCCACTACTCCTACTCCAGGACGTGGGTACGAACGATGGATGGAAAGAGGACCCAATTCACCACCACCTAGAGAAATAGTTGGTTGTGAGAAAGTGCTTGAAGTCAGAAGATGGATTGATTCAGAAATGAAAGAGAATCTTGGGAGACTCGTAAAGAGGTAAAGTGATCGTTTGGGAGGATAACCGTTCACGATTTGTGTGTAAGAGGGCTTTTAGCACGGCCAGGAGAGCCGGGATAGTCGATGAGATTTGCAGTGCACAGTCACAGAAATGGCTCGTCGACGACAAAACTGCCAGAAGACGTTTGCAAATACGCGGGATCTCGTCGTCGCCAGGTGTGACCGGAGTGGAGTGGAGTGGAGTGGAGGGGAGGGGCCTGAGTGAGATCCAAATTACCTGGAGGCTCGGGGAGGAAGGTTTGGGCTCTCTCTCGCCCCCATCTAAATATGATGGAGTTGGGGGATGAGTAGAGAGAAGAGTATCAGCTCGGTGTTCTCCGAGTTCCTTCTCCTCCTCTAGCGCAGTGGCTGAGGTCCGAACCGTTGGAGAATGGCCGCCTGATACAATTGGTGCAGTTGACACTTTCTGACACCGGGGACCAAATTGTCTACTCTAGTTTAAACCGCGACGTGTGCGTGAGGTAGTTGAACTTCAGGAGAAGAGGGCTGCAAGGCGTCGAGTCTCTCACTCGTTGCTGTTTTCAGGTCCTGGCCTTGCAGAAGGATGCCGGGAAGAATAGCTCTGCTCGCTCTGAGTGCCATTTTGGTACTCAGCTGCTGTACCCACACGGTTCGTGTTGCTGGTCAAGGAATTGAGGGCGTCGATAACGTAATTACTCAATGGAATGTCGTGACGCAGCGGGTATTCGATTCTTACCGTTGTGCGGCTATTTCTGCACACTCTTGGCTAATTTTGTTCAGTAAGCTTTAGACTGAGTTGATTTTCCCCAGGAGAACTAGCCCAGTTCTTACTTATCTGCATTCTTGTTGCTACTTCTCTGCACAGCGATGCAATTGCGTTCCCTAGTTTCATCCCAACACCTCGTAGTTCCCCTTTCCCTGCCAATCACTGTGCAAGCTAACGTAACGTACGAAACGTTCAGTGCAAATTTGCAAGGTAGTGCTGGCCTGTTGTTACTCGCAGAAGTGGTCTCTGTTTGTAGTAGGAGGTGTTCGTTGACGAGCTTGGAAATTTACTTCCATGTGGGATTGGTCGATGTTTTCAGATTATCCGACTGCTAGCGCTTCCCAATCAAATTGCGGGCCGAGTGTACCTTGAAGTCCATCTTCCCCAGTATTTGGCCCTCCAATCTGCGTATAAGAAGAGACCTTCGGTCGCTCATCCAGAAGCAGCTGCCCACTATGCTGCCCACTTTGTTTTATCCGAGTAAGTGTAGGTCAGTGTCATGGAATGAATCTCCATTGGAATTGAAACCGATACCAGTCGCTGAACTTTTTTGCGTTGGAGTTTACAGGTTGAGTGTGTGGACCTGAGATTGGAAATTAACAGGCCTTTCGAAATTTTTGCGCAGGCTCTTTCCTTGGCAACAATCCCCAATTTTTGACACCTTTATCGCCTCGAAAATCAGCGCGTTGGGGCTATCCGAGAGGGAAGACAGAGAGGCCGAGAGGACCGGCGTCTCAGCCGCTGCTAAATTTTTGAAATCAAGGTAAATACCGTTATCTTACCTTTGGGTCCGCACGAGACAGTGTTTTCTAGCCAACGTGTACTATAATAACTGGTGGATTGCTTCTATTTGCACCGTGTATCAACAAATCCGTCAATTTTACAGTTTTTATTCACTATACACTTGCAGTCTTGAGAAGGAACACAGCAGTCGAAACCCGGAAATAATTATGACCGTTGCTCCAAAAGGACCTCCAGTTTCGAGGGGAACTTGCCAGAACCTCAGTGTTCTTGATTGATCCTAACCCTGCAAACTCTCGATGGAACAGGCAGAACGATGGCAGCCAACGATGGGCCAACTTCAAACCAGCTCCGGCTAATGGTCCAACCGGAGCTTATCAGTTCACGCCCAATCAGACGTTTGCTCTTTACCCACAACTAGCAACTACGCGACCCGAGGTGATCAGGGCTGCCTCGGATTTTGACACATTTGGAGGTCCCCCAGCTATCCCCAGCGCCAAATACAACTCGGATTACCAAACACTCGCTACCATCGGAAATGCTGCATCCCCACTTCAGACTGATTTCCACAAGCAGACTGCAAGATTTTGGGAAGATGGCAGCAGTATGCTACTCAACTTACCAGTTCCCTTGAAATCGAATTGCTAAATGTTGTGTCATGGCAGCACGATTGATTGTCTAGCAGTAGCAAATGCAACTTTTCACGCAATGTGAATAATCGATTTTTGTTGACTGCGAGGGATGGTACTTTGATCCTTTCTTTCCCCACGCAGACACGTCCGGTATCGTTGGCCATTTCTTCAACATGAGTCTGGCAGTAGCTGGTCCCCAGATCTCCCTCAAGGACACAGCCAAGCTTTTTGCCAAGCTCTCCGTCTCTCACTTCGACGGCGCTATCGCTGGGTGGTTCCAGAAGTACAAGTACCTCTTCTGGCGTCCAATCACTGCTCTCAGGTCTCTCTTCATTCCAATCTTTTCATGTCATTGGCGAAACTTCAATTTTGAAAGTCCATCCTATTCCGTGTAATTCATCAAAACCCTTTGAGCTCATACCAGTTCAGTTCAACACTTTCGATGTTAGCGGAGGTACGATGTACTGCAGATGGCAGGAGGCCACGGATCAAGCCCAAGACTTTAGGAAGATGAGGGTTCAGCTGGCTCCAATGTGGTCTAACTGGTGGTGTGATCTCGATCTTTTGTGCATTGCAGACAAGGAGAAGAAACTCACGGGCCTCTCCCGACTTACGAGACCTACCTGCGCACACCTGCACATCCCGAGTACCCAAGCACGCACTCCGTTAACGCTGGAGCGTGGGCTGCGATCGTGGCCAAAACTCTCGGCATTTCAACGACTACCGAAATCAAACCATTCTCGGTGGCAACGGAGGGGTACTTCCTACCCAACAGAAGTTACAAGACCCTCGAGGCACCTAGCGTCGAAGTTTACCTCAGCAGGTACGACGACTCAAATATCCTAGGCATCACTGCTAAGATCTCTGTTGCTTCAAGTTCACGCAATCTTAGTGTGACACAACGGATTGACGTCCTATTACCTCATCCAAGGGTCTGAAAATTTCGGAAGTATCTGATTGCAATGTCTTGGTAGTATGTGGAGGTAAGGAATACATACTCTCCTAAGAGTTTTGGAGTTCAAAAGTTCGATGCTTATCCGGTCAAACATGCGGGGCCCTCCTGCTACATCTCATGAATTGGAAAGTCATGTCTTATTCGCATCGTCCACTGTGTGACTAAGTGAAGGGATTGATGAGTCCATGACATGTGGACACGCCGTTCACCACATCCAATTTGTTAACATCAAAATATGCTCAATCACTCATGCAACGTGTTTAGGAGAACTATGTCTATGTAAACAGGATACAGTTATGGTTCCTTTAACGATAGTACGCGTCGTCGGCTCCAATTTGGTTTAGACATTAGTAAAAACGATTGCGGACATACTCGATATGAGTCACGACTTGCATGTCCTAATAGTTCATGCCTAATCTACAATTGTCTCCTCCCTACGTTCTCCCGGCTATGGCCCGCAGATCAGTATCCTAGAAGCTGATCCGTGACCTTGGCATTGGAGGATTCCTGTGACTGGATCCGGATGCTACAGAAACTGACGAATTATGCTCTTCTGCAGAGTTTATGGAGGCGTCCACTTCCCCAAGTCAGGCAAAGATGGTTTACAATTAGGAGTAAATGTGAGTCCCCCCCGGGGGTCCACACACATTATTCCTTCTCTCAAGACTCTCTGCCTGCTCTCCTTCTGTCTCAATTTCCGTCAAATAGGGTTTACATGATCGAATTGCTGTGTTTGCCAGGAGTTGTCCGAGAGAAAAGTAGTCTGTCGGTTGTCGAAGCATTTTTCCGCGTTCAATTAAGTTTATTCTGTTCATTTTGGAGATTCACTGATCAGTTGTTCACACCTGTTTTTCAGGTTGGAGAATACGTCTATGACCATTTTGTAGAGGTTTACGGGGATTTGTAGTAGGCGTAGACAGTTATTACAGATGAAATTGATTGCTTATGGTAGGACTTAAAAAAGAAAAACCCTGATCATCTCATGTGCCACTGCTTAACCAATGCTCCGTGGCATCAATAATTCTTCAAAGATTGTAATAAACTTGTTTCACCTTTCTTTGCAGATCTTGTCTCAGCGTAGTTATGTGGGATGTCTCGCAGTATGAGGCGACATTCATATGCTGAACCCTTCTGTTTTCTGTTCTGCCATATAATCATTGTGAGGTTCCGCAATTGAGAGCTTTTGTCCCTCCTCCTGAGACTGAAGACCCTCAGTAAGATACTGCAGATGCGAGGACATACGTAGATGCTGTACAGTAAACAAAAGCTGAGTCTGCTGTTCTATTTTCCCTCCTCTACCCAAGTCTCCAGTATATTACCTGATCCGATGGAGCTGGTACATTCTGCGGTGGTCAGTGGATATCATTATCGGTTGTGTAGATCAATCGAGCAGCTAATTCAGATAGGTCAAAATTCAGTTCTCGAATAGATGATAGGCATCCATAACATAGATGATAGGAAGCGGATGAGCCCGAGCTTCAACTTCTTTCTGTCTGAGGTGCCCTGTGCAAAGAGGGAGTTGAAGAACCTGCTAATTACCACGATGTACACAGGATACCATTTACCAGACACAATTATGGAGCCATCGCCGAAGATGAAGTGAGCAACGTAATCCAACGCTTCAACAAGCCTTTTTACAGGAAACATAAGTTCACATCAGGTGTAGTTTAGGTTGATATATCCTTAGTTTCCTTGGACAAATCTCGTGCGAACAGTTTTTATTACGGCTGCCAAATTCAGCTTGTCTGGACACTGTTGCCCCGGCGTAGCGTAGCGAGGAAGGTTGGAAGAGTACATTAAGTAGTAAAAGTAGTAGTAAACCATCAGTGTTTCATTTCTCCGTTGGCATGGTGAACTAACCTTGTGCATACATGGCAACTACATGGCAATTCATGGAAATCCGGCTTTCTGTGCACTATTTACAGCTGAGCGAAAATCATGGGTTACTGCCAATAACAGAAATACGCACATACGGTGCAAGGGTTCAATCTTCAGTTAGCTCCTCGTGAATGGAGAATGAATGAATGAAGACACTGTTGTACTGGTTACTGGAGGTTACTGCAAAACCGTTTTTGGATCATGACAGTTTTGCAAATCCTTTAAACATCGAGATACTCTCAGGTGCAAAGACGATTAGCATATGTTTCTGTTTTGCCCGACCATACTCCACCCCTTCTTTCTGTTTTCCAGTTTTAGTAAAGGCGAATGTCATGTTCCTGATTAGAATCTCGAATTCGGACATTTCTCGACCATCAAAGTTGGTACTATGAAGAAACAATTTTGGTGGTAGCACAGGGAGCCTCTAGAAGAAAAGTTTTAACCCACTAGGTAGTTGACTCAGTCAAACGGGAAGTCCACTTGCAATACGGTGGAGTCTAAGGTTCACCGAAAGTGTAAACTTTTCACTCAACTCAGCGCAGCATACTCTGCCCGAGCGGCAGTCAATTCTTGGAAGTTGGCAATTCCGAATACTGAAGTCCACGCAAGTCATGGAGAAGTAAGCCGTATGTGACGTTGTTACTAATCAGCGGCTACTCATCCGAACAGGTTTTAATTATCAATGTTCCAAATCACTGTACAGACGAGTTTTGCTTGTTGTCGTGACTACAGGGTTTGATACTATGGAGTTTGATCTGCCACATTTAAAATTTGACAGGATCTTCCCATGCTTTTCCATATGGAATTCCATCATTCCTTGAGTGCTAGAAGTCTTGTTTTATGTACGGAGGACGGTGTGAAGTGATGTTCCACCTCATAAAAGGGAACACTGAAGACTGAAGTTCTTCTAAACCTCTCTCTGCTCTAACTCGGAGTCGAACACTCAATCTAACGACCTCTTTAGAGATCGATCCTTGTGGGAGATACAAATTATGGAGAACTCCGTTGCTGTAACAGGCGCTAACGCTCTCATTGCTTCCTGCTTACTGGATTGTCAAGCCCCTGGAGCGGGGTTATAATGTGCGGGAAACCTTCCGCCATCCAGGTTGGTAGATCTTTCCGAACTTGAATCATCCCAATATTATTCATCTGAAGTAAATGTTTGTCTCCTTTGAAGAACTTTGAGAAATATCGAAGTGCATTTACGAGTAACGTTGTCAAACTGACATGCCTCTTCATCTTCATCAACTTTGGCCCATATTCAAGCAGAAAATGTTGCCAAAGTTGGGCATTTGTTGGAGTTACCTGGAGCTAAAGAAAGGCTTACTCTCTACAAAGCCGATCTGAATACAGAAGGGTAGCTTCGACATTGTTATTGATGTCTTACATACGAGTGTGTTTTACACACGCTTCACCAGTCTCTATTGACCTACAGGTTATCTCTCGAACTCCAATATTCTCTCTCTTTGAGTGGACCTAAACATTTAGATGTACAGGCTATTTCAATATCTGATGGTTCAATTATAAAACGAAAATAGATTGATCAATGCAGAATTTGTACATGTTGTATCTCCTACTATCAACTGTTTAGCTGTTTTACGCTCGTTCCAGATTGTGTCCTTTAGGATATATAGAATACAAAGCCTTTAGATGTCTACATTCATCGTGGAGCATCTTGAAATGTTTACTGTGTTTTGACTTCCACATTTATATGTGGCCGGCTAATACAAGGTTCTACCAAGACATGAAGGTAGCTTCAGTCATTCCAGAGCATGAGAATCCAGAGTTTTCTTACAAATTAATTTTGATCTTGCTTCAGATGGATTTGTATTACTGTTGTGAAGGGAATTCTAAATGTTCTTACCTCAGCTGCCAAAGCCAAGAGTGTGAAAAACGAGTTTTTGTGACAAGCTTCGTGACTTCCATATGGACCAATGATAGACATCTTACTCCAGTAACATTCGTAGACGAAACCTGGTGGGCGGATGTGGAAAATTGCAAGAAACTCCAGGTGAGATAGAACCCTAAACATCTAGTCCGTGAAAAAATCTGTCAAACCGGAAAGAACTGACATCTTTAGATTGATATTTGACGATTTTAGGGCTGGCCGCAGATGTGGTATCATGCATGCTGCAAAACTAGAAGCCGAACTAGCTGCATGGAACTTTGTAAAGGACTTCGATCTCGTGGTCTTTGCACCATTGCATGGTGTTGGGACCTCTTGTGCAAGCCACTCCGGGTCCTAGCCACCAAATCGTCATCGGCTTGCTAAATGGTGAGAAATATCTCCACCCCGCTGAGCAAAGTTGCCACCATCTACCAACTTTTCTTAAGCCATGACCACAACAGCCTAGGCGAAGGCATTGAACTCAAATTCGGCAATTAACTTGTTAATCAAATCATACTGGTTACCTCCATCCGCGTTAATGGACTACATCTCAACTTCCTTCTTGCTCATCTACCACCCACTAATACTGTGTTTCTTACTTGCTCGTTGGTTTCCCGTTGCTTTGAGATGCATCCTCTGCTTTGTTGCATCGCGTTGCTCGCGGAGGCACACTTCGGGCTCTAGATGCTGCACATAACTGCAGATATTGAATGCCATATGATGTACATGGAATGTATCAATCTTCGCTTCTGCTTTACATCGATTTGAATCGTATGAAATCGTATGTCTTTTGTCAATTCCTACTTGCTGTGACGTGCATGCACTTACTTGCTGTGATCAGCCAGTCTTCGGCTTGCATCGGTTCGGTCCTAAGGTGGGTGTGGATACCCCGCCTGTCAATTTCTTCTGCTCCCGTTACTCATATATCTCAACATCCTTCTTCTTTCGTCGAAGGACGTGGCTACAGTTATAGGTCTCAATATCAATGCTTTGCGCAATATTGAAGCACTGTACTGCAAAATATAAATATGTTTGTTCTCACCCAGTTGTGGATTGACCCGCCCACGTACAATGAAGAAGTACCCAAACCGATTCTACGGCATGGTGAATGTGAAACATGTAGCATTGGCTCATGTCCTTGCGTGCGAAGATTCTTCAGCAAAGAGGCGTTACATTTTGTGTTAGAACTATTCCATTTTGTGGAAGCTGCAGACCCTATGAGAGTCCTTTGCTCCGAGTCAGTATCAGCTTCATAACCACTCATTATTCCCTCCGGCTTCTTCTCATTCACATTACACCTATGAGATATTGTGTCAGTAAAGCTTCCACCTGTTTATCGATGGTACCCTTCAAGCTACTTACCCAGTATAGCGAGTAGATAGCATCAATATGTGTAGCTGTGTACGTACTTCTTGCATTTTTATTTCGGAAGAAATTGTTAAACTTCTATGCAATGCAGGACTCAGAGTCTAGACGACTGGAATTCGATAGATGAAAGCAACTTTGTGTCGCTCTGTGATTGCGGACAAGTAACTATGTAATGCAATGCAGCATTCAGAGTTCTAGACGACTTGGGATTCGAGAGACTGATGAAATTTGTGTCGATCTGTGATTGCGGACAAGTAAAATGCCGTTACGAGAATAAGGTTCTCATGTGTTCTGTGCGCTATTACAGGTTTGTGTTGACAGTGTCCTCCAGACAAGACCACAACTAAACACAGAAAGGGCCAAAACGCTCATGAGGACGAGTTCGTCACGAGAGGATGCACTCAAGAATGTATTGCATGTTTGAAGCCAAAACTTTACGCTCAAGTACAGTAAATAGCTCCTGCAATAGCTCTTCTTGGTTTGAGAAATGAAGCAGATGAATAAGCCGTGGAATTTTTGGGGATTGTAGTGAGTGATCCAGGGGACCATGTTGTTGGAATGAAGAACAGGAAGGGGACGCCAATTGTAGTGAAGCCCACACTATGTTGCAAAAAGCCGTGTGCAGGTTTAACTCAAGGATTGAGGATTATGTGCATAACTGGAATAAGATTGGGTTCTCTCTACGGATGGAAACACTGGAATTTCCTACAAAATCATTTATATCAATTATGGATACTACAATGACATTGTGGGTTTAGATATGTCAAGGTACTGAGAGATGAGGTGGGTGATGAGTGACGACAATAAAATTTCTTCTTGCGGTTGTTTTAACCTACTTTCTAAACGTTTCATAGCAAGATATCATTAAACACCAATGATTGTATCATGCATGATATAATAAATGATTCAAAAGAATTTTGGATGATCTTTTACTAAAATAATGTATGTTATTTACATTTTACTACTAAATAGTATGCTATCTAGTTCCAAAAAGGTCAAGTACTTATAATATTTTTTATTGCCGTAAGGTATGTTTTCGATTAATAAAACTATATGTATACTTCATATGTTCATATGACACAGTACATAATTGCTCTTCACTTAAGAGGTTAGAAGATCCGAAAAAATTAATCAATGTTAGCTAAGGTGACTTGGATAAATAAAATACCTTCATGTGTATTTGTCACGGTAGTTATAAGTATTAGTTTTTTACTTATATTTAACATGATATTTTTGATGTAAATAACATAAAATGAAACTTTTAATCTATATATTTAAATTTAATAGTTGAAATCTCAGTATGATTTTTATTAATTCTAAAACTTGTCCTTGGGATATGGATCACTACACACTATAAAAGTAAATTCTAAATCTATTTTAATGTTTTGAACGTGGACAGTGTTAAGTTAAGATATTTTAATGGATCTTATCTATAATACCAATTATATTCAACTGCAAAGTTTTGAAAAAGATAAAAAATAATTTATAACTCAACATTAGTGCGATATAAATAATTTATGATGATATTTGTACATATATCCTATAAAATTTCCCCATTTATTGTATACTCCTATTTATGGAAATATTATTATACACAGAATTCATGAATTTTTATCAAGAATATTTTTCAAAATCGTAACCATGAGATCTTGTCATATAATAGTGGATGTTCATTTTTGTAAAATAATCGATATTTCTCTGGGTGATTCTCACATACTAATTATATATAATGAATATTCTAATATATATAATACACATAAATTTCTTCTTAATATATAAAAAGTGCAAGAGAACATATTTTATTCTCTCAAGCCCCAAGGATGTTGTGTTGTAATGGGGATTACAATTCCAGATCCCTGGGCCTTGAAAGCTGGACCCACCTATTACTTTTGCCCGTTGCTAATACATCCATATTTAGAACCACAAAATCTCGCGTCGCCATACGAAATATCAAAGCAAAGAAACCTAGAAACCTCGAAAAGCGACTACGAGGATATGATACCCACTGGAGCAAATACTTTTACATATAATATACACAACCAACTTTACGAACAAATAATTAATGTGCGGTGCCGGTGCCGGTGCCGGTGCCGCTTAAAGCACGGTGAGCGAACCAGCTCGACATATACGTGGTGTGTTTCTAATCGATGATTAACACTAATCTAAACGAAAGAAAAAAGGCGACCGCGTAGGAAAAATGAAGGATGGGAAGACCCCATCAAGCCGTACAAGGGAGAGACAAAAAAGGTAACATGGGGCTAAGCCCCAAACTAATCTAAACTGGATTATCTCAATCCGATCTCTGGACCAAACGTCCCTACTTGATCACGGCGTTCAAGTATTGGGCCAATTTCTCTAAATGCAGATCTTGTAATTTCACGACCAAACTTCTCTTTCGGTATTTTGAGTTATCTCTAATGGCTAAAAGCACCGTGGTGCTAATCATTATCACATATGTATTATCACTGCGCTTACTTTGATCCTCTGTCTTCTGTCCTCAGAAGTAGAACTACCACATAACTCATTTTCGAGTCACCATGGATGCACTTCTTTCTTAGAGGAATGTCATAAGTGAGTACTCTTCCATCTTCTAACGCAAACGGTATAAGATGCAAGGAAGACTAAAAGGTCAGTGCATGAAAACCACAGTAGGATGATTTAGAAAAGGCGAAGAATCTTGGACTGGCTTGATCTTAACAAGTCATAAGCCAATACTGCTTCCCCAAAAGAAGTACCGACCTCCATATTCTGGCGCCTCCATATCCATACCCTACCCAATAATCTCTTCGAGGACAATGTTCTATAGTAAATTAGCAAGCATGTTTACTTCTTGATCCGTTTTAGCATATCTCACCCGTTTAAAAGTACGATAACTGAACCATCACTTCTTGGTCTAAACTAAGGACTGATGCTAAGCCTTTGAACCCGATTCTGATGGTCCTAGACCGAGAAGCCCCGTCCCAACAACTTGAAGTAGTTGAGCTCAAGGCTATAGAATCTAAGTGTCCATGAACCACCAAACTCTTATGATCCTAGCCCTTATATCTTAAAGAACGCCACTCCTCCCAACACTGGCTTTAAAACACTCCTCCCAACACTGGCTTCAAAACATTCTTTGAAACCGCATTCTGTTCTACAGGATCATTGCTCTGATCCTGTGATACCAAGGGTAGACTGCTACGACGTGAGCTCTTGCACGCTCTGCCCTCGTTGGACCTAGTCTGCGCTGAAGGTGTTGTGCCGATCGAAGTTCGGTGATGGTAAAAGACAGTCCTTGAGCTTAAGCCAGTGGGATTGAAGTCTAGGGCCCCGCAAGAAAGACCGACCGGATGAGTTGATGGACAAACCTCGTAGGCGGGATAGAAGCCTCGATCGGGGTCCAGGAGCGCAACAGATGCATTCCCGTGCGCATAGTAGACCCAGTTTTCATTAGACATCACTTTTGGAATTGGATGACATTTCCTCTAATTCTACAAAGTGTTCTTAAAATACTCGAGACTGGAGCCGGATTTCACTCAGAGAGTGCCGCGTTCTTGGGACTTCATGGATGAGGCTTTCCACATCCCCACACAAAGGCAATATTGAGGTACGGGGTCTTGGCGCTTGGCGACGGCTGCTTCGGATAAGTTGGTTGGACGTTTTTTAGAGGAGATGGGCCCCCCCTTCGTGATCATGAAAAGTCTTACTGATTTGCTGGCCCCTTCAGCAATTCAATGCGGGCAAGGATTTGTTATTCGAATTTCGGGGTGCTTCCCGAGTCCTAGGCCTACAGCTGTGGGAGCAGTTGACATCGAATCTTATTGAGCTAGTTAGAAAGTGTTGTAGAAGAGGTATGGACTGCAGAAAAGGCCCACTCATTCGGATCAGCCAGTAAGGACACTTACCAGAGCTTTCCAGTGCAGCACGGATCCACAGTAACTTGGCAAAAAGATTGAGCTCACGATCTTTTTGCCAAGCGCAGGACAGGCCGTCCTGCGCTGAAGTCTCTAGCTAGCACGAGAATGTTCAATTTTACTGTTAACTACTGTCAAGGAGATCACTGATTCCTCGAGTAGATGATACCTTACAAACGATAATAACACTCTGCGTATGATTAAGGGGAAAAGGGCGACCGACTAGAAAACACGAAGGATGGGAAGACCCCATCAAGCATGATATGATAAGGTGGACCTCCAACTTCGCAATAGCACGAAAAGTTCTTTGGACTCAACCCATCTTGGTGGCGGTTAGAAGCGCTCGACAATGCCCCTACATGCCGTTGATCGTAAACGTGTGGGATGTATGAGAATAATGTCTTGACAAGGCACTCACCCATTCACAGAGTCACAGACCACCGATCAACAGTTCAAGACTACTCTACTGTAGTGGTCTCTGAAGGCACGACGACAAAGTTCACCAAATATTATTAGGAGACTTGAAACTCGAAATGTGTTCTTAGGACACAAACTTGTTCTGACTTCTACCCATGAGCAACCAGATTGGTAGTATACATAGGCTGTTATCTTATTTTCCTCATTTTTAGTTTGACAAACATGTTCTTTGCAGAATCTCTTGGGATCCATGAAGCGAGTGTCAATTTCACCAACTTCGTGATACTTCAGCGATCGCTGAACTGAGATACAATGTGATCCGGGACCCGTAGGAAGCCAAGCCAACTTCATCCTTCATTTGCAACCACCTTTAGGGCAAGATCAGGAATAGATGTTTACTCCTTGGGTGACATTTGGCCGCTCAAATGGATCTTCCTCGAAGCCATATTTCAGTCACTAGCCTGAGCTCACAGCTCAGGATCCGTGATCATGCGCTTGTTTCAACCTGGCTGTAGGTCACTGGAGAAACAAAATTTGCTTGCAACCTCAATCAACTCCTTGTCTCCTGGGTTTCAGTTATCTATGTGAGCACATGGTTTTCTGTCAACAAGCGGTGGACATCAAACCGAAAACAAATAGCGAAGAGTTCAACTATCTCTTACTCTTCTCATTCAACCAATCTCTAATATCCGCCCCCCACATGATTCCTGGTTTCTTCAAGCTCGCCTTGTAAGCGGTAAGCATCTTCATAGAGCTTAATCGGTTTTGTCTGTACCGGCGGCAACCACATACAGCTTCTGGCTTGCAGCTGGATCAGTAATGTAATCCTCCCTACCATGAAGCAACAAAAACAACACCTTGACTTTCTGCATACTTTCCACCAAGTACTCACAAACTCTCTCAATTTCCAACCTGGTCTTCACTGGCGGAGCACCTAGATAACGCCTCGCCTTCGTTTGTTTGCTTTCGACAGGATCTCTTTGCGCATTTGGAGTACCTATTGCACCCGGAACAATCGCCCAGTTCCCAATCAAAGGGCTCAGCATTTTGAAGCTTTTCATATAGGGCCACGAGACAACCATCGCAGCCATAACCGAGATCAGAGGAGCCAACAGGATGATACCATCCCAGCCCTCTGGATCCTGCCACTGCATGAGCAACGTCATGCAACGTCCCGTTGATTCTACGAACAGAAACCCCGGAAGCCCCTCATTCTCCTCCCCGTCTCGTACAGACTTGTGCAACTTAACAGTGACGCTGCCACATTGTCAAAGTTGTCGACGTACCCAGGTGTACCATACGATCGGCCGTGTCCTGGCATATCCGCGGCGTAAGCGGCATAGCCCCTTTGTGCAACAACATTAGTAGTAAAGTGGAACGTCCAGCGCGTATCCCCGCCGAATCCATGAGTGAGGCAGACCACTCCCTTGGGTTTTCCACTCACTGGCAGCCAGGACTGCGTAAACAGGTTACCATGATGTGTAAGGATATTCCTGAGAAATTGTCAAGCTTGCGAGGTATAGTAGTCATCTTCGGGCGTATCTTCCCAAAAGTTTCCAATCTCGATCCCCTCTCCGTCTCTCTTCCTGCTTTCACATCAAAGAGAGGCTCTATAATCAATGACCGGTAATCAGCTAGTCAACCCGAAAGATCAGTCGGTCGGAGGATGCCGAGTTTTGCCGGAGTCATCTGAGGAAGTTTAGACACCACACATTGCATGCTTTTATTTTGCGGCCGTGAGAACCCTGCATTCACACCAACACATCCATCAGGTCCACATTCACATGATTGAAGCAAAGGTGGCATGCACTTCGGAGACACAGGGAGTGTATAGAGTCGCCAACCACTGCGTTGCGCGCCAGATTAATTTCGAGAAAGATCCCAGATAATCGAAGGGAGCTCGCCAGATTAATTTCCCTCGCAGAAAATCTCCCAGATAAGCGATGGGTTGTACTCCAAGCTTGTAGGTGTTTTAGATGGAGAGGGAGCACCAATCTCCCGCATTTCTACAAATTTGACTTCAGAAGAGCTCAAAAGCTTGACGAAGCTTCAAACGAGAAGATATCGACTCCGTTGTTTTTATGAAAGAGAGCGGAAGGTGACAAGCTCTGATTCACAGCAGTGATTAACGAAAAGAATGAATGTCATGAGCATGGATGCTATCAGCTTGGATAAGCACACAGCCAGCTTCCAACCTATCGACATCATCATCGTGTCCGGGATGTTGATTAGGCTTTTGCTCTGTGTCAAAAATTGCGCGTCGGACTCAGAATGAATGGATCGCACGAGCGGAATTTCGAGCCTTCACGATCTGGTTGAGATAGGATGTACTAACACCTAGGACATATATTGCTCCGGGTTGTAAGGAGCCGAAGTTCTATGCGGCTCCAATCTCTCGAGCCATTTTCCTCGCATTCCAGTTGGTGATTCCCTTGGCGCCGTATGGTAGCACGTAGGACCAACCCTGCGAACGGACGACCCTCACTCATGGTTGATTCTGCCTACTCCTCCTCCCCTGCATATTCCATGCTCTTCTCCGACGACGAGATGTCTGATTCCTGGTGCCCCACCAGAATTACAGAGACAACAGATCTGGATGTGATACGCGTAAAACTTTCTTCGTTCGTTGGTAGATAGTGCACTACAGCGCTACGATCGAATGGAATATACAGCGCAGATTCTGTATGTCCGCATTGCGAACTGGACTTCGGCGATATTCTTTGGCCCGTCGCAGTCAACGTTGACCGATGTTTCATGCAGGATTTGCCAAGATGTATGTATGGCCTCTGCACTCTTCTGGTTCTCTGCGGATACTAGGACTGCGGATACTGTTTGCCGTCGTTCCACTTGGACAAAAGCGTTCCCGTGTCTTGCTTTTCCATCCAGATTCACGGAAAGACCGGCCCCACTGACGTAACCTACTTCTTTTCCGTCTGCTCCATGCACTTACGTGGAGTGGATGACCGCAGGGGTGTGTTTCTGGACCTTCTCTTTTACATGTGCCAGATGTCCTAACGCCGAGGAAAAAGAGACTAATGCTTTAACTTGGGTCTCTTGCTCTTTAGTGTCAAGAGAATTCCCTCTGAAGCAATCAAATGAAACTAATGTACCAAAGAAACGTATTTTCTGAACCTGTGGGACCTTAAGAGAAATAGGATGAAGATGGTTGCTATCCCAATTTAAAAGCTTCGTTGTTTATTGCATTCAAGCCAAAAACGCAGCCCGATAAGATTTCGAACCTGATGAGACGTCATGCTCCCCATTGCTGATAGTTATTTTTGCTGCTAGTATGTACTTCTTCAGCAGCGTTTCTTTTTCACCTTTAAGACATTCCAACCTGAAAGTTTGAGGTCCCCATGGAACAACGACATGTGTAAGATAAATCAACTGGAAAGGTTATCAAATCCCGAGAGCCAGCAAGACGACAGGAAAGGCATGCGCATGCACTCACTTAAAACTTGCTGACTTAGAAAATATCGAATGTTCAAAGCTACAGTAGCCCAACTTGGACTACTGTAGATCCCAATGATACTTCTTCTATGAAAGTAAACCATGTCTTCTTGCAGATCCTTTACCTGCTAATGAAACCACAGAGAGGAAAACTCAGCAGACTCATGGTCCTGCTCCAGTAGACCCGTTTCTAAATTGCAGAGAGTGTGTCTGGACAGAGAACGGTGTTGTCCCCGTGGACTCATATCTGATAAAGGACAAAGTTTCACATCAATCGCACTTTCGATGTCTTCGTGTTGGCTCCAGGTTATTATATGGAGTTCAACCCAGGATTACCGCAGGCGAAGCAGTGAGTGCGGGAGTGGGTAGAGGTGATATGTCTGAAGCAAGCTGCTGGTCTCATTCTAGTTTCAAGCTGCAGACTTAAATTACCTTCACGTTACCGCAGGCCATGACAGTATTCTGCATTTCACAGGCGCTATAATACACAATTAATTACTCCCTTTCAAAAAACTGAGATCGGCGCGACAAGAATAAATCGTGTATGACGAATTAAAACCATCCATGATGACAAGAAGCAGACTACCCGATGACATGAAGAAATCTTCTTAACTCCTTTCCTCATAGTTTTTCACAAACTTTTTTTTAATGCTAGACTAACCAAACTGCGTGATTCGCGAAACCGAAATAGCTGAAAAGAGAATCGATCATGACCTCAATGTTGAATCACGTATCGGTCATAGTTTTGTGGATCCTTGGGTTAAGGCAATTGACATTTGACCTGCAACCAATGTAGGTGGCACACTTACTTTCGTTTCTAACCCGAAAAGAAAAAGGGTTATCATAATAATGTTTGGGTAACATGCAAAATCATTACCAGAAGGATAGCTGAAATGGAGAATTTGACGACTTTGGTCGATCAGCCCAAGATCTTTTCTTCAGCAATATGGAGAGAACGATCATCGACTACCTTACATGTATTGAAGTGAAAGAATCTGCAGCTCACAAAGGTGTATCAGGTTACCTTGCCGACACGATGATCAGGTAAAGAGTCTATGGCCTCGGATTTCATGGATGACCAAAACCCGATCCAACGATGGCAATAGTTCGCATTGAGCCCATTACGTTGAAGCCGATGGTCGTGTTGTAAGTAAGAAGTGCCTAACTTACCTGAGTACGACTTCTCCTAAGCTCACCACCTGAGCTCTGTTCTTCTTTTGTTACCGAGTCGAGAATGTAGACTACTCTAACTTGATTCCTGAGATAGCCCACTTTGCTACCTGTTTTAAAGGATGTAAAAAAGATGCAACATGTTTGGCATTGTGGTGTGAGTTCACTAGGTTAAATGTAGTTTAGTTAGCCTCAGATAGCACATTATTGCCATTATTGTTCGTTTAATTTTGAGAACGGTCCGATCCATGGTGCTTATCTTACCTACTGATGACGTCTCCCGGAGACATATCTATTTTTTATGATTGTATCAGTTGGAATGGATTAAACCTGAGTGGATTAACAAATTAATTGAGAGAGACAAATCATATCTCATCACATGCTATACAGCAAAGGACAATTCCTATCCGTTCAATCAGGAGGTGCAAAACATGCCTGCTGTGAAAAGCCCAAACCCATAACAAACGAGAGTTATTTTTAAAGGTTCACTCCTTTGATTCTGGCTAACAGATTACAAGTACAGGTATTTGATAACAGTTAATCATATTACAGTTGAAAAGCTTAAGATGTAACTTTATTGTGAGTAAATTAGTTGATGCTGTACTTAATGTATTAAAAATGGCAAAATTTGGGACAAAAAAGTAACAGAACAAAAGGAAAATGAATAAAGTGTAACAATTTGTTGAACTTTTTTCTTTGTTCTTCGTAGCAACTGGGCATTAAAAAACACTAAATTTGATTATCGAGAACGGAAATGAAACGTGAAAACATGATACGACGTAATAACATATGCGCTCCAAGCCTCTGTAAATCGTATACAAATAAAAGATGAGTCTTAATAAGGCAATCTAAGAAAGGGTTTAGCTAAGAAAAATGGACTCTTCCGACAACCAATAGAAGTAGAACGTGTAGAAATCCGGCAAATCAATATCCGAAAACACGCATTCAAAACATGCTCGGGCCAACCCATCCTCTTCCTCGAGAAGAACGGAGAACTCTGTTAAAGCAGACCTTCACACAGAGATAGCAACCATATATTTAACAGCCATGCCAACCATTTCAACCAGAAAGATCTACAAGAGGTTTAATGGTTATAAGCACATCCATATCAATCTACAAACCTATTCGATACACAAAACCAGCAATGGGAGACCTGAGGAGACTACGAAGCAACAAATAAAGGAAATAAAATGAATCCAGGACATGGTCTGCGTCAAACGAACGAGTCTGTGAGCACCAACTAGAAAGGAAACTGTAAAGAAATTAAGATGAGCTTGGAGCCCTAATCATCACGACATGTCCTACGTTGGAGTATAGCGAGTCGCTGGACCAAGCAATATCGTCGATACTGTATCAAGAGGAAAATGTAACTGACGAATGACAAAGCTACTTCAGTAGACGATGGGTGTAAGGGCCACACGTTGTAAAGTACAACAATGGGGATAATGGTGTTGGATGGTGATATTGGAGGGAAGGAAGACAAAGAATACTATGTATACTGTCTCAAGAACTGAAGCATGCAATTCACTGTAGGCGCAGAATTTTGCACACCAAGCAGTACTGTGAAGCATCTTTGTCTTTAGAGCTACAAACTCTGCTCTTAGAGTTTGAGAATTGATCCGCTTTTCTTGGCGCCAACATCTCATGCTCTGCAGCAAAAGATCAATTGTTTGTACCCTTCAGCAAGAAAAACGTGAAGCACTTCCATACGGTTCGAGAGCGAAGGATTCTTAGCTAAATTGTTCAGGTTGTGCTGCACATTCCCCAGATGACGGGTCTCATTCCTCGGTAAATTCCCTTTGCCATCAACATCCTTCTTCCTCTGACTACATGGTCACCCCGGGACCATCAATCGAGAATAGGAAACGTTAGCAGTATAACACATGATCAGCCTTCCTGCATATGATTGAGCGCGCAGCTTCCTTCGTCCCTGAAATCTGCTACAACTGTTATCTTAGCAGGAGAAAGAGTAATCGAAGATCTATTCCATGGAACTCAAATTACCAAAGCAGTACCTGCTAAGCGAAATTCACCGCTTCCTATCGGCGCTCTTCCACTTCTCGCATGCTGTTGCGGCCTCCAAGCGTGCATTTGTAAGCTCCTGGTGAGAAAACTTGTGCTCCACAATTCCAAGAGGACCTGGTCGAAGAACCTCGATAACTTTCTCCATTTCACGCTCCCTTTGCCGCAATGAAGCTAAAGCGAACCGCACTAGTTGCTGACATTCGCCTAAAATTGCCATATCGATCCGCTGCCTCGAGGTTCAAGTCGGTTTTAGCACCACTTCAACTCCGATCCCTCACTGTTTCACCAGCCCATGACGACTTTGCATCGTCCTTACCATTGACGCAGTAACCCATACAACAAGACCACAGTACAGTATCCGACTCTCCGCAGAGATAACCACGTTATAGACAGTTGATACGAGCCAGTAACTACAGTAAAAAGGAGTTCTCCACTACCTCTAAGCGCCGTTGCCCATAAAGGGTTCTATCACCCCCTCTATTGGACTTATTTCGTAACACAAAACACTGTATGATTTCAATCTTATTTCAAACATATTGGGAAAAACTAGGAATGATTTCAGAAGTTATCAATTTTAATAATAATAATAATATATAATGTTTATATATATTTATAGTTTAATATAAATATATATTTTATATATTATTATTTTGGTACAAATAAAAATATGGAATTTATCTGATAATTTACAGAATTTACTTATTTAACATGAAATAATATATAATCAATTCAATTTTAATTTTAAAAAATGATTAAATATAGATAAAATCAAAATATATAAAATTATTGGTTTTTTGTATGAACTTGTTAAAATCCATTACCCTATTTGGGAGTGGACGGTACATTTTTCATTTTGACGTTCTCAACAGCATTCCACTCAGAAATGAATCTCCTATAGAGATTATGCGTCAAATTTGGGTTATCAAAGCAAGTTGGAAAAGGAAAACTGTTCTTTTTGAGTGGTCACTTTGTCGTGCGGATATACATCGCTACACAACATACATCGCTGTCAACATCATACACTATAAAAGCACAACTCACACATAAGTCATACATAGACTCTAAAGTGCCACAATAATCAGATTGCTTAACACTTTCAACTCAACTCAACTCAGATCAGTATTTGATCTGTCACTCTATAAACTGCCAACAACTGGGCACTGATTACAGTCAAGCCACACCCACTCAAGCATAGAGAATCCAGGTGACGCTCGCCGGCCTCTGTCCACCATAGCCAGGAACTCGAAGGCTCAACATCAGAGAAGTGAGCTCTCTGGAGCTCACTTCGAAACTATACCCCATGGACTCGAGCTAGCCCTGAAACCCTAACGGTCCCGCTGACGGCACACTCGACGGTGCAAACGGTGCAAAGTGACGGTGGGCCCCACCGTGAAGTCAGTACCCTGAACATGAAATCTAACCGTCGGAAAGTAGTCCCTGAGAAACTGCTAGAATAACTCTAACTACCATCACTGGAACTCTAGTGTCCGAGCATCTAGATGCGGAACTACAAATGGCGTGACAGCTGTCGTGCGTATATACATCGCTACACAACATACATCGCTGTCAACATCATACACTATAAAAGCACAACTCACACATAAGTCATACATAGACTCTAAAGTGCCACAATCGCCCCCCTAGCTGGCGGTTAGGTCCCTCTAACTCCAGATAGCCATCTACTCTAAGTATATGGTATACCCTCTAATGGGCAAAGATCAGGAGGCCGGGTGCTATGGAGCCCCATCGTTAGTCGCCTGTCTGCAATCTATACATATAAAGAATGAACTAGCTATAGGTCAAGTACATCTAGGACATAACCACTGTCCCTGAGGAACCACCGTGAGGGGAGGAGTCATACATGCCATATGTCATCCTCTCGAACAGCTATCACACACTAACATAGTAGCATCTCCACCAGAAGAGCCACATAACATACACCTCAAGCCTGCACGTACAAGTGCCAAGCTTGGGTCCATAGTACCATCAATGTTTGGGAGGTGGCATGGCGCACAATTGCGCACATGATCCTTCCAAACAACACCATCACGTCCTTCTAACACAAGGACTCCAGATGGCAAAACCTCGCGCACTCTCAAGATAGTGCGGCCTGTAGAAACATCAAGTGTCGTCGGTGCTGTCTGCTGTAGATATACATAGTCGCCTGGATGAAATTGACGGATGGAGGGTCTATAACCTCCTCCTCGAATGGTAGCATAGCGTAAAGTATCTCTATGCTGAGCAATCGCCAAGTTCTCGAAGGCCATCGGCATCACTCTCCGAAAGATCTCTGCCCGCTGAGAACATGCGCTCATCCATACATCAGGGTCATCCAAGTCCAAAACTACAGTAGCATCTCGACGAATGGCTGCAGGTAAATCTGGATCTCGTCCATAGAGTAGAAAGTATGGAGAGAAGGATGCTAAGGAGGCTTGCCGGCTGAACCGATAGCCCATGGCCAACCAAGGTAACTGGAGATCCCAATCTCCCAAGTGGCCTCTCTGCAAACCATACTTTTGCAATCCTCTCTTCACCGTCTGAACCACTCTCTCTGCTAAGCCATCTGCCTCAGGGTGATCTCGGGATGTAGTACGATGATCAATCAAAGCCTTATCACACAAGACCTGAAACTCTCCCAAGAACTCTGTACCCTGATCAGTCAAAACCTCAGCTGGTGCACCAAAATGACTAAGAACTCGATCCAGGAACGAGTAAGTTGTCCTTTCACTAGACTTGTCAGAAAGTGCCACCAACTCAATCCACTTGGAGAAGTGCTCCACCATCACCAAAACATACCGATGATGTCTCATAGTCAGCGGTAAAGGTCCGGCGAAGTCCAAACTCCAACGGTAACCCAATCCCATGATAGGTAATGGGTGTAACTGTGGCGTAGGAGCATTGAATGATGCTCTAACTCGGTCACAAACCACACATCTGGCAACAAACTGCTGTACCTCGGTCTGCATACCGCGCCACCAATAATGACTCTGGAGTAAGCTATATGTACGCTTTACTCCAAAATGTCCTAGCTCCTCATGAGCATGACGGACCAACTGTGGTCTCTATGATGGAAGTGGTACTACTCGCACTCTACCATCCTCCCATACACGCAAAAGGTGTCTACCCTCCAATCTGAACCGTCTGGCTCGCTGAAGAACACGGTCTCTCTCCTTGGCCCCAACTCTGCCACCCACAACACCAGTGCGAAGATAGTCCATCACTAAGACATCATCATGAATGTCTCGCTGAACTGTACCAATATCTTCACTCTCTGGATCTGTGACCTCAATAACTCCTCCTGTATGGTAAGAACCTCCACTGATATAACACATCCTTGCCGTGAGGATCAATAGCCCAAAATGTTGTCTTGGACTTATCCTCCTCCCTGATCGGCAACTGATGATATCCCGCTTGAAGATCCAAAGTACTGAAGACCTTTGCATGCCCAATTGCATCAAAAATCTCCTCCGGTGTAGGCATGGCATACCGATCAGCCCTGGTCTGTCGGTTGATAGGACGGTAATCTCCACACATCCGCCTATCTGTATAGTTGCCATGCATATCCTTCTTGGCTGGCATCACTGTCGCTGATGCATACTCTCCATGTGAAATCTCCACCAAACCAGCCTCAAAAAGGTCACTACTTCGGCTCTGAATCAATGTCCTCTCCATCTCACTATATCGATAAGGACGTCGGAAAACAGGTGTGTCGCTAGTCAGCTCAATCCGTATACCAGGTCCCTTCAGAGCACCCAAATCCTTCATACTGAAGGCAAAACAACTCGTGTGACTCCTCAAGAACCTCCAAGCCCTCCGTCTTTCCTCTCCAGTAAGCTTGGGTCCAAGATCTGGCTCCCAAGTATCCTCTGTAACTGTAGTAGGAGTGGAAGACGTACTGACTGGCCGCTACACTGGGCCCTTGGGAGCAATAGTGTCATGCTCCCGACCACTAGAGGTCCCAACCTCTGTGTGAAAAACTCCCTCCACTCTGGCTGCAAGCTCCATACGTCCTCTGGCTGCATCCCATGTGGACCAAGGGTGTAATCCAAGTAGCCCACGCTCACCTGGATGGACTCCAAGTAGACCACTCTCCCTAGTAGCTATTGGATGTGTCCCAAGAATACCATGTCCACTCGGTCCATCGCCCCCAGCATGTGCCTGAATCGTCTTGATAGGCACAGGGCTCACAAGTGTCCGAGTGGTGATGCCTATCAAGCGCATCCTACGCTGCTCTGCCAAACCAAGGCTCACAATCCAGGTCAAACAGTTCAGGTCCATAGCCTGACCTAACACCTGACGCCTAGATGCCTCTGACACTGCTGGAACAGCGGTAATACCGGTGCGAAAACCCATCGCCCGCTCTCTCTCATCAGCATTGGGCTCCACCAATTGCTGTAACTGTGAGTCCCAAACAAGTCCAGGTCCTCCCTCTCGAAAAGCATGAGAGCCTGGGAAACTCATGAGTGTGGGAAATGCAGCTCTAGGCTGTCCAACTAGGTTCACCACTGCCATAGGTGACCTATCAGCCACTACCACTGTCTGAGACTGACGTCCAGCATCCAAGATATCATCAACAAGAATGTGGTCTAGTCGCTGAATCCCATCATAACTACGCTATAGAACCTCTCTGGGTAAAAGGTTTGTCCACCAAAGACGAAGACGATGAGCCCATGATCCCACTCTGGCTGCATCTAACAATACAGCAGGTCCCATCCAAGAATGGACCTGATGTGTACTCGCCACCACGCTAGTGCGAGAATCACCCATCAATGGAACGTTCTCCAAAAGGTAAGCTGGAGAAACAGACTGATGAACCTGGAGATGTCGTAGTATCCGTAACATCTCCCAAAACACACCAGAACGAGGATCCTGAAGACCCAAACCGCGGCCCGCACGTGTATGTCCCTGACATGGCCATCCAGAAATCACCAAGTGAATAGGCCTATGTCTCTCTAGGTCATGCGCCCCCAGTAAGGAAATGTCTCCTGGTAAGGCCTTCTGGTAACCTCTGACTAATGACATCGGTAATAACTCCGGATATCGATAGGCCAAGTGTGCCACATGATGTAGAGAGACTTGCCTAGCAGTCTCATCTCTCTCTACATACAAGTACCTCTGTACTCGGATACCCGCCTGTAACACTGCAGCTAGTCCGGTGCTGATCCCACCAAACAACTCTAATAGACATATCCCCTCTACTGGATACTGCCAAGCAATGAGTGTGGTATCCGGAGGTGTCAAAGCAATCGCCTCTGGAGGCTCATCCTCACACTCATCCCCTGATGGTACGAAGGCTCCACTCCAAGCCTGCTGCACCAACTGATCTGCATGCTGCTACAATGCCTCCTCTGAACTCCACAATGGAACATCCAAGGTGGATGGAACAATCCCACTCGTACTCCATAGCCGAGTGATCTCCTCTGGTACTGGAGTATCCTCTGCATGGGCGTTCCCCTCCAACAAGTCACCAGGCCAAGTAATTGCACCGCTGAAAGCCAAAACTGATGCTGCCATGGTCCCGGACTGTAGTGAGCCAAGACTGCCACTACTAAAGCGTACTGGTAGGCGACATACCCGTCCCTCACCAGACTGCCAACTAGGTCTATAAGAGGCTGTCTCCTCCCAATAGTCAATACTGAAACCCATAGGGTATAACACTGCTCCCCCAACTAGCACATCATATGACTCAGCTATCGTTGCAATAGCCTGAGCTCTCACCACTGAGCTATCAATCGGATGACCAGGCTGAACCTGGACAACAAGCTCCCCACGTGTGATGTACTGTGTCGAACCACCACCTAGAGATGTCTGGATCTGAAATGGACACCTCTCCACATCGGTCTTCCGTAACTCCAGACCAACAACTGCAGCCTTCCCCAACATAAGGGGTTGCGCACCAGAGTCTAACAAGACTCTCTGTGGTGTATAGACCTTCCCTGAAGGTCTCACCAAACGAAAGATCCCCCTTTGGTTATCCAATAGGACAACACCAGGTGTAAACCGCGCTCTCTCAAAGGCCGGTCTAGCTGGCAACTCCTCCAGTCTAGCCGCTGCTGCCTGCCATAAACCACTGGTCGCTGATCGGATCCCATGCTCCTCAACCAAGTCAGCTCCACTACCAACCACCTCTGCTCTAGTAGTAGGAATTGCACCATTCCTACTCTCACACAACGTGGCAGCCAACCAGAACACTGGGGCTGGGTCCACTCCCAATGTAAACATGTCACTGGCTGAAAATAAAGGATGCCGCATAATCAGCTGAGCCGCCCCCAACATCATGCTAGACTCAGTCTGTGTAGTAGCAGGTGGCTGACTAGCAAGTAGTCCATCATGTACTCTATCACCACCTACCACACCTGCACTGGGACGTCTAGGAACCATGGATGTCGTCTGCAATGCCTCAAATAGCGTGAAAGACTGGGGAAGTCTGACCTGTCTCCCAACCTCTCCTCTCTGTGGGTCCAACTCCACTGATGCTCCTCTAGGCTCTGGAGCACGTACTGCACTCCTAGTCACTGTTGCAGATGCATCCACCTGTGCTGCTCCGCACATGAAGTCCAAAGCATCTCTATCACCAACATATGAGGTGGAAGCCTCAGCACCTGAATCTGATCTCCTATGAGCAATAGCCATACTAGCCAATCTCTGCTCCAACTGCTCAATCCGAGTAGCCATAGCTGTGTCAGAAGTAAGGGTAGGTACTGCACCCCTACTAGGTGTAGATCCTCTACCACCACCTCTACCACCTCGTCCTCCATGAACTGGAGCTCCTCTACTACCTGTCATAGCAGCCCTACCACTCCATAACTCCGGGTGTAGGTCAAAACACCGGTCACTAGTATGACCAAATCTATGGCAGTGCTCACACTGCCTCTGTGCTGGTTGTGATGCACCAGAGGTATCAGGTCCGCTGCCCTGAGTACACTCTCTCCTATGGTGAGGTCCACCACAAGTCCAACAAGCAACACCACCACTCACTGGCTGCTGCTGACCCAAAAATGAGGGTAAGGGTCTAACTCCACTAGGCCCTCCACTCGCTCCATAGGATCTGGGCTGTCCACCCTGTCCTCGAAAACCAACTGGGCGTGGTGCACTCTGCTGCACTCTAGAAGAAGTCACAACCGTGGATGAGGTCTCCCTACCAAATCCAGATGTCACCACTCTCTCCTCCACCATGTTGAGCTCAATACGCTCAGCCAAACCAAAGACTACTGCCAAAGTGGGCGAAGTAGCCTGCAACAACGTAGCATCACAAACTCTACGTCGCAACTCCCTGTCCAGTATCCCATACCAAAACTGGACTGCCTGGGCCTCAGTAACTCCCTGAGTGAAACTGATCAACCGCCTCATGCGAGTATATGCCTCGCGTAGGCTCTCTCCAGCCTTCCGCTGGAACTCCTGCAAGCTCCTCAGCTTGTCAGTCCGCACTCCCTGGTAGTTTTGCCTCAAACATAGGAAGAACTCAACCATGGGGTTAAACCCCGGTACCACACCACCTCCTGCAGCGGTACCTCCACTCGTAGTAGCACTATCTCCAGCTAGTGCACCTCCACTAGCTCCACCAACACTACTCGAGCTAGAACTCGTAGGTACAGCCGACCTACTCCTGGCCACCAAACCTGAAGTGATGGAGACATAGTGTGGAGACCAATACTGTCTCCATAACTCAATCTCCTCCAAATGAGCTCTCCTGAACTCATGGTAGTCGTCCATCGGTGGACCCTCCAAGTGCTGAAACAACCCCTTCCATGCCATGAAGGGTGTGAACAAAGTCGGGTTCCGCATCTGCTGCAGATCACACCAACTATCGAACTCCTGGATGAAGTCATCCAACTCAATGGTACCCACTATACCAGAGTAACACCTAGGGCCTTTGGAGGCCCCATAAATCTCGTCCATGTCCCACAACAACGGTGCGGACACACCAAGTGCACTCTCAACTGAATCAGCTCCTGTGTCGAACTCCAACTCAGAGTCAATCTCCTCCCTCATTGGGACCTGAGATACAGGCTGATATCGAGTACCACTCCGAGTAAACCCACTGCGTACTGTAGGGCTAACTCCTCTGGAATCTCCAAAGAACTCCGTCGTGACCACGTAACTGCAATAGCAAACCCGAACCACCAACTGCAACCGCAAGTCGCAACTGCAAGTGCCCCACCAAGTGCCAACACCAACTAGATACCACCCGCTAATGTAACTCTAACCGAGATAACTACACTAGGGGAAGGGCAACCTGTAACTTGCCATCATAACACGCACTCTCACGGTCTGCAGGTCATCACTTCCTGCCTCACCGGAGAGAAACAAAGGTAGTCTGACTGGTCATCACTCCAGCCTCACCACCGAGAGCACACCAGAGCACCAACGCTCAAAAGTCAAGGCACCTCACACAAACGTGGTGCACAAACAGGAAGCAGAGAATGGAGGGGATCCAATCACAAGAAATCTAAACGAAAACCCTCCATCTCATAACACAACACGGGACTGACTCTGCCACCATTTGGCATTTGACATAAGAGTAGTTCGTATCTAAGTCCTAAGCTACCAGGATCACCAAGAATGGGATCAAACTGCCTCTCCTAGCCAAAGTTACATGTGTATAGATAACAGTGGCACAGTCACTATGACAACAAGTGAGGGTGGACCATTTGGCTAGGGCACCAGTCTAGGAACAAGAGATCTAGGGGTCAAACCCTGTTGCGCACAATCTAGCAAGAAAGGTAGATTTTGCCAACCAATGACCAAGATCTACACTAAACTAGCTAGCCTCACGCCAGCAAGCTGGCTTGCTGGCCCTTCTAGGCCTTCGTAGCCTCTCATAGCCCACAGCCCTATGCCTCGAAGCCTCGAAGCCTCGAAACGCCGAAATTCAGCCAAATGAGGCCTTTCTTGTTGCCACTTCAAACCTCCTCCAAAATTGGTGAAACTTCTCCAAATCTACAAAACTCCTCCAAACTAGCGAAACTTCTCCAAATCTGGCCAAACAGCGAAACTCCTCCAATTCTGGCCCAAAAATCTGACATAAATCTGACGTAAAATCTGACGTAAACCCTAAAGATGGATGTCCGCCAAATCCCCCGCTAACTTTCCACTCGAGCCAAATTGACAAAACGGGTTTTTCTAAATCACAATTTCATGAGAAGAGCTTTCCAACTCCACCTTCAATTTCACTTTCTGAGCCCAACTCGCATCAAATTGGTCCTGCCTTCACCTCCTGAGCTCAAAATCACAACACTGCTCAAAAATTGCTCCTTCTTTGCTCAAAATTTGGCCAGCGCTTCCGCACACCGTCCGCCTAACTGCCAAATTTGCATCAACTACACGAGCTTCTGCACACTAGGGAAACACAGAACCTGAATCGAGCTACCACGATCCACCGAGCTTGGAGATACCACCAACACTCAACGTTCCTGCACCCGATTTCCCCCTGACTTCACTTCTCTGATGTAATCAGATTGCTTAACATTCTCAACTCAACTCAACTCAGATCAGTACTTGATCTGTCACTCTATAAACTGCCAACAACTGGGCACTGATTACAGTCAAGCCACACCCACTCAAGCATAGAGAATCCAGGTGACGCTCGCCGGCCTCTGTCCACCATAGCCAGGAACTCGAAGGCTCAACATCAGAGAAGTGAGCTCTCTGGAGCTCACTTTGAAACTATACCCCCTGGACTCGAGCTAGCCCTGAAACCCTAACGGTCCCGCTGACGGCACACTCGACGGTGCAAACGGTGCAAAGTGACGGTGGGCCCCACCGTGAAGTCAGTACCCTGAACACAAAATCTAACCGTCGGAAAGTAGTCCCTGAGAAACTGCTAGAATAACTCTAACTACCATCACTGGAACTCCAGTGTCCGAGCATCTAGATGCGGAACTACAAATGGCGTGACAACTTTAACTCCAAACAGACTGGAACCAAGGAAGGCAAGTAAAGGATGGACTTAACGAATTGCAACTAATTTTCTCACTGTGGAAAACACATGGAGGAGGTAACATGGAAAAGGCGACCGCGTAGAGAACACAAAGGATGGGAAGACCTCCTCAAGCCGTACAAGGGAGAGACTAAAAAGGTAAAATGGGGCTAGGCCCCAATAGAGTCTATATGAGAAGTCTGCCCTATGGCACCTTCAGATATCCTAACTATGCAAATCATATGGTCTACAGACAACTGGAGCATCCGAATAAGCATCACCTAGTGTGATTTGCTCTCTTATGCATTGCACCAGGCATTGCACTCTATAGAGCAATGGACACATGTTGCCTAAAATATGCTACAAAGTATGAGAGTGAGAGTGGTATCCCCTGGCACCTAACATGATAAGCTCTCGCACACTCCCTAACAAATATGTCAAACCCCGTATCCATCACTCCATATAACTCCAAGGCTAGAGGGACAAAGAGGTGATCTCGCTGCAAGCCCCTATACTTGGAGACCTTATGACCTACTATTGCACTCACCGCCCATCCAAGGGGATGGGTAATCACTCCGAAATTGTATCTCGTGTAGGGTCTGTAATCACGACATCCGCTACTATCACTTGATCATCTCAGACCAAGTATAAATCTGCCTTGACATGTATTGTCTGCAAAGCATATGAACATTCCATCCAAGCCAAGTATCCACTCTCTCATGCCATAGCAAACACTCTGTCCCTAATAGCATCATGGGTAGCTATCCTCTGTCTTCCAAAAGGACACCGTGACATATGGAGCGCTGCTACATCTAGTATAGAACCACACTCACAAGTGAATAATGAAGATGCAGATGGGTAGACCAGACCTAGGCAAAACTTCATTGTTGTAGAGAAAGTAGCGGGTGCGAGTTGGAATGCCGTAATGCACGGTCAAGCTAGAATCCAAGAGCCTGCACCCTTGCCGTGATGAAGACGTGCTCTAGTAGCTTGAGGAATGGACGAGTCAACTAAGAGAGAATGTAATTTATGCTCACATTGTAGCTCCATCAAGGAAGACGGTAAACCTCTAGTCCAATTTGACGATAGTGAAGCAAAAGATGGAAAGTACTCCTCTCGTGCCCGTGGGGAAAGATTGCCTCTCGTCTGCTTTAGTAACATCTGGAGAGAATAAGATCCCTCTTCCACCTCAATCACATAAGTCTCCAAACCCGGCCTATCAACAACCACAAAACGAGAGAAAATAGAGATATCGAAAGAATACAACTACCCAAAAATGCTATAGGTGCAGTCTCCTCGTAACTAGCAAGCCAACCTTCCACCCATGGTCAACAAAGTCGTATGTTTACATGTCAAATCTCTTACCATGCACTCAAAAGTCCCGGGTCCAATAACATCTCCAAAGACTCTCATAATTCTCCTATCATGGGAGAACTTTAAGACTCCCCTGATCCTCCTATCATGGGAGAACTCTTAGGGTTGAAAGTTCGAGATGAATTTACTTAAAGAGCTTCATTTCGTCGGATTAGATTTGGCTCAAATCCCGATTCCAATTGGCGACACCTTACAATACTGGTATGATTACTTCGTTAGCAAACACTATTTGAGAGACAGCGCCTGCTACTCAGTTTTGCGCCCGTGTGCATGAGGCGCTTTCACTACTCATTAACTTTGGTTTTTGAAGTGGATGAGGGGCATGTGTGGCAATTGCGGAAGGTGAAGAAATAAAATTCACATGAGGAGCTAAGAAAAGGAGATCGAACATACAAGAGATTTTGATTTTGTGTTTTTGTACCAAATTGATTTTGTTCCATAAGATTTTTGTACTAGAGAGTTTTTATATCAAAATTCTTGCACCTGATCAAACGATTTTTATACCAAATGGTCCGTGTCCATGACTTCGATAGCAGATAGGCATCTTGATTTACTTTGAGATGGATCAGGACTATTTTAATTAAATTATATATACTCCTTGACTTATGAGACATTTATGATATTTACGGTTAATTCAGCGGTCATGTGAGATAATAATATGCAAGGTAAGAAATTTGTTTTGTTAACACCTTCGATGAAATTAACGCAGGGTCCCGCAAGCAGATGATCCTATTAAAGCAGGATCGCTTTATAGTTCACTAAATAATTCATATAAAAGCAAGTTTATTTAAAGCATATAAACAAATTTCTCATAATACATCAAATAATAATAGTAATAATCACTAACACATCTTAAGCTAATCGCGATAAATGTAACACAAATATGAACTTTTGTAGAATTTTCGCCCTCACCCGGAGTTGATATTGTAGAACCAACGATAACTACGTAAATGACTCTACGTGGTTACTGGTATACGGAGAATACAGTCAGTCGTCAATTGCCTGAGTGGCGTCACATTAGGGTTTGTCGCGAGACATTCTGAGAATTGGGGACAGTTCGAGTGTTGGTGGCTTTGACGGATGAAATTGTGAAGGCTTTGGATCGCTTAAGGGAAGGGGTAGGTGTAATTCTGGGTTCGGCCGCGGTGATCGATCGATGGCGGAAGAGGTAGGAGAGTTTTATGTTCGATATTATGTAGGACACAAAGGGAAGTTTGGTCATGAGTTCTTGGAGTTCGAGTTCCGGCCCGATGGCAAGCTCCGGTATGCAAATAACTCCAACTACAAGAATGACACCATCATCAGGAAAGAACTTTTTCTCTCGCACGCTGCCCTTCGCGAGTGTCGCCGGATCATTGCCGATAGCGAGGTGAGTCCCGTCATAAGCATTAGTGTATTATGCTGTGAATGGATGCGCGAATCCTTGAAGTAAAAGACCTCGTTTCTCGTTCTTGTTCTCGAACAGGTCAGGCTCAGCTTTCTCCATCCTTTGAGATGGTTTTCTGATCTAGTTCTGTGATTAATATGCGTCGCAATCAGCCAATGCCGGTTCTTGTGCGGTTTTTGAGCGAAACTACGGCGCAACATCAAAGTTTTGCAAGTTCTGGAAGAAAATCATTGTAAAGAATAGAGGCATCGTATCTGGACTGTCAGTACTTTCTAGAACTAATCGGGACTTGCCTTCCGCTTTCACCATGACGATATGCAAAATTAGTTCTGTGAATATTGTGCATCGCTGTCTGCCAATGCTGTGTCTTATTCGATTCTTCTGCGAAACTAAGGTGCTACGCTCGGCAACTCCTGGTCTAGGCACTTTCAGTGACCTACTTCTTTGAAAGTTATCAGACTACATGTTAGTTGCGGCTGTTTGATCGTTCCGATCCTTGACCTTGTCGGTATATGCGGTCTCCTTGTCAATGAGATCGTGTGCAGATTTAGTTCTGTAAGTAAAGTGCGTTGATATCAGCCAATGCCGTTCGTTATGCGGGTCTTGTGCGAAACTACGGCGCCACACTCGTGCTGGGCTCTGTACAGTCCTTCAAGAGTGGTGTAAGGGTGTAGGTGACTCTGCTCCAAATAGGATATCCGAACCCTCATAAGTTTCTGTCTCCTCCTCATGAGATAATGTATCGAGTTCGGTTCGGTCATTAACATGCGTTGCAATCAGCCAATGCCGTTTTTCATGCGGTTGTTGAGCGAAACTACTGCGCCACACTGAACGCTGAATTTGTGAACCCCTCCCAACCTGCTGGAAAACTGCCGTTCTTGTTAGCGGCTCTTTTCTCCCTCCTAAAGTAGTTTCTGGTCAATTTCCCGGTTTTTTGTTAGAAGAATTCTCGGAGAAAAAGCTGATGATTTAGAGACTCAAAGAGCGGAGATTACTGCGGAAATCGTGTCGTGGAGCGTTGGCTTTTCACATTAACTTTCTATCTCAGGAAATGTCGAACACCAAGTGTATGATTAATGTTGCTGAACTCTGAGCAGATCATGAAGGAGGATGACAACAACTGGCCAGAACCCGATAGAGTTGGGCGCCAGGAGCTCGAAATCGTAATGGGAAACGAACACATATCTTTTACGACCTCCAAGATCGGTTCTCTCCTTGATGTACAAAGCAGTAAAGATCCAGAGGGGCTGCGAATTTTCTACTATCTTGTACAGGTATGTCTACCCACCAACTTTTGCCAGGAATTTGCGGTTCATAGTGCGAGCAATTCTCAATATGTTTTCCTTTACACAAAACCCAGAACGCGCTCTTCCTTTCGAATGCATCAAGAAGCACCGCCACCACCGGCTGAAGGATTGAGCTTAAGTGTATTGTTGGTATATTATACTGTATGGGTTGCGTTTCGGCTATTAATGAAATCCTTGAATGCACAGGATTTGAAATGCTTCGTCTTTTCTCTCATCGGCCTGCACTTCAAAATCAAGCCCATCTAAGCTTCAGTTTTACAGTTGTTAATCGATTCCGATTTTCTCAAGCCCGATGTGGTCGACAGCAAAATTGAATGTTCACAGTGTGGATCCCTTTCGGCTTCGAATACAATTTATACTCACTGCATAAGCCTATGTTGGGGTATGGTTTGAGTGCATACTATTGACTGTGAGTGAAGAGCTAGGTTCCTGATAATAGGTTCTCAAAGACTTTAGGCTTTGTAACATACTTGCGAATCTGATACTGTTGAAATCATTATAATCTACGACGACCTCAGAGCAATTGAGGGATTTATGTGAGGCTACTCCGGTATTCACTATAGTCGGACTTAATGGTCTCTGGCTTAAACCTGGGGCTCTTTTACTTTATTCAGTCAGAACTAAAGTCAGCAAATTTATGGTCAGATACAAGATCCTAAAAAACTGCTACCACCAAGAGGGTTCTCGTTCATGAACAGGAAAGTGCCTTCTCTGATTCTCTGACACCTGTTGAAGCTCATCTACGTTTCTCTTGCTTGGAATGCGACTGTCAGTACTCTCTGGTAGTACCGGCCTACGATATTGGAGTTCGGCCCAAGTGGAAAGCTAAGATATGTGAGTTGAGCTCTTCACATTCTATGTATATCGCAGGAGAAGAAACTCGAAACAAAACGAACCTTGATAAGGGAAAAATTGAAATTGAAATTAAACTTCCTGGCGGCTGTCCCATTCTTGAGAGTGGAGACCGCGAGCATCACTCCTTTAACCAAAATTTGAGCTTCTTTCGGAGTCAATTGACTTGAAATTGAACTGCACGGAAAAGAAGACTACTTTACAACGTAGGCAACGAGTAAATAGGCAACTGTTCGAAGACTTGTCAACCGGCAAAGGGTACAACTTGTGAACCTTCGTCTCTTGTCCATAAACACAACGTATAATTTTCCCACTAGCAAACAGTGAGATGTGGTAAGCAATTGTTGAAAAACAGTCCTCGTTTCAAACTACAGATCTCAACTCATACAAGTACCACACTTTCAGATCTGGACGGAGAAGCGTGTATCCCTTTGGAGTCCTCTTGTGGTGTGTAGTGAGTCTTCATGTCACAGTTCAAACCCCTTACACTGCAGTTTGGTGAAGCTCTAAAACCCCTCAAGTATTCACTTGATGGGATACACTGAAGGGTTGCAGAGATATGCCGGCTAGAGATATGCGCGTAACTGACACAATAGTTGGCACTTCGGATTAGCGACCCCTCAAATTGGCAAACGATTTAACCAACCGGCTCTTGAAGCCGGCCTGCGTTAATCCTGCTTGATATGAATTGTGCATGAAAAGGTATATTCCCTCCTTTCAAGAGAGAAGGAGAGAATGTTATATGCACAAATTGGTCGATTAATTCTAAAATTGATTATTAATCTTAGAAAAAATTGATTTCTGCTTCGGGGTTGATTTCTGCAGTATCGGCCAGACTATTTATGATTGCCCGTCGGGGTTGTTTTCTTCGACAATCATTATAATTTATTCATTTCCTTGATTTTTTTCCAACACATAAATATATACTTGAAAGAAAGAGAAAAGGAGTACAAAGCACCAAGGAGGGCAAAAATGAAACTGAGCATGGTGCACAATGGAATCTAGAAAACACAAATCGAACCAAAACCTAGACCTCAATGAAATCCAGTATACACAAACAGAACCAAAACCTAAACCTCCAACTCCACCCAAGGGGAGAGGCAACAAATCAACCAACTAACTGAAAAGCAATTAGAAACCTAGACCTCAATGAAATCCAAGAGACACAAATCAAACCAAAACCTCGACCTCCAACTCCACCCAAGGAAAGAGGCCTTAAAGCAACCAAGGGGAAAGCAACTAGAAAACTACTGCTTGACAATGTGATAGAGATACTCTATTGTATATGGTAAGTGAGGAGGGAGCAAACTAGATGTGATGGGCACCCATATTGTTGCTACTTGTCTACGAAGATCCTAGGCTTGAGAGTGTTATAGTGTGATTGAGATTGTCTATCAAAAGTAGAAGGTGAGCATGGCTTTGGAGACAGCAATAACTACTCTCCTTTGTAAGGAACCTCTGCCCTAAGAAGTCCATCAAAATGGTGATGAAGGTGCCATAAAATCTTCAAAGTCAGAGGAATGAAGGTATTGGAGGCAAGTCATGGTGCATAATGATCCTCCTTTCCTTGAGCTATAGTGATCACTGTTGCTCTTGCTTGAATGCTCGCTCATGCTAGTGTCTCTACCCATCGGGAATTCATAACCACCACATCATACAAAGTACACCGACTATTTGTGAATAAGGCAATATGTGCTCTCACCCAACATAGAGGTGGTCATAGTATATCCAACTACAACTCAATCTATACTTGGGACCGTATAGATTGGAGGAGCTCAGCCCTTGTATCTTGGATAGCATCATGAACTCTGGTGGACTCTCCTCCTATAACACACCATAATAGATGTAAGCCCTATATGTCATATGTGGAATCACAAGCACTCCGGATGAAGGAGATCTAAACGTAGGTGGAGTGTAGTGGAGAACTCTTTGGATGTGAAACAAAAATCCTCTATCAAAAGGGAGGCATGGAGCAAAGCTCTAGAGGTTTTCTCTCCACAAGAAAGAATCCTAGCTTTGTCAAATACTGGTACATCAATGAGGATGTTAGTCAAGGTGTTGGTGTGGATGTGCAAACGCTCATTGATATCTGCTTAAATCTTCTTTGAGTCTCGTGAAACAAAGTCAGGCAAACTTTGAAAGTGTAGTGCAAACAAGGCTTGGTAAAAGGTCACAAACCAACCGTTGATAAATCTGAAAGTCATGGGTACTTGAGTCCACTATTGTGATAGGTGCCAATAGAAAAAGATGACCATGGTGTGAGAATCTATCAGCTAAGCGGGGGCCCATTATGGCTCAGGGGCATACAAAGGCTATCGGTGTTCTGATCTCCTATAGTATGAGACCACATGGACAAGCTACTCCAAGGGCCACTAATCTTGAAGCAATACATTGATAAAAAAGCAAACAAAAGAGGAAATCAAGAATCGGGGGTGTTTGGAGAAAGACAATCACATAGATGCTCAAAGACTAGTCTCAACAGCCCACCCATTGAGAAATGTGTATAATGAAGTAAAGCATGAGCATAGACAAACTCTTTAAGTTGAGCTCCTCATCTAGCTGATAGTCATGGAGAAAAGAGGGGACATTTTATTTAGCCAATGGATGAAGCGTATGTCATGTAAATATGTAAAGAGAAAGGCTTTGGCCGGGAAGGAGCTAATGCATGGGCTGGCCTCTCTTATAATCCCTTGCCTGGCCTAACATTAGGGATGAAACTGAAATTGTGAGAAACTTTGCTATCTTCTTAGCTACTACTTGTGATATGACTCATATCGTTTGACTAATATGTAAGTTTCAGCTCAACTCACTAGTATGTAAGTTGCACCCTGTAATGTTTGTCCATATGCCTGACGTTTTCCCCAACTGCAAACTTTCTTTTCTTATTTGCTCCTGACTTTTTTGGAATTCGTTGACACTCCCTACATTGCCAAGTAAATCCCAGATTCACTCCAAGTTCGTTTCCCAAAATCACTCGCCAAAAACTTGCTTGCCCTATTGTCTCTTGTAATCCTTGATCTCTCGACTCAAATTGCTGAAGTTCTCGAATTCTACACTAAATTCAACGGCAACATTCGCGATTACTAAAATGGATAGACTAGGCAAGCTCGTGATCGATTGTATTCAAAAGCTCGAATCCCACTCTGGAGCCCTCCGGACCAAGCCTACGCCATAGCCAAGCTTCCATTGCTTACTCTCATCCCTGCGCTCCAGGACCGAATAGGCACAGGACCATTTGTTAACCAAAGTGCAAACATAATATTATGTAATTATGATTGCACACTAGCGGCTATAAATAATCTGATTGCAACTTTAAAACCTCAGATAAAAGACCAGGCTTGAAATTAATCTTAGTGATTTATTTTAAGGTCTCTTCTTATGAAATAAAACAAAAAATAAAAATAGGAATTATCGTAGTGAATGTATTCTATATCTATCGTTTTGGCATACAACGATCAATAGTTCAACGCAAGAGCCCTTCACTAAACTGGTTTCAATTCTTACATCTTCAATCATAATATTTTATGTGAAGTGTAAGTCACAATCACTACATAATATCAAGTGATATTAATATCAATATAATGATATCGAGTTTAATTTTGCAAGGATGACAATTAGCTGCAGGTCAGCTTTATATATTTTATATACATATAAAACTTACCATCTCGGTTAGTCATGAGAACTTTTACACATTACATATTTATGTGCATTTTATGAGCAAGATTTCACCTTCAAGAGCAATTTTTATGTTCACTTCAGGTATATTTAGGATAATTCTAAGAGTTTCTAATGGTAAGTACCGCGTGAACATGCAGGAGAACAAGATAGTGATAAAACTATTGACACCACTCTTAAGGTAGTTGCCAAACTTTATAGACTGTCTCAATGTGATGATTGGTAGCTTGGGAGTATAAGATCAGATATTTATCTTTATTTTTTAAAGTAAGATATGCGGATAAATTGTATCTCGTCGTCAACAAAGGCACAGATTTAATAAAAGTGGATTTTATATCTGACTTCAACTTCTGAAATCTAAGCTTCTTTCTTAAATTATATATTTTACACTTTATGTAAATTTCAAAGGTTGGGATATATATGAGCAGCACTAACTATTAAATACTTAAAAGCAGAGGAAAACGAGGACGTAGAATAAATTTAACCTAAAACCGCGTATAATAACTACTCAGAACATTCACATCAATAAAAACAAAACACAAAATATACTGTATATATGTATGTACTAAAGTTAGAAAACAATTTCAACTATATAAGATTCAATTTTACCATCTAGGAACAAAAATAAAAGTTGCATAACTTATATTAGTCATAGTTTGCGATTGAAGATAAAGGATAATTAACCCTTGAACCACCCGGCAGAACTTGAACTTGCAACGAATTTCATTATTCTATTGTTAGTGAAAGTGCGGCGAAAATCGTTTATACTGGTCCTTCTTTGTCAAAGTGAAATTGTTAACTTATATTAGAAAGATAACTAGTTGTTAACATTTATACATTGCATACTTATACATGTTCAGAATTTCCATTTACTAGTGGACTAGTTTTTCGATTTTTTCTATAGTTCCTATAAGTCTACAACTCATAATGAGATTATTTATTTATTGACATTTCTGAGTTCCGGAATTACCCTTGTTATCTTGGTATAAAGCATTGTCATGAGATACTTCTCATAAATATCTTCAATACTTGTATTTAGAGCTAAGTCACCTACAACTTTAGTTCAAATATTATCATTTAAGTCTGTATCTAAGGACCCCTGCAAAATCAAAGAGTGTGCATGGATACTTAGATACAGACTTGCAAACCATCTTTTATCCCCCATAGGCATAGTTTCAGCACACTAATCTGTTTACTCATGGATACTTAGATACAGACTTGCAAACCATCTTTTATCTCCCATAGGCATAGTTTCAGCACACTAATCTGTTTACTCATGAGACCATCTTACACAGTTCTATTTCATTCTTGCTAGTACTTCATAGTTCACAGCATAAATAGTAAGGACCGAGCAACTTCTTCCATTGTAAAAGGAGTGTCATGGCCAATCACCAACTATGTCACCTTTGTCCAACATCTCCAATACAATACATAGGAATTTTTACAAGAGAGGAAGAAGGTGCAAGACGATTGGTAGACATCGGTGCTCAACATTTGGTTGCAGGTAAACATAGTAACAATTTGGCGTAGGAGGCGACCAAACTTAGGGAAGAAGGAGCAGTCCTAGAGAAGGAGGTGCAAGAAGAAAAGGAGAAAAGATAGGAGGAGGAGAAGCTTTGCCAAGAGGAGGAAGCATGCTGCCAAACTCAGCTTGAAGAACATGTACGAGCTCTCATGATGAAGAAATCAATACTTTTAAGGGAGAAGTAGAGAAGGAAAAGGTGGTCCTTGTCATAGCAGAAGTGAGACATCAAGAGGAGCATAGAGTGGTGAAATTGCAGGTCAAGAAGCTTGTATATCAAGAAGAGGAATGTGATTGGGACAGTTTGGCCATTGAGTAGGAAGTATTGTTAGAACTGCATGAGATGAAGATGTAGTTGAATTTGGAGCAGACCACTATGTTGGCAAAGATGGAGATGGCACAAAATCAATTGGCAGATATTGCAGAGGAGGCAATGGCAACCTCTTTGGAGAAGCTAAGGTTGCGAGATCTCAAATCACAAGCACATGCTTTGGAGATGAAGGTGTACAGAAATGAGCCTCTATAGCAGCTGTTCAATAAGTTCAAGATCACACTCCAAAGAAATTCAAGAAATCCACCAAACCAGTGCTTGCCACAATCACTGATTACACATATATAATTGACTTGTTGAAAGGTAGTTTCTTGCATAGATTTTAGGAAGATGGTACTTTAGCCAAAAAGAAAGGAGATAGAATATGTTAAGTATAGAAGATACCTTCCCACTAGAATTCCCTTCAGCCTCAAAGGCTATCTTTGCCCTGAAGGCCTTGGCCTAGAAACCTTTATATACTTAGAATAATTTGTAATTATATCCAAGTAATTGCGTTGGAGGCAAAAAAAACTCTTAATTGTGCATCAGGATAAGATAAGCAGATAAGATTAGCGATGAGTGACATAGGTGTAACCAGAAGATTGCAAACACTCTTTAGCTGTTGATCATCTTCATCTAGAAGTAGTAAATTGTATATAAGAAGATCCTCAAATGTGACATTTTTATTAGTATTCAACTATTTCGTACTCCTATCGTGGTGAGAACGGGTCCGTTACTTACCACAACTGCTCCAATATTGTTTGTTGGGTTGTTACACGACCAATTGTAAGTGCTGGACAATTGAAATAGACATGTACCTCTCACTACGATACATCGAATAACACGGCAATCATTGATGTTCATCGTGAGAGGAATACTCTGGCAGGTCACAATTTCCTTCTTCATGGTGTCCTACAAAGGAGAGAAGTGAACGCATTCCCCCTTGCCAAGGTGGTGATAGATATCGTTTGCAACGGTGAACTCCACGGTGATAGTCTTGTAACTTTGCTGTCCTCTTTCAAGTGTGGGCCAGCCATTGCCTCTGTCCTGCGGAACCTTCACAACACAAGGTTGAAGTCAACATTGTAGGGTCGGATCCCGGGGACTATACAGAATTTGATCAATTTGTTGCATGGGGATATAAGCCACCCACCGCCAATCAGGGCACTTCACTTGTATTGTCTTCCTCAGCTAGCGTGCTTTCCCATTACTCGACAAGAGATTCAAGCATTCCCCGGTGCCATTGGGGCACTGATGAATCCCTACTGGCGTGATCATGGGATTGTTTCATGCTCTCTATACACAAAATAAACACTTTGACTGCTTTGGCTTCCGACGATGAAGTTAGGAAGAAAATAGGAGAAGTTTCCAGGGCTTCCGAAGCTTCTGTCATTGACCCTGACGGACGATGGGGATATTGATTTACAAGAGGCATTGATGGGAGCTTTGTACACCTTGACATCCAGCAATGAATCAATCAAAGGCAGATTGTGGAACGCCCTGGCGCTGTTAAAGGACTGGTAAATGTCTTGAATGGTCAGAAGAGTTCCAAGTTCCTTGAATGTTTGGCAGGTACAGTAGAGAATGTGGCAATCTGAAGCGCAGGAGCAGTGAAAATAGGACAAGTGCGTGGGGCCATCCCAAAGCTGCTGTCATTGATCCAGAATTATAGTGGAGATATTCGTTACAAGAGGGATTAATGGGAGCTTTGTACAATTTGACGTCCAGTAATGAGTCGAATCAAAAACAGATTGTGGAGCACCCTGGCGCTGTTGAAGGACTGGTCAAGCTCTTGCATGGTGAGAAGAGCTCCAAGTTCCTTGAATGTTTGGCAGGTACACTAAAGAATGTGGGGTTCAGAAGTGCAGGATCGGATATAACAGGACAAGTCCGTGGGGGAATCCGAATGCTGCTGTCATTGATCCAGAAGAAATAGGAGAAAATCCCAGGGTTTCCGAAGCCCCTAGCCTTCTGAAGATTCTGTCATTGATCCTGAAGGACGATGGGTATATTGCTTTCCAAGAAGCACTGATTGGAGCTTTTTGCACTTTGACATCCAGCAATGAGTCGAATCGAAAGCTGATTGTGGAACTCCCTGGCGCTCTTGAAGGACTGGTGAAGCTCTTGGATTGTGAGAAGAGCTCCATGTTCCTCAAATGTTTGGCAGGTACACTAGGGCATATGGCAACCAGAAGTGCAGGAGCGGAGAAAATAGGGTCCTCGGGGCCATCCCAACGCTGCTGTACTTGGTCGACAAGGATAGTGGAGATATGGATTTACAAGAGGCATTGATGGGAGCTTTGTGCACTTTGACATCCAGTAATCAGTCAAATCAAAAGCAGATTGTGAAACTCCCTGGTGCTGTTGAAGGACTGGTGAAGCTCTTGGATTGTGAGAAGAGCTCCATGTTCCTTGAACGTTTGGCAGGTATACTAGAGAATGTTGCAACCAGAAGTGCAGGAACGGAGAAAATAGGAGAGGTAAGTGGGGCCATCCCAATGTTGCTGTATTTGATCGACAAGGATAATGGAGATATGGCTGTACAAGAGGCATTGATGGGAGCTTTGTGCACTTTGACATCCAGTAATCAGTCCAATGTAAAGCAGATTGTGGAACTCCCTGGCGCTGTTGAAGGACTGGTAAAGCTATTGGGTGGTGAAAAGAGCTCCAAGTTCCTTGACCGTTCGGCAGGTACAGTAGAGAATTTGGCAACCGGAAGCGCAGGAGCGGAGAAAATAGGACAACTCTTTGGTGCCATACCAGCGCTGCTGTCATTGATCCAAAGGGATAGTGGAGGTATTGCTTTAGATATTACAAGAACTTGTGTTAGATCTTCCCATGAACTTTGCCAATTCCTAACACCAGATTCAAAATCCACAACGAATACTATTGTGAACCTTCAAAGGTTGAAGAGTTGAGAACAGCTCCTTCTGGTAATAGATATGAGAGGTGGCTCTAGAATCCAACAACCATCCAGAATCATTTGAGGACAACTGCGATTCTGCCAATATTCCACGATCCAGCTCTTCTGTTGAGTACCCCTCCTCATCACTTTCTATCTCATGGCATTCCTCTGTTTTATATGCTCAACTCCCAGATTTTAGACCCTTTACTAGTTGATGTCTCTTGCATGCCTTCTTCAGCTCTTGTTCTCTCCTTTCTCCTTTCTTGTTTCTTGGGACATACAGGTGCATATATGACCTTTCTCATCACAAAAGTAAAAAATCTTCTCATCAACAATACTAACTCATTTCCCAATTTACTCACTATTCTATTTGGCACTTTTCTTGGCTAAGAAGAAGCACTTAACAGAGCAGCATCTGATAACTCATTAACTTCATCTCTTTGTCCTCTCTATATTTGCTAAACACCAACAATTTGTTTATCACATAATCCCATGTGACAACCTCAATAGGTAAAACACCCAAAGCTATTAGGATAAATTGATAGCTTGAAGGGAGAGTCCCTAAGAGATGTTTGATCCCATATTTCTCAGAAAGTACAACCCCATCCTCCTTGACTTTCTCAAAGAACTTCTGCAATTTTGACAAATGCATGGTGAAGTCATCACCATCTTGCAATTTCAAGGTGCACCCAGATTTGTTTAGAACTCTCCATTTTCTCAACAAAGTAATAACTCTTGAGTTTATGGCAAATCTTCCAACTCCAAGCATAAGTGTCTTTTAGGTCTCTAATTGGCTCTTGCATAGCCCTTAGCAGAAACCTCTGTGTAGTAAAGTGTTGGACTCTCTCCTCCTTGTTGGACTCTCTCCTCCTTGTTGGACTCTAGCTCATCTATATCATGAGCCTCTAATGCAAAGTCCAAACAGTCATTGATGTCTAAGATAGACTTCACATCCAAAACCCAAGATCTGTAGTTAGTGTTTCCCGGTTTTTCTATCTCTATGAGTTCTACTATCAGCCCAGTGGTGATTGTGTGCCCATTATCCAATAAAAACTATTGTTTTTGCTCCTTGAAGTAGAAGGTCGGTCCATCATTCTAACCTCTTATGTATCATACATCACTATCATACATCACTAACACATAACAATACTAAACCTCTCTCTGATATCAAAGCTCAAAGACAACTCTCAGAATTTTACTCATGTAACATTAATAACATCTAACACTACATTAACATAAAATACACATGAGATAATGTTAAGGAACTATAACTTCACAAAATGCAAGTTGGTGTTGTGAATCATTATGGTAGAAAAATTGACTCAAACAAATATAAAAAATATTCATATATACACAATAAAAATAATCTAAAAGATTAATTTATATAATTTTACTTATGATTGCATCCCACTTTAGCGTAAACATATGATAGAACTCTAAAAAAAATCCAACAAACCATAAAAATTTCACAAAACAAAAAATTAACTAAAATTAAGATATCGTTTCTAAGTCCTTGCTGGTGTTGGATCATGTAAAGCTATTTCATAGAATTCGATATTATAAATCATCTTTTCTTTTCAGCTTGGATAGTTCAAAGCCGAACGTTATAGACTCCATTTTCTTTCATGATCACTCCCATGAAATTGTTCAGTAATTTCACATAAATGCGAGGCCAAGGACATGATATGAGGAATAATATCTTGCATTGAGTAAAGGACTATCCAGTTTGTCATATTGCGTGACACGAAGAAAATCTAATTTCGTCCTACAAATTCTGCGGAGTATTGCTGCCCGTTCGGAGCAGAGTGCAATCCATGGGCTCTGGCAATGGCTGGGTCGAGAGTAACCAAGAGCAGAAATACTCTTTATCAGGAGTGGCACAAGGTGGCAACGAGCTACTCGACCACCACAGACAGGGAAAGGGAAAGGAAAGGTAAAGGACCTTTCACAAGTTCCTCTTTCAAACCGGTTCTTGGTTCTCCATACGAAAGAAATATTGGGGAATCATTGCTGATATATACCAACTCCAATCGCATAACTCTCGACGTCTGCTTATCTTGATTGCAAACTGTGAAGAGAAAAGCATCCCGAATCAAGTTGTGCGCAGGCTGTACACTAAAATACGGTAAGGAGAATATTCAACGTCCTTCCACGATCACCTCAAGGAACTGAGAGAAAATGCAATGGTGCTGCAAGTCGACGCCTATTCGATTGCGCTCTTTGATCCGACATTTTGTGTCAGTTCCTCGGATCCACACGCGGCGAGTTTGTATAACTTTGAAATTCTGCGGCTTCATGACATACAACGGAAGTTCATAAACAACCACAGTAAAACGAGAAATGATGCCATGGAGGTGATGGATTCCTTACTGGGTACCTGTCGCGATGGAACATCTTCCGTACAAATCACGCTAGATGAACACCGAGGCGCCGGGAAGGAGGTCCTTGCACTTTGCATCCTTTATTTAAGGAAGGAATATGCACGTAGAGCCGCCGAATACCTGGGAATACATAATCCTGTTTTTAATTTTTTCAAAGAACTACGGGTTGCACTAGGACCGCTTGTTACCCTGTTGTGTGAGCAACTCTCAGAGGACGAAGGATAAAAGCACGAGACCACGGATAGTGAGGACGACAACAACCAACTGTCAAAGATAGAGGACGAGGTCGAAGAGCACTTGGACAAATTGGGTTGTTGTGCCAAGCAGGTACATGAAGCACCTTTCCTCAAGGATATAGCAGTTTTAAACTGACGAGGAAGTGGAAACATGTGCCAATTGTTATTTTTCACCTAGTAAATGCATGAGTCCCAATATTGAAACTTTAGTTATGGGCATAAAAGGTACCTATGAACTACCCCGGTAACTATGGACATGAAGATGTTAGTTATTTCTTACTTGGCTAAGAATCGAGTCTACTGCTATTGTTAAGTAGCTTTTCCTCTACGCCCATTGGGAGATACTAAGCCATATATCTCTTATTTACTGTTTAGAAATTCCTTATGAACTCCTTGCAATCAACAACATTGCTATTAACCTAAGATACATAATATTGGAAATGAACGACCTCGGATAGGTGCCACTGGATATTTGATTTCATGAAGTTTCATTATCTTTATTAGAGATCTTGTTTAGTAGATCAAATGAGTAGACATCTGCAATATGCATAGAGTTGAAGTTTTGCAACCTTTTCCGAGATAATTTTGAAACTCTCACATTGAGTTTTTGAATTTGACTTGAATTGAGTTATATAATTGATCATTTGATCCTTTATAGTTTTGCTACAAATGAGAGAAGTGAACGCATTCCTCCTTGCCCAGGTAATGATCGAGATCGTTTGCAAAGGATGATAGTCTTGTAACTTTGCTGTCCTCTTTCAAGTTTGGGCCAGCCATTGCCTCTGTACTGCGGAACCTTCACAACACAAGGTTGAAGTCAACATTGAAGGGTCGGATCCCGGGGACTATACAGAATTTGATCAATTTGTTGCACGGGGATATAAGCCACCCACCGGCCAATCAGGGCACTTCACTTGTATTGTCTTTCTCAGCTAGCTTGCTTTCCCATTACTCGACAAGAGATTCAAGCATTCCCCGGTGCAATTGGGGCACTGATGAATTCCTACTGCCCTGATCATGAGGATTGTTTCATGCTCTCTATACACAAAATAAACACTTTGACTGCTTTGCCTCCCGACGATAAAGTTAGGAAGAAAATAGGAGAAGTACCCGGGGTTTCCCAAGTTTCTGTCATTCCGAAGCTTCTGTCATTGACCCTGAAGGACGATGCGGATATTGCTTTACAAAAGGCATTGATGCGAGCTTTGAACACCTTGACATCCAGAAATGAGTCAAATCAAAAGCAGATTGTGGAACGCCCTGGCGCTGTTAAAAGACTGGTAAATCTCTTGAATGGTCAGAAGAGTTCCAAGTTCCTTGAATGTTTGGCAAGCACAGTAGAGAATGTGGCAATCTGAAGCGCAGGAGCAGAGAAAATAGGACAAGTGCGTGGGGCCATCCCAAAGCTGCTGTTATTGATCGACAAGGATATAGTGGAGATATGGTTTAACAAGAGGCATTGATGGGAGCTTTGTGCACTTTGATATCCAGTAATCAGTCGAATCAAAAGCAGAAACTCCCTCGCGCTGTTGAAGGACTGGTAAAGCTCTTGGGTGGTGAAAAGAGCTCCAAGTTCTTTGAACGTTTAGCAGGTACAGTAGAGAATTTGGCAACCGGAAGCACCGGAGCGGAGAAAATAGGACAACTCTTTGGGGCCATACCAGCGCTGCTGTCATTGATCGAGAGGGATAGTGGAGATATTGCTTTACAAGAGGCACTGATGGGAGTTTTGTACACTTTGACATCGAGCAATGAGTCGAATCAAAAGTAGATTGTGGAGCAGATTGTGGAGTAGATTGCGGACCAAATAGGAGCAAATCCACTTTGGCAAAAGCGGTCTTCAACAAACTAAGCTCTCAGTTTGAATTCACTCATTTTGCGGATGTGGTAAAAGGGATGAGTGGGGAAGCTGATCAACTAGAGAAAAAGCATCTTGCGGAAGTGCATCACCATCGAAAGAAGATAGATCAAATAACTTGGAACGAGTTGAGGGGAAGAAAAGTACTCGTTGTCCTAGACGATGTTGACATGCAGGAAGTTGATGAAGGAAGGGATATAGAGATTGTTCCGAAGTGGTCAACGCCAGGAGCAGAAGGTTGCGTGTTTATATTGACATCTTCGTAATAAACGGTTCTGAACATGTTGGATGAAATGCGCATATAGGAGATGGAGGTTTTAGATGGAGAATTGTCCAAGAAACTTTTCATCAGTCATGCACTCCCTGGTCAAGAGACCCCTCCTCAATCGTTAGTGCCATATGTGGAGAACATTGTGCTGAAGTGTGGGGGTCTACCCTTGACACTTGAAGTCTTGGAAAGATCTTTGAGGACGAAGAAGAGGCGCGAGGTTTGGGATGAGATTTGGGAGGCAGTAATGCAAGCAGGAAGTGTTCCCGGATCTAGCCTGGACGACGTTTGGCTGAAGTTGAAAGTGAGCTATGACAGACTGGGAGCTTCGGCACACAGCTGTTTATTGACCCAAACAACTTTCTTTTCTTCTGAAAGGAGACCTGCACTGTATCACTATATACCGTATTGGTATGACCGTACTCGGGGCTTCCCATCTGAAGCATCGAGTATCCGGAGACTCGTCGATGGCAAAGCTACTTGGAAGGCGGTTTACAAAAGTGCAGCAAGCCTGTGGGAAAATTTGGTGGATATGACGCTAGTTAAAGACGTGGACGATGAATCACCCTTTCAAGTACATGAACACCTGAAGACTCTGGCATACAGAATTGGAAATAAAATGGCGTTATCAGTACATAAAAGTTACGTAAAGGTACGGGATAGCTTCAACCATTCCTTCGCACTTTCGTTCGGATCCAAACCTTTCACTGCACTTTCTACCTTCAGGCTGACCCTAAACCGTATGTATATGCAAATCTCTCGTGTATATGCCATCTTACAAACAAAGTGTGATGAACATGGTTGCAGGACAAACTGGAGAGAGTCCGGCCCGAAACTAGGTACCGGCACTTCCTAGGTACCACTTCGTCTCTCCCGACTAACAAGGGCTTGCGATCTTCCAGTCTGGATAGACTAACTTCATTGACATCCCTAACATTTAGTGAATTACCCAGACTTACAACTCTCCCCCGCTTCGACACATTAATCTCTTTGAGAAACCTGGTAATTTCTGGCTTAAACGAGACTGATCTTCCCAGTTTAGGGGTACTCCCTTCATTGCAAATTTCTGAAACTGGAGGCGCTGCCCAATCTCACCAAAGTATCAGAACTATCTTTGCTTTTTCCTCAGATTGTCGGAACTTGAAATAGATGGGCTAAAAGGTGTGAAAGAAATTCCCAGTTTGTGTGGACAATGAGGTGGTATTACATTGAGATGTACTTGCTGCGCGAGTGTAATACTGGATTCTTACAAAGTGAAATGGTGATTTAGTTGTCGCACCTCAAGACAGTTGGCTGTTCCTGACTCAACCTAGTTCAGTAAGTTGTACTTTGGTATACGAGCGCATCGCAATCGGGAGCTGCGGGAAAGTGTGGAGACGGGAGAGGAGAGGAGAGGGAGAGACGTGAGAAGACATCTGTCTTTCGTGAGGGCTCTCTCCCGTATAGCACTAGAGTGTATAGTATATTCTCTTTTTTTTTTTTCAATTTCAGTTCAATTGGTACTTAGATTGAAGACTATAGAGAATGGAGTAGAAAGTTATGAAGATTTTTAGTTTTTTAGGGTTTAGAATGGTCAATATACATTGAGAGTGATGTGCCAAGAATTTTTATTTCAAATCTCTTTGTTTTCATGATTCAATTCTATTGGAATTTTGTTCAAAAATTTTAGAGATAGAAATTGAAAGTTATGAAAGTTTATAGATTTGAGGGTTTGGAGAAATTGTTTTCTTATGTGAGTTGTGATGTGAGGGGTTGTGGTTTTGCAAATATGTGGAATATGGAGAGGAGCAGCATGTGTTATTATCATTATTCTTGTGCTAGCCATGGCTACACCTTCCCATGTGGGGTCACCCAGGGTGGCTCATGATACACCATGACACTTTACCTCGCAAGGAGTAAAGACCCAAGTGGGAAGGATGCACAAGGACTATGATTGGATCACTTGGGATGCTTACGTGAGACAAACAACCACATCAACAACAATGACACTCGAGATTACACATACTTCTTCTATCCCTTTGTTGATCGTTTCGGGGATACCGATCGAGTCGTGGGAGTGGTTAGCTTCTCAACAACGAGTTGCATTTTGGGGTTATTTGAGACTAGTTTTTCATGTCCATATCTATTCCATAGGCTACCCCGCACATTCCATGATAAAGCTAGACAGACTTTTTGCCTACCACTTGATCGTTTGGCATGTGATCCCTTGGACGAGTTAGCATGGTTCCAACTAATGAGACTATCTCTTCCCTACGTTCACTACATCCTATAGCAGTAGAGTGACTACCACTAGAGGTCTTAGATTATAAGCCTAAGCAGCCTTTATGTCTTGATAGGTTGCTATTTGCACAAGCATTGTGCATTACCCCTCGCCTTTCCTCAAGAGGCTTGTCAAGGATGGTTTATGAACACCTTAGAGATTGCTTCTAGGCAGATGATCCTTCTAGTGGTTTTACCAAGTTGTTTCAAGTGGCTGTAGCAGTAGCGAGAGGAGACATTCCTAAGTCTGTTAGTCGGGTGTTAGGTGCCAATTGACTTCTTGTGATGGAGGAGGACAGGGGGGCATTAGACCAATTGCTATTGGAGATATCTTTTTCCATTTGGTCAGTCATATCATAGTCCTTCAGCATCATTCTCACTTTGGACAGCACCTTAGTCCACATTAGTTTGGAGTAGCTACACCTAGAGGATGTGAGGCTATATATCTAGGCAATAGAGCACTCCTAGATATCCATCCGGAGTAGGTCGTCCTACAGGTGGATGTTGAGAACACTTTTAATAGCGTCTCATGTGCATCCATCTTTAGAGGGCTTAGGGAGGTTGGTGGATCCTTGGCCAATCTCAATTCCTTTTGTGCGGTCTTTTTATGGCTCTCCTGCTTCCCTTTACTACCAGCATGGTGGTTCATAGGAAGGAGTCACCGTCTTGGAGTCAGCTATTGGTACACATCAGGGAGATCCTTTGGGAGGCCCTTATTTGCCATAGCTCACTTTAGAGCTCTCCTATCTACTACTTTGGCCATGCCAGGTTGTGTTTTTCCATCCTTGGTAGATGATACACACATCATAGGCCCTATAGCTCATATTAGGTAGGCCTTTGACTACTTGACTACCGAGCTACATCTAGTAGGCTTGAGAGTCAAGGTGTCAAAGTGTAGGGCATGGTCCCCTTTACGTATCCCTCCCTACCTTGAGCTTCTAGAGGGGTGTATCACATCCACATATGGACTTCATGTTCTTGGAGTGCTAGTAGGATTGGAGGATTTTATCACACGCTTTTTAGATGTTACCTTTGTAGAGGATGTTCTCCATGTGGATGACCTTCCATTATTAGGAGATCCACAAGTGGCATTTGGTATACTCTCTTCTAGTATTGTTCGTCGACCATCCTACCTCATCCGTACAGTCCCCCTCCCCCCCCCCCCCCCCCCCCCCCCATCACCAAAGATATCACCCATAATCCTCATAATCCAAATCCAAATCACCCATAATCCTCTTATCAAATGCTCTCAAATGTGATAGGAAGGACAGTGAGTATCCTTCCTATCATGTTTGAGAGCATTTGATAAGAGGATTATGGGAGTCTTTGGTGATATTATTGGACCGGGGACTTTTTGAGTGTATGATAGGGGATTTAGCATGTAGACAGACGGCTTTGCTGATCCCATGTGGTGGGGTTGGCTTGCTATATATGGAGGAGATGGCACCTATAGCATTTTTGGGTAGTTGGGCTCTCTTGGCACCCCTACTTTCCTCTCGTTTTGTGGTTGTTGATAGGTTGGTTTTGGAGACTTATGTGACAGAGGTGGAAGGAGGATCCTTTTCTCTTGATGTGTTATTGAGGCAGATGAGAGATAGTCTATCCCCATGAGTATGAGAGGATTTTCCACCTTTTGCTTACTATCGTCAGATTGGACTAGAGGTTTATAGTCTTCCTTGATGGAGCGACGGTGTGAGCATATGCTTCATTCTCTCTTGGTTGACTCGTCCATTCCTCAAGCTACTGGAGCACGTCTTTACTCTTGCTTTGGCAAGGGTGCAGGCTCTTGTATCCTAGCTCAACCGTGCATTAGGGCATTTCAACTCGCACCAGCTACTTTCTCTATAGCAATGAGGTTTTGCTTAGGTTTGGTCCACCCATCTGCATCTTCATTACTCACTTGTCAGTGTGGTTCTACACTAGATGCAACAGCGGTCCACATGATATGGTGTCCTTTTGGAGGACAGAGGATAGCTACCCATGATGCCATTAGGGACATAGTGTTTGCTATGGCACAAAAGAGTGGATACTTGGCTTGGGGGGAGCGTTCATATGCTTTGCAGACAACACATGTCAGTGCAGACCTATACTTGGTCAAAGATGATCAAGTGATAGTAGCGGATGTCATGGTTATGGACACAACACGAGATACAATTTTGAAGGGATTGATTACCCATCCCCTTGGGTGGGCAGCGAGTACAACAACAGGTCGTAAGGTCTCCAAGTATAGGGGCATGCAGCAAGGTCATCTCTTTGTTCCTCTAGCCTTGGAGTTATATGGAGTGATGGACACGGTATTTGACACATTTGTCAGGGAGTGCACGAGAGCTTATCATGTTAGGCGTAAGGGGGTACCACTCTCACTCTCATACGTTGTAACATATTTTAGACAGTGTATGTCCATTGCTCTACAAAGGGTAGTGGCTGGTGCAATCCATAGGAGAGCAATCACATTAGGTGATGTTTCTTCGGATGCTCTAGTTGTATGTAGATCGTACGACTTGCATAACTCGGATGTCTTAGGTGCGGTAGGACAAATTTCTCATATAGACTCTATTGGTGCTTAGCCCCATGTTACCTTTTTTGTCCCTCCCTTGTACTACTTGATGGGGTCTTCCCATCCTTTGGTTTTCCTACGCGGTCGCCTACTTTGGTTTGTGTGGATTGAGTTCTCTTAAGGACTTGATTATTACCAAGTTACCCGAGCTAGAGAGTTTTCGTGTTGTTCTCTTTGAAGGTACTATGTTTTTACTCTCTTAAGAGATGTGTAGAGCCGGATTGGCTCCGCCCGTTTCACAAGGAGATCCCGTCAGCCGTGGCAATGTTTGACCTCAAGGATGGTCGTATTGTAAGAACATTCCCGTAAATATTACAGTTTATATAGTCGATCAGTCTTGCTGTCCAGTGACTCAAAAGACAGATTTGCAATAGGTGTATCTTCTTGGTCCATCTTGCCGTATAGCAAGATGAGGTAAGATCAGGTGATTGCAGGCTATCAATCTTTGCATCAAGTGCTACAGAAGACATTTTTTCTATGCTACACTTAATATATCAGTTGCGAAGAATGGTAGATTGTATTGTTGATTTAGGTTTAATCTTCTCTTTCCATTCCCTTCTTCATTGCCTTCTATTGCTTGAACACCCACCCAATTTCAGATTCGCGAAATCTGAATGGGCACGAGCGGAACTACCTTTCTTGCAGAAACCTAAAACATAAATATGAAGAATAAGAGTAGTTAATGACTATGCACTGGGTAAATATTATCATTACAAAATTCAAGTTATTATTTAAAAAATTATTTGAGAGATTGAATACAATATAGACATCTTGTGTTTGTAAAGTTATGGTGTAAACCAATATAGATTCTGACCTAATTGATGGACTGAAATTATAGACGATTTGTGTATTATATTCCTACAATCATAATAGTACATGATCTAATATATCTTACTATATATAGAATTTATGTGTATTATATCCAAAAAATCATAAGAATCTATGATTCATGTTTCATGTAACGAGGGGAAAAGAGTATGGTTATTCGTAGTGGTAGAATAATATATTATGCAATATTTTTTCCCTCGCGAATTCTCTAAATTGACCAGAAGCAAATTGCAATAATCTGCTGTAATTGATTTATATATTTAAAATTTTTAATGGCGGACTCGTTGCTGGTGCTAGTTACATATCCATATTCTAGTAGTGGATTGCCGGTGGTGCTAAACATGGATCTTATCTTCGAATGGTGATCATCTTCATAGTTTGCTAATAAACATCATCTAAAATGCAGAGTTTATATTATTGAATGAATAATATATTTTATTGTTCTCAACAAAGAAGTAACTTTAACTACATGTATCTTCATGTTTAAGAACACGTTTTCCGATAAGTATAGTTGCTAGGTGTTTGAATTTGGTAGAAAGTGTATTTATTCTTCAATTTTTATATGGTATTCATAATAATAAACATCACAATAATAGTTATTTTATTAATACAAATAATATTGAGATAAAAGTACTAGTTCAATTGAGAACTGTAATAAGAAGTGCATGTTTTATTGACTAATTTACTATTTACTAATTACCCACATCACCAAAGAAATAAAATTTCAATCTAAGGTCAATTTCAATACTATCCATGACCGAAGACCAACCAATGACATTCGTGATATTTTTGTATAATAGAAGTTTCGAATGTAGTAAATGTGGTCAAAGAAGACTTAAACACAAGAAGACAATAATTATGCTAAAGAAAGTATAATTCATCAACCACATTAATATAATATCTAGAAATAATTAATTAATCGATAACAGTATGATACCAATATTACAGCAAAGTATGATACCAATATTACAGCAAGGGAGTCTTGTTACTTCTCTTACCAAACTTAAATTGCCTATAATGCTATCCATGAATATTGAATATGAATAATCTTACATTATATAAGGCATTTTAGCATGAAATAGCAGTTAAGACATCTAAAGTAGTCACATATGAACTGCACAAGTACCCAAATGTTGCCCCATGCCTTCGGAGAACTTTGAGAGCTTATTTGGGAGGTTTTCCAGTTAGCTCAGTTAGGCACTTGCAGTATCTCATAACAAAATCTCATGGGAGTCTTGTAGAGTCTTCATGGCACGGGTGAAAGACATACAAGAATTTCCGAGCCCACGGCTGTAAATTACCTACGGGTTCTCTTTCCCATGACGCATAAATCATTTTGGGGTTATGTGAAGTTTTGTGAATATTCATTAGACCTCATTAAGATCAAATTAATTAAAATTGAATTTTGACATGTGTCACCATTTGGAAGTCAACCCTTTCCTTCCTTGTTCCTTTGTTGAACTTCAGAGTCTTGGATGGTAAGAGTCTAAGGTCACACAAGGAACGCTATCTCAATTTAGTGTGGAATTTAGAAAAAAGTGACCACATGAAGGATGGGAAGACCCGGTCAAGCCGCACAAGGGAGAGAGAAAAGAGGTAAAATAGAGCTAGGCCCCAATAATATAGACATGAGAAATCTACGCTACCGCACCTAAGATATCCAAGCTATGCAAGTCGCAAGGTCTAAAAACTATTGGAGCATCCAAATAAGTATCATCTAGTGTGATTGTTCTTTTATGGATTGCACCAGCCAATGCTCTTTGTAGAGCAATGGACACATGATGTCTAAAGTATGTTACAAAGTATGAGAGTGAGAGTGGTACCCCCCTAACTTCTAATATGATAAGATCTTGAGCACTCCTTGATAAATGTGTCAAAGGCCATGTCCATCACTCCATATAACTCCAAGGCTAGAGGAACAAAGAGATGATCTCGTTGCATACCCCATATACTTGGAGACCTTGTGTAACAATATGGAGTTTAGCGACGAAGTTAGTCAGACTTACGAAGTAGAGAATAAGACTTCCCAACTAGTTAACTTGCGCCCTAAGTAGGTAGCTTCTAGAAGCTTCTAACTAGCTTAGCTTGCACACCAAGTAAACGGCTTCTAGAAGGAAGCTTCTTGAGAAGCTTCATGGTTATCTTGGCTTGCACTCCAAGAAAGCGGCTCAAGGAAACTTCTTGAGAAGCTTCAAGGGTCTTGTATGCTACCTATAAATACCAAAGCCGAAGCTCATGCTAGGCATTTGGAGTTTTCTCTCATTCAAGTGTCCCAATGTGAGTTTCCATTCTCCTATTTCTCTCCTTAGTTTTGATCTTTTACATTGGTATCAGAGCAGGAATGGGATGGATGGAATTTATGGACCACCAAATCCACTTCCGCCAAACCATTGGGACTTTCATGTCTAGATATTACCAAAGTATTGTTTCACAAAATTCATCACCTCGTGCTTTGGGCAAGATTTTCTACATATGATCACCGTGTCAGAAGAACCCTTGATACTTCCAATTGTAACTTATGGAGAAAGGTGGACATGTTGTATCTATGTGTTAATCAACTAGATAAATTGAGTGTAGTGGAATAGAGTAGTAGCGATGGCGGCAATACTGGATGTTATCCTTGCAATGCAACAACAAATCAAGCATCTTACTCGATTGTAGGATGAACAAGACCAGCAACGACGAGAATAGATAGACAGAGCGCCAGTTTGAGATGGAGAAGATTGCATTTGATTTCTGAAACCCAAGGTGTTTGAAGGCAAGAATCTTCCAGGCACAGTGGAGAATTTTGTGTTTGACTGCAAATGTTACTTTGAAGCCACCAATCTTCAAGACGAGCGGAAACAAATTCTCTTGGCTTCTAGCCAATTGGATGGCAAAACTTTGGTGGCAATTCCAAGTAGAAAGAGTTGAATGACAAATTGTTACACCAATTTTGACACGAGCAGAATTCAAAGATGCAATACTTCGTCGATTTCAAACTATAAATGCCACCCGAGCCGCATGAGATAAATTGGCAGAGTTGAGGCAGATTGGCTTAGTGAGAAGCTACATCACACAAGTTCAGAACATCACCATGCAAATTTTAGATATCCAAGAAGGTGGATCAATTTGTGCAAGGATTGAAGTCATGAACCAAATTGGAGGTGACCATGCAGGAGCCACAAAATGTAGAAGAAGCCATGCAATTGGCTAAGCATTTTGATTCCTTGGTTACAACAACTTGGTCTCGACCTCAACCTACACAAAGCCTACCAGTACACTACGCACGAGTGGAAGAACCGGTACCAATGGAGATTGATGTTATCCAACGAAGACCACTTGGCATAGCAGATAGAGAAAGATTATGAAAAATGGAGGTTGCTTTTATTGTCTGCAAGTTGGACATCGCATTGCTGAATGTCCACTTAGGAATGGGCAATCTCGACAAGTTGCTCAGATGGAGTTTGTGGAACAGAATGATCAAGGAAACAAAGAATCCCAATAGGAGATTTTTGAGCCGCCTACTGTAAGCTTGATTAGTTCCAATGGGATTGAAGGCTCAACCTATGCAAGTTTGCTTCACTTGCAAGGTATGATATCTAATCGGGGTTGTAGGATTTTGGTTGATTCTGGAAGTTCATAGAATTGCATGTCTATGCAAGTAGCAAAGGAATTGGGTATTTGTAAAAGATTGAAACCGAGGAGAGAAATAGGAGAATGGAAATTCACATTGGGAAACTTGAATGAGGGAAAACTCCGAATGCCTAGCATGAGCTTCGGCCTTGGTATTTATAGGTAGCATACAAGACTCTTGAAGCTTCTCAAGAAGCTTCCTTCTAGAAGCTGCCTACTTGGCGTGCAAGCTAAGCTAGTTAGAAGCTTCTAGAAGCTACTTGCTTAGGGCGCAAGTTAACTAGTTGGGAAGCTTCCCAAGAAGCTTCTTAGATGCTTCTAGAATATTATAGGCTATTCTTGTCTTATTCTCTACTTCGTAAGCCCAACTAACTTTGTCGCTAAACTCCATATTGTTACATATTTCCCCGCCGCTAGTTGGTGACGTCCTCGTTGCCAGTGAAGCTTCGAATTCCTTGATGGCCTTCTGTGCATTTTGGAGGTGGGAAAGAGGTTCCCATGTGGCATCATGAAGGGGATACCCTTTTCAAAGGACCTTGTACTCCGTATGTTGGCGACGGCCTCGTTGAATATGGCAATGCGCAAGGATACGATCAACTTTGTACTCCTCATGATCATTGATAGGGACAGGAAGAGGAGGAGGTTGGACTTGAGAGGAAAAGGAAGAGGGGTTAGGAACAAATAGTTTCAACTTGGAAATATGAAAGACAAGATGGATACGCATGTGACAAGGCAAAGCAAGTCGATAAGCAATAGGAGAGACAATGTGGGTGATATCAAAGGGTCCTATCCAATTAAGGGCAAGTTTACAAACTTGAGTATCAAGTGAGAGAGGGAGGTTACTAGAGGATAGCATAACTTTATCACCAATTGCAAAGGTGAGATCATGACGATGGTGGTCCGCATATTGTTTTTGGCGATTCTGAGCAACAAGGAGGTGAGACTTGGCTTGTTGGAGAGATTGGGATATAGTGGTCAAGAATGTGGAAGTATGAGGAACCTGAGAGGGAGAGGGAGCAAGAAGAGAATCTAGAACAAGTGGTCTTGGCCAAAATTGAGAAAGAAGGGAGAAAATTTGGTGCTTGCTTGTTTGGAATTGTTGTAGGCAAATTCTGCAACTGCAAGACATTCATCCCAGTTGGTATGGTGGACATTGACAAAGACCCGCAACATATCCTCCAATGTACAATTTGCATGTTTGGTTTGTCCATCAGTTTGAGGATGATAGGCCGTGGACAAAGCACGCTTGGTGCCGAGTATCTGGAAGAGTGCTTGCCAAAACTTCCCGGTAAATCGAGGATCACGGTCGGAGATGCGTACACATGGCATCCCATGATGCTTGAAGACGTTGTCAAAGTAAATTTGCACTAAGGTTGGAGCATCCACGGTATCATAGGTTGGTGCCAAGTGGATTTGCTTACTAAGCTTATCCACAAACACCACGATTGCGGTGTGTCCTTGTTTTGTCTTTGGCAAGGATGTGATGAGATCCAAGCTCACATGCTCCCAGCGAGCGGATGGAATGGCGAGTGGTTGAATGAGTCCACTTGGCTTCTGGTTGCTGGCCTTGTTACGTAGGCAACTCTCACATGATTGGACAAAGTCTTGAACATCTCGTGTCATGTTGGGCCACCACCATTGGCGTTGGAGGGTGCCCAAGGTCTTATCCACTCCCATGTGACCAGCTATTGGTAAATCAAGGGCTTCTTGAAGGCACACAAGTCGAAGATCACCTTTGGCTGGAACATAGATCTGGTCTGCATGGAATAAAAGGCCTTCCTTGAAGGAGAAGGTGTTGTACTCCTTGTTGCATGCTGTCAGACAACCATGTACCATTTGGAAGAAGGGATCTTGTTGTAGAGCTAATTGAAACTCATTATGGACCTTAGGGTCAATGGACACCGTTGTAATTGCCGCCGTGATGAGAGGAAGAGCCTTCAAATCAGGTTGTCGTGATAGAGCATCAGGGATGACATGGAACCGACCTGGTTTGTACTCAAGTTTGATGTCAAACAATTGGAGTTGCTCTTCCCATCGATGATGCCGACTCTTCATGTGCTCCAAGTGTAAGGTCTGCAACAATGGCTTGTGATCAGTTTGCATGATCACTTGTTTCCCCAAGAGATAATGCCTCCATACCTTCGTGGCATATACTATTGCAAGTTGTTCCTGATCTCAAGCAGAGTAATTTCTTTCAGCTGTATTTAGTCGGCGAGACATAGAGGCAATAGGATGTAGTCCATTTGGAAATTCTTGTTGCAACACAACTCCAATTGCAAAGTTAGAAGCATCAAAATCAACCACAAAAGGTAGTTGAGGATCATATGGTTGAAGAATGGGTCTTGAAGACACCATATGCTTTAACTTATGGAATGCTTCTTCATACTTGGTGGTCCAATGGAAGCTCAAGTTCTTTCCCAAGAGGTCAGTCAATGGTGCAGCCACGTGAGCATAATAGTGGATGAACCGTTGGTAAAAACTGGCCAATCCATTGAATGCTTGTACTTCTGTAGCATCCTTTGGGGTAGGTGTAATACTCCAAGGACAAGAGAAGAGAGAAAACACCGATTGCACACTCCAACATTCGATGCCCCAAAGGAGCACCTTCTCTTTATTATATAGGCAAAGAGGATCTCCTCCAAGGAAGCTCCACCATAGGATTAGGGACATAGATAGGTGACATGTCAGCAAGCTCCACCCTTGGATTACTTACTTGGATGGGTGACATGTCTGGTCTAGGTCCTATCTGATTGGTCAGACAAGCTTTGACCGGAGGGAATCTTTTAGGGAATCTTCCTATAGGAATCTCACAATCACGTGAGTAAGGTACCGTTGCAAAGCTCTTGATGAGACAAAGCAGGGCGGAGGGAAGGCCATCTTGCCTCCATTGGAAGGGAGGGAATTTGCACATTTTCAAGGCCTAATTCATCCGTTTAGGCCTCCGAAATTGCCTTCAAAGATTTCAGGCATATTTCGGTTCCTACTCTATTAGTAGAAGTTCCCTTTTGGTGATACCTCTTTCAGGTCTGTTTATTCCATCATGTGTAACATCCTTCCAGATGTTATCAAACCGATTCTCACCTTTAAATCATATGTCTAGCTACTGGTTCTAAGGTTCTCAAGTCTATTTCGGTTTCAGCCCTATAAGTAGAAGTACTCTTTTGGTGATACTTCTATCGATCTATTTTGACCATCATGTATAACATCATTCTAGATGTTACCAAACCAAATTTCACATCTAGATCATATGGCTAACTCTTGGTATTACAAACCTCCCTCCTTTTAAGACGCAACGTCTTTGTTGTGCAATTGTTGCTCAAATGCTTGCACCAACACCGGTGCATGTGCCAAATTGGCAGCGGGCTCCCAAGTTGCTTCATAGGGGGGGTAACCTTTCCATTGTACTAGATATTCCACCTGCAGATGAAGAGTACCACGCTTGCACTTTTGGAGAATTCGCTCCACTTCATATTCCTCTCTGCCATCAATGAGTGTTGGACAAGGTCAAATGTCTTGTGTGGAATGACCCTGGCCTGATTGGGGAGCATATTTGCATAGTAGGGAGACATGGAACACTGGATGGATCTTCATGTGTGGTGGTAGCTCAAGGTGATAGGCCACAGTGCCAATGCGACAAAGAATCAAGAAAGGCCCAATAAAACGAGGGCTGAGCTTACAAGGTCCAACTAATGTGTGGTTGGTTGTTGATAGCCATACTTGATCCCCAACATTGAACTCCATGTGCCTACGGTGTGCATTAGCATACTGCTTCTATCGATTTTGCGCAATCTGTAACTTGTGCTTGGCGCTCTCTACGCCTTGTTGGATTCGAGAAACAAATGTGTTGACTGCATCAACCTTGGTAGTCACAGGACGGATCTTCATCAAGCTAGAAGGTGTGAAGGGATGCTCACCATACATGAGGAAGAACGGAGTGACCTGGGTGGATGCATTCACTAAATTGTTGTAAGCAAATTCCACCAACGGGAGTAGGGTGTCCCACCTCTCTTGCTCTTCTAAAGTGAAGCCGCATAACATGTCTTCAATCGTGCAATTAGCCCGCTCTATTTGGCCATCTGTTTGTGGGTGGTAAGCTGTGGACATCTTGGTTTTGAAGAAACCAAAGAGTGTTTGCCAAAACAAATTGGTGAATTGGGTGCCTCTATCGGTAATGAGTACTCTAGACAAGCCATGGTGAGCAAAGACTACATCTAAGTATAATTGAGCTAGTTGTAGAGCGGTCACCTCCTTGGTGGTAGGGCGTACATGAATCATTTTGCTGAGCCGGTCCACAATGGAGTCAAACCCTGAAGTGGTCTTGGGTAATTCACAAACGAGATCCATACTCACTTGTTCCCAATGTTGGGTAGGCGTAGGGAGAGGTTGAAGGAGCCATACAGGAGCTTGATTAGAAGCTTTGTTCTGTTGACACAATAGGTAGCTCCGCACGTAGTCTATCACTTTGTTGCTCATCTTGGGCCAATAGTAATGGTGCTTGACTGCATCCAAAGTCTTGTCCACTCCGACATGAGCTGCAATGGCCGAATCATGACATTCCCCTAAAATCATGGTGCATAATTTGGGACATTTGGGATCCATAATCTGCCATCCCAAAAGGTGAGTCCTTGGGTGTTGGTGACACCTTTGGATGATTGCACTTCTACAATCTGTGGATCAGTTTTTGTAGCCGCCAGAATCTCTTGCCAAAATTTAGGGTTAATCTTAACCTCTACAACCAAGTTATTTGCCATTGGCATGCGGGTGAATGCATCTGCAAGTTGCTTCTTACCTTCCATGTAGGTGATTGTCATGTTGAAGCATTGTCGCCACTCTGCCCACCAAATTTGGCGACAAGATAGATCCTTCTACGTCTCAAGGTAGACTAGAGGTTTGTGGTCTATCTCTACTACAAATGCCTTTTCGCCCAGATAGTGCTTCCAATGCTTGGTTGCTAGAACGATGGCCAACTCTTCTTGTTCTGTGGTGTGGTAGTTGCGCTCTGCCGGTAACAACTTTCGAGAGAAATATGCAATTGGATGCCATCCGTCATGCCACTCTTGTTGTAGGATTGCTCCTATTGCTACGCCTGATGCATCTGTAGCCAACTTGATTGGACGTTTTGGGTCATACCACTTCAAAATTGGTGCATGTAGCAAGGCGGCCTTCAATTCTTGAAAGGCCAACTCTTGTGCAGTTCTCCATGTCCACTTCTTCCCTTTGCCAAGTAGTGCCGTTAAAGGCTGTGCAACCTTGGAAAAGTCCTTGACAAATCTAGGATAGAATCTCGTCAACCCCAAGAAGCTCTTAAGTTGAGTCTTATCTTCTAGGGCACTCCATTTTTGAATGACCTCTATTGTATCTATCAATACTTGAATGTCCTCTACACTTACTCTATGCCCCAAGTAGTCTACTTCAGACTTGCCAAACTCACACTTTGAGATTTTGGCGTACAATTGATTCTGTCTTAGAATCCGGAGGACCTCTCGTAGATGTTTGTGTTCTGTCATCATGCTACTATATACTAAGATATCATCCAAGAAGACGATAACAGACTTATCCAAGTATGGACAAAATATGTCATTCATTAGACTCATGAAAGTGGTAGGTGCATTGGTGAGGCCAAAAGGCATCACAAGATACTCAAAGTAGCCATACTTGGTTCGAAAGGCAATTTTGTACACATCTTCCTCTGCAATTCGGATTTGGTTGTAACTGCTCCGCAAGTCCAGTTTGGTGAAGTATCTCGCTCCATGGAGTTGATCAAACAGGTCATCCATGCAAGATAATGGGTATTTTTTCTTCACTGTTTGTTGATTTGAGACCCCGATAGTCAATGCACATGCGCATTGTACCATCCTTCTTCTTCACAAACAAGACAGGGGCCCCATATGGTGATACGCTAGGTTGGATGAACCCTTTCTGTAGCATCTCCTCAATTTGAGTCTTAAACTCCTCCAACTCATGAGGTGATAGGCGATATGGGGCCTTACAAGGAGGTGATAGGCAATATGGGGCCTATCACTCGTTGATAATACTCCTCACCAAAATTCCTAATCACAAAATCTCTAAACATCACTTTCAGCCTCACTACATAACGAATTTCTACTTGAGTGTTGAAAGGGAGAGGATTTGGGACATTCATATCCATATTATCATAATAGAATGTAGATTGTCAAATCCTACTCTCTGTCATATATCACCATAGGTAGAATCACCGGGTTCTGTGAGTTCATTACTCTGTCCATGAATTCCGCACCAAAGTGATAAACTAGCGATACCCTCATTTTCTCACGCTAGATGTATATAACATTGATGTGAAATAGGTTTGAGAAAGCTAGGTGATAGGAAAGCTAGGTGCGGGAAATTGTCCTCCCGGTGCATCCATCCCATCCGCTCTCTCAAGTCCTTCCTAAGTCTAGCGATTACTCTATGTTCTCCACCTCAAATTACTCAATTTTAGTAGTTTGTGCTATTCCAAGAGGGGTGATCCACTCTCTTCGACTAGAACACTTGCTCTGATACCATTGTAATACTCCGAGGACAAGAGAAGAGAGAAAACACCAATTGCACACTCAAACATTCGATGCCCCAAAGGAGCACCTTCTCTTTATTATATAGGCAAAGGGGATCTCCTCTAAAGAAGCTCCACCATAGGATTAGGGACATAGATAGGTGACATGTCATCAAGCTCCACCCTTGGATTACTTACTTGGATGGGTGACATGTCTGGTCTAGGTCCTATCTGGTTGGTCAAACAAGCTTTGACCATAGGGAATCTTTTAGGAAATCTTCTTGTAGGAATCTCACAATCACGTGAGTAAGGTACCATTGGAAAGCTCTTGATGAGACAAAGCAAGGCGGAGGGAAGGCCAGCCTTTCCTCCATTAAGGGGGGGGGATCTGCACATTTTCAAGGCCTAATTCATCCGTTTAGGCCTCCAAAATTACCTTCAAAGATTCAGGCATATTTTGGTTCCTACTCTATTAGTGGAAGTCCCCTTTTGGTGATACCTCTTTCAGGTCTGTTTAGTCCATCATGTGTAACATCCTTCCAGATGTTACCAAACCAATTCTCACCTTTAAATCATATGTCTAGCTACTAGTTCTAAGGTTCTCAAGTTTATTTTGGTTTTTTCCCTATAAGTAGAAGTACTCTTTTGGTGATACTTCTATCTGATCTATTTTGACCATCATGTATAACATCATTCTAGATGTTACCAAACCGGATTTCACATCTAGATCATATGGCTAACTCTTGGTATTACAATAGGCCAATCAATAATGGCCTTGATCTTCTCTTCTTCCATCTTGATCCCCTCTGATGAGATCTTATGACCCCAGAAGGTAACCTCCTTCTGCCAAAAAGCACCCTTTGACTTCTTGCAGTAGAAATTCCATTGTCTTAGTTGTTTTAGGACTTCTTGCACATGATTCACGTGTTCTGCCTTTGTCCTGCTATAGATTAGAATATCATCTAAAAACACCACCACGAACCAATCCAATAGTCCCTCCAACACCCGATTCATTTGATCCATGAAGACTGCTAAAGCATTATTGAGTCCAAAAGGTAGAACTCTCCACTCAAAATGTCCATACCTTGTGCGAAAGGTAGTCTTTTGCACATCCTCTCCTTCAATAGGAATTTGCCAATAGCCGCTACAAAGATCCAGCTTGGAAAAGTAGTGTGCTCCACTTAGTTGATCAAGTAGGTCATCGATCCGAGGCAAGGGATATGCATTCTTCACGGTTTGCTTATTGAGTCCACGGTAATCAATACAGAAACAAAGTCCTCCATCCTTCTTTGGAACAAATAGTACCGGTGCTCCCCAAGGAGAGGTATTATGTCGTATGAAATCCTTCTCCAACAACTCTGCAAGTGTTGTTCGCAACTCCTCCAACTCCTTTGGTGAGAGCTGACAGATTGGTCTACTCACTGGAGTACTTCCTAGCAATAACTGGATCTTGAAGGGCATACCTCGATCGGAGGGTAATCCTTTTGGTAGATCATTTGGAAACACATCTGCAAACTCCTGAACTATCCAATCAACCATTGCTTGATTAGGCTCTTGGTCCTCCTCATATGTTCTTGTGCAATGGGCTTGATCCACACCATGAATACAAACTTATCTTCCTCCAAAGCTTGCTCTATGGCCGCTTCATTAACAAACTTCCCTTCCAGGGACCCATCTCTCTTCCAAGCTTGCTCCATGGTTGCCTTCTTGGCAAACTTCCCATCTTGGGACTCATCTCCCTTCCAGATTTGCTCTATGGTTACCTTGTCGATAAACTTCCTATCTTGGGACTGACTATTCTTAGGCGTCTTACTCAGAGGTGCCAGACAACCTAATCGGAAATTTCTACCTTGGTGTTGTACTTGAATTTGTCGTTGGGTCCAATCAAATTGAACCTTATGACGTTCAAGCCAAGGTAGACCCAAAATGATATCATAGTAGAGGTGCCACTACAAACCTCATACACTCCAAATACTCCTTCCCAATCTTGAAGGTAACAAGATGTGAGGTGCGGAATGCAGAACCCTTTCTACCATCCGCCATCATCAAACTACTTCCAAACACTTGCTTGATAGGAATACCCAATTCCTTTGCTACTTGCATAGACATGCAATTCTCCAAACTTCCAGAATCAACCAAAATCCTACAACCACAATTAGATATTGTACCTTACAAGTGAGGCAAACTTGCATAGGTCGAGCCTTCAATCCCATTTGAACTAATCAAGCTCTTAGTAGGCGGCTCAAAACCTCCTACTGGGATTCTTCATTTCCCTAATCATTTTGTTCCACAAACTCCATCTGGGCAACTTGTCAAGGTCACCCATTCCTAAGTGGACATTCAGCAATGCGATGTCCAACTTGTCGACAATAAAAGCAACCTCCATTTTGTCGTAATCTTTCTCTATCTGCTGAGCCAAGTGGTCTTTGTTGGATAGCATCAATCTCTATTGGTACCGGTTCTTCCACTCGTGCGTAGTGTACTAGTATGCTTTGTGTAGGTCGAGGTTGAGACCAAGTTGTCACAACCAAGGAATCAAAATGCTCAGCCAATTGCATGGCTTCTTCTACATTTTGTGGCTCTTGCATAGTCACCTCCAATTTGGTTCATGACTTCAATCCTTGCACAAATCGATCCAGAACTTCACCTTCTTGGATATGTGGAATTTGCATTATGATGTTCTGAAATTGCGTGATGTAGCTTCTCACTAAGCCAATTTGCCTCAACTCTGCCAATTTATCTCGTGTGGCTTGGGTGGCATTTATATTTGGAAATCTGCCAAGTATTGCATCTTTGAATTCTGCCCATGTCAAAATCGGTGTAACAATTTGTCATTCAGCTTTTTCTACTCGGAATCGCCACCAAAGTTTTGCCACGCCATCCAATTGGCCAGAAGCCAAGAGAATTTGTTTCTGCTCGTCTTGAAGATTGGTGGCTTCAAAGTAACATTTGCAGTCAAACACATAATTCTCCATTGTGCTTGGAAGATTCTTGCCTTCAAACACCTTGGGTTTTGGAAATCGAATGCGATTTTCTCCATCTCGAACTGGCGCTCTGTCTATCATCGTTGCTGGTCTCATCGTTGCTCTGTCTATCATCGTCTATCTGCTCTCATTGTTGCTGGTCTCGTTCTGTAACACCCATTTGTGCATGTGTGTGGTATTGTGATATTTAGCTTGGTATTACAAGTACTTAAGAGATATTATTTATATAGAGATAAAGGATGGTTCTATATTAGTCATGGTTAGCTAAAGTTAGTCATAGCTAAGATAGATGGGACCTTACTTTAGAGGAAGTAGAAAAGATGAGCACCACTATTTTGGATTTTAGTGTGTTGACTTGGTATTATTCCTAGGTGTTTGGCTTTGGGGAAAGAGTTGAGAACTCTTGGGCCCGCAAGCCTTTTTGTTTTGGATTCTTCTTTAGTCCAAGGATAGCCCATGTGAAGGAATCCTTGCTTTAGTGGTTGGGTCAAGATAAGGGGAATATGCCCATGTGAATGGATATTCCTTTCTACTTTTTGACTTTACTTGACTTTTAGTCTAGTAACTTGAGTTACTACGGTAATTAGTAACTTTGGTACGTAACTATTTCACAAGTATATAAACAAGGAGTGAGGAGGTACTCATCATCCTTTCATTTGCAACTATCTCTCTCTCATTGAGTTCTCTAGTGAGCAATGTCTTGAGTCTTGGAGTGTTAGCCTTGGAGGAGTATGATGGAGTTGGGGTTCCTTGCCTTCTTAGTCCATGGTGCGCTACCATAATAGCCATCAGAGGTTCATCCTGAGTGAGAGACAGGCCGGCTCACATTTTTGGTTCCGTTGCCGGGACCTCTCTAGAAGGCAAGATAATGTTCCGCGTCCAATTCTACATTAGGCAGAAGGAGGCTATGAGAGCTCACTTGGAGAGAACATTAGGAGAGGAGAGGGCTGAACTTATGTTAGAGAACCAAGATCCATTTGTATACCCTGTAGTTCATTATGATGTCTTTGAGGTGATTTTGTACATCTTGTACACATGAGAGGAATTGGAGAGATTGTGTGAGGTGGATTGCAGATTTTGGGGATTAAGGTGATTTTGTGCAAAATCTCAAGTTTGAGATCTGGACTTGAGATTTCTACACATGATAGCTTGGGTTATCTTTCAGTTAGCACACTTGAAATTATTGAGAGAGCTTCTATGCGCAATGGGCTAGAATTTTTGAAAGTTGATAGGGTAAAGTGCTCCCGCAACTGCATGCTCTCTGGAAAATTGTACAAAGTCTGCCATTTCTTCAATTTTTAGTGAATTGTCTTGAAAATTTACAAGAAAATTCAGTGCATTGTATCCTACCTGGTGCCACAAAAATTAGAGAGAGATCATTTTTGCGCAGTGCGTTATGAGTTTTTGAAGTGAGGGGGGTGGTTTTCAGACCAAATCTGAAATATGGGTGCTGAATAGAAAGGTGTCTAGGCCAAATGGCTCGATGAAAAGATCTAAAATTTTGCAGGGAGGGACGCCCTAGAGTTGTGATCAGGTGTGGAAAATTTCAGAGGACTGTGACATATTCGTTGGGAGATTTGAGTGACATTGTGAGGAAGGGTCAATTCTGCAGAGTGGAGATCTCATGCATGAGAAGTTTGAGATCAACAAAAAGCATGTTTGAGTGTTTAGATTCATCTTTGGGAACATGGAGGGTCATCAAGAGTGGAAATTGAGATTATGCAAGGTTCCCCAAGGGTTTGAGGTGATTGTAGGGGTGGATTTGAGGAAAAGAGAGTTTACAATAGAATTTGAAGAGAGTGTTGAGAGGATCCAAAAACCTACACCACTTGGAGGAAAGAGTGAGTCTAAGTGCTTTCTATGTGGAGAGAAGGGACATAAGGCAAGTTCATGTCCATTAACCTTTGAGAGCAAGAGATTGAGGGAAAGGAGAGGCTTACTTGACTTGGGTTTGCATGTTGGACCTTCTTCACCAAGATTGGGAGGGAGAAGATCTAAGACCAAGGAGTTGTGTGAGGTTTGTGGAGTTGAAGGACTTCCAAAAGGACATGAGTGTAGTGGAGTAAAAGCACTTTTGGAAACTTTGGTGAAAGATCTTGGAGAGAGTCTTAGTACAGCTACAGAAATACTACCACCTTCATCAGCTAGTTCTCAAGATTAGTGATGGAGATAATCTTTCAACTTATGGATAAACTATCCATGAGAGTTAGATTAATATGCACTCTAGGATTTGATGTTGCTATAGAAATCTTGGAGCAACCTGAACCTTTTGTGTTCTCTAGAGTGGATTATTCTCAGATGGTGTTAGTCATGTATATACTCTATTAGTAATAGAGTGAGAGAAAAGAAAAGAGAAAAAAAAATTAAGAGAAAAGAAAGATAGTGAGGGGTTAAGATGGGGAAACTTCCGGTTTTCTTTGGCAAGGATGGAGAAGATGTGGAGGCCTTTGTGAGAGACTTCAAGAGAGCTTGCATAGGAAACAATGAGAGGAGGAAGAATGAGTGGGCCTCATTATTACCAGATTTCTTTGAGGATGCAGCACTTACATGGTATGAGTCAGAATACCAAAAGAGAGAGAGGAGAGAGGGGGAAGAGGAGTCTTGGGAGACTTTGACTTCAGCACTCATTGAGAACTTTCTTCCTGATGAGAGTTATGAGAGATTGATGAGTGAGGTTACATTTCTCAAGCAAGGAGATGGAGAGAAAGTGAGGGTCTATGTGGAAAGAGTGGAAAAGTTGGAGTCCAGATTTCGCATAGTGTTGAGGAAGGGTGGGGATGATGTGGAGACTACAATGATTGGCATAGGGGCCATGCTCACCAAGAATTTTGTGGGAGGATTGAGACCACAAATTAGAAGCAAGGTGAGATATGAGAAACCTTCTTCCAAGGTTGAAGCTATCAAGATCGCAATTCGTATGGAGGAGAGTTTGGAAGGGGATGAGAGTGATTTGGTGGTGAAGGAGGTTGTGCATCCTCCTCAAGGCTACAAGTATGGTGGAACTTCTGATACTTTGGTGACAAGGGTTGCACCACAAGTAGTAATTGCTCCAATTCTTGCACCTCCACCAAAAGATCCACTCCAAACCATCACAGAACAACTTGCGGATCTCAAGATCAATGTGGTGCAACTATGGGAGAAGAGAGAGGTGGATCAGAATGTAGGGAGAGGACCTAGGAGTTATGGAAACTATCCATATAGAGGAGGCCAACCAGCCAACAATTTCAATGATAGAAATTGTTTTGGTTGTGGAGGAAGAGGCCATATCCAAAGGAATTGCCCAAATTCCACTTACCATGGAGGAAGGGGTTATGAGGGAGCCAATAGAGGGAAAGAGGGAGGTAGTGAAACCCAAGTGGCTCCTAATCCCAACAAAGGTAAGGGGATAGCATCCATAGATGTGGTTGAGAGCAAGTATGAGAAGGGAGAGTGCTCAAACTCCAAGGGTCTTAATTTGGAGCTTTTGGCACAAGAGAAGAAGAGAGCTCGTTTTGCAGAGGATGTTCACTCTTCTCAAGGATTTACTTCAAGCAAGGATACTCCTATGTCTACTAGGAGCACTCGCACCTCAACACCATCAACAACAAAGACTCCAAGGAAGAAGTTGGGGATGGAGGACTTCTTGATCTCAAAGCAACAATGGAACTACAATGTGTTGGAGGATGTTGGTAGTCACAAGGCTAACATCACAGTGGGCCAATTAATTGCTTTGAACCCTACCTTGAGAAAGGAGCTTAGAGGTGGTTTGAGTTCTACAAGGAGCAAAAAGAAGAAGAAGGCAAAAGTTCCAATATCAATGGGGGTGGTGGATGCCAAGCCAGCACCATGGGAGGCTTGTGAATATGCCTCCAAGATTGATGTGAGAGTGAATGGTCACAACATCAAGGATGCATTGGTTGATGGAGGATCAGCAGTGAATGCCATGTCAGAAAGGTTGATGAAGAAGTTGGGTATGATACCCTCAAGACCTTCAACATTTGTGGTGAGCATGGCAAACAAGCAACAAGTTCGACCAGTAGGGGTGATGGATAAGGTGGTAGTTTCAGTTATGGGAGTTCAAAATCTCATGACTTTCCAAGTCTTGAAGGATTCAAGCTATGACTTACTTCTTGGGAGGCCATGGTTGAGAGCAGCACGCACAACTGATCGATGGCACAAAGGGTACTTGAGGATTGGGCCATCAAACCATAGAGTCACTGTTCCTGTGACTAACACCACCAACACTTCACATTCAGATACCCCATCTTCTAATTATTGGGAATCAGATTCTGAAGAAGGAGCTTCAGGTGTGGACACAAGCATGGAAGAGGAGACTTCCACGGAGGAAGATGAATCTGAATCTGATTCAGATGTGTATCCCTTGTGTGCTATGGATTTTGCACCTAAGCCAGAGGTTTTGAAGGACCCAGATAAATCACCATTGACACTTGAGGAGGTAGAGAGAAGGTTATCTACCCTCAAGTATGGCCCAAATGTTACCAAGGAGGAGAAGGTGAGATTTGAGGAGATTTTCCGCAAGTTCATCCATGTGTTTGCTTTTAGTTACAAGGATTTGAAGGAAGTCACCTTGGAGGAGCACAAGATAGAGGTGGAGTCACATGCAAGACCAATCCGCCAAAAGCAACGTCGCATTAGCCCACCAATATCTTTGGTTGTGAAGGAGGAGATTGATAAGCTCAAGGAGGCTGGATTTATCTTTGAGGTGGAGAATTCAGAATGGGTGTCTCCAATTGTCATTGTGAAGAAAAAGAATGGCAAGCTTCGGGTATGTGTGGATTACAAGAAGCTTAATGCTGTTACCAAGAAGGACTACTACCCATTGCCATTCATTGATGAGATCTTGGAGGAGGTTGCAGGTCATGAGAGGTACAGTTTTGGAGATGGTTATAGTGGATATAACCAAATAAAGATTGCACCAGAGCATCAACAACTCACCACATTCACCACACCTTGGGGAACTTACGCTTTCAAGGTCATGCCTTTTGGGCTTTGCAATGCTCCAGCCACATTCCAACGGTTCATGAACAAGGTATTTGAACCTTTCATTGGGAAATTTGTGAGAGATTTCATTGATGACTTTTGTGTCTATGGGAGCAAGGAGGAGCACTTTGAGCACCTAATCAAAGTCTTGCAACGCTTGGATGAGGCAAATGCATCACTCAACCCAGAGAAGTGCATTTTTGGATGTGAAGAAGGTCTACTTTTGGGGCACATCATCTCCAAGGATGGAATAGCAGTTGATCCTGAGAAGGTGAGGAAAATCTCAGACCTTCCATTCCCTTCAAGCTTGACAAAGTTACGCCAATTCTTGGGAATGGTTGGGTACTATAGGAGGTTCATCTTCTCATTTTCCAACAAGGCTTATGCATTGACCATCTACATGAAGAAGGGTGTAGATTACATGGTGATTTTGGAAGACAAGGAGGCTCTCAAAGCTTTTGAGGAGCTCAAGCAATCCCTTGTTGTAGCTCCAATTCTTGCTAAACCTGATTGGAGTAAGCCTTTCATCCTCTACACTGATGCTTCTAATGTAGCTATAGGATGCACTCTTAGTCAATTAGACCAAGATGGACATGATCATCCAATAGCTTATGCTAGTAGGCAGATGGTTTCAGCAGAGAAGAACTACTCTGTCACAAAGAGAGAAGGGTTGGCAGTGATCTTTGGTCTCAAGAAGTTTAGACACTACTTGATTGGAGGGAAAGCCACAATTGTCACGGATCACAAGGCTTTGAAGTACATCTTCAACAAGCCTAATGTTGAAGGGAGACTAGCAAGGTGGATGATACTCTTGTCTGAGTATGACTACACAATTGAGGATAGGCCAGGAAAGAAACATGCAAATGCTGATTTGTTATCTAGAGCCTATGATCATGATGGAGATGAGCCAGTAGATGATTCCTTCCCGGATGAGGAGCTCATGACAATCTCAGTCACTCAAGAGATTCCAATGGAGTACAAGGAGATTGTGGATTTTGTGACAAGAGGTAACTATCCAGAAGGGATGCATGCTAGGGAGAGGAAGGCCCTTGCAGCAAGATCTAGACCTTACACAATGGTGGAGGATATTCTTTTTCACCAAGGAGCAGATGGTCTACTTCGAAGAGCAGTGGGTAAGGAAGAGTCTATCCTACTCATAAAGGAGTTTCATGAAGGTTTAGTATGTGGAAGACACTTTGCAGGAAAGGTGACTGCTTTCAAGATTCTAGATGCAGGTTACCATTGGAGAGGGATTTTCAAGGATTGTCTTGATTATTGCAAAACTTGTCATGTTTGTCAAGCTTTTGCTAGAAAGTCTACATCCACTCCACCACTTAGATCAATTCCATTGCTAGGACCTTTTGAGAAGTGGGGAATTGATTTTGTAGGACCTCTCAATAGAACCCCAAGGAACAATCGGTACATTGTGGTAGTTACTGATTACCTTACCAAGTGGGTTGAGGCTAGACCATTGAGGGACAAGAATGAAGATGAAGTGGTAGATTTCTTTATGAACGCATTATCACTAGGTTTGGATGCCCTTTGGAGTTGGTTTCTGATAGAGGAGGAGAGTTTACAGGAAGCATTACTACAGCCATGCTACGACATTTCTCTATCACACATAGAGTAACTACATCCTATAAGCCAAATTCCAATGGCTTGGCAGAGAGAACCAATCAGACCTTGTGCATGATGTTGGCCAAAGATGCAGAAATGGAGGGGGCTAAACATCATTGGGACAAGAGGATTCATGCAGTTTTGTGGGAGTATAGGACAACCATGAAGACTTCCACTGGATATTCTCCATTCCAATTGGTGTATGGTATTGAGTCTACCTTACCTATTCACTTTGATCTTCCTACCTTCCAAAGCATTCATAGGAGATTGAAGAAAGCACAAGGAAGTGATGCAGGGAAGTCAAGGAAGGATCAACTCATGGAGTTGGAAGAGGCAAGAGCAGTTGCTATGGTTCGAGTGGAGCAAGCCCAAAGGAAACAAAAGGAGAGCTATGACAAGAGGCAAGGCAAGAAGAAGGTGGAGCCTTTCAAAGAAGGTGATTGGGTAATGTTGTTTGATTCCATTCGATTCAAGAGAGTGCAAAAGAAGTTTTTGCCTAAGTACTTTGGACCTTTCATAGTAGAGAAGGTGTGGGGCAATTACACCTATGATCTCAAGGAGTTGGGAGGAAGACACTTTGATAGGATTAACCATGATAAGTTGAAGATGTACCATAGAAGGTAGAGAGACCTTCACTTTGAGGACAAAGTGAAAACTTAGTCCGGGGGTAAATGTAACACCCATTTGTGCATGTGTGTGGTATTGTGATATTTAGCTTGGTATTACAAGTACTTAAGAGATATTATTTATATAGAGATAAAGGATGGTTCTATATTAGTCATGGTTAGCTAAAGTTAGTCATAGCTAAGATAGATGGGACCTTACTTTAGAGGAAGTAGAAAAGATGAGCACCACTATTTTGGATTTTAGTGTGTTGACTTGGTATTATTCCTAGGTGTTTGGCTTTGGGGAAAGAGTTGAGAACTCTTGGGCCCGCAAGCCTTTTTGTTTTGGATTCTTCTTTAGTCCAAGGATAGCCCATGTGAAGGAATCCTTGCTTTAGTGGTTGGGTCAAGATAAGGGGAATATGCCCATGTGAATGGATATTCCTTTCTACTTTTTGACTTTACTTGACTTTTAGTCTAGTAACTTGAGTTACTACGGTAATTAGTAACTTTGGTACGTAACTATTTCACAAGTATATAAACAAGGAGTGAGGAGGTACTCATCATCCTTTCATTTGCAACTATCTCTCTCTCATTGAGTTCTCTAGTGAGCAATGTCTTGAGTCTTGGAGTGTTAGCCTTGGAGGAGTATGATGGAGTTGGGGTTCCTTGCCTTCTTAGTCCATGGTGCGCTACCATAATAGCCATCAGAGGTTCATCCTGAGTGAGAGACAGGCCGGCTCACAGTTCATCCAACAATCGAGTAAGATGCTCAATTTGTTGTTGCATTGCAAGGATAACATCTGGTATTGCCGCCATCACTACTACTCTATTCCACTACACTCAATTTATCTAGTTGATTAACACATAGATACAACATGTCCACCGTTCTCCATAAGTTACAATTGGAAGTATCAAAGGTTCCTCTAACACGGTGATCATATGTAGAAAATCCTGCCCAAAGCACGAGGTGATGAATTGTGTGAAACGATGCTTTGGTAATATCTAGACATGAAAGTCCCAATGGTTTGGTTGAAGTGGATTTGGTGGTCCATAAATTCCATCCATCCCATTCCTGCTTTGATACCAATGTAAAAGATTGAAACCGAGGAGAGAAATAGGAGAATGGAAATTCACATTGGGACACTTGAATGAGGGAAAACTCCGAATGCCTAGCATGAGCTTTGGCCTTGGTATTTATAGGTAGCATACAAGACTCTTGAAGCTTCTCAAGAAGTTTCCTTGAGCCGCTTTCTTGGAGTGCAAGCTAAGTTAACTAGGAAGCTTCTCAAGAAGCTTCCTTCTAGAAGCTGCCTACTTGGCGTGCAAGCTAAGCTAGTTAGAAGCTTCTAGAAGCTTCCTTTTAGAAGCTTCTAGAAGCTTCTTTCTAGAAGCTATTTGCTTAGAGTGCAAGTTAACTAGTTGGGAAGCTTCCCCAGAAGCTTCTTAGATGCTTCTAGAATATTCTAGACTATTTTGTCTTATTCTCTACTTCGTAAGCCCGACTAACTTTGTCGCTAAATTCCATATTGTTATAGTATTCCTATCAAGCCAGTGTTTGGAGGTAGTTTGATGATGGCGGATAGTAGAAAGGGTTCTACATTCCGCACCTCACATCTTGTTACCTTCAAGATTGGGAAGGAGTATTTGGAGTGTATGAGGTTTGTAGTGGCACCTCTACACTATGATATCATTTTGGGTCTACCTTGGCTTGAACGTCATAAGGTTCAATTTGATTGGACCCGATGACAAATTCAAGTACAACACCAAGGTAGAAATTTCTGATTAGGTTGTCTGGCACCTCTGAGTAAGACGCCTAAGAATAGTCAGTCCCAAGATAGGAAGTTTATCGACAAGGTAGCCATAGAGCAAATCTGGAAGGGAGATGAGTCCCAAGATGGGAAGTTTGCCAAGAAGGCAACCATGGAGCAAGCTTGGAAGAGAGATGGGTCCCTGGAAGGGAAGTTTGTTAATGAAGCGGCCATAGAGCAAGCTTTGGAGGAAGATAAGTTTGTATTCATGGTGTGGATCAAGCAGATTGCACATGAACAATCTGAGGAGGACCAAGAGCCTCATTAAGCAATGGTTGATCGGATAGTTCAGGAGTTTGCAGATGTGTTTCCAAACAATCTGCCAAAGGGATTACCCTCCGATCAAGGTATCCCCTTCAAGATCGAGTTATTGCCAGGGAGTACTCCAGTGAGTAGACCAATCTATTGGCTCTCACCAAAGGAGTTGGAGGAGTTGCAAACAACACTTACAGAGTTGTTGGAGAAGGATTTCATATGACATAATACCTCTCCTTGGGGAGCATCGGTACTATTGGTTCTAAAGAAGGATGGAGGACTTTGTTTCTATATTGATTACCGTGGACTCAATAAGCAAACCTTGAAGAATGCATATCCCTTGCCTCGGATTGATGACCTGCTTGATCGACTAAGTGGAGCACACTTCTTTTCCAAGCTGGATCTTTGTAGCGGCTATTGGCAAATTCCTATTGAAGGAGAGGATGTGCAAAAGACTGCCTTTCGCACAAGGTTTGGACATTTCGAGTGGAAAGTTCTACCTTTTGGACTCACTAATGCTTTAGCAGTCTTCATGGATCAGATGCATTGAGTGTTGGAGGGACTATTGGATCGGTTTGTGGTGGTGTTCTTAGATGATATTCTAATCTATAGCAAGACAGAGGCAAAACATGTGAATCATGTGCAAGAAGTCCTAAAATGACTACAACGGTGGAATTTCTACTACAAGAAGTCAAAGTGTGCTTTTTGGCAGAAGGAGGTTACCTTCTTGGGTCATAAGATCTCATCAGAGAGGATCAAGATGGAAGAAGAGAAGATCAAGGCCATTACTGATTGGCCTACCCCGAAGGATGCTACAGAAGTACGAGCATTCAATGGATTGGCCAGTTTTTACCAATGGTTCATCCACTATTATGCTCACGTGGTTGCACCATTGACTGACCTCTTGGGAAAGAACTCGAGCTTCCACTGGACCACCAAGTATGAAGAAGCATTCCATAAGTTAAAGCATATGGTGTCTTCAAGACCCATTCTTCAACCATATGATCCTCAACTACCTTCTGTGGTTGATTTTGATGCTCTAACTTTGCAATTGGAGTTGTGTTGCAACAAGAATTTCCAAATGGACTACATCCTATTGCCTTTGTGTCTCGCCGACTAAATACATCTGAAAGAAACTACTCTGCTCTAGATCAGGAACAACTTGCAATGGTATATGCCACCAAGGTATGGAGGCATTATCTCTTGGGGAAACAAGTGATCATGCGAACTGATCACAAGCCATTGTTGCAGACCTTACACTTGGAGCACATGAATAGTCGGCATCATCAATGGGAAGAGCAACTCCAATTGTTTGACATCAAACTTGAGTACAAACCAGGTTGGTTCCATGTCATCCCTGATGCTCTATCACAACAACCTGATTTGAAGGCTCTTCCTCTCATCATGACGGCAATTACAATGGTGTCTATTGACCCTAAGGTCCATAATGAGTTTCAATTAGCTATACAACAAGATCTCTTCTTCCAAATGGTACACGGTCGTTTGACAGCATGCGACAAGGAGTACAACACCTTCTCCTTCAAGGAAGGTCTTTTATTCCATGCAGACCAGATCTATGTTCTAGCCAAAGGTGATCTTTGACTTGTGCGCCTTCAAGAAGCCCTTGATTTACCAATAGCTGGTCATATGGAAGTGGACAAGACCTTGGGCACCCTCCAACGCCAATGGTGGTGGCCCAACATGACACGAGATGTTCAAGACTTTGTCCGATCATGTGAGAGTTGCCAATGTAACAAGGCCAGCAACCAAAAGCTGAGTGGACTCCTTCAACCACTTGCCATTCCATCCACTTGCTTGGAGCATGTGAGCTTGGATCTCATCACATCCTTGCCAAAGCTAAAACAAGGACACACCGCAATCGTGGTGTTTGTGGATAAGCTTAGTAAGAAAATCCACTTAGCACCAACTTGTGATACCGTGGATGCTCCAACCTTAGCGCAAATCTACTTTGATAATGTCTTCAAGCATCATGGGATGCCACATGTACTCATCTCCAACCGTGATCCTTGATTTACCGGGAAGTTTTGGCAAACACTCTTCCAAATACTCGACACCAAGCTTGCTTTGTCCACGGCCTATCATCCTCAAACTGATGGACAAACCAAACACACAAATCGTACATTGGAGGATATGTTGCCAGCCTTTGTCAATGTCCACCATACCAATTGGGATGAATGTCTTGCAGCTGCAAAATTTTCCTACAACAATTCCAAACAGGCAAGCACCAAATTTTCTCCCTCCTTTCTCAATTTTGGCCAAGATCCGCTTGTTCCAGATTCTCTTCTTGCTCCCCCTCCCTCTCAAGTTCCTCATACTTCCACATTCTTGATCACTATATCCCAATCTCTCCAACAAGCCAAGCCTCACCTCCTTGTTGCTCAGAATCGCCAAAAACAATATGCGGACCACCATCGTCATGATCGCACCTTTGAAGTTGGTGATAAAGTCATGCTATCCTCTAGTAACCTCTCTCTCCCACTTGATACCCAAGTTCATAAACTTGCTCTTAATTGGATAGGACCCTTTGGTATCACCCACATTGTCTCTCCGGTTGCTTATCGCTTGCCTTACCTTGTCACATGCATATCCATCGTGTCTTTCATGTTTCCAAGTTGAAACCCTTTGTTCCACACCCCTCTTCCTTTTCCTCTCGAGTCCAACCTCCTCCTCTGCCTGTCCCTATCAATGATCATGAGGAGTACGAAGTTGATCGTATCCTTGCGCGTCGCCATATTCAATGAGGCCATTGCCAACATACGGAGTACAAGGTCCTTTGGAAAGGATATCCCCTTCATGATGCTACATGGGAACCTCTTTCCCTCCTCCAGAATTCACAGACGGCCATCAAGGAATTTGAAGCTTCATTGGCGACGAGGACATCACCAACTAGCGGTGGGGGAATATGTAACAATATAGAGTTTAGCGACAAAGTTAGTCGGACTTACGAAGTAGAGAATAAGACAAAATAGCCTAGAATGTTCTAGAAGCATCTAAGAAGCTTCTTGGGAAGCTTCCCAACTAGTTAACTTGCACCCTAAGCAAGTAGCTTCTAGAAGCTTCTAACTAGCTTAGCTTGCATGCCAAGTAGGTGGCTTCTAGAAGGAAGCTTCTTGAGAAGCTTCTTGGTTATCTTGGCTTGCACTCCAAGAAAGCGGCTCAAGGAAGCTTCTTGAGAAGCTTCAAGGGTCTTGTATGCTACCTATAAATACCAAAGCCAAAACTCATGCTAGGCATTCGGAGTTTTCTCTCATTCAAGTGTCCCAATGTGAGTTTCCATTCTCCTATTTCTCTCCTCGGTTTTGGTCTTTTACACCTTGTGTGCTATTGCTCTACTTGCCGCCCATCCAAGAGGATGAGTAATCACTCTCTCCAAAACTACATCACATGTAGGATCTATAACCACAACATCCGCCATTGTCAATTGATCATGTCGGACCAAGTACAAGTCTACTCTGACATGTGTCATCTACAAAGCATACGAAAGCTCCCTCCAAGCAAGGTATCCACTCTCTTGTGCCATAGCAAACACTATATCCTTGATTGCATCATGGGTAGCTATCCTTTGTCCTCCAAAAGGATACCATGTCATATGGACCGCTATTGCATTTAGTGTAGAATCACACTCACATGTGAGTAATGAAGATGCAAATGGGTGGACCAAACCTACACAAAACATCATCACTAGATAGAGAAGGTGGTTGGTGCAAGTCAGATTGCCCTAATGTAGGGTTGAGCTAAGATCCAAAAGCATGCATCCTTGCTGGAGCAAGAGCAAAGACATGCTCTAGTGGCCCAAGGAATGGATGGGTCAACTAAGAGAGAATGTGGGCTGGCATTTTCTCTCCATCAAGGAAGATTGTTAACCTTTGGTCCTTTCTGATGGTAGTGAAGCAAAGGATGGAAGGTCCTCTTGTGGCCGTAGGGATAGACCATATCTTGTCTACCACAATAACACCTAGAGAGAAAAGGATCACTCTTCCACCTCGGTCATATATGTCTTTAAACCTGGCCTATCAGCAACCACAAAATAGGAGGAAAGTAGGGGTGCCGAGAGAGCCCAACTACCCAAAAATAAATAGGTGCCATCTCCTCCATATATAATAGGCTTACCCTTATGCATAAGATTGGTAGAGATGTCTATCTACGTGCCAAATCCTCCATTGCACACTCAAGTATCCTTGGTCCAATGATATCACCAAGACTCCCATAATCCTCCTATCAAACAGCTCTCAAACATGATAGAAAAGTTAAGAATCATGCGGAGAAGGTAAGCTAGTTGATAAGCAATACTAGAGGAGAGTATACCAAATGCTACTTGTGGATCTCCTACTAGAAGAAGGTCATCTACATGGAGAATACACTCTGCAACCGCAACATCTAAGAAGTATGTGATAAAATCATTGGATCCTATTGGCACTCCAAGAATACATAGTCCATCTATAGATATGACACACCCCTCTAGGAGCTCAAAGATAGAAATACACAACCTAACATGGCCAAAGTAGTAGATAAGAGAGCTCTAAAGTGAGTCATGGCAAACAAAGCTCCCCCTATATGATCTCCTTGTTGTGTATCAACAATTAACTCCAAGATGATGACTCCCTCCAATGATCAACCATGCTGGTAGTAAATGAAAACAAGAGAGCCAACATGAATGATGCAATTATTGCACTAAAGGAATGCAACTTGTCAAGGATCTACTAGCCTCTCTAAGTTGTCTAAAGATAGATGCTCAAGAGATGTTATTAAAAGCATTCCCAATATCCACTTGTAGGATGACCCACTTTGGATGGATATCTAGGATTGTCTTGATGCTTAGAGATATAGCATCATAACCTCCAAGTGTAGCTACTCCAAATTGATGTGGACTAAGATGCTCTTGAAAGTGAGATTGATGCCAAAGGACAATGGTACGGCTAACCAAGCACAAAAATATCTCTCTAATACCAATTGGTCTTATGCCTCCTATGTCATTCTCCATCACAAGAACTCAACTAGTACCTAACATCAACTAATTGACTTAAGAATATCTCCCCTTGTTACTACTGCAACCACCTGAACCAACTCAATAATTTCACCTGAAGGATCATCTGCTAAAAGTAATCTCTAAGATGCTCATATACCATCCTTGAAAAGCTTCATGAGGAGAGGCAATGAATAGTGCACAATGCATGTGCAAGCAACCTATCAAGACATAAAAGTTACCAATGCTAGCAATCTAAGACCTCTAATGGTACTTCCTCTCTTATCATAGGATGTAGTGAGCTTAAAGAAGCAATAGTCTCCTCAATGGGACTAGCCATAAACAAAGTGAGGTATCAATGGCCTTCCTCCAAACTAGACATGCAAGATTTCCTTGCATGCGGCCTAGTGAATCCGTAGGCTCTAGAAGCTCATGTCTCTTTGGAAAAGTTGTGAGAGTACCACTTGGTATATTTACCATCCTCCATGCAAGGGCATTTGAATTGTATGCATCATAGACCCCATGCACAAAGTAGCATGTCACTATCTTATATGCATGGGGTGAGTGACCAAATCTAGAAGTTTTGCAACCATTGTTGAGTTGATCTTGTTTGTAGTCCTCGATTTTGATTGCTCATTGAGAATCAACAAGATGTGTGAGTGTGGTAGGCCTCTCTTTTGAAATTTAATCACCCAAGTGTACCCAAGTACCTTGGTAAACCTTGCCTTTTCCTTGAAGTCTACCATTAGCTCTTGGAATTTCAAGTTACACGTAAATACACGTGCAACTAAACTGGGCTAGCTTTTTATTGTCTACTCAAGTTCAAGTTCTATTGTGATCTCTGGCCATTTTGGGTAACAAGTGGGTGAACATCACAAAAAGGTCTGGCCATCTAAACTTGCACACATTGGCCATGGCATCTTGATAATGTTGATTCATTTGGCGCCTACCTCCCAAAAAAGATGACTACAAGATGAACATGTGGCTGATTTGTACCATGCGATGGTTGCCAACATTCAAGACATCCACCAATACATTGTAAAGTTTGCATTATAAGTCCTTCTGATTGTCCTTGATGAACTTCAATCAGTTTTGTTCAATGCATGGCCATGCATCCACCATGTGGTCTACATAGAAGATCTGGTCATGGTGATTGCATGGGTGAAGGTCCAAGTGATTGTGCAGGTCTACCAAAGCACCTTGCCAAACACTTTGTGGTCCTTGAAATCTCCCATAAGCTCTTGTGTAGTTTACCATTTAGTAGGAAACCAATGTAGTAGTATAATGTAGTAGGAATTATTATTTAGTAGTCGTAGTAAATGCATAGTAAACCAAGCTCGGATGTGGATATGGTCACTCATTTTGATGTGTATGAGATAGTGATACACTATTTTGTGCATTGGTCCTATGGTGCATTGTGAGCCGGCCTGTCTCTCACTCAAGATGAACCTCTGATGGCTATTATGGTAGTGCACCATGGACTAAGAAGGCAAGGAACCCCAACTCCATCATACTCCTCCAAGGCTAACACTCCAAGACTCAAGACATTGCTCACTAGAGAACTTAATGAGAGAGAGATAGTTGCAAATGAAAGGATGATGAGTACCTCCTCACCCCTTGTTTATATACTTGTGAAATAGTTACGTACCAAAGTTACTAATTACCGTAGTAACTCAAGTTACTAGTATAAAAGTCAAGTAAAGTCAAAAAGTAGAAAGGAATATCCATTCACATGGGCATATCCCCTAAGCATGTGGTCTTATCTTGACCTAACCACTAAGTCAAGGATTCCTTCACATGGGCTATCCTTTGACTAAAGAAGAATCCAAAACAAAAAGGCTTGCGGGCCCAAGAGTTCTCAACTCTTTCCTCAAAGCCAAACACCTAGGAATAATACCAAGTCAACACACTAAAATCCAAAATAGTGGTGCTCATCTTTTCTACTTCCTCTAAAGTAAGGTCCCCTCTATCTTAGCTATGACTAACTTTAGCTAACCATGACTAAAATAGAACCATCCTTTATCTCTATATAAATAATATCTATTAAGTACTTGTAATACCAAGCTAAATATCACAATATCACACACATGCACAAATGAGTGTTACAGCACAAAATCCAAATGCAACTTGCATGGAGGATGGTAAATATACCAAGCAATACTCTCATAACTTTGCTGAAGAGACATGCATGGACAGGGATGGCTACCATGTACAAGAGGAGAGATGACGGGTGATCCCTTATTGACAACAAAGATCATCAAGTTGACAACTCTTGGATCATACCACACAACTTATAGGTACCCATCATCCCCATATAGCAAGAGTAATTCCCAATGTTCTCTCTTATCTCCCAAGTTGATGCAAAGTATCATAACTGCTTGCTTTTTGGCCAGTTATTTTAGTATTCATCCTTAAGGATGGATGTTAAAATATCATTCCCAGACCTTATGTATACTTGTGGGTTTCATTGCATCAATGAATTGCCATATCGGCGGACAAGATTGCCATACAAACCATCTTCTCTTATAGAAGTAGATGATATTAGCATTAACATCTAATGCTAATTTAGTGGTATGTCTGACTTTAAATCAACTAGATAAACACTCATTATTCAGTTGTTTGTTTGTTTGATTATTCTTTTGATTTGATAGTACTTAATTCATGTAAAACTCTCATATTATGTAAATCCTACATGCATACAAAGATGAGGCAATATTGTAATTGCTTCAATAGTAGATAATATGATGGAATATCATCATTGTTGTGTTACTAGTATGGTAAATGGTAACACTTGATAAACTACAATAATTCCTTGATGTATACATTGACCTATATTGATGTTAAGAGAAAAAGGTGACAACATAGAACACATGAAAGATGGGAAGACCCCATCAAGCCGTACAAGGGAGAGATAAAAGAGGTAGAATGGGACTATGCCTCAATATTGTTGATATGAGAAATCTGCACTAACGCACCCAAGATATCCAAGCTATGCAAGTCGTGAGGTCTACAAACTATTGGAGCATCTGAAGAAACATCACTTAGAGTGATTTCTCTTTTATGGATTGCACAAGCCAATGCTTGTTGTAGAGCACTGGACACAAATTGTCTAAAGTATGCTACAAAGTATGAGTGAGAGTGGTACCCCTTGGCATCTAATATGATAAGCTCTTGTGCACTACTTGACAAATGTGTCAAACGCCATGTCTATCGCTCCATATAACTCCAAGGCTAGAGGAACAAAGAGGTGACTTTGGTGCATACCTCTATACTTGGAGACCTTACATGTTGCTTCTCCACTTGCTGCCCATGTAGGAGGATGAGTAATCACTACCTCCAAAATTACATCATGCGTAGGCTTCATAACCACAAATCTGCTTCTATCACCTGATCATCTCAAACCAAGTATAAGTATGCTTTAACACCTATTGTCTACAAAGAATATAAACACCCCTTCCAAGCAAGGTATCCACTCTCATGCCATAATAAACATTATATCCCTCATGGCATCAATGGTAGCTACTCCCTATCCTCCATAAGGACATTGTGTCATATGGACCTTTGTTGCATCTAATGTAGAACCCCACTCACAAGTGAGTAATGAACATGCAGACAAGTGGACCAAACCTAGGCGGAACCTCATCAATATAGAGAAAGTGGTTGGTGTGAGTCAAAATGCCCTAATGCATTGTCGAACTAGGATCCAAGAGCCTGCATCCTTGCCAGAGCAAGAGCAAAGATATGCTCTAGTGGCCCAAGGAAAGAACAAATCAACTAAGAGAGAATGTAACATATGTTAACACTGTTGTTCCATCAAGGAAGATTGCAAACCTCTAGTTTGATCTTATGGTAGTGAAGCAAAGGATGGAAGGTCCTTCCGTGCCCCTGGAGATAGACCATCTCTTGTTTGCAACAATAACACTTGGAGAGAATAGGATCACTCTTCCACCTCGGTCACATAAGTCTCCAAAATTGACCTATCAACAACCACAAAATGGGAGGAAAGTAGGTTCCAAGAGAGCACAACTACCCAAAATTGCTATAGGTGTTGTTTCTTCCATAGATAATATGCCTACCCCTTTGCACAAGATCAGTAGAGATGTCTGCATACCTACCAAATCCCCCATCACACATTCAAATGTCTCTAGTCAGATGATATCAAAGACTCTCATAATCCTCCTATCAAAAGTTCTCAAATGTGATAAGAAAAATCAATGAATAATAACCTATGAGCCGAACTATCTCTCACTCAAGATAAATCTTTTATGGTTATTATGGTAGTGCACCATGAACTAAAAAAGTAAGGAACCACAACTCTATCATATTCTTCCAAGGTTAACATTCCATTATTCAAACATTGTTCACTAAAAAATTCAATGAGAGAAAATAATTTCAAATAAAAGAACGAAGAGTACCTTTTCATCTTTAATTTATATACTTATGAAGAAATTATGTATCAAAATTATTAATTATTGTAATAATTCAAAGTACTAAGATAATAAATAAATAAAGTCAAAATTCTAATAAAATATCTATTTTCATAAAAATATTCACTTAAATATATAATTTTATTATAATTCAATCACTAAATCAAAATTTCTTTATGTTAATTATTTTTAGATTATCAAATAATTTAAAATAAATTTTTTTGTGAAAAATTTTAATTTTTTAAAATTAAATATTTAAAAACAATATCAAATCAATATACCCAAATTTAGAATAAAATATTTTCTTTTCACTATTATAAATTTATTTATTTTTAATATAATTAATTGTAATTAATATATTTTTTATAAACAATATATTTAAAAATATTTATAATATAAAATTAAATATTTATATAATTAAATATTACATATCAATAAATCAATCGATATATAATATTTAAAAAGTTACCAAATATCACACCCCTAATTCCATTACAAAAATATACACATAGAGAATATCTTATACAAATATATCATTAAAAAAATATACAATAAAGTCATCAAATCTTATTGGCATTTCAAGATTATGCAGTTCTTATGAGCATGTTGTTTCTACCAACTAGATTGAGTGGAAGCCGATCAATTTCCCTGCACGAAACCGGTCGGTCGCACTGTTTTCCTCATCTTGCTTTTGCCGCCCAACGAGTGGAAGCCGATCAATTAACCGGCGAGGAACCGGTGGCTTCCCTCGGGTGCTGAACGAATGGAGAAACCGGCCATCCGGTTTGCAGCCTGTCTTGCATCGCAGTGCCTGTCGATGCGAATCGCTCTCGTGAAGGAGTGTGAGAAATTGAGCTATGGTGGTGGGCTTGGGATTGTCGTCGGCTGAAAAGAGCTATATCGCGGGAGGCATTGCAGTCGACCTCCGAGGCGATGGCAGAGGCCGTCATCATTTCCGAGATTTCTCCATTGAAAGGGGGATAATTCCTCAGGTTGTTTTCTCGACTGATTCTGCTCTTTTTGGTGCATTGTGTTCTGCATTTTGCTGGCTTGCATTGGCTCTAAAGAAAATCGACTTCAATGCTTTCAGAGGTTTACTGTGAAGTAAATTCGACATCAAAATACCGCTACGGTTGAGGAGGATTTCCATCAGTGATGTTGGTTGCCTCTTAGGACCAGGGTTTTGGGTTTTAGCGGGTACACTAACATTGTAGGTTTGGAGTATGATTTATCAAACTTAGGGCTTTTGATTCGAATATCTTTTGACATTCTTTCGGATCGTCTCTGTTTTATCGGCCTCACGGCTGAGGGCGACACCCTGTGCCTGAATAAATCCTTTTTTGCTCGCAGGCAAATGGTTCTGCCAGAATCAGGCTCGGGGGCACTGATGTCATAGCGAGTGTGAAGGTGCTTAATTGTCAAAATTGTGGCTATGATTGATGCTTGTGACGTATATGTTCGAAATGCCTGGAGAGTTACGCGATTATGGAACCCAATTTATTCAGTGGGGCTGAGCTAAATGTCTTGGCAGGCAGAGCTTGGGACACCGCCATCTGGTCGGCCGCATCATGGGAAGGTGGAGATCAATGTCGAATGCTCCCCTACAGCAGCTCCTGAGTTCGAGGTTCGTGTAGAAATTATGGTCGTCGAAATACTCTGGCAGTTACTTAGTAGGGTCGCATTTCTGTGCATTTCGGTGGTATGGTTTCTGTGCGCTACTGGGATTCGGGTAGTTTGATGACCTACTCAGTGGATTTCTCATTTGTCCGCAGGGAAGGGGAGGAGAGGAGCTGTCCATGGATTTATCCAGAGCATTGCAGAGGAGTTTTCTCGGTGGTTCAAGTGGGGCAGGTGAAGTTTTACTCTAAATGCTTAAGTTTCTAATTAATTTGGTGGCCAATTTTTGGTACTATTTCTTTCTCACGGTTTCTTAGTTTCAGTTGATGGGTTCTCACTTAACACCGGTATGTTTTATTTCTGACTGATCAATTCACCCTGTTTGTGAGCGCAGGTGCTGCCATTGACTTGGCAGCCTTGTCCATTTTGGAAGGCAAAGTGTGTTGGGTGTTGTACATCGATGGACTTGTGCTGAGTTCAGATGGAAATTTGCTCGATGCCTTGTCCATTGCAATGAAGGTAGTTCCCGGAGGTCAGCGGTATGTTGGCTTGAACATAGTGGATTTGGTATATAAGGCGAAATCTTGTGTATGCAGTACAAACAGCTGTTTTCTGGTGTACTGATGCATCTAATGAACGGCATGACAGGGTGCTCTGACCAACTGTGGACTGCCAAAGGTGGAAATTACAGGTGGCGCAACTCCTGAGGACGACACAGATTTTGAGATCAGCGAGAATCCTGAGGAATTTGCTCCTTTGGATACTTCTCGTGTTCCTGTCATTGTAACTCTAACCAAGGTTGGTGCCTTACACTGCCAGTGTCTGATGTTGTCAACTTTGGTGGTCTAGTATGAAGTATGAGATCCTTTGCCTGCTTAACATTTTTCATGATTATGACACAGGTTGGGAAGGATTACATCGTGGATGCCACTGCCGAGGAAGAATCACAGATGACTGCGGCAGTTTCAGTTTCAGTCAACACAAAGGGTTCAATTTGTGGATTAACGAAGCGTGGTGGTACGGGGTTGGATCCCAGTGTTTTATTGGACATGATATCTGTGGCGAGGAGAGTTAGTCAAACACTCATAACAAGCATTGATGCTGAAATACTTGCTTCTGAAAGTAGACGAGATGATCAATAGTATTAAGCAAAGATGGCGAGTAGATAGAGGCTTTATTAGCTAGTCATGTGCCGATTTTGCAGATTGTAGATGGCGTGTGCAAAATCTCTTCCGTGGCATGGTCCTTGAGAAGTGCGGTAGCGTAAATCATTAGTTAAATATGGTTTGTTCCTCAGTTTTTCTTTGGAAGAAAGATCCAGAGATATTAGTCTGAAACTGAGAACAGTACCTTGCAGTTTTCCTGCTCCAATCTGTAAAGTGGTGTTTGCTGTAGTGTCTAAAAGGGGACCCATTCTAAGATTTTATCGACCATTATGGTTATTTAATTCTGTAGGGCATACCAAGACAATTGGGTATTTTCCTGGTTCTCACTTTAGGTCGTGAACCTTGTCTTCCGGCGCTGTACAGCTAATCGTACTCAGGCTGTCACTCATTTCCTCCTTCCAAGTATTATCTGTCAAGGTGGCTACTTGGGGTTTGTCTCTGTGACTTTTGATTTACACTAATCACTACGTGACGTTGGAGATTTCTCAAGCAGATTGGACAGTGCAAACAGGCTGTGTAAACTCTGATATAGGGTTGACGGTGCCTGGATTGCAGGGTGAACATGAAGTCCACTCAGAACAAAGTCCCATTCTGGTTATGAGTAGTCCAAATCATATTCAGAAATCTAAACGTGAGATCTGGAGAATGCCACACTGGCAAAGAGGTAAAGGCCGGTCCTGAACAACGTCTGCAGGCAAATGGACGGAGAACTGATTGTTGTCAGTTGATCAATCTATACGTATTCCATGATGAAATTCAGAAGGGTTGCAAATACACAGAAAGGTCCCTGATCCATGTTGCCTCACATGGACAACCTCACGAGGACAAAATCTGAAATAGCAGATACCGCTACCTGAAGTGAAGAGATTTAAGCGCCAATCAGTAGGCAGTTAGGATGGACCCTGGAGATCCAACGTCCAGGGGCAACCTCGAGAGTAAGGGCTTCCATCAACTGCACAAGAGCACAAGTCTTATTAAGCGTCACATTTACATGAAAATATTAAAGGAGCTAGAATGTACTCTGAGGATCTGTCGAAGTGAACGCCTATACATTACCCGAGATCACCAAACTAAGCTCGAGTTGAAGAATTAAGCAGAAATAAGGAAGCTGGAATTTAAGTTTATAGAGACAGTTAATGTGTATATAGACTCAAAACCAGAGGGAGGACTTATTAAGGTGTCCGGAAAGTGCTAAATTTGAACTACTCTTATACTTCCAATAAATCCTTCCCCTTCGACAGAAGTCGGGGGAGCTCCGCACTGGACCCTTGAAATCTTCTTTCTCCTGCCAATCTCTCGAGTAAGCGCGCTTGAACTCACCACCGGCTATGGCAGCTTCGTGCAGCACAGCGGTTGCTGTCTCGGGCTTGTTTGGTGTCTGCTCTAGTAGCAGGGATTCCCTCCCTTTCTTTAGAAACACCAACGTCTGCTATTGCTCTGCAACGAGTCTCGAAAATCATGCATCCCCAAGCGCCATCGGGAGATCGAAGGTGACGACAATGTCCAGAAGGGTGGGGCTTCGAGTGCAGCGGGACCCATTTGCTGATTTCTCTGCAGGATTTGTTGAAGACTCTGAAGATAAATCTGAGTATAGTGGTAGTGAAGGTATGACTGATGAGGAAAGAGATGCGATAATCGCTTTTGAAACCGGAGGTACTGCTGTGCTGGAGGATGAACAAGAGCTGAGCGAGGATCCTTGGGAAGAGCCGAGCATTGCTCAACAACCAAAGGTGTACCCACCACCGCCAAAGAAAGGGAATGGAGAGGTGATTGCTGATATGCTTACTGTGTTCATGAGTCTGCTAGAAAGACCCTTCGGTGGAGACGGGAGAATGATTGCTGCTGCTGGGGGTGCCGTGACTGAGAGGGTAGAGGAGGAGGTAGAAGCTCTGCGGGGAAAGGAAGGAGTAGATGAACAATATTTGTTTGAGCTACTTAGAGTGGTACGTTTAATAGAAATGGACTTGCAGCTCGTATCTGCGGCCCGGAAGGACTCCACTCTGCTTGAAAGACTGATGCAAACAGCTGTGCATACGAAACAAGCTCTCGACATCGCCAACTCTCTTTAGTGTAATTCTATCTGTGAATTCTGAAATTCCTTTATGACCCCATTCGCGACTCTGCTCTCCGTTTCTAACTACAGCAGCTTCCTCTTATTTCAATTGTAAATTGCAATTTTAATAGCTATCAGCTGTCAGCTTGTATCTGGCCTCTGGGCTGATCTGTTTGGAATGGTCAGATGATTATTGGTCAATCAAAATACAGCTCTTTTATTTGCAATGTTCGTCAGTGAAATCAGGAGAATAGGAACAGTGAACTGCTCCATTTCCACCTCTCTGCCTCATTTCTTTTCCTGGAAATTGGTTGTATTCTACTCGTTTTAACACGTTCAGTGGCTCGTTCCCGTCTTCCTCCCTGACAGTCTGTTCCTGTCTCGAGTTTCATTCTGTCTTCTCTCGTTCATTGTGAAATCCAAAGTCTATATAGACTTTCTATTTCATTCTGTCATAAGTTTTTATTTCCTCATAACTTTTCAACAATCAGTTCAGAGGCTTTTTGTTTATTCTGTAATGCAGCGTTCTTCTGCTTTTACAGAAGAAGTACGTAATTTCTTATGAGCCTCCCAAATCCTTGGTACCTGCCTTACTTTGTAGTCTCTGCCATTTCAGCGCAGTAATGCATAGTAACTCCCTTTGAAAAAATCGGCTCTTGCTGCCAACAATACGTGTGGTGTCAAAGTGCCTGAGTGAAGGTAAGAATTTACGCCGCGGAGAAGAGTTCGGTTCTTTCATGAAGCAATCAGAAGTGGAGTATGTAGATTGAATACAAGTGAATAGGCTTTTAGCGATTGGTAGCGCTAACAGGTTTTTTATCACGATAGCCAATACTGACCAGTGAGAAGAACGTGCAGCTATGCAGTGCCGGTTGTTGTGCCAAAGCTATAAATTCGTCAAACAGGAAATCGTCGACAGGAAGGGTTAGAACCCTAGCTTCCATAGCATAGTGGTAGTGCGTTCCCTTCGTAAGGGAAAGGTCGTGAGTTCGATCCTCATTGGGAGCATGCTTTTTTGAACTTGGGGACGGCTGGACTTGATCTGTGAGACGAAATCTACTGCTTCGACTCGTTACCACGCCGCTTCACCTCTAGAACACCGAGGCTGCGCTCTGGGATGCTCTAGAATTTCGTTGTTCGTCCAATATCAGTCGATTGAGTTTAAGTCGATTTGACAGGTATGTTTGTGCCCGAGAAGTCCAATCTCAGTAATGTTACTGATGTCGATAGGGTTGATATTTCTTGTTAAGTAATGGCGTGCAACCTCCTCCTGGTTTCGTCAGTAATGTTACTGATGTCAACAGGGTTGATATTTGCTGTTAAGGTATGGTATGCACCCTCCTTCTGCTTCCTCCTTCGTAACGTTGTTGTATAGAAGAATATGTCTAGTGCTCGAGTTACTTACTCGTCAGTCTTTCTGTCTTTCCTCGTTTTATCCATATTCGGCATCCTGTCTCATCGGATCATTCTTCGTTCTATTGCAACATTCGCCCCGGATGACAATTAGAAGGATCGTCTTTTTGAATAGTTAGAAAGAAATAGAACTGTTCTTTACTGGTTTGATGGAATCACACTCCAAGACTCAAAGTGGCAGAACCCGGTTATGTCAAGGTGTTGACAGCACGTATACGCCTGTTGTTGCGGCTGTAGGGTAGTGCCCTTTCAGGTCTCGCGTTCTTTGTTTAAACTTTTCAGTGGTTCACTGTGTTGCAAATTATGATAAGTAGAGGCTGTGGCACCGTATCACCACAGAATATCCACTAAATGGATTCTCGACGTTGGCACAATACAATGTTTCCGTCTGGCATGAAGCGCTCATTTGTTCTGCTCGCTCTATCTCTTTCTTCGATCACGTCTCCAGTTCCTTCGTCTGGCCGTCACGTCTGTATGTTATTCATTGAGCCTGGTGTCAACGCATGGTTTAGTTTCATGAGTTCTTACGACTCATGATCGTGGTCAGGATTCCATTCTGCTCATGCCATTTTCAAAGTCAGCTGCGCCTGACATTCTTGTGCGGCTGGGAATTTGAGGATATGCTCTCAGCTCTCGTGGGGCTTGACTTCCGAGCACACGGCGATCAGAAATGCATCTGGAATTTGCTCGTTTGATGCAGGCAACCTCTACGTGGGGAAACAATCATCTCAATATTAGATGTGCTTACATATTTGTTTCTTCCATGCCATCGTGTAGCGTACATAACCACGTACCTGGAATGGGTAAGAATAATCAATACTTGAATCTCCTTGGCCTCTGATGAGGCTAGTTTCCACTTGAATGTGTCCATACTGTGGCCTTCATTTACGTGAGTAAACTGCTACACCATATTACAGCGTTCTCTGTCTCGTCAGTAGAGGAGACTGTTTCACAGAGAGCGTCATCCAAATGAAAGAACATTCTAGCTGTTAGGTATCCGCACTGTTCATGCAGGCAAGGACAGGGTTTCTGTGAATGAGAGTAGACTTTGAATGCTTGTATGACCTATATTAGAATCTGAGCGAACCTTGTTCATGAATTTCACATTGAGGAAGCAAGCGGATAACTGGCTAGAGCCAGACATCGCTTTTTTCGTCTCCTCTTCAGGCACAATGCTAAATTGTCGCTTGGAAGTCAGATACAGCTCAGCTTTCAATGTTCAGTAAGAAGATATCTTACGAGAGGATGTATACAGATGTTTTGGGTAGAGCATAGTGACATCATAGGAGGTGAGACAAAGCACATGAGGTAAGAGATATGCTCATGCTCTATCCATCTATCTCTTTGATATGAATCTAGGTTTGACATTCTCCACACCTCAGCTTGAAAAGCTCAAGCTCAGTAGGAGAATTTACATCAGTGTTGGCGACTTCTTTACCTCTAAGCTTGGGACATGGTGTAATTTGTTGTGTGTGTCGACACAGCCCGTTATCTCAGCTCACGGAACGTAGAATGGCAACTTCAGGTTTGAACTTTAGAAAGGGATAGCTTTTCTTTCTACGCACCTCACGGAACCACAATACTTGGGCCAGCCCGAAAACACGTGAAAGGTGTGAGCTCCTGGAGCCTGCGCTAGACAGACAGAGGAACGAATCTCGGAATACAGTAGTCGAGAACATGGCACGACAGTTGACTGAATGCCCAGAACATCCGAAGAAAAGGAGAATCTACTTCCAGAAACTTGACATGCGTAGACATACTTCTTGTCATTCGTAATCTACTCCCATCAGTGTTGTTGACGACTTTCAAAAGGCTCGACAAGAGAACTACTCAAAACTCGTCAGTTTTACCTGCTCTGGATCCCGAGCTTCCACTTAGCGTCTGCTCACGTCTATGGCCGGCTGATCATCGGCAGGTGCTTGCACATATCGGTCATGCATAGGCTTGGTATTCAGATTTGGCCATTGAAGCCCAGAAACTTCTAACAGAGGAAGTCGCCTTCCAAAGAGTGATTTCTGTACCTTGTCTGCTATCTTTAGAAACATGTAGAACGTGTTTGCAGATAAAATTGTGACTCTATCTATGGAAACTCGTGTTGTTATTCTCTTCATTCATACTCCCTTCTTTGTGTTTGTTATTAATTTGATCATTCTTTGCAAAAGCTCAACTGGACGCCGCTGCTGCATTGGGAGAAGTCGCCCCAACAACCAGTTCAAATGTCATGTTCAAGTGGTTTTTCCGGATGCAAACAGATTGACTGTTTCTAAGATACAATAGGGTTTCTCTAGAGGTTCAGTAGTACATTATCTAGCTCGTCCAGCTTTGACGAAATTCACTAGGAAGATCCAAAGTTTGAGCAGGGTCTTCATACTGAAAGTCCCTCCATCAACTCAAGCATTGGTGCTATGCTCCATGCATAGTGTTGGTGGGTTAGACCAGCCCTATAGTTGAGGGTTTGGGATGCTACAAGATGGTAAGCATATAGGACAGTCACGCCATGTACTATAAGCAGAGTTCCTGTAATAGTCTATGCGCAAAGATCCATAGCAATCTATGGGCAAAGTTCTTGTAGTGGCTTAGCTTGACTGCAAGATAGGGTTCACCCTTGGACACTTCACCCAAGAAATGACTTGCCAGTCTGTTACCCTTTGAGTGCTTTGGCTTCCTTGGTTGTCATCCTCTGGGTAAGTAATAAAATTCTATGAGTTGTACTGCTGAACACTCTATGACCTAGGCAAGAATGCAATGAGCATGGCAAGAAGCACCACTATGCATAATACACATTCATAGGTTGAAGATGGGACACAACACTCAATCACCAAAGTAGATGGAATGGGTTTTCTTTATAATAATCATTGCTCAATTCATCTAGTAGAAAGACACATAGATCACTCTTACAACCACAACTAGCAATAACTTCAGCTTGTGGAACCAATGATTAGCCAAGCTCCTCCATTGACTTACTAGAAATCAACTTAATCAAACATGGTTCTCCTCAAAAAATAGATAGGAAACTCAATCTTTAACTCTTGGATTTACAAAGTTGGATTACACAAGATCCACACGAATAGTGGATATGAAATAAGGAGGACAAAACCCTCACTAAGTGGCATGAGCTCCCATAAATATCTAGCATCCAAATCCTAAAATGACTTTTTCTATCCCTTAATGGTACTTCTTCTATGGCCACCATCTCCTCCTCACGTCATTGCTATTAATGCCAATTGGCTCCTAACCTTTCATCTTCTCTCCTAGATTACAATTTTGACATAGTCAAAGCATTGTCTTAGCCTTAATTGCCTACCTAACTACTTTGGTAATCTACTATCTTGTGGAGGGTTTATCTTGTACTAATATACATCCCGCAATTCAACTTAGTCAGCCTACAAATGACTCTACTTGCATGTCCCATAACATTGGATCTTGCAATAGATCCTTCTCCCATATGATCAGTTATTTTCTATTCTTGCAATAGATCTTTATATTGCACCTTGATTTTATACAGTCCCATAGATGACATTTCCCACCTTGAAACATGATATTTCTTACCATCAACATAGACTTGTCTAAATCCTTGCACTCCGTGCAAGCCTTCCAATGCTATTTCCTCCTCTTGCCCTTGAATACATATAGAAAGAATTCATTTTGCATTGTGTAGAATGTTCCCATATGGTCTCTTGCCTGGTGGTCTATGGATATGGAGTCTTGAATCTCTATGAAACCGTCCATGTGGGCTGAGTCCAAAGCTCTCCCCATATGTGTAATACTCATAACTAGACATATCATCAAGAGGTGAAAATTGGCTTGGTAACATCTGAAAGTATATTATGTATGATGGGCTATGTAAATCAGATAGATGTGTCACCAAAATAGTACTACTTCTAATAGAGCAAGAGCCAAAAATAGTCTAAATTTGTAACACCAAAAGCTAGACATATCATCAAGAGGTGAAAATTGGTTTGGTAACATTTGAAAGGATATTATGCATGATGGGCTAGGTAGATCAGATAGATGTCACCAAAATAATAATTCTACTAATAGGGTAGAGTAGAAAATAGCCTAGAAACTTCAAAGCCAATTTTGGAGGCCTAAATGGATGAATTAGACCCCAAAAATGTATAGACTATCCCCCAATGGAGGTTAGGTTTGCCCCTCTCCCCCCCAAGCTTGTCTTGTCGAGAGCTTTCCAACAGTACCTCACCCACATGTTTTGAAGATTCCTACAAGAAGATTCCCTAAAGACTCCTTATGGTCAAAGAGGGTTTGACCAACCAAATAAGATCATAAACAACATGTCACTCATGCAAACAACTAATCTAAGGGTGAACCTTGCTGACATGTCATCAATCCATGTATTCGATCCAACGGTGGAACTTCCTTTGATGATGTCCACTATGCTATATAATACAATCAAGGTGCTACTTTGGGGCGTTGGAGTTTGATTGTGAAACTTGTGTTTTTCTCTTTTGTTGGGGTTTCTATTGTCCTTGGAAGATTACAATATGACATTCTCACATACTAGCTTCTTGTAAAAAGTACATGAAAAGTGTGCACTTGATTTCTTGGTGATAGGGACTAAAAGAATTCTCCTCCTTGATTTGACCTTGAGCTATGGGATGATACACATGGGCATGGGCCTTATAGTAGATGGCTGCTTAGAAAACTATAGGATCTTGAGTCATACAACATCATTGCTAGCAATCTTCCAATATTTCCATGGTCTCTCAAATCCTTCCAAGTGTCTTTCTATGTGAAGCAAGGCGTGAGGTTTCGTCCCATACTCTAGATATAGGATTGAATCTGACTGGAGTATACTTAGATCCAATCTTTTCTTAAGCTTCTCCTTCATACCTCTAGGGATGGAGTCTAAAGGTGTGTGAGAGCTTGTTCTCTCCATGTTTGCTACCATAGTGACAGCAAGTGCAAGACCTTGGATACCCAACAATAACCAATGCAGCAAAGCATCAATGGGCAACATTATTCATGGATGGTCCTAGAAATGGAAACTTATAGGATAAACTTGATCTTATTTAAGTACATAATGAAAATCACCATGTATGGCTATGGGAATTTGAGGATCCCTTACCCAAATTCTCAATCTAGTCAATATGATATGGGGAGTGCTTTGACTATGGGCTTCTTCCTCTTTGGTACATACACAATGGCCACATCCCTATCCAAGTCATCAGAGTCATAATTGTCTTGATTGATGTCCAAGTCATATTATGATGCTCCCATTTCCTCAAAATTTTCTTTTGTTGATCACATCTGTAAAAGACCAAGACCGAGGAGAGAAATAGGGGAATGGAAGCTCACATTGGGACACTTGAATGAGTGAAAACTCCAAAAGCCTAGTATGAGCTTTGGCTCTTGTATTTATAGAGATCATACAAGGCTCTTGAGAAGCTTCTCAAGAAGCTTTGTTGAGTTACTTTCTTGGAGTGCAAGCCAAGTTAATCAGGAAGCTTCTCAAGAAGCTTCCTTTTAGAAGTTGCTTACTTGGCATGCAAGCTAAGCTAGTTAGAAGCTTCAAGAAGCTTCCTTCTAGAAGCTACCTATTTGGGGTGCAAGCTAAGCTAGCTGGGAAGCTTTCCAAGAAGCTTCCTTGATACTTCTAGAATATTGTAGGCTAATTTCTCTTATTTGTTACTTTGTAAGCCTTACTAACTTTATCGTTAAACTCCGTATTGTTACATAATCTCCCATTGCTAGTTGGTGATGTCCTCAACGCCAATGAAGCTTCAAACTCATGGATGGCCAGTTGTGCATTCTGGAGATGAGAAAGAGGTTCCCATGTGGCATCATGAAAGGGATACTCTTTCCAAAGGACCTTTTACTCCATATGTGGTTGACGGCCTTGTTGAATGTGGCAACATGCAAGCATATGATCAACTTTGTAATCCTCATGATCATTGATAGGGATAGGAGGAGTGGGAGGTTGGAATCAAGAGGGAAAAGAAGATGGGTTAGGAACAAAGGGTTTCAACTTGGAAATATGAAAGACAAGATGAGTACACATATGACAAGGCAAGGCAAGTCGATAAGCAGCAAGAGAGACAATTTGGGTGACATCAAAGGGTTGTATCCAATTAGAGGCAAGTTTACAAACTTGGGTATCAAGTGGGAGAGGGAGGTTATTGGATGAGAGTATGACCTTATCACCAACTTGAAAGCTAAGATCACAATGATGGTGATCTACGTATTGTTTTTGCCGATTTTGAGCAACAAGGAGATGAGATTTGGCTTGTTGGAAGGATTGGGAGATGTGGTCCAGAAGGTGGGAGTATGAGGGACATGAGATGGAGGAGGGGCAAGAAGAGAATTTGGAACAAATGGGTCTTGGCCAAAATTGAGAAAGAAAAGAGAAAATTTGGTGTTTGCCTACTTAGAATTATTTTATGCAAACTCCGTAGCTGCAAGACATTCATCCCAATTGGTATGGTGAATTTTGATGAAAGCATGAAGCATATCTTCCAAGGTGTAATTTGCACATTCAATTTGTCCATCCGTTTGAGGATGATAGGCCATGGACAAAGTAAGCTTGGTGCCGAGTATCTGGAAGAGTGCTTACCAAAACTTTCCAATGAAGTGAGGATCATGGTCAGAGATGAGTACATGCGGGGCATCCCATGATGCTTGAATACATTATCAAAGTAGATTTGCACCAAGGTTGGAGCATCCACAATATCAACCATTGGTGCCAAATGGATTTGCTTACTAAGATTATCCATAAACACCACAATTGTTGTGTGCCCTTGCTTTGTCTTGGGCAAGGAGGTGACGAGATCTAAGCTCACATGTTCCCAACAATTGGATGAAATAGGGAGTGGTTGAAGGAGGCCACTTGGTTTTTGGTTGCTGGCCTTGCTGTGTTGGCAACTCTTACAAGATCGGACAAACTCCCAAACATCTTGTGCCATGTTGGGCCACCACCATTGGTGTTGGAGGGTACCTAAGGTCTTGTCCACACCCATGTGACCAGCAAATGGTAAATCATGGGTTTCTTGAAGGCGCACAAGTCAAAGATTACCTTTGGTTGGAACATAGATCCGGTCCTCATGGAATAAAGACCTTCCTTGAAGGAGAAGGTGTTGTACTCCTTGTTGCATGTTGTAAGACGACCATGTACCATTTGGAAGAAGGGATCTTGTTGTAGAGCTGACCAAAACTTTTTTTGGTCCTTGGAGTCAATTGACATCATCATAATTGCCATTGTGATGAGAGGAAGAGACTTCAAATCAAGTCATCATGATAGGCATCAAGGATGACATGGAACTTACCTAGTTTGTACTCAAGTTTGATGTCAAACAATTGGAGTTGCTCCTCCCATCGATGATGTTGACTCTCATGTGTTCCAAGTATAAGGTCTGCAACAATGGTTTGTGATCAGTTTGCATAATAATTTGTTTCCCCAAGAGGTAATGCCCCCATACCTTGGTGGCATGTACTATTGTAAGTTGTTTCCCATCTCAAGCAGAGTAATTTCTTTTAGCTATATTTAATCAGCAAGACATAAAGGCAATGAGATGTAGTCCATTTGGGAATTCCTATTGCAACACGACTCCAATTGCAAAGTTAGAGCATCAAAATCAACCACACAAGGTAGTTGAGGATCATATAGTTGAAGAATGGGTCTTGAAGACACCATATGTTTCAACTTCTGGAATGCTTCTTCATTCTTGGTGGTCCATTGAAAGCTTGATTTCTTCTCCAAGAGGTCAATCAATGGTGCAGCCACATGAGGATAATAGTGGATGAACCATAGGTAAAAACTGGCCAATCCATTAAATGCCCATATTTTGATAGCATCCTATGGAGTAGGCCAATCAATAATGGCCTTGATTTTCTCCTCTTCCATCTTGATCTCCTCTGATGAGATCTTATGAACCCAAGAAGGTAACTTCCTTCAGCCAAAAGGCACACATTGACTTCTTGCAGTAAATTTTCCATTGTCGTAGTTGTCTTAGGACTTCTCATATGTGATTCACATGTTCTATCTCTGTCTTGCTATATATTAAGATATCATCCAAGAACACCACCATGTACTTATCCAAGAGTCCATCCAACACCCAATGCATCTGATCCATGAAGATTGTTGTAGCATTAGTGAGCCCAAAAGGTAGAACTCTCCACTCAAAATGCCCATACCTTGTGCGAAAGGCAATCTTTTGCATATCCTCCCTATCAATGGGGATTTGCCAATAGTTGCTACAAAGATCCAACTTTGAAAGTATCATGCTCCACTCAATTGATCAAGCAAGTTATCGATCCAAGGCAAGAGATATGCAGTCTTCATTGTTTGCTTATTGAGCCCATGATAATCAATACAAAAATAAATTCCTTCATCCTTCTTCGGAATGAATAGTACTGGTGCTTCCCAATGAGATGTACTATGTTATATGAAGTCCTTCTCCAACAACTTTGTAAGTGTTGTTTGCAACTCCTCCAACTCCTTTGGTGAGAGCCAATAGATTGGTCTACTCATTGGAGTACTCCCTAGTAATAGCTCAATCTTGAAAGGCATATCACGATCGGAGGGTAATCCCTTTGGCAGATCATTCAAAAATGCATCTACAAACTCCTAAACTATCTAATCAACCATTGCTTGATGAGGCTCTTGGCCCTCCTCAGATTGTCCTTGTGCAATTGGTTTGATCCACACAATGAAATAGATTTATCTTCCTCCAAAGCTTGCTCTATGGCTGCTTCACTAACAAACTTCCCATCGAGAGACTCATCTCTCTCCAAAGTTTATTCCATGGCTGCCTTCTTGGCAAACTTCCCATCTTGGGACTTATCTCCCTTCAAGGCTTGCTCTATGGCTACCTTCTCAACAAAATTTCCATCTTGGGATTGACTATTATTAGGTGTCTTACTTAGAGGTGGCAGACAACCTAATCGGAAATTGCTACCTTGATGTTGTATTTGAATTTATCATCGGGTCCAATCAAATTAAACCTTATGACGTTCAAGCCAAGGTAATCCTAGAATGACATCATAGTGTAGAGGTGCCACTACAAACCTCATACAATCCAAATACTCCTTCCTAATCTTGAAGGTAACATGATGCGAGGTATGGAATGCATAACCCTTTCTACCATCTGCCATCATCAATTTACTTCTAATTTTTGGCTTGATAGGAATACCCAATTCCTTTGCTACTTGCATAGACATGCAATTCTTTGAACTTCCAAAATCATCCAAAATCATCCGAAATCCTACAACCTCAATTATATATCATACTTTGCAAATGAAGCAAACTTGTATAGGTCAAGCCTTCAATCCTATTAGAACTAATCAAGCTCCCAATAGGTAGCTTGAAATCTCCTATTGGGATTCCTTGTTTCCATGATCATTTTGCTCCACAAGCTCCATCTGGGCAACTTGTCGAGGTTGTCTATTCTTGAATGGATATTCAACAATACGATGTCCCAATTGGCGACAATAAAAAAATCACCATTTTGTTATAGTTTTTCTCTATTTGTAGTGCCATGTGGTCTTTGTTGAATGGCATCAATCTCCATCGGTGTCGGCTCATCAACCCATGTGTAGTGTATTAGTAGGTTCTATGGAAGTCAAGGTCAAGACCAAGTTGTTGCAACCAAGGAATCAAAATGTTTGGCCAATTGCATGGCTTCCTCCAAGTGTTGTTGCTCTCGCATGGTTACCTCTAATTTGGTTTTTGACTTCAAGCCCTTCACAAATCGATCTAGAGCTTCACCTTCCAATAAATCTAAAATTTACATGATGGTGTTCTAGAATTGCATGATGTGACTTCTTATAGAGCCAATCTGTTTCAACTCTGCCAATCTATCTCGTGTAGCTTGTGTGGCATTTATAGTTTGAAATTGACTAATTATTGTACTCTTGAATTCTGCCCATGTCAAGATTGGTGCAACAATTTACTGTTCAGCTCACTCCACTTGAAATCTCCACCATAACTTTGCTACTCTATCCAATTGGCTAGAAGCCTAGAGAATCTATTTATGCTCATCTTAAAGATTATTAGCTTCAAAAAAACATTCACAGTCATAGACAAAATTCTCCACTGCACTTGGGACATTCTTGCTTTCAAATACCTTGGATTTAAGGAATTGGATTTGATTTTCTCCTTCTTGAACTTATACTCTCTCTACGTGCTCTTATTATCAAAGATCTCATTCATCCAACAATCAAGTAAGGAGCTTGATTTTTTATTGCATAGCAATAATAACCTCAAGCATTGCCATCATGGTTGCTAATTTATCATGCCATGCCTAATCTATCTAATTTATTAATACATAGAAGTAACATGTTCACCATTCTCCATAAGTTACAGCCGAAAGCATCAAGGATTCCTCAGATATGGTGATCATATGTCGGAAATCTTATTCAAAGAGTGAGGTGATAAATTGTATGAAATGATACTTGAGTAATACTTGGACACAAAAATCCCAATGGTTTGGTGGAAGTAGATTTGGTGGTCCATAAATTCCATCTATCCCATTCCTGCTCTGATACTAATGTAAAAGACCGAGATTGAGGAGAGAAATAGGAGAATGGAAGCTCACATTGGGACACTTAATGAAGGAAAACTCCAAATGCTTAGCATGAGCTTTGGCTCTTGTATTTATAAGGATCATACAAGGCTCTTGAGAAGCTTCTCAAGAAGCTTCTTTGAGTCGTTTTCTTGGAATGCAAGCCAAGTTAATTGGGAAGCTTCTTTCTAGAAGCTTCCTTTTAGAAGCCACTTACTTGGCATGCAAGCTAAGCTATTTGGTAGCTTCTAGAAGCTCCTTCTAGAAGCTACCTACTTGGGGTGCAAGCTAAGCTAGCCGAGAAACTTTCCAAGAAATTTCCCAAATACTTCTAGAATATTATAGGCTAATTTATCTTATTTTCTACTTCGTTAGCTCTACTAACTTTGTCACTAAACTCCATATTGTTATAATATCAGGCTTAAGTGTTAAGAGAACTACATGGAATGATAGAATTATTGGGAGAAGTGCCTCAAATAGAGAGTTACTTAGAGGAGTAACCTTGGAAAGCAAGGAAGGGAGTAGCACTTAAAGTGATGTACAATAATCCCAAGTACTTGTAGGTATGCCTATTTGCAAGATGTTTAGCTCTCAATGATATAAGATAATCCTAAATGTTTATAGGAGGCCACATGAGCTTTAGGGCCAAGTATCAAGGTGGCAAGCAAAGTTATGTCATGAAGGAAATGAAAAGTACTTAGAGGTGTAGAATGACCCAAAGTGCCTGAGGATGGAATAGCACTTAGAGTGTTGAGGGATCATTTGGAGTGCTAAGGGATCACTTAGAGTTCTTGCAAGATATGCAGCACATCAAGTGCTAGTACGTGAGACGTATAGGCCGAGTGCCAAGTGCCACCTAGACACTTGGAGGGAATTGCCACTGCAATTTGAACTTGCCACCAAAAGCACTTACCTCTAATGGCACTTGCAACCAAGTGCCATTACCAACAAGCCAACCATTGGCACTTAATGGGCAAGTGTGGCAAGGGAGAAAGTGGTTGGGAAACGGATTTTTGGCACATGGGAGAGTGACTTCACCTAAGGACAATATGTAGATGCCTTTGCATGCATAACAACTAGTGCCTACTTCTTTGTAATCATTGGAGTGTTGAGCAATGACCAAGATCCGAGTGTATAAATTGAAGTGCCTGGCTTGCACTAAGACTTTTTGCAAATTAATCTCTTTGCCTAGTTGATCTAACAATGTCCTGCAAATTTCTATGAAGAAGTAAGCACTCAAAGTAATTTTTGGAGGTCCTACTTGGCAAGAAGTAAGGCACTCAACATAGTATATCAATAGCTTGTAGCATCCCTTTGTGTGCAGGAATCATGGTATTCATTCCTAAGACTTACAAGAAGGCACCCAAGGACATCCTTAGATCCCCTACTATGAACAAATGGGCAGTATATTGTAAGATGGATGTAATTAGAAGTAAGTACTTGGGATTCCTACTCTAGAATTGGGAGTTACTAGATTTTCATATGATCCATGAAATGAGAGGCAAGAGAGAAAGGACTTCAAGGAGAATATGGAGTAATCCATTGAATTGGAGTAAGGACCATTGACAAATGGTACTTAGCTTGGATGCTAGGGTTACAAGAACAATGATAACATATACAAAATTTGCAGACAATGAATTAACCCTTGAGGTCAAGAGCTACAATAACAATAAACACTCCAAGAACAATGGATGGAGTGTAGCTTAATATAAGGACCTTGCCCAAAGAGCCATTGTAGAAGCAATTATGAAGCTTTTCAAACATAAATGAACCACCTACTTAACCAATGGCCAGGTAGTGTTCTTTGGTTATATGTATGCAGGAGAGCCTATAGATTGGGCCAAAATGTTTGCCAAGTAGTACAAGCTCCTACACCAAGATTTTGAAGATGAAGCAGGAGCCACTTACATTGCTTCTTTTGTAGTGTACTACTACATGGGAACAAACCTTCTATCCAAGGAAGAGACAAAGAGGTTCCCTACTCATTTTCATCTTATAGGTTATTTTGAAGTGCAACCTAAAGGACTTACCTAGATTGCCAAGTATCAGTTGGTGGATGCAAAATTTGCAAAAACAAGCCAATTTGTGCCTATAGATGAAGAATTGGCCTTGCCTAAGGCTCTAGAGAGGAAGAACATCATCCTAAAGAAGAAAGCACTTGCTCTAGTCAACAAGTCAAAGGCAAGTGCCCAGATTATCAAACTGCCTCTATAGAAGATGGAGCTAAGGATGTTGAGGTGGATGAAGATGAAGAGGATTAAGGGTCCTTCACTTTGCAAGGATCAACCTCTGCCTCAAGAGACAATGAAGAAGGAGAAGAAACTTGAGAAGATCCTCAATTTTCTCCTCAAGACCAAAACATGGACGAGGGTCTTGTAAATGAAGAAGAGCACATGATGCAGGAAGCACAAATGCTGAAGCAAGCATCATTGAGTCTAGATGTAGAGGAAGAAGAAGCCACACTAGAGTTGCAAGATCAGGCTAAGTGCTCAAAGGACTAGGAACTTCAGCCAAGAGGCCAAATGATTACATTGAGGAAGAGGATCAAATTACCAACAATGCCAAAGAAGAAGAGTAGGTTGACATTGTAACAGATCTTCCTAAGGCTACGCTTGAAGTGGAGATCAAAGTGCAGGAGGCACCATATTGTCCAAGTTGGTACAAGTGCAAGACAGCTTGAATATATCATCACTCAATGGGGATTACATTACAATTAATGGATGTATTCCTACCTCAATATCAAGCTGAAAAGGATTCAAGAGTGGAAAATTGGGAGCACAAGACATCTCCTACTCTAGTGCTTCCTTTGATGCTCTAGTGCCCATGCTTTACTATAACTCTCACTTCCTACGTCCTCCTCTTGCTTGAGACTCCTTGAAAACTAAAAACACACCTCCCATGTAAAAGATTAAGGAGAGAAATAGGAGAATGGAAGACTAGAGTGAAAAATCACATTGGGACTCTTGAATGAGAGGAACTTCAAATGCCTAACATGAGCTTGGCTTTGGTATTTAAAGAGAATATACAAGGCTCTTGAGAAGCTTCTTAAGAAATTTTCTAAAAGTCATCTTCTTTGAGTGCAAGCCAAGTTGATCAAGAAGCTTCTTGAGAAGCTTTCTTCTAGAAACCACCAACTTGGTATGCAAGCTAAGCTAGTCAAGAAGTTTCCCAAGAAGCTTCTTTTTGAAGCCACCTGCTTGGTGTGTAAGCTTAGCTAACCAAGGAGCTTCCCAAGAAGCTCCTTTTTGAAGCCATCTACTTGGTGTGTAAGCCAAGCTAAACTAATTAAGAAACTTTCTCCTAGAAGTCACCACTTGGCATACACATTACCCAATACTTGGAAGGTACAAATTAGCTTCCTAGATATTTCTAGAATAATTTTATAATTTTTGGCTAACTTGGCCTATTTGCTACTTTGTTAATCTTGACTAATTCATTTGTAAACTCCATATTGTTACATATCCCTCCACCGCTAGTTGGTGATGCCCTCATCACCAAAGAAGCTTCAAGTTCTTGGATAATTGTTTGTGCATTCTAGAGATGATAAAGAGGTTCTCAAGTGGCATCATGACAGAGATACCCTTTCCAAAGGACTTTGTACTCAATATGTTGTTGGAAGTCATGTTGAATGTGGCAACATGCAAGGATATAATCAACTTCATACTCCTCATAATAGTTAATAGCGATGGGAGGAAGAGGAGGTTGGACATGAGAGAAAAAAAGAAGATGGATTAGAAACAAAGGTTTCAACTTGGAAAAATGAAAGCTAGTGTGGATTTGCATATGACAAGGCAAGGCAAGTCAATAAAAAACAAGAGAATTGATTTGTGTAACATCAAATAGACCTAACTAATTAGGAGTTAGTTTATGAACTTAGATATCAAATGGAAGAGTAGATTACTAGAAGAAAGCATGACCTTATCATTGAACTGAAAGGTGAGATCACAACAATGTTGGTCTGTGTATTGTTTTTGATAATTTTGAGCAATAAGGAGATAAGATTTGGCTTGTTGTATAAATTAAGATATATTGATCAAGAAGGTGGAAGTATGAGGGACATGGAGATAGAGGAGGAGCAAGAAGAGAATATGGAATAAGTTGATCTTGGCCAAAATTAAGGAAGACAAGAGAGAATCTGATGCTTACTTGTTTGGAATTATTGTAGTTAAATTCAAAAGTTGCAAGATATTCACCCCAATTGGTATGGTGAAAGTTGACAAAGGCGTCAAGCATATCTTCCAAGGTGTGATTTGCATGTTTGATTTGTCCATCAGTTTGAGGATGATAGGCCATGGACAAAGTAAGCTTGGTGCTAAGTATCTAGAAGAGTGCTTGCCAAATGTTTTGAAGAATCCAAGATCAAGATCAGAGATGAGTACACAAGGCATCCCATGGTGCTCCAAGACATTATTGAAGTAGATTAGGGACAATGTTGGAAAATTCACTATATCAAAGGTTGGTGCCAAATGGAGTTGCTTATTAAGCTTATCTATAAACAACATAATTTTTATGTGACTTTACTTTGTCTTGGGTAAGGATGTGATGAGATCTAAGCCTACATGTTCACATTGAGCAAATGGGATGGGAAATGGCTGAACGAGACCATTAGGTTTTTGGTTTTTAGCCTTGTTGCATTGGTAACTCTCACAATATTGGACAAACTCTCTAACATTTCATGCTATGTTGGGACACCAACATTGGCATTCTAGGGTACCCAATGTCTTGTCCACACCCATGTGACCAACATTTTGTAAATCATGGGCTTCTTGAAAGCACAAGTCATAGATCTGGTTCTCATAGAATAGAAGGACTTCTTTGAAGGAGAAGGTGTTATATTCCTTGCCGCATGTTGCAAGATGACCCTATACCATCTGAAAGAAGGCATCTTATTGTAAAGTGGTCCTAAACTTGATTTGGACTTTTGAGTCAATTGACACTATTGTAATTGTCACTGTGATGAGAGGAAGAGTCTTCAAATCAGGTTGTCATGATAGTGCACCAGAGATGATATGGAACCTATTAGGCTTATACTCAAGTTTGATGTCAAATAATTGTAGTTATTCCTCCTATTGATGATGTCAACTTTTCATGTGCTCTCAATATAATGTTTGCAACAAGGGTTTTTGATTAGTTTGCATGATCACTGGTTTTCCTACGAGATAATGCCTCTATACCATTGCCACTTATTCTTAATCTCACGTAGAGTAATTTTTTTTGTGGTATTTGGTCGGTCAAACAAAAAGGCAATAGGGTGAAAGCCATCTAGAAAGTCTTGTTGTAACACAATTCCAATGGCAAAGTTAGAAGCATCAAAGTCAACCACGCAAGGTAGTTGAGGGTCATATGGTTAAAGAATGGGTGAAGACACCATACGTTCCAACTTTTGGAATGCTTTTTGTGTTTAGTGGTCCACTTAAAGCTTGAGGTCTTCCCCAGGAGGTTGGTCAATGGTGAGGTCACATGAGCATAAAAGTGAATGAATTGTCAATAAAAACTTGCAAATCCATCAAATGCATGTACTTCTACAACATCCTTTATAGTAGGAAAATTAATAATGGCTTTGATTTTCTCCTCTTCCATCTTGATCCCTTATGATGAGATCTTATGGTCTAAGAAGGTAAATCCTTTTGCCAAAAGGTACACTTTTTCTTTTTGTAATGGAAATTCCATTAATGTAGTTGTCTTAAGACTTCTCACACATGATTTGCGTGTTCTATCTACATCTTGTTATAGTTCAAAATATCATCCAAGAACACCACCATGTACCAATCTAATAGCTCATCCAACACCTTATGCATATGATCCATAAAGACTATTGGAGCATTAGTGAGCCCAAAAGGTAGAACTTTCTATTCAAAATGCATATACCTTGTGCAAAAGATAGTCTTTTGCACATCCTCTCTATCAATGGGAATTTTCACAATAGTTATCTTGAAGATCCAACTTGGAGAAGTCTGTATTCCACTTAATGATCTAGCAAGTCATCAATTTGAGGCAAGAGATATGCATTATTTAGTGTTTTTTTATTGAGTTCACAATAATCAATACAAAGTGAAGTTCTCCATCCTACTTTGAGACAAATAGTATCGGTGCTCCTCAAGGAGATGTACTATATTGTATGACATCCTTCTCCAACAACTCCATCAGTGTGGTTTGAAGCTCATCCAACTCCTTTGGTGAGAGTTGATAGATTGGTCTATTCATTGGAGTATTTCCTAACAACTCAATCTTGAAAGGCATACCATGATCAAAGAATGATCCCTTTAGCAAATCATCCAAAACACATTTGAAAACTCTTGAACTATTTGATAAAATATTGCTTGATGAGGCTTTTGGCCCTCATTAGATTCTCCATGCATAATCAGCTTGATCTACACTACAAAAATAGGTTTATCTTCTTCCAAAGCTTGCTCTATGATTGCTTTATTAACAAATTTCTCATCTTGGGTTTGATTATTCTTAAGTGTCTTACTTCAAGATGCCAAACAACCTAATCAGTAATTCCTACCTTGATGTTATACTTAAATTTATTATTGCGTCCAATCATATTGAACCTTATGACTTTCAAGCCAAGGCAAACCTAGAATGAGATCATAGTGTAGAGATACCACTAAAGACCTCATACACTCCAAATACTCTGAATCTTGAATGTAATAAGATGTGAGGTACACAATGCAAAACCTTTTCTACCATCCGCCATCATCAATCAACTTCCAATTATTGGCTTGATAGGAATATTTAATTTCTCTGCTAATTACATAGACATACAATTCTTTGAATTTCTAAAATCAACCAAAATAAACAATCAAAATTCAATATCATACCTTGCAAATGAAATAGACTTACATAGATTAAGCCTTCAATCCTATTGGAACTAATTAAGTTCCTAGTAGGTAACTTGAGTTCTCCTACAAGGATTCCATGTTTCTTTGATCATCACGTTCCATGAACTCTATTTAGGTGATTTGTTGAGGTTGTGCATTCTTGAGTGTACATTCAACAATACAATGCCTAATTTGGCAACAATTAAAACAACCACCATTTTATCATAATCTTTTCTGCTTTGTAGGATCAAGTGCTTTTTGTTGGATGGCATCAATCTTCATTGGTGATGGCTCCTTCACTTGTGTGTATTATGTGGGCATGTTTTGTGAAAGTTGAGGTTTAAACCAAGTTGTCGCAACCAAGGAATCAAAGCATTTAACCAACTAAATGGCTTCCTCCAAGTGTTTGGGCTCCCATATAGTTACTTCCAATTTGATACATGATTTCAAGCCCCTCATAGATTGATCTTAAGCTTCACCTTCTAATATATTTGGATTTGCATTATGTTGTTTTAAAATTGATATAACTTTTTATAGAACCAATTATGCTTCAATTTTGCTAACCTATCTTGGGTGGGTCATGTGGTATTTATAACTTGGAATTGCCCAATTATTGCACTCTTGAACTCTCTCATGTTGAGATTGGCACAAGAAATTGCCGTTCAACTTGCTCCACTTGGAATCACTACCATAGTTTTTCCATTCCATCCAATTGGCTTGAAGCAAAGAGAATCTATCTTTAGTCATCTTGAAAATTTGTAACTTCAAAATATCATTCAAAATCAAACACAAGCTTCTCTACTGCACTCGGGAGGTTCTTGCATTCAAATAGGCTTTGGAAATCAAATTCACTTTTCTCCTTCTCAAAATGGTACTCTCTCTACATGCTCTTGTCATTGATGATCTCATTCTTCCAACAAACAAATAAGGTACATGATTTATTGTTGCATGACAATGATAATTTTAGGCATTGTCACCAAGGGTACTACTCTATGAAGCTACCTCCAATTTATCTAAGTTAATAGATGCAACAAGTCCACCTTTTTTCATAAGTTACCATCAGAAATACTAAGGGTTCATTAGACAAGATGATTTTATTCAAAAAAATTTTACAAAAAGTGTGAGATGATGATTGTGTGAAATAAATTTTGGGTAGTACATGGAAATTTCCCATGGTTTAGTGGAAATTGATTTGGTGGTCCATAAATTCTATCCATCCTATTCTTGCTTTGATACCAATATAAAAGACCAAGGAGAGAAATCGAAGAATGGAAGATTGAAATGAAAGATCACATAGGGACTCATGAATAAAAGAAACTCTAAATGACTAGCATGAGCTTAGGCTTTGGTATTTATAGAGAACATACAAAGCTCTTGAGAAGCTTCTTAAAATTTACCTTCTTTGAGTATAAGCAAAGTTAACTTGAGAAGTTTCCTTCTAGAAGCCACCTACTTGGCCTGCAAGTTGTGAAGCCGCTAAGCTAGTCGTGAAGCTTCCTTAGAAGCTTCTTTTTGGAAACCACCTACATTGCGTACAAGCTAAACTGACCAAGAAGCTTCCTCTTAGAAGTCACCACTTGACATGCACATTACCCAATATCTGGAAGGTACCAAGTAGCTTCATAGATGCTTCTAGAATATTCTTATAATTTGTGGCTAATAGGGCATATTTGCTACTTTGTTAGTCTTGACTAATTCATATGTAAACTCCATATTATTACATCCCATGTTCCAAGAGCTAATTGTAGACTTAAAGGAGAAGGTAAGGTTTAACAAGGTACTTGAGTACACTTGGGTGATTGAATTTCAAAAGAGAGGCCTATCACACTCACACATCTTGTTGATTCTCAATGAGCAGTCAAATTGAGGACTACAAACAAGATTGACTCAAGAATGTCTGCCAAACTTCTAGCTCTAGTCACTCACCCGTACATACAAACAATGACATGCAACTTGGTACACAGGCCTATGGTGCACAAAACCCAAATGCCCTTGCATAGAGGATGGTAAATATACCAAGTGGTTCTCTCACAACTTTGTCAAAGAGACATAAACAGATTGGATAGCTATCCCTGTACAAGAGGAGAGATGATGGGTGCTTCTTTGTTGCCAAAGGTCATCAAATAAAGAATCATTGGATTGTACCACATAACTTGAAGGTGCTTGTCTATCTTGATGAGGCAAGAGTAGTTCCCAATGTTCTCCCTGATTCTCTGGTCCTCATTGGATCATATCAACCACTAGATTTGTGTTGTCCTTATCCTCCAATCCCCGTCCATAGTGTTGTTCTCAATCCTAAATTTTGTCAACCATTAGAGAAATACTTCATACTTCATAAGTGAAGTCTTGCATGCAAGGGACGTCCATTTGTGGTCTCTCCAATCCTCGGGTCCCCATTGGATTCTGCAGCTACTAGATTTGTGTTGTCCACAATTCCTAGTCAGGTTCCATTAGCTGAAGAGAAGTACTCCATACTTCATAACAGAAATTGGTTGGCCTAAGAACAACATGCAATTTTCATAGACACTAGGCGTGAAGAAGATAATGCAAGATGTCAAAGGAGGCGGCAGATTAAATAAATAGACTTAGAGTCTATTTATTACTGTGATGTCTTCTTATTATTACAAAGTTGTTTTTCTCTAGTTCATCAACATCCCCACTTTCACCACATCTGCAAAAAGAGTGAATTGAAACTGAGAATAGAGTCTGCTAAAGACTGCATGCACCAAAGTAGATTTGCCACTGCCACCTATCCTAGATATTCCCAAGATGGAAGTGCACTCCAACATGGTTTTGATTTCCTACAATATGAAGCTTAATCCAACAGCATAGGCAGGGATTGGTTGCCAATTTGCAAACAGAATTGCACCTTCATCATGTCTGACCCTTGTGGCAATCTACAAGCATTGTCATTTTCATATCATTACTTTGCTCCCTAAATATTCCATGATTCTCATATTACCATGTTAAATCATGTCCTTGTAAGATCCTCATATACAAAGGGGGTAAGGCAACCGCTTGGGATAACAAGAAGGATGGGAAGACCCCATCAAGCCGTACAAGCATACTCACACATTAAGAAACTAAAATCAGTCCAAAGTACATCCATTGACAACCTAAGCTTGTACATTGAAGGTCAACATAAGTATCATTCAACACACCTGAAATTGAACTTTCTAAATATGAACTACCAACTTCTGGTAATTGGGACCACTTCTATCTTGAGGTTGGCATAGCAATATATGATCTCCATCGATCACCATAAAATCATCACTGCATCTTGCAGATGCTTCACACAGCACGTACACCATGCATTTTTTCTCCCGTCATGCATCCAATGCATTACATTGGATGGAATTAACTTGTTGGCTTTAGATCCAAATTTTTTTATCTGATTAGAACATGATGGTGCATTGCACACAATGGAAGGAATAAAGGTACAAAAGCAGTAAATAAGGATGGAAACAAGCATCCTATCCCAATGAAGAAGAAAAGGGTGACCATGTAGAAAATATGAAGGATGGAAAGACCCCATCAAGCCATACAAGAGAGAGGCAAAAAGAAGGAAAAATGGGGCTAAACCCCAATAGAGTCTATATGAGAAATTTGCACTATTGCACCTAAGATAGCTGAGCTATGCAAGTCGTATGGTCTACAAAGAATTGGAGCATCCAAAAAGCATCAGCTAGTGTGATTGCTCTCCTATGGATTGCACTAGCAACTACCATTTTCAGAGCAATGGACATATGTTGTCTAAAATATGCTACAAAGTATAAGAGTGAGAGTGGTACCCCCTGGTGCCTAACATGATAAGCTCTTGCACACTCCTTGACAAATGTGTCAAACACCATGTCCATCACTCCATATAACTCCAATGGTAGAGGAAAAAAGAGATAACCTCGCTACATGCACCTAAACTTGGAGACATTGCAACCTATTGCTGCACTTGCCGCCCATCTAGGGAGATGGGTAATCACTCCCTCCAAAATTGTATCCCGCATAGGGTCTGTAACCATAACATCCGCTACTATCACTTGATCATCTTGGACCAAGTATAAGTATGCTTGACATGTGTCATCTGCAAAGTATAAAAACTCTCCTTCCAAGCCAAGTATGCATTCTATCGTGCCATAGCAAACATTGTGTCCCTAATAGCATCATGGGTAGCTATCCTCTATCTTCCAAAAGGACACCATGTCATATGGACCACTACAACATCTAGTGTAGAACTTCACTCACAAGTGAGTAATGAAGATGTAGATGGGTGGACCAAGCCTAGGCAAAACCTCATTTTTGTAAAAAAGTAGCTGGTGTGAGTCAGAATGCTCTAATGTATTGTCTAGTTAGGATCCAAGAGCTTGCATCCTTGCCGGAGCAAGAGCAAATATATGTTCTAGTAGCTTGAGGAATGGACTAGTCAACTAAGAGAGAATATAGCGTATGCTCACATTGTCACTCCATCAAGGAAGACTATAAACCTCTTGTCCAATCTAACTATAGTGAAAAAAAAGATGGAAAGTCCTTGTGTGCTTGAAGGGATAGACCATCTCTCATCTACCACAATAACATCTAGAGAGAAAAAGATCCTCCTCCACCTCTGTCACATAAGTCTCCAAAATGGGCCTATGAATAACCACAAAACAAGAGGAAAGTATGGGTGTCAAGAGAGCTCCTACCCAAAAAGGTTATAGGTGTTTTCTCCTCCATAGATAGCAAGCCAACTCCTCCACACAAGATTGTTAGAGCAATTTGTCTACATGCCAAAATCCCTTATGACACACTCAAATCTCCTTGGTCCAATAATATCCCTAGAGACTTCCATAATCCTCCTATCAAAGGCTCTCAAATGTGATAGGAAGGACAAGGAGAGGGAACTATGCAAATGAAGTAAGTAGGTCCATAAGCAATACCAGAGGAGAGTATACCAAATGCCACTTGCAGATATCTTAATAAAAAAATTCATCTACTTGGAAAACATCCTTTGCAAGGACAAAATCTAAGGAGCGTGTGACAAAATCCTCAGATCCTATTGGCACTCCAAGAACACACAGTCTCTCTATAGATGTGATAGATCTCTTTGGAAGCTCAAGGTGGGGAGGGATACCTACAAGGGACCATGCCCTGCACTTTGACACCTTGACTCTCAAGCTTACTAGATGAAGCCCAGTAGTCAAGTGGTCAAAGGCCTACCTAATCTGATCTACAAGGCCCATGATGTGTGTATCATTTGCCAAGGAGGGAAATACACAACCTGGCATGGCCAAAGTAGTAGATAGGAAAGCTCTAAAGTGAGCCATGGAAAATAAGGGTCTCCCTAAAGGGTCTCCCTAACGTGTACCAACCGCTGACTCCACAATGGTGACTCCCTCCTATGAACAACCATACCGGTAGTAAAGCAAAGTAGGATAGCCATAAAAAGACCACAACAAAAGAATAAGACTTGCCATGGATGCTTGTGAGATACTATTAAAAGCATTCTCAACATCCATTTGTAGGATGACCCATCCGAATGGATATCTAGGAGTGCCCTAATGCATAAAGATATAGCAACACATCCTCAAAGTGTAGCTACTCCAAATTGATGTGGATTGAGATACTATTGAAAGTGAGAATGATGTCGAAGGACTATGGTATGATTGACCAAACACAAAAAGATCTCTCCAATAGCAATAGGTCTAATGCCCTTTGTGTACTTCTCCATTGAGAGAAGTCGACTAGCACCTAACACCAAAAGATATAGGAATGTCTCCACTTGCTATTACTACAACCAACTGAAACAATTCAGTAAAACCACTAGAAGGATCATATGCCTAAAAGCAATCTCTAAGGTGCTCACATACCATCTTTGACAAGCTTCTTGAGGAAAAGCGAGGGGCAATGCACAATGCTTGTGCAAACAGTGACCTATCAAGACATAAAGCTACTCAAGCTGATAATCTAAGATCTCTAGTGGTAGTCCATTTATTGCCCATAAGATGTAATGAGTGTAGGGAAAATATAGTCTCATCAATAGGACTAGCCATAGACAAAGGGTGTAGCACTCGTTTTGCTCTACTAAACTCTCACACTTGACCCCATGACCTACATTGTTGTAATTGAGTGTACTCTATGGTGTCTTATGGTAAAACTTGTCTCCTAAAACGTGTAGCCCCAACCGACTCTTCTTGAAGGGCCACCCAATCCCCCCCTCAGAATTGATGAAATCTAGCAACCACTTCTCTATGCCCCGCACGTATCCCTCTAGCATAATGAAGACACCATCAACGGAATAAGAGGAATAAGAACCATGCTAGCTTGTCGAAGGGATCACATGCCAAATGATCAAGTGGTAGGCAAAAAGTATGTTTAGAATCATCATGGAAAACTAGTCTCAAATAATACCAAAATGCAACTCGCTTGATAAGCTAACCATTCTCATGACTCGATCAATATCCTTGGAATGATCAACAAAGAGATAGAAGAAGCGTGTGTAATCCAAAGTGTCATTGCTATCGATGTGATTGTTTGCTTCATCTGGGTATCCCAAGTGATCCAATCATAATCCTTGTGCATCCTTCCCATGCGGATCTTTACCCCATGCGAGATAAAATATCAATCACACACCAAGCTCTAAGCAGTACAAGCAGAGCTAGTCTTGCTGAGTCTATACCCGTACTGACTTTCCCCGGGTTACTTGCTTTTAGAGCTTCTACACAAAGTTATTTGATCATTGATCCCCCGATGCTATGACCAACCAATATCGTAGCTCGACCACATACACCAGCCAAAAAAATCTTGGAGTATACTTTCTCCTATCATATACAAATCCATTCTCCCATTTTTATCCATACCGGAGTCGTTGGATATGCTTAAGATTCGAGCATCAGGAAATGTTTAAGGAAGCCAAGTTCGTTCCGTTAGGACACGAGCAAGTGGACACAAACGCATTAGGATCATGCTCCAATCGAAGGCCGTGATAGAACACAATATCAACCGTTGGCTTGCTTGACAATGGAATGTATGGCTGGTAAACAGAGTCGTTCACCTGAGAGAACAAACGAGTAGAATAATTTAGAGTTTCTTGCCTTACGAGATCTCTGTTCATCTGTGCTAACAAAACCACTGGGATGATTCAAACGGAAATGCATCGAAGCATGTACTTGGTTGCAAAAAGTAGAAGCAGAGGATCCCCGCAAATCTTTGAAACTAATCAATGGTAAATTGAAATTATTTTCGGTCCGTCCAAAACTTTTCTTCTCTGACAACTAAATTGATTGAGGGACTTGAATTATTCTACAGCAAGATAATCATTTCTTGAAACAGAGTTAAGGGTACACTGACGTGTTTGAAGAATATTGAAATGCCTCAAACAAAACTAAGATTGTAGCTGGAGGTCTTGAAGGAAAGGACAGTGTCATCACGAAAATACCGTATGACCAAAATCCCATACAGTGTAGGAGTTGTTTCTGAAGCTAGTGGTTCCTGGGTGTTATGGTAGTGCATCACATGATTCCAGAAGACGCCATTCTCAAGTTCTTGCACTTAGTCGTAGAATCACCGCTGTCGGTCCCTGAACCGTCATCCTCACGGGTTTCTCCAGAACTGCTGTACATGAAGAATACTAATCATCTTGGAACCGTACTCCTCATGATCATTCGAACCGTACTCCTCATTAGAACATCCACCAAGTATGGGACCGAGAACGTGCATATGAAATGCAAGCATGACAGTATGCAAATTGCAATGATTGAGTCTTAAGTAAATGGAATTTAAGTCATCTAGCAGTGCGAAGAGAAGTAGAAATAAGGACGTACTGATATATTTCATGACTCGCGTCTAGAGAACTAGTATACTAGTAAACTCATGGATACGAACCAACACATGAGATGAAGCATCTGAAATTGAAATCAGAGGAAGACCATCAAACAGAGAAACTTCGAGCAAGGAGCAGAAGACAAATCTTTAGTTGAGAATGGGTGGAGGGGTGTGAAGTGGGGAAGGATTGGATTCTGTGTTGGCTGTGTCGGAGCGAAGCGGGAGGGGATTCGAGCTTTGTTTCAGACAGTACAACGGACATCGGACAGGCAGCAGCATCCACGGTCACATGTAGAGGTGCTACCTTTTCGAGCATTAGTACTGAGGTTCTATTAACGAAGTCCTGCTCGCTTCCACCTTGGCTATTTCCCGACTCCAACAAGTCCTACACTCGGATTAGTTCCTATACAGAGCAGAGCGACTTCAGTTCAAAGACAATTACCTGTCCACTGATCGAGAACAATGAAGTGTCCAAACTTTTTGCTAAATTCCCTGACAAACATGGTGGAAGACTGCAAAACAAGTTGGAAACTTAGGGCGAAATGTGTACCTGCAATGCCCAAGTTCTGGCGGTCCCGCTTCTTTGTGGGATCTGTATCCAATTATAACTCTCGAGTTCCATTGCGTTGCTGTTTACTGTAAACTAATATTCTGCTTTTGATCCGGACGAAAATTGCATGATAGGGGCATAGTACTGTACTGTAGAGACCACTGATATTCGTCCGTCAAAACTTTAATCTGTAAAATAGCATTTGACAAGAATCTTGACCAATTCATAAATGTAACAGGACGGTGAGGATCACCATGTACGGAGAGGATTGTACAATGAGAAATCGGTGAGAGAGCATCTGATTAGGCATTGTGATTTCTCGATGCTTTCTAAACGGTAATCTGTTCAACGAACCTAGTCGAAACATTGAAACCACTGGAAATTAATTCGCTCGAACACAAACCAGTATCCTGTAACCAATTCGCTGTCATAACCAGTATTGAAACTGATCTTGTTGTTAAATCGCAGACACAGTGGTGTTGTCTATGGTGTTGAATTGTGGGTACGATCTTCTTCTTTATTCCCCGTATGGTGTAAATGCACATAAGAAAATCTAGGCAAATGGATGAAAAGTAGTACGCAAATGAACTGCAAGCTACCAAGTGCAAGCTCCCTTGGTAGGTCCATTTTAGAGTCAACAGTTTGAACATAGAGTCAGAAATTCCTCTTACTATTGACTTGCGGGAACTCCATGCTTTTAGTGTTTACCAAAACGATACATTTCTGATATCTGTTTTGAGGTTTATATACTGTTTTCGTTAAAATGAAAGAATCATTAGGTGCATAAGCTGATCAGCGTTCTTTACACTCGACAATCTAATATTACACCCGGATGATTACCTTGAAGGAATCTAAGTCCTGTTTATTTACTATAAGAGTTATTCTAGAGTGTGACCCCATGCAACCATCGGTGGAATTTTCAACTCATGTCCCGGTCGGTTGAGATTCGAATGCATGTGACCCCATTGTTATGTTTGGCTTGTTATAAGTGACTTGCCTATCAAGAGCAAGAGCAAAACTTGACTGATGGAAACTCCTTAATGTATCATGCGGATATATATTCAGTCACTTCTAAGGTTGAGTATTAAAGTGACTAGATATCTTGAGTGGTCAATACTCATGAAGTCACGCAGGTCTATATTCAGGGGTTTAGACAGATGACAGAGGGACTATCCCTGTGTTTGTATATATATATACATATGTGCAATGGAAATAAAGGTTCGAAGGCTGGTGTGAGCTTGTTTCAGCCGTGGGGGTAGCTTCCGGGATAGGGAGTGAACCACGTTATTTCCTATTAGTCCTCTGATTTATGTTTAATAGGCCTTATGATGTGCTATTGCGAGAGGTCCCTTGGGACTGTATTTTCTAACACCCATGTCATTGTAGCCACAGGTCATTACCTTGTGGTCCAACGGTCTGGACATGTATGAGAAGTCGTATGCCCGTGGTCCCATGTCATGATTGAAATTCTCAGATTTCTCTGTATCAAGTCCAGATCACGCAAACTTTTCATGAACACAATCTGGACCCATATGGATGTTGCAACTTGTACGAAGGCATAAGAGTAGAGATAAGAGGAACACAAACGTGCTGTTGGAATCGATGCAAAACTGATAGCAGCTGGGCTGAATTCTTCATTATCAATGTGCTTCGCTCGAACAATGATATTGGACTGATTCTCAAATTGCCTCAAAACATCTGCATGGTATCTTCCTTCTATGAAAGAAAATATTTTCCAAAGTAAGTACATCTAATCAACTCTTTTCACTGTCCAACACACATGTAGAAACAATGCGTTACTCAGTCATCTACATCTCTATTCTTAATCATAATCTGATTTCCTCTCTCAATTTCTACCAATTCTATCCACTCTCGTTAAAGCTTTCATTCTTGATGTAGTAGTATGTGGCTCCATCAACCTGTTCAGATCAATCCATGTTCAGTTTGCAACCTGTTCAGATCAGTCGATGGTTAATGAAAGTTATCAACCACATAGTTAGCCATTGATGTTACAATAACTTGTTCTAAACAAGACTTTTGCAACAAAGTGGCAGCGTCAACCTGCACAATATCACCATCCACTCGAGCCAGCACCACTATACTGCGAACCTTATATTGAACATGTGGAATGAGTTCACTTCCTTAGTGTGAATGTTATTGTGTTCTTATCTTGAGGACAAAAATTATTGTTTTCTTATCTTGGGGACAAAAATTCACCACAATGCTAACAATGCAATAAATGGATTTTAACCACAAAAAAGAAACAACAAAATCACATTCTCAACAAGCAGGAGTCTTTTTGCATCATTATGGTATGTTCCATGCTTTTGGAGGAATTTCATTGTATGATGAACACTTAGATGCAATTGGCACGGACATACATATGAGCTATATCACATGTCAATTTTCAATCATGATCTAGCTTCCTAAAAAGTTACTTGTTATTGCTTTTGCTCTCATGTATAGAGATGAATCTACAAGAAAATTGGTGGATGTGATGAAAAAAGTTAACACACCATGACCTTAGGTTTGCTAAGACATTGTTTTCTTCAAAGAACAGATCAATTGTTTGCTATCATCAAGGCACTTTTTGCCTGATCTAGATAGTCTTTGTATTTTGTATCAAAACCAGAAGCCCATGGAACATGGATCTTACATCACCATGAGCCTTACAATCAAATTTGAGCAAGAAGACTTTATTTGAAACAAAGAAACTATAGCAAAATACACACTTCTACTCAATTGTCTTTCAATTGGAGAATGTTGTGAGTTTACAACTGCAATGATGCCTCTAATGGTATTACATTTTCTTTGTGTGCATGTATTAATCTTATGGTCAGACTGATAACATAAATGGCATGATCGTTGCTTCTTGGCTATTGAATTGATTTTAACACTTCATCAAATTTGCTTCTAGTTCATAGGTCATCCTTTGGCCTTGATTATAGGTAGGTTGGCAATAGACTCAATAATGATTGAAGTAGCTATGATCCCATTAGACACTTGATTGATGGGTGCTACACTACATTGCCATTGCATTGGCAAATAAAATTTTTCCACAAAAAAGACATTGGCAGCAGTCCAAAACTTGAAGAGATGCACATAGATGCTCCTTCTTGTTTCAAATGAGCAACACAAGCATACTAAGTGTCATGTGGTCTCATCATTTTCAATTATGTGTGTTGTAACAACCCAATGTCTATGTGCTAATAGTAAAACGGTAAGAATGAGTATATCCCATGAGGATATGGGTCAAAACTAGCTAGAAGTGAAGAGAAAGTGTCACAAGCTTGAAGTTTGTTTAGTGTTTGTTATTTGACCTCTTGGTCAGAAACCACTCCTAGTATGAGGGTAGAGGAACCCCTATGGTGCTCTACAAGAATCTGAAAATTTCCCAAATCACTCTCAAACTACCTGTACCAAAGGTTCCCTAAAGGTAATGATCCATTTTGCGTCAAAGCCTCCCACTTCAATAGCATATTCTGCCCTTCCTTAAAGGCATGCCACTAAAGGTGCTTAACTAGTAAGAGAATGTCCCTAAGTCTTGATTCCATGTTAATGATGGCACTTAGGACCAATCAAACCCATCATCATGCCGCTCTTCACATATAGAAACCAATTGCCAAACCTTCCTCTTGAATTCAAAAACTACAATCCTTTAGCAAAATTCACACCTCTATAATGGCAAGGGAAGTCAGAGCCGGACACTAGGTGAATATAGATTGATCAGACTAGACTTTGGTAGGATACAAAGTTGCATGGTAAAGTGGACTTTTTAGTATTGGCCAAAGCCTTATGTGCAGTTTCTTATTGATGCTCCATTCCATCCCAAAGGGTCTTGGATGACTAAGCCTAATTCCTTGCTAAACCTAATTACTCAGCCGCGACCAATTAAGGTTTTGATACTATCTTATCTACTCTTAACTACTTGCTGAGACTTTGTCAAGTGATAGAGAAGCTGTCAATTCTTCCCCTAAGTATGCACTACAAGTTCTGATTGTCTACCTAAACTACCACATTGAAGGGGTTGGGCAGAGCTCAACCAAATGGCATTTGTCCCAAAAATTGTACCAAGTTGAAGCCTTTGGTTTCATTCCTACTTTACAAATATACAAAGAATATCCACATCTAAGAGGATGAGTTGGGAGTTCTTGCAAGAAACTAATAGAGTCTATGTACATTTGTTGGAAAAGATCAAAGGATTTACACTGATCTAACACTATGGTTCCTTTTGGTACAGCACTATGTGGCAAAGAGAATCCTTCACCTTTTAGTGGTCAAAGGACTTCTTTGGTATTCTCTTTGTATTTAGCAATGTTCAAAAAATAAGAGTTCTTTATTTCATTGAATTTCCTATCCACATGTCCCCAAAGTTGGAGAGCAACTTGGTCCATCATTTCTTCCTCATATTTCTTCTTCTTCAATTTTTGAGCCTGGAAATGTAATTTATGGACTTGATAGTCTATTGCTCTTCCTTTGGCTTCTTCTTGGAGCATCTCTACAAACTGCACCTATAATTCCTCCACTTGTTGGAGCTTCTACTTCTTATTCTCTTTGATCTGCAAGCACCTTGCCTAAAAGTCTTCCTTCAACTTTTGGTGGAAGCATTTTGGTTTTGCTTTCTCCATGGCTGATGCCAATTCCTTTTCTTGGCCTTCCAATTGTGCCACCATCTCCTTCCAATGCTTGGGCATATGAAAGTCTAAGGTTGTGTTTCAAACCTTGGTGTCATCTAGTTCTTGGCGCAGGCTTTGCACCTCATCGTCTTGAGCTTAGAGTTGATCTTCACAATTGAGCTCCTTCTCCTTCTTCTTGATTTGTAGCTTCTCTAGCTCCATTTGTATTTGGCTCAATTTCTTTTTTTGACCTTGGCACGTGGAAGCAAGACATGCATTCTTTTTTGTTGCTTTGAACACCCCTATATCAAGGAGTTCACCTTCTTGGCCTCCTCCTTGTAGTGATATCAACTCTAAGTCACTTCCTCTTGGAGTTACTGTCTTGGGCTTTCCAAGTATAAATCTCCTTGTTCATTTTCCACACCAAGGTGGTATAATCTTTGATATCTTGACACTTTTGTTTGGTACTGGAGCAGCAAAAGTTTCATCAGCTACAAAACCAACCCAACCAAATGGATAACAAATTTGGCTCCCTCCAAAACTCAACTAGTAATGGTTTGGCTTGATCATTCTCCTTTCTCTTGCAAGGCCAGGACTTCCTATTTTTGTATGTATGAGAGTTGTTCCTTCCTTAAAGTCTATGTCTTCTTTAGGTTTGGCCTTGTCCTTGTCTTGGGGCCAAACAACCTTGGAACTTTGGGCAAAAATTCATCTCCTTCTTCTTGGTGTATGTCCTTCTTCTCATAAGACGGAGATCAAAGAGTGGGGCTTGAGGACCCGGGCTCTAGGCCAACACCTCCTCTTGGGTTTTGTCCTTCTCTTGATCTTTGAATACTAGGAGTTTGAGGGTAGATTGGCATTCTCAAACTGGTCTTCTTCTTCTTCTTGGTCCTCCTGCTCTAGTTGTAGAGTGAAAGACCATTCTTCTTCTTCTTTTGTTTCTTCTTCTAAACTAGCTTCTTCCTCCTCCTTGGTTTTGGAAGCCACATTGACAATTTAGAGGGTTCTTCTTTACTTGCTTTTTGGCTAGGGTGGCAATCTAGGCTTGGTGTTCACTACCTCCTCATCCATTAGGATAAATTTGCCAACTTGGGCAAATTTTGTGTCTACCTCTTGATATTTTCTAGTCATTGACTTCCCCTCAAGATGTAAAGCAAAGTAATCTTTGGTAGGATAATGACTTGGGAATCTCTTGTGCTCCTCCTCATTTAGAAAGTTAAGCCCCATGTTGAAATGGATCACAAATGGTGCTAGGTAAGTTGTTCCTCTCTCATCTAAGAAGGGGTTTGGACCTATAAGTAGAACATGCAAGCCCAATTGATAGGCTCACCCTCTTACATCTTATGAAAGAAGATGGATTGGGTATTTGTCAAGTAAGTTGTCCATTTGTGATAAAACAACTTGTCATGCGTATATACATCACTACACAATATACATTGCTGTCAACATCATACACTACAAAAGCATAACTCACACATAAGTCAGACATGAACTCTTAAAGGCTGCAATAATCAATTCATTCTTCCACCCAAATCACACTCTAAGTGTAGAGATCACGGACATGTCACCAATCCATGTATTTGATCCAAGGGTGAAGCTTCCTATGAGGAAGTCCCTTTTATTATATAATACAAGCTAGGTGCTCCTTTGGGGGATCAGAGTTTGAGTGTGAATTTGTGTGTTTTCTTATTGGGTTTTCTCTTTAGGTCTCCTATCATTGGAAGATTACACTTAGTCCGAGTGGGTGTGGCTTGATTGTAATTAGTGTTTAGTTGTTGGTAAATTGTTGAGTGAAGGATAGAGTACATATCAGATATGTACTCTAAAAGATAGAGTCTATCTTTTAGAGTACATATCTTTTGGGGAAATTTGTACATTTTCAAGGCCTAATTCATTTGTTTAGGCCTTTGAAATTGAAGTTTAGCCCATTTTTGGCTCCTACTCTATTAAAAATCTTCTTTTGGTAGCACCTTTCTCTGATCTACCTAGTTCATCATACATAACATCTTTCTAGATGTTACTAAGCCAATTCTTGCCTCTAGATAATATATCTAGTTATTGGTATGAAGTTTTGAGGCTATTTTTTTTTATTTATGCACTATTAGTAGAAGTCTTTTTTTGGTGGCACCTCTATCTGATCTATCTAGCCCACCATATTTAACATCCTTCTAGATTTTACCAAGCCAATTTTCACCAATAGCTAATATGTCTAGCTAGTGGTATTACATTAAGAGACTCCATGTGACACTTGTTGGCCTCTGTCCACCATAGTCAAGAACTCAAAAGCTCAACATCAAAGAAGTGAGTTCTTTGGAGCTTTACATTGGAGGTATACTCCTCTACTCAACCAAGATCTCCAGCACTAATAGCACCGCTGATGGGACATCTGGTGGTGTGAATGGTGCAAATGATGGTGGGTCCCACCATGTGATTAATAATTGTAATTTAAAATCAGACCGCCAACAAGTAGTACATGAGTAACTATCATAATACCTATGACCACCAACACTACCACTCTAGCATCCGATCAAACAAGCCTTGGTGCTACAAATGTCATGACGATTGTTCTGCATATATACATTGTTACACAATACACATTATTGTCAACATCATACACTATGTAAGCATAACTCACACATAAGTCATACATGAACTCTAAAGTGCCAAAATTGGCTCCCTAGTTTGTAGTTGGGTCCCTCTTACTCCAAATAGCCATCTACTCCAAGTATATGGTATACCTATGGTAGGCAAATATCAAAGGTCTCATTGTTAATTGCTCGTCTATAATTTATTTTTATTTTTGCGGTGTGGATCAAGCCAATTACGCATGGGGAATATGATAAAGGCTAGAAGCTTCATCAAGCAATGTTTAATTAAAAAGTTCAAGAGTTTTTAGATGTGTCTCTAGATGATCTTTTGAAGGGATTACCCTCCAATCATGGTATGTTGTTCAAGATTGAGTTATTGATAGGGAGTACTCTAATGAGTAAACCAATCTATTGGCTCTCACTAAAGGAGTTGGAAGAGCTTCAAATAACAAGGATTTCATACAACATAGTACATCTCCTTATGGAGCACCTATAACTATCTCAACAAAGGGCTCATGTTGAGGAAGTACAAGTAGAGTTGAAGTCTGTTGGGGAAGAAATTGTATTAGAGAAGGTCATTGTAGTGGTCAAGGAGATAGAATTGGAAGCCTTCAAATAGAGATCCATAGAGAAGGATGATGCTTGGCAACAAGAATTGACAAAAAAAGTCAAGAAGAGAAAAGATTGACGGAATTGGTAAGGGCGACAAAGGTGAAAGTTGACCAGTATTCAAAGGAGTTGGAAGACCTTATTGTCGAGTATGAGGTTGAATTGCATTTGAGTTGGGTGGCATTATAGGTGGAATGCACTAAGAAGAATCAAGTGGAGGATGCAAACAACATTATTTTGAGTGTAAATGTGATGTTGTGCACAAAGGCCAAAATACAAATGGAAGAGGTACGCTTGCACAAGCTAAGGTTGTTGGTGTAGGAGACGTGCAATGAGAAAGCAAAGGAAAAGGATTTAAATGATTTTTTAACTATTTTAAGAGAGAGAGAAGATAGAAAGATGTTAGAGGTAGGAGATCATGTGAGTCTCATGTTAGATATTGTTAGATTTGAATTAGATGAACTTTGCAATGAATTGAAGATAGGGAAGAAAGGTGAAGTAAAATAGATAGCAATAGAAGTATCTTTGGATCAATTAGATAGCTTATTGGAAGAGACTAGCTTGAGAATACTGATTTTAGAGTTAAAACCCAAAGTACAGGGTATGATTGAGCTTACCTCGGGTTTGGAAGCCAAAGTAGATGTAAATATCAGATTGCATTCATAACTAATTTGAGATAAGAATTGATAAATATGAAGAAGTGGGTTGCCATTTTGGATCTAGAGATTGTTAGGAAGCAGTTTAAGTAGTTAAATAACTGTCAAATGCTTTGTTTATTTAAAGGAAGCATGGAGCAAAATGGTTGGACCTCAAAATTTTGAAAGTTGAGTCATGCTCTAGTAAGAGAGGAGTGTGATTCCAGAGAACTCAATACTATGTCTTTGTCTTCATGGAAGGCAAAGAGGATGTGTTGAAAAGCTATTCTCTCTACAAAGGAGAAGAAAATTATAGCAAGAGCCAAAGCCAAGGCCTTGCAAAAGGAAATTCAAGAGGCAATACAACAAACTCAGGAGATGAGTTTGGAGGAAAATGAGAAGACAAAGCCTTTGGTGTTTCTGACTGACATCAGATCCGAAGTCATGGATTTGATCCAAGCCAAAGGTGGGTAAACCCAAAGTACCTCAAGTCCAGACCACCGGTACTTTGATCACCATCTTCAAGAGACCTAAAGTAAAAAGGAGAAGGGTGAGACTTCAAACCCAAAGTCAAAGGAGAAGGAGGTGAAATTGGAGGGAGTACCCCAATACAATATTGTGGTAGATCTGGCATCCACACATAACAATGTCACATTCAAGCACTTGTGGGAGGACAATAAGTTGTACAAGAAGTAGCTAAGTTCAGCACTCAAGAAAGTAAGGGCGATGATCAAGCAAGACTTACCGACTATCTATCATATTGAGCAAGAAGATTTGGGATCTATAGAAGTGGATGCGGAGATTGCAGGTTGCATGATCACATCAATACCCATTGATTTGGGCTGTGGTGTGAATATCATGACAAAGGACACTGCAAATTGGTTGGGGTACCATATGTTTGACCCCACACCCCCAAATTTTGAAGTTTGTGGACCAGACTAGAAGACCAAGAGACCAAGCCTTCGGGCATGCTATCAAACATAACTACAATCATTGAAGGGGTTCCCTTCAAGTTAAATTACATTGTGTTGAGACCAGTGACCAAAATTGGTTACCCATTGTTGATTGGAAGACCCTAGTTGTACCGTGCCCATGTTGTTGCGGATTGGCAGCAATAGAAGTTGAAGTTCAAGGATATCGTATCTGAAGATTAGAAGTTGGTGACTATGAGTTGGACAAAGGTTCCCCATTTCAGGGAGACAACTTCATCCAAAGATGAAGATGAATCCAAAGATTCATTGTCTTTGTCTTTTGAAGACTCCAAAGAAGAGGTCCAAGTGAATTACTTGGAATGCTATGAGGTGGAGGTCAAAGACAAAGATCCATATACATCACCTTGGGTGAACACAATTTGGAGGAAGGGAGTTTGACTGCAGTTCAACTTGAATTAAGCCAAGTCAATCATGTAGAAGGAGTCATCAACCCCGATGACTATTAAGATGTAATGCTATCCAAAGGCAAAATCTTGAAAATAGTCACTTTGGAGGAGTTGATAGGATACCTGCTCTGTTTATAGAGTACCAGGATGTATTTGACTTGAACCTTTCAAGACTTGGAAAGTCATGAGATTTTGAATTCCTGTAATTGAAACTACCACCTTATCCATCACCATTATTAGCAAACTTGTTGCTTGTTTGCTATGCTCACCACAAATGTTGATGGTGTAAAGGATATCATACCCAACTTCTCCACCAACCTTTCTGACATGGCATTCATTATAGATCCTCCATCAACAAGTGCATCCTTGATGTTTTGACCATTCACTCTCACATCAATCTTGGAGGCATATTCACAAGCCTCCCATGGTGCTGGCTTGGCATCTACCACCCCCATTGATACTAGAGCTTTTGCTTTCTTCTTCCCCTTGCTCCTTGTAGAACTCAAACCACCTCTAAGCTCCTTTCTCAAAGTATGATTCAAAGCAATCAATTAGCCCACTATGATGTTAGCTTTGTGATTACCAACATCCTCCAAGACATTGTAGTTCCATTTTTGCTTGGAGATCAAGAACTCCTCCATCCCCAACTTCTTTCTTGGAATCTTTGTTGTTGATGGCATTGAAGTGCTTGTGCAAGTGCTCCTAGTAAGCATAAGAGTGAGAAGAGTGCACATCCTTTGCAAATGAGCTCTCTTCTTCTCTTGTGCCAAAAGATCCAAATGAAGACCTTTGGAGTTTGAGTTGTGAGCCAGCCTGTCTCTCACTCAAGATGAACCTCTGATGGTTATTATAATAGTGCACCATGGACTAAGAAGGCTAGAAACCCCAACTCCATCATACTCCTCCAAGGCTAACACTCCAAGACTCAAGACTTTGATCACTAGAGAACTCAAAGAGAGAAAGATAGTTGCAAATGAAAGGATGATGAGAACCTCCTCGCCCCTTGTTTATATAATTGTGAAATAGTTATGCACCAAAATTACTAATTACTGGAGTAACTCAAGTTACCAAGCTAGAAGTCAAGTAAAGTCAAAAAGTATAAAGAAATATCCATCCACATGGGCATATTCCATTAAGCATGTGATCTTATCTTAACCCAACCACTAAGTCAAGGATTCCTTCACATGGACTATCCTTGGACTATAGAAGAATCCAAAACAAAAAAGACTTGTAGGCCCAAGAGTTCTCAACTCTTTCCTCAAAGCGAAACACCTAGGAATAATACCAAGTCAACACATTAGAATCCAAGATACTGGTGCTCATCTTTTTCATTTCCTCTAAAGTAAGGTCCCTACTATCTTAACTATGAATAAATTTAGCTAATAATGACTAATGTAAAACCATCCTTTATCTCTATATAAATCATATCTCTCAAGTATTCATAATACCAAGCTAAATATCACAATACCACGCACATGCATAAATGGGTGCTACATAGCACTCTCCCTTCTCATACTTGGTCTCAACCACATCTATGGATGCTTTTCCTTTACCTTTGTTTGGATTAGGAACCACTTTGGTTTCACTCCCCCATCTTTCTCCTTATTGGCTCCTTCAAAACCCCTTCCTCCATTGTTAATGGAATTTGGGCAATTCCTTTGGATGTGATCTCTTCCTCCACAACCAAAATAATTTCTCTCATTGAAATTGTTGGTTGGTTGGTTGACTTCCTTTATAAAGATAACTTCCATAACTCCTAGATCCTCTTGTCACATTTTAATCCACCTCTCTCTTTTCCCATAGTTGCACTATATTGATCTTGAGATCTGCAAGTTGTTTTGTGATGATTTGAAGTGGATCTTTGGTAGAGATTCAAGAATTGGAATAACGACTCCTTGTGATGTTACCTTTGCCATCAAAGTATCAAAAGTTCTACCATACTTAACCTTGAGGAGGATACATGACCTCTTTTACCACCAAATCACTCTCATCCTCTTCCAAACTCTCCTCCATATGTACTTCAATCTTGATAGCTTCAACCTTGGAAGAAGGTTTCTCATATCTCACCTTGCTTCTAATTTGTGGTCTTAACCCTCCTACAAAACTCTTGGTGAGCTTAGCTTCTACGCCAATCATAGTAGTCTCCACATCATCCTTACCTTTCCTCATCACTAAACAAATTCTAGACTCTAACTTCTCCACTCTTTCCACATAGACTCTCACTTTCTCTCCATCTCCTTGCTTGGAGAAGGTTACATCACTCATCAATCTCCCATGGTGTTAGTGCTAAAGTCAAACTCTTCCAAGACTCTTCTTGCCCATCTCTCTTCTCTCTCTTTTGGTATTCTGACTCATACCATGTAATTACTGCATCCTCAATAAAATCTCAATAATGAGGCCCACTCATTCTTCTTCCTCTTTTTATTTCTTATGCAAGCTCTCTTGAAGTCTCTCACAAAGGCTTCCACATCTTTTCCATCCTTGCCAAAGAAAATTGAAAGTTTCCCATCTTAGCCCCCCCTTTCTCTTTCTCTTTCCTCTCAATTCCTTTATTTCTAATTCTATAACGAATAGAGTTTATACATGACTAACACCTTTTGAGAGTAATCCACCTGAGGGAATAAATTTTTTTAAGGATGCTCCAAGATTTCTATAGTGAGGTCAAGATGAGTGCATATTAATTGAACTCCCATGGATAGTTTATCCATAAACTAAAAGATTCTCTCCATCACTAATCTTGAAGACTAGTTTATGAAGGTGGTAGTATTTCTATAGCTGTACTAAGACTCTCTTCAGGATCCTTTACCAAAGTATCCAAAAGTGTTCTTACTCCACTACACTTAGGTCCTTTTGGAAGTCCTTCCACTCAACAAACCTCACACAACTCCTTGGTCTTAGATCTTCTCCCTCCCAATCTTGGTGAAGAAGGTCCAACATGCAAACTCAAGTCAAGTAAGCCTCTTCTCTCTTTTCTTTTCTTTTCTTTTCTCTTTTCCCTCAATATATTGCTCTCAAAAATCAATGGACATGAACTTGCCTTATGTCCCTTCTCTCCACATTGAAAAAAACTTAGACTCACTCTTTCCTCCAAGTAGTGGTTGTTTTTGGATCCTCTCAACACTCTTTACAAATTCTATTTTAAACTCTCTTTTTCTCAAATCCACCACTACAATCACCTCAAACCCTTGGAGAAGCTTTCACAACCTCAACTTCCACTTTTGTGACACTCCATCCTCCCAAGATGAGTCTAAACACTCAAACGTGCTTTTGGTTGCTCTCACACTCCTCATGCATGAGATGGACTCTCAACTCTCCAAAATTGACCCCTCCTCACAATGTCACTCAATGTTCTCAACTGGTACCTCACAACCCTCTGAAATTTTGTGCACTTCATAACATCTCTAGAGTATTTTCCTCCATAAAATTCCAGATCTTTTCATGCCATTTGGCATAGGCACCTTTTTATTCCTCAAAGATATTTCAGATTTGGTCTAAAAACCACCCCCCCTTCCTTTAGAAACTCATAACTTCACGTGCAAGAATAATCTCTCTCTAATTTGTGTGCCAAAAGATAGACTACTGTGCGCTAATATTTCTTGGAAATTTTCAAAATAATCCAATGAAAAATAAGAAAATAGCAAACTCTATACAAATTCCCAAAGAGCATGCAATTTTAAGAGCAATTTACCCTATCAACTTTCAAAACTTTTAGCTCAATACGTGCACTAGCTCTCACAATAGTTTCAATTGTGCTAACTAAAAGATAACCTAAGTTATCATTTGTAAAAATTCCAAGTCTAGATTTCAAACTTGAGATTTTACCTAAAATCACTATAATGCCCAAAATCTGCAATCCACCTCTCACAATCTCTCCAAATCCTTTCATGTGTACAAGATATACAACATCACCTCAAAGACATCATAATGAACTATAGGGTACAAAAATGGATCTTAGTTCTCTAACATAAGTTCAACTCTCTCCTTCCCTAATGTTCTCTCCAAGTGAGTTCTCATACCCTCCTTTTGCCTCATGTAGAATTTAACACAAAACATTATCTTCCCTTCTAGAGAGGTCTCTACAATAGAACAAAAAATTTGAGTAAGCATGTTTCGCACTTAAAATGAACCTTTGAGGGATTTTGTGGTAGCACACCATGGATTAAAAAGGCAAGGAACCCCAACTCCATCATATTCATTGAAGACTCAAACCATTGCTCACTAGAGAACTCAAAGACAGAGAGCTAGTTGCAAATAAAAAGATCATGAGTATCTCTCACTCCTAGTTTATATAATTATGAAATAGTTATGCACCAAAATTACTAATTATTGTAGTAAATCAAGTTACCAGGCTAAAAGTCAAGTAAAGTCTAAAAGTCTAAAGGAATATCCATCCTCATGGGAAATATTCCTCCAAACATGTGGTCTTATCTTGACCCAACCACTAAGTCAAGGATTCTTTCACATGGACTATCTTTGGACTATAGAAGAATCTGAAACAAAAAGGCTTTTGTGTCCAAGAGTTCTTGACTCTTTCCTCACAGTCAAACACCTAGGAATAATACCAAGTCAATACATTAGAATCCAAAATAATGATACTCATCTTTTCTATTTCCTCTAAAGTAAGGTCACCTCTATTTTAATTATGAATAACTTTAGATAATCATGACTAATATAAAACCATATTAATCTCTACATAAATAATATCTCTCAAATATTTATAATACCAAACTAATTATCACAATAGTACATACCATGCACAAATGTACAAACCATTTTAGGTTCACATTGATTGGAGTATGTTGGGGCTTGGAGCAATGCTCACCCAACATGATGATGAGGAGGAGTTTGTGGTGGCTTATGCTAGTTGCTCCAATAATTTAGCAAAGGCAAAATATAGTTCATATGAGGGAGAATGTTTGGTAGTAATATGGACAATATCACATTTCTGATGTTACATATTTGGTAATTCCTTCACTCATCCCTCAAGTGATCATCAACCACTCAAGCAGTTGATAGAGTCCGACAAGCTTTTAGGGAAGCTTGCATGATAGACTCTAATTTTATAAGAGTATGATTTCATAGTTATTCACTGACCTGGAGTGGTGAACCGTGATGCAAATTGGGTGAGTAGAAACCAATGTCCTAACCACCAAGATCAGATCAGAGCATGTTGGCATGGTGAGATATGAGGAAATGGTGCTTTGTTGGCATACATCTACCTTTTTATGTATATTTTCTTAGGCTTTGGTGGTATCTCTATTAGCACATACAAGAGGAGTTATTGAGATCATAGATCCAGAGGGTGGAAATATTGGTATAGTTCAACAAGACATTCGTGATGATGTCTTAGTGATGGATTATCTTTGTAGTGGTGTTGTGGATGGCACGGTTGGTGCCAAGGGGAGAGGCCTTGTTTTTCAGCAAGCCAAGCGGTTCAAGGTAGAGGTCATAACATCTTGTTTGTGTATGAGAGGATAGTAGAGTGTGAGTAGTACCACTTCCATCTTAGATACTACAGCTGGTCTGTCATGCTCATGAGGAGATAGGACATTCTAGAGTAAAGTGTACATATAAATTACTCTAGAGTCATTATTGATGGCATTGTATGTAGATCAATGTATAATAGTTTGTAGCCAAATGTGTGGCTTGTGATCAAGTTGGAGCATCATTTAATGCTCCTACACCATGTTTATATCCATTACCTATCATGAGATTGGGTTACCATTGGAGTTTGGACTTTGTAGGACCCTTACCATTGATTGTGAGATATCATTTATATATTTTGGTTATGGTAGAGCACTTCTCCAAGTGGATGGAGTTGGTGGTACTTCTTGACAAGTCTAGTCCAATGATGGGTTACTCATTCCTAGATTAGGTTCTTAGTCATTTTGCTGCACATGCTAAGGTTTTGATTGATTAGGGTACAAAGTTCTTGTAGGAGTTGTAGGTCTTGTATGACAATCCCTTGATTGATCATCATACTACTTCCAAAGATCACCCTAAGGTAGATGGCTTAGTAGAGAGAATGGTTCAAATGGCAAAGAGAGGTTTACATAAGTATAGTTTGCAAAAAGCCCACTCAGGAAATTGGGATCTCCAATTACCTTGGTTGGCCATGAGCTATCAATTCAACCAGCAAGCCTCCTCCTTAGCATCCTTCTCTCCTTTTTTTCTACTCTATGGATGAGATCCAGATTTAATTGTAGCCATTCATCAAGATGCTAATGTAGTTTTGGATTTGGATGATCCAAATGTATGGGTGTGTGTATGTTCTCAATAGGCAAAAATCTTTTAGAGAGTGATGCCAATTGCCTTTGAAAACTTGCCAATTGCTCAGCATAAGAATACCTTGCGCTATGCTACTATTTGAAGAGGAGGTTATAGACCCTCAATCTATTGATTTCATCTAGGTGACTATGTATATCTATAGCAAATTACATTGACAATACTTGATTTTACTACAAATTGCACTATCTTGAGAGTGCATGAGGTTTTGTCTTCTAGATCCCTTGTGTTGGAAGGACATGATGGTGTTATTTGGAAGGATCATGTGTGCAATTGTGTGTCATGCCACTTCCCAAACATTGATTGCACTGTGGATCCAAGCTTGGCACTTGTACATGTAGGCTTGGGGTGTATGTTATGCGGCTTGTCTGGTGGAATTGCTACTATGTTGGTGTGTGATTCTATGGCTGCTTTATTGATAAACTTTCCATCTTGGGACTAATTGACTATTCTTAGATGTCTTATTCAAATGTGCAAGACAACCTAAATCAATAATTCTTACCTTGGTACTTGAATTTGTAGTCAAGTCCAATCAAATTGAATCTCATGCACTCCAAATACGTATTCTTAATCTTGAATGTAACAAGATGTGAGGTACAAAATATAGAACACTTTTACCATTTGCAATTATCAATCTACTTCCACTTACTAGCTTGATAAGAATATCTTATTTCTTTGTGAATTGCATGGACATGTTATTCTTTGAACTTCCAAAATCAACCAAAATCTTACAACCACAATCAGATATCATTCCTTGCAAATGAAGCAAACTTGCATAGGTCAAACACTCAATCTCATTGGAACTAATCAAATTTCTAATAGGTGACTCAAATTCTCCTATTAGGATTCTTCATTTCCTTGATCATCATACTCCACAAACTCCACTTGGATGATTTGTCAAGATCACCCATTCTTGAGTGGACATTTAGCAATACAATGTCTAATTTGGTGACAATAATAGCAACCACCATTTTGTTGCAATCTTTCTTTATCTACAATGCCAAGTGGCCACCATTAGATGGTATCAATCTCCATCGGTGCAATATCCTCCACCCATGTGTAGTGTGTTGGTAGGTTTTGTGAGATTGAGGTCAAGACCAAGTTCTCAAGACCAAGGAATCAAAGCGCTCAACCTACTACATGGCTTCCTCCAAGTGTCTGGGCACCCACATGGTCACTTCCAATTTAATGCATGACTTTAAGTTCCTCATAAATTGATCCAAAGCTTCACCTTTTAGTATATTTGGAATTTTCATTATGGAGTTTTGGAATTAGGTGATGTAGCTTCTCACATAACCAACTTGCTTTATTTTTGCCAATCTATCTTGTGTGGCTTGTGTAGCATTTATAGCTTGGAATTTATTGTGATCTTGAATTCTTCCCATGTCGAGATTGGTACAACAAATTGCCATTCAGCTTGCTTCATTTGGAATCACTACCATAGTTTTGCCACTCCATCCAATTTGCTTGAACCTAAGAGAATCTGCCTTTGTTCATCTTGAAGATTTGCAACTTCAAAATAATTTTCACAATCAAACACAAAATTTTCCATTGTACTCAAGAGAGTATTGCCTTAAAATACCTTGGGCTTTGGAAGTCAGATTTGCTCTACTCCTTCTCAAAATAATGCTCTTCCTACATGCTCTTGTTGTTGATGGTCTCTTTTTTCCTACAATAAAGTAAGGTGCTTGATTTTATTGCTACATAACAATCATAACTTGAAGTATTGCCGCCATGGCTACTACTCTATTAAACTATCTATAATTATCTAAGTTAACACATAGCTGCAACATGTTCACCATTCTCTATAAGTTACAATCAGAAGTATCAAGGGTTCATCAAACAAGGAGATTGTATTTAGAAAATTTTACCCAAAGTGTGAGATGATGAATTGAGTGAAATGATGCTTTGGGTAGTATATGGACACAAAAATCCCAATAGTTTGGAAGAAATGGATTTGGATCCATAAATTCCATCCATCCCATTCTTGCTCTAATACTAATGTAAAAGGAGAAAAATAGGAGAATTGAAGATCACATTGAGATTCTTGAATGAAGAAAACTCCAAATGCTTAGCATGAGCTTGGGCTTTGGTATTTATAGAGAACATATAAGGCTATTGAGAAGCTTCTTAAAAGCTATCTTCTTAGAATGCAAGCTAAGCTAAGCTAATCAGGAAGCTTTCCAAGAAGTTTCCTTCTAGAAGTCATCTACTTAGTGTGCAAGCTAAGCTAGTTGAGAAGTTTCCTTCTAGAAGTCAATACTTGGCATGCACATTATTTGATACTTGGAAGGTAGCTTCCTAGATGCTATTAGAATATTTTTGTAATCTTGGCTCATTTGACCAATCTATTACTTCATTAGTCTCGCCTAACTTGTTTGTAAACTCCATATTGTTATATTATGGAAACAAAGAATGGAATGCCCTCTTGTGGTTATAGAGATGTACCATCTCTTGTCTGTCACAATAACACTTGGAGAGAAAAGAACCCTCCTCCACCTTGGTCTCATATGTCTCCAAGTCTAGCCTATCAACAACTATAAAATGGGAGGAAAGTAGAGGTGTTGAGAGAGCAAAACTACCCAAAAATGCTATAGATCTATCTCCTGCATAAATAGTAAGCCTACCTCTCCACAAGAGATTGGTAGAGATGTTTGACTACATGCCAAATTCTTTATCACACACTCAAATGTCCTTGGTCCAATGATATCATCACAAACACCCATAATCCTCCTATCAAATGCTCTCAAATGTGATAAGAAGGTTATGGAGAGGAGGAACCATGCAAAGAAGCTAATTTTGTCTTTGAGCAATATTAGAGGAGAGTATACCAAATGCCACTTGTGGATTTCCTATTAGAGAGAAATAACAATCCTTTGCAAGGGCTGCATCTAGGAAGCATATGACAAAATCCTTGGATTCTATTAGCATTGAAGGATACATAAGCCATATGTAGATGTGATACACCCTTTGGAAGTTGGAAGTGAGGAGAAATACCTAAATGGGACCATGCTCTACACTTTGACACCTTGACTCTCAAGCTTACAAGCTAACAAGTTGAAGCTTGGTAGTAAGGTGATCAAAGGCCTCCCTAATCTAATCTATAGGGCTAATGATGTGTGTATTATCTGCCAAGGAGGCAAAAACATAACTTGGCATGGCCAAAGTGTTAGATAAGAGGGTTCTAAAGTGAGCCATGGAAAATAAAGGTCCCCTTAAAGGATCTCTTTCTCATGTACTAACAACTGACTCCAAGACAATGACTCCCTCCTATCAAAAGCCATGCTTGTAAAAAAAAGGGAAGAAGGAGAGTTATAGAAAAACATCACAAAAGGAATAAGACTCAACACGGATCCGCCAGCCTCCCTAATCTCTCTAAAGATGGATATTATGAGCTGTTAAAAGAGTTCTCAACATATACCTACAAAACAACCCACTCGGAATGGATATCTAGGAGTGCTCTAATGCTTAAAGATATAGCCTCACAACCTCTGGGTGTAGCAGCTCCAAATTGATGTGGATTGAGGTGATGTTGGAAGTGAGAATGATGCTTAAAGACAAAGGTATGGCTAACAAGATGCAAAAAGACCTCACTAATTGCAATCAGTCTAATGCTTCTTGTGCACTTCTTCATTGCAAGAAGTAGACTAGCTCCTAGCACTTGACTAACTAATGTATGAATCTCTTCTCTTGCTATTGCTACAACCACCTAAAAGAGGTAGATGAAACCACTAGAGGGTCATGTGGCTAAAAGTAATCTTTAAGATGCTCATATACCATCTTTGATAGACCTCCTAAGGAGAGGCATGATGGAGTGGTGCACAACTCTTATGCAAAAAGCTATCTATCAAAATATAAAAACTGCTCATGTTGCTAGTGTACGACTTCTAGTGGTACTCCCTCTCTTACAATAGGGTGTAATAAGCATAAGGAAGAGATAATCTCATCAACGGGACTAGCCATAGACAAGGAATGTAGGGCTTGTGATGCTCTCCTATACTCCATGCTTGACCCAACATCCTATACCGCTTTAATCAAGTGGAATCTACAGTATCCTATAGTTCAATCTATCTACTATGATGTGCAGCCCGTATAGACTCCTCCTATAGGGTAGTCCAAACCCTTCTTTAAATCTATGAAATCTAGCAGCCATTCCTCTTTGCCCCACATGCACCCCTCTAGTATAGTAAAGACACCATCGTGAGAATAAGAAGAATAAAAACCATGCTAACTCATCCATAGGATCCCGGGCCACTCCATCAAGTGGTAAGCAAAAAGCATGTCTATCCTCATAAGCGAGTGTACATGGAATCCTAGGGAATAGGTGTGAATGACTAAAACTAGTTTGAAATAACTCCAAAATACAACCCATTTGAGATGCTAACCACTCCCACAACGAGATCAGGAACACGAGGTGGTCAATAAAAGGATAAACAAAGTACTTGTAATCTCAAGTCTCAACGATCTTGAAATGGTCATTGGCCTTGCATGAACATCCCAAGTGATCCAATTATAATCCTTGTGCATTCTTTACACATGAGTCTTTACTTCTTTGCATGGTAAAAGTAAGTAATATACCGAGCATGGTGGATCACGACCGCTCTAGATGATCTCATATGGGAAAATGAAACTATGGTTAACACAAGAGTAAGGATAATAATATGTACTATTGTTATTTGAAGCTTCACATTTGTGTAAAAATAATCAATTTATGTACAAACATGTTAATTCTCAAAAACTTTAAAAATTCTAGAATTTCATCATTTTCAATATATGTTTATCATTTCAAAATTAAATTCCAAAAATAAGAATAAAAATATTTCTCTTTCATCACTCTCAAAAATAAATCCAATTTTTTAAATAAATTTTCTATAATCTACAATTTAAATACCAATGAATTTAAAATTGAAAAAAAAATTCCTACTATTCATTCCCGTAGTACCAACTAAACTACTGTGTTCTAAAAACTTCCTAAATTTTTCCGCCCTCTCCTCCTTTGTCCCTCTCAAACTACACCGCATATCAGCCTCTTCAACCTAAGCACCACAGAACATCATAGAGTTCATTGGATCTCCGTCTCTTCAACCTAACAACCAGAGAATATCATAGACCTCATGGCGGCACCAACACCAGAGAGTTTGCTGCGAGAGAACACAGGTTTGAGAGAGTTTGATAGTATTTGGTACGATGCTCCCTCACTATGCGAGCAACTTCTTGTGTCAAAAAGACCATGAGGAAACAATGTTGGCGCATAGCGCTTGCAAATTGGTCATACCAAGCAATTCAATTGATGCTTTAGCTTGTGGTACCCACCTCTCGTTTTCATTATATTTAGCACTTGCTGGTTATCTTGGTGGTCCTTAGAAAGAATATGGGAAAGGTGAAATTCTAGGTAGACTTTTGCAAGTTGACATAAATATATGACCAGACAAAGGGGCCTATAGCCAATGATTCTTGTTCATGGATGGGTATTACGGCTTGGTTGTTGCTCTAAATGACCAATAAAAGACCATGTTTGTCATAAAATGGGGCACTTATGCTTACAAAGTGATGCTTTTTGAGTTGTAAAATGCTCCATAGTGTTCCAATGCTACTTGATGAACTCATTTACCAAAGTAAGGAAACGCATGGAGCTACATCTTGATGATATATGTGCACAGAGTTCCAACACTGATCATATCAAGGTACTATGGGCCGTTTTGCACATCTATAGCCAAGTCAAGATTTCTCTAGATCCCCAAAAGTGTCTATTTACCATTTCTTGTGGACCTTTCTAGGGTCACCTAGTCTATGAAAATGCAATAATGGTAGACCCCAAGAAGACCCAGACCATTCTTGAGTTGCCCACACTAGAGACTGAGTGTGAGCCTAGAAGTTTCTTAGGCTATATGGGATATTATAAGTGATATCCACATGTATGCTAAGATCACTTCTACACTGACTGACCTTCTACACACCACTATCAAATTTTTGTGGACCAAAAAATGCACCAATATATTCAAAACTTTGAACCAAAGACTGGCCTTGGCTCCAATTCTAGTAGAACCTAATCAAAAGTCTGTTTCATGTTTCTACAGACACCTCTAACATAGCCATGGGTGTTGTCCTAGCCCAATATGATGATGAAAAATGGAAACATCCTCTCTACTTTGCTAGCCGGTAACTCAACTCAGTGGAAAAGAACCACTTGACAACAAAGTGAGAGTGTCTCAAGATGATCTTCACTGTCCAAAAGATTCACCACTACTTTATGATAAAATAGTTTTGTGTTCCATGTAGATCATGAAGCCCTCAAATATTTGATGAACAAACCATGTTGTGCAGGAAGATAGGCACGTTGTGTGTTACACCTACAAGAATTTTCTTTTATGGTGGATACCATCTTAGCAAGTCTCATGATAACATAGACTTTTGTCTTGTATTCTTGGATGTCCCATAGATTGCTCCTTGAACATGGGTCCAAGAGACTTCAATCCTTTTGTAGGGGGAATCCTTTTGGAGGGGAATACATGACTACTCAATCATCTTGGATGATACAAGTCAAGCAATATCTCCCTATATGCAATGTGCTATTTGATTTACCTTGGGTTCTACAATTCATGCACAACAAGTTATATGGGAATAGTCTTCAAGGTTTTGGACAACTCAATGTATAGTGTCCAACTGCTCCACAATTATACCACACATCTTTAACTGGATTTTTGTGATGACCCAAAGTTGATGTACTAATAGTATAATAAATAAGAATAGGTCATTCTCACAAGGATACGGATTGGCATATGAAATGACTAGATGCACACTTCTTGATGCTATCACTGATTGCACACATCTTTTCCCAAAAAATGCAATCCCAATGAAATCCAAAATTTATTGTCTACTTGGCTTTTCTATTCTATGGTACTCTCAATGCTCCATTGTTTCCAAATCCATTCCTCACAATGACTTGCTCATTCAGACTTTCAAGGTTAACTTCCTTGATTTTATGAAAATTTCCTAAGCAGGTACTCAAACACACACTCTTATTGCAAGATTCCTCACCTCTACTTGAACAAGAACACAGTAAATATGTAAGCAAAAGCAATCCAACACAAAAACCCCAAAAATCACAACTATTACTTGTCTTTTAATCATCCATGATTAAAATTCTGAAATCTTACAATTTTTGCTACAGAATTTTCATTTAGTCTAAAGTATGTCATGCCAAAGGTCTTCTACAATGAAGACCCTCCCAAGCCAAAGATGATTACTAGGCCAAGAATGCATTCTATACTTAACAGATTCTACTTAGTTCCTTTTGGCTATAATCACTTTGTCCTAAATCTTTACAAGGAACTAACTTTGCCCTTACAAACATTAATAGTAGATCTACACAATCCTAGTACTCTTTGATCTACTTTAGCAATGCCTTTTGGGATTCCTCAAACTTATTTGAGGTGTATCCAAATAGCTTATTGGCTGCCTATTACAAGCACTAGTCCATGTAAACCTTCACCATGAGAGCGTGCACTTGGAGGTATGGAGTCACAAGCCTTCAATTTCTCCAAGGAGGCTTCTATAACTCCTTTGCAATTTCTTCATGATGGTCATATGCCATCTCTATCCTTGCTAAAATCATAGTCTTATTTAAGTTATATGGGGTCTGACTCTCCTCTATCTTAGCCAAGATCTCTTCTCAAATGGGTGCCCAATCCTTCTTGCATTCCCCTTCCTTTTGCTTGATAATTTCTGTGAGTTTCTTTACTTGCATATTGGCCACTCATAGGCCTCTTGATAACAAATTTTGGATGCAACAAGGGCCACCTTCACCTTCTACTTCTCCCTTCAATGCCTCAACTTTTTCTACTTGCACCTTTACTATTTTCTCAAGCTGGGTTTGTTGATGTACTTCTTTGTTCTTGGACTTGATTGCTTCTTGCCTTGTCATTCTCTCTTCTCGAATCTCTTCCTCTAGAGCTGCTCTTTCTTCACAATTTGAGCTACCTTTTGTGCAAATTGTTATTTTGGGTACCCATTTCCAAATTTTGTGCACAAACCTTTGCCAATCCATCTCATACCTTCATCTTTTCTTGTGTTACTTCTTGCACAACTTGATGAACATGACATAATCCATAATGGCTCCATGGGATTCCATATATGGGGAGGATTCCCTCCATCAACTCCAAAACTTAGCCAACCTTGTACACCACTAATTGGGTAAGAGGCACTACCACAACCAATGTGGTTTCCATTCTGCTTGAGCTCACCTCCCTTACTATTCTGAATGAAGCTTAGGTCCACTCTCCTTCTTGATCTTGATGAAGATAATGGGTTCCTTCTGCTTAGATACTTTTCCCATTGTTATTGGTACTTATGTCTTGGACAACCCTTTGTCTTGATGGTCTTCTTTGGCCTGAAATCCACCTTGGGCCTGATGTCCTTCCTTGTCTTGGCAAGAGCATTCATTTCCACCTCAAGTACTTTTGCATGAAAGAATCTTCTTCCCTTAGTTCCGCTACTCCTATGGGTAGGAATAGAGGAGATCTTGTTATCCCTAGACCCTCTACCACGTTCTTCTTGGGACTAGAAGTTTTGGCTTCTCCATCATACCTTCAAGGAGTGGGTGTTTGTTCTTCCTCTTGAAAATTGTTCTTTGTTCTTGGAGTGGTTTAGGCTATGGTTGATTGCACTTCTCTACCTTGGTCCTTGTAATATTCCAAGGATAGGAGAACCACCCCCAAAGAGAAACACAAGAGAAGAACACAAAGCTTCAACATTCAATACTTTGATGCCCCAAAGGAGCAACTTGTCTTTATTATAGCTAAGAAGATCCACTCAAAGGAAGCTCCACCTATGGATTAGATGCATGGATTGGTAATATGTCATTGAGCTCCCTTAGACTAGTTACAAGGATGAGTGACATGTTGGTCTTTGTCCTATTTGGTTGGTCAAACAAGTTTGACCAAAGGGAGTATTTAGGGAATCTTCCTATAGGAAGCTTAGAATCACATGGGTGAGGTATCGCTAGAAAGCATTCAATGAGAAAAATAGTGGGGAGAGCTGAACAACTTTGTCTCTTGGAAGGCTGAATCATTTTTATATTTGAGGCCTAATTCATTTTTTTAGACCTCCAAAATTGACTTTGAAGTTTTCAAGGTGTTTTCAACTCATGCATATTAGTAGTGGACATACTCTTTTGGTGACATCTCTATCTAATTTACTTAGTCAATCATATATAACATCCTTCTATATTTTACCAAGCCAATTTCCATCTCTAGATAATATATAGCTAGTGGTGTTACAAACCTCTCTCCTTTAAGACACAATGTCCTCGTTGTGACATTATTGCTCAAAAGATTGCACTAACATTGGCGTATGAGTCAAGTTGGCTGTTGGTTCCTATATTGTATCATATAATGGTACAATATACCCTTTCTAATGTACAAAATATTCCACACTTGGATGGAAGGTACCACAGATGCATTTATGGAAAATATGTTTGAATTCATATTCCTCCGTGCCATCAATGAGTGTTGGACAAGGTCTAACTTCTTGTATGGAAGGAAAAGGGGTGGTTAGGTTGCATATATGCATAGTAAGAAAACAAAGAATGATGGATGGATCTTCATGCGTGATAGTAGCTCGAGGTGATAAGCCATTGTGTCAATTTGATGAAGGATGGGAAAATGCCCATAAAATCAAGTCTGAGCTTATGAGGTTTGGCTATTGTGGATAGCCAGACCTTACCTCCAACATTGAACTTTATGTGCTTGTGATGTGTATCTAAATACTGTTTTTTTTATCACTTTTGGGCAATCTACAACATGTGCTTGGCATTCTCCAGACCTTGTTGGATTCTACAATCAAAAGTGTTGACAACAATAACCTTGGTAGCCAATAGGTAGATTTTCATCAAGCTCAAAGATATGAAAGGATGCTCTCCATACATGAGGAAGAATGTTATGCGTATATACATTGCTACACAACATACATCGCTATCAACATCATACACTATAGAAGCAAAACTCCCACATAAGTCATACATAGATTCTAAAGTGCCACAATAATTAATTTGTTTACATCACTCAAATCAACTCAACTCAGATGAGTACTTGATCTATCACTCTATAAATTGCCAACAATTGGGCACTGATTATAGTCAAGCTACACCCACTCTAGCTCAGAGAATCCATGTGATGCTCACCGGCCTCTATCCAGCATAGCCAAGAACTCAGAAACTCAACATCAGAGAAGTGAGCTCTCTAGAGTGGCACTTTTAGGACATACTCCTGATTTTGACCTAGGTCCCATCCCAATAGTCCCGCTGATGGCACACATGACGGTGTGAATGGTGCAAGTGATAGTGGGCCCTAACATGAAGTCAGTACCCCAAACAAAAAATCGGACCGTCGAGAAGTAGTCTATGGGAAACTACTAAAATACCTCTAACTAAATATCACTGCAACTCTAGTGTCTGAGCAATCTAGATGCAATGATACAAATGGCATGACAAGAATGATGTGACATGTATGGATGCATTCACTAAATTGTTGTAGATAAATTCCACTAGTGGAAGAAGGTGTCCCACCTCTCTTGCTCATCTAAGGTGAAGCTCCAAACCATGTCTTTAATGAAGTGATTAGCCCACTTTGTTTGTCCATCAGTTTGTGGATGGTAAGCTATGGACATGGCTAGTTTGTTTATGAAGATGCCAAAAGAGTATTTTTTTCCAAAGTAATCTAGTGAATTGAGTGCCTTGATTGATGATGAGCACTCAAGACAAGCCATGGTGAGAAAATATTACATTTAAGTACTATTGAGCTTATGGTGGAGTAGTCATGTTCTTAATGATAGGATGCACATGAATCATTTTGCTTAGTTAGAGTCAAATCTTGAGGTGGTCTTGGGCAATTCACAAACTAGATCCATGCTTACTTGTTCTCAATGTTTTGCAGGAGAGTAAGGAGGCTTGAAGAAATCCTATGGGAGCTTGATTAAAAGCTTTATTTTGTTGATAGAGGTGGTAGCTTCAAACATGCTCCGTCACATTGTTGCTCATCTTGGGTCAATAATAATGGCAGTTGATTGCATCTCAGTTCTTGTTCACTCTAACATGACATGCAATGGTAGAATCATGACATTTTGCTAGGATGATGGTTTTTATGTCTATGGCATTTGAGATCCATAACTTGCCATCATGAAAGGTGAATTCTTGGGTAGTGATTATACCTTTGGATGATTGAGCTCCTACAATCTAGAGGTAAATTTTTGTTGCAATAAGAATCCTTGGCCAAAATTCTATATTCATCTTGACCTCTATGACCAAATTTTTTGCCATGAGAGAATGTATCTACTTGTTGCTTCTTCTATGTGATCATTATGTTGAACCATTATCTCCACTTGGCCTACCAAATCTATTGATAAAAAAGATGTTTCTATATCTTAAGGTAGACTAGAGGTTTATGGTCTATATCCACTACAAATGGCTTCTCGCCAAGATAATGCTGCCAATGCTTGGTTTCAAGGACAATGAAAAACTCTTGTCATTTGGTGGTGTCATAGTTACATTGCGGTAAAAGCTTTCAAGAAAAATATGCAATTAGGTGCCATCAATCATTCCACTCTTGTTGTAGGACTACTCTTATTGCAATGCCTAATGCATCTATAGCTAGCTTGATTGGATATTTTAGGTCATACCATTTTAAGATTGGTACAAGTAGTAATGTGTCTTTCAATTCTTGAAAGACCAATTCTTGTATGGTTCACCACATCCATTTCTTCCCCTTGCCAAGTAGTGTTGTTAGAGTTTGTGCAACTTTGGAGAAGTCCTTCACAAATTGAAAAGAGAACCCTATCAATCCCAAGAAACTCTTGAGTTCAGTCTGATCTTCTAGAGCACCCCATTTTTGGATGACCTCTATTTTATCTATTAATACTTGGATACCTTTTACAATTAGTCTATGCTCCAAGTCATCTACTTTTGACTTGCTAAACTCACACTTTGAGATTTTGGCATACAATTGATTCTATTGTAGAATTTGGTGTTGCAATTGTAGATGTTGCTTGTGCTTTAACATCATCCTACTATAGACTAAGATATCATCAAGGAAAATTATAACCAATTTATCCAAATATGGACAAAATACATCATTCATCAAACTCATGAAAGTGGCTAGTGCATTGGTGAGGCCAAATGGCATTATGAGGTACTCAAAGTGACAATACCTTGTTTGAAGGTGATTTGTGTATCTATTCCTTTGCAATTTTGATTTGGTTGTAATTACTACATAGATCAAGTTTGATGAAGTTTTTTGCCCCCATCAAGTGGATCAAATAGGTCATCCATGCAAGAAAATGTGTATTTTTTCTTCATTATTTGTTGATGTAGGCCTCCATAGTCAATACACATATGCATTGTATCATCCTTGTTCTTCACAAACAAGACAAGAGCCTCATATAATGATATGTTAGGTTAAACCCGTTTTGTAGCATTTCTTGAATTTGAGCCTTATATTTCTCCAACTCATGGGGAAAAGTCAATATGGGGCCTTACAAGGAGGTGTCTTCCCCAAAAGTATCTCAATTTTATGATCAACTCTCCTTTTTGTGGGAATCCTAAGGGTTAATCAGATAGAAAGACATCTTGAAACTCATTGACTACATCTTTCAAATTCTCATGAATTTATTCATCAAGTTGTGCTCTTTGGACTTCACTTATTAGACCCATGAAAGATCTATCAATCTTATCTATAGCTATTGTCTTTATGAAATAAGGAGCTTATGGGGGTTTCCTATTTTTTAGGGCCTAATTCATCCATTTAGGCCTCCAAAATTAGCTTTGAAGTTTTCAGGGAGTTTTTGGCTCCTACACTATTAATGGAAGTACTCTTTTGGTGACACTTCTATATGATCTACTTAATCTATCTTGTATAATATCCTTCCAGATTTTACCAAGCCAATTTCCACCTCTAGATAATATGTCTAGCTAATGGTGTTATAGTTTTCAACTAAGTCCTTGTTGGAAAAAGCATGATCTTGGTGAATGGCTATTTGTTGACCATAGGAGTAGGATCTGGTTATGGTCCAATGCTACCTTCATTCTGAACTTCTTCTTCATTCTCTTCACCTATGAAGATCCTCCTCATCCTCTTAGTAGCTTTTGCCTTCAACATAGAAGGAGTCACGAATCATTTCCTAATCATTGGCTCTATGATGATCTTCTACTTACTTTACTTCTCAAAGCCTATTGTATTGTAGGATTCTTTCAACACCATGTATCTCTCTGTGTTGGCACATTTTGTGTCCACTTTAACATACATCTGCACCATTAGCACTCTTTCTTTTGGCTTGTCAAAATGTCCTATGGGGAAGAAGTGGCCAAGATATTTTTTCATCTCTTTTGGGGTTAGCAAATCCATCCCTAAGTAAAAATATAAAACAAAAGGAAACATCAAAGTCACTTTTTCTTCCTTATTCATAGTTTTTGCAAGCTTTCTTGTGCTTGCCTAGAACATTGCTACTCAACTGATAGGTTTTCCTTGGTACAAACTCAAAGAAGATTTTTTTAAGTATTGTGAAGGTATGTTGTTCATTTAGACATGAACAACTTCATGAGAAATTCTACCAAGATCATCCTTACATGATCTTTGACACTAGGACTAGACCAACCATTGTTGGTTGTATTATCTCTTAACATGGCCTAAAACTTTGCTTTGATAGGCAAGTTAGGGTGAGTCCAAGTGCTATCTAGAGTAATGTCATTTAGAGGAGAATTTGGAGGCCTTAGCATTCTTTGCCAATGCTATTTGTTCCAAGCAAAGAGGTTTCTTCTTAGGATCTCTAATTTCATGTAGCATCACATGATTACTCAATTTGTAATTCCACAACAAGAACTCTATCTTCTTATTGTGGACTAATTCCCACCTATAGTACAATCCCCACTTTACCAATCCTAGGGCCTTCATTATAAATGTAGGTGTCCTTCTCATCCTCCTTGGCAGTTTAGTGGCAGCTACTTCTTTCCTTCTTGATCCTCTCATCATTCTCACTTTGTCCCTCATTTCACAATCTTCCTTGCATAGGCACACACTCTCACAATTCAAATGTCTAAGTGATGAACTTCTTGCCGAGGGTGAGGAAAGTCTTAACAAGTCTTGCTTTAGTTAGCTCTGAAAAAGTGAAAAGGATCCAAGCCCCATGTGGGTATTTAAGACAATGGCCCAACCATTACAAACTTTCAATAAGCATACCCATTGGTGAGCAGTTGCTACTTGCACATATGAGTGGTCAATACAATCAAACATCCATCAAATGTAGTTCTTGATTTGTTGGGCCACATTTGCTTATGTAATTTTTCAGATCAAAAAGAAATTGCAATGAATTGGATTTCATTAATGATGCACTTATTGGGTTCCTTCACTTTTTGACATGCTTAAACCCACACATTTTTGTGCTTTAATCGTGTGCCTTCTATTATTTTCCAGAAAAAATAGATAGATGAGATAGAACATCTATAGCAGGCAAAGAACATACGTTATAATGACTTGGAAAGAAACCTGAGTGGCCGTCAATCAATTTGCAAGTAGATTTGAAAGGTATGGTTCCATCAAATAGTCAAACCATGGAAACTTCAAACTAGTTTTCCCCTGCTCTATGTAGGCATTGCATATAAGCATGTTAATTTGAATAGATTCTTCATATTCAAGTTAAGTTCATATATTCAGGTTAAGTTTAAGGAGACCAAGGAATCTTGATCTCAGAGTTGATCCTTTGGACTGAAAAAATGGAAGAAAACACTTGCTAATGAGAGTTTTATGACCAACATTCGTGACTTATGTTGGAGAGCAATCATGGCCTAATGATGGACATCTTCATGCAGTAACCTGCATGTTTCTTCAAGACTTTAAGAGTATCTTCCATCTAATTTTAGGCCAAGGGACTTCTAGGCCAAATGGTTTTTCTACCCAAAGGTCACCCAAGGCAGAAGTCTCCTTTCAAGACAAAGACCTCCTAGCCAAAGGAATTCTTGTTTGAGAATTTTCTTTATTGAAGGGCCACATTCCATGCTCCTTATCCAGATCTATTTTTGTTGGTTGTTCAGTGGCACATTCCTTCCGTGTCATCTTTCCCCTTGAAGGTGTAGTTCTCCTTAGTGTGGAAGATAATCAATCATAAACCTTCCTTCTTCCTTGCTAATTGAAAATTTCTATACTCTTCCTAGTTAAGCTTTGCAAGTTGAAAGAAGAAGGTGCACTTTAGAAAGTGGTGAGGCATCACATACTCCTTCCTTCCTCAAATGCAGGCATCTTCATGAACATCAAGGTAACTCCTTTGATTCTCTCAATTGCAGTATTTGTGGATACGCCATCCATTGACTTAAGTTGTGAGTTGATTCCCCTCTAGATCAGCAAGCTACAATGTGGTACCCAAATTTTTTGTTTTTGACAAGTTTTAAAGAAGAAGTGTATTGTTGAAGCCAAAGTAAGGCTTAAATGATGAAGAAAGGTGAATAATCATGTGTTCAGGTTGGACCCAAAGAAGTCAAATTTGTGTCAAAAGAAGAAGGACTCGGGTTGGACTTATAAAGGGTAAACCCAAAGTAACATCACTTTGCCTTTGGAGAATCAAACCAACCAGACATAACCATAACAAATTTTCTTTGGGACACAAAGATCAAGAAGGTACCATTAAAGAAAAAGCTACATGGGGAGGAAGGAAAATTGATAGTGACCAGGAATAAATACATAGAATCAATGAGGGTAGATTTCAAACCAATTGAAGAATGATTATGCATCTGGGCACTATAAAACTAAGACTTTGTTGAAAGGTTACAATGTCAAGAAAGTATCCCGTTCCTCTTAGTATTCATCTAAAGAAATGCAAAGCACAAGGCCAACCAAGAGTTTAGTTTTCTAGCATCCTAAGGGAGTTAGGATTTTAGGCTATGGGATGGTTTGTTTTTCAAAGACTACGGGTTAGGAAGCACATGATGTCACCAAGGGGTGGTAAGCAAGGTTCCCCACTTTCTATGAGGAGCTTGGAAATTTGTAGATTGGATGTAGTGGTGAGGATTTAAACCTTGAGTAGACTTTGGATCATGTTTCTAGCATGGAATTGGAACCTCAATTTTCCAAGATTCATGGCAAAAATCATGACCAGTAATTGTGAGGACGGACTCAAGACAAAAGGGAAGAGAGGAAATCTGGCTTGATGGACTGAGTTGGATTGGAGATTAGTCTTGGGAAGAAAAGTGGGTGAAGTAGGAGGTAGCACATTCTATCAAAAATGTGATCCTTCAGAGGAGACTACAAAGGTAAAGAATTCTTTTAGTGTTCTTTGCACTAAGAATGAGTACAAGGTGGAGAGTTACCAAGATCTAGTAAGAAGAGGCATCATCAAAGCATTGATGCCAGTGTTTAAGCCAAAGAGGACCACATATGTTACATGTGGTACCCACATTTTTAGTTTTTTTTAGTTTTTTTTGACATTTCTGAGGAAGAAAGGTATAGTGGAAGAAGACCTGGGCACGAATGAGGAGAGAAAGACAAAGAGATGTGGTTTTATTATCAACCCAAAGAATGGGACCTTGGGTCAGATACTGTCAAAAGATTGTTAGACCTTGGGTCAGAGCTGTCATGTTTCAACCCAAAGAAAGGAGACTTCATCTTGGGGATGATCATCCAAGGCAAAGAAATTGTAACAATTTTCCTTCAAGATCTACATTCAAGAAAGTACACACAAAAAACGGTTGACCTGTGAGCAAAAGAAGTTGACAGTGACAGAAGAGTTGCATGCCAAAGGTGTGATTTCTTGGTAGAAATGCAAATGAAGAGTGATAGAGAAATGTGGCACTATAAAATTTATATTTTTAGGCAAAGGAGAAGAAGAATGACAAATAGCTTTCCGCTGCCATTACAAAGTTCTCTTGAGGGAGATCAAGAAAGAGGCATGTTAGTGAGTGAAGTCTTAGTACATCCAAGCAAGGAGAATCACACAACCAGGAGACGGTAGAATTATTTTCCAAAGACCCAGAGTGAGAGGAAGTGAAATGGGGAGTGGAAAGAAGAGTGGCAAATTTGTGGTGAGAAATCACGCAATTAGAAGGTTAGATATGATTGCAAGAACCAAAGTCTTGAGTAGACTTTGGATCACATTTTTGGCATGGAATTGGAACATCAGTTTTCAAGAATTCATGACCAAGATAATTGAGAGCAAATGCTTAGAGGGTCCTAAAGCAAAGGGAAAGATAGGAAATCTGGCTCAATGGATAGAGTCAGATTGGAGATTAGTACTCAAGAAAGAAGCCAGGGAAGAAATAGGAGCCACTTTCCTCGAGAAGGGGGAAGTTGCAGAAGAAACTGTTGAAGTGAGAGCATCATTCACTAGTCCTTGCACAAAGAATGGGTACAAAGTATAGAGTTATCAAGACCCTGTGAGGAGGGGAATTGTGGGAGCAATGATGGTGATCTTTAAGCCAAAGCGAACTACTTATGTAATGAAACACCAGGTAGTGTTCTTCCATAAGCTATTTGCAAGGGAACCCATCAATTGGGCCAAATGCTTTTATCAGCAAATGAGGCAGATGGTCAAGAACCTGCACAATAAGTTGCCACCACATTACATCAACCCATTTGCAACTCATTTCTATTTGGGCTTGAATTTGTTGAATGCGGCGGAGAGGCAGAGAATAGTGTCGCATTTCCATCCGGATTTGAGGAAGGAAGCTGATGAAGATGAACAACAATATATCAAACAAATCCAAAGAAGTGATGAACATTATGTTCAAACAAAGCAAAATGTGAGATTAGCGGTGATTGCTCCAAAGATGAAGAAGAGGAGTTGAGCCAATGAAGAAGTGGCAGTACGGAGACCTCTAACGTTGAGGAAAGTAAACCCGAGGCAAGATATCCTAGTGATTGTGTTGTTGGGAGAGGAATCAAAAGGTGAAGCTGAGTACAAGTTAGAGGACTTGAAACAAGACAAAGAACCTGAGTTCACGTTGCAGAGTGGAGGATTGAGCAGCAAGAGTGAAGAAGGTATAGAAGTTTAGCAAGCAAGAAGAGAAGAAGCAACTGATCAGATGCTAGAAGATGAGCCGATGGAGAAGGTAGAAGACAAAGTCCCGGAGGAGCTTGAGACCAAGTTGGTAATCTAGAGGAGGATTCATTTGAAGAGAAGTGTGATGCATGAGGCGGGGTCGAGTAGAAGAAGAGAGGAAGAAGAAGAGGACAGTTTGGATAATGAATTGTTGCAAGTAAGAAGATCCACACAGTGAAGTAGAACCTCAAGAAGAGAAGAGAACAAAGCTGACGTGTTGCAAGACAAAGAGGAAGACCAAGGTGAAGGTATAAAGTATCTTCAGGATATCATGTGTCTGTTATTGTGGCAGTTGGAGAAGAAGAAGAAAGAGATGAGTCGTGAGCATTTGGAGGTGAAGAATGTCTTGCAAATCTATGAAAAGTTAGAATCAAATAATTTAGAATTGCAAGAGAAATTAAGAAGGGTAGGAGAAGAGAGTGAAGTATGGAGAATGGATGTAGTATTGCAAAATAAGATGAAGAAAAAACTATAGAAAGATGTAGGAGAGAAAGATAGATTGCTGAAGTAGAATTCTGTAGAAATGGAGAGGCAAGTAGCTGAGTATGAAATCTCAAAGTAGTAGTTTGCTGATTCTTGATTGGAATTTATACATGCCGCTGCAAAGACAATTGAGATGGAGCAAGAACTTGACAATATGCGGCAAAGTGTAGAGGAGAAGAGGCAATGTTAGCAGAGAGAGTTGACGAGAAGACATAAGGAAGAAGAAAGTTGAGGGAGTTAATTTCTAGTTTGGAGGAGAAAGTAGTGCAAAATGAGAAGGAGAAGGGAAGTGTGAAAGCCACATTTGAAGCAAAGCTGGCAATGTATAAAGAAGATTAGCAATTGGATCATGAGAGGGAGAGGCAAGAACGCTCTAGGGCAATCAGAGCTATGGTAGTATAGTTAAAAGCAATGCTGAGCACTGAGTCCAGTGTACAAATAGAGGAAACCAGATTACACGAGTTGAAGTTGATGGTGGAGGAGACGAGGAGGAAGAACATGAAGAACAAAGATCTTAACTTGTTGCTGATAGATCTCAGAACTCATATAGATAGGGAGATATTAGAAGTAGAAGATAATATCACTATTAGATTAGATCTGGTTAAATTGGGAATAGATAAACTTCAGAATGAGGTAGGAGTAAAACCCAAAGTAAGTGAAGTAGGAGTACAAGTGACTTTGGATTGGTTATCAAAGACATTAGAGAGAAGTGGGTTACAAGATGAAGGTTTAGAAAGCTTGCTTATGTCTTTAAGTGCAAATCAGATTGAATTGGTAGAATTGAATGAGATTCTACCAATTAGAATTAGAATTGGTAGAAGGAATATAAGTTGTAGAACCCAAAGTGCATGAGGTGAAGGGAAATTCCTTGGGTTTGGAAGCCAAAGTAGAAGTAGACATCGGATTGGAGTAGGAACAGTTTTTGAAATTTAGAAGGGCAGATATGCATTGTTATTTTGGATCTGTAGGTTAGTAGAGTTGTTAGGAAATGGTTTAGAAGTTGGATAATTGCTGTAGAGTTTGCCTATTTAAAGGAGCCCTTTGCAGCAAAATGTTGTTCAGTATTCATTATTCTTAAGAATAAATAAAACAAAGTGCTGATTATAGTGCTCATTGTTTGAGCTTAATTTTGAGTATCAATTTGGTGTTTGTAGTTATGAGTGTTTGGAGAATTCTAAAGTGCAAGTCAGTGTGTTTGTTGGATGTTGGATTTTGTAGCCATGATCTTTATTTTGTATGTTTGAACCTGAGTGAAGTGCAATCGGAGCAATGCCTTGATAGATATGAGAGGAATTGTAGTGTTGGTAGTATTTTACAATTGTGAGTGCAGTACGAGATTGATGTGAAGCAATTTTGATTGAGGAATTTGTGCCTTCAGTGGAGGGGTGGAACACAATTATGAGGCAAAGTTGTTTTGAAGTGAAGTAGCCATTTTTGGGAGAATTGAATCATCACAATCAAGTTTGTTTGGACAAAAATTGAAGGATTTGTGATTATGGGTGAAAAATTGTTGTGACGAGACTGAAATTCAGTGCTTGTTACTCTCTTCTAGGTGTAGTTTCCACCTGAGAGACTAAAGAAGAACACAAGAAGAATTGAGGATGTGAGTTTTTGATGTTTGACTTTGTATTTGGATATTTCTGACTTGTATCTCTACGGCAACAAACTTTACTTATGTGATATCTGCAAAAGTGATATTTGCTAGGTTATCACATGATTTTTGGTGTCACTATTGGGGATACAAATCTCAGAAGTGGAAGAATACAAAGCCAAACTTTAAAATTGGGGTTTTAACCAATATGAATGTGTGCACTGAGTGAACAACAAGAAGAGAGCTCAATGATGAACTTTGCAATGTGAAGAAGATGAATGGCAGAAGGGCCAGATTAATTTTGACAAGGCCAAAAGAGAGATGTTAGATTTGCAACTCCTTCACAAAGTTCAGGAATCATTGTGGGACCTTGAATGAAAGAAATGTGAAGTCGGGTGGCATGACTACTTTGCATCTCCTAATTCCATGAAGAAGAAAGACTCTAGTGGGCAAACATATTCCTTACAACCTAGTACACCAACTTCCCCAAAAGCTATCAAGGAAGTTGAGGTTATAAAAGATTTCATTTGTGAAAAGACAACATGAATTTTGATGGAAGAAGAGTGTCAACATCTTCTACGCATGATTCCTTGATTGGCCCAAAGGAATTTCAAAGAGCACTTTGAGGGTGTTGAAATTCTTCCTCCTACTTGGGTTGAAGTCGACATAATCAAAGAAGAAGTGACTATCAAAGAAGATACCACTTTGAACTTGACCAATTGGAACCCTTGGGATGACAACACGGTGTCAATACCAGCCAATTCTTTGGGTCCATCAAGTTCAACTTTACCTCAACCAACTCCTTAGAGCTGAACAATGACTTTGTTACCTGCCATCCAACATGCCTATCAGAAGTTTAAGGGGATAGAACAAGACAAAGATCCTGATGAAATTCATTGAAGAATTTGAAGTCATCTCCTTTGCCAACAAGGAGCATGACTCTATGGATTGCTTGCACATCTTTCCTAGTCTACTCAAAAAGAAAGCTTGGAGCTGGTACATGCATATAACCCAAAAGGAGTTGAGACCAGCTGACTAGATAGACTTGAGAGATAGCTTTTTAGAATGCTTTTGGGAAGTAGATTATGATACGAGTGTTTTTGCAGTACTCATGAATTTGGACCAAGGAAAGAAAGAGAAGTTGAGAGACTACTTTGACCGGTTTATGGCCCTTTTGAATTGTGTCCCCAAGCAATATGGTGTGGTGGGTTACTCCAATGCCCAAACCATCACCAGGTTCTTGGGAGGACTTTCACCAAAGATTTTGATCTTTGCCAGGGGAAGGAATGTAACTTCCTTGGACAAGGTACTCAAACCTGGCACCCGTACGAGGCGACTCACTCTCATTCTTCCAGTAACCAAAGGAATTAGGAGAAGAAGGTAAGAAGTCCAGAAGAAGAGCTTCTTGCAGTACATCCTCTTCTTTGGAGGAATCCTCTACATCTTTGAGCTCTTTGTTGAAATCCAAAGATGATTCAAAGCCATGAAGAATCCAAAGATGGAGAGGAAAGAACCTTTGACACCTCCAGCAAAGAATGTAAATAAAGTTGACATTAAGCTGGATGCTCTTATAAAAGAGTTTTTGGATTTTAAGTTCCAGATGATTGGGGTGAAGGACCGCCGAAAGTCCTCCTCATTTGGCCAATCCAATGTATGGTGCACTGTGTGTGGCAAGTTAGGCCACGCCAACATGGAATGCAATACTCAGAATGCATTTCTAGTGCAGTAGATTGATTGGGTTCCAGGATGGGATCAAGAGGACAAAGAAGAGGCAATGTACTAGACCCGTGAGGTACAACCTCAAGTGGCATATCATACCAAGGTCCAAGGTATGGGCCAAGGGAATATAACAATAATGCTCCTCCACAAAGACCACCAATGAGCAGCCAAAATAGACCTCAAAATGTTGCACTTGGTGCCTATTATAATTGTGGCTCAATGGGACATTGGTCTCCAAACTGTTTGGAGCTAAGACGGCAAATTGGTTTTGTCCCTCTGTGTAGAAATTGCAAGGGATTGGGTCATACGGGCAATCAATGTCCTCATCTACCCAACCCAAAGCCAATGGTAAAGTATGTATAGACCCCAGCTGAGCGTGTTGTGCTTCATGCAAAAGGGAACACTAATATAAAACTTTAGCATACTTGAGGAAGAGGGGCCTCAAGAAGGGAGTCCGGCCCCAAAAGGAGAATGGCCGGACCTCAAAATTTTGAAAGTTGAGGCATGCTCAAGTAAGAAGAGCATGACCCCAAAGAACTAAGTACTACATCCTTTTCTTCACAAAAGGCAAAGAGCTTTTGCCCAAAGGCAATTCTTTCAGAAAAAAGGAGAAGATTCTTGCTAAAGCTAAAGCTAAAGCTTTGCGGAAAGAAATCAAAGAAGTTGTACAAAGGACTCGGGAGATGAGTTTGGAGGAAGATGCAAAGACAAAGCCTCTAGTGTTTTTGGTGGACATTAGATCCAAAGTAAAGGACCTGATATGAGCCAAGGTAGGCAAATCCAAAGAACCTCAGGTCAAGACCACTAGTATTCCGGTCACCATCTTGAAACGCCTCAAAGTCCAATTTGAACGAGGAGAGACTTTCAACCTAAAGATGAAGGTGAAGAAGGTGAAATTGGGAGGAGTACCTCAATATGATATTATGGTAGACTTGGCATCCACAAGTGAAAATGTCATGTTTAAGCAATTGTGGGAGGACAACAAGTTGTACAAGAAATAGCTAAGTTTAGCTCTCAAGAAAGTAAGGGCGATGTCCAAGAAGGACCTGCTAGCAATTTATTGGATTAAGTAAGAAGATTGGGGATCTCCCAAAGTTGATGTAGAGATCATGGGTTGCATGATCATATCAATACCCATTTATTGAGGTTTTGGTGTGAATGTCATGATAGAGGCTACTGCAAATCGGTTGGGGTATCATACATTTGAGCCAACGCCCCAAGTTTTGAAATTTGTAGACCAAACCAGGAGATGGCCCTTGGACATGCTGTCAAATATTACAATGATCATTGGAGGGGTACCCTTCAAATTTAATTATATTGTGTATAGGCCAATAACCAAAAATGACTACCCACTATAGATCAAAAGACCATGGTTTCATAGTGCCCAAGTTGTTGTGGATTGGCATCGGCAGAAGTTGTGGTTTAAGGACATCTTGTCCGATGACCGGAAGTTGTGATAATAAGTTGGACAAAGGTTCCCTACCTTGGGGAGACAACTTCATCAAAAGATGAAGTTGAATTCAAAGATTCATCATCTTTGTCTTCAGAAGACTCCAAAGATGAAGTCCAAGTCAACTATTTGGAATGCTACGAGGTGGATGTCAATGACAAAGATCCATATGACCTTGCCTCCGGAGAAAAACAACTTGGAAGAAGGGGATTTGATGGCAGCTTGACTCAAATTAAGCCGAGTGAGTCATGTTGAGGGAGTCATCAACCCCAATGATTGTCAAGACATTGTGTTAGCTGAAGGTAGAATTTTGAAGATTTCAAAGATAGTCACTTTGGAGGAGTTAGCAGGATACACTGCCTTGTTTATAGAGTACCAGGATGTATTCACTTGGTCTATTGATCAAATGCTAGGTTTTCCATGCCAATTTGGAGAACATTGGATTGATCTTGTTGAAGATGTAATCTTGGTGCGGCAAAGGCAATATCGATTGAACCTGAAGTACTCGCTCTTGGTGAAAGATAAAATTGACAAGTACTAGGGGCCATGATAATCTTTCCTATATTAAGCAGTGAATGGGTCTCACCCATTGTCATTGTTCCAAAGAAGATGACTGGAAAGATTTGAGTGTGCCAAGATTTTTGCAAATTAAATGCAATCACAAGGAAGGATTATCATCCTTTGCCTTTTACGGATACAATTTTGGATCAAGTAGCTGGTCATCCGTGTTATAGTTTTCTCGATGGATTTTCAAGGTACAATCAAGTATCCATTAGAGAGGAAGACAAGGATAAGACCACATTCACTACTTGTAGGAGCACTTTAGCTTACAATCAAATGCCCTTTGGGTTGTGTAATGCTCCCGCTACTTTCTAGTAGATGATGAATGCAATCTTCAAAGATTTTTGTGCAAATTTGTGGAAGTCTTCATTGAAGATTTGTGTGTGTTTGGCCAAAGAGAAGTACATTTGGATTATCTTTGTCAAACTTTTAAGAGGTGTTGTGTTGCCGGCTTGTCATTACACTCAGAGAAATGTTTCTTTGCAATGACGGAAGGAATTCTCCTAGGGCATCAGGTTTCAAGCCAAGGTATTGAAGTGGATGTTGAGAAGGTGAAAGTCATTTCAGCTTTGGAGTCTCCTAAGAACATTTGGGAGCTGAGAGCCTTCATGGGATACATTGAATATTACAAAGGTTTTGTGTCAAATTATGCAGTGCTAGCTATACCTTTAACAAAGCTTTTGAAGAAATCCAAAGATTATTTATGGGAAGCAGAACTGTGAGCCGGCCTGTCTCTCACTCAGGATGAACCTCTGATGGCTATTATGGTAGCGCACCATGGACTAAGAAGGCAAGGAACCCCAACTCCATCATACTCCTCCAAGGCTAACACTCCAAGACTCAAGACATTGCTCACTAGAGAACTCAATGAGAGAGAGATAGTTGCAAATGAAAGGATGATGAGTACCTCCTCACTCCTTGTTTATATACTTGTGAAATAGTTACGTACCAAAGTTACTAATTACCGTAGTAACTCAAGTTACTAGACTAAAAGTCAAGTAAAGTCAAAAAGTAGAAAGGAATATCCATTCACATGGGCATATTCCCCTTATCTTGACCCAACCACTAAAGCAAGGATTCCTTCACATGGGCTATCCTTGGACTAAAGAAGAATCCAAAACAAAAAGGCTTGCGGGCCCAAGAGTTCTCAACTCTTTCCCCAAAGCCAAACACCTAGGAATAATACCAAGTCAACACACTAAAATCCAAAATAGTGGTGCTCATCTTTTCTACTTCCTCTAAAGTAAGGTCCCATCTATCTTAGCTATGACTAACTTTAGCTAACCATGACTAATATAGAACCATCCTTTATCTCTATATAAATAATATCTCTTAAGTACTTGTAATACCAAGCTAAATATCACAATACCACACACATGCACAAATGGGTGTTACATTTACCCCCGGACTAAGTTTTCACTTTGTCCTCAAAGTGAAGGTCTCTCTACCTTCTATGGTACATCTTCAACTTATCATGGTTAATCCTATCAAAGTGTCTTCCTCCCAACTCCTTGAGATCATAGGTGTAATTGCCCCACACCTTCTCTACTATGAAAGGTCCAAAGTACTTAGGCAAAAACTTCTTTTGCACTCTCTTGAATCGAATGGAATCAAACAACATTACCCAATCACCTTCTTTGAAAGGCTCCACCTTCTTCTTGCCTTGCCTCTTGTCATAGCTCTCCTTTTGTTTCCTTTGGGCTTGCTCCACTCGAACCATAGCAACTGCTCTTGCCTCTTCCAACTCCATGAGTTGATCCTTCCTTGACTTCCCTGCATCACTTCCTTGTGCTTTCTTCAATCTCCTATGAATGCTTTGGAAGGTAGGAAGATCAAAGTGAATAGGTAAGGTAGACTCAATACCATACACCAATTGGAATGGAGAATATCCAGTGGAAGTCTTCATGGTTGTCCTATACTCCCACAAAACTGCATGAATCCTCTTGTCCCAATGATGTTTAGCCCCCTCCATTTCTGCATCTTTGGCCAACATCATGCACAAGGTCTGATTGGTTCTCTCTGCCAAGCCATTGGAATTTGGCTTATAGGATGTAGTTACTCTATGTGTGATAGAGAAATGTCGTAGCATGGCTGTAGTAATGCTTCCTGTAAACTCTCCTCCTCTATCAGAAACCAACTCCAAAGGGCATCCAAACCTAGTGATAATGCGTTCATAAAGAAATCTACCCACTTCATCTTCATTCTTGTCCCTCAATGGTCTAGCCTCAACCCACTTGGTAAGGTAATCAGTAACTACCACAATGTACCGATTGTTCCTTGGGGTTCTATTGAGAGGTCCTACAAAATCAATTCCCCACTTCTCAAAAGGTCCTAGCAATGGAATTGATCTAAGTGGTGGAGTGGATGTAGACTTTCTAGCAAAAGCTTGACAAACATGACAAGTTTTGCAATAATCAAGACAATCCTTGAAAATCCCTCTCCAATGGTAACCTGCATCTAGAATCTTGAAAGCAGTCACCTTTCCTGCAAAGTGTCCTCCACATACTAAACCTTCATGAAACTCCTTTATGAGTAGGATAGACTCTTCCTTACCCACTGCTCTTCGAAGTAGACCATCTGCTCCTTGGTGAAAAAGAATATCCTCCACCATTGTGTAAGGTCTAGATCTTGCTGCAAGGGCCTTCCTCTCCCTAGCATGCATCCCTTCTGGATAGTTACCTCTTGTCACAAAATCCACAAATCTCCTTGTACTCCATTGGAATCTCTTGAGTGACTGAGATTGTCATGAGCTCCTCATCCGGGAAGGAATCATCTACTGGCTCATCTCCATCATGATCATAGGCTCTAGATAACAAATCAGCATTTGCATGTTTCTTTCCTGGCCTATCCTCAATTGTGTAGTCATACTCAGACAAGAGTATCATCCACCTTGCTAGTCTCCCTTCAACATTAGGCTTGTTGAAGATGTACTTCAAAGCCTTGTGATCCGTGACAATTGTGGCTTTCCCTCCAATCAAGTAGTGTCTAAACTTCTTGAGACCAAAGATCACTGCCAACCCTTCTCTCTCTGTGACAGAGTAGTTCTTCTCTGCTGAAACCATCTGCCTACTAGCATAAGCTATTGGATGATCATGTCTATCTTGGTCTAATTGACTAAGAGTGCATCCTATAGCTACATTAGAAGCATCAGTGTAGAGGATGAAAGGCTTACTCCAATCAGGTTTAGCAAGAATTGGAGCTACAACAAGGGATTGCTTGAGCTCCTCAAAAGCTTTGAGAGCCTCCTTGTCTTCCAAAATCACCATGTAATCTACACCCTTCTTCATGTAGATGGTCAATGCATAAGCCTTGTTGGAAAATGAGAAGATGAACCTCCTATAGTACCCAACCATTCCCAAGAATTGGCGTAACTTTGTCAAGCTTGAAGGGAATGGAAGGTCTGAGATTTTCCTCACCTTCTCAGGATCAACTGCTATTCCATCCTTGGAGATGATGTGCCCCAAAAGTAGACCTTCTTCACATCCAAAAATGCACTTCTCTGGGTTGAGTGATGCATTTGCCTCATCCAAGCGTTGCAAGACTTTGATTAGGTGCTCAAAGTGCTCCTCCTTGCTCCCATAGACACAAAAGTCATCAATGAAATCTCTCACAAATTTCCCAATGAAAGGTTCAAATACCTTGTTCATGAACCGTTGGAATGTGGCTGGAGCATTGCAAAGCCCAAAAGGCATGACCTTGAAAGCGTAAGTTCCCCAAGGTGTGGTGAATGTGGTGAGTTGTTGATGCTCTGGTGCAATCTTTATTTGGTTATATCCACTATAACCATCTCCAAAACTGTACCTCTCATGACCTGCAACCTCCTCCAAGATCTCATCAATGAATGGCAATGGGTAGTAGTCCTTCTTGGTAACAGCATTAAGCTTCTTGTAATCCACACATACCCGAAGCTTGCCATTTTTTTTTCTTCACAATGACAATTGGAGACACCCATTCTGAATTCTCCACCTCAAAGATAAATCCAGCCTCCTTGAGCTTATCAATCTCCTCCTTCACAACCAAAGATATTGGTGGGCTAATGCGACGTTGCTTTTGGCAGATTGGTCTTGCATGTGACTCCACCTCTATCTTGTGCTCCTCCAAGGTGACTTCCTTCAAATCCTTGTAACTAAAAGCAAACACATGGATGAACTTGCGGAAAATCTCCTCAAATCTCACCTTCTCCTCCTTGGTAACATTTGGGCCATACTTGAGGGTAGATAACCTTCTCTCTACCTCCTCAAGTGTCAATGGTGATTTATCTGGGTCCTTCAAAACCTCTGGCTTAGGTGCAAAATCCATAGCACACAAGGGATACACATCTGAATCAGATTCAGATTCATCTTCCTCCGTGGAAGTCTCCTCTTCCATGCTTGTGTCCACACTTGAAGCTCCTTCTTCAGAATCTGATTCCCAATAATTAGAAGATGGGGTATCTGAATGTGAAGTGTTGGTGGTGTTAGTCACAGGAACAGTGACTCTATAGTTTGATGGCCCAATCCTCAAGTACCCTTTGTGCCATCGATCAGTTGTGCGTGCTGCTCTCAACCATGGCCTCCCAAGAAGTAAGTCATAGCTTGAATCCTTCAAGACTTGGAAAGTCATGAGATTTTGAACTCCCATAACTGAAACTACCACCTTATCCATCACCCCTACTGGTCGAACTTGTTGCTTGTTTGCCATGCTCACCACAAATGTTGAAGGTCTTGAGGGTATCATACCCAACTTCTTCATCAACCTTTCTGACATGGCATTCACTGCTGATCCTCCATCAACCAATGCATCCTTGATGTTGTGACCATTCACTCTCACATCAATCTTGGAGGCATATTCACAAGCCTCCCATGGTGCTGGCTTGGCATCCCCCACCCCCATTGATACTGGAACTTTTGCCTTCTTCTTCTTTTTGCTCCTTGTAGAACTCAAACCACCTCTAAGCTCCTTTCTCAAGGTAGGGTTCAAAGCAATTAATTGGCCCACTGTGATGTTAGCCTTGTGACTACCAACATCCTCCAACACATTGTAGTTCCATTGTTGCTTTGAGATCAAGAAGTCCTCCATCCCCAACTTCTTCCTTGGAGTCTTTGTTGTTGATGGTGTTGAGGTGCGAGTGCTCCTAGTAGACATAGGAGTATCCTTGCTTGAAGTAAATCCTTGAGAAGAGTGAACATCCTCTGCAAAACGAGCTCTCTTCTTCTCTTGTGCCAAAAGCTCCAAATTAAGACCCTTGGAGTTTGAGCACTCTCCCTTCTCATACTTGCTCTCAACCACATCTATGGATGCTATCCCCTTACCTTTGTTGGGATTAGGAGCCACTTGGGTTTCACTACCTCCCTCTTTCCCTCTATTGGCTCCCTCATAACCCCTTCCTCCATGGTAAGTGGAATTTGGGCAATTCCCTTGGATATGGCCTCTTCCTCCACAACCAAAACAATTTCTATCATTGAAATTGTTGGCTGGTTGGCCTCCTCTATATGGATAGTTTCCATAACTCCTAGGTCCTCTCCCTACATTCTGATCCACCTCTCTCTTCTCCCATAGTTGCACCACATTGATCTTGAGATCCGCAAGTTGTTCTGTGATGGTTTGGAGTGGATCTTTTGGTGGAGGTGCAAGAATTGGAGCAACTACTACTTGTGGTGCAACCCTTGTCACCAAAGTATCAGAAGTTCCACCATACTTGTAGCCTTGAGGAGGATGCACAACCTCCTTCACCACCAAATCACTCTCATCCCCTTCCAAACTCTCCTCCATACGAATTGCGATCTTGATAGCTTCAACCTTGGAAGAAGGTTTCTCATATCTCACCTTGCTTCTAATTTGTGGTCTCAATCCTCCCACAAAATTCTTGGTGAGCATGGCCCCTATGCCAATCATTGTAGTCTCCACATCATCCCCACCCTTCCTCAACACTATGCGAAATCTGGACTCCAACTTTTCCACTCTTTCCACATAGACCCTCACTTTCTCTCCATCTCCTTGCTTGAGAAATGTAACCTCACTCATCAATCTCTCATAACTCTCATCAGGAAGAAAGTTCTCAATGAGTGCTGAAGTCAAAGTCTCCCAAGACTCCTCTTCCCCCTCTCTCCTCTCTCTCTTTTGGTATTCTGACTCATACCATGTAAGTGCTGCATCCTCAAAGAAATCTGGTAATAATGAGACCCACTCATTCTTCCTCCTCTCATTGTTTCCTATGCAAGCTCTCTTGAAGTCTCTCACAAAGGCCTCCACATCTTCTCCATCCTTGCCAAAGAAAACCGGAAGTTTCCCCATCTTAACCCCTCACTATCTTTCTTTTCTCTTAATTTTTTTTTCTCTTTTCTTTTCTCTCACTCTATTACTAATAGAGTATATACATGACTAACACCATCTGAGAATAATCCACTCTAGGGAACACAAAAGGTTCAGGTTGCTCCAAGATTTCTATAGCAACATCAAATCCTAGAGTGCATATTAATCTAACTCTCATGGATAGTTTATCCATAAGTTGAAAGATTATCTCCATCACTAATCTTGAGAACTAGCTGATGAAGGTGGTAGTATTTTTGTAGCTGTACTAAGACTCTCTCCAAGATCCTTCACCAAAGTTTCCAAAAGTGCTTTTACTCCACTACACTCATGTCCTTTTGGAAGTCCTTCAACTCCACAAACCTCACACAACTCCTTGGTCTTAGATCTTCTCCCTCCCAATCTTGGTGAAGAAGGTCCAACATGCAAACCCAAGTCAAGTAAGCCTCTCCTTTCCCTCAATCTCTTGCTCTCAAAGGTTAATGGACATGAACTTGCCTTATGTCCCTTCTCTCCACATAGAAAGCACTTAGACTCACTCTTTCCTCCAAGTGGTGTAGGTTTTTGGATCCTCTCAACACTCTCTTCAAATTCTATTGTAAACTCTCTTTTCCTCAAATCCACCCCTACAATCACCTCAAACCCTTGGGGAACCTTGCATAATCTCAATTTCCACTCTTGATGACCCTCCATGTTCCCAAAGATGAATCTAAACACTCAAACATGCTTTTTGTTGATCTCAAACTTCTCATGCATGAGATCTCCACTCTGCAGAATTGACCCTTCCTCACAATGTCACTCAAATCTCTCAACGAATATGTCACAGTCCTCTGAAATTTTCCACACTTGATCACAACTCTAGGGCGTCCCTCCCTGCAAAATTTTAGATCTTTTCATCGAGCCATTTGGCCTAGACACCTTTCTATTCAGCACCCATATTTCAGATTTGGTCTGAAAACCACCCCCCTCACTTCAAAAACTCATAACGCACTGCGCAAAAATTATCTCTCTCTAATTTTTGTGGCACCAGGTAGGATACAATGCACTGAATTTTCTTGTAAATTTTCAGGACAATTCACTAAAAATTGAAGAAATGGCAGACTCTGTACAATTTTCCAGAGAGCATGCAGTTGCGGGAGCACTTTACCCTATCAACTTTCAAAAATTCTAGCCCATTGCGCATAGAAGCTCTCTCAATAATTTCAAGTGTGCTAACTGAAAGATAACCCAAGCTATCATGTGTAGAAATCTCAAGTCCAGATCTCAAACTTGAGATTTTGCCCAAAATCACCTTAATCCCCAAAATCTGCAATCCACCTCACACAATCTCTCCAATTCCTCTCATGTGTACAAGATGTACAAAATCACCTCAAAGACATCATAATGAACTACAGGGTATACAAATGGATCTTGGTTCTCTAACATAAGTTCAACCCTCTCCTCTCCTAATGTTCTCTCCAAGTGAGCTCTCATAGCCTCCTTCTGCCTAATGTAGAATTGGACGCGGAACATTATCTTGCCTTCTAGAGAGGTCCCGGCAACGGAACCAAAAATGTGAGCCGGCCTGTCTCTCACTCAGGATGAACCTCTGATGGCTATTATGGTAGCGCACCATGGACTAAGAAGGCAAGGAACCCCAACTCCATCATACTCCTCCAAGGCTAACACTCCAAGACTCAAGACATTGCTCACTAGAGAACTCAATGAGAGAGAGATAGTTGCAAATGAAAGGATGATGAGTACCTCCTCACTCCTTGTTTATATACTTGTGAAATAGTTATGTACCAAAGTTACTAATTACCGTAGTAACTCAAGTTACTAGACTAAAAGTCAAGTAAAGTCAAAAAGTAGAAAGGAATATCCATTCACATGGGCATATTCCCCTTATCTTGACCCAACCACTAAAGCAAGGATTCCTTCACATGGGCTATCCTTGGACTAAAGAAGAATCCAAAACAAAAAGGCTTGCGGGCCCAAGAGTTCTCAACTCTTTCCCCAAAGCCAAACACCTAGGAATAATACCAAGTCAACACACTAAAATCCAAAATAGTGGTGCTCATCTTTTCTACTTCCTCTAAAGTAAGGTCCCATCTATCTTAGCTATGACTAACTTTAGCTAACCATGACTAATATAGAACCATCCTTTATCTCTATATAAATAATATCTCTTAAGTACTTGTAATACCAAGCTAAATATCACAATACCACACACATGCACAAATGGGTGTTACAGAACAAGATGAAGCTTTCTAGGTATTGAAGAAGAAACTGGTGGAAGCACCATTTATGAGAGCTCCAAATTAGGACATCCCTTTTCATGTATATGTGGATACTTCATCCATGACAATTGGAGTAGTCTTTAGTCAGAAGGTAAGGAAGAAGAAGGATTCCCCAATCTCTTATGCCAACAGACAACTTTCAGTTTCAAAAAAAAATTATTCTATGACTGAACAGGAAGCACTTGGAATGGTGTATGCTTGCAAGAAATTCACCATTATGTGTTGAGATACAAATTTTTTTTCTATGTGGACCATTATGCATTGCAACATCTGGTCAAGAAAGTCAGTTTTTTGGGGCAAATTGCAAGATGGATCTTGTTATTGCAAGAATTCACATATACTATACAAGTACAGAAGGGAACTTCACATTCGAATGCGGACTGTGAGCCGGCCTATCTCTCACTCAGGATGAATCTCTGATGGCTATTATGGTTGCACACCATGGACTAAGAAGGCAAGGAACCCCAACTCCATCATACTCCTCCAAGACTAACACTCCAAGACTCAAGACATTGCTCACTAGAGAACTCAATGAGAGAAATAATTGCAAATGAAAGGATGATGAGTCACTCCTCATCCCTTGTTTATATACTTGTGAAATAGTTACGCACCAAAGTTACTAATTACTGGAGTAACTCAAGTTACTAGGCTAAAAGTCAAGTTAAGTCAAAAAGTAGAAAGGAATATCCATTCACATGGGCATATTCCCCTTATCTTGACCCAACCACTAAAGCAAGGATTCCTTCACATGGGCTATCCTTGGACTTAAGAAGAATCCAACACCAAAAGGCTTGCGGGCGCAAGAGTTCTCAACTCTTTCGTCAAAGCCAAACACTTAGGAATAATACTAAGTCAACACACTAAAATCCAAAATAGTGGTGCTCATCTTTTCTACTTCCTCTAAAGTAAGGTCCTCTCTATCTTAGCTATGACTAACTTTAGCTAACCATGACTAATGTAGAACCATCCTTTATCTCTTTATAAATAATATCTATTAAGTACTTGTAATACCAAGCTAAATATCACAATACCACACACATGTACAAATGTGTGTTACATTTACTCCCGGACTAAGTTTTCACTTTGTCCTCAAAGTGAAGGTCTCTCTACCTTCTATGGTACATCTTCAACTTATCATGGTTAATCCTATCAAAGTGTCTTCCTCCCAACTCCTTGAGATCATAGGTGTAATTGCCCCACACCTTCTCTACTATGAAAGGTCCAAAATACTTAGGCAAAAACTTCTTTGCACTCTCTTGAATCAAATGGAATCAAACAACATTACCCAATCACCTTCTTTGAAAGGCTCCACCTTCTTCTTGCCTTGCTTCTTGTCATAGCTCTCCTTTTGTTTCCTTTGGGCTTGCTCCACTCGAACCATAGCAACTGCTCTTGCCTCTTCCTCTTGCCTCCTCTAGAAGTTGATCCTTCCTTGACTTCTCTGCATCACCTCCTTGTGCTTTCTTCAGTCTCCTATGAATGCTTTGGAAGGTAGGAAGATCAAAGTGAATACGTAAGGTAGACTCAATATCATATACCAATTGAAATGGAGAATATCCGGTGGAAGTCTTCATGGTTGTCCTATACTCCCACAAAATTGCATGAATCCTCTTGTCCTAATGATGTTTAGCCCCCTCTATTTCTGCATCTTTGGCCAACATCATGCACAAGATCTGATTGGTTCTCTTTGCCAAGCCATTGGAATTTGGCTTATAGGATGTAGTTACTCTATGTGTGATAGAGAAATGTTGTAGCATGGCTATAGTGATGCTTCTTGTAAACTCTCCTCCTCTATCAGAAACCAACTCCAAAGGGCACCCAAACCTAGTGATAATGCGTTCATAAAGAAATCTCCCTACTTCATCTTCATTCTTGTCCCTCAATGGTCTAGCCTCAACCCACTTAGTAAGGTAATCAATAACTACCACAATGTACTGATTGTTTCTTGGGGTTCTATCGAGAGGACCTACAAAATCAATTCCCCACTTCTCAAAAGGTCCTAGCAATGGAATTGATCTAAGTGGTGGAGTGGAAGTAGATTTTCTAGCAAAAGCTTGACAAACATGACAAGTTTTTCAATAATCAAGACAATCCTTGAAAATTCCTCTCCAATGGTAACCTGCATCTAGAATTTTGAAAGCAGTTACCTTTCTTGCAAAGTGTCATTACACACTAAACCTTCATGAAACTCCTTTATGAGTAGGATAGACTCTTCCTTACCCACTACTCTTCAAAGTAGACCATCTGCTCCTTGGTGAAAAAGAATATCCTCCACCATTGTGTACGGTCTAGATCTTACTGCAAGGGCCTTCCTCTCCCTAGCATGCATCCCTTCTGGATAGTTACCTCTTGTCACAAAATCCACAATCTCCTTGTACTCCATTGGAACCTCTTGAGTGACCGAGATTGTCATGAGCTCCTCATCCGAGAAGGAATCATCCATTGGCTCATCTCCATCATGATCATAGACAAATCAGCATTTGCATGTTTCTTTCCTGGCCTATCCTCAATGGTGTAGTCATACTAAGAGAAGAGTATCATCCACCTTGCTAGTCTCTCTTCAACATTAGGCTTGTTGAAGATGTACTTCAAAGCCTTGTGATCTGTGACAATGTTGGTTTTCCCTCCAATCAAGTAGTGTCTAAACTTCTTGAGACCAAAGATCACTGCCAACCCTTCTCTCTCTATGACAAAGTAGTTCTTCTCTACTGAAACCATCTGCCTACTAGCATAAGCTATTGGATGATTGTGGTGCCCACATTTTTTGTTTTTCTCTATTTATTAGTGTTTAAGGGAAGAAGTAAGCACTAGAAGCCAAATTGCGGAAGAAGAATGGATGGAAGTGACTTTGGAGGACATCCAAAGAAGGCAACATCAGATCCGATGATGGAGGTACTCAGAAGAAAGGTACGACGGAAAAAGTCCGAAGAGCACCGTCTTTGGGTTGGAAGGCGTAGGAGCTTTAAAGACCGTCTAACAACCTTGGTACATGGTAAGAAAGTACGCTTCAAGAAACGGTGGAGGTAGAAGAAGCATGTCTTGACAATGACCGGACATCAACATGTAGAAGAGAGGAGGTCAAATTTGAAATTGATTGAAGAATGACTGCAATTTGGGGTAATATAAGATTGCAATTGCATAGGGACAAGTTGAACATGCCAAGTAAATTTCCGATTCCTTTGAGTAGTTGTCTTGCAGTAATGCATGTCCGGAAGCCAATTGAGAGTGAAATTTTCCAAAATCCCGAAGGGGTTAGAGTGTCTCGTCCAGGAGAGGGCATCATCTTTTAGTGTCATAGAACGCAAGAGCAGATTATAGCAAAGAAGGTGGCAAATGCACTAGCGGTGTGAAGTTTCACAATTCATAGGTTAGATGTAGTAGCCAGAATTGAAGTCTTGACTAGACTTCGCTTTACATTTTTAGCATGGAATTGGAATTTCAGTTTCCCAAGAGTGATGGCAGAGACAACTGCCAGTAGTTGTGAGGAGGGTCCCAAAATTGAAGGGAAGAGAGGAAATCCGGCTCGATGGATTGAGTCGGATTGGAGGTTAGTATTGGGGAAGGAAGCAGGAGAGCCAACGGGGATCACCTTCTATCGGAAGTGTGATGCTGCAGAAGAAACGGCGGAAATTCACAACTCATTCTTTGCTCCGAGAACTACGAATGGCTACAAGGTGGAATCCTATTGGGATCCAATTAGGAGAAGTATCATGATGGCAATGATGGCCATGTTCAAGCCAGAATGAACAACATATGTGAACATGCAGCAAGCAATCTTGTTCCACTAGATGTTTGCAAGGATCCCGGTGTCGTTGGGAAAAAGCCAGATGAGAGTGGTAAGGAGTGGTTGCAGGATTTCGAGAAGAGGAGTGCTAGACAGTAGAGGGTTTTTTTCAGTGAAAGTCTAGCGGGAGGGCACATGCTGATAGGGTATGAAAATTTGGGACAGATGAGGACTGGACAGCAGAGAGCTTTCGGAAAAATGTCAGATGAACTTGGTAAGGAGTGGTAGCTGGAATTTTTGAGAAGGCAAGGAAAGGAGAAGATAGATAAATCTGGAAGGGCTTTGTTGAAAGATAGAGAGGTATTGAGCACTTCTGCAAGGGAAAAGGAATCAAAGAACAGAGCAGCAAGAAGAGGGGACTCCTAAACGTAAAGGGGTTTGAGGAATCAAGAAGGGAAAAACAAAAGGGAAGAGGGATAGAAATGGAAGGAAAAGAGAAAGATCGATGAAAAGAGAAAGGGGAAAGGGGAAAGAATGGAAGGCAGAGTTTGGTAGCAACAACAAGGGAAAATCAAGGAGACAAGGAGGTCAAAGGGTTTTGAAGTGACAGGAACATGTCAAAGGGTTTTGGAAGGACAGAGGATCGAAAAGGTTTTCCTGGAAAACAGGAAGATATAGATCAGAGGGTTAGAGTTGGAAGGACACAAGAATCGGAAGAGGGGCTGGGGTGACAGGGAAAGATCAAAAGGAGTTTGGAGACAAGGGAATTGAAGTATCGAGAGAGAAGTTTGCAGAGGATTTCCGCGAGAAGTTGCAGAAATTTTCGTGAGAAGAAAGGAGTAGGGTTTTCGGAAAGTGAGGAAGGTTGGACAGGAAGTTTTCGGGACATGACAGGGAAGGTTTTAGGAGAAGAGTGGGCAGGAGTTCTTGACAAGGAGAACAATTGAAAGTGAGGAAGGGCTGAGGGTTTTCAGAAAATTGCAGAGAAGTATCAAGAGAGAAGTTTGCAGAGGATTTTCGAGAGAAGTTGCAGAAATTTTCGTGAGAAGAAAGGAGTAGGGTTTTCGGAAAGTGAGGAAGGTTGGACAGGAAGTTTTTGGGACATGACAGGGGAGGTTTTCAGGAGAAGAGTGGGCAGGAGTTCTTGACAAGGAGAATAATTGAAAGTGAGGAAGGGCTGAGGGTTTTCAGAAAATTCCAGAGGATTTCGAGAGAGAAGTGGCAGAAATTTGCGTGAGAAGAAAGGAGTAGGATTTCGAGAAGATGAGGGCTGGACAGTAGAGGGTTTCAGAGAGTGAAGTTGACAAGGTTGGGCAGGAAAGTTTCAGGGAATGAGGAGAGGAGTTTCAAGAGAGAAAGTTGCATGAAAAAGTTGCAGAAATTTTCAAGAAGGAAGAATGAGAAGAGATTTTGGGATTTTGGCAGAGAGCAGTAAGGATCAACGGGAGAAGAAGGACAGAAAGGAAAACAGAATTGGAATGATAAGGGGAAAAACAAAAAGGTTTAGAGAGTAGGGAGTGAAGGATCGTGGAGACAGGAAGGAGTGAAGTATCATGGAGTCAGAAAAAAGGAGGAGAATTACAGAAAATACAGAAAGAAGTGAAAGACTGTGGAGGCAAGAAAAGGCAAAGAATCAAGAGAAGGCAGGGGTTTTCTGAAAAATCGTAGGAAGAGAGAACAGGATTTTGTTTTGAGAATCGAAAGGAGGTAATTGGCAGAAAAGAAAGACAGGACCAGAAATCGAAAGAAGGATAGGGAAATGAAAGGAAGGAGATGAAGGAGAGATAGGAGTGATCGAAGGGGCTTTCAGGGAAGGCAGTAAGATTTGAGGTTGGCAGAAGGCAGAAGAGAATAGATTTTGAGTTCTCAAAGAAGCAATAAGTTTGAATTTCAAAGGGAGAAGTAGGATTCACGTGAAGATAAGTTGGCTGACGATTGATAGAACAGTGTGGGATTTTAGAGAACGGTGTTGATTTTCCTTAGAGAAACAAGAACACAGAATGGTTTGAATTGGGCAAAAGGCAGTAAGGGTCAATGACAAAGGAAGGATCAGGGTTCAAGGGAAGGGAATCTGGCTGACAAACTGACAGAGCAGCGTTGAGTGAGAAGCTCAAGAGAAGAACTTCCTATTGGCAATACAAAGGACTGTGAAGCATGGAGAGGGTTTAGCCAGGATCAAAAACAGAAACCAAGAAAAGGATCTTCAACGAGGACAATTAGTCTCAAAAGGAGAAGAAGAGAAGAAATCGTAGGGGAAAAACAGGGAAGGTATTCGGAAGGACAAAAATCAGCAGAAAGGTTAGCAGGACAGAGGTGTCCCTAAGGGCTTGGCAGGAATAGAAAAATCTCAAAAGGTTGGTTGGACAGAGAATCTGTTACTAGTCAAAGGTTCATCCAAAGGAAAGGTGGACAGGAACAAAAGAAGAGAGAAGTCATGTTCAGCTCAGGATAATACGAGGACTGGACATAGAAACTCGATACGGGATTTGTCAGGAGCTTCTACCAGGCGTAGAATCCTATGGCAAGAGCAGTGCAGAGCGTTTGGGAAGATCTAACATACCGGAATATCAAAGAGAAGGAGAATCCCAAGGAAGGACCTACTGGACAGTGGAGACTTGGAAAGAACAACAATTTGGAGATGCTGCGGAACAAGGAGATGACGAGTTGTAAGGAATAGGAAATGGGACCTGCTCAATTTGTTTTCTTTCTTCATGTGCTTAACTGGTCAGTGTGCCTCGGTTTGGTCACTGTTTGGTTAGGAGCCGTGTGTCATGGCTCAAAGGATTATAAATTGTGAAACTTGGAATTGAAATGGAAATGAGATTTTAGTGATTGAGGGTGTGTACTTGATGTGCAAACAGCGGTAGAGAAAAATAATAATAATGTTTTTTTTATTTTACTTTTTTTTTACACTCAGTCAAGCTTATGTAGATGGGTCAGCACATTTAACTAATTGCCCGGGATTGAGTCCGGTTGCATAACTTGTGGATAACTCCACAAAACCCCACCAGATCATTCTCTCTAGAAGATCAGTCTGGACCAGAACTGCAAAACCCACCAAACCCAAAACATACTAAAGCCGAGGATAATAGACCAAACAAGAGGTCAAGAATAATGAGCCGGGACTAATAATAGACGGTACAAGAAGGACAAAACAATCCAAAAGCCTAAGCGCAGGCAGCCAGGTGCCCAGCGCAATCTCGAGACCATACGATCCCTGTGACACCGGTGAATTGGGCAAAGTGTTTTCACCACCGTACGAGGTAGATGGTGATCAATTGGCAAACAGGTTTTCTGCCTCATTATTTTGCACCGTTTGCAATGCACTTCTACTTTGGGTTGAACTTGCTGACAGTAGAGGACTGGCATTGCATGGTGTCCCATTTCCATCTTGACTTAAGATGGGAAGCGGACAAAAAAGAGCGACAGTATATGATCCACCTGAGAGCCAACGATGATCATTTCTTGATGACCGGACAGTGGAAGATAGAAGAAGTCACAAGTCCGAAGACGAAGAAGCGCGGTAAACCTAAAGAAGCAAAGTCACCTCCTGCTCAAAGGAACACTCAAAGACTGGTTGTGCAGAATAAGAAGATGGTGAGAGAAGCATCATTGGAATCAGATTTATAAGAAGAAACCAAGTTGCAAGAGGAGGAATCCAAAGAAGAGGAGCTCACCTTAAAAAGTGGGGAGTCTGGAAGTGATAGCAAGGGAGAACCTGAGGTTTAGCAATCGGTAGTGGTCAGTGAAGCTTGTCAGGCAATGATTGACAAAGAACCTGGAACAACGAGTCATTGCGTAGCCATGGTGGTGAATAAGCAGAGACCAAAGGAGAAGGAGGAGTATCCAGCAGGGCCGAGCTCAATCGGTAATGAAGAAGAAAGTGCAGATACGGTATCTCTGAAGATACAAAGATCGTGACTTTGGATGAAGGAGCCGATTAAGGAGGTGAAGACTGAAGACAAAGACGGCAACAAAGATGAAGAAAGCTTCGGTGGGATATCATATCTGACAAAAGTGGTCACCTCATTGTTGGAGCTGTTAAAAGAGCATCAAAGAGTAATTCCCCAAGATTGTAGGAAGAGGATGAATTAGTTGCAGGTGGTGAGGCATCTGTTGAGTGAAGTGAAGGGGTTGCAAGAGCAACAAGTCCGAAGAAATGAAGAAATTGAAGAACTTTGGAGGGAGGAAGTCTTGAAGAAGAAGACTTTCAAGATGTTACAAGAGAGCTGCGAGGTAAAAGAGAAAGAATTGCTGAGGCAAGCCGGAGAATCGTAGGAGCAGACAATGTGGTTGAGCAAAATGAAGGAGAAAGTGAGTGATGTGCACATCAAGAATATTCATTTGAAGGCAATGGCAATTGTAATGGAGCAGGAGTTGGATAGTTTGAAGAAGAGTGTAGCGGGGAAGGATCAAGCATAATAGAGGGAGTTAGCAGCCAGGCAGGAAGAAGAAGAACGATTACGAGAGCTAGTCAGAAGTGCTGAGTTATAGAGTACATAGTATGCAGAGGAGAAGAAGATGCTTGCTACTGAGTACAAAGACAAGCTGAAGATGTATCGTGAAGAATTGAAGGTTGAGCACTCTTGAGGATATGAGTCAAAATCAGTAGGAGAAGTAGCGGGGAAGTTAAGAGCAAATCTTAAGCACGGAGGCTGAAGGGAGATTGAAAGAAGCACACCTACATGAGTTGAAGTTGCTTGTGCATGGAACTCGGAAGAGAAAAGCCAAAGATGTGGACATGAACACGTTGCTGATTTGATTGAGGGAGCATGTAGACCGAAAGATGTTAGAAGTAGAAGATAATGTTAGTCTCAGATTAGATTTAGTCAATTTGGAGTTAGAGAAAATTTGGGATAGTGTGATAGCAGAGAGGAGACCCGATGTTGTAGAAGTAGGAATTCAGGTGTCATCGGACCTATTAATCAAGACATTAGAGAAGAGTGGGTTAGGAGATAAAGAGTTAGATAAGTCACTCCTTAGTGCAATTGTAGTTCCTAGTGTAGAAGTAGTAGAATAAGTGAAGGAATTAGTAGAATTAGCTATACCCGAAGAAGGAGAAGTACTAGGAAGATCATCGGGTTTGGAAGCCGATGATGAGGTAGACATCGGATCGGGGTAGTATAATTTTGAGATAGGAAGAGGCAGATATGAAGAGATGGATTGTCAGTTTGGATCTGCAGGTAGGAAGAGATGTTAGGAAGTGGTGCATAGGTAGGAAGAACTGCCATTTGCTTCAATATTTAAGGGGAGCATTCGCAATACTATGTTGTTCAGTATTCATATTTCTGAAGATAGATAAAGCAAAGTGTTGTTTTTAGTGCTCGTCGCTTGAGCTTAATTCCGATTGTCAATTCTGTGTTTGTGTTTGTGAGTGTGTGGAGAATTTTGAAGTGCAAGTCAATGTGTTTGTGGATGTTGGATTCTGCACCATTGATCTTCATTCTGTGTGTTTGATCCTGAGTGAAGTGCATCGGAGCAATTTTGATCTGAACAGTTGCTTCACATCCGAGCAATTGATGTGAAGCAATTTGATCGAGGAAGTTGTGCCTTCAGTGGAGGGGTGGAACAAAATTCTGAGGCAAAATTGTTCTTTGTAGTGAAGTACCGTCTTTGGGAGAATCTGAATCATCACAATCAAGAGTTGTTTGGACAGAATTTGCTATGATGTGATTATGTGTGTGTGTATTTGTGACAAGTTGTCAAGATTGTGAGCTTGTTACTCTCTTCTGGGTGTAGTTTCTCCCTAACAGATTAAAGAAGAAATCAAGAAGAACTACAAGTTACTGTTTGACTTCATATTTGACCAATTCCGAGTCATATCTCTGCGGGAACAAACTTTACTTACCCGATTACTGCAAAAGTGATATTTGCCGGGTTGTCACAATGATCATGCCCATCTTGGTCTAATTGACTAAGAGTGCATCATATAGCTACATTAGAAGCATCAGTGTAGAGGATGAAAGGCTTACTCCAATCAGGTTTAGCAAGAATTGGAGCTACAACAAGGGATTGCTTGAGCTCCTCAAAAGCTTTGAGAGCCTCCTTGTCTTCCAAAATCACCATGTAATCTACACCCTTCTTCATGTAGATGTTCAATGCATAAGCCTTGTTGGAAAATGAAAAGATGAACCTCCTATAATACCCAACCATCCCCAAGAATTGGCGTAACTTTGTCAAGCTTGAAGGGAATGGAAGGTTTGAGATTTTCCTCACCTTCTCAGGATCAACTGCTATTCCATCCTTGGAGATGATGTGCCCTAAAAGTAGACTTTATTCACATCCATAAATGCACTTCTTTGGGTTGAGTGATGCATTTGCCTCATCCAAGCATTGCAAGACCTTGATTAGGTGCTCAAAGTGCTCCTCCTTGCTCCCATAGACACAAAAGTCATCAATGAAGTCTCTCACAAATTTCCCAATGAAAGGTTCAAATACCTTGTTCATGAACCATTGGAATGTGGCTGGAGCATTGCAAAGCCCAAAAGGCATGACCTTGAAAGCATAAGTCTCCCAAGGTGCGGAGAATGTGGTGAGTTGTTGATGCTCAAGTGCAATCTTGATTTGGTTATATCCACTATAACCATCTCCAAAACTATACCTCTCATGACCTACAACCTCCTCCAAGATCTCATCAATGAATGGCAATGGGTAGTAGTCCTTCTTGGTAACAACATTGAGCTTCTTGTAATCCACACATACCCGAAGCTTGCCATTCTTTTTCTTCACAATGACAATTGGAGACACCCATTCTGAATTCTCCACCTCAAAGATAAATCCAGCCTCCTTGAGCTTATCAATCTCCTCCTTCACAACCAAAGATATTGGTGGACTAATGTGACGTTGCTTTTGGCGGATTGGTCTTGCATGTAACTCCACCTCTATCTTGTACTCCTCCAAGGTGACTTCCTTCAAATCCTTGTAACTAAAAGCAAAAACATGGATGAATTTGCAAAAAATCTCCTCAAATCTCACCTTCTCCTCCTTGGTAACATTTGGGCCATACTTGAGGGTAGATAACCTTCTCTCTACCTCCTCAAGTGCCAATTGTGGTTTATTTGGGTCCTTCAAAACCTCTGGCTTAGGTGCAAAATCCATAGCACACAAAGGATACACATCTAAATCAGATTCAAATTCATCCTCCTCTGTGGAAGTCTCCTCTTCCATGCTTGTGTCCACACCTGAAGCTCCTTCTTCAGAATCTGATTCCCAATAATCAGAAGATGGTGTATCTGAATGTGAAGTGTTGGTGGTGTTTGTCATTGGAACAGTGACTCTATGGTTTGATGGCCCAATCCTCAAGTACCCTTTGTGCCATCTATCAGTTGTGTGTGCTACTCTCAACCATGGCCTCCTAAGAAGTAAGCCATAGCTTGAATCCTTCAAGACTTGGAAAGTCATGAGATTTTGAACTCCCATAACTGAAACTACCACTTTATCCATCACCTCTACTGGTCGAACTTGTTACTTATTTGCCATACTCACCACAAATGTTGAAGGTCTTGAGGGTATCATACCCTACTTCTTCATAAACCTTTTTGACATGGCATTCACTGCTGATCTTCCATCAACCAATGCATCCTTGATGTTGTGACCATTCACTCTCACATCAATCTTGGAGGTATATTCACAAGCCTCCCATGGTGCTGGCTTGGCATCCACCACCCTCATTGATACTCGAGCTTTTTCCTTCTTCTTCTTCTTGCTCCTTGTAGAACTCAAACCACCTCTAAGCTCCTTTCTCAAGGTAGGGTTCAAAGCAATCAATTGGCCCATTGTGATGTTAGCCTTGTGACTACCAACATCCTCCAACACATTGTAGTTCCATTGTTGCTTTGAAATCAAGAAATCCTCCATCCCCAACTTCTTCCTTGGAGTCTTTGTTGTTGATGGTGTTGCGGTGCAAGTGCTCCTAGTAGACATAGGAGTATCCTTGCTTGGAGTAAATCTTTGAGAAGAGTGAACATCCTTTGCAAAACGAGCTTTCTTCTCCTCTAGTGCCAAAAGCTCCAAATTAAAACCCTTGGAGTTTGAGCACTCTCCCTTCTCATACTTGCTCTCAACGATATCTATGGATGCTATCCCCTTACCTTTTTTTTGGATTAGGAGCCACTTGGGTTTCATTGTCTCCTTCTTTCCCTCTATTGGTTCCCTCATAACCCCTTCCTCCATGGTAAGTGGAATTTGGGCAATTCCTTTGGATATGGCCTCTTCCTCCACAACCAAAACAATTTCTATCATTGAAATTGTTAGCTGGTTGGCCTCCTTTATATGGATAGTTTCCATAACTCCTAGGTCCTCTCCCTACATTTTGATCCACCTCTCTCTTCTCCATAGTTGCACCACATTGATCTTGAGATCCGCAAGTTGTTTTGTGATGGTTTGAATTGGAACCTTTGATGGAGGTGCAAGAACTGGAGCAACTACTACTTGTGGTGCAACCCTTGCCACCAAAGTATCATAGGTTCCACCATACTTGTAGCCTTGAGGAGGATGCACAACCTCCTTCACCACCAAATCACTCTCATCTCCTTCCAAACTCTCCTCCATACGAATTGCGATCTTGATAGCTTCAACCTTGGAAGAAGGTTTCTCATATCTCACATTGCTTCTAATTTGTGGTCTCAACCCTCCCACAAAATTATTGGTGAGCATGGCTCCTATCCCAATCATAGTAGTCTCCATATCATCCCCACACTTCCTCAACACTAAGCAAAATCTGGACTCTAACTTTTCCACTCTTTCCACATAGACCCTCACTTTCTCTCCATCTCCTTGCTTGACAAAGGTAACCTCACTCATCAATCTCTCATAACTCTCATCAGGAAGAAAGTTCTCGATGAATGTTGAAGTCAAAGTCTCCCAAGATTTATCTTGCACATCTCTCCTCTCTCTTTTGATATTCTGACTCATACCATGTAAGTGTTGCATCCTCAAAGAAATTTGGTAATAATGAGGCCCACTCATTCTTCCTCCTCTCATTTTTTCCTATGCAAGCTCTCTTGAAATCTCTCACAAAGACCTCCACATCTTCTCCATCCTTGCCAAAGAAAATCGGAAGTTTCCCCATCTTAATCTCTCACTATCTTTCTTTTCTCTCAATTTTTCTTTTTCCTTTTCTCTTTTCTTTTCTCTCACTCTAAACTAATAGAGTATATATATGACTAACTCCATTTGAGAGTAATCCACCATAGGGAACACAAAAGGTTCAGGTTACTCCAAGATTTCTATAGCAACATCAAATCCTAGAGTGCATATTAATCGAACCCTTGTGGATAGTTTATCCATAAGTTGAAATATTCTCTCCATCACTAATCTTGAGAACTAGTTGATGAAGGTGGTAGTATTTCTGTAGCTATACTAAGACTCTCTCCAAGATCCTTCACCAAAGTCTCCAAAATTGATTTTACTCCACTACACTCATGTGGAAGTCCTTCAACTCCACAAACCTCACACAACTCCTTGGTCTTAGATCTTCTCCCTCCCAATATTGGCAAAGAAGGTCCAACATGCAAACCCAAGTCAAGTAAGCCTTCCTTTCCCTCAATCTCTTGCTCTCAAAGGTCAATGGACATGAACTTGACTTATGTCCCTTCTCTCCACATAGAAAGCACTTGGACTCACTCTTTCCTCCAAGTGGTGTAGTGTAATACTCTGAGGACAAGAGAAAAGAGAAAATACACTATGCACACTCAAACATTCAATGCCCCAAAGGAGCACCTTCTCTTTATTATATAGACAAAGAGGATCTCTTCCAAGGAAGCTCCACCATAGGATTAGGGACACAGATAGGTGACATGTCAGCAAGCTCCACCCTTGGATAACTTACTTGGATGGGTGACATGTCTGGTCTAGGTCCTGTCTGGTTGGTCAAACAAGCTTTGATCGGAGGGAATCTTTTAGAGAATCTTCTTGTAGGAATCTCAGAATCACGTGAGTAAGGTACCATTGGAAAGCTCTTGACGAGACAAAGCAGGGGGGAGGGAAGGCCAGCCTTTCCTCTATTTGGGGGAGGGGTTGGCACATTTTCAAGGCCTAATTCATCCGTTTAGGCCTCCGAAATTGCCTTCAAAGATTGCAGGTATATTTCTGTTCCTACTCTATTAGTAGAAGTACCCTTTTGGTAATACCTCTTTTTGATCTGTTTAGTCCATCATGTGTAACATCCTTCCAGATGTTACCAAACCAATTCTCACCTTTAAATCATATGTCTAGCTATTGGTTCTAAGGTTCTCAAGTCTATTTTGGTTTTTGCCCTATTAGTAGAAGTACTCTTTTGGTGATACTTCTATCTTATCTATTTTGACCATCATGCATAAAATCATTCTAGATGTTACCAAACTAAATTTCACATCTAGATCATATGGCTAGCTGTTGGTATTACAGACCTCCTTCCTTTTAAGACGCAACATCCTTGTTGTGCAATTGTTGCTCAAATGCTTGCACCAACACCAGTGCATGTGCCAAATTGGCAACGGGCTCCCAGGTTGCTTCATAGAAGGGTAACCTTTCCATTGTACTAGATAGTCTACCCACGGATGGCAAGTACCACGTATGCATTTTTGGAGAATTTGCTCCACTTCATATTCCTTTGTGCCATCAATGAGTGTCGGACAAGGTTGAATGTCTTGTGTGGAATGATCCTGGCCTGATTGGGAAGCATATCTGCATAGTAGGGAGACATGGAACACTGGATGGATCTTCATGTATGGCGGTAGCTCAAGGTGATAGGCCACAGCGCCAATGCGACGGAGAATCTGAAGCCCCATAACATGTCTTCAATCGTGGGATTAGCCCGCTGTGTTTGGCCATCTATTTGTGGGTGGTAAGCTATGGACATGGCCAACTTGGTTTTGAAGAAACCAAAGATTGTTCGCCAAAAATAACTGGTGAATTGGGTACCTCTATCGATGATGAGTACTCTAGAGAAGCCATGGTGAGCAAAGACTACATCTAAGTATAATTGAGCTAGTTGTGGAGCGGTTATCTCCTTGGTGGTAGGGCGTACATGAATCATTTTGCTACGCCGGTCCACAAAGACCACGATGGAGTCAAACCCTAAGGTGGTCTTGGGTAATTCACAGACGAGATCCATACTCACTTGTTCCCAACGTTGGGTAGGAGTGGGGAGAGGTTGAAGGAGCACTGTAGGAGCTTGATTAGAAGCTTTGTTCTATTGACAAAGTAGGCAGCTACGCACGTATTCCATCACGTCGATGCTCATCTTGGGCCAAAAGTAATGGCGCTTGACTGCATCCAAGGTCTTGTCCACTCCGACATGAGCTGCAATGGCCGAATCATGACATTCCGCTAGAATGGTGGTGTGTAATTTTGGGACATTTGGGATCTATAATCTGCCATTCCGAAAGGTGAGTCCTTGGGTGCTGGTGACACCTTTAGATGATTGTGGTTCTACAATCTGTGGATCAGTTTTTGTAGCAACCAGAATCTCTGGCCAGAATTTAGGGTTAATCTTAACCTCTACCACCAAGTTGTTTACCATTGGCATGCGGGTGAATGCATGTGCAAGTTGCTTCTTACCTTCCACATAGGTGATTGTCATGTTGAAGCGTTGTCGCCACTCAGCCCACCAAATGTGGCAATGAGATAGATCTTTCTGCGTCTCAAAGTAGACTAGAGGTTTGTGGTCTGTCTTTACTACAAATGCCTTCTCGCCCAGATAGTGCTTCCAATGCTTGGTTGCTTGAACGATGGTCATCTCTTCTCATATTGTGGTGTGGTAGTTGCACTCTGCCAGTAACAACTTTCGAGAGAAATATGCAATTGGATGCCATCCGTCATGCCACTCTTGTTGTAAGACTACTCTTATTGCTACGCTTGATGCATCTATAGCCTACCTGATTGGATGTTTTGGGTCATACCACTTCAAGATTGGTGCATGTAGCAAGGCGGCCTTCAATTCTTGAAAGGCTAACTCTTGTGCAGTTCCCCATGTCCACTTCTTCCCCTTGCCAAGTAGTGCCGTTAAAGGCTGTGCAACCTTGGAGAAGTCCTTGATAAATCTATGATAGAATCCCGTCAACCCCAAGAAGCTCTTAAGTTGAGTCTGATCTTCTGGGGCACTCTATTTTAGAATGACCTCTATTTTATCTGTCAATACTTGAATGTCCTCTACACTTACTCTATGCCCCAAGTAGTCTACTTCAAACTTGCCAAACTCACACTTTGAGATTTTGGCATACAATTGATTCTCTCTTAGAATTTGGATGACCTCACGTAGATGTTGTTGTGTTCTATCATCGTGCTACTATATACTTAGTAATCATCCAAGAAGACGATAACAGACTTATCCAAGTATGGACAAAATATGTCATTCATTAGACTCATGAAAGTGGCAGGTGCATTGGTGAGGCCAAAAGGCATCACAAGATACTCAAAGTGGCCATACTTGGTTTGAAAGGCAGTTTTGTACACATCCTCCTCTGCAATTCGGATTTGATTGTAACCGCTCCGCAAATCTAGTTTGGTGAAGTATCTTGCTCCATGGAGTTGATCAAACAGGTCATCCATGCGAGGTAAGGGGTATTTGTTCTTCATTGTTTGCTGATTGAGACCCCGATAGTCAATGCACATGCCTATTGTACCATCCTTCTTCTTCACAAACAAGACAGGGGCCCCATATGGTGATACGCTAGGTTGGATGAACCCTTTCTGCAACATCTCCTCAATTTGAGTCATACACTCCTCCAACTCATGAGGTGATAGGCAATATGGGGCCTTACAAGGAGGTGTCTTCCCGGGGAGTGTCTCAATTTGTGATCTACTCTTTTTTTTGGTGGTAATCTTGAGGGTAGATCATCGGGAAAGACATCTTGAAACTCATCCTCCACATCCTTCAATTTCTCAGGAATTTGTCAATCAAGTTGTGTACTCTAGACTTCTCTTATTAGACCCATATTTTTTTGTTCTTTTTTGGTAAAGAAAAACATCTATCAGTCTTACAAACAGTTACTGTCCCTATGACATATAGAGGCAATTTCTGCTTGTGTGATTTTTCTTTAACCCCAATGATTGACCATTGGTGGGTTCTCACTACTTTCTTCCTCCAATCCACCATAGGGTTGTACTGCTCCATCCATGGCATGCCTAAAAGTGCATCATAATGAGCTAACTGTATCACTCGCCACTCAATTTCTTCTTGCTATTCTCCTACAGAGAGGGTTACCCATCTAGGTAATGATTCAATCCTCTCTATTTGCCCATTAGGTAACTCTACTTCTTCACTCCCATCTCTCTCTTGATTCATTCCCAATCTTATTGCAACAAAGCAAGACAAGAAATTCTCTATTGCTCCCGGATCTATTAATACTCTCACTTGATTACCTTCTAGGATTCCATTCACGACAATCAATTGTGAGGTTGCTTTTTGGGATCTTTGCACATTATTCTTCTTCCTTCCCTTGCTTCTCTGCTTCCTTATTGAGCTAGTAAGGCCGCAAGGTACATTTACTGGCAATCTTTGTTTTCCAAAGTGATTTCCGCCTCCTCCTCTTCAAGGTGCCTCTCCATATTGTTAAAGATTGCTTGGACGAAGGCCAAGGGCCTTTAGGGAAACAAGTGCAACAGTTGGTAGATATGTGCCCAATATGGCCATAATTGTAACAACGGCGTTGTTCTCCTCGAGTCCCTTTTCCTTGTGGTACTCCATCTTTTTGTTCTTCTACCCGTCCTTGCTCCCCTTGAAGCGGTCGTGCTCCTTGATCCCAAAATCAAAGGTTATCCAATTCCATTGGTACAGGTCCACCCATGTGTGGCATTTCTGCCCGATAATGTTGAGGTGGAACTACTCCTTTACCTTCACCTAATGCTCTTGCTATTCTCTGTGCACAAGCAATGGCTTCAAATACCGTGCAAGGATTTTGCACCATGACTTCTTGGCGAATTTGCTCTTTCAACCCTCGTTTGACATTGTCAAGAGCCTCTACTGGACTCATGTTGGTAATTGCAACTTGTAGATCCAGAAATGCCTCCACATACTCTTGTACGCTATTCTTCTGTCTCAATCCCCATAGTTGGGTTCGAGCCATCTACACAGAATCCACCAATTGGAAATTCTTCAGCAGACCTTCTTGCATTGTTGTCCATGTGACCTCCCTTCTCTGCCAACATGGATTGTTCCCAAGCATCATACCATGTGAGGGCTTTATCGGTCAAGTACCCACATGCAAACACGCATGCAGCATGCTCTGTGATCTCTATTGAGAATAATCAAAAATATCGATTCATTCTTGAGATCCAATTTTCCACTACTCCCATCGTACGCTGCCCCTTGTAAGGCTTGATGTTGCAGGTCTTCTTCATCCGGAGTAGCAATGTGGCTTCATTGTTGATAGGGTTTGTAGGCACAAGTGCCTCTCCAAGTACTTCAATCGCAAGTATTGGGTTTTGAGATGGCTCTTCTTCTTGCATGGCTTGATTGTTCGTGAGGATTTGCACTTGACTTTGTAATGTCTCCATGGTCATCTTAATCTCTCAAAATTCATTCAACATCCCTTGCATTCCTTGCACAAGCTTGTGCAATTGCGGATCCATGGTTCCTACAACACTCAATTGCTAATGTCTACTTCAATACAAAGTCAATATAATCACTCTGGAAGGCGCACAAACTATCGGAACTACCATTGGGACCTTAGAAGCTATCACTCATTGATAATACTTCTCACCTAAATTCATGATCACAAAATCTCTAAACACCACTTTTGGTCTCACTACATAACGGATTTCTACTTGAGTGTTGAAAGGGAGATGATTTGGGACATTCATATCCATTTTATCATAATAGAATGTAGATTGTCAAATCCCACTCTCTGTCATATATCACCATAGGTAGAATCATCTAGTTTTGTGAGTTCATCACTCTGTCCATGAATTCTGCACCAAAGTGATAAACTAGCGATACCCTCATCTGCTCACGCTAGATGTACATAACCTTGATGTGGAATGGGTTTGAGAATGGAAAGCTAGGTGCGGGAAATTATCCTCTTGGCGCATCCATCCCATCTGCTCTCTAAAGTACTTCCTAAGTCTAGCAATTACTCTATGTTCTCCACCTCAAATTACTCAGTTTCAGTAGTTTGTGCTATTCCAAAAGGGATGATCCACTCTCTTGGACTAAAACACTTGCTCTGATACCATTGTAATACTCCGAGGACAAGAGAAGAGAGAAAACACAGATTGCACACTCAAACATTCGATGCCCCAAAGGAGCACCTTCTCTTTATTATAAAGACAAAGAGGATCTCCCCCAAGTAAGCTCCACCATAGGATTAGGGACATAGATAGATGACATGTCAGAAAGCTCCACCCTTGGATTACTTACTTGGATGGGTGACATGTCTGGTCTAGGTCCTGTTTGGTCGGTCAAACAAGCTTTGACCAAAGGGAATCTTTTAGGGAATCTTCTTGTAGGAATCTCAGAATCACGTAAGGTATCATTGGAAAGCTCTTGACAAGTCAAAGCAAGGGAGAGGGAAGGGCAGCGTTTCCTCAGTTGGCAGGGCGGGGGGGCAGGGCAGGGGGGGGGGGGGGGAATGCACATTTTTGAGACCTAATTCATCCGTTTAGGCCTCCAAAATTGCCTTCAAAGATTTCAGGCATATTTTGGTTCCTACTCTATTAGTAGAAGTACCCTTTTGGTGATACATCTTTCTGATCTGTTTAGTCCATCATGTGTAACATCCTTCTAGATGTTACCAAACCAATTCTCACCTTTAAATCATATGTCTAGCTATGGGTTCTAAGGTTCTCAAGTCTATTTTGGTTTCTGCCCTATTAGTAGAAGTACTCTTTTGGTGATACTTCTTTCTTATCTAATTTTACCATCATGTATAACATCATTCTAGATGTTACCAAACCAAATTTCATATCTAGATCATATGGCTAGCTCTTGGTATTACATGTAGGTTTTTGGATCCTCTCAACACTCTTCAAATTCTATTGTAAACTCTTTTTTCCTCAAATCCACCCCTACAATCACCTCAAACCTTTGGGGAACCTTGCATAATCTGAATTTCCACTCTTGATGACCCTCCAATGTTCCCAAGATGAATTTAAACACTCAAACATGCTTTTTGTTGCTCTCAAACTCCTCATGCATGAGATCTCCACTCTGCAAAATTGACCCTTCCTCACAATGTCACTCAGATCTCCCAACCAGTATGTTGCAGTCCTCTGACATTTTTCACAATTGATCACAACTCCAAGGCATCACTCCCTGCAAAATTTAAGATCTTTTCATTGAGCTATTTGGCCTAGACACCTTTCTATTCAGCACACATATTTCAGATTTGGTCTGAAAACCACCCCCGTCACTTCAAAAACTCATTACTCCTTGCACAAGAATGATTTCTCTCTAATTTTTGTGGCAACAGGTAGGAAACAATGCCCTTAATTTTCTTGGAAATTTTCAGGAAAATGGACAGAAAATTTAAGAAATGTCAGACTCTGTACAGTTTTCCAGAGAGCATGTAGTTGCGTTTTACCCTATCAATTTTCAAAAATTCTAGCCTAGTGTGCATAGTAGCTCTCACAATAATTTCAAGTGTGCTAACTGAAAGATAAACCAAGCTATCATGTGTAGAAATTTCTAGTCCAGATCTCAAACTTGAGATTTTGCCCAAAATCACCTTAATCCCCAAAATCTGCAATCCACCTCACACAATCTCTCCAATTCCTCTCATGTGTACAAGATGTACAAAATCACCTGAAAGACGTCATAATGAACTACAAGGTATACAAATGGATCTTGGTTCTCTAACATAAGTTCAGGCCTCTCTTCTCCTAATGTTCTCTCCAAGTGAGCTTTCATAACCTCCTTCTGCCTAATGTAAAATTGAATGCGGAACATTATCTTGCCTTCTAGAGAGGTCTCGGTAATGGAACCAAAAATATGAGCTGGCCTGTCTCTCACTCAGGATGAACCTTTAATGACTATTATGGTAGCACACCATGGACTAAGAAGGCAAGGAACCCCAACTCCATCATACTCCTCCAAGGCTAACACTCCAAGACTCAAGACATTGCTCACTAGGGAACTCAATGAGAGAGAGATAGTTGCAAATGAAAGGATGATGAGTACCTCCTCATCCCTTGTTTATATACTTATGAAATAGTTACACACCAAAGTTACTAATTATTGGAGTAACTCAAGTTACTAGGCTAAAAGTCAAGTAAAGTCAAAAAGTAGAAAGGAATATCCATTCACATAGGCATATTCCCCTAGCATATGGTCTTATCTTGACCCAACCACTAAGTCAAGGATTCCTTCACATGGGCTATCCTTGGACTAAAGAAGAATCCTAAACAAAAAGGCTTGCAGGCCCAAGAGTTCTCAACTCTTTTGCCAAAGCCAAACACTTAGGAATAATACCAAGTCAACACACTAAAATCCAAAATAGTGGTGCTCATCTTTTCTACTTCCTCTAAAGAAAGGTCCTCTCTATCTTAGCTATGACTAACTTCAGCTTACCATGACTAATGTAGAACCATTCTTTATCTCTATATAAATAATATCTCTTAAGTACTTGTAATACCAAGCTAAATATCACAATACCACACACATGCACAAATGGGTGTTATCGGACTTCCTCTCCAGGTTAGAAACTTAGGACCAAGAGTGGGAAGTTGATGATTGGTTTCCTTACAAAGAATTGTATCACTTGACAGTGTGACAACCCGGCAAATATCACTTTTGCGGTAATTGGGTAAGTAAAGTTTGTTCCCGTAGAGATACGAGTCAGAAATGTCCGAATACAAAGCAAACAGTAACAATGTAGTTCTTCTTGGTTGCGTCTTTAATCTCTCAGGTAGAAACCACACCCAAAAGAGAGTAACAAGCACTGACTTGCAGTCTTGTCACAAATTAACACTCCTTAATCACAACTCCCTCAAATCTTTCCAAACAATCTTGATTGTGATGATTCAAGCTCTCCCAAAAATGGCACTTCACTGCAAACCGACTTCGCCTTAGAATTGTGTTCCACCCCTCCACTGAAGGCACAACTTCCTTGATCAAAATTGCTTCACATCAACCTTGCACTACACTCACAAATGCAGAATACTACCAACACTACAATTCCTCTTAGATCTGTCAAGGCATTGCTTCGATTGCACTTCACTCAGGATCAAACACACCGAATGAAGATCAAGGCTGTGGAATCCAACATCCAACAAGCACACTGACTTGCACTTCAAATTTGTCCACACACTCACAAACACAAGTACAATGTTGATACTTGGAATCAAGCTCAAGTGACAAGCACTACTTCACAGCACTTCGCTTTATCTATTCTCAAAAATATGAGCACTGAACAACATATGACTGCAAATGCTATTCTTAAGTAGTGAACAAATCGACAGTTCTAACAACTATACCGTTTCACAACTCTTCTAACTTGCAGATCCGAAATGACAATGCACCTTTTCATATCTGCCTCTTCAAATCTCAAAACTGTTACTACTCCAATCCGATGTCTACTTCGTCATCGGCTTTCAAACCCGAACCCAAAGTAAATTTACTTCCTACTACTCTGTCTTTGGGTTTCACAACTTCTAATTCTTCTACTAGTTCTAGCAATTCTCTTTCTTGATCTAAAATTACACTAGGGGGTAAGTTATCTAACTCCTTATCTCCCAACTCACTCTCTTCCAATATCTCCATTGGTAACTCCAAAGACATTTGCACTCCTATGTTATCTACTTCAGGTTTGGCTCTAACATCCTTCCAAAGTTTATCTACTCCAACTTGACTAAGTCTAATCTAATCGTGATATTATCTTCTACCTCTAATATCTTCCTATCTACACGAGTCCTGAGACTTATCAACAGTGCATTCAAATTGGTATCTTTTGCCTGTCTTTGCCTCATCTGTTGCACCAACAATTTCAACTCGTGCAGCTTTGTCTCTTCAATTCAAACATTGGCCTTTGTACTCAACATCACGTTCATCTTGAGGACAATCTCCTTCAATGGCTCCAATTGCATTTTTCTTTCTTGCTCCCAATCTGCAAGCCAATCCTCTCTATACATTGCCAACTCCGCTTCGAACTCGGCTTTCACCGTTTCCTTCTCCTTCTCCTTCTCCTTTTGTACAATTTTCTCCTCCTGATTACAAAGTAACTCTCGTAATCTTTCTTCTTCCCTACATTGTGCTGCTAAGTCTCTTTGCCAGAGTTGCTTCTTCTCTTCTACACTCTCCATGACTCTATCGAGCTCTTATTCCTTCGCTACTACTCTTGCCATAGCATGGCTAAGTTCTACTCTTGAATCAGCAAACTGCTGCTTCAAAATCTCATACTCTGCTACTTGTCTCTCCCTTGCTATGTCACTCTTCTTAACAAGCCCCTCTTGGTACATCACTTGTCTCTTCAAGTCTTCAATTACTTGAGTCTTCACTACCGCCTCCACTTCCAGTACTTCACTTTCCTCCTCTCCTCGAGTTATGATCTTCTTCAACTCTGAGTTCTCTTCTTCTAATTTTGCTACGACCTGCAACACAGTCTTCACTTCTGGACAAGTTGATTGCATTTCCTTCTTCTTGTGCTCCAATTTCATCAGTAGTGGACACACAACCTCCCACATGTACTTACTCCATTGCTCGCTACTACCTCCTCTTGCGTAGCAACTTCCCTTTGCACTTCAGGTTCATTCGATACTCGCCTTCTTCTCTGCAGTTGTTGTATTGGAACTGACGCCTCACTTCTAGAGCTTTCATTCATTTCTTCTTTTACTTTACTCGGACTTGCATCACACTTCACCTTGCGTCTTGAGCGAACTGCACTCTGAACTGCGATCTTCTTCTCTTTGGCCTCGGGTATCTCCTCTTCTAACTTCATGTTGTCCTTGGCCTCAATCTCTGCCTGCACTTCTTCTTTCTCCTCTGCAACAGCTGGCATTAACGTCATTTCTCCACCTTCATCGTTGTCGCTACTCGTATCTCCACTTTGTAGCATTAGCTCAGGCTCCTCTTCACATTCCAAATATTTGGACTTGCACTCAGCTTCACCTTCCGAGTCTTTGTCTTCTGACTTGATCACCACCATTCCTTGCCTCGGGTTTCCCCTTCTGGTCTTCCAAGGTTTTGTCTTGTCTTCGGCTTTGCCTGCCGACTTCTCTTCTTCAATTTTGGAGTACTTGCTTCTATCTCCACATTCTTCCCCGTCTTCTTGTAGTACTCGTCCATGCTTCTGATTTGTAGGATGTACTGCTGCTCCTCCACATTGACTTCTCTTCTCAAATCAGGATGGAAATGCGACACCATTCTACTGCACTCCGCTGAGTTTAGCAAATTTAACCTGAAGTAGAAATGGGCTACAAACGGCACAATGTAATGTAGAGGCAATTTATCCCGCAGATTCCACACCATTTGTTGCATTCTCCCATGGAAACACCTCGCCCAATTGATTGGTTCTCCTGCAAACAATTTGTGAAAAAACACCGCTTGGTGTTTCATCACATAGGTTGTTCTCTCAGGCTTCAGGATTGCCATCAGAGCACTCACAATTCCCTTCTTGACAGAATCTTTATAACTCTCCACTTTGTATCCATTCTTTGTCCGCTTTGACAAGAATGCATCTCTCACTTCTTGGATTTCTTCGGCTATCTCTCCCTTCCCCAAAAACGTGGCACCCTGCTCCGTGCCTGCTTCCTTCCCGAGTACTAATCTCCAATCCGACTCTGTCTAGCGAGCCGGATTTCCTCTCTTCCCTTCTTCCTCGAGCCCATCGAGACACTTGCTCTCGATGATCTCAGTCATGAAACCTGAAAAACTAACATTTCAGTTCCATGCCAAGAATGTAATCTAAAGTCGGCTCAAGACTTCTATTCTTGTGATTACGTCTAACCTCCAAATCGCATGATTCCTCATTGCGAATTTGGAGTTCTTCTTTCCTCCTCCCATCTCTCTTGCTTTCTCACTGTCTCTCGGTTTCACTCCCTTGACTTCTCCCTTACACACTAGCGCGTCTCCAACTCTATTTCCCTTCCCACGATCACCTATAGGACAACTTCTCAATGGCAAAGGAAAATTGCTTGACATTGCTTCATCGCAAGCTTGATTTTTATAGAGTTGCGCTTTCTTTGTCTCTCTTCACTCTGAGTTTCTACCAAGAAATCACACCTCTTGCATGCACTTGTCACTGTCAATCGTACTTTGTGCGTATGGGCCGCCGGTTTTGAACGGTCCTTTCTTGAATTTCTCACCCCAACGAAAGGTTGTTAGACAGACTTTGCCTTGGGTTGAGCTCCCCCGATACAAAGACTCCTTACTTCGGGTTGTATGCTGACATGGCATTTCTGAGTACTTTGCCTTATGACCCGAAGTCACTTTACTTTGGGTTTTATCCCGAAGACTCTTTTCTTTGCCTTCTTTGGCCATACAAGCTCAATCCAACTTCTCTATACACTTCTTCTTCTCTATTTTGAAAAAAACAAAAGATGTGGGCACCACAGATAGCAATGCAAAGTATGAGGTATGCGGCCAAATATCATTATTTGCATACTCTCCAATGTCTTGAGGGACTAGATCCACAGTAGAGGGCATCTTTCTCAAGAAAATGGGGCCGTACCAGCTCAAGCACAACATTTTATTCAAAATGGGCAAAGATGAAGTACTTTGATGATGCTTAGAAGCAGACAAAGTTGGGGGAGTAATTGAGTCTTTACACTCGGAAGCATCAAGAGGACACTATTGTGGTACCCACATTTTTGTTTTTTTCTTATTTTTGAAGAAGAAGTGTACAGAAGAAGAAGTATTGTGCATGTATGGCCTCAAAAGGCAAAGAAAGGTGTCCTCAAGTTGTAACCCAAGGTAAAGTGACTTTGTGTTAATAAGCAAAGTACTCGGAATTGCCCTATCAGCATTCAACCCAAAGTAAAGAGACTTCACCTCGAGGGTGCTCAACCCAAGGCAAGGATAGTGTAACAACTTTCCTTCGGGGTTGGAAATTCAAGAAGGTACCGCACACAAAAACAGCTATCATATGAGCAGGGGGAAAATTGAAGTGATAGGAGCATGCAAGAGGTGTGATTTCTTGGTAGAAACTCAAAGTGAAGAAAGACGGAGAAGGTGTGCCACTATAAGACTCGAGATAAAGACAAAGAGATGACAAGTAATTTTTCATCGCCATTAAGGAGTCATCCTAAGGGAGATCGTGGAAAGGGAAGTATAGTAAGAGACGCGCTGGTGTGTCAAGGAAGTCAAGAGAGTTAGTCTATGAATCAGTCAGAAGAGTAGCCACCAACCTAGAGTGGAAGAGAGTAAGATGGGAGGTGGGAAGAAGAACTCTAAATGTGCAGTAAGAAATCATGCAATTCAGAGGTTAGATGTGATTGCTAGGATCAAAGTCTTGAGCAAGCTTTGGATCACATTCCTGGCATGGAACTGGAACATTAGCTTTCCGAGTTTCATGACATAGATCATCAAGAGTAAGTGTCTCGATAGCCCCAAGGAAGAAGGGAAGAGAGGAAATCTGGCTCGATGGACAGAGTCTGATTGGTGATTAGTACTCGGAAGGAGGAGGAACATGGAGCCACGTTCTTGGGGAAGGGAGAAGTAGCTAAAGAAACCTAGAAAGTGAGAGACGCCTGAAACTTCAAAGCGCATGAAGAATGGCTACAAAGTGGAGAGTTACAAATGAGGAGAGGCATCATAAGTGTAATGATGGGCTATCTTCAAGCCGGAGCAAATGATGTATGTGATAAAACATCAAGCGGTCTTCTTCCACAAGGTGTTTGCAAGAAAGCCAATCAATTGGGCAAAGTGTTTTCATCAACGCACAAGGCAGATGGTGTGGAACTTGCAAGACAAGTCGCCTCCGCACTACATTGTGCCATTTGCAGCCCACTTCTACTTGGGACTGAACTTGCTGAATGCGGCGGAGAGACACAAGATGGTGTCGCACTTCCACCTTGATTTGAGACGAGATGTTAATGTGGAGGAGCAAAAATACATCTTGCAAATAAGGAGCAATGATGAGTACTATGCATAGACGGGGCAGAGCGTGCAGTTGAAGGTGAACACTCCAAAGTCAAAGAAGAGGAGTCAACAAGGAGAATAAGAAGAAGAAGTAACGGCGGTGAGACCTCGAAAGACAAGGAAGGTAAACCCGAGGAAAGACTTAGTGGTAATCATGTCGTTGGGCAAAGAGTCAGAAGGGGAGGCCAAGTGCAAGTCAGAAGACTCGGACAAGGAGGAAGAACCTGAATTCATGTGGTAGAGTGGTGACACAAGCAACAAGAGTGATGATGGAGTGGAGATGCAGTCGGTACCCAAGGAGGAAGAAGTAAAGAAGTAGATAGAAGAGGAATGTAACCCGAGACCCAAAGATGAAGTTCTAGAGCAGGAGGAGAAAGGGTGACTATTTAGAGAGGAGTCCATTCCAAAAGGAAGGCAAAGTATGAAGTGAGACCAAGTAAGGTAAGAGAAGTGGAGAGTGGAAGCTCAGGGAGTGAAGAATCCATGCCCATAAGACAATTGTGGCTAAGAAGGTGATTATTGAGTGAAGAAGAGGCAAAGAAGGAGAAAAGTTGCAAGTTGAGGTAAACCCAAGTGATGGGGTGGAGTATTTGTGGGAGGTTGTGTGCCCGTTGTTAGTAAAGTTGGAGCATAAGAAGAAGGAGATGTAGTCACAGTGTCCAGAGGTGAAGACTGTGTTGCAGGTGTTAGCAAGATTAGAAGAAGAAAACTCAGAGTTGAAGAAGAGTATCATCCAAGGTGAGGAGGAGAGAGAAGTACTACGAGTAGACGCAGTAGTATAGAATCAGGTAATAGAAAACTTAAAGAAGGAAGTGGGGGAGTAAAGAGAGAATAATAGAGCAGAATGTTGTAGCGAGGGAAAGACAAATCACGGAGAACAAAATCTTGAAACAATAGTTTGCTGATTCACGATTAGAGATCATTCATGCTATGGCGAGAGTAGCAAAGAAGGAGCAAGAGCTTGATAGGATGATGGAGAGTGTAGAAGAGAAGAAGCAACTTTGGCAAAGAGAGTTGATGGTGAGACATAGAGAGGAAGAAAGACTGAGAGAGCTACTTCGTAGTCAGGAGGAGAAGATAATTCAGAAGGAGAAGGAGAAGGAGATAATGAAAGCCAAGTTTGAGACAGAACTGGCAATGTACAGAGAAGATTGGCTTGCAAATCAAGAACGGGAGAGAGGAATGAGACTCGAGCCATTGAAAGAGATAGTAGTGAAGATGAATGCATTGCTGAGTACTAAAGCCAGCATGCGGGTTGAAGAAACACAACAGCACAAGTTGAAGTTGTTGGTGCAAGAGATGAGGAGGAGAAATGCAAAGGATAAGGACTTGAATGCCTTGCTTATTAGTCTCAAAACTCGTGTAGATAGTAAGATATTAGAAGTGGAAGATAATATCACTATCAGATTAGATTTAGTGAAGCTGGAGAGAGACAAACTTTGGAAGGATATAAGAGCAAAGCCCAAAGTAGATAACATCAGAGTGAAAATATATTTGGAATTACCATTGGAGATATTAGAGAAGAGTGGGTCAGGAGATAGAGAAGTAGAAGAAGTACCTATGATGGGAATTGAAGATCAGAAGGAAGAAGTGTTAGAATTGGTAGAGGAATAAGTAGTTGTGAAACCTAAGGACAGGGTAGTGTGTGAAGTTACTTCGGGTTTGGAAGCTGAGGAAGAAGTAGACATCGGATCGGAGTAGTAACAGTTTTGAGATTTGAAGAGGTGCATTGTCATTTTGTTCTGCAGGTTAGAAGAGTTGCTGTGATCAGTATAGTTGTTAGTAATTTATGCTTGCTTCACTATTTAAAGGAGTCATTTGCAAGAAATTGTTGTTTAGTGCTCATAATTTTTGAGAATAGATAAAGCAAAGTGCGATGAAGTAGTGCTCTTCATTTGAGCTTAATTCCAAGTATCAATTCTGTGTTTGTATTTGTGAGTGTTGGGAGAATTTTGAAGTGCAAATCAATGTGCTTGTTGGATGTTGGATTTTGTAGCCTTGATCATCATTTTGTGTGTTTGATCCTGAGTGAAGTGCAATCAAAGTAATGCCTTGACAGATCTGAGAGGAATTATAGTGTTGGTAGTATTTTGCATTTTTGAGTGCAGCGTTGAGTTGATGTGAAGCAATTTTGATTAAGGAAGTTGTGCCTTTAGTGGAGGGATGGAACACAATTTTGAGGTGAAGTTGTTTTGCAATGAAGTGTTGTTTTCAAGAAAGACTGAATTATCACAATCAAGATTCTTTGGAAAGATTTAATGGATTTGTGATTAAGGAGTGTTAATTTGTGATGAGAATGCGAGTCAGTGCTTGTTACTCTCCTCTAGGTGTGATTAAAGACACAACCAAGAAGAACTGAAGTGGTTACTGTTTGACTTTGTATTTGACTAATTTTGAATTGTATCTCTGCGGGAACAAACTTTACTTTCCTGGTTACCACAAAATTGATATTTGCCAAGTTGTCACAACTATACCTTGAAGAATTTTGTAAACAAGATACTTTCATTAGGGTATTGGTGGCCTATGATGTATAGAGACACTCATGCTCATATCCAAAGTTGTGATGCCTATCAATGAATAGAAAACCGACGCTTACCTCCTAATGGCCTCTAAGACTAATTTTACCATTGGCCTCATTTTGAGAAATTGGGAATTGATTTTGTGTGAGCAATACAATCGATAACTCGAGTCACAAGGAAAAGATACATTGTGGTTTGCACAGACTATGCCACCAAAATGGTCGAAGCCAAAGCTACTCGGATAGATGATGCAAAAACAATTATAGAATTTTTCTTTCAAAATACCATCTCCAAATATGGATGTCTTTTGGAATTGGTTAGTGACAAAGGGACACATCTTTTGAACTCCATGATGGATGCATTAACCAAGTACTTCTAGATTAAACATAGGAAGAAGACTCCTTATAATCCCAAAGCAAATGGCCTAACGGAGAAAGCAAATGGGTTGTTGTGTAAAATTCTGAACAAGGTGACTATCAATTATGCATATAATTTGGACATAAAATTACCAGCCGCATTGTGGGCATCTTGAACAACAAAAAAGATTACAACCAAGCAAACTCACTACTTCTTGACATATGGCTTGCATTCCATACTACTAGTTGAATTTGAGGTATTGACATATTGGATTTTGTGCAAGGAATAGTTGTTAGAAGAAGAAAGTTAGGATCTTCAGATCCATCAACTGATGTGGTTAGAAGAGAAAAGGGATGATGCAATGCAAACCATGAAAGAAGTACAAGAACAGAGGAAATTCAAGCACAATAAGCAAATCAAGCATGTCACTATTTGGGAGGGAGATTTGCTGTTGTTATATGACAATTGCCAAATAATTTTTCCAAGAAAATTGCATTTATGATGGATGGGGCCATATTGCACAATTTATATCTATGAGAATGGATCCATTCAACTTGCAGACTTGGAAGGCCAACCATTTGCCATTCAAGTAAATGGGTAGAGAGTTCAAAAATACTGGACTGTAGACTGAGAGGTTTATAAGGAACCTAATGTCTATGTTTGCAAGGATGCTCACATTTGAGGGAGTATTTGGTACCCACATCTTTTGTTTTATTGTTTTTTTGATGTTTCCAACGAAGAAAGGTACAATAGAAGAAGACCTGGGTGTGAATGAGGAGAGAAAGATGAAGAGACATGGTTTTATTATCAACCTGAAGAATGGGACCTCGGGTTAGATACCGTCAGAAGATTGTTAGACCTTGGGTTAGAGTTGTCATGTTTCAACCCAAAGAAAGGAGACTTTGTCTTAGGGATGATCATCCCAAGGCAAAGAAATTGTAACAACTTTCCTTTGGGATCAACATTCAAGAAAGTACCACATAGAATATGGCTCACATGTGAGCGGGAGAAGTTGACAATGATAGGAGAGTTGCATGCCAAAGGTGTGAGTTCTTAGTAGAAATGCAAGTGATGAGTGATGGAGAAATGTGGCACTATAAAATTTATGATTTTAGGCAAAGGAGAAGAAGAATGAAAACTAGCTTTCCGCTGCCATTACATAGTCATCTTGAGAGAGATCAAGGAAGAGGCATGTTAGTGAGTGAAGTCTTAATACATCCAGACAGGGCTAGAATCACGTGACCAAGAGACAGTAGAATTATTTTCCAAAGACCCAAAGTGGGAGGAAGTGAGATAGGGAGTGGAAAGAAGAGTGGAAAATTTCTAGTGAGAAATCATGCAATTAGAAGGTTAGATGTGATCATAAGAATCAAAGTCTTGTGTAGACTTTGGATCACATTTTTGGCATGGAATTGGAAGATCAGTTTTTGAGGATTCATGACCAAGATAATTGAGAGCAAATGCTTAAAGGGTCCAAAACAGAGGGAAAGAGAGAAATCCGGCTCAAGGGACAGAGTCGGATTGAAGATTAGTATTTGGGAGAGACGCCGGGGAAGAAATGGGAGCCACTTTCCTCAAGAAGGGGGAAGTTGCAAAAGAAACTAGTGAAGTGATAGCATTGTTCACTAGTCCTCACACAAAGAATGGGTTCAAAGTAGAGAGTTATCGAGACCCTATGAGGAAGGGAGTTGTGGGAGCAATGATGGTGATCTTTAAGCTGGAGCAGACTACTTATGTAATGAAACACTAGGCGGTGTCCTTCCATAAGCTGTTTGTAGGGGAACCCATCAATTGGGCCAAATGCTTTTATCATCGAACATGGCAGATGGTCTAGAACTTGTGTGATAAGTCACCACCACATTACATCATCTAGTTTGTAGCTCATTTCTATTTGGGCTTGAATTTGTTGAATGCAACGAAGAGGCAGAGAATGGTATTGCACTTCCATCCCGATTTGAGGAAGGAAGCTAATACAGATGAGCAATAGTATATTAGAAAAATCCAAAATGGTGATGATCATTATGTTCAGACAGGGCAAAATGTAAGATTTGTGGTGACTGCTCTGAAGACAAAGAAGAGGAGTTGATTCAATGAAGAACTGGAGGTGGAGAGAACTTGGAAGACAAGGAAAGTAAACCTGGGCAAGATATTGTAGTGATTGCATGGTCGGGAGAGGAATCAAAAGGCAAAGCTGAGTACAAGTTAGAGGACTTGAAACGGGACGAAGAACCTGAGTTCACATTATAGAGTGGAGAATTGAGTAGTGAGAGTGAAGAAGGTGTAGAAGTTCAGCAGGCAGGAAGAGAAGAAGCAAATGATTAGATGCCAGGAGATGAGCTGATGGAGAAGGCACAAGACAAAGTCCTAGAGGGGCTTGAGACCAAGTTGGTAATCCAAAGGAGGATTCATTCAAAGAGAAGTGTGATGTATGAGGCGGGGCCAAGTAGAAGAAGAGGACAGTTCAGATAATGAACTATTGTAGGTAAGAAGATCCAGACATCAAAGTAGAACTTTGGGAAGAGAAGACTAAGAAAGCTGATGCATTGCAAGACAAGGAGGAGGACCAAGGTGAAGGTATAAAGTATTTTTAGGATAATGTGTGTCTGTTATTGTGGCAGTTGGAGAAGAAGAAGAAAGAGATGAGTTGTGAGGATTTGGATGTGAAGAATGTCTTGCAAATCTAGGAAAATTTAGAATCAAAGAATTTAGAATTGCAAGAGAAATTAAGAAGGGTAGGAGAAGAGAGTGAAGTATGGCAAATGAATGCAGTATTGCAAAATAAGATGAAGGAAAAACTATAAAAAGATGTAGGAGAGAAAGGTAGATTGCTGAAGTAGAATTCTATAGAAATGGAGAAGCAAGTAGTTGATTATGAAATCTTGAAGCAATAGTTTGCTGATTCTTGATTAGAAATTATACATGCCACTATGAAGACAATTAAGATGAAGCAAGAACTTAATAGTATGCAGAAAAGTGGAGAGGAGAAGAGGCAATGCTGGCAAAGAGTGTTGACGGGAAGACATAAGGAAGAAGAAAGATTGAGGAAGTTAATTTATAATTTGGAGGAGAAAGTAGTGCAAAATGAGAAGGAGAAGGGAAGTGTGAAAGTTGAGTTTGAAGCCAAGCTGGCAATGTATAAAGAAGATTGGCAATTAGATTGTGAGAGGGAGAGGCAAGAACAATTTGGGGCAGTTTGAGTTGTGGTGGTACAATTAAAAGCAATGTTGAGCATTGAGTCCAATGTACAAATAGAGGAAACCAGATTACATGAGTTGATGTTGATGGTGCAAGAGATGAGGAGGAAGAACAAAAAGGACAAAGATCTTAACTCATTGCTGATAGATCTCAAAACTCGTATAGATAGGAAGATATTAGAAGTAGAAGATAATGTCACTATTAGATTAGATCTGGTTAAATTGGGAATAGATAAATTTTGGAATGAGGTAAGAGTAAAACCAGAAGTAAGTGAAGTAGAAGTACAAGTGACTTCAGATTGGTTATCATAGACATTAGAGAGAAGTGGGTTACAAGATGAAGGTTTAGAAAGCTTACCTATGTCTTTAAGTGCAAATCAGACTGAAGAAACGTTAGAATCGGTAGAAGGAATAGAAGTTGTAGAACCCAAAGTGCATGAGGTGAAGGGAAATTCTTTGGGTTTGGAAGCCAAAGTAGAAGTAGACGTAGAATCGGAGTAGGAATAGTTTTTGAGATTTGGAAGGGCAGATATGAAGAGGTGCATTGTCATTTTGGATTTGTAGGTTAGTAAAGTTGTTAGGAAATGGTTTAGAAGTTAGATAACTGCTGAAGAGTTTCCCTATTTAAAGGAGAACTTCATAGTAAAATGTTGTTCAATATTCATTATTCTTGAGAATAGATAAAACAAAGTGCTAATTATAGTGCTCATCATTTGAGCTTAATTTTGAGTATTAATTTGGTGTTTGTAGTTGTGAGTGTTTGGAAAATTTTGAACTGCAAGTTAGTGTGTTTGTTGGATGTTGGATTCCATAGCCATGATCTTCATTCTGTGTGTTTGATCCTAAATGAAGTGCAATTGGAGCAATGTCGTGATAGATTTGAGAGGAATTGTAGTGTTGGTAGTATTTTGCAATTGTGAGTGCAATACGAGATTGATGTGAAGCAATTTCTATCAAGGAAGTTGTGCCTTTAGTAGAGGAGTGGAACACAATTCTAAGGCAAAGTCATTTTGTAGTGAAGTAGCCATTTTTGGGAGAAACTGAATAATCACAATCACGTTTGTTTGGATAGAATTGAAGGATTTGTGATTATGAGTGAAAAATTGTTATGAAAAGGCTGAAATTCAGTGCTTGTTACTCTCTTATACGTGTAGTTTCTACCTAAGAGACTAAGAAGAACTCAAGAAGAACTGAAGGTGTGAGTTTTTGATGTTTGACTTTGTATTTGGACATTCTGACTGATATCTCTGTAAGAATGAACTTTACTTACCCTATGTAAAACTCCGAGGACAAGAGAAGAGAGAAAACACAGATTACACACTCAACATTTGGTGCCCCAAAGGAGCACCTTCTCTTTATTATATAGACAAAGAGGATCTACTCTAAGGAAGCTCCACCATAGGATTAGGCACACAGATAGGTGACATGTCATCAAGCTCCACCCTTGGATTACTCACTTGGATGGGTGACATGTCGGTCTAGGTCCTATCTGGTTGGTCAAACAAGCTTTGATCGGAGGGAATCTTTTAGGGAATCTTCTTGTAGGAGTCTCAGAATCACATGAGTAAGGTACCATTGGAAAGCTATCAACAAGACAAACTCATGGGGATGGAAGGCCAGCCTTTACTCTGTTTGGGGGGGGGGGAATTGACACATTTTTGATGCCTAATTCATTTGTTTAGGCCTCCAAAATTGCCTTCAAAGATTTCAGGCATATTTCAGTTCCTACTATATTAGTAGAAGTACCCTTTTGGTGATACCTCTTTCTGATCTGTTTAGTCCATCATGTATAACATCCTTCGAAATGTTACCAAACCAATTCTCACCTTTAAATCATATGTCTAGCTATTGGTTCTAAGGTTCTCAAGTCTATTTTGGTTTTTGCTCTATTAGTAGAAGTACTCTTTTGGTGATGCTTCTATCTGATCTGTTTTGACCATCATGTATAACATCATTCTAGATGTTACCAACCAAATTTCACATCTAGATCATATGGCTAGCTTGTGGTATTACAGACCTCCCTCCATTTAAGACGCAATGTCCTCGTTGTGCAATTGTTGCTCAAATGCTTGCACCAACACCAGTGCATGTGTCAAATTGGCAGCGGATTCCTATGTTGCTTCATAGAGGAGGTAACCTTTCCACTGTACAAGATAGTCCACCCGTGGATGGCGAGTACCACGCATGCATTTTTGGAGAATACTCTCTACTTCATATTCTTCAGTGCCATCAATGAGTGTCAGACAAGGTCGAATGTCTTGTGTGGAATGACCCTGGCCTGATCGGGGAGCATAACTGCATAGTAGGGAAACATGGAATGCTGGATGGATCTTCATGTGTGGTGGTAGCTCAAGGTGATAGGCTACCGTACCGACGTGATGAAGAATTGAGAAAGGCCCAATAAAACAAGGTCTGAGCTTACGAGGTCCAACTAAAAAGAGGTTGGTTGTCAAGAGCCACACTTGATCCCCAACATTGAACTCCATGTGCCTATGGTATGCATGAGCATATTGCTTCTATCAATTTTGTGCAATCTATAGTCTGTGCTTGGCGCTCTCCACACCGTGTTGGATTCTAGAAACAAATGTGTTGACGACATTGACCTTGGTAGTCATTGGACGGATCTTCATCAAGCAAGAAGGTGTGAAGTGATGCTCACCATACATGAGGAAGAACGGAGTGACCTGGGTGGATGCATTCACTGACTTGTTGTAAGCAAATTCCACCAATGGGAGTAGGGTGTCCCACCTCTCTTGCTCTTCTAAGGTGAAGCCGCATAACATGTCTTCAATTGTGCAATTAGCCTGCTCTATTTGGCCATCTGTTTGTGGGTGGTAAGCTGTGAACATGGCCAACCTGGTTTTGAAGAAACCAAAGAGTGTTTGCCAAAACAAATTGGTGAATTGAGTGCCTCTATTAGTGATAAGTACTCTAGATAGGCCATGGTGAGAGAAGAATACTTCTAAGTATAATTGAGCTAGTTGTGGAGCGGTCACATCCTTGGTGGTAGGGCGTACATGAATCATTTTGCTGAGCCGGTCCACAAAGACCACAATGGAGTCAAACCTTGAGGTGGTCTTGGGTAATTCACAGACGAGATCCATACTCACTTGTTCCCAACGTTGGGTAGGCCTAGGGAGAGGTTGAAGGAGCCATGCATGAGCTTGATTAGAGGCTTTGTTATGTTGACAAAGTAGGCAGCTGCGCATGTAGTCCATCACATCGTTGCTCATCTTGGGCCAATAATAATAGCACTAGACTGCATCCAAGGTCTTGTCCACTCCGACATGAGCTGCAATGGCCGAAAGATGACATTCCGCTAGAATGGTGGTGTGTAATTCTGGGACGTTTGGGATCCATAATCTGCCATCACAAAAGGTGAGTCCTTGGGTGCTGGTGACACCTTTGGATGATTGTGCTTCTACAATCTATGGATCAATTTTTGTAGCAACTAGAATCTCTGGCCAGAATTTAGGGTTAATCTTAACCTTTGCCACCAAGTTGTTTGCCATTGGCATGCGGGTAAATGCATGTGCAAGTTGCTTCTTACCTTCCATGTAGGTGATTGACATGTTGAATCATTGTCACCACTTTGCCCACTAAATCAAGAGACTAGATAGATGCTTCTGCGTCTCGAGGTAGACTAGAGGTTTGTGGTATGTCTTTACTACAAATGCCTTCTTGCCCAGATAGTGCTTCCAATGCTTGGTTGCTAGAACAATGGCCAGCTCTTTTTGTTTGGTGGTGTGGTAATTGCGCTCTGCTGGTAACAACTTTCAAGAGAAATATGCAATTAGATGCCATCCATCATGCCACTCTTGTTGTAGGATTGCTTCTATTGCTACACTTGATGCATCTATAGCCAACTTGATTGGTCATTTTGGGTCATACCACTTCAAGATTGGTGCATGTAGCAAGGCGGCTTTCAATTCTTGAAAGGCCAACTCTTGTGCGGTTCCCTATGTCCACTTCTTCCCTTTGCCAAGTAGTGCCGTTAAAGGCTATGCAACCTTAGAGAAGTCCTTGACAAATCTACAATAGAATCCCGTCAACCCTAAGAAGCTCTTGAGTTGAGTTTGATCTTCTGGGGCACGCCCTTTTTGAATGACCTCTATTTTATCTATCAATACTTGAATGCTCTCTACACTTACTCTATGCCCCAAGTAGTCTACTTTAGACTTGCCAAACTTGCACTTTGAGATTTTGGCATACAATCGATTCTATCTTAGAATCTAGAGGAGGACTTCTCGTAGATGTTGTTGTGTTTTGTCATCGTGCTACTGTATACTAAGATATCATCCAAGGAGACAATGACAGACTTATCCAAGTATGGACAAAATATGTCATTCATTAGACTCATGAAAGTGGCACGTGCATTGGTGAGGCCAAAAGGCATCACAAGATACTCAAAGTGGCCATACTTGGTTCAAAAGGCAGTTTTGTACACATCCTCCTCCGCAATTTGGATTTGATTATAACCGCTCAGGAAGTCCAATTTGGTGAAGTATCTTGTTCCATGGAGTTGATCAAATAGGTCATCCATGCAAGGTAAGAAGTATTTGTTCTTCACTGTTTGCTGATTGAGACCTTGATAGTCAATGCACATGCGCATTGTACCATCCTTCTTTTTCACAAACAAGACAAGAGCCCTACATGGTGATATGTTAGGTTGGATGAACCGCTTCTGTAGCATCTCCTCAACTTGAGTCTTACACTCCTCCAACTCATGAGGTGATAGGCGATATGGGGCCTTACAAGGAGGTGTCTTCCTTGGGAGTGTCTCAATTTTATGATCTACTCTTTTTTTTGGTGGTAATCCTAAGGGTAGATCATAGTGAAAGACATCTTGAAATTCATCCACCACACCCTTCAATTTCTCAAGAACTTGTCCATCGAGTTGTGCACTCTGGACTTCTCTTATTAGACCCATGAAACATCTATTGGTCTTACAGACTGTTGCCGTCCCTATGACATATAGAGGCAGATCCTGCTTGGGTGATTTTTCTTTAACCCCAATGATTGACCATTGGTGGGTTCTCACTATTTTCTTTCTTCAATCTACCATAGGGTTGTAATGCTCCATCCATGGCATGCCTAAGATTGCATTATAACGAGCTAATTGTATCACTCACCACTCAATTGCTTCTTGATATTCTCTTACAGAGAGTGTTACCCGTCTAGGTAATGATTCAATCCTCTCTATTTGCCGTTAAGCAACTCTACTTCTTCATTCCTATCGCTCTCTAGATCCATTCCTAATCTTATTGCAACAAAGTGAGATAAGAAATTCTCTATTGCTCCTAGATTGATTAATACTCTCACTTGATTGCCTTCTAGGACTCCATTCATGACAATCAATTGTGAGATTGCCTTTCGGGATCTTTGTGCATTAGTGTCTTCCTTCCCTTGCTTCTCTTCCTCCTTATTGAGCCAGTAAGGCCATGTGGTACATTTATTGGCAATCTTTGTTTTCCGAAGTGATTTCCACCTCCTCCTCTTCAATGCGCCTCTCCATGTTGTTTAAAGATCACCTGTATGAAGGCCGAGGGCCTCTAGGGAAACGAGTGCGATAGTTGGTAGATATGTGCCCAATACGGCCACAATTGTAACAATGGCATTGTTCTCCTCAAGTTCCTTCTCCTCGTGGGACTCTATCTCTTTGTTCTTCTACCCGTCCATGCTCCTCTTGAAGCGGTAATGCTCCTTGATCTCAAAATCAAAGGTTGCCTAATTCCATTGGTATTGGTCCACCCATGTGTAGCATTTCTGCCCGATAATGTTGAGGTGGAACTACTCCTTCACTTCCACCCAATGCTCTAGCTATTCTTTGTGCACAAGCAATGGATTCAAATAATGTGTGAGGATTTTGCACCATGACTTCTTGGCAAATCCGCTCCTTTAACCCTTGTTTGAAATTGTGGAGAGCCTTTGTTGGACTCATGTCGGTTATTGCAACTTGTAGATCCATAAATGCCTCCACATACTATTGTACACTATTCTTTTGTCTCAATCCTCAATGTTGTGTTCGAGCCATCTGCACAAAATCCACCGATTAGAAATTCTTCAGCAATCCTTCTTGCATTGATGTCCACGTGACCTCCCTTCTCTCTCCCAACATGGATTGTTGCCAAGCATCATACCATGTGAGGGCTTTATCAGTCAAGTACCCACATGCAAACATGCCTGCAGCATGCTCCGTGATCTCTATTGAGAACAATCGGAAATATCGATTCATTCTCAAGATCCAATTTTCCACTACTCCCATCATACGCTGCCCCTTGTAAGGCTCAATGTTGCAGGTCTTCTTCATCTGGAGTAGCATTGTGGCTTCATTATTGATAGGGTTTGTAGGCACAAGTGTGTGACAACCTGGCAAATATCACTTTTGCGGTAATCAGGTAAGTAAAGTTTGTTCCCGCAGAGATACAATTCAGAATTGGTCAAATACAAAGTCAAAGTAACACTTGCAGTTCTTCTTGGTTGCGTCTTTAATCTTTGTGACAACCCGGCAAATATCACTTTTGCGGTAATCAGGTAAGTAAAGTTCGTTCCCGTAGAGATACGAGTCAGAATTGGTCAAATACGAAGCAAAGTAACAATTTCAGTTCTTCTTGGTTGCGTCTTTAATCTCTCAGGTAGAAACCACACCCAGAAGAGAGTAACAAGCACTGACTCGCAGTCTTGTCACAAATTCACACTCCTTAATCACAACTCCATCAAATCTTTCCAAACAATCTTGACTGTGATGATTCAGGCTCTCCCAAAAATGGCACTTCACTGCAAAACGACTTCGCCTCAGAATTGTGTTCCACCCTTCCACTGAAGGCACAACTTCCTCGATCGAAATTGCTTCACATCAACTTCGCACTGCACTCACAAATGCAGAATACTACCAACACTACAATTCCTCTCAGATCTGTCAAGGCATTGCTTTGATTGCACTTCACTCAGGATCAAACACACAGAATGAAGATCAAGGCTGTGGAATCCAACATCCAACAAGCACTCTGACTTGCACTTCAAATTTCTCCAAACACTCACAAACACAATTGCAAAATTGATACTCGGAATCAAGCTCAAGCAACGAGCACTGCTTCACAACACTTCGTTTTATCTATTCTCAGAAATAATGAGCACTGAACAACAATTTCCTGCGAATGCCACTCTTAAATAGTGAAGCAATTGACAGTTCTAACAACTATACCGTTCTACCACAACTGTTCTAACCTGCAGATCCGAAATGACAATGCACCTCTTCATATCTGCCCCTTCAAATCTCAAATTGGTTACTAATCCGATCCGATGTCTACTTCTTCCTCGGCTTTCAAACCCAAACCCGAAGTAATCTTACTTCCTACTATTCTGTCCTCGGGTTTCACAACTCCTAATTCCTCCACTAATTCTAACATTTCTCCTTCCTAATATGAAATTCCTATCATAGTTAAGCCTTCTAAATCTTTATCTCCCGACCCACTCTTCTCTAAAGTGTCAAATGTCAAATCCGAAGACACCTGCATTCCTATCTCTCTTACCTCGGGTTTAACTGCTATCAATTCTTTTACTAATTCTATTGCGTCATCATCAAGAATTGTAATTGAAACCATGAATATACTATCTACACCTTCAATTTGTAATCCACTTTCTCCTAATCACTCATGTTACTAACCCGAAGACACTTACAGTCTGATCCTGCACTTCGGGTTTATTCACTACTGCTACTTCTCCTTCAATTCAAGTTCCATCTTCAATTAGAACTGAAATTGAAGTCATGTGTATCCTAACTATCTTCTTTCTCTACTCTAACTTCCTCTGATCCCTCTGGCAAAACTCCCAAAAACATCTTCATTGCACTCCGAGGTCCGGCTACCTCTGATTTAGTCATTTTCATCTTGAGGCGAAGTCTTATGACCCGAAGTCATGTAAACCCGAAGTACGAAGTACGAAATCCGAAGTCACATTGACCCGAAGACACTTTGACCCGAAGACACTTTGACCCGAAGTACACTTACTCCAGAAAATTCAAATGCTTTGAACTTCTTCTACAGACCTCTAAACTTTGTAATTTTGGTGGCAATGGAAAGCCCTGAACGAGACGCTTCCAACGAGATATAGCACGCTTGATTTAGACTTGTGTGCATTGAGATATGGCCCCGCAAAAATCTTGACTTGTAACTTCTATTTCTCCTTCGGGTTTGCCCTCCTTACCGTCTGATCCGAGGTTTTCCCTCCTCTGACAGGAAGTAAGCTTCTTTGGGTCTGATCCAGTCCGAGTCCTTCTTCCTCTTACATGAAATTGACTTCCGCATGTCTGATCAAAACACAAGTTTCCACTCATTTCTTCTCCATTTGGTTTCAATTTGGTTTCAGCAAGCCATTTCTTCTTCAAAACTCGTCCAAAATGAAAAATGTGGGTACCACAATCTCTCACGTAGAAACCACACCCAGAAGAGAGTAACAAACATTGATTCTCAGTCTTGTCACAAATTAACACTCCTTAATCACAATTCCATCAAATCTTTCCAAACAATCTTGACTGTGATGATTCAAGCTCTCCTAAAAATGGCACTTCATTGCAAAACGACTTCGCCTCAAAATTGTGTTCCACCCCTCCATTGAAGGCACAAGTTCCTTGATTGAAATTGCTTCACATCAACCTTACACTGCACCCACAAATGCAGAATACTACCAACACTACAATTCCTCTCAGATCTGTCAAGGCATTGCTTCGGTTGCACTTCACTTAGGATCAAACACATAGAATGAAGATCAAGGCTGTGGAATCCAACATCCAACAAGCACACTGACTTGCACTTCAAATTTCTCCAAACACTCACAAACACAATCTCAAAGTTGATACTCGGAATCAAGCTCAAGCGACGAGCACTACTTCACAGCACTTTGCTTTATCTATTCTCAGAATTATGAGCATTGAACAACATTTCTCTGCGAATGTCACTCTTAAGTAGTGAACAAATCAACATTTCTAACAACTATTCCGTTCTACAACAACTTTTCTAACCTATAGATACAAAATGACAATGCACCTCTTCATATCTGCCTCTTCAAATCTCAAAACTGTTACTACTCCAATCCGATGTCTACTTCGTCATCGGCTTTCAAACCCGATCCCAAAGTAACTTTACTTTCTACTACTCTGTCTTTGGGTTTCACAACTTCTAATTCTTCTAGCAAATCTAGCAATTCTCTTTCCTGATTTGAAACTACTGTGGTACCCACATTTTTTGTTTTTTTCAAAATAAAGGAGAAGAAGTGTATAGAGAAGTCGGATTGCGCCTGTATGGCCAAAGAAGGCAAAGAAAAGAGTCTTCAGGATGAAACCCAAAGTAAAGTGACTTCGGGTCATAAGGCGAAGTACTCGGAAATGCCCTGTCAGCATACAACCCGAAGTAAATTGTCTTTGGATTGAGGGGAGCTCAACCCGAGGTGAAGACCGTCTAACAACCTTTCGTCGGGGCGAGAAATTCAAGAAGAGGCCGTTTCAAAATTGGCGGCTCATATGCGCGAAGGTTGATTGATAATGACAAGTGCATGCCGGAGGTGTGATTTCTCGGTAGAAACTCAAAGTGACGGAAGACGAAGAAGCGCAACTCTATAAAAATCAAAACTGCAACGACGAAATGTCGAGCAATTTTCCTTCGTCATTGAGGAGTCGTCTTGCAGGTGATCGGGGAAAGGGAAATAGAGTTGGACTCATGGTAGTGCATAAGGAAGAAGTTGCAAGAGTGAAATTGAGAGAAAGTGAGAAAGCAGAAGAGATGGGAGGAGGGAAGAAGAACTCCGAATTTGCGGTGAGAAATCATGCAATTCGGAGATTAGATGTAATAGCAAGGATCAAAATCTTGAGCCGACTTTGGATCACCTTTCTAGCATGGAACTGGAACGTAAGTTTTCCAGGATTCATGACAGAAATGATCGAGAGTAAGTGTCTCGATGGACCCGAGGAAGAAGAGAAGAGAGGAAATCCGGCTCACTGGATAGAGTCGGATTGGAGACTCATACTCGGGAAGGAGGCGGGCTTGGAGCAGGGAGCCACGTTCTTGGGGAAAGGAGAGATAGCCCAAGAAACTCAGGAGGTGAGAGATGCCTTCTCATTGAAGAGAACGAAGAATGGGTACAAGGTTGAGAGTTACAAGGATCGAGTGAAGAGAGGGATCGTGAGTGCTCTCATGGCAATTTTGAAGCCGGAGAGAACGATTTATGTGATGAAACACCAAGCGGTGGTCTTCCATAAGTTATTTGCAGGAGAGCCTATAAATTGGGCGAGGTGTTTTCACAAGAGAACAAGGCAGATGGTGTGGAATCTACGGGATAAGTTGCCTCCACATTACATTGTGCCGTTTTTGCAGCATACTTCTACCTCGGGCTCAATTTGCTGAACTCGGCAGAGCGGAATTGGATGGTGTTGCACTTCCATCCTGATGTGCGGAAGGAGGTCAATGTCGAGGAGCAGCAATATATTCTCCCAACCGGAGCACGGAGGACTACTACACAAAGACAAGGAAAAACATGGAGGTCGTAGTGAGTACCTCGACGAAGAAGAGGACTCGGCGAGCAGAAGCCAAAGAAAACAAGAAACCTCGGAAGATGCAGAGAAGTAACCCGAGGCAAGGAATGGTGGTAATTGAGTTAGAAGATGAAGACTCAGAAGGCGAGGCCGAGCTCAAAACAGAGGACTTGGAACATGAGGAGGAACCTGAGCTGACATTGTAGAGCGGAGATACAAGCAGTGATAGTGAAGACGGTGGAGAGATGACCTTGGTGCCAGCGGCTGAAGAATACAAAGAAGAAGTGCAAGCCGAGGTAGAAGCCGAAGACAATACAGCGCTGGAAGACAAAGTACCAATGCTAGAGGACAAGAAGATTGCAGTACAGCGAGGAGTTCGCTTGCAATGTAAGGCAAAGTGTGAGGCGGGGCCGAGTCGAGTGAAGGCAGAGGTAGAAGAAAACTCAGGCAGTGAGGCATCAATCCCGATACGAAGACTCCAGAGAAGAAGGGGAGTATCAGGAGAACACGATGAGAAAAGAGAGACCACTCCGCGGGAGGAAGAAGTTGCCAGTGATGGAGTGGAGTACCTGCAAGAGGTAGTGTGCCCGTTGTTGGTAAAGTTGGAGCAGAAGAAGAAGGAGATGCAATTGACTTGTCCCGAGGTAAAGACTGTATTGAAGGTGGTAACAAGATTAGAAGAAGAGAACTTGGAGTTGAAGAGGAGTGTAACCCGAGGTGAGGAGGAGAAAGAAGTACTGCAAGCGGAGGCAGTAGAGAGAAGTCAAGTAATTGAAGACCTGAAGAGAGAAGTGAGCTATCGAGAGGATCTTGCGAGGAAGAGTGACATCGCACAAGAGAGACAGCTAGCTGAATACGAATTCTTGAAGTAGCAGTTTGCTGATTCAAGAGTAGAGCTTATTCATGCTATGGCAAGGGTAGCAGCGAAGGATCGAGAGCTCAATAGAGTGATGGAGAGTATGGAGGAGAAGAAGCAACTTTGGCAACGAGAGTTGGCTGTGCGATATAGAGAAGAAGAGAGATTACGAGAAGTGCTGTGAAGCAGTGCTCGTCGCTTGAGCTTGATTCTGAGTATCAACTTTGTGATTGTGTTTGTGAGTGTGTGGAGAAATTTGAAGTGCAAGTCAGTGTGCTTGTTGGATGTTGGATTCCACAGCCGTGATCTTCATTCTGTGTGTTTGATCCTGAGTGAAGTGCAATTGAAGCAATGCCTTGACAGATCTGAGAGGAATTGTAGTGTTGGTAGTATTCTGCATTTGTGAGTGCAGTGCGAAGTTGATGTGAAGCAATTTGGATCGAGGAAGTTGTGCCTTCAGTGGAGGGGTGGAACACAATTCTGAGGCAAAGTCGTTTTGCAGTGAAGTGCCGTTTTTGGGAGAGCCTGAATCATCACAATCAAGATTGTTTGGAAAGATTTGATGGATTTGTGATTAAGGAGTGTGAATTTGTGACAAGACTACAAGTTGGTGCTTGTTACTCTCTTTTGGGTGTGGTTTCTACCTGAGAGATTAAAGACACAACCAAGAAGAACTGAAATTGTTACTTTGCTTCGTATTTGGACATTTCTGACTCATATCTTTGCGGGAATGAACTTTACTTACCTGATTACCGCAAAAGTGATATTTGCCGGGTTGTTACATAATTTTTGGTGCCGCTGCCAGGGATACAAATCTTGGAAGTGGAAGAATACAAAGCCAAATTGGAAACTGGGTATCAACGCAATATGAATGTCTGCATCAAGAGAACAACGAGAAGAGAGAGCTCAAAGACGAGCACTTCAGCATGAATAAGACGAACGTCTGAATGTGCCATCCATCGTTGATGAAACTGAATGAGAGGCGTTGGAGTTTCAACTCCTTCACAAAGTGCAAGAAGCCCTGCGAGAACTTGACCACAAGAAACACGAAGGCGGTTGGCAAGGCTACTTCGCATCTCCCTCTTCTTCCAAGAAGAAGAAAGAATCAAGTGGGCAAACATATGCATTGCGGCCTAGTACACCAACTTCCCCTAGAGCTGTAAAGGAAGTTGTTTCCTTGAAGACTTTTGTTCGAGAAAAGATAGCAAGAATACTTACTGAAGACGAGTGTCAACATCTTCTACGAACGATTCCTCGGTTGTCCCAAAGGAATTTTGAAGAACCAATCGAAGGTGTTGATCTTGAATCTTCCACTCGGGTTGAAGTCGACACCCTCATAGCAGAAATTGTCAAAGAAGACCTCACCTTGAACTTGACAAATTGGAATCCCTGGGCTAACAACATGGCGTCAATTCCAGCCAATCCTTCAGTTCCGTCAAGTTCCACATTACCTCAGCCGATCCTAGTGCATCAAACAATGACTTCGCTGCCTGTCACCCAACATGCTTATCAGAAGTACAAGGGGACAGAACAAGACAAAGACCCCGATGAATTCATTGAAGAATTTGAAGTCATCTCCTTTGCTAACAAGGAGCATGACTCGGCGGATTGACTGAGAATTTTCCCAAGTTTGCTCCGCAAGAAAGCTCAGAGCTGGTACACCCATGTGACCCAGAAGGGGTTTGTACCAACGGACTGGGCAGACTTGAGGAACAACTTCCTGGAACGATTCCGGGAAGTTGACTACGACACGAGTGTCTTTGCGGCATTCAACGATTTGGACCGCGGTAAGAAGGAGAAGTTGAGAGACTACTCTGAGCGGTTCATGGCACTACTGAACCAAGTTCCCAAGCAATTGGGGGTGGTGGGTTACTCCAATGCCCAAGCCATTACCTGGTTCCTCGGGGGACTTTCACCAGAGATACGCATCTTTGCCAGGGAGAGGAATGTAACTTCCTTGGACAAAGTACTCAAACATGTTGCTCATTATGAAGCGGCCCACTCTTACTTTGCCGGAAACCGGGAGAAAAAAGGCAAGAAGCCCAGAAGAAGAGCTTCGCGCAGTACCTCCCCTTCTTTGGACGAATCCTCCACAACTTTGAGCTCTTCTTAGGAATCCAAAGAAGAATCCAAGCCAAGACGAGTCCAAAGACGTGGAGGCAAGAAACCTGTGACTCCTCCAGCCAAGAGTGTACATAAGGCGGATACCAAGCTGGATGCCCTCATCAAGGAGTTTTTGGATTTCAAGATCCAGATGATTGGGGCCAAGGACCGAAGGAAGGCCCCAGCATTTGGACAATCTAATGTGTGGTGCACCGCATGTGGCAAATCCGGCCACGCCAATACAAAATGCAATACTCGTAATGCATTCCCGGTGCAGCAAATTGATTGGGTTCCGAGATGGAACCAAGACGAGGACGAGGAGGCTGTGTACCAAACTCAGGAGGTACAGCCTCAAGCGAGCACATCGTATCAAGGTCCGAGGTTTGGACCCAAGGAGTATAACCCCAATGCTCCTCCATGAAGACCACCGATGAGCAATCAAAACCAGCCTCAGAATGTTGCGCCCGGGGCCTGTTATAATTGTGGCTCGATGGGACATTGGTCCCCAAACTGTCCCGAGCCAAGAAGGCAAATTAGGTACGTTCCCCTGTGCAGAAATTGTAAAGGATCAGGCATACGGGCAACCAATGCCCTCACCCACCGAACTCGAAGCCGCCTGTAAAGTATGTACAGACCCCCGCTGAGCGTGCAGCCCTTCAACCAAAGGGGGATATGAATGTAAATTGTATTACTCTTGAGGAAGAAAGACCTCAAGAAGGGAGTCCGGCCTCAGAAGGAGAATGGCCGGACCTATAACACCCATTTGTGCATGTGTGTGGTATTGTGATATTTAGCTTGGTATTACAAGTACTTAAGAGATATTATTTATATAGAGATAAAGGATGGTTCTATATTAGTCATGGTTAGCTAAAGTTAGTCATAGCTAAGATAGATGGGACCTTACTTTAGAGGAAGTAGAAAAGATGAGCACCACTATTTTGGATTTTAGTGTGTTGACTTGGTATTATTCCTAGGTGTTTGGCTTTGGGGAAAGAGTTGAGAACTCTTGGGCCCGCAAGCCTTTTTGTTTTGGATTCTTCTTTAGTCCAAGGATAGCCCATGTGAAGGAATCCTTGCTTTAGTGGTTGGGTCAAGATAAGGGGAATATGCCCATGTGAATGGATATTCCTTTCTACTTTTTGACTTTACTTGACTTTTAGTCTAGTAACTTGAGTTACTACGGTAATTAGTAACTTTGGTATGTAACTATTTCACAAGTATATAAACAAGGAGTGAGGAGGTACTCATCATCCTTTCATTTGCAACTATCTCTCTCTCATTGAGTTCTCTAGTGAGCAATGTCTTGAGTCTTGGAGTGTTAGCCTTGGAGGAGTATGATGGAGTTGGGGTTCCTTGCCTTCTTAGTCCATGGTGCGCTACCATAATAGCCATCAGAGGTTCATCCTGAGTGAGAGACAGGCCGGCTCACAGTTCATCCAACAATCGAGTAAGATGCTCAATTTGTTGTTGCATTGCAAGGATAACATCTGGTATTGCCGCCATCACTACTACTCTATTCCACTACACTCAATTTATCTAGTTGATTAACACATAGATACAACATGTCCACCGTTCTCCATAAGTTACAATTGGAAGTATCAAAGGTTCCTCTAACACGGTGATCATATGTAGAAAATCCTGCCCAAAGCACGAGGTGATGAATTGTGTGAAACGATGCTTTGGTAATATCTAGACATGAAAGTCCCAATGGTTTGGTTGAAGTGGATTTGGTGGTCCATAAATTCCATCCATCCCATTCCTGCTTTGATACCAATGTAAAAGATTGAAACCGAGGAGAGAAATAGGAGAATGGAAATTCACATTGGGACACTTGAATGAGGGAAAACTCCGAATGCCTAGCATGAGCTTTGGCCTTGGTATTTATAGGTAGCATACAAGACTCTTGAAGCTTCTCAAGAAGTTTCCTTGAGCCGCTTTCTTGGAGTGCAAGCTAAGTTAACTAGGAAGCTTCTCAAGAAGCTTCCTTCTAGAAGCTGCCTACTTGGCATGCAAGCTAAGCTAGTTAGAAGCTTCTAGAAGCTTCCTTTTAGAAGCTTCTAGAAGCTTCTTTCTAGAAGCTATTTGCTTAGAGTGCAAGTTAACTAGTTGGGAAGCTTCCCCAGAAGCTTCTTAGATGCTTCTAGAATATTCTAGACTATTTTGTCTTATTCTCTACTTCGTAAGCCCGACTAACTTTGTCGCTAAATTCCATATTGTTATAGTATTCCTATCAAGCTAGTGTTTGGAGGTAGTTTGATGATGGCGGATAGTAGAAAGGGTTCTACATTCCGCACCTCACATCTTGTTACCTTCAAGATTGGGAAGGAGTATTTGGAGTGTATGAGGTTTGTAGTGGCACCTCTACACTATGATATCATTTTGGGTCTACCTTGGCTTGAACGTCATAAGGTTCAATTTGATTGGACCCGATGACAAATTCAAGTACAACACCAAGGTAGAAATTTCTGATTAGGTTGTCTGGCACCTCTGAGTAAGACGCCTAAGAATAATCAGTCCCAAGATAGGAAGTTTATCGACAAGGTAGCCATAGAGCAAATCTGGAAGGGAGATGAGTCCCAAGATGGGAAGTTTGCCAAGAAGGCAACCATGGAGCAAGCTTGGAAGAGAGATGGGTCCCTGGAAGGGAAGTTTGTTAATGAAGCGGCCATAGAGCAAGCTTTGGAGGAAGATAAGTTTGTATTCATGGTGTGGATCAAGCAGATTGCACATGAACAATCTGAGGAGGACCAAGAGCCTCATTAAGCAATGGTTGATCGGATAGTTCAGGAGTTTGCAGATGTGTTTCCGAACAATCTGCCAAAGGGATTACCCTCCGATCAAGGTATCCCCTTCAAGATCGAGTTATTGCCAGGGAGTACTCCAGTGAGTAGACCAATCTATTGGCTCTCACCAAAGGAGTTGGAGGAGTTGCAAACAACACTTACAGAGTTGTTGGAGAAGGATTTCATATGACATAATACCTCTCCTTGGGGAGCATCGGTACTATTGGTTCCAAAGAAGGATGGAGGACTTTGTTTCTATATTGATTACCGTGGACTCAATAAGCAAACCTTGAAGAATGCATATCCCTTGCCTCGGATTGATGACCTGCTTGATCGACTAAGTGGAGCACACTTCTTTTCCAAGCTGGATCTTTGTAGCGGCTATTGGCAAATTCCTATTGAAGGAGAGGATGTGCAAAAGACTGCCTTTCGCACAAGGTTTGGACATTTCGAGTGGAAAGTTCTACCTTTTGGACTCACTAATGCTTTAGCAGTCTTCATGGATCAGATGCATTGAGTGTTGGAGGGACTATTGGATCGGACCTGTGAGCCGGCCTGTCTCTCACTCAGGATGAACCTCTGATGGCTATTATGGTAGCGCACCATGGACTAAGAAGGCAAGGAACCCGAACTCCATCATACTCCTCCAAGGCTAACACTCCAAGACTCAAGACATTGCTCACTAGAGAACTCAATGAGAGAGATAGTTGCAAATGAAAGGATGATGAGTACCTCCTCACCCCTTGTTTATATACTTGTGAAATAGTTACTTACCAAAGTTACTAATTACCGTAGTAACTCAAGTTACTAGACTAAAAGTCAAGTAAAGTCAACAAGTAGAAAGGAATATCCATTCACATGGGCATATTCCCCTAAGCATGTGGTCTTATCTTGACCCAACCACTAAGTCAAGGATTCCTTCACATGGGCTATCCTTGGAATAAAGAAGAATCCAAAAGAAAAAGGTTTGCGGGCCCAAGAGTTCTCAACTCTTTCCTCAAAGCCAAACACCTAGGAATAATGCCAAGTCAACACACTAAAATCCAAAATAGTGGTGCTCATCTTTTCTACTTCCTCTAAAGTAAGGTCCACTCTATCTTAGCTATGACTAACTTTAGCTAACCATGACTAATATAGAACCATCCTTTATCTCTATAAATAATATCTCTTAAGTACTTGTAATACCAAGCTAAATATCACAATACCACACACATGCACAAATGGGTGTTACAGACCTTGAAATTTTGAAGGTTGAGACACGCTCCAGCAAGAAGAAGCGTGATCCCAAAGAACTGAGTATGACCTCGTCGTCTTCCCAAAAGGTGAAGAGACTATGCCCAAAAGCCATTCTTTCGGCCAAGGAGGAAAAGATCCTTGCAAAAGCCAAAGCTAAAGCCTTGCAGAAAGAATTAAAGGAGGCATTACTCAGGACTCGGGAATTGAGTTTGGAAGAGGAGAAAAAGATGAAGTCTCCAATTTTTCTTGCGGACATCCAATCCGAAGTAAAGGGTCTGATCCAAGCCGAGGTAGGCCAACCCGAGGAACCTCGGGTCAAGACCATCAGCAAGCCCGTCACCATTTTGAAGCGTCCCGAAGTCAAGAGGGAACATGGAGAGATTGCGGACCCAAAGCCAAAGGCAAAGACGGAAAAATTGATAGGAGTTCCCCAATATGATATTGTAGCAGATCTGGCCACCACCAATGCCAACGTTACATTCAAGCAATTGTAGGAAGATAACAAGCTATACAAGAGACAGCTTAATTCGGCCCTCAAGAAGGTGAGGTCAATGTCAAAGAAGGACTTGTCTGCTATTTATTGTATTGAACAAGAAGATTTGGGATCTCCCGAGGTAGACGTGGAGATTTCAGGGTGCATGATCACATCGATACCCATTGACTCTGGGTCCGGTGTGAATGTCATGACCAAAGATACTCCAAATCAACTCGAGTATCATACATTTAAACCCACACCTCGAGTTTTGAAGTTTGCAGACCAAACCAGGAGACGGCCATTGAGCATGCTGTCAAACATTACCACGATCATTGGAGGGGTACCCTTCAAGTTGAATTACATTGTGTTGCGACCAGTGACAAAAATTGGTTACCCTTTGTTGATCGGCAGACCCTGGTTGTACAGTGCCCAAGTTGTAGTGGATTGGCATCAGCAGAAGTTAAGATTCAAGGACATTTCGTCCAAAGATCAGAAGCTGGTGACTGTGAGTTGGACAAAGGTTCCACATCTCGGGGAAACAAGTTTTTCGGAAGAGGAGGACAAATCCAAAGACTCATCGTCTTCGTCCTCAGACAAATCCGAAGACAAAGTCCAAGTTAATTACTTGGAATGCTACGAGGTAGATGTTGAAGATGAAGATCCATATGACCTCGCCTCGGGTGAACCCGACTTGAAGGAAGGAGGTTTGATGGCCGCTCGCCTCGGATTAAGCCGAGTAAGCCATGTTGAAGGAGTCATCAACCCCGATGATTGTCAAGATGTGTTATTAACTGAAGGAAAAATTTTAAAAATCTCAAAGACAGTCACTTCGGAGGAGTTGGCAGGATACATTGCCCTATTTATAGAGTTCCAGGATGTATTCGCCTGGTCGATTGATCAAATGCCGGGTATTCCACAAGAATTCAGAGAACACCGGATTGATTTGGTTGAAGGTGCAGTTCCGGTTCGGCAGCGACAATACCGCCTGAACCCGAAGTACTCGCTTTTGGTGAAAGATGAAATCGACAAGTACTTAGGGGCCGGAATCATCTTCCCTGTCTTAAGCAATGAATGGGTCTCCCCCATTGTCATTGTCCCGAAGAAGAAAATAGGGAAGATCCGAGTGTGCCAAGACTTCCAAAAGTTGAACGCAATTACAAGGAAAGATCATCATCCCTTGCCTTTTATCGATACAATTTTAGATCAGGTAGCTGGGCATCCTTGTTACAGTTTTCTCGATGGATTTTCAGGGTACAATCAAGTATCCATTCGAGAAGAAGACAAGGATAAAACTACATTCACAACCAATTGGGGCACTTTCGCTTACAATCAAATGCCCTTTGGGTTGTGTAATGCTCCCGCTACTTTCCAGCAGATGATGAATTCAATCTTCAAAGATTTCCTGTGCAATTTGTGGAAGTTTTCATTGATGACTTTTGTGTGTTTGGGCAACGAGATGTACATTTAGATTACCTTTGCCAAATGTTTGAAAGGTGTCGTTTTGCCGGCTTGTCATTACACCCGGAGAAATGCTTCTTTGCAATGAAGGAGGGAATTCTTTTGGGGCATTGGGTGTCAAGCTGAGGTATTGAAGTTGATGTTGAGAAGGTTAAGATAATTGCAGCTTTGGAATCCCCGAAGAACATCCGGGAGCTGAGAGCCTTCTTGGGACATGTCGGATATTATAGACGCTTCGTGTCAAACTATGCAGTGCTTGCTGCACCACTTACAAAGCTTCTGAAGAAATCCGAAGACTATCTATGGGAAGCAAATCAAGAAGAAGCTTTCCAGGTATTGAAGAAGAAATTGGTTGAAGCACTAGTCATGAGGGCCCCAAAGTGGGACGTCCCTTTTCATGTGTATGTGGACACTTTGTCCATGGCCATCGGGGTTGTCTTAAGTCAGAAGGACAAGAAGAAGAAGGACTACCCGGTGTATTATGCCAGCCAACAACTTTCAGTTTCTGAAAAGAATTATTTGACGACTGAAAGAGAAGCACTCGGAATGGTGTATGCCTACAAGAAATTTCGTCATTATTTGTTGGGGTATGAGTTTGTCTTCTATGTTGACCATTATGCATTGCAACATTTGGTCAAGAAGGCAGATTTATCGGGACAAATTGCAAGATGGATCTTGTTATTACAAGAGTTCACGCATACTGTACAAGTAAGGAAGGGAGCTTCGCATCCAAATGTGGACTTCCTGTCCAGGTTAGAAACTCAAGACCAGGAGTGGAAAATTGACGATCGGTTCCCTGACAAAGAGTTGTATCACTTATCAGCAATGCAAAGTACAAGGTATGCAGCTGAATATAATATAATTATCTGAATACACTTCATTGTCCTGAGGGGATGGACCCGGAACAGCGGGCAGTCTTTCTCAGGAAAATGGGGCCGTACCAGCTTAAACACAACATTTTATTTAAGATGGGCGAAGACGAAGTACTTCGGCGATGCTTGGAGTCATACGAAGTAGGAGGAGTAATTGAATCTTTACACTCCGAGGCATCGGGAGGACACTATGCTCTGAAGAATACTGTAAAGAAAACTCTTTTGGCAGGGTATTGGTGGCCAACAATGTACAAAGATGTACATGCTCATATCCGAAGCTGTGATGCTTGTCAGAGAACGGGGAAGCCGACGGCTACTTCTCAATGGCCTTTGAGACCAATTTTGCCTTTGGCCCCATTTGAGAAATGGGGGATTGATTTTGTGGGTCCCATTCAACTAGTGACCCGAGTCACAAGAAAGCGCTACATTTTAGTTTGCATTGACTATGCTACCAAGATGGTCGAAGCGGAAGCAACTTGCGGAATTTTTCTTTCGAAACATCATCTCCCGATATGGGTGCCCCCTGGAATTGGTCAGTGACCGAGGCACACATTTTTTGAACTCAGTAATGGAGTCGTTAACCAAGTACTTTCAGATTAAACATCGGAAGACGACTCCTTACAACCCAAAAGCAAATGGCTTAACGGAAAAAGCGAATGGGTTACTTTGTAAAATTTTGAATAAGGTGACTGTCAATTATGCCTATGATTGGGATACAAAATTACCAGCCGTGTTGTGGGCATATCGAACGACAGAGAAGATTGCAACCAAAAAAACTCCATACTTCTTGACATATGGCTTGCATCCCATATTGCCAGTTGAATTTGAAGTTCCGACATATCGGGTTCTGTGCAAAGAACAAATGTCAGAAGAAGAAAGTCAGGATCTTTGGATTCATCAACTGATGTGGTTTGAAGAGAAAAGAGACGATGCAATGCAAACCACAAAAGAAGTACAAGCACAGAGGAAAGTCAGGCACGATAAGAGAATCAAGCCTATGACTGTACGAGAAGGGGATGTGGTTTTGTTATATGACAATTGCCGAATATTTTTTCCAGGCAAGTTGCATGTGAGATGGATGGGTCCCTATTGAGTTCTTCATCTTTACAAAAATGAATCCATGCAGCTTGTCGACTTGGAAGGTAATCCTTTTGCCACTCGAGTAAACAGGTGGAGAGTTCGGAGATATTGGACCATAGACTCAGAAGTTTCTAAGACACCCGAGATCTATGTTTGCAGGGACGCTCACATTTGAGGGAGGGGGTATGTGGTGCCCACATTTTTTTGTTTTTTTCAAAATAAAGGAGAAGAAGTGTATAGAGAAGTCGGATTGTGCCTGTATGGCCGAAGAAGGTGAAGAAAAGAGTCTTTGGGATGAAACCCGAAGTAAAGTGACTTCGGGTCATAAGGCAAAGTACTCGGAAATGCCCTGTCAGCATACAACCCGAAGTAAATTGTCTTTGGATCGGGGGGAGCTCAACCCGAGGTGAAGACCGTCTAAAAACCTTTCGTCGGGGCGAGAAATTCAAGAAGGGGCCGTTTCAAAACTGGTGGCTCATACGCGCAAAGGTTGATTGACAGTGACAGATGCATGCCGGAGGTGTGATTTCTTGGTAGAAACTTGAAGTGACAAAAGACAAAGAAGCACAACTCTTTAAAAATTGAAACTGCAATGACGAAATGTTGAGCAATTTTCCTTTGCCGTTGACAAGTTGTCTTGCAGATGATCGGGGAAAGAGAAATAGAGTTGGACTCGTGGTAGTGCGTAAGGAAGAAGTCGCGAGAGTGAAATTGAGAGAAAGTGAGAAAGCAGAAGAGATGGGAGGAGGGAAGAAGAATTCCAAATTCGCGGTGAGAAATCATGCGATTCGGAGATTAGATGTAATAGCAAGGATCGAAGCCTTGAGCCGACTTTGGATAACCTTTCTAGCATGGAACTAGAACGTAAGTTTTCCAGGATTCATGACAGAAATCATCGAGAGTAAGTGTCTCGATGGACCCGAGGAAGAAGGGAAGAGAGGAAATCCGGCTCGGTGGACAGAGTCAGATTGGAGACTTGTAGTCGGGAAGGAGGCGGGCTCGGAGCAGGGAGCCACGTTCTTGGGGAAAGGAGAGATAGCCCAAGAAACTCAGGAGGTGAGAGATGCCTTCTTGTCGAAGAGAACAAAGAATGGGTACAAGGTTGAGAGTTACAAGGATCCAGTGAAGAGAGTGAACGTGAGTGCTCTCATGGCAATTTTGAAGCCGGAGAGAACGACTTACATGATGAAACACCAAGCGGTGTTCTTCCATAAGTTGTTTGCAAGAGAGCCTATAAATTGGGCGAGGTGTTTTCACAAGAGAACGAGGCAGATGGTGTGGAATCCGCGGGATAAGTCGCCTCTACATTACATTGTGCCGTTTGCAGCACACTTCTACCTTGGGCTCAATTTGCTGAACTCGGCGGAGCGGAATTGGATGGTGTCGAACTTTCATCCTGATGTGCGGAAGGAGGTCGATGTCGAGGAGCAGCAATATATTCTCCAAACCCAGAGCACGGACGACTACTACGTGAAGACAAGGAAAAACATAGAGGTCATAGTGAGTACCCTGACAAAGAAGAGGACTTGGCGAGCAGAAGCCGAAGAAAACAAGAAACCTTGGAAGATGCAGAGAAGTAACCCGAGGCAAGGAATGGTGGTAATTGAGTCAGAAGATGAAGACTCAGAAGGCGAGGCCGAGCTCAAAATGGAGGACTCGGAACATGAGGAGGAACCTGAGCTGACACTGCAGAGCAGAGATACGAGCAGTGATAGTGAAGACGGTGGAGAGATGACCTCGGCGCCAGCGGCTGAAGAATACAAAGAAGAAGTGCAAGCCGAGGTAGAAGCCAAAGACAATACAGCACTTGAAGACAAAGTACCGATGCCAGAGGACAAGAAGATTGCAGTACAGCAAGGAGTTCACTCGTGACGTAAGGCAAAGTGTGAGGCGGGGCGGAGTCGAGTGAAGGCAGAGGTTGAAGAAAGCTCGGGCAGTGAGGCATCAATCCCAATACGAAGACTCCACAGAAGAAGGGGAGTATCAGGAGAACACAAGGAGAAAAGAGAGACCACTCCGCAGGGGGAAGAAGTTGCCAATGATGGAGTGGAGTACCTGCGAGAGGTAGTGTGCACGTTGTTGGTAAAGTTGGAGTAGAAGAAGAAGGAGATGCAGTCGACTTGTCCCAAGGTAAAGACTACATTGCAGGTGGTAGCAAGATTAGAAGAAGAGAACTCGGAGTTGAAGAGGAGTGTAACCCGAGGTGAGGAGGAGAAAGAAGTACTGCGAACGGAGGCAGTAGAGAGAAGTCAGGTAATTGAAGACCTGAAGAGAGAAGTGAGCTATCGAGAGGATCTTGCGAGGAAGAGTGACATCACACGAGAGAGACAGGTAGCTGAATACAAAATCTTGAAGCAGCAGTTTGCTGATTCAAGAGTAGAGCTTATTCATGCTATGGCAAGGGTAGCAGCGAAGGATCAAGAGCTAGATAGAGTGATGGAGAGTATGGAGGAGAAAAAACAACTTTGGCAACAAGAGTTGGCTGTGCGGTATAGAGAAGAAGAGAGATTACGAGAGTTACTTCGTAATCAGGAAGAGAAGATTGAACAGAAGGAGAAAGAGAAGGAAGCAGTGAAAGTTGAATTCGAGACAGAGTTGGCAATGTACCGAGAGGAATGGCTTGCAGATCGGGAACGAGAAAGGAAGACAAGATTGGAGCCATTACAAGAGATAGTCCTCAGGGTAAACGTGATGTTAAGTACGGAGGCCAGCGTTTGAATTGAAGAAGCGCGTCTGCACGAGTTGAAGTTGTTGGTGCAGGAGACGAGGCAAAGACAAGCGAAGGACACTGAGATGAATGCCTTGTTAATCAAATTAAGAACTCGTGTAGACAGAAAGGTTTTGGAGGTAGAGGATAACATTTCAATTAGATTAGACTTAGTGAAAGTAGAGCTAGAAAAACTTTGGAAAGATGTTAAAGCAAAACCCGAAGTAGATAACGTAAGAGTCCAAATGTCTTCGGAGTTACCATTAGAGACATTAGAGAAGAGTGTGTTGGGGGATAAGGAGTTAGATAGATTACCTGATAGTGCAATTTCAGATCAAGAAAGAGAATTACTGGATCTGGTAGAAAATGTAGGAGTTGTGAAACCCGAGGAAAATGTAGTAGGAAGTAAGATTACTTTGGGATCGGGTTTGAAAGCCAAGGAAGAAATAGACATTGGATTGGATTAGTAATAGATTTGAGATTTGAAGAGGCAGATATGAAGAGGTGCATTGTCATTTCGGATCTGCAGGTTAGAAGAGTTGTTGTTGAACGGTATAGTTGTTAGAACTATCGATTGCTTCACTATTTAAGAGTGGCATTCGCAGGAAATTGTTGTTCAGTGCTCATTATTTCTGAGAATAGATAAAGCAAAGTGCTGTGAAGCAATGCTTGTCGCTTGAGCTTGATTCCAAGTATCAACTTTGTGATTGTGTTTGTGAGTGTGTGGAGAAATTCAAAGTGCAAGTCAGTGTGCTTGTTGGATGTTGGATCCATAGCCGTGATCTTCATTCTGTGTGTTTGATCTTGAGTGAAGTGCAATCGAAGCAATGCTTTGACAGATCTGAGAGGAATTGTAGTGTTGGTAGTATTCTGCATTTGTAAGTGCATTGCAAAGTTGATGTGAAGCAATTTTGATCGAGGAAGTTGTGCCTTCAATGGAGGGGTGGAACACAATTCTGAGGTGAAGTCATTTTGCAGTGAAGTGCCATTTTCGGGAGAGCTTGAATCATCACAATCAAGATTGTTTGGAAAGATTTGATGGATTTGTGATTAAGGAGTGTGAATTTGTGACAAGACTACAAGTCGGTGCTTGTTACTCTCTTTTGGGTGTGGTTTCTACCTGAGAGATTGAAGACACAACCAAGAAGAACTGAAATTGTTACTTTGCTTTGTATTTGGACATTTCTGACTCGTATCTCTGCGGGAACGAACTTTACTTACCTGATTACCACAAAATGATATTTGCCGGGTTGTCACAACTACACTAGTGGGTAACCCTTCTACATCTTCATCTCTTGACCCACTCTTCTCCAATGTCTCCAATGGTAACTCCAAAGACATCTGCACTCCTATGTTATCTACTTCGGGTTTGGCTGTAACATCCTTCCGAAGTTTATCTATCCCCAACTTCACTAAGTCTAGTCTAATTGCAATATTGTCTTCTACCTCTAATATCTTTCTATCTACACAAGTCCTGAGACTTATCAACAGCACATTCAAATTGGTATCTTTTGCCTTGTCTCTTGCACCAACAATTTCAACTCGTGTAGCCTTGTCTCTTTAATTTGAACATTGGCCTATGTACTCAACATCGTGTTCATCCTGAGGAAAATCTCCTTCAACGGCTCTAATTGCATTTTTCTTTCTTGCTCTCGATCTACAAGCCAATCCTCCTTGTACATTGCCAACTCTGCTTCAAACTCGGCTTTCACCTTCCGAGTCTTCATCTTCTGACTCGATCACCACCATGCCTTGCCTCGGGTTTCCTCTCCTGGTCTTTCGAGGTTTCGTCTTGTCTTCGGCTTCACCTTGCCAACTTTGCTTCTTCAATTTTGGAGTACTCACTTCTATCTCCACATTCTTCCCCGTCTTCTTGTAGTACTCGTCTGTGCTTCTGCTTTGTAAGATGTACTACTGCTTCTCTTCATTGACCTCCCTTCTTAAATTGGGATGGAAATGCAACACCATCCGAGTTTGCTCCGCCAAGTTTAGCAAATTCAATCTGAAGTAGAAATGGGCTGCAAATGGCACAATGTAATGTAGAGGCGATTTATCCCTCAGATTCCACACCATTTGTTGAGTTCTGCCATAGAAACACCTCACCTAATTAATTGGTTCTCCTGCAAACAATTTGTGAAAGAATACCGCTTGGTGTTTCATCACATAGGTTGTTCTCTCCGGCTTCAAGATTGCCATTAGAGCACTCACAATTCCTTTCTTGACAAGATCTTTATAGCTCTCGACTTTGTATCCATTCTTCGTCCGCTTTGACGACAATGCATCTCTCACTTCTTGGGTTTCTTTGGCTATCTCTCCCTTCCCCAAGAACGTGGCACCCTACTCCGGGCCTGCTTCCTTCCTGAGTACTAGTCTCCAATCCGACTCTGTCCAGCGAGCCGGATTTCCTCTCTTCCCTTCTTCCTCAAGCCCATCAAGACACTTGCTCTTGATGATCTCAGTGATGAAACCTGGAAAACTAATATTCCAGTTCCATGCCAAGAATGTAATCTGAAGTCGGCTCAAGACTTCTATTCTTGCGATTATGTCTAACCTCCAAATTGCATGATTCCTCACTGCAAATTTGGAGTTCTTCTTTCCTCCTCCTATCTCTCCTACTTTCTCACTATCTCTCGGTTTCACTCTCTGGACTTCTCCCTTACACACTAGCACGTCTCCAACTCTATTTCGCTTCCCACGATCACCTGTAGGTTGACTTCTCAACGGCAAAGGAAAATTGCTATACATTACTTCGTCGCGAGCTCAATTTTTATAGAGTTGCACTTTCTTTGTCTTTCTTCACTTTGAGTTTCTACCGAGAAATCACACCTCTTGCATGCACCTGTCATTGTCAATCAAACTTCGCGCGTATGGGCCGGCAGTTTTGAACGGTCCCTTCTTGAATTTCTTGCCCCGACAAAAGTTTGTTAGACTGACTTGGCCTTGAGTTGAGCTCCCCTCGATACGAAGACTCCTTACTTTGGGTTGTATGCTGACAGGGCATTTCCAAGTACTTTGCCTCATGACCCAAAGTCACTTTACTTTGGGTTTCATCCTGAAGACTCTTTTCTTTGCCTTCTTCAGCCATACAGGCGCAATCCGACTCCTTTATACACTTATTCTTCTTTATTTTGAAAAAAACAAAAAATGTGGGCACCACATACCCCCTCCCTCAAATGTGAGCATCCTCGCAAACATAGACCTCGGGTGTCTTTGAGACTTCCAAGTCTATGGTCCAATATCACCAAACTCTCCACATGTTTACTCGAGTGGCAAAAGGATTACCTTCCAAGTCTACAAGCTACATGGACCCATTTTCATAAAGATGAAGAACTCGATAGGGACCCATCCATCTCAAATGCAACTTGCCTGGAAAAAATATTCGGCGATTGTCATATAACAAGACCAAATCCCCTTCATGTATAGCTACAGGCTTGATTCTGTTATTGTGCCTGACTTTCCTCTGTGCTTGTACTTCTTTCGTGGTTTGCATTGCATCATCTTTTTTCTCTTCTAACCACATCAGTTGATGAATCCAAAGATCCTGACTTTCTTCTTCCGACATTCGTTCTTCACAAAGAATCCAATATGTTGGCACTTCAAATTCAATTGGCAGTATAGGATGCAAACCATATGTCAAGAAGTATGGATTTTGTTTGGTTGTAATCTTTTATGTTGTTTGATAGGCCCACAACGCAGCTGGTAATTTTGTATCCCAGTCATAGGCATAATTGACAGTCACCTTATTCAAAATTTTGCAAAGTAACCCATTCGCCTTTTCCGTTAAGCCATTTGCTTTTGGGTTATAAGGAGTCGTCTTTTGATGTTTAATCTGAAAGTACTTGGTTAATGCCTCCATTACAGAGTTCAAAAAATGTGTTCCGCGGTCATTGACCAATTCCAGAGGACACCCATATCGGAAGATGATGTTTCAAAAGAAAAATTCTGCCATAGTTTCAGCATCATCTCTACGAGTTGCTTCAGCTTTGACCATCTTGGTAGCATAGTCAGTGCAAACCAAAATGTATCACTTTCTTGTGACTTGGATCACTAGTTGAATGGGACCCACAAAATCAATCCCCCATTTCTCAAATGGGGCCAAAGGCAAAATTGGTCTCAAATACCATTGAGAAGTAGCCGTCGGCTTCCCCGTTCTCTGACAAGCATCACAGCTTCGGATATGAGCATGCACGTCTTTGTACATTGTAGGCGACCAATACCCTGCTGAAAGAATTTTCTTTACAGTATTTCTTCAGAGCATAGTGTCCTCCCGATGCTTCAGAGTGTAAAGATTCAATCACTTCTCCTACTTCGTATGACTCCAAGCATTGCCAAAGTACTTTGTCTTTGCCCATCTTAAATAAAATGTTGTGCTTGAGCTGGTACGGCCCCATTTTCTTGAGAAAGACTGCCCTCTGCTCCGGGTCCATCCCTTTAGGACAATAGAGAGTATGTAGATAGTGATATTCAGCTGCATACCCCGTACTTCGCATTGCTGATAATTGATACAACTCTTTGTCAGGGAACCAATCCTCAATTTCCCACTCCTGGTCCTGAGTTTCTAACCTGGACAGGAAGTCCGCATTCGAATGCGAAGCTCCCTTCCTTACCTGTACAGTATATGTGAATTCTTGTAACAACAAGATCCATCTTGCAATTCGCCCGGATAAATCTGCCTTCTTGACCAAATGTTGCAATGCGTAATGGTCAACATAGAAGACAAACTCGTACCCCAACAGATAATGGCAAAATTTCTTGCAAGCATACACCATTCCGAGTGCTTCTCTTTCAGTCGTCAAATAGTTCTTTTCAGAAACTAAAAGTTGTCGGCTGGCATAATACACCGAGTAGTCCTTCTTCTTTTTGTCCTTCTGACTTAAGACAACTCTGATGGCCATGGACAAAGTGTCCACATATACATGAAAAGGGATATCCCAATTTGGGGCCCTCAGAACTGGTGCTTCAACCAGCTTCTTCTTCAACACTTGGAAAGCTTCTTCTTGATTTGCTTCCCACAGATTAATCTTTGGATTTCTTCAGAAGCTTGGTAAGTGGTGCAGCAAGCACTACGTAATTTGACACAAAGTGTTTGTAGTATCCGACATGTCCCAAGAAGGCTCTCAGATCCCAAAGGTTCTTTGGTGATTCCAAAGCTATGATGATCTTAACCTTCTCGACATTGACTTCAATACCTCGGCTTGACAACCGATGCCCCAGAAGAATTCACTCCTTCATTGCAAAGAAGCATTTCTCTGGGTGTAATGACAAGCCGGCAAAATGACACCTTTCAAAAATTTGGCAAAGGTAATCTAAATGTACATCTCTTCGCCCAAACACACAAAAGTCATCAATGAAAACTTCTACAAATTTTCACAGGAAATCTTTGAAGATTGAATTCATCATCCGCTGGAAAGTAGCGGGAGCATTACACAACCAAAAGGGCATTTGATTGTAAGCGAAAGTGCCCCAATCGGTCGTGAATGTAGTTTTATCCTTGTCCTCTTCTCGAATGGATACTTGATTGTACCCTAAAAATCCATCAAGAAAACTATAACAAGGATGACCAACTAACTGATCTAAAATTGTATCGGTAAAAGGCAAGGGATGATGATCTTTCCTTGTGACTGCGTTCAACTTCTGGAAGTCTTGGCACACTCGGATCTTCCCTGTTTTCTTCTTCAGGACAATGACAATGGGGGAAACCCATTCACTGCTTAAGATAGGGAAGATGATTCCAGCCCCTAAGTACTTATCAATTTCATCTTTCACCAAAAGCGAGTACTTCAAGTTCAGGCGGTATTGTCACTGCCGAACCGGAACTGCACCTTCAACCACATCAATCCGGTGTTCTCCAAATTCTCATGGAATACCCGGCATGTGATCAATAGACCAGGCAAATACATCTTGGAATTCTATGAACAGGGCAGTGTATCCTGCCAACTCCTCCAAAGTGACTGTCTTCGAGATTTTCAAAATTTTTCCTTCAATCAATAAAACATCTTGACAGTCATCGAGGTCGATGACTCCTTCAACGTGGCTTACTGGGCTTAACCCGAGGTGAGCTGCCATCAAACCCCCTTCCTCCAAGTCAGGTTCACCTAAGGCGAGGTCATATGGATCTTTGTCTTCAACATTCACCTCGTAGCATTCCAGATAGTTAACTTGGACTTTGTCTTCGGATTTGTCTGAGGACAAAGACGATGAGTCTTTGGATTCATCCTCCTCTTCCGACAAACTTGTTTCCCCAAGGTGGGGAACCTTCGTCCAACTCATAGTCACCAGCTTCTGATCTTTGGATGAAATGTCCTTAAATCTTAACTTCTGCTGATGCCAATCACCACAACTTGGGCACTGTACAACCAGGGTCTTCCGATCAACAAAGGGTAACCAATCTTTGTCACTGGTCGTAACACGATGTAGTTCAATTTGAAGGGAACCCCTCCAATGATTGTGGTTATATTTGATAGCATGCCCAAAGGCCGTCTCCTGGTTTGGTTTGCAAACTTCAACACTCGGGGTGTTGGTTCAAACGTGTGATACCCGAGTCAATTTGTAGTATCTTTGGTCATGACATTCACACCAGACCCCAAATCGATGGGTATCAATGTGATCATGCACCCTACAATCTCCGCATCTACCTCGGGAGATCCCAAATCTTCTTGTTCAATACGATAAATAGATAAGCAGGTCCTTCTTTGACATCGATCTCACCTTCTTGAGTGCCGAATTCAGCTGCCTCTTGTACAGCTTGTTATCTTCCCACAATTGCTTGAATGTGACATTGGCATTTGTGGCTGCCAGATCTGCTACAATATTGTATTGGGGAACTCCTCCCAATTTGACCGTCTTTGCCTCTGGCTTCGGGTCCAAAGTCTCTCCATGTTCCATCTTGACTTCGGGACGCTTCAAAATGGCAACGGGCTTGCTAATGGCCTTAACCCGAGGTTCCTCGGATTGGCCCACCTTGGCTTGGATCAGACCCTTTACTTCCGATCGGATGTCCGCCGGAAAAACTAGAGACTTTGTCTTCGTCTCCTCTTCTAAACTCAATTCCCGAGTCCTGAGTAGTGCCTCCTTTAGTTCTTTCTGCAAGGCTTTAGCTTTGGCTTTTGTGAGGATCTTTTCCTCCTTGGCAAAAAGAATTGCCTTTGGGTGCAGTCTCTTTGCCTTTCTAGAAGATGACGAGGTCATACTCAGTTCTTCAAGATCACGCTTCTTCTTGCTGGAGCGTGTCTCAACTTTCAAAATTTCAAGGTCCGGCCATTCTCTTTCTGAGGCCGGACTCCCTTCTTGAGGTCTTTCTTCCTCAAGAGTGATACAATTTACATTAGTATCTCCCTTTGGCTGAATTACTGCACGCTCAATGGGGGTCTGTACATACTTTACAAGCGGCTTTGGGTTTGGTGGGTGAGGACATTGGTTGCCCGTATGCCCTGATCCTTTAAAATTTCCGCACAAAGGAGCATACCCAATTTGCCTTCTTGGCTCTGGATAGTTTGGAGACCAATGTCCCATCAAGCCACAATTATAACAGGCTCCGGGTGCAACATTCTGAGGGCGATTCTGGTTGCTCATCGATGGTCTTCGTGAAGGAGCATTGGGGTTATACTCCCTTGGTCCAAACCTCGGACCTTGGTACAATGTGCTAGCTTGAGGCTGTACTTCTTGCATTTGGTACACAGCCTCTTTGTCCTTGTCTTGGCTCCATCCCGGAACCCAATCGATTTGCTGCACCGAGAATGCATTACGAGTATTGCAGTCTGTGTTTGCATGGCCTGATTTGCCACATGCGGTGCATCATACATTCGATCTCCCAAATGCTGGGGCCTTCCTTCTGTCCTTGGCCCCAATCATCTGGATCTTGAAATCCAAAACCTCCTTGATGAGGGCATCTAGCTTGGTATCCGCCTTATGTACACTCTTTGCTGGAGGAGTCACTGGTTTCTTACCCCCACGTCTTTGGACTCATCTTGGCTTTGATTCTTCTTTGGATTCTGAAGAAGAGCTCAAAGACGTGGAGGATTCTTCCAAAGAAGGGGAGGTGTTGCGTGAAGCTCTCCTTCTAGGCTTTTTGCCTTTCTTCTCCCAATTTCTTTGGTTGCCGGCAGAGTGAGAGTGGGCCACCTCATAACAAGCGACATGTTTGAGTACTTTGTCCAAGGAAGTTACATTCCTCTCCCTTGCAAAGATTCGGATCTCTCGTGAAAGTCCCCCAAGGAACCAGGTAATGGCTTGGGCATCGGAGTAACCCACCACCCCCGATTGCTTGGGAACTCGGTTCAAGAGTACCATGAACCACTCAGAGTAGTCTCTCAACTTCTCCTTCTTGCCTCGGTCTAAATCATTGAGTGCTGCAAAGACACTTGTATCGTAATCAACTTCCCAAAATTGTTCTAGGAAGTTGTTTCTCAAGTCCGCCCAATCCAATGGTACAAACCCCTTCTGGGTCACATAGGTGTACTAGCTCCGAGATTTCTTTTGGAGCAGACTTGGGAAAATTCTCAAGCGATCCGCCGAGTCATGCTCCTTGTTAGCAAAGGAGATGACTTCGAATTCTTTGATGAATTCATCGGGGTTTTTGTCTTGTTCTATCCCCTTGTACTTCTGATAGGCATGTCGACAGCCAACAAAGTCATCATTTGATGCAGTGGAATCGGCTGAGGTAGTGTTGAACTTGACGGAACTGAAGGATTGGCTGGTATCAACGCCATGTTGTCAGCCCAGGGGTTCCAATTCGTCAAATTCAAGGTGGGGTCTTCTTCGACAATTTCTGCTATGAGGGTGTCGACTTCAACCCGAGTGGAAGATTCAAGATCAACACCTTTGATTGGTTCTTCAAAATTCCTTCGGGACAACCAAGGAATTGTTCGTAGAAGATGTTGACACTCGTCTTCTGTAAGTGATCGTGATGTCTTTTCTCGAACAAAGTTCTTCAAGGACGTGACTTCCTTGACAGCTCTAGGGGAAGTCAGTGTACTGGGCCGCAATGCATATGTTTGGCCACTCGATTCTTTCTTCTTCTTGGACAAAGAAGGAGATGTGAAATACCCTTGCCAACCGCCTTCGCGTTTCTTGTGGTCAAGTTCTTGCAGGGCTTCTTGCAGTTCATGAAGGAGTTGAAAGTCCAACACCTCTCGTTCAATTTCATCAGCAGTGGACGAGACGTTCAGACGTTTTTCTTCTTCACACTGTAGTGCTCGTCTTTGAGCTCTCTCCTCTTGTTGTTCTCTCGATGCGGACATTCATATTGCGTTGATACCTAGTTTCGAATTTGGCTTCATATTCTTCCACTTCCGAGATTTGTATCCCCGGCAGCGGCGCCAAAAATCATGTGACAACCCGGCAAATACCACTTTTGTGGTAATCAGGTAAGTAAAGTTTGTTCCCACAGAGATACGAGTTAAAAATTTCCAAATACGAAGTCAAACAGTAACAATGTAGTTCTTCTTGATTGCGTCTTTAATCTCTTAGGTAGAAACCACACCCCAAAGAGAGTAACAAGCACTGAGTCGTAGTCTTGTCACAAATTAACACTCCTTAATCACAACTCCATCAAATCTTTCCAAACAATCTTGATTGTGATGATTCAGGCTCTCCCAAAAACGGCACGTCACTACAAAATGACTTTGCCTCAGAATTGTGTTCCACCCCTCCATTGAAGGCACAACTTCCTTGATCAAAATTGCTTCACATCAACCTCGCACTACACTCACAAATGCAGAATACTACCAACACTACAATTCCGCTTAGATCTGTCAAGGCATTGCTTCGGTTGCACTTCACTTAAGATCAAACACACAGAATGAAGATCAAGGCTGTGGAATTTAACATCCAACAAACACACTGACTTGCACTTCAAATTTCTCCACACACTCACAAACACAATCACAAAGTTGATACTCGGAATCAAGCTCAAGTGACAAGCACTGCTTCACAACACTTCACTTTATCTATTCTCAGAATTACGAGCACTGAACAACATGATACTACAAATGCCACTCTTAAGTAGTGAATCAATCGACAGTTCTAACAACTATACCGTTTAACAACAACTTTTCTAACCTGTAGATCCAAAATGACAATGCACCTCTTCATATTTGCCTCTTCAAATCTCAAAACTGTTACTACTCCGATCTGATGTCTACTTCTTCCTTGGCTTTCAAACCCAAACCCGGAGTAATTTTACTTCCTACTACTCTATCCTCGGGTTTCATAACTCCTATTTCCTCTACCAATTCCAGCAATTCTCTTTCCTGATCTGAAATTGCATTAGTGGGTAATCTATCTAACTCTTCATCTCTTGACCCACTCTTCTCTAATGTCTCCACTGGTAATTCCGAAGACATTTGCACTCCTATGTTATCTACTTTGGATTTTGCTCTAACATCTTTCTGAATTTTTTCTATCTCTATTTTCACTAAGTCTAATCTAATTGAAATATTGTCTTCTACCTCTAAGATCTTCTTGTCTACACGAGTTCTGAGACTAATTAACAAGGCATTCAAATTAGTGTCTTTTGCCTGTCTTTGCCTCGTCTCCTGCACCAACAACTTCAACTCGTGCAGCCTTGTCTCTTCAATCCGAACGCTGGCCTGTGTACTCAACATTGCATTCATCCGGAGGACTATCTCCTTCAAAGGCTCCAATCTCATCTTCCTCTCTTGTTCTCGATCCGCAAGCAAGTCCTCCTTGTACATTGCCAACTCCGCTTTGAACTCGGCTTTCACCATCTCCTTCTCCTTCTCCTTCTGTGCAACCTTCTCCTCCTGATTACGAAGTTACTCTCTCTTCTTCCCTATACCGTGCGGCCAACTCTCTTTGCCAGAGTTGCTTCTTCTCCTCTACACTCTCCATCACCCTATCAAGCTCTTGTTCCCTCTTTGCTACTCTTGCTATAGCATGGATAACTTCTACTCTTGAATCAGCAAACTGCTGCTTCAAAATCTCGTACTCAGCTACTTGTCTCTCCCTTGCTATGTCACTCTTCTTAGCAAGATCCTCTCGATAACTCACTTCTCTCTTTAGGTCTTCAATTACTTGAGTTCTCACTACTGCCTCCGCTCGTAGTACTTCCCTTCCTCCTCACCTCGGGTTATACTCTTCTTCAACTCCAAGTTTTCTTCTTCTAATCTCAACAACACTTGCAAGACAGTCTTTACCTCTGGACAAGTCAACTGCATCTCTTTCTTCTTGTGCTCTAACTTCATCAGCAACGGACATACCACCTCCTACAAATACTTGACTCCATTGCTTGGGATTACTTCTTCTTGCATAGCCACTTCTCTTCGTACTTTGGGTTCATCCAATACTCGCCTTCTTCTTTGCAGTCTTCATATCGAAACAGACGCCTTGCTTCCTGAGCTTTCATTTGCTTCTTGCTTCACATTACTCGGACTTGCATCACACTTCACCTTACACCTTGAGCGGACTCTTCTTTGAACTGCAATCTTCTTCTCTTCGGGCTTGGTACCTCATCTTCCAACTATGTGTTGTCCTCGGCTTTGGTCTCTGCCTGCACTTCTTCTTCTTGTTCTGCAGCAGTTGGTGCCAATGTCATTTCTCCCCCCTCATCGCTGTCGCTACTCATATCTCCACTCTATAGTGTTAGCTCAGGCTCCTCCTCGTGTTCCGAGTCTTTGTCTTCCGACCCGATCACCACCATACCTCACCTCGGGTTTCCTCTTCTTGTCTTCCAAGGTTTCTTCGTGTCTTTGGCTTTGCCTTGCCGACTTCTCTTCTTTGAGTTTAGAGTACTCACTTCAATCTCAACATTCTTCCCTGTCTTCTTGTAGTACTCGTCGGTGCTTCTGATTTGCAAAATGTACTGCTGCTCCTCTACATCGACCTCCTTTCTCAAATCGGGATGGAAATGCGACACCATTCGAGTTCACTCCACCGAGTTCAACAAATTCAACCCAAGGTAGAAATGAGCTACAAACGGCATGATGTAGTGTGGGGGTGATTTATCCTGCAAATTCCACACCATTTGTTGCGTTCTCCCATGGAAACACCTCGCCCAATTAGTTGGTTCTCTTGCAAACAGTTTGTGAAAGAACACCGCTTGGTGTTTCATCACATATGTTGTTCTCTCCAGCTTTAGGATTACCATCAAAGCACTCACAATTCCTCTCTTGACAGGGTCTTTGTAACTCTCTACCTTGTAACCATTCTTCGTCCGCTTTGACAAGAATGCATCTTTCACCTCTTGGGTTTTGTGGGCTATCTCTCCCTTCTCCAAGAATGTGGCCCCTTGCTCCGAGCCTGCTTCCTTCCCCAAGACTAATCTCCAATCCGACTCTATCCAACAAGCCGGATTTCCTCCCTTCCCTTCTTCCTCGGGTCCATCGAGACACTTGCTCTTGATGATCTCTGTCATGAAAACTAGAAAACCCACGTTCCGTTTCCACGCCAAGAAAGTGATCCAAAGTCGGCTCAAGACTCCGATCCTAGCGATCACATGTAACCTCCAAATTGCATGATTTCTCGTTGCGAATTTGGAGTTCTTCTTTCCTCCTCCCATCTCTCTTGCCTTCTCACTGTCTCTTGATTCCACTCTTGGAACTTCTCCCTTATACACTACCGCATTTCCAACTCTATTTCCCTTCCCACAATCACCAGCAGGACGACTTCTCAACGGCAAAGGAAAATTGTTTGACATTACTCTGTCGCGAGCTCAATTTTTATAGAGTTAAGCTTTCTTCGTCTTTCTTCACTTCAAGTTTCTACCGACAAATCACACCTCCTGCATGCACTTGTCACTATCAATCAAACTTTGCGCATATGGGCTGCCAGTTTTGAACGGTCCTTTCTTGAACTTCTTGCCCAGACAAAAGGTTGTTAGACTGACTTGGCCTCGAGTTGAGCTCCCCCCAATACAAAGACTCCTTACTTTGGGTTGTATGCTGACAAGGCATTTCCAAGTACTTCGCCTTATGACCCAAAGTCACTTTACTTTGGGTTTCAACCCGAAGACTCTTTTCTTCGCCTTCTTTGGCCATATAGGCGCAATCCGACTCCTCTATACACTTCTTCTTTATTTTGAAAAAAATAAAAATGTGGGCACCACAATCTTTTTGTAGGAGTCTCAGAATCATGTGAGTAAGGTACCATTGGAAAGCTCCCAATGAGAAAAAATTGGGGGGAGGGAAGGCCAAACTTTCCTCTGTTGGAGGGGGGAGTTTGCACATTTTTAAGGCCTAATTCATCCGTTTAGGCCTCCAAAATTGCCTTCAAAGATTTTAGGGATATTTTGGTTCTTACTCTATTAGTAGAAGTTCCCTTTTGGTGATACCTCTTTCTGATCTGTTTAGTCCATCATGTGTAACATCCTTCTAGATGTTACCAAACCAATTCTCACCTTTAAATCATATGTCTAGCTATTGGTTCTAAGGTTCTCAAGTCTATTTCGGTTTCTTTTCTATTTGTAAAAGTACTCTTTTGATGATACTTCTATCTGATCTATTTTGACCATCATGTATAACATCATTCTAGATGTTACCAAACCAAATTTCACATCTAGATCATATGGCTAGCTTGTGGTATTACACCCTGATTACCGCAAAAGTGATATTTGTTGGGTTTTCACATTACAAAATAGTAGGCTATCTTCTTTCACTAGATTTTTGCATGAGAAGTAATAAATTGGGCAAAGTGTTTTCACCAAAGAGTGGGACAAATGATTACAAATTGGAGAATAGACCTACCTTTGCGTTACTTTGTATTCTTTATTGCCCATTTCTACTTGGGATTGAACCTACTCAACTCCAAGGAGAAAGGAAGGATGGTGTCACATGTTCATCCCAATCTATATCGAGTTGCAAATGAGGATGAACAATGTTATATAAAGCAAATTCATGAAGAAGATGAGTATTTCAAGAAGACAAGGAAGGCAAAGATAGTAGCTCTAAGTGTTCCAAGACCAAAGGAACAAAGTAGACAAGAAGAAGGAGCATCACCAATTTGGCCACAAAAGATGAGGAAGCTAAATCCAACACAAGTGGTGGCGATGGTAAATGTATCATCAAGTGGAGAATCATAAGGAGAATCTGAGCCCAGGAGTGAAGACTTGAGCAAAGAAAAAGAGTTCACACTACAAACTAAGGAGTCTACCAATGATAGTGAAGGCAAGGTGGAAGTCCAACAAGTGAGGAATGAAGAGATTGAAGAAGAAGAGCAGGAGTTTCATGCCAAGATTGATTGGATGGAGGGAAGTGATGATTGAGTCTAGAGTTGCCAAAGGAAGACATTCCAAAAGAGAAAGAAGATGAGTTAGCTTGGGTGTTTTTGGAAGGAGTGAGGACTCATGAGAAATCTTTGGATTTTGATGGCAAACCTTGGTCAAACTATGGATGAGAGAGAAAGCTCAAAGGATGTTACATTGCAGGTGAGAAGGTTGAGACTTCAAGGTAAAGCACCAGCCCAAGAAGTGACTACCAAATCCGAGTACAAAGACCGTGATGATATAGAAGGGTTTGGTGGGGTGGGATATTTTTCCAAGATCATCTCTCCGTTGTTGATAGAGTTGCAATAGACAAGGATGGAGCTGAAGAAAGACCATCCTTAAGTAAAGGATGAGTTACGTAGTGACATATCTGAAGGAAGAAATTTGGCATTGAAGAGAATGTTTAACTCAAGGAGAGGAGGGAGCCAAAGAACTTTGGGTTGATGCAATACTTTGGCAAAAGACCTTTGATAATCTGCAAGCAAATTTTGAGAAGCGTGGTGATGAAATTGAATGAAGAATTGAAAAATGGATGGAGTAGAAGGCAACAATCAAGAAGATGAAGGGTGAAATTGCTAATGCAAGGTTAGAGGTAATACATTCAAAAGCAATGGTAGTTGTGCTGGAGCAAGAGGTGGAGAGCTTAAGGAAGGTAGTAGTGGAGAAAGATGAAGCCTGGCAGTGTGAGTTGACCGATAGACACCAAGAAGAGGAGAGACTGTGAGGACTGATCAGAAGTGTAGAGATTCAACTAGCCCAATATGTAGGGAGAAGGAAGCACTGAATGTAGAGTTTGAGGATGAGCTACAAATGTATCAAAATGAGTTGGAAGTAGAGAGGAGTTGGGAGAAGGTAATTCCATGCATTATATTGGACTAAGTAGGAGAAGTCATTGTAAGAGTGAAGGTGATGTTGAATACTGAAGCCAAAGTGAAGATGGAGGTGGTGAGATTGCACAAGTTTAAGTTGCTTGTGCAAGAAATGAGAAGGAAGAAGGCAAATGACAAAGACTTAAATGCCTTGTTAATTAGTCTTAGAGAGAAAGAGTAGATAGGAAGATGTTAGAGGTAGGAGACAACATGAGTCTAAGATAAGATTTAGTGAGATCCAAATTAGATAAACTTTGGATTAATGTGTATGTAGGATTCCAATCCATGTTTAGGGTATTGACTTCACGGTAGGGCCCACCGTCACTTTGCACTGTTTGCACCATCAAGTGTACCGTCAGTGGGACCATTAGGGTTCCAAACCTAGGTCAAGTCCAGGGAGTATACTTTTGAAGTGTAGCTCCAGAGAGCTCACTTCTTTGATGTTGAGCCTTCGAGTTCCTGGCTATGGTGGATAGAGGCCGGCAAGCGTCACATGGATGCTCTATGCTAGAGTGGGTGTGGCTTGACTGTAATCAATGTCCAATTGTTGGCAGTTTATAGAGTGACACATCAAGTACTGATCTGAGTTGAGTTGAGTTGAGTTGAGAGTGGTAAACAATCTGAATACATCAGAGAAGTGAAGTCAGGAGGTAATCGGGTGCAAGAACTTTGAGTGTTGGTGATATCTCAAAGCTCGGTGGATTGTTGGTAGCTCAATTCAAGTTCAGTTTTTCCCTAGTGTGCAGAAGCTTGTTCAATTGATGTAGATTTGGTAGTAAGGCAGATGGTGTGCGGAAGCATTGGCCAATTTTTGAGCAAATAAGGAGCAAATTTCAAGCAGTGGTTGTGATTTTGAGCTTAGGAGGTGAAGGCAGGACCAATTTGTTGTGAGTTGGGCTCAGAAAGTAAAATTGAAGGTGGAGTTGGGAAGCTATTCTCGTGAATTTGTGATTTGGAGAAACCCATGTTTTCAATTTGGCTTGAGTGAAGAGTTAGTGGAGGATTTGGCAGTCAGCCAAATTTAGGGTTTACGTCCGATTTTACGTCAGATTTTGGCTGGATTTTATGTTAGATTTTGGCCAGATTTGGAGGACTTTCGCCAAGTTGGAGGACTTTTGCAAGTTTGGAGGAGTTTTGCCAAATTTTTGAGAAGGTTCAAAGTGGCAAGAAGAAAGGCCTTATTTGGCTGAATTTTGGGATTTAGAGGCTTTGAGAGGCTATGAAGGCCTAGAAGGGCCAGCAAGCCATCTTGCTGGCTTGAGGCTAGCTAGTTTAGAGTAGATCTTGGTCATTGGTTGGCAAAATCTTCCATCTTGCTAGATTGTGCGCAACAAGGTTTGACCCCTAGATCTCTTGTTCCTAGATTGGTGCCCTAGCCAACTGGTCCACCCTCACTTGTTGTCCAAGTACTTGAGCCACTATTATCTATACACTTGTAGCTTTGGCTAGGAGAGGCAATTTGATCCCATTCTTGGTAGCTTAGAACTTAGATACAAACTTCTCTTATGTCAAATGTCAAATGGTGGCAGAGTCAATCCCGTGTTGTTTTATAAGATGGAGTGTTTTTGTTTAGATTTCTTGTGATTGGACCCACTCCAGTCTCGGCTTCTTGTTTATGCACCATGTTTGTGTGAGGTGCCCTGACTTTTGAGCGTTGGTGCTCTGGTGTGCTCTCGGTAGTGAGCTGGAGTGATGACCAATCAGACTACCTTTGTTTCTCTTTGGTAAGGCAGGGAGTGATGACCTGCAGACCATGAGAGTGTGAGTTTTGATGGCAGGTTACAGGTTGTCCTTTCCCCTAGTTTAGTTATCTCGGTTAGAGTTACATTAGTGGATGGTGCTTAGTTGGTGTTGGCACTTGGTGGTGTTTGGTGGGGAACTTGCGGTTGTAGTTGTGGTTACTTTGTCACGACGGAGTTCATTGGGGATTCCAGAGGACTTAACCCTGTAGTACGCAATGGGTTTACTCGGAGTGGTGCTCGATATCAGCATGTATCTCAGGTCCTAGTGAGAGAGGAGATTGACTCTAAGTTGGAGTTTGACATAGGAGCTAATTCAATTGAGAGTGCACTTGGTGTGTCCGCACCGTTGTTGTGGGACATGGACAAGATTTAAAGGGCCTCCAAAGGCCTTAGGCGTTACTTTGGTATAGTGGTTACCATTGAGTTGGATGACTTCATCCAAGAGTTTGATAGTTGGTGTGATTTGCAATAGATGCGGAACCCAACTTTGTTCACACCCTTCATGGTATGGAAGGGGTTGTTTCAACACTTAGAGGGTCCACCGATGGATGACTACCATGAGTTTAGGAGAGCTCATTTGGAGGAGATTGAGTTATGGAGACAATATTGGTCTCCAAACTATGTCTCTTTCACTTCAGGCTCAATAGCCAAGAGTAGATTGGTTGTACCTACGAGTTCTAGCTTGAGTAGTGTTGGTGGAGCTAGTGGAGGTGCTCTAGTTGGAGATAGTGCTATGGTAGGTAGTAGAGGAGCTCAAGTTCATGGAAGACAAGGTGGTAGAGGTGGTGGTAGAGGATCTACACGTAGTAGGGGTGCAATACTTGCCCTTACTTCTAATATAGCTATGGCTACTCGGATTGAGCAATTGGAGCAGAGATAAGCTAGTATAGCTATTGCTCAAAGGAGAGCAGATTTGGGTGTTGAGACTTCCACCTCATATGCTGGTGATAGAGATGCTTTGGATTTCATGTGCAAAGCAACACAGGTGGATGCATCCACAGTAGTGAATAGGAGTGCAATACGTGCTCTAGAGCCAAGAGGAGCATCAGTGGAGTTAGACCCATAGAGAAGAGAGGTTGGGAAACACGTCAGACTTCCCCCGTCTTTCATGCTATCTGAGGCATTGTAGACAACATCCATGGTTCCTAGACGTCCTAGTGCAGGTGTGGTAGGTGGTGATGGAGTGCATGATGGACTACCTGCTAGTCAACCACCTACTACAACACAGACCAATCTAGCATGATGTTGGGGGCGGCTCAGCTGATTATGGGGCATCCTTTGTTTTTGGCCAATGACATGTTTACATTGGGAGTTGACCCAGCCCAAGTGTTCTAGTTGGCTGCCATGCTTTGTGAGAGTAGGGATGATGCGGTTCCTACTACTAGAGCAGAGGTGGTTGGTAGTGAAACTGAGTTGGTTGAGGAGCATGGATCGGTTTAGCGACCAATGGTTTATGGTAGGCTATAGCGGCTAGACTGGAGGAGTTGCCAACTAGACCGGCCTTTGAGAGAGCACAGTTCACACTTGGTGTTGTCCTATTAGATAACCAGAGGGGGATTTTCTGTTTGGTGGGACCTTCAGGGAAGGTCTATACACCACAAAGAGTCTTGTTAGACTCTGGTGCACGACCCCTTATGTTGGGGAAGGCTGTAGTGGTTGGTTTGGAGTTATGGAAGATCAATGTGGAGAGGTGTCCATTTCAGATCTAGACATCTCTAGGTGGTGGTTTGACATAGTACATCACACATGGAGAGCTTGTTGTCCAGGTTCAGCCTGGTCATCCAACTGATAGCTCAGTGGTGAGAGCTCAGGCTATTGCGACATTAGTTGAGTCATATGATGTGCTAGTTGGGGGAGCAGTGTTATACCCCATGGGTTTCAACATTGACTATTGGGAGGAGATAGCCTCCTATAGACCTGGTTGGCAGTCTGGTGAGGGACGGGTATGTCGCCTACCAGTATGCTTTAGTAGTGGTAGTCTTGGCTCACTACAGTCCGGAACCATGGCACCATCAGTTTTAGCTTTTAGTGGTGCAGTTTACTTGGCCTGGTGATTTGTTGGAGGAGAACGCCCATGTAGAGGATACTTCGGTACCAAAGGAGATCACTTGGATTTGGAGTATGAGTGGGATTGTCCCATCCACCTTGGATGTTCCATTGTGGAGTTCAAAGGAGGTATTGCAGCAACATGCAGATTGGTTGGTGTAGTAGGCTTGGAGTGGAGCCTTCGTACCATCAGGAGATGAGTGTGAGGATAAGCCTCCAAAGTCAATTGCTTTGACACCTCTGGATACCACACTCATTGCTTGGCAGTATGCAATAGAGGGGATATGTCTATTGGAGTTGTTCGGTGGGATTAGCATCGGACTAGCTACGGTATTATATGCAGGTATACGAGTACAAAGGTACTTGTATGTAGAGAGATGAGACTGCTAGGCGAGTCTCTTGACATCATGTGCCACACTTGGCCTATTGGTATTTGGAGTTATTACTAATATCAGCAGTCAGAGGTTACCAGAAGGCCCTACCAGCAGACATTTCCTTAATGGGGTCGCATGACCTAGAGAGATATGGGCCTATTCACTTGGTGATTTTTGGATGGCCATGTCAAGGACATACACATGTGGGCCATGCTTTGGGTCTTCAAGATCCTTGTTTTGGTCTGTTTTGGGAGATCTTACGGATACTACAACATCTCCAGGTTCATCAGTCCATTTCTCCAATTTACCTTTTGGAGAATGTTCCTTTGATGAGTGATTCTCGCACCTGAGTGGTGGCAAGTACACATCAGGTCCATTCTTGGATGGGACCTGCTGTATTGTTAGATGCAGCTAGAGTGGGATCACGGGCTCATCATCTTTGTCTTTGGTGGACAAACCTCTTATCCAAAGAGGTTTTATAGTGTGCTTATGATGGGATTTAGCGACTTGACCACATCCTTGTTGATGACATCTTGGATGTTGGGCGTCAATCTCAAACGGTGGTAGTGGCTGATAGGTCACCTATGGCGGTGGTGAACCTAGAGGGACAGCCTAGAGCCGCATTTCCCACACTCATGAGTTTCCCAAGCTCTCATGCTTTCCAAGAGGCAGGACCTAGACTTGTTTGGGACTCATAGTTACAATAGTTGGTGGAGCCCAATGCTGATGAGAGAGAGTAGGTGATGGGTTTTTGCACCGGTATTACCATTGTTCTAGCAGTGTCAAAGGCATCCAGGTGTTAGGTGTTAGGTCAAGCTATGGACCTGAACTGTTTGACCTGGATTATGAGCCTTGGCTTGGCAGAGCAGCATAGGATGCACATGATAGGCATCACCACTCGGACACTTGTGAGCCTTGTGCCGATCGAGATGATTCAGGCACATGCCGGGAGCAATGGACCGAGTGGACATGGTATTCTTGGAACACAGCTAGTAGCTACTAGGGAGAGTGGTCTACTTGGAGTCCAGCCAGGTCAGCGTGGGCTACTTTGATTACACCCTTGGTCCACTTGAGATGTAGCTAGAAGACATGTGGAGCTTGCAGCCAGAGTGGAGGGAGTTTTCACACAAAGGTTGGGACCTTTAGTGGTCAGGAGCATGACACTATTGCTCCCAAGGGCTCAATGTAGCAGCTAGTCAGTACGTCTTCCACTCCTATGACAATTACAGAGGATACTTGGGAGCTAGATCTTGGACCCAAGCTTACTGGAGAGGAAAGACAGAGGGTTTGGAGGTTCTTGAGGAGTCACAAGAGTTGTTTTGCCTTCAGTATGAAGGATTTTGGTGCTCTAAAGGGACTTGGTACACGGATTGAGCTGACAAGCGATACACCAATTTTCTGATTTCCTTATCGATATAGTGATATGGAGAGGACATTGATTTAGAGCCGGAGTAGTGACCTTTTTGAGGCTAGTTTGGTGGAGATTTCACATGGAGAGTATGCATCAATGACAATGATGCCAACCAAGAAGAATATGCATGGCAATTACACAAATAGGCGGATGTGTGGAGATTACCGTCCTATCAACCAACAGACCAGGGCTGATTGGTATGCCATGCCTACATCGAAGGAGATTTTTGATGCAATTGGGCATGCAAAGGTCTTTAGTACTTTGGATCTTCAAACGGGATATCATCAATTGCCAATCAGGGAGGAGCATAAATCCAAGATAACATTTTGGGCTATTGATCCTCACGGAAAGGATGTGTTATATCAGTGGAGGTTCTTACCGTTTGGGTTGAAGAATGCTCTTGTTGAGTTCTAGAGGGTCATGGATAGGATCCTAGCTAGATTGGATTTTGCTTGGTGCTATATTGATGATATTTTAGTCTATAGCACTATTGTGGAGGAGTATGAGAGACTGTTGTTGGAGGTGTTTGAGAGGTTGAGATCTAATGGACTCAAATTACATCTCGGGAAGTGTAGGTTCTTCCATGAGCAGGTTGAGTATGTGGGTCACACTATCTTCCCTAGAGGACTTGGTGTTTAGTAGACCAAGGTGGAGGCTATCGCACATATTCCTCGGCCTACAGATGTGAGCAGAGTACAAGCATTCCTTGGGTTGGCAAACTTCTATCACCGTTATGTTAGAGGATTTAGTGCCATTGCCAAGGCCTTGACGAAGCTGACCAAGCTTACACAAGAGTGGTGTTGGGGAGATGAGCAGGAGAGAGCTTTTGTGAAGCTCAAGAAGAGGTTGACATCTGCTCTTATTTTGAGGAGACCAATCAGAGGGCGGCCATTTCAGGTTCATACTGATTGGAGTATGTTGGGGCTTGGAGCGGTGCTCACCCAGCATGATGATGAGGGGAAGGAGTTTGTGGTGGCCTATGCTAGTCACTCCAACAATTCAGCAGAGGCAAAGTATAGTTCATATGAGGGAGAGTGCTTGGCAACAGTTTGGGCAGTAGCACATTTCCAATGTTACCTATTTGGTAACCCCTTCACTCTCATCACTGATCATCAGCCGTTGAAGTGGTTGATGGAGTCCGACAAGCTTTCAAGGAAGCTTGCACAATGGGCTCTGATTTTATAGGAGTATGATTTTGTGATTCACAGACTTGGAGTGGTGAACTATGATGCAGAGGGGTTGAGTAGAAACCCATGTCCCAGCCAGCAAGATCAGACCCGAGCACGTTGGCATGGTGAGACAAATGAGGAGATGATGCCAAGTTGGCATGCATTGGCCTTTTTGTGTATATTTTTTGAGGCTTTGGTGGTATCTCTCTTAGCGCATCAAGGAGGAGTTATCGAGGTCACAAATCCAGAGAGTGAAGATATTGGTATAGTTCAGCGACACATTCATGATGATGTCTTAGTGATGGACTATCTTTGCACAAGTGTTGTGGGTGGCACAATAGGGGCCAGGGAGAGAGACCATGTTCCTCAGCAAGCTAGACGGTTCAGATTGGAGGGCAGACATCTTTTGTGTGTATGGGAGGATGGTAGAGTGCGACTAGTATCACTTCCATCTCAGAGACCACAGTTGGTTCATCATGCTCATGAGGAGCTAGGACATTTTGGAGTAAAGCATACATATAGCTTACTCCAGAGTCATTATTGGTGGCGTGGTATACAGACCAAGGTACAACAGTTTGTTGCTAGATGTGTGGTTTGGGACCGAGTAAGAGCATCATTCAATGCTCCTACACCACAGTTACACCCATTACCTATCATGGGATTGGGTTACCATTGAAGTTTGGACTTTATTGGACCTTTGACATTGATTGTGAGACATTATCGGTATGTTTTAGTGATGGTGGAGCACTTCTCCAAGTGGATTGAGTTGGTGGCACTTCCTGACAAGTCTAGTGAAGGGATAACTTACTCGATCCTGGATCAAGTTCTTAGTTATTTTGGTGCACCAACTGATGTTTTGACTGATGAGGGTATAGAGTTCTTGGGGGAATTTTGGGTCTTATGTGACAAGGCTTTGATTGATCATTGTACTACATGTCGAGATCACCCTGAGGTAGATGGCTTAGCAGAGAGAGTGGTTCAAACGGTGAAGAGAGGATTGCAAAAGTATGGTTTGTAGATGGACTATCTTTGCACTAGTGTTGTGGGTGGCACAGTAGGGGCCAAGGAGAGAGACCATGTTCCTCAGCAAGCTGGACGGTTCAGATTGGAGGGCAGACATCTTTTGTGTGTATGGGAGGATGGTAGAGTGCGACTAGTACCACTTCCATCTCAGAGACCACAGTTGGTTCATCATGCTCATGAGGAGCTAGGACATTTTGGAGTAAAGCATACATATAGCTTACTCCAGAGTCATTATTGGTGGCGCGGTATGCAGACCAAGGTACAACAGTTTGTTGCTAGATGTGTGGCTTGTGACCGAGTTAGAGCATCATTCAATGCTCCTACACCATAGTTACACCCATTACCTATCATGGGATTGGGTTACCATTGAAGTTTGGACTTCGTTGGACCTTTGTTATTGACTGTGATACATTATCGGTATGTTTTAGTGATGGTGGAGCACTTCTCCAAGTGAATTGAGTTGGTGGCACTTCTTGACAAGTCTAGTGAAGGGATAACTTACTCGATCCTGGATCAAGTTCTTAGTTCTTTTGGTGCACCAACTGATGTTTTGACTGATGAGGGTATAGAGTTCTTGGGGGAATTTTGGGTCTTATGTGACAAGGCTTTGATTGACCATTGTACTACATCTCGAGATCACCCTGAGGTAGATGGCTTAGCAGAGAGAGTGGTTCAAACGGTGAAGAGAGGATTGCGAAAGTATGGTTTGCAGAGAGGTCACTTTGGAGATTGGGATCTCCAATTACCTTGGTTGGCCATGGGCTATCAATTCAGCTGGCAAGCTTCCTTAGCATCCTTCTCTCCTTACTTCCTACTCTATGGACAAGATCCAAATTTACCCACAGCCATTCATCGAGATGTTGCTATAGTTTTGGGCTTGGATGACCCAGATGTATGGATGAACGCATGTTCTCATCGGGTAGAGATCCATTGGAGAGTGATGCCGATGGCCTTTTAGAACTTGGCAATTGCTCAACATAGAGATACTTTACGCTATGCTACCATTTGAGGAGGAGGTTATAGACCCTTGATCCATCGATTTCATCTAGGAGACTATGTATATCTACAATAGATAGCACCAACGACACTTGATGTTTCGACAAGCCGCACTTTCTTGACAGTGCGTGAGGTTTTGCCATCTGGAGTCCTTGTGTTAGAAGGACGTGATGGTGTTGTTTGGAAGGATCATGTGTGCAATTGTGCACCATATGACCTCCCAAACATTGATGGTACTATGGACCCAAGCTTGGCACTTGTACGTGTAGGCTTGAGGTGTATGTTATATGGCTCTTCTGGTGGAGCTACTACTATGTTAGTGTGTAGTAGTTGTTCAAGAGGATGGTATATGGCATGTATGACTCCTTGTCTCACGGTGGTTCCTCAAGGACATTGGTTATGTCCTAGATGTACTTGACCTATAGCTAGTTCATTCTTTATATGGTATAGATTGCAGACAAGCGACTAACGATGGGGCTCCATGGCACTCAGCCTCTTGATCTTTGCCCATCATAGGGTATACCATATACTTAGCATAGATGGCTATCTGGAGTTAGAGGGACCTAACCGCCAGCTAGGGGGCGATTGTGGCACTTTAGAGTCTATGTATGACTTATATGTGAGTTGTGCTTCTATAGTGTATGATGTTGACAATGATGTATGTTGTGTAGCGATGTATATATGCATGACAACTGTCATGCCATTTGTAGTGTTGCATCTAGATTGCTCGGACACTTGAGTTCTAGTGATAGTAGTTAGAGTTATCTCATCAATTGCTTAGAGACTACTTTCCAACGGTCAGATTTCATGTTTAGGGTACTGACTTCACGGTGGAGCCCACCGTCACTTTGTATCGTTTGCACCGTCAAGTGTGCCGTCAGTGGGACCATTAGGGTTTCAGACCTAGGTTGAGTCCAAGGGGTATACTTTTGAAGTGCAGCTCCAGAGAGCTCACTTCTCTAATGTTGAGCCTTTGAGTTCATGGCTATGGTAGACAGAGGCCGGTGAACGTCACCTGGATTCTCTTTGCTGGAGTGGGTGTGGCTTGACTGTAATTAGTGCCCAATTGTTAGCAATTTATAGAGTGATCGATCAAGTACTGATCTGAGTTGAGTTGAGTTGAGAGTGGTAAACAATCTGATTATTGTGGCACTTTAGAGTCTATGTATGACTTATGTGTGAGTTGTGCTTCTATAGTGTATGATGTTGATAGTGATGTATGTTGTGTAGTGATGTATATATGCATGACACATTGTAGAAGAAGGATTTTGTTATTGTATTAACATCATCCTTTTTGGTAGCTTTCACTTCCACCATTTTTGTGGCAAACCAAATTTATCTCTTCCATATGGTTTTAGTGGCAGACTATATGGGCCTATAAAATCAATTCCCCATTTCTAGGAGTAGAATGGATCAAACGGGCCATTGGGGTGAAGGTGTTGGTTGTCTTGTATGTTGACATGCATCACATTGTTTGATGAATCATGGACATTCTTGTATGTGATTGCCACCAATATCTTGTTGTCAAAATTCTGCTTACCTTAATTTTTAGGATGAAGTGCCAAGTGTGGGACATGTATCACTCCTACTTCATAAGACTCTAAATAGCAATGAAGAACTTCATTGGCCTCTAATTTGAATAGGATATACCCCTTGAATTGGTACATACCTATTTTGTGTGATAAACCCCTAAACCCTTTGCTCCAAATTCAAACCTTTGGAACACTACCACATGTGGAGGTATTGTATCACAAAAGAGTAATGCATCCTTGATTGTCAAAATTTGGAAGATTTCTTCATTTATAATCATGTCAATAAAATCTTTGGCTTGATCATTAGTTTTTAGCCTAGATAAGAAATCAACATTCTTGTGTTGTATGACAACCTAATGTTGATGTACTAACAACATAAATGGCAAGAATAGGCTGTTCCTATGAGGAAATGGATTGGCAATGACTAGAAATGAAGATAAAATATCACAATGTCACTAGTTGTCCATTCTTGCATGTTTAACGTCTTGGGTAGAAACCACTCTAACAAGAAGGTAGGTGTGGTAGCCCACCTTGTGTCTCCTAATGCAAAATTTTATTTTTTAATGTTCTTTGAAACTATGTTACATGTTTCTAGCTTAGAATATTAATAATAGATAAGATTTCTAGTTGGTATCCCGTCTATCACCATGCACCTACCAGATTATGCACAAGAAATGGATGGATTCATGGAGACTATTGACCATCAGAGTGGGACTACCCCAAGATCACAATCAATATCATGTGTTGCCATGTTAGCATCAATCAATCAGTTGTCAATACAAATCACTTGGAGTTCTTACTATGGATATGAGATTTCTCTAATCTCTCGATAAGCTTGGAAATCACAAAGAAGACAAACCCACATTTTAGCAACATGTGTGGCAATATGTTTGCCTAAATTGAGGAACATTGGCAAAAGGTTCTTGGGTCCACCTCCATGCCTTGAGCAATGTACCTTGATCAAGAATAGCCTCAAGCAACGGAAGAAATAGTGACAAAATTTGAGGCCTTGTTTCAATTGAAGAAAACCAAAATGGTTGGAAGGTGAATGGGTATAACAATCCCATCTAACTCACCACAATGACCTTACTCATGAAGATTTTCAAGTCAATCCAAACCACTTATGTCAACAATGGGAAGGCCACCTTCTTCCAACTACTAAACAAAGGGAAACCCATAGATTGGGCAAAGATGTTTTACCATCAAACCCATGAATTGACATATCAGCTATAGAGAAATGGTGGAAACACTTTATCTTCTTGCCATTTGTCTTAAATTTCTATATCAAGATGTGATTGTTGTGGAAGGAAGAGAAGAAGCTCTTCTCTGCACATTACTATCCATTAGGGTATCATCAAGCTCAACTTGAGTATGCGATAGAGACTAAGAAGTACAAGGATTTCAAGCTTGATAAGACTACTCTGGTAAACACAAGCAAATAGAAATAAGTCCCAAGATGTATGCAGATCTGTGTCATGCATATATACATTACTACACAACAAACATCATTGTCAACATCATACACTATAGAAACACAACTCACACATAAGACATACATGAACTCTAAAGTGCCATAATCAGATTGTCTACAACTCGAATCAACTCAACTCAAATCACTACTTGATCTGATCCTCAACAACTTGCCAACAATTAGGCACTGATTACAATCAAGCCACACCCACCCTAGCTAAGAGACTCCAAGTGACTCTTGCCGGCTTTTTGTCCATTCTAGCCAAGAACTCGAAGGCTCAACATAAGAGAAGTGAGCTCTCTGGAGCTACACTTCCAAGGTATACTCCTGATTTTGACCTATGTCTCATCCCAATGGTCCTACTGATAGCACACACGATGGTGCGGATGGTGCAAGTGATTGTGGGCCCCACCATGAAGTCACTACCCAAAACACAAAATTTGACCGTCAAAAAGTAGTCTATGAGTAATTGCCAAAATACCTCTAACTACTATCACTAGAACTCTATTATCCAAGCAATCTAGATATGACACTACATATGGCATGAGAGCTGTCATGCATATATACATCGTTACACAACATACATTGCTATCAACATCGTACACTATAGAAGCAAAACTCACACATAAGTCATACATGAACTCTAAAGTGCCACAATCTCTCCCCTAGCTGGTGGTTAGGTCCCTCTAACTCTAGATAGCCATCTACTCCAAGTATATGGTACCTATGATGGGCAAAGATTAGGAGGCCGGGTGCTATGTAGCTCCATCGTTAGTCGCATGTCTGCAATCTATACCATATAAAGGATGAACTAGCCATAGGTCAAGTACATCTAAGATATAACCATTGTCCTTGAAGAACCACCGTGAGGGGAGGAGTCATACATACCATATGCCATCCTCTTGAATAGCTATCACACACTAACATACTAGTAGCTCTGCTAGAAGAACCACATAACATACACCTCAAGCCTGCACGTACAAGTGCCAAGCTTGGGTCCATAGTACCATTAATGTGTGGGAGGTGGCATGGCACACAATTATGCACATGATCCTTCCAAAAAACTCCATCATGTCCTTCTAGCACAAGGACTCCAGATGGCAAAACCTCACACACTCTCAAGATAGTGCAGCCTACAAAACATCAAGTGTTGTCGGTGTTGTTTGCTATAGATATACATAATCACCTGGATGAAATTGACCAATCAAGGTTCTATAACCTCATCGTCCAATAGTAGCATAATGTAAGGTATCTCTATGCTAAGCAATCGCCAAGTTCTTAAAGGCCATAGGCATCACTCTCCAAAAGATCTCTGCATGCTAAGAACATGTGCTCATCCATACATTTGGATCATCTAAGTTCAAAACAACATTAGCATCTCAACAAATGACTATAGGTTAATCTAGATCTTGTCCATAGAGTAGAAAGTAAGGAGAGAAGGATGCTAAGGAGGCTTGCTGGTTGAATCAATAGCCCATGGCAAACCAAGGTACTAGAGATCCCAATCTCTCAAGTGGCCTCTTTGGAAACCATACTTTTGCAATCCTCTCTTCACCATTTGAACCACTCTCTTTGCTAAGCCATCTGCCTCAAGGTGATCTCAGGAGATAGTACAATGATCAATTCAAAGCCTTGTCACACAAGATCTAAAACTCCCCCAAGAACTCTATACCTTGATCAATCAAAACCTAAACTGGTGCACCAAAAGGACTAAGAACCCGATCCATGAATGAGTAAGCCGTCTCTTCATTGGAATTGTCAAGAAGTGCCACCAACTCAATCCACTTGGAGAAGTGCTCCACCATCACCAAGACATAGTGAGGATTTCTCATAGTCAACGGTAAAGGTCTAGCAAAGTCCAAGCTCCAATGGTAACCCAATCCCATGATAGGTAATGGGTGTAACTATCTATATAGATCTAACTTGATCTATACATCTATCTATCTACTAGATAGGAACATTGAATGATGCTCTAACTCGATCACAAACCACACATCTGGCAACAAAATAATGTATCTTGGTCTGCATACCGCACCACCAATAATAACTCTAGAGTAGGCTATTTGTATGTTTCACTCCAAAATGCTCTAGCTCCTCATGAGCATGACGGACCAACTGTGCTCTCTAAGATGGAAGTGGTACCACTCGTCCTCTACTATCATCCCGTACACAAAGAAGGTGTTTGCCCTCCAATTTGAACCATTTGGCTTGTTGAAGAACACGGTTCCTCTCTTTGGCTCCAACTATGCCACCCACAACACCAGTGCAAAGATAGTCCATCACTAAAACATCATCATGAATGTCTTGCTAAAATATACCAATATCTTCACCCTCTGAATCTGTGACCTCAATAACTCCTCTTGTATGCACCAAGAGAGATACCACCAAAGCCTTAGAAAATATACATAGAAAGGCCAATGCATGTCAACCTGGCACCATCTCCTCATCGATCTCACCATGCCAACATGCTCCAATTTGATCCTATTGGGTGGGACATAGGTTTCTCCTCAACTCATCTACATCACGGTTCACCACTCCAAGTCTATGTATAATCGTGAAATCATACTCTTGTAAAATCAAAGCCCATTGTGTAAGCTTTCTTGAAAGCTTGTGAAACTCCATCAACCACTTTAGTGGCTGATGATCAGTGATGGGAGTGAAGGGGTTACCAAATATGTACCATAAAAAATGTGCTATTGCCCAAATTTTTGCTAAGCACTCTCCTTCATATGAACTATACTTTGCCTCCACTGAATTCTTGGAGCAACTAGCATAGGCCACCACAAACTCCTTCCCCTCATCATCATGCTAGATGAGCACTGCTCCAAGCCCCAACATACTCCAATCAATGTGAACTTGAAATGGTGGTCCTCTAATTGGTCTCCTCAAAATAGGAGTAGATGTCAACCTCTCCTTCAATTCTACAAAAGCTCTCTCCTGCTCATCTCCTTAACACCACTCCTATGTAAGCCTGGTCAGCTTTGTCAAGGCCTTGGAAATGGCATTAAATCCTCTAATATAATAGCAATAGAAGTTCACCAACCCAAGGAATGCTCACACTCTACTCACATCCATAGGTTAAGGAATACGTGCAATAGTCTCCACCTTGGTCTGTTGAACACCAAGTCCTCTAGGGTAGATAGTGTGACCCAAATATTGAACCTACTCATGGAAGAACCTACACGTCCTAGGATGTAATTTGAGTCCATGATATCTCAACCTCTCAAACACCTCCAACAATTGTCTCTCATGCTCCTCCATAGTAGTGCTATAGACCAAAATGTCATCAATATAGCACCAAGCAAAATCCAATCCAGCTAAGATCCTATCCATGATCCTCTAGAACTCCACAGGAATGTTCTTTAACCCAAATGGTAAGAACCTCCATTGATATAACACATCCTTACCGTGAGGATCAATAGCCCAAAATGTTGTCTTGGACTTATCCTCATCCCTGATCGGCAATTGATGATATCTTACTCCAAGATCCAAAGTACTAAAAACCTTTGCATGCCCAATCGCATCAAAGATCTCCTCAAGTGTAGGCATGGCATACCAATCAGCCCTAGTCTATAGGTTGATAAGATGATAATCTCCACACATCTACCTATTTTTGTAGTTGCCATGCATATCCTTCTTGGTTGGCATCAATGTAGCTTATGCATACTCTCCATGTGAAATCTCTACCAAACTAGCCTCAAAAAGGTCTCTACTCCGGCTTTGAATCAATGTCCTCTCCATATCACTACATCGATAAGGATGCAGAAAACTGGTGTATCGTTAGTCAGCTCAATCTGAATACCAAGTCCTTTTAGAGCACCCAAATCCTTCATACTAAAGGCAAAACAACTTATGTAGCTCCTCAAGAACCTCCAAACTCTTTGTCTTTCCTCTCCAATAAGCTTGGGTCCAAGATCTGGCTCCCAAGTATCCTCTATAATTGTCATAGGAGTGGAAGACATATTGATTGGCTACTACATTGGGCCCTTGGGAGCAGTAGTGTCATGCTCCCGACCTCTAGACCACGTCTATGTGAAAAACTCCCTCCACTCTGGCTGCAAGCTCCACAAGTCCTCTAGCTGCATCCCAAGTGGACCAAGGGTGTAATCCAAGTAGCCCATGCTCACCTAGATGGACTCCAAGTAGACCACTCTCCCTAGTAGCTACTAGTTGTGTCCCAAGAATACCATGTCCACTTGGTCCATTGTCTCCAACATGTGCCAGAATCATCTCCATAGGCATAGAGCTCACAAGTGTCCGAGTGGTGATGCCTATCGAGCACATCCTTTGCTGCTCTGCCATGCCAAGGCTCACAATCCAGGTCAAATAGTTTAGGTCCATAGCTTGACCTAGCACCTAATGCTTGGATGCATCTAACACTACTAGAACAACGGTAATACTAGTGCAAAAACCCATCACCCGCTCTCTCTCATTGGCATTGGGCTCCACCAATTGCTATAATTGTGAGTCCAAACAAGTCCTCTCTCTTGAAAAGCATGAGAGCTTGGAAACTCTTAAGTGTGGGAAAAGCAGCTCTAGGCTGTCCAACTAGGTTCACCATTGCCATAGGTGACCTATGAGCCACTACCACCATTTGAGACTAATGGCCAAATGGTCAAGTCGCTGAATCCTATCATAAGCTCGCTGTAGAACCTCCCTAGGTAAGAGGTTTGTCCACCAAAGATGAAGACGATGCGCTCGTGATCCACTTTGGCTGCATCTAATAATACTATAAGTCCCATCCAAGAATGAACCTGATGTGTACTTGCCACCACTTTGGTGTTAGAATCACTCATCAAAGGAACATTCTCCAAAAGGTAAGCTAGAGAAATGGATTGATGGACTTGGAGATATTGTAATATGTGTAACATCTCCCAAAACACTCCAGATGGACATCCTAAAGACCAAAACCTCAGCTAGCATGTGTATGTCCCTAACATGGCCATCCAACAATCACCAAGTGAATAGGACCAGTCCTACATCCCTAGCAAGGAAATGTTTGTTGGTAGGGTCTTTTGGTAACCCCTGATTGTTGACATTGGTAATAACTCAGGATACCGATGAGCCAAGTGTGCCACATGATGTAGAGAGACTCGCTTGGCAGTCTCATCTCTCTCTACATACAAGTATCTCTATACTCATATACTCATATGCTAACATGGTCCCGGATTGTAGTGAGCCAAGACTGCCACTACTGAAGCATATTGGTAGGCAACATATTCATCTTTCACCAAACTACCAATCTGGTCTATAGGAGGTTGTCTCCTTCCAATAGTCAATGTTGAAACCCATGGAGTATAACATTGCTCCTCCAACTAACACATCATATGACTTAGCTATTGTCACAATAGCCTGAGCTCTCACCACCTAGCTATCATTTGGATGACCAAGCTAAATCTAAACAACTAGCTCTCCACATATGATGTATTGTGTCAAACCACGACCTAGAGATGTCTAGATCTAGAATGTACACCTCTCCACATTGGTCTTTCATAACTCCAAACCAACTACTACAGCCTTTCCCAACATAAGGAGCTACGCACCAAAGTCCAATAAGACTCTCTATGGTATATAGACCTTCCTTGAAGGTCCCACCAAATGGAAAATCCCCCTCTAGTTATCCAATAGGACAACACCAGGTGTGAACCACGCTCTCTCAAAGGCTAGTCTAGTTGGCAACTCCTCCAATCTAGTTGTTATTGCCTGCCATAAACCATTGGTCGCTAAATAGATCCCATGCTCCTCAACCAAGTTAGCTCCACTATCAACCACCTCTACTCTAGTAGTGGGGACCACATCATCCCTACGCTCACAAAGCATGGCAACCAACCAGAACACTAGGGCTAGGTCAACTCCCAATGTAAACATGTCATTGGCTAAAAACAAAGGACAATGCATAATCAGCTGAGCCGCTCCCAATATCGTGCTAGACTCAATTTGTGTAGTAGCAGGTGGTTGACTAGTAGGTAGTCTATCATACACTCCATCACCACCTACCACACTTGCACTAGGATGTTTAGGAGCCGTGGATTTTTGCAATGCCTTAGAGAGTATGAAAGACTAGGGAAGTCAGACTTGTCTCTCAACCTCTCCTCTTTGTGGGTCCAACTCCACTGATGCTCCTCTAAGCTCAGGAGCATGTACTGCACTCCTAGTTACTATTGTAGATGCATCCACCTGTGCTACTCCGCACATGAAGTCCAATGCATCCCTATCACCAGCATATGAGGTGGAAGCCTCAGCACCCAAATCTGATCTCCTCTGAGTAATAACCATACTAGCCAATCTTTGCTTCAACTACTCAATCTGAGTAGCCATAGTTGTATCAAAAGTAAGGGTAGGTACTGCACCCCGACTAGATGTAGGTCCTCTACCACCACCTCTACCAACTTGTCCTCCATGACCTGGAGCTCCTCTACCACCTGCCATAGCAGCCTTATCACTCTGTAACTCCGGGTGTAGGTCAAAGCATCGGTCACTAGAGTGACCATATCTATGACAATGCTCACATTGTCTCTGTGCTAGTTGTGATGCACCAAAGGTATCAAGTCCATTGCCTTGAGTACACTCTCTCTTATGGTGAGGTCCACCACAAGTCCAACACGCAACACCACTACTCACAAGCTGTTGCTGACCCAAAAATGAAGGTAAGGGTCTAGCTCCACTAGGCCTTCCACTCGCTCCATAGGATTTGGGCTATCCACCCTATCCTCAAAAACCAACTGGGCGTGGTGCACTTTGCTGCACTCTGGAAGAAGTCATAGTTGTGGATGAGGTCTCCCTACCAAATTCAGATGTCATCACTCTCTCCTCTACCATGTTGAGCTCAATACGCTCAGCCAAACCAAAGACCATTGCCAAAGTAGGCAAAGTAGCATGTAACAACATAGCATCATAAACGCTTTGTTGCAACTCCATGTCCAATATCCCATACCAAAACTAGACTGCTTGGGCCTCAATAACTTCCTAAGTGAAATTGATCAGTCACCTCATGCATTTGTATGCTTCACGTAGACTCTCTCTAGCCTTCCACTAGAACTCTTGCAAGCTCCTCAGCTTGTTAGTACGCACTCCTTGGTAGTTCTACCTCAAATACTAGAAGAACTCTACCATGGGGTTAAACCCCGGTACTACACCACCTCCTATAGCGGTACCTCCACTCATAAGAGCACCATCTCGAGCTAGTGCACCTCCCGCTAGCTCTACCAACACTACTTGAGCTAGAACTTGTGGTTATAGCCAATCTACTCATGGCAACCAAGCCTAAAGTGATGGAGACATAGCTTGGAGACCAATATTGTCTCCATAACTCAATATCCTCCAAATGAGCTCTCTTGAACTCATGGTAGTTGTCCATCGGTGGACCCTCCAAATGCTAAAACAACCCCTTCTATGCCATGAAGGATGTGAATAGAGTCGGGTTCTACATTTGCTATAGATCACACCAACTATTGAACTCTTGGATGAAGTCATCCAACTCAATGGTACCCATTGTACCAGAGTAACACCTAGGGCTTTTGGAGGCCCCATAAACCTCATCCATGTCTTACAACAACGGTGCGGACACGCCAAGTGCACTCTCAACTGAATCAGCTCTTGTGTCAAACTCCAACTCAAAGTCAATCTCCTCTCTCATTGGGACTTGAGATATAGGTTGATATCAAGCACCACTCTAAGTAAACGGATTGCGTACTATAGGGTTATCTCCTCTAGAATCCCCAAAGAACTCTGTCGTGGCAAAGTAACTACAAACTGCCGACTACAAACCAGATCCCCAAACTGCAACCGCAAGTTCTCTACCAAGTGCCAACACCAACCAAATACCACCAAGTGCCAAAACTAACGGAATAGTACCCACTAATGTAACTCTAATTGAGACAACTACACTAAGGGAAAGGTGACTTGTAACCTGCCATCACAACACACACTCTCACGATCTACATGTCATCCCTTATTGCCTCACTGGAGAGAAACAAAGGTAGTCTGACTGGTCATCACTCTAGCCTCACTATCCAAAGCACACCAAAGCACCAATGCTCAAAATTTAGGGCACCTCACACAAACACGGTGCACAAACAGAAAGCGTAGAATGGAGGGGATCCAATCACAAGAATGCTAAATGAAAACTGTCTATCTCATAAATCAACATGGGACTGACTCTACCACCATTTGGCATTTGACATAATTGGAGTACCTATCTACTTCCTATGCTACAAGGATCAACCAAGATTGAATCAAAGTTCTTCTCGCCAAAATCTGATGGAAACCCTTCACAAAATCTGACATAAAATTTGACATAAATCTAACATAAATCTCTAAAAATGGCTGATCGCCAAATCCTCCACTAACTCTTTGTGGTACCCACATTTTTTGTTTTTCTATGGTTAGTAGGGTTCAAGAAACTAAGTAAGCACAAAAAAGTTGAATTGCGGACAAAGAATGGGCAAAAGTAACTTCGGAGGAAAGCCGAAGAAGCTGACATCAGATCCGATGATGGAGGTACTCGAAAGAGGAGTACGCCGGAGAAAGTCAGAAGATCATTGTCTTCAGGCTGGAAGATGCAGGGACGACAAAGACCGTTTAACAACCTCTATACGTGGCAAGAAAGTTCATTTCAAGAAACGGTGGGGGCAGAATAAGCATGTCTTGACAGTGATTGGGAGTGCACGCAGAAGAGAGAAATTCACAGACCAAAATCAACTAAAGAATGACTGCGATTCAAGGCAATATAAAATTGCGACTGCGCAAGGGGAAGTTGAAATGTCTGAGTTAATTTCCAATTCCTTTGAGTAGTCGTCCTGTAGTAATGCATGTCCGGAAGCTCGTCGAGAGTGAGATTTTCTGGAACCCTGAGGGAGTTAGAGTGTCTCGTCCAAGAGAGGGTCTTATTTTCCAACAGCGTAGAATGAGAGAACAAATCATGGCGAAGAAGGTGGCCAATGCGCTGGAAGTGAGAGGTTTTGCAATCCGAAGAGTAGATGTAGTAGCTAAAATCAAAGTCTTGGTTAGACTTCATATTACATTTTTAGCATGGAACTGGAATTTCAATTTCTCGGGAGTGATGGTAGAGATCACTGCCAGTAATTGTGAGGAGGGTCCCGAGGTGGAAGGGAAGAGAGGCAATCCGGCTCAATGGATAGAGTCGGATTGGAAGTTAGTATTGGGGAGAGAAGCAAGAGAGCCAACAGGGATCACCTTCTATCAGAAGTGTGATGCTGCAGAGGAGACGGAGGAGATCCGTAACTCGTTTTTCACTCTGAGAACTACAAATGGTTACAAGGTGGAGTCCTATCGGGACCTGATCCAAAGAAGTATCATGGGGCAATGATGGCCATGTTTAAGCCAGAACAAACGACCTACGTGACCATGCAGCAGGCAGTCTTTTTCCATCAAATGTTTGCAGGAGTTCCAGTTAATTGGGCAAGGTGCTTTCATCACCAAACAAGGCAGATGGTGGTGAATTGGAGAACAGGCTCACCACCGCATTATTTTGCACCGTTTGCAGCTCATTTCTACTTCGGGCTGAACTTGCTATTCAAAGACGAGCATCATTGTATGGTTTCACACATGCACCCTGATTTGAGACGGGAAGCAAACAATGAGGAGCGACAGTATATGCTGCATCTTTGAGCGAATGACGAGTACTTCGTGAGGACAAGACAGTGGAAAATTGAAGACATCACCAGTCTGAAGACAAAGAAGCACATCAAACCCAAAGAAGCCAAGTTGTCTCCCATGCAAAGAAAGACTCAGCGGCTGATGTTGAAGACAGCGAAAGTCGTAAGAGAGGCATCATCGGGACCAGAGACTGAGGAAGAGACTGAGTCGGAAGAAGAGGAGCTCACCTTGAAAAGTGAGGAGTCTGGAAGCAAAAGTGATGGAGAGCCAGAAGTCCAGCAGTTGGCAGCAGTAAGTGAGGCTTGTTAGACGATGATAGCAAACAAGCCAAGACCAGAAGAGAAGGAGGAGTATCCCGCGGGGCCGAGTTCAAGAGGCCAAGACAAAGACAATGCTGACATGATGAAGATACGAAGATCATGAGTTTGGATGAAGGAGCCGATGATGGAGGAGAAGACTCCAGACAAAGATGGCAATGAAGAGGAAGAAAACTTTGGCGAGATAATATATTTGACGAAGGTGGTCACACCATTGCTTGAGCTGTTGAAAGAACATCGGAGAGGAATTGCCCAAGATCCAAGGAAGGGGATGAATGAGTTGCAGGTGGTGAAGCATCTGTTGAGTGAAGTGCAGGGGTTGCAGGAGCAACAAGTCCAAAGAAATGAAGAAATTGAAGAACTTCGAGGGAGGAAGACTTGAGGAAGAAGACGTTGAGCCTGCTACAAGGAAGCTGCATAGAGAAGGAGAAGGAATTGCAGAAGCAAGCTAGAGAATTGAAGGAACAGGCAATGTGGCTGAGCAAAATGAAGGAGGAAGTGAGTGATGTGCGCATCAAGAATGTTCATTTGAAGGCAATGACCATCATAGTGGAGCAAGAGTTGGAAAGTTTGAAGAAAAGTGCCGTAGCAAAAGATCAAGCATGGCAGAGAGATTTGGCATCCAGGCAAGAAGAAGAAGAGCGATTGCGAGAACTTGTCAAGAGCGCGGAACAGCAGAGTATGCAGTATGTAGAGGAGAAGAAGATGCTCGCTGCAGAATACGAAGATGAGTTGAAGATGTATCGGGAGGAGTTAAAGGTAGAACGCTCTCGAAGATATGAATCAGAATCAGTAGGAGAAGTGGAGGGGAAATTAAGAGCGATCTTAAGCATGGAGGCTGAAGGGAGATTGGAAGAAGCTTGCCTACATGAGTTGAAATTACTTGTGCAGGAGACTCGGAAGCAAAAAGCCAAGGATGTGGACATGAACACATTGCTGATTCGGTTAAGAGAGCGGGTTAGATAGGAAAATGTTAGATGTAGAGAATAATGTTAGACTTAGATTGGATTTAGTCAATTCGGAGTTAGAGAAAATTCGGAATAGTGTGACAGTGGAGAAGAAATCTGATGTTGCAGAAATAGGAATTCAAGTATCATTGGACTTGAGGATTGATGCATTAGAGAAGAGTGGGTCGAGAAAGAAGAATGTAGATAGATTACCCATGAGCTCAATTGTAGATTGTAGTGAAGAAGTCGTAGAATTAGTAAAGAAATTATTAGCATCAGTCATACCCAAAGAAGGCAAAGTAGTAAGAAGATCATCAGGTTTGGAAGCCGATGATGATGTAGACATTGGATCTGGATAGAAGTCGATTTTGAGATAGGAAGAGGCAGATATGAAACGATAGACTGTCATTTAGGATCTGCAGGTAGGAAAGGATGTTAGGAAGCGGTGCCTAGGTAGGCAAGTCTGCCGTTTGCTTTAGTATTTAAGTGGAGCAATCGCAGTATGATGTTATTCAATATTCAAATTTCTGAAGATAGATAAAGCAAAGTGTTGTTCTCAATACTCGTTGCTTAAGCTTAATTCCAATTGTCAATTTTGTTTTTGTGTTTGTGAGTGTGTGAAGAATTCCAAAGAGCAAGTCAATGTGTTTGTGGATGTGTTTGTCAATGTGTTTGTGGATGTTGGAATCTGCAGCCTTGATCTTCATTCTATGTGTTTGATCCTGAGTGAAGTGCATCGGAGCAATGTCTTGACAGGTCTGAGAGGAATTGTAGTGTTGTTAGTATTTTGCATTGGTGAGTGCAGCACGAAGTTGATGCGAAGCAATTTCGATCGAGGAAGTTGTGCCTTCAGTGGAGGGGTGGAACACAATTCTGAGGTGAAATTGGTCTTCGTAGTGAAGTGCCGTCTTTGGGAGAATATGAATCATCACAATCAAGAGTTTTTTGGACAGAATTTGCTATGTTGTGATTATGTGTGTGTGTATTTGTGACAAGTTGTCACAATTGTGAGCTTGTTACTCTCTTTTGGGTGTAGTTTCTACTTGAGAGATTAAAGAAGCCATCAAGAAGAATTGTGATTGTGACTTTTGACTTTGTATTTGACCAATTCTGGATAGTATGTCTGCAAGAATGAACTCTACTGACTCGATTACCGCAGAAGTGATATTTGCTGGGTTGTCACATGATTTTTGGCACCGCTGCCGGGGATACAAATCTCGGAAGTGGAAGAATACAAAGCCAAATTTGAAACTGGGTGTCCATGCAATATGAATGTCTGCATCAAGAGAACAACGGGAAGAAGAGCTCGAAGACAAGCAATGCAGCATGAAGAAGATGAACGTTTGAAATCCCCATACCCTTCAAACAAAATTGAACGGGAAGAGTTGGACTTTCAACTTCTTCACAAAGTGCAAGTAGCCTTGCGTGAACTTGACCAAAAGAGATGTGAAGGAGGTTGGCAAGGCTACTTTTCATCCCCGTCTTCCAAGAAAAAGAAAGACTTGAGTGGGCAGATATACGCACTACGACCCCGTACATTGACTTCCCCTAAAGCTATAAAGGAAGTAGATTTCATTAAGAAGTTCATTCGAGAAAAGACAGCCCGAACACTTACGGAAGAAGAGTGTCAGCATCTGGTACGAACAATTCCCCGGTTATCCCGAAGAAGGTTCGAAGACCAGATTGAAGTTGTGGAACCTCTTACTTCTGATTGGGTTGAAGTCGACACAACTAGAGAAGAAGAAATTGTCGAAGAAGACCCCAATTTGAACTTGAAAAATTGGAACCCGTGGGCAGACAACACGGTGTCCATACCAAGTAGCTCTGTGGTTCCTATAAGTTCAAACTTACCACACCCAAATCCGCTGCACTGAACGATGTCTTCGTTACCCGTAACTCGACATGCTTATCAGAAGTATAAAGGTACCGAGCAAGACAAAGATCCTGACAAATTCATTGAGGAATTCGAAGTCATTTCCTTTGCCAACAAGGAACATGACTCCACGGATTGACTGTGGATTTTTCCAAGTCTGCTCCAAAAGAAGGCTAGGAGCTGGTATACTCATGTAACGCAGAAAGGATTTACACCAACAGATTGGGCAGACTTACGGAATGGCTTCCTGGAACGATTTCGGGAAGTGGATTATGATACAAGTGTCTTTGCGGCACTTAATGATTTGAATCAAGGAAAGTAGGAAAAATTGAGAGATTACTCTGAGCGGTTCATGGCCTCATTGAACAGAGTCCCGAAGCAATCCGGGGTGGTGGGTTATTTCGATGCCCAAGCCATTACCTGGTTTCTCGGTGGGCTTTCACCGGAGATTCAAATCTTTGCCAGGGAGAGAAATGTAACCTCTTTGGACAAAGTCCTCAAACATGTTGCCCAATATGAGGTGGCTCATTCTAACTCATCCAGTAACCAAAGAAATCATGAGAAGAAAGGCAAAAAGCCAAGATGAAGAGCTTCACAAAGTACTTCTTCTTCTTTGGAAGAATCCTCCACTTCTTCTAGTTCTTCTTCGGAATCCGACGAAGAACCCAAGCCAAGAAAAATACAAAGAGGCGGAGGAAAGAAGCCCGTAACTCCGCCAGTAAAGAATATATCTAAGGCGGATCAAAAGTTGGAAACTCTTATTAAAGAGTTTGCGGATTTTAAGATCCAGATGATTGGGGCGAAAGACCAAAGAAAACCCCCATCATTTGGATGACCGAATGTATGGTGCATTACGTGTGGTAAATCCGGCCATGCTAATACAGAGTGTTTAACTCGCACGACATTTCCAATGCAACAAATAGACTGGGTTCCTGGATGGGATCAAGGCGAAGAAGAAGATACGGTATACCAAACCCAAGACACATAGCCTCCATCAAGCCCATCATATCAAGGTCCCAGGTTTGGACCACGAGAGTACAATCCTACTGTTCCTCCACAAAGACCCCCGATGATGGTCAAAACAGACCTCAAAATGTTGCACCAGGTGCTTGTTACAATTGTGGCTTGATGGGACATTGGTCTCCAAATTGTCCGGAGCCAAGACGACAAATTGGGTACGTACCTCTTTGTGGGAATTGTAAAGGATCGGGGCACATAAGAAACCAATGCCCGCAACCACCCAATCCGAAGCCCCCTGTCAAGTATGTTCAGACTCTTGCTGAGCATGCTGCGCTCCAAGCGAAGGGAGACACTAACGTCAATTGTATTACACTTGAGGAAGAGAGGCCTCAAGAAGGAAGTCCAACTTCAGAAGGGGAGTGGCCAGACCTCAAAATTTTGAAGGTAGAAACTCGTGCGGAGAGAAAGAATTGAATTTCCGAAGAAACAAGTATAGCATCGTCTTCCTCCCAAAAAATGAAGAGACTGCGATGAAAAGCTATCCTTTCTGCAAAGGAAGAAAAGGTCTTAACAAAAGCTTTGCAGAGAAATTAAGGAAGCAGTACTACGCACGTGGGAGATGAGTGTGGAGGCAAATGTGAAGATGCAAACCCCCATATTTTTGGCAGATATCAGGTCTGAAGTAAAAGACCTGATCCAAGCCGAAGTTGGTCAACCCAATGATCATCGGGTCAAGCACCTACGCACTTCGATTACCATCCTCAAGCATCCCGAAGTTCACTTTCAATAGGCAAACAATTCAAAACCAAAGCCAAAGACAAAGCAGGTGAAATTAGGGGGAGTTCCACAATACGATATTGTGGCAGATATGGCGTCTACAAGCGCAAATGTCACGTTTAAACAATTATGGGAGGACAATAAGCTTTATAAAAAGCAGTTAAGTTCAGCTCTCAAGAAAGTAAGAGCGATGACGAAGAAAGACTTGCCTGCAATTTATCATATTGAACATGAAGATTTGGGATATCCCGAGGTGGATGCAGAGATAGCATCCATACCCATTGATTCGGGATCGGGTGTAAATGTCATGACAGAAGACACTTCACATTGATTGGGGTACACAACATTTGAACCAACACCCCAGATACTTAAATGGATCAAACCAAGAGACGGCCCTTGGGCATGTTGTTGAATATCACCACGATTATTGGAGGGGTGCCTTTCAAATTAAACTACATTGTGTTACGACCAATAACCAAAACTGGCTACCCTCTCTTGATCAGGAGACCCTGGTTGTACAGTGCCCAGGTTATGGTGGATTGGCACCAACAAAAATTATGATTTAAAGACATTTCATCTAAAGAACAAAAGCTGGTGACGCTAAGTTGGACAAAGGTTCCTCATCTTGGGGAAACTACTTTGTTCAAAGATGAGGATGAATCCAAAGATTCATCGTCTTTGTCTTTTGAGGACTCCGAAGCCGATGTCCAAGTAAATATTTGGAATGCTATGAGGTAGAGGTCAATGATGAAGACCCATACGACATCGCCTCGGGTGAACAAGACTTGGAAGAAGGGGGTTTGAAGGTAGTACGTCTCAGATTGAGTTGAGTAAGTCACGTAGAAGGTGTCATTAACCCCGATGACTGTCAAGATGTAGTCTTGACTGAAGAAAAGATTTTAAAATTTCAAAGACAGTCACCGCCAAGGAGTTGGCATGATACACTGCCCTGTTTATAGAGTTCCAAGATGTATTCGCCTGGTCTATTGACCAAATGCCGGGAATTCCACAAGAATTTGGCGAGCACCGGATTGATCTGGTCGAAGGTGCAGTTCCGGTTCGGCAAAGACAATACCGCCTGAACCCAAAGTACTCCCTCCTAGTAAAAGATGAAATTGATAAGTACTTAGGGGCCGGAATAATTTTCCCTATTCTAAGCAGTGAGTGTGTTTCACCCATTGTCATCGTTCCAAAGAAGAAGATCGGGAAAATTTGAGTGTGCCAAGATTTTTGCAAATTAAATGCAGTCATAAAAAACGACCATCATCCTTTACCATTCACAGATACAATTTTGGACCAAGTAGCTGGTCATCCATGCTATAGTTTTCTCGATGGATTTTCAGGGTACAATCAAGTATCCATTCGAGAAGAAGACAAGGACAAAACCACATTCACAACTGATTGGGGCACTTTCGCTTACAATCAAATGCCCTTTGGGTTGTGTAATGCTCTGGCTACTTTCCAAAGGATGATGAACTCAATATTCAAAGATTTCATGCGTAAATTTGTGGAAGTCTTCATTGATGATTTTTGTGTGTTTGGGCAAAGAGATGTACATATAGATTACCTTCACCAAACTTTTGAAAGGTGTCATTTTGCCAGCTTGTCATTACACCCGAAGAAATGCTTCTTTGGCATGAAGGAAGGAATTCTTGTGGGGCATCAGGTGTCAAGTCAAGGTATTGAAGTGGATGTTGAGAAGGTTAAAGTAAATGCAACTTTGGAATCACCGAAGAACCTCCGGGAGCTAAGAGCCTTCTTAGGACATGTTGGATACTACAGACGCTTTGTGTCAAATTATGCGGTGCTTGCTACACCCCTTACCAAGCTTCTGAAGAAATCCAAAGATTATCTGTGGGAAGCAAATCAAGAAGAAGCTTTCCAGGTATTGAAGAAGAAACTGGTTGAAGCACCAGTCATGAGGGCCCCAAATTGGGACATCCCTTTTCATGTATATGTGGACACTTCGTCCATGGCCATTGGAGTTGTCTTAAGTCAGAAGGACAAGAAGAAAAAGGACTACCCAATGTATTATGCCAGTCGACAACTTTCAGTTTCTGAAAAGAATTATTCAACGATTGAAAGGGAAGCACTCGGGGTGGTGTATGCCTGCAAGAAATTTTGCCATTACCTGTTAGGATACAAATTCGTCTTCTACGTGGACCATTATGCACTACAACACTTGGTCAAGAAGGCAGATTTGTCCGGGCAAATCGCACGATGGATCTTGTTGCTACAAGAATTCACATACATTGTACAAGTAAGGAAGGGAGCTTTGCATTCAAATGCGGACTTCTTATCCAAGTTAGAAACTCAAGACCAAGATTTGGAAATCGATGATTGGTTTCCTGATGAAGAGCTATATCATTTAATGGCTGTTTGAAGTACGCGGTATGCGTCAGAATATCATTATTTGCATACATGCCATTGTCCTGAGGGACTAGACCCAGAACAACGAGCAGTCTTTCTTCGGAAAATGGGACCGTACCAATTGAAACACAACATTTTGTTTAAAATGGGCAAAGATGAAGTACTTCGGAGATGCTTGGAAGCATACAAAGTAGGAGGAGTCATCGAATCCTTGCACTCAGAAGCATCGAGGGGACACTATGCCCTGAAAAATACGGTGAAGAAAATTCTTTCGGTAGGGTATTGGTGGCCTACGATGTATAAAGATACTCATGCCCGTATTCAAAGTTGTGATGCATGTCAAAGAATAGGGAAACCGACGGTGACTTCCCAATGGCCTTTGAAACCAATTTTGCCTCAAGCCCCATTCAAGAAATGGGGCATTGATTTTGTGGGACCTATTCAACCAGTAACCTGTGTCACAAGGAAGAGGTACATCCTAGTATGTACTAATTATGCCACCAAGATGGTGGAAGCAGAGGCAACACAAAGAGATGATGCAGAGACAGTAGCAGAATTTTTCTTCCGAAACATCATTTCCCATTATGGGTGACCTCTGGAATTGGTCAGTGATTGGGGAACTCATCCCGCCAAAGTTTTCTTCCTCTTCATTGCCATCTTTGTCTGGAGTCTTCTCTTCCATCATCAGCTCCTTCATCCGAAGTCGCGATCTTCGTATCTTCATCGTGTCGGCACTGTCTTTGTCTTGGCCTCTTGAACTCAGCCCCGCGGGATACTCCTCCTTCTCTTCTGGTCTTGGCTTGTTTGCTATCATCGTCTGACAAGCCTCACTTCCTGCTGCCGACTACTGGACTTCTGGCTCTCCATCACTTTTGCTTCCAGACTCCTCACTTTTCAAGGTGAGGTCCTCTTCTTCCGACTCAGTCCCTTCCTCAGTCTCCAATCCCGATGATGCCTCTCTTATGACTTTTGCTGTCTTCAACATCAGCCGCCGAGTCTTTCTTTGCATGGGAGACGACTTGGCTTCTTCGGGTTTGATGCGCTTCTTCGTCTTCGGACTGGTGATGTCTTCAATTTTCCACTGTCCCGTCCTTGCAAAGTACTCATCATTTGCTTGAAGATGCAGCATATACTATCACTCCTCATTGTCTGCTTCCCATCTCAAATCAGGGTGCATGTGTGACACCATACAATGACACTTGTCTTTGGATTGCAAGTTTAGCCTGAAGTAGAAATGAGCTGCAAACGGTGCAAAATAATGCGGTGGCGAGCCCGTTCTCCAATTCACCACCATCTACCTTGTTTGGTGATGAAAGCACCTCGCCCAATTAACTGGAACTCCTGCAAACATTTGATGGAAAAAGACTGCGTGCTGCATGGTCACATAGGTCGTTTGTTCTAGCTTAAACATGGCCATCATCACCCCCATGATACTTCTTTGGATCGGGTCCCAATAAGACTCCACCTTGTAACCATTTGTAGTTCTTAGAGTGAAAAACAAGTTATGGATCTCCTCCGTCTCCTCTGTAGCATCACACTTCCGATAGAAGGTGATCCCTGTCGGATCTCCTGCTTCTCTCCCCAATACTAACTTCTAATCCGACTCAGTCCATCAAGCCGGATTGCCTCTCTTCCCTTCCACCTCGGGACCCTCCTCACAATTACTGGCAGCGATCTCTGCCATCACTCTCGGGAAATTGAAATTCCAGTTCCATGCTAAAAATGTAATAAGAAGTCTAACCAAGACTTCGATTCTAGCTACTACATCTACTCTTTGGATTGCAAAACCTCTCACTGCCAGTGCATTGGCCACCTTCTTTGCCATGATTTGTTCTCTTGTTCTATGCTGTTGGAAAATAAGACCCTCTCCTGGACGAGACACTCTAACTCCCTCAGGGTTCTGGAAAATCTCACTATCAACGGGCTTCCGGACAAGCATTAATGCAGGATGACTACTCAAAGGAATTGGAAATTTACTCAGAGGTTTCAACTTCCCCCTACGCAGTTGCAATTTTTTATTGCCCTGAATTGCAGTCATTCTTCAGTCAATTTTGGTATGTGAATTTCTCTCTTCTGCGTGCACTCCCAGTCACTATCAAGACATGCTTATTCTGCCCCCGCCGTTTCTTTAAATGTACTTTCTTGCCATGTACAGAGGTTGTTAAATGGTCTTTGTCGTCCCTGCATCTTCCAACCCAAAGATGATGATCTTTGGACTTTCTCTGGCGTACTCCTCTTCCGAGTACCTCCATCATCAGATCCGATGTCAGCTTCTTTGGCTTTCCTCCAAAGTTACTTTTGCCCATTCTTTGTTCGCAATTCAACTTTTTTTCCGTGCTTACTTCATTTCTTAAACCCTACTAACCATAGAAAAACAAAAAATGTGGGTACCACACTCTTCACTCAAGCCAAATTGGAAAATGGGTTTTGTCCAATCTCTAATTTGTGAGGATCTTCTCCCAACTCCACCTTCAATTTCACTTTCTAAGCTCAACTCGCAACAAATTGGTCCTAAGCTCAAAATCACAATTACGACTTGAAAATTGCTTCTTCGTGGCTCTAAATTTTGCTAGTGTTTTTTCACATAATCTCTCTAGGGGAAATCTAAACTACTCAATCAAGACACCATGATCCACCGAGCTTGGAGATACCACCAACACTCGTAGTTCCTGCACCCAATTTCCGCTGTCGGGGAAATTATTTGGCCTCAAGAGTGCACCGAGCACCTGGCTACTTGTGCTTAGTTTGCCTTTATTGTAGTTGATTTAGAGTTTCTTGTAGACTGACATTCTCTTCCTATTCTTGGTGTGTTGGAAATCTAAGCTCTGTAAAATTTTGGGTTTTTCTTTGTTTCCTTATGTTTGGTTTCTCGAGGGTTTGTGTTTGTCTTTGGCCTTCACAGAACTGGCTAGTTCATGCGGGTTCTGCTACAGTTTCGGACCTGATGGTCCCTAGGAATGGCTAGGAATTTCACAAACAACAAATAGTATTCTATTCGGCTCAACCCGGCACCCAGACTACTGAATCAAACCATTCATATAGATGGACTGAGAGCTCCTAAAATGGAACTTCCTTGATGCTAGTCACAGATTGAACACACCATTGTCTCAGAATTTGTCATTCATAAAATGTCAGCTGCAAGGTTCACAATTTTGGAAAAGCCAACCAACTCCAGTTCACACAATGTCTGCACTAAATTATGACAGAAAATCATTTCAGCTGGTGCCTTCACACGCACTCTATCCGATAACAGTAAAGACAACTCACCCTCCAGACTTCTTCCTTCAGCTCCCAGCAGCACTCCCATCAATGCTTTCTCCTCTGAAAACCCTCGCAAAGATCCATTAAAAACCCCTGTTTAGCCCTCTCCTTCTCATCTGGCATTTTCTCAAAACTGTCAGCCCTTCATCTTTTGATAATTCTCCCTGTGAAGAACTCAACTCCTGCCCAACCTCGCCAACTTCCCTCTCAAAAATTGTGACAACCCGGCAAATATCACTTTTGCGGTAATTGGGTAAGTAAAGTTTGTTCCCGCAGAGATACTATCCAGAATTGGTCGAATACGAAGTCACAAGTCACAATTGCAGTTCTTCTTGGTTTCTTCTTTAATCTCTCAAGTAGAAACTACACCCAGAAGAAAGTAACAAGCTCACAACCTTGGCAACTTGTCACGAATACACACATAATCACATCATAGCAAAGTCTGTCCAAACAACTCTTGAGTGTGATGATTCAGATTCTCCCAAAGACGGCACTTCATTGCGAAGAATGATTTCGCCTCAGAATTGTGTTCCACCCCTCCACTAAAGGCACAACTTCCATGATCAAAATTGCTTCACATCAACTTTGTGCTCCACTCACAAATGCAAAATACTACCAACATTACAATTCCTCTCAGATCTGTCAAGGCATTGCTCCGATACACTTCACTCAAGATTAAACACACAGAATGAAGATCAAGGCTATAGATTCCAACATCCACAGACACACTGACTTGCTCTTCAGAATTCTCCACACACTCACAACTACAAACAAAAAATTGACAATCAGAATTAAGCTCAAGCGATGAGCACTGAGAACAACACTTCGCTTTAACTATCTTCAAAAATATGAATACTGAATAACATTGTACTGTGAATGCTCCACTTAAATACTGAAGCCAACGGCAGACCTGCCTACCTAAGCACCGCTTCCTAACATCTCTTCCTACCTGTAGATTCTAAGTGACAGTCTATCTCTTCATATCTGCCTTTTCCTATCTCAAAATCGACACTTATCGCGATCCGATGACTACCTCATCATTGGCTTCCAAACCCGATGATCTTCCTACTATTTCTCCTTCTTCGGGTATGGTGAATTCCGCCAAGTCCTTCACTACTTCTACTTCTTCTACACTACAATCTACAATTGAGCTCATGGGTAATCCATCTACATCCTTATCTCCTGACCCACTCTTCTCTAATGTGTTAATCATCAAGTCCGATGACACTTGTATTCCTACTTCTGCGACATCGGGATTCTTCTCCACTTTCACACTATTCCGAATCTTCTCTAACTCCGAATTGACTAAATCTAGTCTAAGACTAACATTGTTCTCTACATCTAACATTTTCCTATCTACGCATTCCCTCAATCGAATCAATAAGGTGTTCATGTCCACATCCTTGGCCTTTCTCTTCTGTGTTTCCTGCACAAGTAACTTTAACTCATGTAGGCGAGCTTCCTCCAATCTCCCTTCAGCTTCCGTGCTTAAGATCGCTCTTAACTTTCCTGCAACTTCCTCTATTGATTCCGATGCATATCCTCAAGAGCGCTCTACCTCCAACTCCTCACGATACATCTTCAACTCGTCTTCATATTCTGCAGCGAGCATCTTCTTCTCCTCTGCATACTGCATGCTCTGCCCTTCCGCATTCCTGACAAGTTCTTGTAATCGTTCTTCTTCTTCTTGCCTGGCTGCCAACTCTCTTTGCCATGCTTGATCTTTTGCTGCTGCACTTTTCTTCAAACTGTCCAACTCCAGCTCCATTACGATGTTCATCGCCTTCAAATGAACATTCTTGATGCGCACATCACTCACTTCTTCCTTCATCTTGTTGAGCCACATCGCTTGTTCCTTGAATTCTTTGGCTCGCCTTTGCAGTTCCTTTTCTTTTTCTTCACAACTTTCTTGTAGCATGGTCAGAGTTTTCTTCATCAAACCTTCCTCCCTCCGAAGGCCTTCCACTTCCTCGCTTCTTTGGACTTGTTGCTCCTGCAACTCCTTCACTTCACTCAACAGACACTTCACTATCTGCAATTCATGCATCCCCTTCCTGCAATCTTGGGGAATGACTCTCCAATGCTCCTTCAATGGCTCTAGCAATGGTGTGACCACCTTCGTCAAATAGGATATCCCGCTGAAGTTTTCTTCCTCTTCATTGCCATCTTCGTCTGGAGTCTTCTCCTCCGTCATCGGCTCCTTCATCCGAAGTCGTAATCTTTGTATCTTCATCGTGTCGGCACTTTCTTTGTCTTGGCCTCTTGAACTCGGCCCGCGGGGTTCTTTGCTTTCTCTTCTGGTCTTGACTTGTTTACTACCATCGCCTGATAAGCCTCACTTACTACTACCAATTGCTGGACCTCTGGCTCCCCATCGCTATCGCTCCACGACTCCTCACTTTTCAATGTAAGCTCCTCTTCTTCCGATTCCTCTTCTTGCAACTCAGTCTCTTCCCCAGACTCCGATCCCGATGATGCCTCTTTTATGATCTTTGTTGTCTTCAACATTAGCCGCCGAGTCTTCCTTTGCATGGGAGGTGATCTTGCTTCTTCGGGTTTGCCACGTTTCTTCGTCTTTGGACTGGTAATTTCTTTGACTTTCCACTGTCTAGTCTTCACAAAGTATTCGTCATTTGCTCGAAGATGCAACATATACTGGCGCTCTTCCTCATCTGCTTCCCTTCGTAAATCAGGATGCATGTGAGACACCATATGATGACGCTCTTCTTTGGTTAGTAAGTTCAGTCTGAAGTAGAGGTGGGCTGCAAACGGTGCAAAATAATGTGGTGGCAAGCCCGTTTGCCAATTCACCACCATCTGCCTCGTTTGGTGGTGAAAGCACTTCGCCCAATTCACAAGAGCTCCTGCAAACATTTGATGGAAGAAGACAGCCTGCTGCATGTTTACGTAGGTGGTTCATTCTGGCTTGAACATGGCCATCATCACTCCCACGATGCTTCTTTGGATCGGATCCCAATAGGACTCCACCTTGTAGCCATTCGTAGTTCTCGAAGCAAAAAATAAATTGCGGATCTCCGCCGTCTCCTCTACAGCATCACACTTCCGATAGAAGGTGATCCCCGTTGGTTCTCCTGCTTCTCTCCCCAATACTAAGTTCCAATCCGACTCAGTCCATCGAGCCGGATTGCCTCTCTTCCCTTCCACCTCGGGACCCTCCTCACAATTACTAGCAGCGATCTTTGCCATCACTCTCGGGAAACTGAAATTCCAGTTCTATACTAAAAAGGTAATACGAAGTCTAATCAAGACTTTGATTCTAGCTACTACATCTACCCTTTGGATTGCAAAACCTCTCACCGTTAGCGCGTTGGCCACCTTCTTCGCCATGATCTGTTCTCTCGTTCTACGATGTTGGAAGATGAGACCCTCTCCTGGACAAGACACTCTAACTCCCTCAGGGTTTCGGAAAATCTCACTCTTGATGGGCTTTTAGACACGCATTACTGCAAGACGACTACTCAAAGGGATTGGAAATTTACTCAGAGTATTCAACTTTTCCCTGCGCAGTCACAATTTTATATTACCCCAAATCGTAGTCATTCTTCAGTCGATTTCAGCTACAAATTTCTCTCTTCTACGTGCAACTCCCGGTCACTGTCAAGACATGCTTCTTCTGCCCCCGCCGTTTCTTGACATGTCCTTTCTTGCAACGTACAAAGGTTGTTAAATGGTCTTCGTCTCTCTTATGTCTTCCAACCCAAAGACGGTGATCTTTGGACTTTTTCCGGTGTACTCCTCTTCCGAGCACCTCCATCATTGGATCCGATGTCATCTTCTTTGGATTTCCTCCAAATTTACTTCCGTCCATTCTTTGTCCGCAATTTGACTTTCAATGCTTGCTTCTTCTCTGAAACACAACTAAACATAGAAAAACAAAAAAATGTGGGTACCACAAAAATCCTCTGGCATTTCCCAAAACTGTCAGCCCTTCATCTTTTGGTAATTCTCACTGTGAAGAACTCAACTCCTGCCCAACCTTGCCAACTTCCCTCTCAAAAATCCTTTGGCACTTTCTGAAAACCCTTCTGTCCTCTCTTCTCAAAAATTCCTGCCACTTCTCTCTCAAAACTCCTCTTCTCATTTCCCAAAAATCCTTGTCTCTCAAAAATTTCTTCCAACTTCTCTCTCTAAAATCCTCCGGCATTTCCCAAAACTGTCAGCCCTTCATCTTTCAATAATTCTCACTGTGAAGAACTCAACTCCTGCCCAACTCTGCCAACTTCCCTCTCAAAAATCCTCTGGCATTTTCTGAAAACCCTACTGTCCTCTCTTCTCAAAAATTCCTGCCACTTCTTCTCAAAACTCCTCTCCTCATTTCCCGAAAATCCTTCTCTCTCAAAAATTTCTGCCAACTTCTCTCTCGAAAATCCTCTGGCATTTCCTGAAACTGTCAGCCCTTCATCTTTCAATAATTCTCACTGTGAAGAACTCAACTCCTGCCCAACCCTGCCAACTTCCCTCTCAAAAATTCTCTGGCATTTCCCGAAACTGTCAGCCCTTCATCTTTCAATAATTCTCACTATGAAGAACTCAACTCCTGCCCAACCCTGCCAACTTCCCTCTCAAAAATCCTCTGGCATTTCCCAAAACTGTCAGCCTTTCATCTTTTTGAAATCTTGCAACCACTCCTTACCAAGCTCATCTGACATTTTCCCGAAAGCTCTCTATTGTCTAGCCCTCATCTGTCTCAAATTTTCATACCCTGTTAGCATGTGCACTCCCGCAAGACTTTCATTGAAAAAACCCTCTACTGTCCAGCCCTCATCTTCTCAAATTTTCATACCCTGTCAGCATGTGCACTCTCGCAAGACTTTCTCTGAAAAAAACCCTCTACTGTCCAGCCCTCATCTTCTTGAAATCCTGCAACCACTCCTTACCAAGCTCATTTGGCATTTTCTCGAAAGCTCTCTTTTCTCGAGAATTGTCTCCTCTATCTTCCTCTATCCAGAACCCTTTCCACTCCAATAACGTAAAACAACCTGAGCTAGTGTAACCCCACATCATTTCTTGGCTCAAGCCAGATTAAAAGACTCCTTGAACTAATAATACCATAACTTTTCTCGGCTTCACAATCATATAGGAAATATCTCCCACGGCAAGGTAGCATAAAACCACACCCGAGACATATTGACATAAATCCATGTTCCTTACAACAACTAAAAGAGAAAAGAAAATTTATCACACCAAAAGCCTCAAGGGTACACGAGGGCTATTTTCCCGACGACACCGCATGGCTGTCTTCTTTGATGTAATCAGATTGTTTACAACTCAAATCATACTTGATCTAATCCTCAACAACTTGCAAACAACTAGGCACTTATTACAATCAAGCCACACCCACTCTAGCTAAGAGACTCTAGGTGACGCTCGTCAGCTTTCTGTCCACTCTAGCCAAGAACTCAAAGGCTCAACATCAAAGAAGTGGGCTCTTTGGAGCTGTACTTCCAAGATATACTTTTGATTTTGACCTAGTTCTCATCCCAATGGTCCCACTGACAACACATCTAATGGTGCAGATGGTGCAAGTGATGGTGGGCCCCACCATGAAGTCAATACCCAAAACACAAAATTTGACGATCAAAAAGTAGTCTATGAGTAATTGCCCAAATACCCAACTACTATCATTGTAACTCTTGTGTCCGAGCAATCTAGATGTGACACTACAAATGGCATGACATTGAAAAGAGCCACAAGCCTAATTCCCAAGTAGTGGAATCTTTAGGGACAATGATTCCCCTTTTAAGTCAAAATTGGGATTGGAAAGTGAGAATTGATCACAATTTAGAGAGCACTCCAAGTGTTGCTCCAATGCTTAACAATCACGAGAAGTAATAAGCCTCTATAGTGAAATAATCTCCTCCAAGGCAAGTAACTTCCTTCTCCAAGATTGAAGGATCATTGAAGGAGATAATGAAGAACAAGGTGTCGAGGTGCAATCTACATCCACCATGGTAGTGGAGCCAAACATGCCACATGAACACACTCTTAAGACAACCTAAATTTAGGTGGATGAAGAAGAAGACATCTCAATATTGCAATTGCAAAAAGCCACTCCTTTGATATGAGAATTAGAGGTGGAGACATTGTAGTTCCAACTAAAACTCCAAGAGAAGAACAAAGGGTGGCCACTCCACCCAATAACCAAGGATGCCCAAACCACATCAACTCAATCAGGTGGAGGAAAGACAAGTGAGTAGGGACAATTTTCAAGTGTGGAGAAAGGTAAACAACCAAGAAGAAGAGGGTCCCTAGATTTGGATAGCTTGTTCATGTTACCAGCCACTATTACCAAGATCGTGAAAGCAATAGAAGCAATGGTGGTCAAATGCAAAAATAATGAGAAAGATGGAGCATCAAGCTTCCACAGGATGCTGATAGAAGAGAGCACCCCAATGGTCTTAGCAAAAATTTTGGTCACTTGCCTAAAGAAGAAGATGCCCAAGTCCCATAAGAAGAGGCAACTCAATTGGGGCCTAGGGTGGAAAGGTGCATGGCCTACAATAACCTATCTAACATTGATGTTATGGGTCTGTCATGTCTTGGGGCTGGTATTGCATGCATTATAAGAGCTACTTCCTACAACTTCCTTCTTTGGACATTGGAGTGTTAGTGTTGGCAATCATAGTTATTTTGGTAGTTGCTCTGTAACACCCATTTGTGCATGTGTGTGGTATTGTGATATTTAGCTTGGTATTACAAGTACTTAAGAGATATTATTTATATAGAGATAAAGGATGGTTCTATATTAGTCATGGTTAGCTAAAGTTAGTCATAGCTAAGATAGATGGGACCTTACTTTAGAGGAAGTAGAAAAGATGAGCACCACTATTTTGGATTTTAGTGTGTTGACTTGGTATTATTCCTAGGTGTTTGGCTTTGGGGAAAGAGTTGAGAACTCTTGGGCCCGCAAGCCTTTTTGTTTTGGATTCTTCTTTAGTCCAAGGATAGCCCATGTGAAGGAATCCTTGCTTTAGTGGTTGGGTCAAGATAAGGGGAATATGCCCATGTGAATGGATATTCCTTTCTACTTTTTGACTTTACTTGACTTTTAGTCTAGTAACTTGAGTTACTACGGTAATTAGTAACTTTGGTACGTAACTATTTCACAAGTATATAAACAAGGAGTGAGGAGGTACTCATCATCCTTTCATTTGCAACTATCTCTCTCTCATTGAGTTCTCTAGTGAGCAATGTCTTGAGTCTTGGAGTGTTAGCCTTGGAGGAGTATGATGGAGTTGGGGTTCCTTGCCTTCTTAGTCCATGGTGCGCTACCATAATAGCCATCAGAGGTTCATCCTGAGTGAGAGACAGGCCGGCTCACATTTTTGGTTCCGTTGCCGGGACCTCTCTAGAAGGCAAGATAATGTTCCGCGTCCAATTCTACATTAGGCAGAAGGAGGCTATGAGAGCTCACTTGGAGAGAACATTAGGAGAGGAGAGGGCTGAACTTATGTTAGAGAACCAAGATCCATTTGTATACCCTGTAGTTCATTATGATGTCTTTGAGGTGATTTTGTACATCTTGTACACATGAGAGGAATTGGAGAGATTGTGTGAGGTGGATTGCAGATTTTGGGGATTAAGGTGATTTTGGGCAAAATCTCAAGTTTGAGATCTGGACTTGAGATTTCTACACATGATAGCTTGGGTTATCTTTCAGTTAGCACACTTGAAATTATTGAGAGAGCTTCTATGCGCACTGGGCTAGAATTTTTGAAAGTTGATAGGGTAAAGTGCTCCCGCAACTGCATGCTCTCTGGAAAATTGTACAGAGTCTGCCATTTCTTCAATTTTTAGTGAATTGTCCTGAAAATTTACAAGAAAATTTAGTGCATTGTATCCTACCTGGTGCCACAAAATTTAGAGAGAGATCATTTTTGCGCAGTGCGTTATGAGTTTTTGAAGTGAGGGGGGTGGTTTTCAGACCAAATCTGAAATATGGGTGCTGAATAGAAAGGTGTCTAGGCCAAATAGCTCGATGAAAAGATCTAAAATTTTGCAGGGAGGGACGCCCTAGAGTTGTGATCAAGTGTGGAAAATTTCAGAGGACTGTGACATATTCATTGGGAGATTTGAGTGACATTGTGAGGAAGGGTCAATTCTGCAGAGTGGAGATCTCATGCATGAGAAGTTTGAGATCAACAAAAAGCATGTTTGAGTGTTTAGATTCATCTTTGGGAACATGGAGGGTCATCAAGAGTGGAAATTGAGATTATGCAAGGTTCCCCAAGGGTTTGAGGTGATTGTAGGGGTGGATTTGAGGAAAAGAGAGTTTACAATAGAATTTGAAGAGAGTGTTGAGAGGATCCAAAAACCTACACCACTTGGAGGAAAGAGTGAGTCTAAGTGCTTTCTATGTGGAGAGAAGGGACATAAGGCAAGTTCATGTCCATTAACCTTTGAGAGCAAGAGATTGAGGGAAAGGAGAGGCTTACTTGACTTGGGTTTGCATGTTGGACCTTCTTCACCAAGATTGGGAGGGAGAAGATCTAAGACCAAGGAGTTGTGTGAGGTTTGTGGAGTTGAAGGACTTCCAAAAGGACATGAGTGTAGTGGAGTAAAAGCACTTTTGGAAACTTTGGTGAAGGATCTTGGAGAGAGTCTTAGTACAGCTATAGAAATACTACCACCTTCATCAGCTAGTTCTCAAGATTAGTGATGGAGATAATCTTTCAACTTATGGATAAACTATCCATGAGAGTTAGATTAATATGCACTCTAGGATTTGATGTTGCTATAGAAATCTTGGAGCAACCTGAACCTTTTGTGTTCCCTAGAGTGGATTATTCTCAGATGGTGTTAGTCATGTATATACTCTATTAGTAATAGAGTGAGAGAAAAGAAAAGAGAAAAAAAAATTAAGAGAAAAGAAAGATAGTGAGGGGTTAAGATGGGGAAACTTCCGGTTTTCTTTGGCAAGGATGGAGAAGATGTGGAGGCCTTTGTGAGAGACTTCAAGAGAGCTTGCATAGGAAACAATGAGAGGAGGAAGAATGAGTGGGCCTCATTATTACCAGATTTCTTTGAGGATGCAGCACTTACATGGTATGAGTCAGAATACCAAAAGAGAGAGAGGAGAGAGGGGGAAGAGGAGTCTTGGGAGACTTTGACTTCAGCACTCATTGAGAACTTTCTTCCTGATGAGAGTTATGAGAGATTGATGAGTGAGGTTACATTTCTCAAGCAAGGAGATGGAGAGAAAGTGAGGGTCTATGTGGAAAGAGTGGAAAAGTTGGAGTCCAGATTTCGCATAGTGTTGAGGAAGGGTGGGGATGATGTGGAGACTACAATGATTGGCATAGGGGCCATGCTCACCAAGAATTTTGTGGGAGGATTGAGACCACAAATTAGAAGCAAGGTGAGATATGAGAAACCTTCTTCCAAGGTTGAAGCTATCAAGATCGCAATTCGTATGGAGGAGAGTTTGGAAGGGGATGAGAGTGATTTGGTGGTGAAGGAGGTTGTGCATCCTCCTCAAGGCTACAAGTATGGTGGAACTTCTGATACTTTGGTGACAAGGGTTGCACCACAAGTAGTAGTTGCTCCAGTTCTTGCACCTCCACCAAAAGATCCACTCCAAACCATCACAGAACAACTTGCGGATCTCAAGATCAATGTGGTGCAACTATGGGAGAAGAGAGAGGTGGATCAGAATGTAGGGAGAGGACCTAGGAGTTATGGAAACTATCCATATAGAGGAGGCCAACCAGCCAACAATTTCAATGATAGAAATTGTTTTGGTTGTGGAGGAAGAGGCCATATCCAAAGGAATTGCCCAAATTCCACTTACCATGGAGGAAGGGGTTATGAGGGAGCCAATAGAGGGAAAGAGGGAGGTAGTGAAACCCAAGTGGCTCCTAATCCCAACAAAGGTAAGGGGATAGCATCCATAGATGTGGTTGAGAGCAAGTATGAGAAGGGAGAGTGCTCAAACTCCAAGGGTCTTAATTTGGAGCTTTTGGCACAAGAGAAGAAGAGAGCTCGTTTTGTAGAGGATGTTCACTCTTCTCAAGGATTTACTTCAAGCAAGGATACTCCTATGTCTACTAGGAGCACTCGCACCTCAACACCATCAACAACAAAGACTCCAAGGAAGAAGTTGGGGATGGAGGACTTCTTGATCTCAAAGCAACAATGGAACTACAATGTGTTGGAGGATGTTGGTAGTCACAACGCTAACATCACAATGGGCCAATTAATTGCTTTGAACCCTACCTTGAGAAAGGAGCTTAGAGGTGGTTTGAGTTCTACAAGGAGCAAAAAGAAGAAGAAGGCAAAACTTCCAGTATCAATGGGGGTGGTGGATGCCAAGCCAGCACCATGGGAGGCTTGTGAATATGCCTCCAAGATTGATGTGAGAGTGAATGGTCACAACATCAAGGATGCATTGGTTGATGGAGGATCAGCAGTGAATGCCATGTCAGAAAGGTTGATGAAGAAGTTGGGTATGATACCCTCAAGACCTTCAACATTTGTGGTGAGCATGGCAAACAAGCAACAAGTTCGACCAGTAGGGGTGATGGATAAGGTGGTAGTTTCAGTTATGGGAGTTCAAAATCTCATGACTTTCCAAGTCTTGAAGGATTCAAGCTATGACTTACTTCTTGGGAGGCCATGGTTGAGAGCAGCACGCACAACTGATCGATGGCACAAAGGGTACTTGAGGATTGGGCCATCAAACCATAGAGTCACTGTTCCTGTGACTAACACCACCAACACTTCACATTCAGATACCCCATCTTCTAATTATTGGGAATCAGATTCTGAAGAAGGAGCTTTAGGTGTGGACACAAGCATGGAAGAGGAGACTTCCACGGAGGAAGATGAATCTGAATCTGATTCAGATGTGTATCCCTTGTGTGCTATGGATTTTGCACCTAAGCCAGAGGTTTTGAAGGACCCAGATAAATCACCATTGACACTTGAGGAGGTAGAGAGAAGGTTATCTACCCTCAAGTATGGCCCAAATGTTACCAAGGAGGAGAAGGTGAGATTTGAGGAGATTTTCCGCAAGTTCATCCATGTGTTTGCTTTTAGTTACAAGGATTTGAAGGAAGTCACCTTGGAGGAGCACAAGATAGAGGTGGAGTCACATGCAAGACCAATCCGCCAAAAGCAACGTCGCATTAGCCCACCAATATCTTTGGTTGTGAAGGAGGAGATTGATAAGCTCAAGGAGGCTGGATTTATCTTTGAGGTGGAGAATTCAGAATGGGTGTCTCCAATTGTCATTGTGAAGAAAAAGAATGGCAAGCTTCGGGTATGTGAAGATTACAAGAAGCTTAATGCTGTTACCAAGAAGGACTACTACCCATTGCCATTCATTGATGAGATCTTGGAGGAGGTTGCAGGTCATGAGAGGTACAGTTTTGGAGATGGTTATAGTGGATATAACCAAATAAAGATTGCACCAGAGCATCAACAACTCACCACATTCACCACACCTTGGGGAACTTACGCTTTCAAGGTCATGCCTTTTGGGCTTTGCAATGCTCCAGCCACATTCCAACGGTTCATAAACAAGGTATTTGAACCTTTCATTGGGAAATTTGTGAGAGATTTCATTGATGACTTTTGTGTCTATGGGAGCAAGGAGGAGCACTTTGAGCACCTAATCAAAGTCTTGCAACGCTTGGATGAGGCAAATGCATCACTCAACCCAGAGAAGTGCATTTTTGGATGTGAAGAAGGTCTACTTTTGGGGCACATCATCTCCAAGGATGGAATAGCAGTTGATCCTGAGAAGGTGAGGAAAATCTCAGACCTTCCATTCCCTTCAAGCTTGACAAAGTTACGCCAATTCTTGGGAATGGTTGGGTACTATAGGAGGTTCATCTTCTCATTTTCCAACAAGGCTTATGCATTGACCATCTACATGAAGAAGGGTGTAGATTACATGGTGATTTTGGAAGACAAGGAGGCTCTCAAAGCTTTTGAGGAGCTCAAGCAATCCCTTGTTGTAGCTCCAATTCTTGCTAAACCTGATTGGAGTAAGCCTTTCATCCTCTACACTGATGCTTCTAATGTAGCTATAGGATGCACTCTTAGTCAATTAGACCAAGATGGACATGATCATCCAATAGCTTATGCTAGTAGGCAGATGGTTTCAGCAGAGAAGAACTACTCTGTCACAAAGAGAGAAGGGTTGGCAGTGATCTTTGGTCTCAAGAAGTTTAGACACTACTTGATTGGAGGGAAAGCCACAATTGTCACGGATCACAAGGCTTTGAAGTACATCTTCAACAAGCCTAATGTTGAAGGGAGACTAGCAAGGTGGATGATACTCTTGTCTGAGTATGACTACACAATTGAGGATAGGCCAGGAAAGAAACATGCAAATGCTGATTTGTTATCTAGAGCCTATGATCATGATGGAGATGAGCCAGTAGATGATTCCTTCTCGGATGAGGAGCTCATGACAATCTCAGTCACTCAAGAGATTCCAATGGAGTACAAGGAGATTGTGGATTTTGTGACAAGAGGTAACTATCCAGAAGGGATGCATGCTAGGGAGAGGAAGGCCCTTGCAGCAAGATCTAGACCTTACACAATGGTGGAGGATATTCTTTTTCACCAAGGAGCAGATGGTCTACTTCGAAGAGCAGTGGGTAAGGAAGAGTCTATCCTACTCATAAAGGAGTTTCATGAAGGTTTAGTATGTGGAGGACACTTTGCAGGAAAGGTGACTGCTTTCAAGATTCTAGATGCAGGTTACCATTGGAGAGGGATTTTCAAGGATTGTCTTGATTATTGCAAAACTTGTCATGTTTGTCAAGCTTTTGCTAGAAAGTCTACATCCACTCCACCACTTAGATCAATTCCATTGCTAGGACCTTTTGAGAAGTGGGGAATTGATTTTTGTAGGACCTCTCAATAGAACCCCAAGGAACAATCGGTACATTGTGGTAGTTACTGATTACCTTACCAAGTGGGTTGAGGCTAGACCATTGAGGGACAAGAATGAAGATGAAGTGGGTAGATTTCTTTATGAACGCATTATCACTAGGTTTGGATGCCCTTTGGAGTTGGTTTTTGATAGAGGAGGAGAGTTTACAGGAAGCATTACTACAGCCATGCTACGACATTTCTCTATCACACATAGAGTAACTACATCCTATAAGCCAAATTCCAATGGCTTGGCAGAGAGAACCAATCAGACCTTGTGCATGATGTTGGCCAAAGATGCAGAAATGGAGGGGGCTAAACGTCATTGGGACAAGAGGATTCATGCAGTTTTGTGGGAGTATAGGACAACCATGAAGACTTCCACTGGATATTCTCCATTCCAATTGGTGTATGGTATTGAGTCTACCTTACCTATTCACTTTGATCTTCCTACCTTCCAAAGCATTCATAGGAGATTGAAGAAAGCACAAGGAAGTGATGCAGGGAAGTCAAGGAAGGATCAACTCATGGAGTTGGAAGAGGCAAGAGCAGTTGCTATGGTTCGAGTGGAGCAAGCCCAAAGGAAACAAAAGGAGAGCTATGACAAGAGGCAAGGCAAGAAGAAGGTGGAGCCTTTCAAAGAAGGTGATTGGGTAATGTTGTTTGATTCCATTCGATTCAAGAGAGTGCAAAAGAAGTTTTTGCCTAAGTACTTTGGACCTTTCATAGTAGAGAAGGTGTGGGGCAATTACACCTATGATCTCAAGGAGTTGGGAGGAAGACACTTTGATAAGATTAACCATGATAAGTTGAAGATGTACCATAGAAGGTAGAGAGACCTTCACTTTGAGGACAAAGTGAAAACTTAGTCCGGGGGTAAATGTAACACCCATTTGTGCATGTGTGTGGTATTGTGATATTTAGCTTGGTATTACAAGTACTTAAGAGATATTATTTATATAGAGATAAAGGATGGTTCTATATTAGTCATGGTTAGCTAAAGTTAGTCATAGCTAAGATAGATGGGACCTTACTTTAGAGGAAGTAGAAAAGATGAGCACCACTATTTTGGATTTTAGTGTGTTGACTTGGTATTATTCCTAGGTGTTTGGCTTTGGGGAAAGAGTTGAGAACTCTTGGGCCCGCAAGCCTTTTTGTTTTGGATTCTTCTTTAGTCCAAGGATAGCCCATGTGAAGGAATCCTTGCTTTAGTGGTTGGGTCAAGATAAGGGGAATATGCCCATGTGAATGGATATTCATTTCTACTTTTTGACTTTACTTGACTTTTAGTCTAGTAACTTGAGTTACTACGGTAATTAGTAACTTTGGTACGTAACTATTTCACAAGTATATAAACAAGGAGTGAGGAGGTACTCATCATCCTTTCATTTGCAACTATCTCTCTCTCATTGAGTTCTCTAGTGAGCAATGTCTTGAGTCTTGGAGTGTTAGCCTTGGAGGAGTATGATGGAGTTGGGGTTCCTTGCCTTCTTAGTCCATGGTGCGCTACCATAATAGCCATCAGAGGTTCATCCTGAGTGAGAGACAGGCCGGCTCACAGCTCATGGACTACTTGATGGAGGCCAAATTTTATGTTAAGGCTACTAATCACATGGTGGGACCTATTGTCACTTGCACGGTTTGCACCATTAGATGTGCTATCAATGGCACCATTAGGGCTGATGACTTAGGTCAAGCAGAGGGGATACTTTCAAAGTGCAACTTTAGAGAGCTCACTTCTTTGATGTTGAGCCTTCAAGCTTTTTGCTATGGTGGATAAAAGCCAATGAGTATCACTTAGAGTCTCTTGGCTAGAGTGGATGTGGCTTAATTGTAATCAATGTTTGATGTTGGTAGATTTTTGAGTGGAGGATAGAATTCAAATCCAATTTGAATGTGATTCGAGTGGAAGAATGAACTAATTACTCTCACACTTTAGAGTTCATATATGGCTTAAGTTTGAGTTATTTTTTTATAGTGTATGATGTTGTTAACAATGTATGTTGTATAGTAAGGTTGTGTAACAATATGGAGTTTAGCGATGAAGTCAGTCGGGCTCACGAAGTAGCACATAGGACAAATTAGCCTAGAATATTCCAGAAGTATCTAGGAAGCTTCTTGGGAAGCTTCCCGGTTAGCTTAGCTTGCACCTTAAGTAAGTAGCTTCTAGAAGGAAGCTTCTAGAAGCTTCCAACTAGCTTAGCTTGCACGCCAAGTAGGCGGCTTCTAGAAGGAAGCTTCTTGAGAAGCTTCCTAGTTAACTTGGCTTGCACTTTAAGAAAGTGGCTTGAGGAAGCTTCTTGAGAAGCTTCTCAAGGGCCTTGTTTGTACCTATAAATACCAAAGCCAAAGCTCATGCTAGGCATTCGGAGTTTTCTCTCATTCAAGTGTCCCAATGTGAGTTTCCATTCTCCTATTTCTCTCCTCGGTTTCGGTCTTTTACATTGGTATCAGAGCAGGAATGGGATGGATGGAATTTATGGACCACCAAATCCACTTCCACCAAACCATTGGGACTTTCATGTCCAGATATTACCAAAGCATCATTTCACACAATTCATCACCTCACGCTTTGGGCAGGATTTTCTACATATGATCACCGTGTTAGAGGAACCCTTGATACTTCCAATCGTAACTTATGGAGAATGGTGGACGTGTTGTATCTATGTGTTAATCAACTAGATAAATTGAGGGTAGTGGAATAGAGTAGTAGCGATGGCGGCAATACCGGATGTTATCCTTGCAATGCAACAACAAATTGAGCATCTTACTCAATTGTTGGATGAACGAGACCAGCAACGACGAGAACAAATAAACAGAGTGCCAGTTCGAGATGGAGAAGATTGCATTTGATTTCTGAAACCCAAGGTGTTTGAAGGCAAGAATCTTCCAGGCACAGTGGAGAATTTTGTGTTTGACTGTGAACGTTACTTTGAAGCCACCAATCTTCAAGATGAGTAGAAACAAATTCTCTTGGCTTCTAGCCAGTTGGATGGCGTGGCAAAACTTTGGTGGCAATTCCGAGTAGAAAGAGCTGAACGACAAATTGTTACACCGATTTTGACATGGGTAGAATTCAAGGATGCAATACTTGGTCAATTTCAGACTATAAATGCCACCCGAGCTGCACGAGATAAATTGGCAGAGTTGAGGCAGATTGGCTTAGTGAGAAGCTACATCACACAATTTCAGAATATCATCATGCAAATTCCAGATATCCAAGCATGTGAAGTTCTGGATCAATTTGTGCGAGGATTGAAGTCACAAACCAGATTGGAGGTGACCATGCGAGAGCCGCAGAACTATAACACCCATTTGTGCATGTGTGTGGTATTGTGATATTTAGCTTGGTATTACAAGTACTTAAGAGATATTATTTATATAGAGATAAAGGATGGTTCTATATTAGTCATGGTTAGCTAAAGTTAGTCATAGCTAAGATAGATGGGACCTTACTTTAGAGGAAGTAGAAAAGATGAGCACCACTATTTTGGATTTTAGTGTGTTGACTTGGTATTATTCCTAGGTGTTTGGCTTTGGGGAAAGAGTTGAGAACTCTTGGGCCCGCAAGCCTTTTTGTTTTGGATTCTTCTTTAGTCCAAGGATAGCCCATGTGAAGGAATCCTTGCTTTAGTGGTTGGGTCAAGATAAGGGGAATATGCCCATGTGAATGGATATTCCTTTCTACTTTTTGACTTTACTTGACTTTTAGTGTAGTAACTTGAGTTACTACGGTAATTAGTAACTTTTGTATGTAACTATTTCACAAGCATATAAACAAGGGGTGAGGAGGTACTCATCATCCTTTCATTTGCAACTATCTCTCTCTCATTGAGTTCTCTAGTGAGCAATGTCTTGAGTCTTGGAGTGTTAGCCTTGGAGGAGTATGATGGAGTTGGGGTTCCTTGCCTTCTTAGTCCATGGTACGCTACCATAATAGCCATCAGAGGTTCATCCTGAGTGAGAGACAGGCCGGCTCACAGAACGTAGAAGAAGCCATGCAATTGGCTGAGCGTTTTGATTCCTTAGTTGTGACAACTTGGTCTCGACCTCGACCTACACAAAACTTACCAGTACCACAAGTGGAAGAACCGGTACCAATGGAGATTGATGCTATCCAACAAAAACCACTTGGCACAGCAGATAGAGAAAGATTACGACAAAATGGAGGTTGCTTTTATTGTCGCCAAGTTGGACATTGCATTGCTGAATGCCCACTTAGGAATGGGCGACCTCGACAAGTTGCCCAGATGGAGTTTGTGGAACAGAATGATCAAGGAAACAAAGAATCCCAATAGGAGATTTCAAGCCACCTATTGGGAGCTTGATTAGTTCCAATGGGATTGAAGGCTCGACCTATGCTAGTTTGCTTCACTTGCAAGGTACGATATCTAATCGGGGTTGTAGGATTTTGGTTGATTCTGGAAGTTCAGAGAATTGCATATCTATGCAAGTAGCAAAGGAATTGGGTATTCCTATCAAGCCAGTGATTGGAAGTAGTTTGATGATGGCGGATGGTAGAAAAGGTTCTGCATTCCGCACCTCGCATCCTATTACCTTCAAGATTGGGAAGGAGTATTCGGAGTGTATGAGGTTTGTAGTGGCACCTCTACACTATGATATCATTCTTGGTCTACCTTGGCTTGAACGTCATAAGGTTCAATTTGATTGGACCCGACGTCAAATTCAAGTACAACACCAAGGTAGGAATTTCCGATTAGGTTGTTTTGCACCTCTGAGTAAGACACCTAAGAACAGTTAGTCCCAAGATGGGAAGTTTGTTGAGAAGGTTGCCATAGAGCAAATTTGGAAGGGAGATGAGTCCCAAGAAGGGAAGTTTGTTAATGAAGCAGCCATAGAGCAAGCTTTGGAGGAAGATAAGTCTGTATTTGCGGTGTGGATCAAGCCGATTGCACAAGAACAATCTGAGGAGGGCCAGGTGCCGCATCAAGCAACGGTTGATTGGATAGTTCAGGAGTTTGCAGATGTGTTACCGGATGATCTGCCAAAGGGATTACCCTCTGATCAAGGTATGCCCTTCAAGATCGAGTTATTGCCAGGGAGTACTCCAGTGAGTAGACCAATCTATCGGCTCTCACCAAAGGAGTTGGAAGAGTTGCGAACAACACTTATAGAGTTGTTGGAGAAGGATTTCATACAACATAGTACCTCGCCATGGGGAGCACCGGTACTATTTGTTCCAAAGAAGGATGGAGGACTTCATTTCTGTATTGATTACCGTGGGCTCAATAAGCAAACCGTGAAGAATGCATATCCCTTGCCTCGGATCGATGACCTGCTTGATCAATTAAGTGGAGCACGCTACTTTTCCAAGCTAGATCTTTGCAGCGGCTATTGGCAAATTCCTATTGAAGGAGAGGATGTGCAAAAGACTGCCTTTTGCATAAGGTATGGACATTTTGAGTGGAGAGTTCTACCTTTTGGACTCACTAATGCTCCAGTAGTCTTCATGGATCAGATGCATCGGGTGTTGGAGGGACTATTGGATCAGTCTGTGGTAGTGTTCTTAGATGATATCTTAATATATAGTAGGACAGAGGCAGAACACAGGAATCATGTGCGAGAAGTCCTAAGACGACTACGACAGTGGAAATTTTACTGCAAGAAGTCAAAGTGTGCTTTTTGGCAAAAGGAGGTTACCTTCTTGGGTCATAAGATCTCATCAGAGGGGATCAAGATGGAAGAAGAGAAGATCAAGGCCATTACTGATTGGCCTACCCTGAAGGATGCTACCGAAGTACGAGCATTCAATGGATTGGCTAGTTTTTACCGACGGTTCATCCACTGTTATGCTCACGTGGCTGCACCATTGACTGACCTCTTGGGAAAGAACTCGAGCTTCCAATGGACCACCAAGCATGAGGAAGAATTCCAGAAGTTAAAGCATATGGTGTCTTCAAGACCCATTCTTCAACCATATGATCCTCAACTACCTTGTGTGGTTGATTTTGATGCTTCTAACTTTGCAATTGGAGTTGTGTTGCAACAAGAATTTCCAGATGGACTACATCCTATTGCCTTTGTGTCTCGCCGACTAAATACAGCTGAAAGAAATTACTCCGCTCGAGATCGGGAACAACTTGCAATGGTATATGCCACCAAGGTATGGAGGCATTACCTCTTGGGGAAACAAGTGATCATGCAAACTGATCACAAGCCATTGTTGCAGATCTTACACCTAGAGCACATGAAGAGTCGACATCATCGATAGGAAGAGCAACTCCAATTGTTCGACATCAAACTTGAGTACAAACCAGGTCGGTTCCATGTCATCCCTGATGCTCTATCATAATGACCTGATTTGAAGTCTCTTCCTCTCATCACGGCAGCAATTACGACCGTGTCAATTGATCCCAAGATTCATAACAAGTTTCGGTTAGCTCTACAGCAAGATCCCTTCTTCCAAATGGTACATGGTCGGCTAACAACAGGTGACAAGGAGTACAGCACCTTCTCCTTCAAGGAAGGCCTTCTATTCCATGCGGACCGGATCTATGTTCCAGCCAAAGGTGATCTTCGACTTGTGCACCTTCAAGAAGCCCATGATTTACCCATCGCTGGTCACATGAGTGTGGACAAGACCTTGGGTACCCTCCAACGTCAATGGTGGTGGCCCAACATGACACGGGATGTTCGAGAATTTGTCCGATCGTGTGAGAGTTGCCAACGTAACAAGGTCAGCAACCAGAAGCCAGGTGGACTCCTTCAACCGCTTATCGTTCCATCAGCTCGTTGGGAGCATGTGAGCTTGGATCTCATCACATCCTTGCCAAAGACAAAACAAGGACACACCACCATCATGGTGTTTGTGGATAAGCTTAGTAAGCAAATCCACTTGGCACCAACCTGTGATACCGTGGATGCTCCAACCTTGGCACAAATCTACTTCGACAATGTCTTCAAGCATCATGGAATGCCACGCGTACTCATCTCCGACCGTGATCCTCGCTTTACTGGGAAGTTTTGGCAAGCACTCTTTCAGATACTTGGCACCAAGCTTGCTTTGTCCACGGCCTATCATCCTCAAATTGATGGACAAACTGAACGTGCAAATTGTACATTGGAGGATATGTTGCGTGCCTTTGTCAATGTCCACCATACCAATTGGGATGAATGTCTTGCCGCTGCCAAATTTGCCTACAACAATTCCAAACAGGCAAGCACCGGATTCTCTCCTTTCTTTCTCTATTTTGGCCAAGATCCGCTTGTTCCAGATTCTCTTCTTGCTCCCCCTCCATCTCAGGTTCCTCATACTTCCACCTTCTTGACCACTATATCCCAATCTCTCCAACAAGCCAAGTCTCACCTCCTTGTTGCTCAGAATTGCCAAAAACAATATGCGGACCACCACCGTCGAGATCTCACCTTTGAAGTCGGTGATAAAGTCATGATATCCTCTAGTAACCTCCCTCTCCCACTTTATACCCAAGTTCATAAACTTGCCCCTAATTGGATAGGACCCTTTGATATCACCCAAATTGTCTCTCCTGTTGCTTATCGTCTTGCCTTGCCTTGTCACATGCGTATCCATCCTATCTTTCATGTTTCCAAGTTGAAACCCTTTGTTCCTAACCCCTCTTCCTTTTCCTCTTGAGTCCAACCTCCCCCTCTTCCTATCCCTATCAATGATCATGGGAGTACAAAGTTGATCGTATCCTTGCGCGTCGCCATATTCAACAAGGCCTTCGCCAACATACGGAGTACAAGGTCCTTTGGAAAGGGTATCCCCTTCATGATGCCACCTGGGAACCTCTTTCTCACCTCCACAATGCACAGACGGCCATCCAGGAATTCGAAGCTTCATTGGCGACGAGGACGTCACCAACTAGCGGCAGGGGAATATGTAACAATATGGAGTTTAGCGACAAAGTCAGTCGGGCTCACAAAGTAGCACATAGGACAAATTAGCCTAGAATATTCCAGAAGTATCTAGGAAGCTTCTGGGAAGCTTCCCAGTTAGCTTAGCTTGCACCTTAAGTAAGTAGATTCTAGAAGGAAGCTTCTAGAAGCTTCCAACTAGCTTAGCTTGCATGCCAAGTAGGCGGCTTCTAGAAGGAAGCTTCTTGAGAAGCTTCCTAGTTAACTTGGCTTGCACTCTAAGAAAGTGGCTTGAGGAAGCTTCTTGAGAAGCTTCTCAAGGGCCTTGTTTGTACCTATAAATACCAAAGCCAAAGCTCATGCTAGGCATTCGGAGTTTTCCCTCATTCAAGTGTCCCAATGTGAGTTTCCATTCTCCTATTTCTCTCCTCGGTTTTGGTCTTTTACAGGTTGTAACAATATGGAGTTCATTGACAAGTTAGTCAAGATAAACAAAGTAGCAAGTAAGTCAAATTAGCCAAGAATTATAAAATATTCTAGAAGCATTTAGGAAGCTCCTTGGTACCTTCCAAATATTGGATAATGTGCATACTAAGTGGTGACTTCTAAGAGGAAACTTCATATGAAGTTTCTCAACTAGCTTAGCTTGAACGTCAAGTTGTTGGCTTCTAGATGGAAGCTTCTTGACTAGCTTAGCTTGCACACCAAGTAGGCGGTCTCTAGAAGGAAGCTTCTTAAGAAGCTTCCCTATTAGCTTGGTTTTCATTTTAAGAAAGCAAATTCTAGGAAACTTCATGAGAAGCTTCTCAAGAGCCTTGTATGTTTCCTACATATACCAAAGCTCAAGTTCATGCTAGATATTTGGAATTTCTCTCATTCAAGAGTCCCAATGTGATCTTTCACCTTGATCTTCTATTGTCTTATTTCTCTCTTTGGTCTTTTACATTGGTATTAAAGTAGGAATGGGATATATGGAATTTATAAATAGTAACACCCATTTGTGTATGTATGTGTTATTGAGATATTTAGTTTGGTATTATAAGTACTTGAAAGATACTATCTATATAGATATAAAGGATGGTTCTACATTAGTTATAATTAGCTAAACTTAGTCATAGTTAAGATAGAAGGGACCTTATTTCAAAGGAAGTGGAAAAGATGAGCACCATTGTTTTGGATTCTAGTGTATTGACTTGGTATTATTCCTAGGTGTTTGGCTTTGAGGAAAGAGTTGAAAACTCTTGGACCCATATGATTTTTTGCTTCAAATTTTTCTATAGTCTAAGGATAGCCTATGTGAATGAATTCTTGATTTAGTGGTTGGTTCAAGATAAGATCACATGCTTTGGAGAATATTCCTATAAGTATGAATATTTCTCTAGACTTTAAACTTTATTTGACTTTTAGCCTAGTAACTTGAATTATTCCAATAATTAGTAACTTTGGTGCATAACTATTTCACAAGTATATAAACTAGGAGTGAAGAGGTACTCATCATCCTTTCATTTGCACCTATTTCTCTTTCATTGAGTTCTCCAGTGAGCAATGGTTTGAGTCTTTGAGTGTTAGCCTTGGAGGAGTATGATGGAGTTGGAGGTGGAGTTCCTTGCCTTCTTAGTCCATGATGCACTATCATAGTAGCCATTAGAGGTTCATCCTAAGTGAGAGACATATCAGCTCATAGGACCACCAAATCCATTTTCACCAAACCGTTGGGATTTTTGTATCCATACATTACCAAAGCATCATTTCACATTGTTCATCATCTCACACCTTGAGTAAATCATTTTGAATGTGATTACTTAATTTGATGAACCCTTGGTACTTTTGATTGTAACTTATGGCAAATGGTGGACTTGTTGTATCTATGTGTTAACTTAGATAAATTGTAGGTAGTTTGATAGAGAAGTAGCCATGGCAACAATGCTTGAAGTTATCATTTCCATGAAGCAACAAATCAAAAACCTTAATTGATTGTTAAAAGAATAAGATCATCAATGACAAGAGCATGTAAAGAAAGTATCATTTTTAGAAAGAGAAACAAATCTGATTTCCAAAGCCCAAGGTATTTGAAGGCAAGAACCTCTCAAGGGTAGTGGAGAATTTTATGTTTGATTGTGAATGAACTTTTAACCTACACATCTTCAAGATGAACATAGACATATTTTCTTGGCTTCAAGCCAATTACCTAGAGTGGCAAAGATATGGTGGCAATTCTGAGTGGAGTGACTTGAATGGTAGTTTTTTTTGCCAATCTCAACATGAGAAGAATTCAAGAGCACAATAATTAAGTGATTCCAAGCTATGTCACATGAGCCACACAAGATAGATTGGTAGAATTGAAGTCGATTGGTTTTGTAAGAAGCTACATCACACAATTCTAGAACATCATAATATAAATTCTAGGTATATTAAAAGGTGAAGCTTTAGATCATTTGTGAGAGGCTTTGCAAAAGACCAAGATTGAGGAGAGAAATAGGAAAATGAAAAATTGGAGTGCAAGATGACATTGGGATACCTAAATAAGGGAAATTCCTAATGTTTAACATGAGCTCAGGCTTTGGTATTTATAGGGAGCATATAAAGCTCTTGAGAAGCTTCTCAAGAAGCTTCCTAAAGCTACTTTCTTGGAGTACAAGCAAGCTAACTAGGAAGTTTGACAAGAAGTTTCCTTTTAGAAACTATCTACTTGACATGCAAGCTAAGCTAGTTGGAAACTTCCCAAGAAACTTTCTTCTAGAAACTACTTACTTGGTGTGCAAGCTAAGCTAGCCAAGAAGCTTTCTCTTAGAAAACACTATTTGGCATGCACATTACCCAAAACTTGGAAGGTTCCAAGTAGCTTTTTAGATGCTCCTAAATATTCTTGTATACTCTTGGCTAATTTGGCCCATTTGCTACTTCCTTAGTCTTGAATAACTTATCTATAAATTCCATATTGTTAAATATTCCTCCATTGCTAGTTGGTGATGTCCTCATCACCATGGAAGCTTCAAACTATTGGATAGCCATTTATGTATTCTAGTGATGAGAAAGGGACTCCCAAGTGGCATCATGAAGGGGACACCATTTCCAAATGACCTTGTACTCAATATGTTGTTGGTGGTCACGTTGAAGATAACAACATGCAAGGATACAATCAACTTCATACTCATGATTGTTGATAGGCTTCCAAAGGAGGAGGGATTAAATACAAGTAGAAAAGGAAGATCGATTAGAAACAAAAGGTTTCAACTTGGAAATGTGAAAGATAGGATGAATTTGCATTTGAAAAGGCAAGGCAAGTCGATAAGCAATATGAGACATAAATTGGGGTGACATCAAATGGACCTATCCAATTAAGCATAAATTTATGGACTTGGCTATCAAATGGGAGAAGTAGGTTACTAGAAGAAAGTATGGCCTTATCACAACTTGAGAAGTGAGATCACAATGATGTTGGTTTGCATATTATTGTTGACAATTTTGATGAACAAGGAGATGAGATTTGGTATGTTGTAAGGATTGGGAGAGTGTGATCAAGAAGGTGGAAGTATGAGGAACATGAGATGGAGGAAGAGCAAGAAGGGAATACGGAACAAGTCGGTTTTGGACAAAATTAAAGAAGAAGAGAGAAAATCCGGTGCTTGCTTGTTTGGAGTTATTGTAAGCAAACTCAGCTGCTAAAAGATACTCCTCCCAATTGGTGTGGTGAACCTTGACAAAAGCATGAAGCATATACTCCAAGGTATGATTTGCAAGTTCAATTTGTCCATCAATTTGAAGATGATAGGCCGTGGACAAGGCAAGCTTTGTGCCTAGTATTTGGAAGAGTGCTTGCAAAAATTTTCCAATGAAAAAAGATCATAGTTGGAGATGAGTACACAAGGTATCTCATGATACTTGAAGACATTGTCAAATTAGATCTTCGCCAATGTTGGAGCATCCATTATATCAAAGGTTGGTGCCAAATGGATTTTCTTACTAAGTGTATTCACAAACACCACAATTGTTGTGTGACCTTAGTTTGTCTTGGGTAAGGATGTGATGAGATCTAAGCTCAGATATTCCCATCAAGCAAATGGAATGGAGGAGTTGAAGGAGTCCACTTTATTGTTGGTTGCTGGTCTTGTTGTGTTGGTAGCTCTCACAAGATTGAACAAACTCTTCGATATATGTCATGTTGGACCACCACCATTGGCATTATAGGGTACCCAAGGTCTTGTCCACACCCATGTGACCAGCAACTGTTAAATCATGGGTTTCTTGAAGGTGCACAAGTTGTAGATCAGCCATGGTTGGAATAGAGATCCAATTCTCCCAAAATAGAAGGCCATCCTTGAAGGAGAAGGTGTTAGATTCCTTGTCTTGTATGGCAATATGACCTTGTACCACCTGAAAGAAGAGGTCTTGTTGTAAAGCTATCCTAACTTAATTTGGACCTTGGATTTGATTGACACTATTGTAATGGTTACCGTGATAAGAAGAAGAGATTTCAAGTCAGGTCATTGTGATAGTGCATTGGAGATGACATGGAACCTATAGGGTTATTACCCAAGTTTGAGATCAAATAATTGTAGTTGTTCCTCCCATAGATTGTATTGACTCTTCTTGTGTTTCAAATCTAATATCTACAAAAGGGTTTATGATCAATTTGCATGATCATTTTTTCCCAAAAGATAATGCCTCCATACCTTGGTAGCATATACCATTACAAGTTGTTCTTGATCTCAAGTAGAGTAATTCCTTTTTGTGGTGTTTAGTCAATGAGATACAAAGGCAATGGGATGTAATCTATCTAGAAATCCATACAATACAACTCCAATAGTAAAGTTAGAAGCATCAAAATCAACCACACAAGGTATTTGAGTGTCATATAGTTGAAGAATAGGTCTTGAAGACACCATATGTTTCAACTTTTGGAAATTTTTTGTGCTTGGTGGTCTATTGAAAGCTTTGGTTCTTCTCTAAGAGGTCAATCAATGGTATAGCCACATGAGCATAGTAGTGGATGAATTTTCAGAAAAACTTTCCAAACCATTAAATGCTTGAACTTCCATTGTATCCTTTGGAGCAGGCTACTCAATAATTGCTTTGATGTTCTCCTTTCCATCTTGATCCTCTTTGATGAGATCTTGTGACACAAGAAGGTTACTTCCTTTTGCCAAAAGGCACACTTTGACTTCTTACAATAAAACTTCCATTGATGTAGTCATTTTAAGACTTCTCACATGTGATTTGCATGTTGTATCTTTGTCTTGCTATAGATTAAAAAATTATCCAAGAACATTATCATTCACAAATCCAATAGCCCATCCAACACCTATGCATCTAGTCCATGAAGACTAGTGGAGCATTAGTGAGCCCAAAAGGTAAAACTCTCCATTCAAAGGCCGATATCTTGTGGGAAAGGTAATTTTTTGCATATCCTCCCTATCAATAGGAGTTTTTCAACAATTGGTTCAAAGATCCAACTTGGAGAAATATCATGTTCCACTCAATTGATCTAGTAAGTCATCAATTTGAAGCAAGGGATAGTCATTTTTCATTGTTTATTTATTGTGGTCACAATAATCAATAAAAAGTGGAATCCTCCATTGGAAAAATACTACCAATACACCCCAAGGAGATGTACTATGTCATATGCAATCCTTCTCCAACAACTCTATCAATGTTGTTTGAAGCTCATCCAACTCCTTTGGTGAGAGTCAATAGATTTTTCTAGTTGTTAGAGAAATTCTTGGCAATAATTCAATCTTCAAGGGCATACTACGATTGGAGGATAATCCCTTTGGTAAATCATCTAAAAACTCTTGAATTATTTGATCAACCATTGCTTGATGAGGCTTTTGACCTTCATCAGATTCTTTATGTACAATTGCACTTTTGATCTTCATCAGATTTTCCATGTGTAATAAGCTTGATCTATACTACAAAAATAGGCTTATCTTCCTCCAAAACTTGCTATATGGCTACTTTATTGATAACCTTTCTATCTTGGGATTAACTATTCTTAGGTGTCCTACTCAAAGATGCCAAACAACCTAATCCAGATTTCCTACCTTAATGTTGTACTTGAATTTGTCATCGGGTCCAATCAAATTAAAAATTATATGATGTTCAAACCAAGGTAAACCTAGGATGATATCATAGTGTAGAGGTGCCACTATAAACCTCATACACTCCAAATACTCTTTCCCAATTTTGAATATAATAGACGTACAAAATGAAAAACCATTTCTATCCTTTGTCATGATCAATACACTTCCAATTATTGGCTTGATAGGAATACTTAATTCCTTTATTAATTTCATAGACATAAAATTCTCTAAACTTCAAAAATCAACCAAAATCTTGCAACCCCAATCAAATATTATATCTTGCAAGTGAACCAAACTTGCATAGGTTGAGCTTTCAATCGCATTAGAGCTAGTCAATTTCCCAATCAACAACTTGAAGTCTCCTAAAGATTTTCCTTGTTTCCTTGATCATTTTGCTTCACAAAGTCCATTGGTCAATTTTTCAAGGTCCCCTATTCTTGAGTGACATTCAACAATGTGATGTCCAATTTGGTGACAATAAAAGCAACCACCATTTTTTCATAATTGTTCTCGATCTATTATGCAAAGTGGTCTTCAGTGGATGACATCAATTTCCATTGGTGCCGGCTCCTTCACCTATATGTAATGTGTTGGTAGGTTTTATGAAGGTTAAGGTTGAAATCAACTTTTTGCAACCAAGGAATAAAAGCACTTAGCCAATTGCATTGCTATCCAAAGCATGAGGTGATGAATTGCATGAATTGATGCTTGGGTAGTACAAAAACATGAAAAACCCAATGGTTTGGTGGAAATAGATTTGGTGGTCCACAAATTCAATCCATCCTATTTTTACTCTAATACTATTTTAAAAGACTAAGACTAAGGAGAGCAATAAGAGATTGGAATACTAGAGTGGAAGATCACATTGAGGCACTTGAATGAGGGAAATTCCAAATGCCTAGCATGAGCTTGTGTGGTGCTCACATTTTTTGTTTTTTCAAAATAAAGGAGAGTGTATAAAGAAGTTGGATTGCATCTGTATGGCCAAAGAAGGTGAAGAAAAGAGTCTTTGGGATGAAACCCGAAGTAAAGTGACTCCGGGTCATAAGGCAAAGTACTCAGAAATGCCCTGTCAGCATACAACCCAAAGTAAATTATCTTCGTATTGGAGGGGAGCTCAACCCGAGGCAAAGACAGTCTAACAACCTTTTGTCGGGGCGAGAAATTCAAAAAGGGGCCGTTTAAAAACTGGTGGCCCATACGTGCAAAGCTTTATTGATAGTGACAGGTGCATGCCGGAGGTGTGATTTCTTGGTAGAAACTCGAAGTGATGAAAGACAAAGAAGCGCAACTCTATAAAAATTGAACTTGCAACGACAAAATGTCAAGTAATTTTCCTTCGCCGTTGAGAAGTTGTCTTGCAGGTGATCGGGGGAAGGGAAATAGAGTTGAAATTGTGTTAGTGCGCAAGGGAGAAGTCGCAAGAGTGAAAGAGAAAGAGAAGGAGAAAGTAGCAGAGATGGGAGGAGGAAAGAAGAACTCCAAATTCGCACTGAGAAATCATGCAATTTGGAGGTTAGACGTAATAGCAAGGATTGAAGTCTTGAGCCAACTTCGGATCACATTTCTGGCATGGAACTGGAATGTAAGCTTTCCAGGATTCATGACAAAAATCATCAAGAGTAAGTGTCTCGATGGACCCGAGGAAGAAGGGAAGAGAGGAAATCTTGCAAGACAGATTTGGATTGGAGACTCGTACTCGGGAAGGAGGCAGGCTCGGAGCAGGAAGCCAAGTTCTTGGGGAAGGGAGAGATAGCTAAGGAGACTCAGGAGGTGAGAGACGCTTTCTCTTCGAAGAGAACAAAGAATGTGTATAAGGTTGAGAGTTACAAGGATCCAGTGAAGAGAGGGATTGTGAGTACTCTTATGGCAATCTTGAAGTCGGAGAGAACAACTTATGTGATGAAGCACCAAGCGGTGTTCTTCCATAAGTTGTTTGCAGGAGAACCTATTAAATGGGCGAGGTGCTTCCATGGGAGAACAAGGCAGATGGTGTGGAATTTGTGGGATAAGTCGCCTCCCCACTACATCATGCTGTTTGAAGCACATTTCTACCTCGGGTTGAATTTGCTCAATTCGGCGGAGTGAAACCTAAATGGTGTCTCACTTCCATCCCGACTTGAGAAAAGATGTTGACGTGGAGGAACAGCAGTACATTCTTCAAATCCGGAGCATGGATGAGTACAACATGAAGACGGGTAAGAGCATGGATATAGAAGCGAGCACTCCGAAGTCGAAGAAGAGGGTCGGCAAGGGGAAGCTGAAGACATCAAGAAACCTCGGAAGATGCAGAGAGGCAACCCGAGGCAAAGTATGATGGTAATTGAGTCGGAGGATGAAGACTCAGAAGGAGATGCCAAGCTCAAAACTGAAGACTCAGAACACAAGGAGGAGCCTAAGCTAACGCTGCAGAGCGGAGATACAAGCAGTAATAGTGATGAAGGGGGAGAGATGACATTGGCGCCAGCGGCTGAAGAAGAAGAAGAAGAAGTACGAGCCGAGATAAAAGCCGAAGACAGTACACAGTTGGAAGACAAAGTAACTGTGCCCGAAGAGAAGAAGATCGCAGTACAGCGAGGAGTTTGCTCAAGACACAAGGCAAAGTGTGAAGCGGGGCCGAGTAAAGTGAAGGAAGAGGTAGGAGAAAGCTCGGGAAGTGAGGTGTCGATTCCGATACAAAGACTGTAGAGAAGAAGGCAAGTATCGGATGAACACAAAGTACAAAGAGAAGTGGCCACACGCGAAGAAGTAACCCCAAGCGATGGAGTGGAGTACCTGCGGGAAGTGGTGTGTCCTTTGTTGGTAAAGTTAGAACATAAGAAGAAGGAAATGCAGTCGACTTGTCCGGAGGTAAAGACTGCATTGCAGGTATTAGCGCGATTAGAAGAAGAAAACTCGGAGTTGAAGAAGAGTATAACCCGAGGTGAGAAGGAAAGGGAAGTACTGCGAGCGGAGGCAGTAGAGAGAAGTCAGGTAATTGAAGACCTGAAGAGAGAAGTGAGCTATCGGGAGGATCTTGTGAAGACAAGTGACATAGCAAGGGAGAGACAAGTAGCGGAGTACAAGATCTTGAAGCAATAGTTTGCTGATTCAAGAGTAGAAGTAATCCATGCTATGATGAGGGTTGCAGCAAAGGATGAGGAGCTTGATAGAGTGATGGAGAGTGTCGAGGAGAAGAAGCAACTCTGGCAAAGAGAGTTGGTGGCACGATATAGAGAAGAAGATAGATTACGAGAATTACTTTGTAATCAGGAGGAGAAGGTTGTACAGAAGGAGAAGGAGAAGGAGACGGTCAAAGCCGAGTTCAAAGCGGAGTTGGCAATGTACCGAGAGGATTGGCTTGCAGATCGTGAGCATGAGAGGAAGACAAGATTGGAGCCATTGAAGGAGATAGTACTCCGAATGAATGCAATGCTAAGTACAAAAGCCAGTGTTTGGATTGAGGAGACGAGACTGCACGAGTTGAAGTTGTTGGTGCAGGAGACGAGGCAAAGACAAGCAAAAGACACAAATATGAATGCCTTGTTAATTAGTCTCAGAACTCGGGTAGACCGGAAGATATTAGAAGTAGAAGACAACATTTCAATTAGATTAGACTTAGTGAAAATAGAGATAGAAAAACTTTGGAAGGATGTTAGAGCTAGACCCGAAGTAGATAACATAGGAGTACAAATGTCTTCGGAATTACCGATGGAGACATTAGAGAAGAATGGGTTGGGAGATGAGGAGTAAGATAGATTACCCACTAGTGGAATTTCAAATCAGGAAAGAGAATTGCTGGAATTAGTAGAAGAAGTAGAAGATGTGAAACCCGAGGAAAGAGTAGTAGGAAGTAAAATTACTTCGGGTTCGGGTTTGAAAGCTGAGGAAGAAGTAGACATCGGATCAGAGTAGGAACAATTTTGAGATTTAAAGAGGCAGATATGAAGAGGTGCATTGTCATTCCGGATCTGCAGGTAAGAAGAGTTGTTGTAGAACAGTATAGTTGTTAGAACTATCAATTGATTCACTATTTAAGAGTGGGATTCACAGAGAATTGTTGTTCAGTGCTCATTATTTCTGAGAATAGATAAAGCAAAGTGCTGTGAAGTAGTGCTCGTCGCTTGAGCTTGATTCCGAGTATCAACTTTGTGATTGTGTTTGTGAGTGTGTGGAGAAATTTGAAGTGCAAGTCAGTGTGCTTGTTGGATGTTAGATTCCACAGCCTTGATCTTCATTCTGTGTGTTTGATCCTGAGTGAAGTGCAATCGAAGCAATACCTTGACAGATCTGAGAGGAATTGTAGTGTTGGTAGTATTCTACATTTGTGAGTGCAATGCAAAGTTGATGTGAAGTAATTTTGATAGAGGAAGTTGTGCCTTCAGTGGAGGGGTGGAACACAATTCTGAGGCAAAGTTGTTTTGCAGTGAAGTGTTGTTTTCGGGAGAGCCTGAATCATCACAATCAAGATTGTTTGGAAAGATTTGATGGAGTTGTGATTAAGGAGTGTGAATTTGTGACAAGACTGCGAGTCAGTGCTTGTTACTCTCTTTTGGGTGTGGTTTCTACCTAAGAGATTAAAGACACAATCAAGAAGAACTAAATTGTTACTTTGCTTTGTATTTGACCAATTCTGAATTGTATCTCTGCGGGAACAAACTTTACTTACCCGATTATTGCAAAAGTGATATTTTCCGGGTTGTCATATGATTTTTGGCGCCGCTGCCAGGGATACAAATCTCGGAAGTGGAAGAATACAAAGCCAAATTTGAAACTGGGTATCAATGCAATATGAATGTCTGCATCGAGAGAACAACGAGAAGAGAGAGCTCAAAGATGAGCACTTCAGCATGAAGAAGACAAACGTCTGAACATCCCATCCACTGTGGATGAAACCGAACAAGAAGCGTTGGACTTTCAACTCCTTCACGAAGTGCAAGAAGCCCTGCGAGAACTTGACCACAAGAAACGCAAAGGCGGTTGGCAAGGCTTCTTCGTATCTCCCTCTTCGACCAAGAAGAAGAAAGACTCGAGCGGCCAAACATATGCATTGCGGCCTTGTACACCGACTTCCCCTAGAGCTGTAAAGGAAGTTGTATCCTTGAAGAACTTTGTTCAAGAAAAGACATCACGAACACTTACTAAAGATGAGTGTCAACATCTTCTACGAATGATTCCTTGGTTGTCGTAAAGGAATTTTGAAGAACCAATCGAAGGTGTTGATCCTGAATCTTCCACTCGGGTTAAAGTTGACACCCTCATAGCAGAAATTTTCAAAGAAGACCCCACCTTGAATTTGACAAATTGGAATCCCTGGGCTGACAACATGGCGTCAATACTAGCCAATCCTTCAGTTCCGTCAAGTTTAACACTACCTCAGCCAATCCCAGTGCATCGAACAATGACTTTGCTGCTTGTCACCCGACACGCCTATCTGAGGTACAAGGGGACAAAACAAGACAAAGACCCCGATGAATTCATCGAAGAATTTGAAGTCATCTCCTTTGCTAACAAGGAGCATGACTTGGCGGATCGAATGAGAATTTTCCCAAGTTTGCTCCGAAAGAAAGCTCAGAGCTGGTACACTGTGACCCAGAAGGGGTTTGTACCAGCGGACTTGGCAGACTTGAGAAACAACTTCCTGGAATGATTCCAGGAGGTTGATTACGACACGAGTGTCTTTGTGGCACTCAACGATTTGGACCAAGGCAAGAAGGAGAAGTTGAGAGACTACTCTGAGCGGTTCATGGCACTATTGAACTGAGTTCCCAAGCAATCAGGGGTAGTGGGTTACTCCGATGCCCAAGCCATTACCTGGTTCCTCGGGGGATTGTCACCAGAGATACAAATCTTTGCAAGGGAGAGGAATGTAACTTCCCTGGACAAAGTACTCAAACATGTCGCTCGTTACAAAGCGGCCCACTCTCACTCTGCCGGTAACCAGAGAAATTGGGAGAAGAAAGGCAAGAAGCCCAGAAGGAGAGCTTCATGCAGTACATCCCCTTCTTCGGAAGAATCCTCCACGTCTTCGAGCTCTTCTTTGGATTCCAAGACAAGTCAAAAGATATGGAGGCAAGAAACCAGTGACTCCTCCAACAAAGAGTGTAAATAAGGTGGATACCAAGCTGGATGCCCTCATCAAGGAGTTTTCAGATTTCAAGATCCAGATGATTGGGGCCAAAGACAGAAGAAAGGCCCCAACATTTGGGAGATCAATGTATGGTGCACCGCATGTGGCAAATCAGGCCACGCAAATACAAAATGCAATACTCGTAATGCATTCCCGGTGCAGCAAATTGATTGGGTTCCAGGATGGAACCAAGACAAGGACGAAGAGGCTATGTACCAAACGCAAGAAGTACAGCCTCAAGCAAGCACATCGTATCAAGGTCCAAGGTATGGACCCAGGGAACATAACCCCAATGCTCCTCCACGAAGACCACTGATGAGCAACCAGAATCGGCCTCTGAATGTTGCACCCAAAGCCTGTTATAAACGTGGCTCAATGGGACATTGGTCTCCAAACTGTCCCAAGCCAAGAAGGCAAATTGGGTACGTTCCCTTGTGCAGAAATTGTAAAGGATTGGGGCATACGGGCAACCAATGTCCCCACCCACCGAACCCGAAGCCGCTTGTAAAGTATGTACAGACCCCCGCTGAGCGTGCAGCACTTCAGCCAAAGGGAGATACGAATGTAAACTGCATTACTCTTGAGGAAGAAAGACCTCAAGAAGGGAGTCCGGCCTCAGAAGGAAAATGGCCGGACCTTGAAATTTTAAAAGTTGAGACATGCTCCAGTAAGAAGAAGTACGATCCCGAAGAATTGAGTACGACCTCGTCGTCTTCCAGAAAGGCGAAGAGAATGCGCCCGAAGGCAATTCTTTCTACCAAGGAGGAAAAGATCCTCGCAAAGCCAAAGCTAAAGCCTTGCAGAAAGAACTAAACGAGGCACTACTCAGGACTCGGGAACTGAGTTTGGAAGAGGAGATGAAGACGACGTCTCCAGTTTTTCCGGTGGACATCCGATCCAAAGTAAAGGGTTTGATCCAAGCCAAGGTGGGCCAACCCGAGGAACCTCGGGTTAAGGCCATCAGCACGCCCGTCACCATTTTGAAGCATCCCAAAGTCAAGAGGGAACATGGAGAGACTTTGGACCCAAAGCCGAAGGCAAAGACGGTCAAATTAGGAGGAGTTCCCCAATACAATATTGTAGCCACAAACGTTGGCAACCACAAATGCCAATGTTACATTCAAGCAATTGTGGGAAGATAACAAGTTGTACAAGAGACAGCTGAATTTGGCCCTCAAAAAGGTGAGGTTGATGTCAAACAAGGACCTGTATGCTATCTATCATATTGAGCAAGAAGATTTGGGATCTCCCGAGGTAGACACGGAGATTGCAGGGTGCATGATCACATCAATACCCATTGACTCAGGGTCCGGTGTGAATGTCATGACCAAGGATACTGCAAATCGACTCGGGTATCACACGTTTGAACCAACACCCCGAGTGTTGAAGTTTGCAGACCAAACCAGGAGACGGCCATTGGGCATGCTGTCAAACATTACCACGATCATTGGAGGGGTACCCTTCAAGTTGAACTACATTGTGTTGCGACCAGTGACAAAGACTGGTTACCCTCTGTTGATCGGCAGACTCTGGTTGTATAGTGCCCAAGTTGTGGTGGATTGGCATCAGCACAAGTTAAGATTCAAGGACATTTCGTCCGAAGATCAGAAGTTGGTGACTGTGAGTTGGACAAAGGTTCCCCATCTCGGGAAACAAGTTTGTCGGAAGAGGAGGATGAATCTGCAGACTCATCGTCTTTGTCCTCAGACAAATCCAAAGATGAAGTCCAAGTTAATTACTTGGAATGCTACAAGGTGGATGTTGAAGATGAAGATCCATATGACCTCGCCTCGGGTGAACCTGACTTGGAGGAAGGGGGTTTGATGGCAGCTCGCCTCGGGTTAAGCCGAGTAAGCCACGTTGAAGGAGTCATCAACCCCGATGACTGTCAAGATGTTTTATTAACTGAAGGAAAAAATTTTAAAAATTTCGAAGATAGTTACTTCGGAGGAGTTGGCAGGATACACTGCCATGTTTATAGAATTCCAGGATGTATTTGCCTGGTCTATTGATCAAATCTTGGGTATTCCACGAGAATTTGGAGAACACCGGATTGATCTGGTTGAAGGTGCAGTTCCGGTTTGGCAGCGGCAATACCGCTTGAACCCGAAGTACTCGCTGTTGGTAAAAGATGAAATCGACAAGTACTTAGGAGCCAGAATCATCTTCCCTATCTTAAGCAGTGAATGGGTCTCCCCCATTGTCATTGTCCCAAAGAAGAAAATGGGGAAGATCTGAGTGTGCCAAGACTTCCGGAAGTCAAACGCTTTGTGTCAAACTATGCAGTGCTTGCTGCACCACTTACAAAGCTTATGAAGAAATCCGAAAGACTATCTGTGGGAAGCAAATCAAGAAGAAGCTTTCCAGGTGTTGAAGAAGAAGCTGGTTGAAGCACCAGTTATGAGGGCCCCGAATTGGGACGTCCCTTTTCATGTATATGTGGACACTTTGTCCATGGCCATCGGAGTTGTTTTAAGTCAGAAGGACAAAAACAAGAAGGACTACCCGGTGTATTATGCCAGCCGACAACTTTCAGTTTCTGAAAAGAACTATTCAACGACTGAAAGAGAAGCACTCGGAATGGTATATGCCTGCAAGAAATTTTGCCATTATCTGTTGGGATACGAGTTTGTCTTCTATGTTGACCATTACGCCTTGCGACATTTGGTCAAGAAGTCAGATTTATCTGGGTGAATTGCAAGATGGATCTTGTTGTTACAAGAGTTCACGTATACTGTACAAGTAAGGAAGGGAGCTTTGCATTCGAATGCGGACGTCCTGTCCAGGTTAGAAACTCAAGACCAGGAGTGGGAAATTGACGATCGGTTCCCTGACAAAGAGTTGTATCACTTATCAGCAATGCGAAGTATGAGGTATGCAGCTGAATATCATTATCTGAATACTCTCCATTGTCTTGAGGGGATGGACCCGGAACAGCGGGCAGTCTTTCTCAGGAAAATGGGGCCGTACCAGCTTAACCACAACATTTTATTTAATATGGACGAAGACAAAGTACTTTGGCGATGCTTGGAGACATACGAAGTAGGCGGAGTGATTGAATCTTTGCACTCCGAAGCATCGGGAGGACACTATGCTCTTAAGAATACTGTAAAGAAAATTCTTTCGGCAGGGTATTGGTGGCCTACAATGTACAAAGATGTACATGCTCATATCCAAAGCTGTGATGCTTGTCAAAGAACGGGCAAGCCGACGGCTACTTCTCAATGGCCTTTGAGACCAATTTTGCCTTTGGCCCCATTTGAGAAATGGGGGATTGATTTTGTGGGTCCCATTCAACAAGTGACCCAAGTAACAAGAAAGCGATACATTTTGGTTTGCACTGACTATGCTACCAAGATGGTCGAAGCTGAAGCAACTCGCAGAGATGATGCTGAAACGGTGGTGGAATTTTTCTTTCAAAACATCATCTCCCGATATGGGTGTCCTCTGGAATTGGTCAGTGACCGAGGAACACATTTTTTGAACTCTGTAATGGAGGCGTTAACCAAGTACTTTCAGATTAAACATTGGAAGACAACTCCTTATAACCCAAAAGCAAATGGCTTAACGAAAAAAGTGAATGGGTTACTTTGTAAAATTTTGAATAAGGTGACTGTCAATTATGCCTATGACTGGGATAAAAATTACCAGCCACGTTGTGGGCCTATCGAAAGACAAAAAAGATAACAACCAAACAAACTCCATACTTCTTGACATATGGCTTGCATCCCATACTGCCAGTTGAATTTGAAGTGCCAACATATCGGATTCTTTGTGAAGAACGAATGTCGGAAGAAGATTGTCAGGATCTTTGGATTCATCAACTGATGTGGTTAGAGGAGAAAAGAGACAATGCAATGCAAACTACGAAAGAAGTACAAGCACAGAGGAAAGTCAGGCATGTTAAGAGAATCAAGCCTGTGGCTGTACATGAAGGAGATTTGGTTTTGTTATATGACAATCGCCAAATATTTTTTCCAGGCAAGTTGCATTTGAGATGGATGGGTTCCTATTGAGTTCTTCATCTTTACAAAAATGGGTCCATGCAGCTTGTAGACTTGGAAGGTAATCCTTTTGCCACTCGAGTAAACGGGTGGAGAGTTCAAAGATATTGGACCATAGACTCGGAAGTTTCTAAAACCCCCAAGGTCTATGTTCACAGGGACGCTCACATTTGAGGGAGGGGGTATGTGGTGCCCACATTTTTTGTTTTTTCAAAATAAAGGAGAAGAAGTGTATAGAGAAGTCGGATTGCGCCTGTATGGCCAAAGAAGGCAAAGAGAAGAGTCTTCGGGATGAAACCCAAAGTAAAGTGACTTCGGGTCATAAGGCAAAGTACTCGGAAATGCCCTGTCAGCATACAACCCGAAGTAAATTATCTTCATATCAGGGGGAGCTCAACCCGAGGCAAAGACAGTCTAACAACCTTTCGTCGGGGCGAGAAATTCAAGAAGGGGCCATTTAAAAACTGGCGGCCCATACGCGCGAAGGTTTATTGATAGTGACAGGTGCATGCCAGAGGTGTGATTTCTCGGTAGAAACTTGAAGTGACGAAAGACGAAGAAGCGCAACTCTATAAAAATCAAACTTGCAACAACGAAATGTCAAGTAATTTTCCTTTGCCGTTGAGAAGTCGTCTTGCAGGTGATCGGGGGAAGGGAAATAGAGTTGGAATTGTGTTAGTGCGCAAGGGAGAAGTTGCAACAGTGAAATCAAGAGAGAGGGAGAAAGTAGAAGAGATGGGAGGAGGAAAGAAGAACTCTGAATTTCCAGTGAGAAATCATGCAATTCGGAGGTTAGACGTAATAGCAAGGATTGAAGTCTTGAGCCGACTTTGGATCACATTTCTAGCATGGAACTAGAATGTAAGCTTTCCAGGATTCATGACAGAAATCATTGAGAGTAAGTGTCTCGATGGACCCAAGGAAGAAGGGAAGAGAGGAAATCCGGCTCGCTGGACAGAGTTGGATTGGAGACTCGTACTCGGGAAGGAGGCAGGCTCGGAGCAAGGAGCCACGTTCTTGGGGAAGGGAGAGATAGCTCAGGAGACTTAAGAGGTGAGAGACTCTTTCTCTTTGAAGAGAACAAAGAATGGGTATAAGGTTGAGAGTTACAAGGATCCAGTGAAGAGAAGGATTGTGAGTGCTCTCATGGCAATCTTGAAGCCGGAGAGAACAACTTATGTGATGAAGCACCAGGCGGTGTTCGTCCATAAGTTGTTTGCAAGAGAACCTATTAACTGGGCGAGGTGCTTCCATGGGAGAATGAGGCAGATGGTGTAGAATTTGCGGGATAAGTTGCCTCCCCACTACATCGTGCCGTTTGCAGCACATTTCTACCTCGGGTTGAATTTGCTCAATTTGGCGGAGCGAAACAGAATGGTGTTTCACTTCCATCCCAACTTGAGAAAAGACGTCGACGTGGAGGAACAGCAATACATTCTTCAAATCCGGAGCACGGATGAGTACTACATGAAGACGGGTAAGAGCGTGGAGATGGAAGCGAGCACTCCAAAGTCAAAGAAGAAGGGTCGGCAAGGGGAAGCCAAAGACATCAAGAAACCTCGGAAGATGCAGAGAGGCAACCCGAGGCGAAGTATGATGGTAATTGAGTCAGAGGATGAAGACTCAGAAGGAGATGCCGAGCTCAAAACTGAAGACTCGGAACATAAGGAGGAGCCTGAGCTAACGCTGCAGAGCGGAGATACAAGCAATGATAGTGATGAAGGGGGAGAGATGACATCAGCGCCAGCGGCTGAAGAAGAAGAAGAAAAAGTACGAGCCGAGATAAAAGCCAAAGACAACACACAATTGGAAGACGAAGTAACTGTGCCCGAAGAGAAGAAGATCGCAGTACAGCGAGGAGTTTGCTCGAGACGTAAGGCAAAGTGTGAAGCGGGGCCGAGTAAAGTGAAGGAAGAGGTGGGAGAAAGCTCGGGAAGTGAGGCATCGATTCCGATACAAAGGCTACAGAGAAGAAGGCGAGTATCGGATGAACACGAAGTACAAAGAGAAGTGGCCACACGCGAAGAAGTAACCCCGAGTGATGGAGTGGAGTACCTGCGGGAAGTGGTGTGTCCTTTGTTGGTAAAGTTAGAACATAAGAAGAAGGAAATGCAGTCGACTTGTCCGGAGGTAAAGATTGCATTGTAGGTATTAGCGCAATTAGAAGAAGAAAACTCGGAGTTGAAGAAGAGTATAACCCGAGGTGAGAAGGAAAGGGAAGTACTGTGAGCGGAGGCAATAGAGAGAAGTCAGGTAATTGAAGACCTGAAGAGAGAAGTGAGCTATCGGGAGGATCTTGTGAAGACAAGTGACATAGCAAGGGAGCGACAAGTAGCGGAGTATGAGATCTTGAAGCAACAGTTTGCTAATTCAAGAGTAGAAGTAATCCATGCTATGGCGAGGGTAGCAGCAAAGGATGAGGAGCTCGATAGAGTGATGGAGAGTGTCAAGGAGAAGAAGCAACTCTGGCAAAGAGAGTTGGCGGCACGATATAGAGAAGAAGACCGATTACGAGAATTACTTTGTAATCAGGAGGAGAAGGTTGTACAAAAGGAGAAGGAGAAGGAGACGGTCAAAGCCGAGTTCAAAGCAGAGTTGGCAATGTACCGAGAGGATTGGCTTGCAGATCGTGAGCATGAGAGGAAGACAAGATTGGAGCCATTGAAGGAGATAGTACTTTGAATGAATGCAATGCTAAGTACAGAAGCCAGTGTTTGGATTGAGGAGACGAGACTGCACGAGTTGAAGTTGTTGGTGCAAGAGACGAGGCAAAGACAGGCAAAAGATACAGATATGAACGCCTTGTTAATTAGTCTCAGAACTTGGGTAGACCGGAAGATATAAGAAGTAGAAGACAACATTTCAATTAGATTAGACTTAGTGAAAATAGAGATAGAAAAACTTCAGAAGGATGTTAGAGTTAGACCCGAAGTAGATAACATAGGAGTACAAATGTCTTCGGAATTACCGATGGAGACATTAGAGAAGAGTGGGTCGGGAGATGAGGAGTTAGATAGATTACCCACTAGTGGAATTTCAGATCAGAAAAGAGAATTGCTAGAATAAGTGAAGAAGTAGAAGATGTGAAACCCGAGGAAAGAGTAGTAGGAAGTAAAATTACTTCTGGTTTGGGTTTGAAAGCTGAGGAAGAAGTAGACATCGGATCGGAGTAGTAACAGTTTTGAGATTTGAAGAGGCAGATATGAAGAGGTGCATTGTCATTCCAGATCTGCAGGTTAGAAGAGTTGTTGTAGAATGGTATAGTTGTTAGAACTGTCGATTGATTCACTATTTTAGAGTGGCATTCGTAGAGAATTGTTGTTCAGTGCTCATTATTTTTGAGAATAGATAAAGCGAAGTGTTGTGAAGCAGTGCTCATTGCTTGAGCTTGATTCTGAGTATCAACTTTGTGATTGTGTTTGTGAGTGTGTGGAGAAATTTGAAGTGCAAGTCAATGTGCTTGTTGGATGTTGGATTCTGCAGCCTTGATCTTCATTTTGTGTGTTTGATCTTGAGTGAAGTGCAATTGAAGCAATGCCTTGACAGATTTGAGAAGAATTGTAGTGTTGGTAGTATTTTGCATTTGTGAGTGCAGTGCAAAGTTGATGTGAAGCAATTCCAATCGAGGAAGTTGTGCCTTCAGTGGAGGGGTGGAACACAATTCTGAGTGGAAGTCGTTTTGCAGTGAAGTGCTATTTTCGGGAGAGCCTAAATCATCACAATCAAGATTGTTTGGAAAGATTTGATGGAGTTGTGATTAAGAAGTGTTAATTTGTGACAAGACTGCGAGTCAATGCTTGTTACTCTCTTCTGGGTGTGGTTTCTACCTGAGAGATTAAAGACGCAATCAAGAAGAACTAAATTGTTACTTTGCTTTGTATTTGACCAATTCTGAATCGTATATCTACGGGAACAAACTTTACTTACCCGATTACCGCAAAAGTGATATTTTCCGAGTTGTCACAGCTTGGGCTTTGGTATTTATAAGGAGCATACAAGGCTCTTGAGAAGCTTCTCAGGAAACTTCCTAAAGTTTTCTTCTTGGAATGCAAGCCAAGCTAGTAGAGAACCTTCCTTTTAAAAGCCGCCTACTTGGCATGCAAGCTAAGCTAGTTGGGAAACTTCCTCATAGAAGTCACCACTTGGTATGTATGTTATCCAATACTTGGAAGGTACCAAGTAGCTTCTAAGATACTTCTAGAACATTCTTGTATACTCTTGGCTAATTTGGCCCATTTGCTACTTCTTTAGTCTCAAAAAACTTATCTATAAACCAAAAGAAGAAACCGTGTTGGAGGAAACTATGCTTTGATTCCTTGGTTGTAACAACTTGGTCTCAACCTCAACCTTCATCAAATTTGCCCACACTTTAGACACAAGTGGAAGAGCCGGTACCAATGGAGATCACTACCATCCAATGGAAACCACTTGGCCTTACAAATAAGAAAGATTGCAACAAATTGATGGTTGCTTTTATTATCCCCAAATTGGGTATTGCATTGTTGAATGTCTGCTCAAGAATAGATGATGCTAACAAATAGCCCAAATGGATTTCATGGAGCGTGATGATAAGGGAAACAAGGAATCCCAATAGAAGAACTCATGCCACCTACTAGGAACTTGATTAGTTTCAATGGGATTGGAAGCTCGGTCTATGCAAGTTTGCTTCACTTCCAAGAAATGATATCTAATTGTGATTGTAGAATTTTGGTTGATTCTAGGAGCTCAAAAAATTACATGCCTATGCAATGAGAAAAACAATTAAGTATCCATACCAAGCCAACAATTGAAAGTAGATTGATAAGATTGGATGGTAGAGTTATGCGTTCCATACCTCATATCCTATTACATTCAAGATTTGGAAGGAGTATTTGGAGTGTATGAGGTTTTTAGTGACACCTTCACACTATGATACTATGGTGCCCACATTTTTTTTGTTTTTTCAAAATAAAGAAGAAGAAGTGTATAAAGAAATCGGATTGCGCCAGTATGGCCGAAGAAGGCAAAGAAAAGAGTCTTCGAGATGAAACCCAAAGTAAAGTGACTTTGGGTCCTAAGGCGAAGTACTCAGAAATGCCCTGTCAGCATACAACCCAAAGTAAATTGTCTCTGTATCGGAGGGAGCTCAACCCGAGGCAAAGACCGTCTAACAACCTTTCGCCGGGGTGAGAAATTCAAGAAGGGACCATTCAAAAACCGGCGGCTGTGACAACCCGACAAATATCACTTTTGCAGTAATCGGGTAAGTAAAGTTCGTTCTTGTAGAGATACGAGTCAGAATTGGTCAAATACGAAGCAAAGTAACATTTCAGTTCTTCTTGGTTGCGTCTTTAATCTCTCAGGTAGAAACCACACCCAGGAGAGAGTAACAAGCACTGACTCGCAGTCTTGTCACAAATTAACACTCCATAATCACAACTCCATCAAATCTTTCCAAACAATCTTGATTGTGATGATTCAGGCTCTCCCAAAAATGGCACTTCACTACAAAACGACTTCCCCTCAGAATTGTGTTCTACCCTTCCACTGAAGGCACAACTTCCTCGATCAAAATTGCTTCACATCAACTTCGCACTGCACTCACAAATGTAGAATACTACCAACACTACAATTCCTCTCAGATCTGTCAAGGCATTGCTTTGATTGCACTTCACTCAGGATCAAACACACAGAATGAAGATCAAGGCTGTGGAATCCAACATCCAACAAGCACTCTGACTTGCACTTCGAGTTTCTCCAAACATTCACAAACACAATTACAAAGTTGATACTCGGAATCAAGCTCAAGCGACGAGCACTGCTTCATAGCACTTTGCTTTATCTATTCTCAGAAATAATGAGCACTGAACAACAATTTCATGCGAATGCCACTCTTAAATAGTGAAGCAATCGACAGTTCTAACAACTATACCATTTCTACATCAACTGTTCTAACCTGTAGATCCAAAATGACAATGCACCTCTTCATATCTGCCCCTTCAAATCTCAAATCGGTTACTAATCCGATTCGATGTCTACTTCTTCCTCGGCTTTCAAACCCGAACCCGAAGTAATCTTACTTCCTACTACTCTGTCCTCGGGTTTCACAACTCCTACATCTTCTACCAGATCCAGCAATTCTCTTTCTTGATCTGAAATTGCACTAGCGGGTAATCTATCTAACTCCTCATCCTTTGACGCACTCTTCTCTACTGTCGCTAAGGGCAACTCCAAAGACATTTGGATCCCGATGTTATCTACTTCGGGTTTTGCTTTAACATCCTGCCAAAGCTTTTCTAACTCTATTCTTACTAAGTTAATCTAATCGCAATATTGTCTTCTACTTCTAAGATCTTCCTCTCTATACGAGTTCTCAATTTAATCAACAAGGCATTCAAATCTGTATCTTTTGCTTGTCTTTGCCTCGTCTCCTGCACCAACAGCTTCAACTCGTGCAGACGCGCTTCTTCAATTCAAACGCTGGTCTCTATACTTAACATCGCGTTTACCCTGAGGACTATCTCCTGCAATGGCGCTAATCTTGTCTTCCTTTCTTGTTCCCGATCTGCAAGCCATTCCTCTCTGTACATCGCCAATTCTTCTTCGAATTCGGCCTTCACCGCGTCCTTCTCTTTCTCCTTCTGTGCAACCTTCTCTTCCTGATTACGAAGTAAGTCTCGTAATCTCTCTTCTTCTCCATATCTCGCAGCCAACTCTTGCTGCCAAAGTTGCTTCTTCTCCTCCATACTCTCCATCACTCGATCGAGCTCTTGATCCTTTGATGCTACCCTTGCCATAGCATGGATGAGCTCTACTCTTGAATCAACAAACTGCTGCTTCAAGATTTCAAATTCAGCTACTTGTCTCTCCCATACGATGTCACTCTTCCTCGCAAGATCCTCTCGATAGCTCACTTCTCTCTTCAGGTCTTCGATTACCTGACTTCTCTCCACTGCTTCCGCTTGCAGTACTTCTCTCTCCTTCTCACCTCGGGTTATACTCTTCTTCAACTCCGAGTTTTCTTCTTCTAATCTCGATACCACCTGCAATACAGTCTTTAACTCTGGACAAGTCGACTGCATCTCCTTCTTCTTCTTCTCCAACTTCACCAACAGCTGGCATACTACCATCTGCAGGTAATCTACTCCATTACTGATACCTTCGTCCTCCCGCGGAGTAGTCTCTCTTCTTTCTTCGTGTTCTCCCAATACTCGCCTTCTTCTCTAGAGTCTTTGTATCAGAATTGATGCCTCACTGCTCGAGCTTCCTTCTACCTCTTCCTTCACTCTACTCGGTCCCGCTTCACACTTCGCCTTACGTCTCGAGCGAATTCCTCGCTATACTACGATCTTCTTCTCCTCGAGCACCGGTACTTCGTCTTCCAGCGCCGCATTGTCTTTGGCTTTTACTTTGGCTTGAATTTCTTCTTCGTATTCTTCAGCCGCTGGTGCCAAGGTCATTTCTCCACCGTCTTCACTGTCACTGCTTGTATCTCCGCTCTGCAGTGTCAGCTCAGGTTCCTCCTCACGTTCCGAGTCCTTTGTCTTGAGCTCGGCTTCGCCTTCTGAGTCTTCATCTTCCGACTCAATCACCACCATTCCTCGCCTTGGGTTATTTTTCTGCATCTTCCAAGGTTTCTTGTTTTCTTCGGCGTCTACTTGCCGAGTTCTCTTCTTCGTCGGGGTACTTTCAACGATCTCCACGTTCTTCCCTGTCTTCGTGTAGTAATTGTCTGTGCTCCGGATTTGGAGAATGTATTGCTGCTCCTCCGCGTCGACTTCTCTTCTCAAATCAGGATGGAAATGAGACACCATTCGATTACGCTCAGCCACATTGAGCAGATTTAACCCGAGGTAAAAGTGGGCTACAAATGGTACAATGTAGTGTGGAGGCAACTTATCTCGCAGATTCCACACCATCTGCCTCGTTCTTCCGTGAAAGCACCTTGCCCAATTTATCGGTTCTCTTGCAAATAACTTGTGAAAGAACACCGCTTGGTGTTTCATCACATAGGTAGTTCTCTCCGGCTTCAGGAGGGCCATTAGTGCACTCACAATTCCCCTCCTCACTAGGTCCTTATAACTCTCAACTTTATACCCATTCTTCGTCCTCTTCAACGAGAAGGCTTCTCTCACCTCCTGCGTTTCTTGAGCTATCTCTCCTTTCCCCAAGAACGTGGCTCCCTGCTCCGAGCCTACGTCCTTCCCGAGTACGAGTCTCCAATCCGACTCTGTCCAGCGAGCCGGATTTCCTCTCTTCCCTTCTTCCTCGAGACCATCGAGACATTTACTCTCGATGATTTCTGTCATGAATCTTGGAAAACTTACATTCCAATTCCATGCCAGAAAGGTTGATCTGAAGTCGGCTCAAGACTTCAATCCTCGCTACTACATCTAATCTCGAATTGCATGATTTCTCACTGCAAATTCGGAGTTCTTCTTCCCTCCTCCCATCTCTTCTGCTTTCTTTCTGTCTCTCGATTTCTCTCTCTTGACTTCTCCATTACGCACTAACACGAGTCCAACTCTATGTCCCTTTCCCCGATCACCTGCAAGACGACTCGTCAACGGCGAAGGAAAATTGTTTGACATTTCGTCGTTGCAGTTTCGATTTTTATAGAGTTGCACTTCTTTGTCATCCGTCACTTCGAGTTTCTACCGAGAAATCACACCTCCGGCATGCACCTGTCATTGTCGCCCCACCTTCGCGTGTATGAGCCGCCAATTTTGAAACGGCCCCTTCTTGAATTTCTCGCCCCGACGAAAGGTTGTTAGACTGTCTTTGCCTCGGGTTGAGCTCCCCCCGAGCCGAAGACAATGTACTTCGTATTGTATGCTGACACGGCATTTCAGAGTACTTCGCCGTATGACCCGAAGTCACTTTACTTCGGGTTTCACCCCGAAGACAGTTTTCTTCGTCTTTTTTGGCCAAACAGGCGCAATCCGACTTCTCTATACACTTCTTCTCCTTTATTTTGAAAAAGAACAAAAAATGTGGGCACCGCATACCCCCTCCCTCAAATGTGAGCGTCCTCGCGAACATAGACCTCGGGTGTCTTAGACACTTCCGAGTCTATGGTCCAATATCTCCGAACTCTCCACCCGTTTACTCGAGTGGCAAAAGGATTACCTTCCAAATCGACGAGTTGCATGGATCCATTTTCGTAAAGATGACGAACTCGATAGGGACCCATCCATCGCAAATGCAACTTGCCTGGAAAAAATATTTGGCGATTATCATATAACAAAACCAAATCCCCTTCTCGTACAGTCACAGGCTTGATTCTCTGATCGTGCCTGACTTTCCTCTGTGCTTGTACTTCTTTTGTGGTTTGCATTGCATCATCTCTTTTCTCTTCTAACCACATCAGTTGATGAATCCGAAGATCCTGACTTTCCTCTTCCAACATTCGTTCTTCGCACAGGACTCAATAAGTCGGAACTTCAAATTCAACTGGCAGTATGGGGTGCAAGCCATATGTCAAGAAGTATGGGGTTTGTTTGGTTGTAATCTTCTCTGTTGTCCGATAGGCCCATAACGCGGCTGGTAATTTTGTATCCCAGTCATAAGCATAATTGACAGTCACCTTATTCAAAATTTTACAAAGTAACCCATTCGCTTTTTCCGTTAAGCCATTCGCTTTTGGGTTATAAGGAGTCGTCTTTCGATGTTTAATCTGAAAATACTTGGTTAACTCCTCCATTACAGAGTTCAAAAAATGTGTTCCTCGGTCACTGACCAATTCCAGAGGACACCCATATCAGGAGATGATGTTTCGAAAGAAAAATTCCGCCACAGTTTCAGCATCATCTCTGCGAGTTGCTTCCGCTTCAACCATCTTGGTAGTGTAATTAGTGCAAACCAAAATATATCGCTTTCTTGTGACTCGGGTTACTGGTTGAATGGGACCCACAAAATCAATCCCCCATTTCTCAAAGGGGGCCAAAGGCAAAATTGGTTTCAAAGGCCATTGAGAAGTGGCCGTCGGCTTCCCCGTTCTCTGACATGCATCACAGCTTCGAATATGAGCATGTTCATCTTTGTACATTGTAGGCCACCAATACCCTGCCGAAAGAATTTTCTTTACAGTATTCTTCAGAGCATAGTGTCCTCCCGATGCCTCGGAGTGTAAAGATTCAATTACTCCTCCTACTTCGTATGACTCCAAGCATCGCCGAAGTACTTCGTCTTCGCCCATCTTAAATAAAATGTTGTGTTTAAGCTGGTACGGCCCCATTTTCCGGAGAAAGACTGCCCGCTGTTCCGGATCCATCCCCTCAGGACAATGGAGAGTATTCAGATAATTATATTCATTTGCATACCTCGTACTTCTCATTGCTGATAAGTGATACAACTCTTCGTCAGGGAACCGATCGTCAATTTCCCACTCCTGGTCTTGAGTGTCTAACCTAGACAGGAAGTCCCCATTCAAATGCGAAGCTCCCTTCCTCACTTGTACAGTATACGTGAACTCTTGTAATAACAAGATCCATCTTGCAATTCGTCGCGATAAATCTGCCTTCTTGACCAGATGTTGCAATGCATAATGGTCAACATAGAAGACAAACTCATACCCCAACAAATAATGCCGAAATTTCTTGCAGGCATACACCATTCCGAGTGCTTCTCTTTCCGTCGTCGAATAATTCTTTTCAGAAACTGAAAGTTGTCGGCTGGCATAATACACCGGGTAGTCTTTCTTCTTCTTGTCCTTTTGACTTAAGACAACCCCGATGGCCATGGACGAAGTGTCCATATACACATGAAAAGGGACGTCCCAATTCGGGGCCCTCATGACTGGTGCTTCAACCAGTTTCTTCTTCAACACCTGGAAGGCTTCTTCTTGATGTGCTTCCCACAGATAGTCTTCGGATTTCTTCAGAAGCTTTGTAAGTGGTGCAGCAAGCACTGCATAGTTTGACACGAAGCGTCTGTAATATCCGACATGTCCCAAGAAGGCTCTCAGCTCCCGGATGTTCTTCGGGGATTCCAAAGCTGCAATTATTTTAACCTTCTCAACATCGACTTCAATACCTCGGCTTGACACCCGATGCCCCAGAAGAATTCCCTCCTTCATTGCGAAGAAGCATTTCTCCGGGTGTAATGACAAGCTGGCAAAACAACACCTTTCAAATGTTTGGCAAAGGTAATCTCTATGTACATTCCGTCGTCCAAACACACAAAAGTCATCAATAAAAACTTTGACAAATTTGCGCAAGAAATCTTTGAAGATCAAATTCATCATCCGCTAGAAAGTAGCGGGAGCATTACACAACCCAAAGGGCATTTGATTGTAAGCGAAAGTGCCCCAATCGGTCGTGAATGTAGTTTTATCCTTGTCTTCTTCTCAAATGGATACTTGATTGTACCTTGAAAATCCATCGAGAAAACTATAACAAGGATGCCCAGCTACCTGATCTAAGATTGTATCGGTAAAAGGCAAGGGATGATGATCTTTCCTTGTGACTGCGTTCAATTTTCGGAAGTCTTGGCACACTCGGATCTTCCCTGTTTTCTTCTTCGGGACAATGACAATGGGGGAGACCCATTCACTGCTTAAGACAGGGAAGATGATTCCGGCCCCTAAGTACTTATCGATTTCATCTTTTACCAAGAGCGAGTACTTCGGGTTTAGGCGGTATTGTCGCTGCCAAACCGGAACTGCACCTTCAATCAAATCAATCCGGTGTTCTCCAAATTCTTGTGGAATACCCGGCATTTGATCAATCGACCAGGCGAATACATCCTGGAATTCTATAAACAGGGCAGTGTATCCTGCCAACTCCTCCGAAGTAACTGTCTTCGAGATTTTTAAAATTTTTCCTTCAGTGAGTAACACCTCTTGACAATCATCGGGGTTGATGACTCCTTCAACGTGGCTTACTCGGCTTATCCGGAGGCGAGCGGCCATCAAACCCCCTCCCTCCAAGTCAGGTTCACCCGAGGCGAGGTCATATGGATCTTTGTCGTCAGCCTCTACCTCGTAGCATTCCAAGTAATTAACTTGGACTTCTTCTTCGGATTCGTCTGAAGACGAAGATGATGAATCTTCGGACTCATCCTCCTCTTCTGACGAACTTGTTTCCCTGAGATGGGGAACCTTCGTCCAACTCACAGTCACCAGCTTCTGATCCTTGGACGAAATGTCCTTGAATCTTAACTTCTGCTGATGCCAATCCACTACAACTTGGGCACTATACAACCAGGGTCTGCCGATCAACAGAGGGTAACCAGTTTTTGTCACTGGCCGCAACACGATGTAATTCAACTTGAAGGGTACCCCTCCAATGATCGTGGTAATGTTCGACAGCATGCCCAAGGGCCGTCTCTTGGTTTGGTCTGCAAACTTCAAAACTCGGGGTGTTGGTTCAAACGTATGATACCCGAGTCGATTCGCAGTATCTTCAGTCATGACATTCACACCGGACCCAGAGTCAATGGGTATCGATGTGATCATGCAACCTGCAATCTCTGTGTCTACCTCAGGAGATCCCAAATCTTCTTGTTCAATACGATAGATAGCAGGCAGGTCCTTCTTTGACATCGACCTCACCTTCTTGAGGGCCGAATTAAGATGTCTCTTGTACAGCTTGTTATCTTCCCACAATTGCTTAAATGTAACATTGGCATTTGTGGTGGCCAAGTCGGCTATAATATCATATTGGGGAACTCCTCCCAATTTGACCGTCTTCGTCTTCGGCTTTGAGTCTGAGGACTCTCCATGCTCCCTCTTGACTTCGGGACGCTTCAAAATGGTGACGGGCTTGCTGATGGCCTTAACCCGAGCTTCCTCGGGTTGGCCTACCTCGGCTTGAATTAGACCCTTTACTTCGGATCGGATGTCCGCCGGAAAAATTGGAGACTTCGTCTTTGTCTCTTCTTCCAAACTTAGTTCCCGAGTCCTGAGTAATGCCTCCGTTAATTCTTTTTGCAAGGCTTTAGCTTTAGCTTTTGCAAGGATCTTTTCCTCCTTGGCCGAAAGAATTGCTTTTGGTCGCTGTCTCTTCGCCTTTTGGGAAGACGAGAGGTCGTACTCAATTCTTTGGGATCATGCTTCTTCTTGGTGGAGCGTGTCTTAACTTTCAAAATTTCAAGGTCTGGCCATTCTCCTTCTGAGGCCGGACTCCCTTCATGAGGTGTTTCTTCCTCAAGAGTTATACAATTTACATTCGTATCCCCCTTCGGCTGAAGTGCTGCACGCTCAGCGGGGGTCTGTACATATTTTACAAGAGGCTTCGGGTTCGGCGGGTGAGGGCATTGGTTGCCCGTATGCCCCGATCCTTTACAATTTCCACACAGGGGAACGTACCCAATTTGCCTTCTTGGCTCGGGACAATTTGGAGACCAATGTCCCATCGAGCCACAATTATAATAGGCTCCGGGCGCAACATTCTGAGGGCGATTTTGGTTGCTCATCGGTGGTCTTTGTGCAGGAGCATTGGGGTTATACTCCCTGGGTCCAAACCTCGGACCTTGATATGATGTGCTCGGTTGAGGCTGTACCTCCTGAGTTTGATACACCGCCTCTTCATCATCGTCTTGGTTCCATCCCGAAACCCAATCAATTTGCTGCACCGGGAATGCATTACGAGTATTGCATTCTGTGTTGGCGTGGCCGGATTTTCCACAAGCGGTGCACCACACATTAGATCGTCCAAATGCTGGGGCCTTTCTTCGGTCCTTAGCCCCAATCATCTGGATCTTGAAATCCAAAAAATCCTTGATGAGGGCATCCAGCTTCGTATCCACCTTATGTACACTCTTGGCTGGTGGCGTCACTGGTTTCTTGCCTCCATGTCTTCTGACTCGTCTTGGCTTTGATTCTTCTTTGGATTCCGAAGAAGAGCTTGAAGACATAGAGGATTCGTCCGAAGAAGGGGAGGTACTACGCGAAGCTCTCCTTCTGGGCTTCTTGCCCTTCTTCTCCCGATTTCTCCGGTTACTGGCAAAGTGAGAGTGTGCCGCTTCATAACGAGCGACATGTTTGAGTACTTTATCGAGGGAAGTTACGTTCCTCTCCCTGGCAAAGATTTGTATCTCTGGTGACAGGCCCCCGAGGAACCAGGTAATGGCTTGGGCATCGGAGTATCCCACCACCCCCGATTGCTTGGGAACTCGGTTCAATAATGCCATGAACCGCTCAGAGTAGTCTCTCAACTTCTCCTTCTTGCCCCGGTCCAAATCGTTTAGTGCCGCGAAGACACTCGTATCATAGTCAACCTCCCGGAATCGTTCCAGGAAGTTGTTTCTCAAGTCTGCCCAGTCCGATGGTACAAACCCCTTCTGAGTCACATGCGTGTACCAACTCCGAGCTTTCTTGCGAAGCAGACTTGGAAAAATTCTTAGTCGATCCGCGGAGTCATGCTCCTTGATAGCAAAGGAGATGACTTCAAATTCTTTGATGAATTCATCGGGGTCTTCGTCTTGTTCCGTCCCCTTATACTTTTGATAGGCGTGTCGGGTGACAGGAAGCAAAGTCATCGTTCGATGCACTGGGATCGGCTGAGGTAATGTAGAACTTGACGGAACGGAAGAATTGGCTGGAATTGATGCCGTGTTGTCAGCCCAGGGATTCCAATTCGTCAAATTCAACACAGGGTCTTCTTCGACAATTTCTACTCTGAGAGGGTTGACTTCAACCCGAGTGGAAGATTCAGGATCAACACCTTCAATAGGTTCTTCCAAATTCCTACGGGACAACCGAGGAATCGTTTGTAGAAGATGTTGACACTCGTATTCAGTAAGTGTGCGTGCTATCTTTTCTCAAACAAAGGTCTTCAAGGAAACAACTTCCTTTACAGCTCTAGGGGAAGTTGGTGTACTGGGCCGCAATGCATATGTTTGCCCACTCGATTCTTTCTTCTTCTTGGAAGAAGAGGGAGATGCGAAGTAGCCTTGCCAACCGCCTTCGCGTTTCTTGTGATCAAGTTCTCACAGGGCTTCTTGCACTTCATTTAGGAGTTGAAACTCCAACGCCTCTTGCTCAGTTTCGTCAACGATGGATGGGATGTTCAGACGTTTGTCTTCTTCACGCTAAAGTGCTCGTCTTTGGGCTCTCTCTTCCTGTTGTTCTTTCAATCTAGACATTCATATTGCCTTGATACCCAGTGTTCAATTTGGCTTTGTATTCTTCCACTTCCGAGATTTGTATCCCCGGCAGCGGCACCAAAAATCATGTGACAACCCGACAAATATCACTTTTGCAGTAATCGGGTAAGTAAAGTTTGTTCCCGCAGAAATACGAGTCAGAATTGGTCAAATACGAAGCAAAGTAACAATTTCAGTTCTTCTTGGTTGCGTCTTTAATCTCTCAGGTAGAAACCACACCCAGAAGAGAGTAACAAGCACTGACTCGCAGTCTTGTCACAAATTCACACTCCATAATCACAACTCCATCAAATCTTTCCAAACAATCTTGATTGTGATGATTCAGGCTCTCCCAAAAACGGCACTTCACTACAAAACAACTTCACCTCAGAATTGTGTTCCACCCTTCCACTGAAGGCACAACTTCCTCGATCAAAATTGCTTCACATCAACTTTGCACTGCACTCACAAATGCAGAATACTACCAACACTACAACTCCTCTCAGATCTATCAAGGCATTGCTTTGATTGCACTTCACTCAAGATCAAACACACAGAATGAAGATCAAGGCTGTGGAATCCAACATCCAACAAGCACTCTGACTTGCACTTCAAATTTCTCCAAACATTCACAAACACAATTACAAAGTTGATACTCGGAATCAAGCTCAAGCAACGAGCACTACTTCACAGCACTTTGCTTTATCTATTCTCAGAAATAATGAGCACTAAACAACAATTTCATGCAAATGCCACTCTTAAATAGTGAAGCAATCGACAATTCTAACAACTATACCGTTTCTACATCAACTGTTCTAACCTGCAGATCCGAAATGACAATGCACCTCTTCATATCTGCCCCTTCAAATCTCAAATCGGTTACTAATCCGATCCGATGTCTACTTCTTCCTCGGCTTTCAAACCCGAACCCGAAGTAATCTTACTTCCTACTACTCTGTCCTCGGGTTTCACAACTCCTACATCTTCTACAGATCCAGCAATTCTCTTTCCTGATCTGAAATTGCACTAGCGGGTAATCTATCTAACTCCTCATCCTTCGACCCACTCTTCTCTACTGTCGCTGAGGGCAACTCCAAAGACATTTGGATCCCGATGTTATCTACTTCGGGTTTTGCTTTAACATCCTGCCAAAGCTTTTCTAACTCTATTCTTACTAAGTCTAATTTAATCGTGATATTGTCTTCTACTTCTAAGATCTTCCTATCTACACGAGTTCTCAATTTAATCAATAAGGCATTCAAATCTGTATCTTTCGCTTGTCTTCGCCTCGTCTCCTGCACCAACAGCTTCAACTCGTGTAGACGTGCTTCTTCAATTCGAACGCTGGTCTCTGTACTTAACATCGCGTTTACCCTAAGGACTATCTCTTGCAATGGCTCTAATCTTGTCTTCCTTTCTTGTTCCCGATCTGCAAGCCAATTTCTCTCTGTACATCGCCAATTCTTCTTCGAATTCGGCCTTCACCGCGTCCTTCTCTTTCTCCTTCTGTGCAACCTTCTCTTCCTGATTACGAAGTAAGTCTTGTAATCTCTCTTCTTCTCCATATCTCGCAGCCAACTCTCGCTGCCAGAGTTGCTTCTTCTCCTCCATACTCTCCATCACTCGATCGAGCTCTTGATCCTTTGATGCTACCCTCGCCATAGCATGGATGAGCTCTACTCTTCAATCAGCAAACTGCTGCTTCAAGATTTCAAATTCAGCTACTTGTCTCTCCCATACGACATCACTCTTCCTCGCAAGATCCTCTCGATAGCTCACTTCTCTCTTCGGGTCTTTGATTACCTGACTTCTCTCCACTGCTTCCGCTTGCAGTACTTCTCTCTCCTTCTCACCTCGGGTTATACTCTTCTTCAACTCCGAGTTTTCTTCTTCTAATCTCGATACCACCTGCAATACAGTCTTTACCTCTGGACAAGTCGACTGCATCTCCTTCTTCTTCTTCTCCAACTTCACCAACAGCTGGCATACTACCATCTGTAGGTAATCTACTCCATTACTGATACCTTCGTCCTCCCACGGAGTAGTCTCTCTTCTTTCTTCGTGTTCTCCCGATACTCGCCTTCTTCTCTAGAGTCTTCGTATCGGAATTGATGCCTCACTGCCCGAGCTTCCTTCTACCTCTTCCTTCACTCTACTTGGTCCCGCTTCACACTTCGCCTTACGTCTCGAGCAAATTCCTCGCTGTACTGTGATCTTCTTCTCCTCGAGCACCGGTACTTCGTCTTCCAGCGCCGCATTGTCTTTGGCTTTTACTTTGGCTTGAATTTCTTCTTCGTATTCTTCAGCCGTTGGTGCCAAGGTCATTTCTCCACTGTCTTCACTGTCACTGCTTGTATCTCTGCTCTGCAGTGTCAGCTCAGGTTCCTCCTCACGTTCCGAGTCCTCCGTCTTGAGCTCGGCTTCGCCTTCTGAGTCTTCATCTTCCGACTCAATCACCACCATTCCTCGCCTCGGGTTATTTTTCTGCATCTTCCGAGGTTTCTTGTTTTCTTCGGCGTCTGCTTGCCGAGTTCTCTTCTTCGTCGGGGTACTTTCAACGATCTCCATGTTCTTCCCTGTCTTCGCGTAGTAATCGTCTGTGCTCCGGATTTGGAGAATGTATTGCTGCTCCTCCGCGTCGACTTCTCTTCTCAAATCAGGATGGAAATGAGACACCATTCGATTACGCTCAGCCACATTGAGCAGATTTAACCCAAGGTAAAAGTGGGCTGCAAATGGTACGATGTTGTGTGGAGGTGACTTATCTCACAGATTCCACACCATCGGCCTCGTTCTTCCGTGAAAGCACCTTGCCCAATTTATCGGTTCTCTTGCAAATAACTTGTGAAAGAACACCGCTTGGTGTTTCATCACATAGGTAGTTCTCTCCGGCTTCAGGAGGGCCATTAGTGCACTCACAATTCCCCTCCTCACTGGGTCCTTATAACTCTCAACTTTATACCCATTCTTGTCCTCTTCGACAAGAAGGCTTCTCTCACCTCCTACGTTTCTTGAGCTATCTCTCCTTTCCCCAAGAACGTGGCTCCCTGCTCCGAGCCTGCCTCCTTCCTGAGTACGAGTCTCCAATCCGACTCTGTCCAACGAGCCGGATTTCCTCTCTTCCCTTCTTCCTCGGGACCATCAAGACATTTTCTCTCGATGATTTCTGTCATGAATCCTAGAAAACTTACGTTCCAATTCCATGCCAGAAAGGTGATCCAAAGTCGGCTCAAGACTTTGATCCTCGCTACTACATCTAATCTCCAAATTGCATGATTTCTCACTGCAAATTCGGAGTTCTTCTTCCCTCCTCCCATCTCTTTTGCTTTCTTTCGGTCTCTCGATTTCTCTCTCTCGACTTCTCCCTTACGCACTAACACGAGTCCAACTCTCTGTCTCTTTCCCCGATCACCTGCAAGACTACTCCTCAACGGTGAAGGAAAATTGCTCGACATTTTGTCGTTGCAGTTTCGATTTTTATAGAGTTGCACTTCTTCGTCTTCCATCACTTCGAGTTTCTACCAAGAAATCACACCTCCAGCATGCACCTGTCACTGTCGCCCCACCTTCGCGAGTATGAGCCGCCAATTTTGAAACGGCCCCTTCTTGAATTTCTCGCCCCGACGAAAGGTTGTTAGACTGTCTTTGCCTCGGGTTGAGCTCCCCCTGAGCTGAAGACAATTTATTTCGTATTGTATGCTGATATGGCATTTCAGAGTACTTCGCCTTATGACCCGAAGTCACTTTACTTTGGGTTTCACCCCGAAGACAGTTTTCTTCATCTTCTTCGGCCAAACAGGCGCAATCCAACTTCTCTATACACTTCTTCTCCTTTATTTTGAAAAAAATAAAAAAATGTGGGCACCACAGCGGCCCATACGCGCGAAGGTTGATTGACAGTGACAGGTGCATGCAAGAGGTGTGATTTCTCGGTAGAAACTTCAAGTGAAGAAAGACAAAGAAGCACAACTCTATAAAAATCAAACTCGCAACAACAAAATGTCAAGTAATTTTCCTTTGCCATTGAGAAGTCGTCTTGCAAGTGATCATGGGAAGGGAAATAGAGTTGGAATCGCGTTAGTGCGTAAGGGAGAAGTCGCGAGAGTGAAATTGAGAGATAGTGAGAAGACAAAAGAGATGGGAGGAGGAAAGAAGAACTCAGAATTCATAGTGAGAAATCATGCGATTTGGAGGTTAGACGTAATAGCTAGGATCAAAGTCTTGAGCTGACTTTGGATCACGTTTCTGGCATGGAACTAGAATGTGAGCTTTCCAGGTTTCATGACAGAAATCATCGAGAGCAAGTGTCTCGATGGACCCAAGGAAGAAGGGAAGAGAGGAAATCCGGCTCGCTGGACTGAGTCGGATTGGAGACTCATACTCGGGAAGGAAGCAGGCTTGGAGCAGGGGGCATGTTCTTGGGAAAGGGAGAGATAGCTCAAGAGACCCAGGAGGTGAGAGATGCCTTCTCGTCAAAGCGGACAAAGAATGGGTACAATGTTGAGAGCTACAAAGACCTACAAAGAGCTATGAAGAGAGGAATTGTGACTACACTGATGGCCATCCTGAAGCCAGAGAGAACCACTTATGTGATGAAACACCAAGCGGTGTTCTTTCACAAGCTATTCGTAGGAGAACCGATCAATTGGGCAAGGTGTTTCCACGGGAGAACAAGGCAAATGGTGTGGAATTTGCGGAATAAGTCACCTCCACACTACATTGTGCCATTTGCAGCACATTTCTACCTTGAGATCAATTTGCTGAACTCGGCGGAGTGGACTCGGATGGTGTCGCACTTCCATCCTGATTTGCAAAAGGAAGTCGATGTCGAGGAGCAGCAATACATCTTGCAGATCAGGAGCACCGATGACTACTATACGAAGACATGGAAGAACGTGGAGGTTGTAGTGAGTACCCCGAATACGAAGAAGAGGAGTCGGCAAGGTGACGCCGAAGACATAAGAAACCTCGGAAGACACGGAGAGGCAACCCGAGGCAAGGTATGGTGGTAATCGAGTTGGAGGACAAAGACTTAGAAGGTGATGCCGAGCTCAAGACTGAAGACTCGGAACATAAGGAGGAGCTTGAGCTAACGCTGCAGAGTGGAGATATGAGTAGCGATAGCGATAAGGGGGAGAAATGACATCGGCGCCAGCGGCTGAAGAATACAAAGAAGAAGAAGTGCAAGCAGAAATTGAAGCCAAAGATAATACACAATTGGAAGATGAAGTAACTGTGCCCAAAGAGAAGAAGATCGTAGTGCAGAGAGGAGTTTGCTCGAGACGTAAGGCAAAGTGTGAAGCAGGGCCGAGTAAGGCAAAAGAAGAAGTAAGTGAAAGCTCGGGAAGTGAGGCATCGATTCCGATACAAAGACTACAGAGAAGAAGGTGAGTATCGGATGAACACGAAGTACAAAGAGAAGTGGCCACGCAAGAAGAAGTAACCCCGAGTGATGGAGTGGATGTGGTATGTCCTCTACTGGTAAAGTTGGAGTACAAGAAGAAGAAGATGCAATCGACTTGTCCGGAGGTAAAGACTGTATTGCAGGTATTGACCAGATTAGAAGAAGAAAACTCGGAGTTGAAGAAGAGTATAACCCGAGGTGAGGAGGAAAGGGAAGTGCTGCAAGCGGAGGCAGTGGTGAGAAGTCAGGTAATTGAAGACCTGAAGAGAGAAGTCAGTTATCAAGAGGATCTTGTGAAGAAGAGTGACATAGCAAGGGAGAGACAAGTAGCTGAGTATGAGATCTTGAAGCAGCAGTTTGCTGATTCAAGAGTAGAGGTAATCCATGCTATAGCAAGAGTAGCTGCAAAGGATCAGGAGCTTGATAGGGTGATGGAGAGTGTCGAGGAGAAGAAGCAACTCTGGCAACAAGAGTTGGCAGCACGATACAGAGAAGAAGACCGATTATAAGAGTTACTTCGTAATCAAGAGGAGAAGGTTGTCCAAAAGGAGAAGGAGAAGGAGTTGGTGAAAGCCGAGTTCGAGGCGGAGTTGGCGATGTACCAAGAGGATTGGATTGCAGATCGTGAACATGAGCAAAAGACAAGATTGGAGCCATTGAAGGAGATAGTACTCCAAATGAATGCAATGTTAAGTACAGAGGCCAGCATTTGGATTGAAGAGACGAGGCTGCACGAGTTGAAGTTGTTGGTGCAGGAGACAAGGCAAAGACAAGCAAAGGATACAGATATGAATGCCTTGTTAATTAGTCTTAGAACTCGTGTAGATAGAAAGATCTTAGAGGTAGAAGATAATATTTTGATTAGATTAGATTTAGTGAAAATAGAGATAGAAAAGCTTCGGAAAGATGTTAGAGCAAAACCTGAAGTAGATAACATAGGAGTACAAATGTCTTCGGAGTTACGAGTGGAGACATTAGAGAAGAGTGGGTCGAGAGATGAAGAGTTAGATAGATTACCCACTAGTGGAATTTTAGATCAGGAAAGAGTAGAAGGAATTAAAGTTACTTTGGGTTCAGGTTTGAAAGTCGATGACGAAGTAGACATCGGATCGGAGAAGTAACAAATTTGAGATTTGAAGAGGCAGATATGAAGGGGTGCATTGTCATTTTGGATTTGTAGGTTAGAAGAGTTGTTGTAGAACGGTATAGTTGTTAGAACTGTCGATTTGCTTCACTATTTAAGAGTGGCATTCACAGTATCATGTTGTTCAGTGTTGTGAAGGAGTGCTCGTCACTTGAGCTTGATTCCGAGTATCAGCTTTGCAATTGTGTTTGTGAGTGTGTGAAGAAATTTGAAGTGCAAGTCAAAGTGCTTGTTGGATGTTGGATTCCACAGCCTTGATCTTCATTCTGTGTGTTTGATCTTGAGTGAAGTGCAATCAAAGCAATGCCTTGACAGATCTGAGAGGAATTGTAGTGTTGGTAGTATTCTGCATTTGTGAGTGTACTGCAAGGTTGATGTGAAGCAATTTTGATCGAGGAAGTTGTGCCTTCAGTGGAGGGGTGGAACACAATTCTGAGGCAAAGTCGTTTTGCAGTGAAGTGCCATTTTCAGGAGAGCCTGAATCATCGCAATCAAGATTGTTTGGAAAGAATTGAAGGAGTTGTGATTAAGGAGTATGATTTGTGACAAGACTGCAAGTTAGTGCTTGTTACTCTCTTCTGGGTGTGGTTTATACCTGAGAGATTAAAGATGCAACCAAGAAGAACTACATGTTACTTTGCTTTGTATTTGACCAATTCTGACTCGTATCTCTACGGGAACAAACTTTACTTACCCGATTACCGCAAAAGTGATATTTGCCGGGTTGTCACAGATACCATTCTAAATTTACATTGGCTTGAATGTCATAAAGTTCAATCTGATTGAAATTGACAACAAATTCAAGTACAATACCAAAGTAAGAAATATCAATTAGGTTTTCTAGCATCTTTGTAAGACACCTAAGAATAATCAGTTCCAAGATGAGAAGTTTGTGAGTAAAGTAACCATAGAAGCAAGCTTTGGAGGAAGATAAACCTATTTTTGTGATGTAGATCAAGCTGATTATGCATGGAGAATATGATGAGGGCCAAAATCCTCACCAAGCAATGGTTCATCACATTGTTCAAGAGTTTGCAAATATATTTCTAGATGATCTACCAAAGGAGTTACCGTTTGATCATGGTATGCCCTTCAAGATTGAGTTATTGCTAGGAAGTACCCCAATGAGTAGACCAATCTCCTTTGGTGAGCTTTGAATAACATTAATAGAGTTGTTGGAGAAGGATTCATACAACGCAATACATCTCCTTGGGGAACACCAATACTATTTGTTCCAAAAAAATATGGAGCACTTAGTTTCTATATTGATTAGCATGGCTTCAAAAAAGAAATAATGAAAAATGTATATCCTTTGTCTTGAATTGATAACTTGCTTGATCAATTAAGTGGAGCATGATACTTCTCCAAGTTAGTTCTCCATAGTGTTGATTGGAAAATTTTTATTCATAGGGAGGATGTGCAAAAGACTACCCTTTGCACAAAGTATGGGCATTTTGACTATAGATTTTTACCTTTTGGAGCTCACTAATGCTCCAACAATCTTCATGGATCAGATGCACCAAGGTGTAGGATGGGTTATTGGATCAATATGTGGTGGTGTTCTTGGATGATATTTTAATCTATAATAAAATAGAGATAGAACATACAAATCATGTGTGAGAAATCCTAAGAAGACTATGTCCATGGAAGTTTTACTACAAAAAGTCAAGTTGTGCTTTTTGGAAGAAGGAAGTTATCTTCTTGGGTCATAAGATCCCATTAGAGGGGATCAAGATGGAGGAAGAGAAAATCAAGGCCATTATTCATTGGCCTACTCAAAAGGATGTCATAGAAGTGCAAGAATTTAATGGATTGGTCAACTTTTATTGACAATTCATCCACCACTATGCTCATGTGGTCACACCATTGACCAATGTTGTCGGGAAACTGATTCATAGAGAGTTGGTGCCATTTGGTGAGCTCTAGAGTTTCCCTTTATAATACTTAATGTTGAGAGTTTCTTTGTGTTACACGACACTCGGAGTTCAACTTTGTGATATGCCGACATGACTTGTTAATGGAACTGGAATCTTGGAAATATTTATTTAGTGTCATTTGAGCAAGTAAATCTTGAGAGAGTATTTTGTCTAGTGCCATTTGAGCAAATAAGTCTTATGTGAGTATTTCAGTTAGTGTTTTGAGCAAAAAGATCTCGAGAGTTGATTTGGGCCAGTTTGAGCAAAAGAACCCTTTTGGGAATTTCCCAAAAATGTTGGTTGGAAGTGTTTGATCTATGAAGGGAATTCTTGAAAAAGGCTTTGAGAAGGCAGGGATAGATAGTGGAAAAAAAGGGGGAAAATTTTGAGTTTCGGGTGTGGAGTGTTTGGGTCATGAGGATAGGAAAGGAGGGAATGAAATTTGAGGGTTTGGGGCTGGACAAGGGGAGGAGCTCAAGAGAAATTTTTGAAGTTGGGGGGCTAAGAGTGTTTTGCACAGGGGGGAAGAAGTGGTGGCAAAGGAGAGTATTTTTCAAGGGAAAAGAGACCTGGCTGTGCAAAAGTTTAAGAGTCTGGACAGGGGAAGGTAGAAAAAAATCGAGAGAGAGGGTATTGGAGAAGTGGCTGCAAAGGAGAACTTTCAAGAGAAGAGACCTGGCTGTGCATGAACTGGAGAGTATGGACAGAGGAATTCGAGAGGAAGGACATTGAGAGAAGGGCTGCAGCACAGAGAATTTTTTGAGGAAAAGAGACCTGGCTGTGCAAGAGTTTAAGAGTTTGGACAGAGAGAAGGTAGAAGAAAATTGAGAGAGAGGGTATTGGAGAAGTGGCTGCAAAGGAGAACTTTCGAGAGAAGAGACCTGGCTGTGCAAGAACTGGAGAGTCTGGGCAGAGGGAAGGTAGAAGAAAAATTGAGAGAGGGGTATTGGGGAAGTGGCTGCAAAGGAGAACTTTTGAGAGAAGAGACCTGGCTGTGCAAGCACCGGAGAGTATAGACAGAGGACATCGACAGGAAGGACATTGAGAGAAGGGCTGAAAAGGAGAACATTTGAAGGAAGAGACCTGGCTGTGATAGGAGCAGGAGATTTTTTAGTTTTGCTTGGGCATTGATCTGGACAGAGGAGAGGAGAAAGAAGGAAAGAAATTTGAGGGTTTGATGTGACAAGAGCAAGAGATTTTTTAGTTTTTGCTTGGGCATTGATCTGGACAGAGGAGAGGAGAAAGAAGGAAAGAACTTGGAGGGTTTGGCTGTGATAAGAGCAGGAGATTTTCAAGTTTTGCTTGGGCATTGATCAGGACAGAGGAGAGGAGAAAGAAGGAAAGAACTTGGAGGGTTTGGCTGTGACAAGAGCAGGAGATTTTTGAGTTTTGCTTGGGCATTGATCTGGATAGAGGAGAGGACAAAGAAAGAAAGAACTTGGAGGGTTTGGCTGTGACAGGAGCAAGAGATTTTTGAGTTTTTCTTGGGCATTGGTCTGGACAGAGGAGAGGAGAAAGAAGGAAAGAAATTTGAGGGTTTGGCTATGACAAGAGAAGGAGATTTTTGAGTTTTGCTTGGTCATTGATCTGGAACAGTGGAGAAGAGAAGGAGTTGAATTTAGTAGGAACGACTAGACTAGGGCAAGAGCAGGAGAGGAAATTTGAGAGTCTGACTTTGCCTTGCACTGGACAGGAGAGATTTTTGAAGGTTGGCTTCCCTGAACAGTAGCCAATGACATGGGTAAATTTGAGTGAGGGTTGCTCTGGCTGGACAGGGAATGATTTTTAAATGTGGAAGGTTGTTGTTGTGAGAGTGTTGATAGAAGATCAAATTTTGAATGGAGAATGTTTGTTGTGATGAGGTGGACATGAAATGAATTTCAAATGTGGAGGATTTGTTGTTGATAATGTGGCAGTGGAGAATTCTCACGAAGGAGAGACTGGACAGAGCGAATGAAAGACTGGACAGAGTGAAGGAGAGAGAGTTTCCGGGGTTTGGTCTGGGAAGGAGTGACCTATTGAAGAGAGATTTTTGAAGGTTGCTTGGCCTTGGTCTGTGATAGGAGGAGAGGGAAAAATTTCAAAAGTGCTCTTGTGCAGGATAGTGGCCAGATGAACAAATTACAGGGAGTATGCTTTGAAGGTGTGCAGGCTAGAGGAGAGAAAAAATTTGTAGGAAAGCAGTCTTGAGAGTGCAAGACAGGAGAGGGTTTTCCACGAAGGAAGAGCCTGGACTGAGAAGGAGATAAAGGGCTGGACAAAGACTGTTTTTGAATGTTGGTAGGAGAGTGTGAAATCTAGACAGAGACTCTAAAGTGGCCTGACTAGTGTCAAACAGAAGGAGAGAGGAAGTTCAATGTGTTCCTAAATAGAGGGAGCTTCAAGGGATTTCTGTTCAGCTTGGTGAATGACAGTGAATAGAGAGAGGTAAATTTGAATTGGGTCTACTTGCCTTGGACAGGGACAAGAGAAGGAAATCAATATTCTCGCTTTGCCTTGCCCTGGACAGAGAAGTGAGAAGTGAAGGAATTTTTGAGAGATTTTGCACTGGGATAGAGGGGAAGGAGTTCAGATTTTGGAAGTTAGCCTGGATAGGATTTACAGAAAGAGTTTTTTTTCAAGAGAAGAGTGCTTCAGGAGAGAATGAGATGAACTTTGAGAGGATAGGGTTTTACAGGACAAGGACTGTGCTTCAAGGGACGAACTGTGACTGATCAGGAGACACCCAGGAGAAACTTTTGAGTTTGTTGTGAAGGTTTGAGAGTGAACCAAGAGAGACAAGAAGGAGGAGTTTCAGAATTTTGTTGTGAAGGTTTGAGAGTGAACTAAGAGAGATAGACAGAGAGGAATTTTTGAGCTTTACAGTGAGGACCAAGAGAGCTGGAGACAACAAAGCAGTTCCCGAAGGTTGGCAAATGGCTGATGCTGGGCAGAAGATAGAGAGGCCATTTCCTCAAAGGTGATGTGAAGGTCTGATGCTGAAGTGATAGGGCAGAGAGAAGAGAAGGAGAGGCTTCAAATGTTGAGTGGTGAGTGACAGTTTGATAAAAGAGAAGGAGTTGAGACTATTGTTTGCATGTGATTGGGTGAGTTTCGATGCTCAGCTGGAATGTCCCGGTTGCCTAGGTGGTAAAGTAGGAATGGTCACTCCATAGAAAAGAGTTGTTTGTCTTGTTTGACTTATAGCTGTATGATTGTTTGAAGAGGATGATTCATGAACAGATAAATGTACTCTAAATTATGGATGTTGTCAAGGGAAGGGTTGCATTTAGGAACTTCTAGTCCAGACTATATGATTGCACAGTTTAGTGATTGATACAGCCAGGTTTGACCACAATTAGTTGCTTTGTGGTTATTTCACAAGCCTCACCAAAGCCATCTTAGGAATCTGTCTGAGCCAAGAGCCAAACCCACAGACCCAAACATAAAAGAGAACTGGAAGCAATACTATATAGGAGTAGAGCTACAAGGCCAAACACAGCCAAACACAATTGACCACTATAGATCAACTTTAGGCTACAAAATCCAACACACAAACCGTGGGAGAAACTTACCCTGGGAACAATTAGAACAACCTGACCTATTGGAAAGACCTGCCAGCCATATCAAAAAAGGAAGATAATGACAAACCTTGGGAAGAATCAAGTCATTGACACCAATTGCAACTAGGCACGAGCAGCCAAGTGCCCGGAGCACTCTCGAGGACAAAACCCTGTGACACCAACCTCTTGGTCAAGACCTCAAGCTTTTTTAGTGGACCAGCAAGCACAAAGAAGCATTCTAGAAGTTGAAACATATGGTGTCTTCAAGACCCATCTCTCAACTACCTTGTGTGGTTGATTTTGATGCTTCTAACTTTATGTAATGCTCCAAGGATAGTAGAGAAACACAAATGCAAACATACAAGTTTCAACCTCAAACTCTGATTCCCCAAAGGAGCACCTTCTCTTTATTATATAACCAAAGAGGATCTCTTCCACCACAGGATTAGGTACATAGATAGGTGATATATGAGCAAGCTCCACCTTTGGATTACTTACTTGGATGGGTGACATGTGGGTCTTGGTCCTATCTGGTTGGTCAAACAAGGTGACCAAAGGGAATCTTTTATGGAATCTTCTTGTAGGAATCTCAGAATCCCATGGGTGAGGTACCATTAGAAAGCTCTCGGTGAGACAAAACAGGAGGGAGAGAAGGCCCATCTCTTCTTCTATTGTAGAGGAGCTTACACATTTCAAGGCCTAATTCATCCGTTAAGGCCTCTAAAATTGCCTTCAAAGATTTCAAACATATTTTGATTCCTACTCTATTAGTAAAAGTCCCCTTTTGGTGATACCTCTTTCTGATCTATTAAGTCCATCATTTGTAACATCTTTCTAGCTATTACCAAACCAATTCTCACCTCTAAATCATATGTCTAGCTATTGGCTCTAAGGTTTTCAAGTCTTTCAATTTCAGCCCTATTAATAGAAGTACTCTTTTGGTGATACTTCTATTTGATCTATTTTTTCCATCATGTATAACATCATTTCAAATGTTACCAAACCAAATTTTGCATTTGATCATATGTCTAGCTATTGGTATTACAAACCTCTCTCCTTTTAAGACACAACATCCTCGTTGTGAAGTTGTTGCTCAAAAGCTTGCACCAACACCAATGCATGTGTCAAATTGGCAATGGTCTTGTAAGTTCCCTCATATAGTGGGTAACCTTTCCACTATACAATATAGTCCACCCGTCAATGGTGGGTACCACAAATGCATTTTTGGAAGATACTATCTACTTCATATTCCTCTGTACATCAATGAGTGTCGGACAAGGTCGAATATCTTGTATGGAATAACAATGGCCCGATCGGGGAGCATATCTACATAGTAGGGAAACATGGAACATTGGATGGAACTTCATGTGTGGTGTTTGCTTGAGGTGATAAGTCATAGTGCCGACTTGACGAAGAATGGAAAAAAGGCCCAATAAAATGAGGTCTGAGCTTACAAGGGCCAACTAATATGAGGTTGGTTGGAGATAGCCGCACATGATCTCCAACATTGAACTCCATGTGCCTATGGTGTGCATTGCCATATTGCTTTTGTCAATTTTGAGCAATCTGCAATTTGTGTTTGGTACTCTCCACACCCTGTTAGATTCTAGAAACAAATGTGTTGATTGCATTGACCTTGGTAGCCATTGGACGGATCTTCATCAAGATAGAAGATATGAGATGATGCTTGCCATATAGGAGGAAGAATGGAGTGACATGGGTGGATGCATCCATTGAATTGTTGTTAGAGAATTCCACCAATGGGAGTAAGGTGTCTTACCTCTCTTGCTCATCTAAGGTGAAGCAACAAAACATGTCTTCAACAATACGATTAGCCCGCTCTGTTTGTCCATCTATTTGTGGGTGGTAAGTTGTGGATATGGCCAACTTGGATTTGAAGAAACCAAAGAGTGTTTGCCAAAACAAACTAGTGAATTGAGTGCTTCTTTTGGTGATGAGTACTTGAGACAAGCCATGGTGAGAGAAGACTACATCTAAGTATAATTGAGCTAGTTGTGAAGCAGTCACATCTTTGGTGGTAGGATGTACATGAATCATTTTGCTGAGCCAGTCCACAAAGATCACAATGGAGTCAAACCCTAAGGTGGTCTTGGGTAATTCACATATAGGATCAATACTCACATGTTCCTAACATTGTGGAGGAGTGGAGAGAGGTTGAAGTAGTCATGCAAGAGCTTGATTAGAAGCTTTGTTTTGTTGACAAAGTAGGCAGTTGCGCATGTAGTCCATCACATTGTTGCTCATCTTGGGCCAGTAGTAATGGCACTTGACTGCATCTAAGGTCTTGCCCACTCCAACATGGCCTACAATGGTGGAATCATGACATTCCGCTAGAACAATGGTGCATAATTTTGGGACATTTGGGATCCATAATCTGTCATCACAGAAGGTGAGTCCTTGGACATTGGTGACACCTTTTGATGATTGCACTCTTATAATTTGTGGATCAATTTTTGTAGTAGCTAGAATCTTTGGCCATAATTCAAGGTTAATTGTAACTCTGCCACCAAATTATTTGCCATTGGCATGCGGATGAATGCATCTACAAGTTGCTTCTTGCCTTCCATATAGTTGATTTTCATGTTGAATTGTTGTCGCCACTCTACCCATCAAATTTGGCAATGAGATAGATCTTTCTGCATCTTGAGGTAGACTAAAGGTTTGTGGTATGTCTCTACTACAAATGCCTTCTCACCCAAATAGTGCTTCCAATGCTTGGTTGCAAGGATAATGGCTAGCTCTTCTCATTCTATGGTGTGATAGTTGCGCTCTACCGATAACAACTTTTGAGAGAAATATGCAATTGGATGCCATTTGTCATGCCACTCTTGTTGTAGGACTGCTCCTATTGCTACACCTGATGCATCTATAACCTCACTTGATTGGACGTTTTGGGTCATACCACTTCAAGATTGGTGCATGTAATAAGGCGGCGTTCAATTCTTGAAAGGCCAACTCTTGTGTGGTTCCCCATGTCCACTTCTTCCCATTGCCAAATAGGGCCATTAAAGGCTATGCAACCTTGGAAAAGTCCTTGAAAAATCAATGATAGAACATCATCAACACCAAGAAGCTCTTGACTTGAGTTGAGTCTGATCTTCTAGAGCACTCCATTTTTTGATAACCTCTATTTTATCTATCAATACTTGGATACCTTCTACACTTACTCTATGCCCTAAGTAGTCGTCTTTAGACTTGCCAAACTTGCACTATGAGATTTTGGCATACAATTGATTTTGTCTTAGAATTTGGAGGACTTCTCGTAGATGTTATTTGTTTTCCATCATCATGCTAATGTATACTAAGATATCCTCTAGGAAGACAATAATAGACTTATCCAAATATGGACAAAATATGTCATTCATTCAACTCATGAAAATAGCAAGTGCATTGGTGAGGCCAAAAAGCACCATGAGATACTTGAAGTGGCCATACTTGGTTCAAAAGGTAATTGTATAAACATCTTTATTTGCAATTTGGATTTCATTTTAACCGCTCCACAAATCTAGTTTGGTGAAGTATCTTGCTCTATTGAGTTGATCAAATAGGTCATCCATGCAAGGTAAGGGGTATTTGTTCTTCATTGTTTGCTGATTGATAACAACTAATCAATGCACATGCGCATTTGTATTATCCTCCTGCTTCATAAACAAGACAAGAGCCCCATATGGTGATATGTTGGGTTAGATAAACCCTTTCTACAACATATCCTCAATTTGAGTGTGACAACCCGGCAAATATCACTTTTGCAGTAATCAAGTAAGTAAAGTTTGTTCTCGTAGAGATACTAATCAGAATTGGTTAAACACAAAGTAAATGTCACAAATGTGGTTCTTCTTTAGTTCTTCTTTAGTCTCTTGGGTAGAAACCACACCCAAAAGAGAGTAACAAGCATTGGATTGCAGTCTTGTCATACATTAACACTTCTTAATCACAAACCTATCAAATACTATCCAAATAATTCTTGATTATGATGATTCAGATTCTTCCAACACAATGGAGGGGTGGAACACAATTCTGAGGCAAATGACTTTGCCTCAAAATTGTGTTCCATCCCTCCATTGAAGGCACAACTTCCACGATCAAAATTGCTTCACTTCAACACTACATTGCACTCACAAATGTAGAATACTACTAACTACAATTCCTCTCAGATCTATCAAGGCATTGCTCCAATTGCACTTCACCCAGGATCAAACACACAAATGAAGATCATGGCTACGGAATCCAACATCCAACAAGCACACTGACTTGCACTTCAGAATTCTCCACACACTCACAAACACAAATGCAGAATTGATACTTGGAATTAAGCTCAAGTGACGAGCACTAAAATCAGCACTTTATTTTATCTATCTTCAGAAATTATGAATACTGAACAACATATGACTATGAATGCCTCTCCTTAAATAGTAGAGCAATTGACAATTACTAACAACTATACCATTCTACAACAACCTTTCATGCTTGCAGATCCAAAATGACAATTCACCACTTCATATTTGCCTCTTCAAATCTCAAATCTGTTACTACTCCGATCCAATGCCAACTTTGACTACGGCTTCCAAACTCAATGATCTCTCAATAATTTCACCACCTTTGGGTCTACTCAAACCTACTCCTAACTCTTCTATTTCTACAATGTCTTCACTACAAACTACAATTGCACTAGTGGGTATCTTTTCTAATTCATTATCTTCCATCCCACTCTTCCTAAAGTCTCAGATAACAACTTCAAAGACACTTGTACTCCTACCTCTACAACTTCGGGTCTTCTTATATCTTGTACCTCACTACAAAGTTTGTGTAACTCTGTCCTAACAAGATCCAATCTAAGACACACATTGTCTCCTACCTCTAACATCTTGCTATCTACTTGTTCTCGTAGACAAATTAACAAATTGTTCAACTCCGTGTCCTTTGCCTTTCTCCTGCACACCTCTTGCACCAATAATTTCAGCTCATGCAATCTTGCTTCCTCTAGTTTACCTTCAACTTCCGTGCTCAGCATCACCTTGGTTTCATTTACTACTCCAATTACATCATCAGCTTCTCCTATGATCTTGAGCTTCTCCTTCTTTCTTTCTTCCTCCAATTTGTTATGATACATCTGGAGCTCATCTTCGAATTCAGCCTTCATTGCCTCCTTCTCCTTTCGATTCACCAAAATTCTCTCTTTTACTACCCTCACCAATCTTCACAATTGACATTCTTCTCTACCGCACTCTGCTAACTCTTGCTACCAAGCTTGATCTTTCTAAGTGGCCTTCTTCTTGAGACTTTCCAACTCCTGCTCCATTACCGTTGTACTTGCCTTCGAGTGTATTAACTCTACTCAAGCATTTGCAATTTCTCCCTTCAGTATTGCAACAAATGTGGTCATCTCCTTTGCCTCCTCATGACACTTTACTAAATCCTCCCTCATTACTTCAAAGTGCTTACTCCAAAAGAATCTCCTCAACCCAAAGTTCTTTGGCTTCCATCTCTACTCTTGTTAGCCTACTTCTCAACAACAAGGTTTTCATACTCCATTTCTTCACAACCGCCAACTCATCACACACATCTAGATTGGCACTCACCATCTCTACTTTCTTTTGCTGTAGGAACACCAACAGCGGACACACTACTTTAGACAGATACTCCACTCCTTCATATGTCTTGTCCTTGGCTCGGCCCTTGTCCTCATCTTCAAGCAACTCTACTTCTTGCACCTTACTTTGAAGTCATGATCTTTGTACTTTCAAGGTTTCTCTATCCGAGCTTTCTTCCTCTTCCATGACAACTTTACTAGGCCCCACCTTGGCTACGTGCATATTGTTCTTCCCTTTGGCAGTTTTTTGTCATGCCATGACTTCTTCTTCCTTCTTCTTCTCACTTCCTTGTTCAATCAAAGAGACTTCTAGACTTGACTTCCCTGCATCCACCATCGGCCTTTGGGTTTGTTGAACCTCCGCCTCGCCTTCACTGCCACTACTCAATTCTTCACTTTGCAAGGTGAACTCTTCTTCTTCTCTTGACGCTTCTCCCTTCGATCCAGTTTCTCCTTCAGACTCTTCTTTGGATTTTGGCGTTGATTCCTTCATTTTCACCATCACTGCTGTTGGGTTAAGCTTCTGCACCTTCTGGGGCTGAACTGTCGCAAGGTAGCTCTCAAGCTTGGTTCTCTTTCTGGCCCTAGGGATATCAATTGCTACAATTCTCTCCTTCCCACTTTTCTTGTAGTACTCATCCTTGTCTCGCACCCTCTCCATGTAATATTGTTCATTTGCATCTGCCTCTTTCCGTAGATCCGGATGAAAGTGCAAGTGCATTCAATTTCTTTCTTCCAAAGTCAAGAAGTTCAACCCAAAGTAAAAATGCACTGCAAAGGGCACAAAGTAATGCGGTGGCATATCCATTCTCCACCCCAAAATCATCTACCCCGCTTGCTGATGCAGACATTTTGCCCAATCTACTACCTCTCCTACAAACATTTTGTGGAAGAATACCGCCTATTGCATCATAACATAGGTGGTTTGCTCTGGCTTGAACATTGCCATCATTGTGCTTACAATCTTTCTCCGCATGGGGTCTCTATAACTATCCACCTTATACGCATTCTTGGTTTGAGGTTGATTGAATGAATTCCTCAACTTGGTAGTCTCTTTTGAAGTACCACACTTCCGATAGAAAGTGATACCTCCTACTTCTCCTGCCTCTCTCCCTAGGACTATTCTCCAATCCAACTATGTCCATCAAGCTTGATTTCCTCTCTTCCCTTTGTGCTTTGGCCCATCCTTGTAATTGCTTGTTGTGATTTCTACCATGAAACTTGGAAAACTGAAGTTCTAGTTCCAGGCCATGAACATGATATGAAGTCTCACCAAGACTTTGATCCATGCTATTACTTCTAACCTAAAAATTGCAAGTCCCCTCACTGCACTTTGCTTACTCACTTTTGGGGTCATCGTGTGTTTCCTCACCCTTTTCTTGTGGAAGATTGTTCTCGAGATCCTAACCCACTCTTCTTCCTACGGATTTGCAATTTGCATTACTTTGGGTCAACTTTGAAGAGGGACAGGGTAGCATTTGGACATTGCAATGCTTCCTTGAAAAACTCTTGATTTTATAGTCTTGCGCTGATCAGTCATTCTTCAGTTGTTTCTCTTCTCCAGTCATCAATTTTGTGGGGTTGTTTCTTATCACTATCAAGAACTTCTTGATCCCGAGGCCATTACTTTCTCACGTACTTTCTTCCCACGTACTTTCTTGTTTAGGCCGACTCCAAAGAAGTTTGTTACAGGTTCTTTGGATCAGACCTCACTGCTCGATACAAAGGCTTGCTTTCTTTGTCTTTGTCTCTCATCCATCCTAGGTCCTTTGGTCTTGACTTGAGGTTGACTTTGGGTTTACCCTAAACACACGCTTCTTCTTATTTCTTTTCTATTTAGCCCTCTTTAGGCTTTACTAACGTACTTCTTCTTCAAAATTTCCTAAAAGTTATCCAAAACCAAAAAATGTGGGTCCCTCATTGAGTATTACACTCCTCCAACTCATGAGGTGATAGGCAATATGGGGCCTTACAAGGAGGTGTCTTCCCTAGAAGTGACTCAATTTTATGAACTACCCTCTTTTTTGGTGGTAATCCTAAGGGTAGATCATTGGGAAAGACATCTTGAAACTCATTTACCACATCCTTCAATTTCTTAGGAATTTGTTCATCAAGTTGTGCACTCTGGACTTCTCTTATTAGACCCATGAAACATCTATCGGTCTTGCATATAGCCGCTGTCCTTATGACATAAAGAGGCAATTCTTGCCTATGTGATTTTTCTTTAACCCCAATGATTGACCATAGATAGGTTCTCACTAGTTTCTTTTTCCAATCTACCATAGGGTTGTAATGCTCCATCCATGGCATGCCTAAGATTGCATCATAGCGAGCTAATTGTATCACTTGCCACTCAATTGCTTCTTGATATTCTCCTAAAGAGAGTGCTACCCAATGTCATGGAGATTGTATGGTCTCAAGAATGCACCAGGCACCTGGCTGCTCATACTTAGACTGCCCTGTTTGTCAATGACTCAAAAGCTTCCTTGTAGTCTGACGTTGTCTCTACTCTTTGCCTAGATGGCAGTCCCCTTCTTGTTGGAGCAACTTGTCTACAGTTGCTTCTAATTGTAGGCTCTTCTTAAGGGCTTTTTGTGTTGAGTTTTGTGGGTTGACATTGACCTCCACTTATCATTAAGGACTGTTCATGTTCTATTAATGTTCAATTTCTATTTTTTGGATTTGATGGGGTTTGTTTAACAAGTCACAAGCTATGCGGCCGGATTTAATTTAGTGCAACCAGATCAGCGATTTGATTTGCTTGTACAAACTAGATTGGAAGCTCCAATAATGGAGTTTGCTTCCTAACACTCTTCACAATATAAAGTAAACACATTTACTCACAAGAACCACATAGCGTTCACCGCAACATCAAGCCTTGCAATTTATAAACCCCTTTACGGAAGCCAAACAGCTCCAGACCATATAGTGACCACACCTAAAGCTCTCCAACTGTCCAAGCATGTAAAAGAAAGAAGTGAACCCAACCACTTTTTAATCCCTATTCCTTACAACTCTTCATCTCTTTGTTTTGCTATAGCTCCCTTCAAGATTTCCTCCAGGTCTTCTCTATCCAAGAGACTCTCCTTCAAGATTTTCCCCTTCTGGCCTGATGACTCACCTCTGTCCTATCACCTTCAGCCTCTCCTTAAAAAATTTCTTTCTTGAACCTCTTCTGTCCTAGGCAACCTTCTTTGCTCAAGATTTTCTCCTCCCTTATGTCTTGTAGAACCCTTTGAGAATTCTCTCTTCAGTAATCTGTCATGCAAGAACCCCTTCAAGCATTTCTCACTTCTAATCTCCTATAAAGCCCTTTGTTCCTAGTCACTCAAAATCAAGACCCTCTTCTGCTTCCTTTGATCCCTTAATGTTCCCTATTTTTCTCAGTTCTTCCTTCAAGCTGTCAGTGTATATGCATGGCAACTCCTTTGGGATCTCCCTATCACTCCAGTTCTTGACTTCCCTTGATCTTTTTCTTTCCTAAAGGAAAAACCTTCCTCTTTGAAATTCCTCTTCTGCAACTTCCTCTATCCAAGATGCTTCTCTAAAAAATCCTCTCTTGTGTCTTGTTACTAACCCACAATCTTCTTCTTGGGAGTTTCTGATCTTTCTAGACCTTCCCTTCAAGAGTTTCCCTGCCCAGACTTCAGACCCCTTCCCTCAAATATTCTCCAACTTGTCCCAACAACCCCTCAGTCCTTCAAGAATTTACTCTCCTGTCCAAGCATGCCTTTTCTTGATATTTTTCTCTCCCTACCAAGATCTTCACAAAATTTTCTCTTCCCTCTTCAGACCTAACTCTCAATTCTTCTCCTTGAGAATTTTTTCTGACCTTTTTTTTCTTGTCCCAAAACCTACATCCTTCTCCTTTGAATGTCTTCCCTGTCTGGCCAAAGCCCTTCTTGATGCTTTCTCCATAGCTCTGGTCTGCCCAAGAACCCCTTTGAGATTCCTTGTAAACCCTATCTCCCTTCTATGGTCTCTCCCTCTCCTCATGCACAAGCCAAAGCCCTACTCAATGATTCTTCCTCTCTTCTCTCTCTCTAGCCTGTTATAGTCCAACGGCAAACCCTTTTCTCCTTTGATCATGTCTTCTCTCAGCTCACTGTCCTAGCTCCCTTCACTCTTTGGAAATTCTCTATCCAGCCCAACCTTTTCCACGAGAGTTCTCTCTATCCAGCCCTTCCTCACTCTTTTGATGCTTCATTCTCAACTCAGTCTTGGCAAAACCTTTCACTCTTCAAAATTTTCTCTGTCCAGCCCAACCTTTCCACGAGAGTTCTCTCTATCCAGCCCTTCCTCACTCCTTCAATGCCTCATTCTCAACTCAGTCTTGGCAAACCCTTCTTTGAGATTTCACTGTCCTTGCTAAAACCCCAAAGCCCTTCAATGATCCTCTCTTCCACTCTTTAATGCCTTGTCCTGCCCACTCTACACTTTCAATCCTCTATCTTCTAATTCTTTCGATTTCTCCTTTATGACCTCATTGTCCTACAAAACCCAAAAAGAACCCCTCTTTGATGATTCTCTCTTTTACTCTTCAATACCCTGTCCTACCCACTCTACCCTTTTGATCCTTGGTCTTTTGTTTCTTTCAGTTTCTCCTTCATGACCTCATTGTCTTGCAAAACTCCAAAGCCCTTTGATGCTTTCTATTTCTCTCTTTGATGCTCTATCCTACCAAAACTCCTTCACTATCCTGCCAAAACCCTCCTTCAAGATCTCCATGTCCTTGCTCAAACCCCAAGGCCTTTCTATGTCTCTCTTTTTGTCCAGCACCCAAAAACCCTTCTTTGAGGTTTTATTGTCCTTGCTAAAACCCCAAAGCTCTTCTATGTTTCTCTTTTTGTCCAGCACCCATAAACCCTTTGATGCCCTGTCCTTTCGGACACAAAATGATCACAACCCCTTTTCCCTTCCTTTTCCCTTTGTCTTCCCTCTTCAAGAGTTCCTTTTCTCTGTTCTTGTCTAGACACCTTTTGGATCCCTTCTAACTTCAGCTGACTCCTTGTCCTATCCCAACTGCCGACACCAAAGGAAGGTCTCCCTCTAGTAGCTTTGAAATCCCATATTTTCTTTTCTCCTTTGAATTCTCTCCTCTTCTCTATACAAGCCAAAGGCTTTTCTTTTCCAAGTGTTTTCTCCCTCTATGTATGTCTAGGCCAACCTTTTTCTCAAAAATCCCTTTGAGAAATTCTCCCCTTGATGCTGCCAATAACATAAAAAAAACTCCCAAGCTTATAGTAACACAAAACAAACTTACTCCCACCAAACAGCACTAATGCAACATGTAGATTATTTTCTTTCTGACACTATCTAGGTAATGATTCAATCCTCTTTGTTTGCTTGTTAGGTAACACTATTTCTTTGCTCTCATCTCTCTCTAGATCCATCTCCAATCTTATTGCAATAGAGCAAGACAATAAATTCTTTGTTGCTCCTGGGTCTATCAGTACTCTCACCTTATTGCCTTCTAGGACTCCATTCATGACAATCAATTGTGAGGTTGCCTTTTGGAACCTTTGTGCACTTGGCTTCTTCCTCCTCTCTCTTTTTTGCTTCCTTATTGAGCTTGTTAGGCCGTGAGGTACATTTATTGGAATCTTTGTTTTTTGAGGTGATTTTTTCATTCTCCTCTTTAGTGTATCTCTCCATGTTGTTCAAAGATTGTCTGTATGGAGGCCGAGGGCCTCTAGAGAGATGAGCATGATAGTTGGTAGATATGTGCTCAATATGGCCACAATTGTAACAATAGCATTGTTCTCCTTGAGTTCTTTCTCCTTGTGGAGCTCCATCTCTCTTTCTTCTACTTGTCCTCACTCCTTGAAGTGGTCATGCTCCTTGGTCTTGAAACCAAAGGTTGCCTAGCTCTATAGGTATTGGTCCACCCATGTGTTGCATTTTTTCCCAATGTTGAGGTGGGACTAATCCTTCATCTCCACCAAGTGCCCTTGCTATTCTCTATGCACAAGCAATGGCTTCAAATACCGTGCAAGGATTTTGTACCATGACTTCTTGGCAAATCAGCTCCTTCAACCCTCATTTAAAATTATCTAAAGCCTCTGCTGGACTCATGTCAATTATTGCAACTTGTAGATCCAAAAATGCCTCCACATACTCTTGTATGTTGTTCTTTTGTTTCAATCCCCAAAGTCGGATTTGGGCCATCTGCACAAAATCCATCAACTAGAAATTCTTCAGCAATTCTTCTTGCATTTCTGCCCACGTGACCTCTCTTCTCTCTGCCAATATTGATCATTCCCAAGCATCGTACCATGTGAGGGCTTTATTGGTCAAGTACCCACATGCAAACACGCCTGCAGCATACTTGGTGATCTATGTTGAAAACAATAAAAAATATTGATTCATTCTTGAGATCTAGTTCTCCACTACTCCTATCATACGCTACCCCTTGTAAGGCTCAATATTGCAGGTCTTCTTCATCCATAGTAGCATCATTGACAAGGTTTGTAGGCATGGGCGCCTCTCCAAGTACTTCAATCGTAGGTATTGGGTTTTGAGACGGTGATGCTTCTTGCAGTACTTGATCATTCCTAAAGGTTTGCACTTGACTTTGTAATGCCTTCATGGTCATCTTTATCTCTCAAAACTTGTTCAATATCCCCTACATTCCTTGCATCAACTCTTGCAATTGTAGTTCCATGGTTCTAACAGACACTCAATCGCTACTATCTACTTCAATAGAGAGTTAATATGATCACTTGGGAAGGTGCACAAACTATTGGGACTACCATTGGGACCTCAAAAGCTATGACTTTTTTATAATATTCCTCACCAAAATTCTTGACCACAAAATCTCTAAACATCACTTTTGGTCTAACAACATAACAAATTTCTACTTGAGTGTTGAAAGAGAGAAGATTTGGGATATTCAAATCCATCACAGCAAAATGTAGATTGTCAAATCCCACTCTCTATTGTAAATCACTACAAGCAAAATCATCGGGTTTGGTGAATTCATCACTCTGTCCATGAACTCTACCCCAAAATGGTAAATGAGGTATACTCTCACTTGCTCTCACTAAATGTACATGACCTTGATGTGAAATGGATTCAGAAATGGAAAATGGGGTGTAGGAAATTGTCCTCCAATAGCCTCCATCCTATCCTCTCTCTAAAACATTCCTCTCTTATCAAGTTCTTTGCAATTTTTCACTCCAAAATTACTCAATCTCAGTAGCCCATGTTCTTCCAAGAGAGTGATCCACTCTCTTGGATTGGAACACTTGCTTTGATACCATTGTAATGTTCCAAGGATAGCAGAGAAATATGGACACAAAAACACAACTTTCACATTCAAACTCCTATGCCCCAAAGGAGCATCTTCTCTTTATTATATAGCTAAAGAGGATCTCCTCCAAGGAAGCTCCACCATAGGATTAGGTACATAGATAAGTGACATATCAACAAGCTCTACTTTTGGATTACTTACTTGGATGGGTGACATGTCGGTCCTAGTCCTTCTTGGTTGGTCAAATAGGCTTTGATCGGAGGGAATCTTTTATAGAATCTTCTTGTAGGAATCTCAAAATCACGTGGGTGAGATATTGTTGGAAAGCTCTTGGTGAGACAAACTTGTGGGAGGGAAGGCCAAACTTTCTTCTATTGGGGAGAATGTACCCATTTTTTAGGCCTAATTCATCCGTTTAGGCCTCCAAAATTGCCTTCAAAGATTTCGGGCAAATTTGGTTCCTACTCTATTAGTAGAAGTCCCTTTTTGGTCAGACCTCTTTCTGATCTATTAAATCCATCATGTGTAACATTCTTCTAGTTGTTACCAAACCATTTCTCACCTCTAGATCGTATGTCTAACTATTGATTCTAAGGTTTTCAAGTCGAATTTGATTTTTGCCACATTAGTAAAAGGACTCTTTTGGTGATACCTCTATCTGATCTATTTTTTCCATCATGTGTAACATCATTCTAGATATTACCAAACTAAATTTTACATCTAGATCATATGTCTAGCTATCAGTATTACACTTTGCCATTGGAGTTGTTTTGTAGTAGGATTCCTTGATAGGTCACATCCAATTGCCTTTGTGTCTCACCAACTAAATACCACAAAAGGGAATTACTTTGCTCAAGATTGAGAACAACTAGCAATAGTATATGCCACCAAGGTATGGAGGTATTATTTCTTGGGAAAACAATTGATCATAGACCCTTCTTACAAACATTACATTTGGAGCATATGAAGAGTTGACATTATCAATAGGATGAACAATTACAATTGTTTGATCAAACTAGAGTACAAAACTGGTAGGTTCCATGTCATCCTTGATATTTTATCATGACAACCTGATTTGATATCTCTTCCTCTCATCATGGTGGCAATTAGAACAATGTCAATCAACTCAAAAGTCCAAATTGAGTTTAGGACTATTTTACCACAAGACCTCTTCTTTCAAATGGTACAAGGTCATCTTGTAGCACATGATGAGGAATACATTATCCCTCAAGGAAGGCCTTTTATTTTATGAGAATTGGATCTATGTTCCAAGCAAGGGTGATCTACAACTTGTGTGCCTTCAAGAAGTCCATGACTTACCAATCACTAGCCACATGGGTGTGGACAAGACCTTGGGTACCCTATAATGCCAATGGTGATGGCCCAACATGGCAAGAGATGTTTCATAGTTTGTCCAATCTTGTGAGAGTTACCAATGCAACAAGGCCAATGACCAAAAACCAAGTCAACTCCTTCAACATCTTCCCATCTCATCTACTCGATAAGAACGCATGAGCTTAGATCTCATCACCTCCTTGCCCAAGACAAAGCAAGGTCATACAATAGTGTGGTGTTTGTGGATAAACTTAGTAAGCAAATCCATTTGGCACCAACTTTTAATACAGTGGATGCTCCAACATTGGCCTAGATCTACTTTGACAATGTCTTCAAGCATCATAGGATACCTTGTGTACTCATCTTTGATCATGATCCTCAATTCACCAGAAAATTTTGGCAAGCACTCTTCAAATACTCGGCACTAAGCTTACTTTATCCACGGCCTATCATCTTCAAACTAGTGGAAAAACTAAACATGAAAATTATACCTTGGAGGATATACTTGTATATGTTAATGTTCACCATACTAATTGGGATGAATGTCTTGTAACTACTGAGTTTGCCTATAGTAATTCCAATAGGCAAGCACCAAATTCTCTCCCTTATTCCTTAATTTTGGCCAAGACCCACTTGTTGCATATTTTCTTCTTGCTCCTCTTCCATCTCATGTACCTCATATTACCACCTTCTTGACCACAATATCCCAAACCCTACAACAAGCCAAATCTCATCTCTTTATTGCTCAAAATTGTCAAAAGCAATATACAAACCAGCATTGTCATGATCTTACCTTTCGACTTGATGATAAGGTCATGCTTTCTTCTTTGTAACCTATCCTTTCCCTTTGATGTCTAGGTTCATAAACTTGCTCCGAATTGGATAGATCCATTTGATATCACCCAAATCATTTTTCTTGTTGCTTATTGACTTGCTTTGCCTTACCTTCTCATATGTAAATCCACCATATCTTTCATATTTCTAAGTTGAAACCCTTTGTTTCTAATCTATCTTCCTTTTCATCTTGTGTCCAACTCCCTTCTCCTCCCATCCTTATCAACCATCATGAGGAGTATGAAGTTGATTGTATCCTTGCATATTGCCATATTGAACATAGTAGTCAATGACATATGGAGTACAAAGTTTTTTGGAAAGGGTATCCCCTTCATGATGCCACTTGGGAGCATCTTTCTCATCTCCAAAATGCACAAATGGCCATCCAATAACTTGAAGCTTCCATGGTGACAAGGATGTCCCCAACTAGCCGTGGGGAGAATATATAACAATATGAACTATATCAACAAGTTATTCAAGACTAACAAAATAGCAAGTAGGCCAAATTAGCCAAAAATTATAATAATATTCTAGAAGCATCTAGGAAACTACTTGGTATGTTCCAACTATTGGGTAGTGTGCATGCCAAGTGGCAACTTCTAGGAGAAAGTTTCATAAGAAGCTTCCTAGAGAGCTTAGCTTCCATGCCAAGTAGATGGTTTCTAGAAGGAAGCTTTGTGGTGCCCACATTTTTTGTTTTTTTCAAAATAAAGGAGAAGAAGTGTATAGAGAAGTCGGATTGCGCTTGTATGGCCAAAGAAGGCAAAGAAAATTGTCTTCGGGATGAAACCCAAAGTAAAGTGACTTTGGGTCATAAGGCAAAGTACTCCAAAATGCCGTGTCAGCATACAATACAAAGTAAATTGTCTTCGGCTCGGGGGGAGCTCAACCCAAGGCAAAGATAGTCTAACAACCTTTTGTCGGGGCGAGAAATTCAAGAAGAGGCTGTTTCAAAACTGGCGGCTCATACGCGCAAAGGTTGATTGACAGTGACAGGTGCATGCCGGAGGTGTGATTTCTTGGTAGAAACTCAAAGTGACGGAAGGCGAAGAAGTGCAACTCTATAAAAATCAAAACTGCAATGACAAAATGTTGAGCAATCTTCCTTTGCCGTTGAGGAGTCGTCTTGTAGGTGATCGGGGAAAGGGAAATAGAGTTGGACTCGTGTTAGTGCGCAAGGGAGAAGTTGCGAGAGAGAAATCAAGAGACAGTAAGAAAGCAAAAGAGATGGGAGGAGTGAAGAAAAACTCCAAATTTGCAGTGAGAAATCATGCAATTCGGAGATTAGATATAGTAGCAAAGATCAAAGTCTTGAGCCGACTTCGGATCACTTTTCTGGCATGGAACTGGAACGTAAGTTTTCCAAGATTCCTGACAGAAATCATCGAGAGTAAATGTCTCGATGGTCCCATGGAAGAAGGGAAGAGAGGAAATCCGGCTCGCTGGACAGAGTCAGATTGGAGACTCGTACTCTGGAAGGAGGCGGGTTCAGAGCAGGGAGCCACGTTCTTGGGGAAAGGAGAGATAGCCCAAGAAACGCAGGAGGTGAGAGATGCCTTCTCGTCAAAGAGGACAAAGAATGGGTACAAAGTTGAGAGCTACAAAGACCCTATGAGGAGAGGAATTGTGAGTGCACTAATGGCCATCCTGAAACCAGAGAGAACTACCTATGTGATGAAACACCAAGCGGTGTTCTTTCACAAGTTATTTGCAAGAGAACCGATCAATTGGGCAAGGTGCTTTCACGGAAGAACAAGGCAGATGGTGTGGAATCTGCACGATAAGTCGCCTCCACACTACATCGTACCATTTGCAGCACATTTTTACCTCGGGTTAAATTTGCTCAATTTGGCGGAGCGCAATAGAATGGTGTCTCATTTCCATCCTAATTTGAGAAGAGAAGTCGATGCGGAGGAGCAGCAATACATTCTCCAAATCCGGAGCACGGACAATTACTACGTGAAGACAGGGAAGAACGTGGAGGTCGTTGAAAGTACCCCAACAAAGAAGAGAACTCGGCAAGCAAAAGCCGAAGAAAACAAGAAACCTCGGAAGATGCAGAAAAATAACCCGACGCGAGGAATGGTGGTGATTGAGTCGGAAGATGAAGACTCAGAAGGCAAAGCTGAGCTCAAGACGGAGGACTCGGAACGTGAGGAGGAACCTGAGCTGACATTGCAAAGTGGAAATACAAGCAATGATAGTGAAGAAGGAGGAGAGATGACATCGGTACCAGCGGCTGAAGAATACAAAGAAGAAATGCAAGCCGAAGTAGAAACCAAAGATAATGCGGCACTCGAAGACGAAGTAGAGTGAAGGAAGAGGTAGAAGAAAGCTCGGGCAGTGAGGCATCAATCCCGATACGAAGACTCCAGAGAAGAAGGCGAGTATCGGGAGAACACGAGGAAAGAAGAGAGACCACTCCGCGGGAGGACGAAGTTGCCAGTAATGGAGTAGATTACCTACAGACGGTAGTATGCCCGCTGTTGGTGAAGATGGAGAAGAAGAAGAAAGAGATGCAGTCTACTTGTCCAGAGGTAAAGACTGTGTTGCAAGTCTTATCAAGATTAGAAGAAGAAAACTTGGAGTTGAAGAAGAGTATAACCCGAGGTGACGAAAGAGAGAGAAGTACTGCGAGCGGAAGCAGTCGAGAGAAGTCAGGTAATCGAAGACCTCAAGAGAGAAGTGAGTTATCGAGAAGATCTTGTGAGGAAGAGTGACATTGCAAGGGAAAGACAGGTAGCGGAGCACAAAATCTTGAAGCAGCAGTTTGATGATTCAAGAGTAGAACTTATCCATGCTATGGCGAGGGTAGCATCAAAGGATCAAGAGCTCGATCAAGTGATGGAGAGTATGGAGGAGAAGAAGCAACTCTGGCAACGAGAGTTGGCTGCGAGATATAGAGAAGAAGAGAGATTACGAGAATTACTTCATAATCAAGAAGAGAAGGTTGAATAGAAGGAGAAAGAGAAGGAAGCGGTGAAGGCCAAATTCGGAGAAGAATTGGCAATGTACAGAGAGGAATGGCTTGTAGATCGGGAACAAGAACGCAATACAAGATTGGAGCTATTGAAGGAAATAGTCCTCAGAGTGAACGCGATGTTAAGTACAGAGGCCAGCGTTTGAATTGAAGAGACGAGACTGCACGAGTTGAAATTGTTGGTGTAGGAGACGAGGCGAAGATAAGCGAAAGACACCGAGATGAATGCCTTGTTGATTAAATTGAGAACTTGTGTAGATAAGAAGATATTAGAGGTAGAAGACAATATTGCGATTAGATTAGACTTAGTGAGAATAGAGTTAGAAAAGCTTCGGCAGGATGTTAAGGCAAAACCCGAAGTAGATAACATAGGAATCCAAATGTCTTCGGAGTTGCCCTCAGAGACATTAGGGAAGAGTGGGTCGAAAGATGAAGAGTTAGATAGACTACCCACTAGTGCAATTTCAGATCAGGAAAGAGAATTGCTGGATCTGGTAGAAGATGTAGGAGATCTGAAACTCGAGGATAGAATATTAGGAAGTAAAGTTACTTCGGGTTTGGGTTTGAAAGCTGAGGAAGAAGTAGACATTGGATTGGATTAGTTACCAATTTGAGATTTGAAGGGGCAGATATGAAGAGGTGCATTGTCATTTCGGATCTGCAAGTTAGAACAGTTGTTGTAGAACGGTATAGTTGTTAGAACTGTTGATTGCTTCACTATTTAAGAGTAGCATTCGCAAGAAAATGTTGTTCAGTGCTCATTATTTCTGAGAATAGATAAAGCAAAGTGCTGTGAAGCAGTGCTCGTCGCTTGAGCTTGATTCTGAGTATCAATTTTGCAATTGTGTTTGTGAGTGTTTGGAGAAATTCGAAATGCAAGTCAGTGTGCTTGTTGGATGTTGGATTCCACAGCCTTGATCTTCATTCTGTGTGTTTGATCCTGAGTGAAGTGCAATCGAAGCAATGCCCTGAAAAATCTGAGAGGAATTGTAGTGTTGGTAGTATTCTGCATTTGTGAGTGCAGTGCAAGGTTGATGTGAAGCAATTTCGATCGAGGAAGTTGTGCCTTCAGTGGAGGGGTGGAACACAATTCTGAGGCAAAGTTGTTTTGTAGTGAAGTGCCGTTTTTGGGAGAGCCTGAATCATCACAATCAAGATTGTTTGGAAAGAATTGAAGGATTTGTGATTAAGGAGTGTGAATTTGTGATAAGATTGCGAGTCAGTGCTTGTTACTCTCTTCTGGGTGTGGTTTCTACCTGAGAGACTAAAGAAGAACTCAAGAAGAACTAAATTGTTACTTTGCTTCGTATTTGAGCAATTCTGACTCGTATCTCTGCGGAAACAAACTTTACTTACCCAATTATTGCAAAAGTGATATTTGCCGGGTTGTCACATGATTTTTGGCGCCGCTGCCGGGGATACAAATCTCGGAAGTGGAAGAATACGAAGCCAAATTGGAAACTGGGTATCAAGGCAATATGAATGTTTGGATTGAAAGAACAACGGGAAGAGAGAGCTCAAAGACGAGCACTTCAGCGTGAAGAAGACGAACGTCTGAACGTCCCATCCATCATTGACAAAACTGAGCGAGAGGCGTTGGAGTTTCAACTCCTTCACGAAGTGCAAGAAGCCATGCGAGAACTTGACCACAAGAAATGCGAAGGCGGTTGGCAAGGCTACTTTGCATCTCCCTCTTCTTCCAAGAAGAAGAAAGAATCGAGTGGGCAAACATATGCATTGCGGCCCAGTACACCAACTTCCCCTAGAGCTGTAAAGGAAGTTGTTTCCTTGAAGACCTTTGTTCAAGAAAAGACAGCACGCACACTTACTAAAGACGAGTGTCAATATCTTCTACAAACGATTCCTCGGTTGTCCCAAAGGAATTTTGAAGAACCCATCAAAGGTGTTGATCCTGAATCTTCCACTCGGGTTGAAGTCAACTTCCTTATAGTAGAAATTGTCGAAGAAGACCCTACGTTGAATTTGACGAATTGGAATCCCTGGGCTGACAACACGGCATCAATTCCAGCCAATTCTTCCGTTCCGTCAAGTTCCACATTACCTCAGCCGATCCTAGTGCATCGAACGATGACTTCGCTTCCTGTCACCCGACACGCCTATCAGAAATATAAGGGGACAGAACAAGACGAAGACCCCGATGAATTCATCAAAGAATTTGAAGTCATCTTCTTTGCTAACAAGGAGCATGACTCGGCGGATCGACTAAGAATTTTTCCAAGTCTGCTTCACAAGAAAGCTCGGAGCTGGTACACCCATGTGACTCAAAAGGGGTTTGTACCATTGGACTGGGCAGACTTGAGAAACAACTTCCTGGAATGATTCCGGGAGGTTGACTATGATACAAGTGTCTTTGCGGCACTCAACGATTTGGACCGGGGCAAGAAGGAGAAGTTGAGAGACTACTCTGAGCGGTTCATGGCATTACTGAACCGAGTTCCCAAGCAATCGGGGGTGGTGGGATACTTCGATGCCCAAGCCATTACCTGGTTCCTCGGGGGCCTTTCACCAGAAATACAAATCTTTGCCAGGGAGAGGAACGTAACTTCCCTGGACAAAGTACTCAAACATGTTGCTCGTTATGAAGCAGCCCACTCTCACTCTGCCGGTAACCAGAGAAATCGGGAGAAGAAAGGCAAGAAGCCCAGAAGGAGAGCTTCATGCAGCACCTCCCCTTCTTCAGACAAATCCTCTACGTCTTTGAGCTTTTCTTTGGAATCCAAAGAAGAATCAAAGCCAAGACGAGTCAAAAGACGTGGAGGCAAGAAACCAGTGACTCCTCCAGCCAAGAGTGTACATAAGGCGGATACAAAGCTGGATGCCCTCATCAAGGAGTTTTTGGATTTCAAGATCCAAATGATTGGGGCTAAGGACCGAAGAAAGGCTCAGCATTTGGACGATCTAATGTGTGGTGCACCGCATGTGGCAACTTCGGCCATGCCAACACAAAATGCAATACTCGTAATGCATTCCTGGTGCAGCAAATTGATTGGGTTCCGGGATGGAACCAAGACGAGGACGAAGAGGTGGTGTACCAAACTCAGGAGGTATAGCCTCAACCGAGCACATCATATCAAGGTCTGGGGTTTGGACCCAGGGAGTATAACCCCAATGCTCCTTCACAAAGACCACCGATGAGCAACCAAAATCGCCCTCAGAATGTTGCGCCCGGAGCCTGTTATAATTGTGGCTCGATGGGACATTGGTCTCCAAATTGTCCTGAGCCAAGAAGGCAAATTGGGTACGTTCCCCTGTGTGGAAATTGTAAAGGATCGGGGCATACGGGCAACCAATGCCCTCACCCGCCGAACCCAAAGCCTCCTGTAAAATATGTACAGACCCCCGCTGAGTGTGCAGCACTGCAGCCAAAGGGGGATACGAATGTAAATTGTATTACGCTTGAGGAAGAAAGACCTCAAGAAGTGAGGCCGGCCTCAAAAGGAGAATGGCCCGACCTTGAAGTTTTGAAAGTTGAGACACGCTCCAGCAAGAAGAAGCGTGATCTCAAAGAACTGAGTACGACCTCGTCGTCTTCCCGAAAGGCAAAGAGACAGCGCCAAAAAGCCATTCTTTCGGCCAAGGAGGAAAAGATCCTTGCAAAAGCTAAAGCTAAGGCCTTGCAGAAAGAATTAACGGAGGCATTACTCAAGACTCGGGAACTGAGTTTGGAAGAAGAGACAAAGACGAAGTCTCCAATTTTTCCGGCGGACATCCGATCCGAAGTAAAGGGTCTGATCCAAGCCAAGGTAGGCCAACCCGAGGAAGCTCGGGTTAAGGCCATCAGCAAGCCCGTCAACATTTTGAAGCGTCCCAAAGTCAAGAGGGAGCATGGAGAGTCCTTGGACCCAAAGCAGAAGACGAAGACGGTCAAATTGGGAGGAGTTCCCCAATATGATATTGTAGCCGACTTGGCCACCACAAATGCCAATGTGACATTTAAGCAATGGTGGGAAGATAACAAGCTGTACAAGAGACAGCTTAATTCGGCCCTCAAGAAGGTGAGGTCGATGTCAAAGAAGGACCTGCCTGCTATCTATCGTATTGAACAAGAAGATTTGGGATCTCCCGAGGTAGACGCGGAGATTGCAGGGTGCATGATCACATTGATACCCATTGACTCTGGGTCCGGTGTGAATGTCATGATTGAAGATACTGCAAATTGACTCGGGTATCATACGTTTGAACCAACACCCCGAGTTTTGAAGTTTGCAGTCCAAACCAAGAGACGGCCCTTGGGCATGCTGTCGAACATTACCACGATCATTGGAGGGGTACCCTTCAAGTTGAATTACATCGTGTTGCGGCCAGTGACAAAAACTGGTTACCCTCTGTTGATCGGCAGACCCTGGTTGTATAGTGCCCAAGTTGTAGTGGATTGGCATCAGCAGAAGTTAAGATTCAAGGACATTTCGTCCGAAGATCAGAAGCTGGTGACTGTGAGCTGGACAAAGGTTCCCCATCTCGGGGAAACAAGTTCGTCAGAAGAGGAGGACGAGTCTGAAGACTCATCGTCTTCGTCTTCGGACGAATCCGAAGAAGAAGTCCAAGTTAATTACTTGGAATGCTACGAGGTAGAGGTTGACGACGAAGATCCATATGACCTTGCCTCGGGTGAACCTGACTTGGAGGAAGGGGGTTTGATGGCCGCTCGCCTCGGGATAAGCCGAGTAAGTCACGTTGAAGGAGTCGTCAACCCCGATGACTGTCAAGAGGTGTTACTCACTGAAGGAAAAATTTTAAAAATCTCAAAGATAGTTACTTCGGAGGAGTTGGCAGGATACACTGCCTTGTTTATAGAGTTCTTGGATGTATTTGCCTGGTTGATTGATCAAATGCCGGGTATTCCACGAGAATTTGGAGAACACCGGATTGATTTGATTGAAGGTGCAATTCCGGTTTGGCAGCAACAATACCGCCTGAACCCGAAGTACTCACTTTTGGTAAAAGATGAAATTGATAAGTACTTAGGGGCCAGAATCATCTTCCCTGTCTTAAGCAGTGAATGGGTCTCCCCCATTGTCATTGTCCCGAAGAAGAAAACAGGGAAGATCCGAGTGTGCCAAGACTTCCAAAAATTGAACACAATCACAAGGAAAGATCATCATCCCTTGCCTTTTACCAATACAATTTTAGATCAGGTAGCTGGCCATCCTTGTTATAGTTTTCTTGATGGATTTTTAGGGTACAATCAAGTATCCATTCGAGAAGAAGACAAGGATAAAACTACATTCACGACCGATTGGGGTACTTTCGCTTACAATCAAATGCCCTTTGGGTTGTGTAATGCTCCCGCTACTTTCCAACGGATGATGAATTTGATCTTCAAAGATTTCCTGCGCAAATTTGTCGAAGTTTTTATTGATGACTTTTGTGTGTTTGGGCGAAGGGATGTACATATAGATTACCTTTGCCAAACGTTTGAAAGGTGTCGTTTTGCCGGCTTGTCATTACACCCGGAGAAATGCTTCTTCGCAATGAAGGAGAGAATTCTTCTGGGGCATTGGGTGTCAAGCCGAGGTATTGAAGTCGATGTTGAGAAGGTTAAGATAATCGCAGCTTTGGAATCCCCGAAGAACATCCGGGAGCTGAGAGCCTTCTTGGGACATGTCGGATATTACAGACGCTTCGTGTCAAACTATGCAGTGCTTGCTGCACCACTTACAAAGCTTCTGAAGAAATCTGAAGACTATCTATGGGAAGCACATCAAGAAGAAGCTTTCCAGGTGTTGAAGAAGAAACTGGTTGAAGCACCTGTCATGAGGGCCCCAAATTGGGACGTCCCTTTTCATGTGTATGTGGACACTTTGTCCATGGCTATCGGGGTTGTCTTAAGTCAAAAGGACGAGAAGAAGAAGGACTACCCGGTGTATTATGCCAGTCGATAACTTTCAGTTTCTGAAAAGAATTATTTGACGACTGAAAGAGAAGCACTCGGAATGGTGTATGCCTGCAAGAAGTTTCATCATTATTTGTTGGGGTATGAGTTTGTCTTCTATGTTGACCATTATGCATTGCAACATCTGGTCAAGAAGGCAGATTTATCGGGACAAATTGCAAGATGGATCTTGTTATTACAAGAGTTCATGTATATTGTACAAGTGAGGAAGGGAGCTTCGCATTCAAATGCGGACTTCCTGTCCAGGTTAGACACTCAAGACCAGGAGTGGGAAATTGACGATCGGTTCCTTGACGAAGAGTTGTATCACTTATCAGCAATGAGTAGTACGAGGTATGCAGATGAATATAATTATCTAAATACTCTCCATTGTCCTGAGGGGATGGATCTGGAACAGCGGGCAATCTTTCTCCAAAAAATGGGGCCGTACCAGCTTAAACACAGCATTTTATTTAAGATGGGCAAAGACGAAGTACTTCGGCGATGCTTGGAGTCATACGAAGTAGGAGGACTGATTGAATCTTTACACTCCGAGGCATCGGGAGGACACTATGCTCTGAAGAATACTGTAAAGAAAATTCTTTCGGCAGGGTATTGGTGGCCTACAATGTACAAAGATGTACATGCTCATATCTGAAGCTGTGATGCGTGTCAGAGAACGGGGAAGCCGACGGCTACTTCTCAATGGCCTTTGAGACCAATTTTGCCTTTGGCCCCCTTTGAGAAATGGGGGATTGATTTTGTGGGTCCCATTCAACCAGTGACCCGAGTCACAAGAAAGCGCTACATTTTGGTTTGCATTGACTATGCTACCAAGATGGTTGAAGCGGAAGCAACTTGCAGAGATGATGCTGAAACTATGGCGGAATTTTTCTTTCGAAACATCATCTCCCGATATGGGTGTCCTCTGGAATTGGTCAGTGACCAAGGAACACATTTTTTGAACTCTGTAATGGAGGCATTAACCAAGTATTTTCAGATTAAACATCGGAAGACGACTCTTTATAACCCAAAAGCAAATGGCTTAACAGAAAAAGCGAATGGGTTACTTTGTAAACTTTTGAATAAGGTGACTGTCAATTATGCCTATGATTGGGATACAAAATTACCAGCCGTGTTATGGGCCTATCGGACGACAGAGAAGATTACAACCAAACAAACCCCATACTTCTTGACATATGGCTTGCATCCCATACTGCCAGTTGAATTTGAAGTTCCGACTTATCGGATTCTGTGCAAAGAACGGATATCGGAAGAGGAAAGTCAGGATCTTCGGATTCATCAACTGATGTGGTTAGAAGAGAAAAGAGACGATGCAATGCAAACCACAAAAGAAGTACAAGCACAGAGGAAAGTCAGGCACGAGCAGAGAATCAAGCCTGTGACTGTACGAGAAGGGGATTTGGTTTTGTTATATGACAATTGCCGAATATTTTTTCCAGGCAAGTTGCATTTGAGATGGATGGGTCCCTATCGAGTTTTTCATCTTTACTAAAATGGATCCATGCAACTCGTTGATTTGGAAGGTAATCCTTTTGCCACTTGAGTAAACGGGTGGAGAGTTCGGAGATATTGGACCATAGACTCGGAAGTTTCTAAGACACCCGAGGTCTATGTTCGCGGGGACGCTCACATTTGAGGAAGGGGGTATGTGGTGCCCACATTTTTGGTTTTTTCAAAATAAAGGAGAAGAAGTGTATAGAGAAGTCGGATTGCGCCTGTATGGCCGAAGAAGGCGAAGAAAATTGTCTTCGGGATGAAACCCAAAGTAAAGTGACTTTGGGTCATAAGGCAAAGTACTCGGAAATGCCCTGTCAGCATACAATACAAAGTAAATTGTCTTCGGCTCGGGGGGAGCTCACCCCGAGGCAAAGACAGTCTAACAACCTTTCGTCGGGGTGAGAAATTCAAGAAGGGGCAGTTTCAAAACTGGCGGCTCATATGCGCAAAGGTTGATTGACAGTGACAAGTGCATGCCAGAGGTGTGATTTCTCGGTAGAAACTCGAAGTGACGGAAGGCAAAGAAGTGCAACTCTATAAAAATTGAAACTGCAACGACGAAATGTTGAGCAATTTTCCTTTGCCGTTGAGGAGTCGTCTTGCAGGTGATCGGGGAAAGGGAAATAGAGTTGGACTCGTGTTAGTGCGCAAGGGAGAAGTCGCGAGAGAGAAATTGAGAGACAGTAAGAAAGTAGAAGAGATGGGAGGAGGGAAGAAAAACTCCGAATTTGCAGTGAGAAATCATGCAATTTGGAGATTAGATATAGTAGCGAGGATCAAAGTCTTGAGCCGACTTTGGATCACTTTTCTGGCATGAAACTAGAACGTAAGTTTTCCAGGATTCATGACAGAAATCATCAAGAGTAAATGTCTCAATGGTCCCGAGGAAGAAGGGAAGAGAGGAAATCCGGCTTGCTGGACAGAGTCGGATTGGAGACTCGTACTCGGGAAGGAGGCGGGTTCAGAGCAGGGAGCCACGTTCTTGGGGAAAGGGGAGATAGCCCAAGAAACGCAAGAGGTGAGAGATGCCTTCTCGTCAAAGAGGACAAAGAATGGGTACAAAGTTGAGAGCTACAAAGACCCTGTGAGGAAGGAATTGTGAGTGCACTAATGGCCATCCTGAAGCCAGAGAGAACTACCTATGTGATGAAACACCAAGCGGTGTTCTTTCACAAGTTATTTGCAGGAGAACCGATCAATTGGGCAAGGTGCTTTCACGGAAGAACAAGGCAGATGGTGTGGAATCTACGGGATAAGTCGCCTCCACACTACATCGTACCATTTGCAGCACATTTTTACCTCGGGTTAAATTTGCTCAATTTGGCGGAGCGCAATAGAATGGTGTCTCATTTCCATCCTGATTTGAGAAGAGAAGTCGACGCGGAGGAGCAGCAATACATTCTCCAAATCCGGAGCACGGACGATTACTACACGAAGATAGGGAAGAACGTGGAGGTCATTGAAAGTACCCCAACTAAGAAGAGAACTCGGCAAGCAGAAGCCAAAGAAAACAAGAAACCTCGGAAGATGCAGAAAAATAACCCGAGGTGAGGAATGGTGGTGATTGAGTCGGAAGATGAAGACTCAAAAGGCAAAGCCGAGCTCAAGACGGAGGACTCGGAACGTGAGGAGGAACCTGAGCTGACATTGCAGAGTGGAAATACGAGCAGTGACAGTGAAGAAGGAGGAGAGATGACATCGGTACCAGCGGCTGAAGAATACAAAGAAGAAATGCAAGCCGAAGTAGAAACCGAAGATAATGCGGCGCTGGAAGATGAAGTACCAGTGCTCGAGGAGAAGAAGATCGCAGTACAGCAAGGAATTTGCTCAAGATGTAAGGCAAAGTGTGAAGCGGGACCAAGTAGAGTGAAGGAAGAGGTAGAAGAAAGCTCGGGCAGTGAGGCATCAATCCCAATACGAAGACTCCAGAGAAGAAGGCGAGTATCGGGAGAATACGAGGAAAGAAGAGAGACCACTCCGTGGGAGGATGAAGTTGCCAGTAATGGAGTAGATTACCTGTAGATGGTAGTATGCCCGCTGTTGGGGAAGATGGAGAAGAAGAAGAAAGAGATGCAGTCTACTTGTCTAGAGGTAAAGACTATGTTGCAGGTCTTATCAAGATTAAAAGAAGAAAACTCGGAGTTGAAGAAGAGTATAACCCGAGGTGAGGAAGAGAGAGAAGTACTGCGAGCGGAAGCAGTCGAGAGAAGTCAGGTAATCAAAGACCTCAAGAGAGAAGTGAGTTATCGAGAAGATCTTGCGAGGAAGAGTGACATCGCAAGGGAAAGACAGGTAGCGGAGCACGAAATCTTGAAGCAGCAGTTTGCTGATTCAAGAGTAGAACTTATCCATGCTATGGCGAGGGTAGCATCAAAGGATCAAGAGCTTGATCAAGTGATGGAGAGTATGGAGGAGAAGAAGTAACTCTGGCAACGAGAGTTGGCTGCGAGATATAGAGAAGAAGAGAGATTACGAGAATTACTTCATAATCAGGAAGAGAAAGTTGAACAGAAGGAGAAAGAGAAGGAAGCGGTGAAGGCCGAATTTGGAGAAGAATTGGCAATGTACAGAGAGGAATGGCTTGCAGATCAGGAACGAGAATGCAAGACAAGATTGGAGCCATTGAAGGAAATAGTCCTCAGAGTGAACGCGATGTTAAGTACAGAGGCTAGCATTCGAATTGAAGAGACGAGACTGCACGAGTTGAAATTGTTGGTGCAGGAGACAAGGCAAAGCCAAGCAAAAGACACCAAGATGAGCGCCTTGTTGATTAAATTGAGAACTCGTGTAGATAAGAAGATATTAGAGGTAGAAGACAATATTGCGATTAGATTAGACTTAGTGAGAATAGAGTTAGAAAAGCTTCGGCAGGATGTTAAGGCAAAACCCAAAGTAGATAACATAGGAATCCAAATGTCTTTGGAGTTGCCCTTAGAGACATTAGGGAAGAGTGGGTCGAAAGATGAAGAGTTAGATAGACTACCCACTAGTGCAATTTCAGATCAGGAAAGAGAATTGCTGGATCTGGTAGAAGATGTAGGAGATCTGAAACCCGAGGATAGAATATTAGGAAGTAAAGTTACTTCGGGTTCGGGTTTGAAAGCTGAGGAAGAAGTAGACATCAGATTGGATTAGTTACCGATTTGAGATTTGAAGGAGCAGATATGAAGAGGTGCATTGTCATTTTGGATCTACAGGTTAGAACAATTGTTGTAGAACGGTATAGTTGTTAGAACTGTCGATTGCTTCACTATTTAAGAGTAGCATTCGCAGGAAAATGTTGTTCAATGCTCATTATTTCTGAGAATAGATAAAGCGAAGTGTTGTGAAGCAGTGCTCGTCGCTTGAGCTTGATTCCGAGTATCAATTTCACAATTGTGTTTGTGAGTGTTTGGAGAAATTCAAAGTGCAAGTCAGTGTGCTTGTTGGATGTTGGATTCCACAGCCTTGATCTTCATTCTGTGTGTTTGATCCTGAGTGAAGTGCAATCGAAGCAATGCCTTGAAAAATCTGAGAGGAATTGTAGTGTTGGTAGTATTCTGCATTTGTGAGTGTAGTGCGAGGTTGATGTGAAGCAATTTCGATCGAGGAAGTTGTGCCTTCAGTGGAAGGGTGGAACACAATTCTGAGGCAAAGTTGTTTTGCAGTGAAGTGCCATTTTCGGGAGAGCCTGAATCATCACAATCAAGATTGTTTGGAAAGAATTGAAGGATTTGTGATTAAGAAGTGTGAATTTGTGACAAGACTGCGAGTTAGTGCTTGTTACTCTCTTTTGGGTGTGGTTTCTACCTGAGAGACTAAAGAAGAACTCAAGAAGAACTAAATTGTTACTTTGCTTTGTATTTGACCAATTCTGACTCGTATCTCTACGGGAACTAACTTTACTTACCCAATTACCGCAAAAGTGATATTTTTCGGGTTGTCACAAGCTTCTTGGGAAGCTTCTTGACTAGCTTAGCTTGCATGCCAAGTAGGCGATCTCTAAACAGAAGCTTCCCAAGAAGCTTTCTAGTTAGCTTGGCTTACACTCTAAGAAAATGGCTTTTAAGAAGCTTCATGAGAAGCTTCTCAAGGGGCTTGTATGTTTCCTATAAATACTAAAGCCCAATCTCATGTTAAGCATTCAGAGTTTTCCCTCACTCAAGAGTCCCAATGTGATCTTTCACCTTGATCTTCCATTCTTCTATTTTCTCTCCTTGGTCTTTTACAAAGGTATATACACATGACATCATTCCAAAGATGATAACCCATATCATATGCTCCATATCAGATGAAGAAACACCTTCTTGATGTGGAATCAAGCTTGTCCTTATCACTATCTTGAATTCTTGCATATGAGACACAACCAAAGGTTCTCAAGTGCAAGAGATTAACCTTTTTTTCTTGACAGTTCCTCCTCAAGGATCTTGAATCCTAAAGAAATTGAGGGTCCTCAATTTATGAGGTATGCAACTATGTTGATTGCATCTGCCCAAAAAAGCTTTTGGCAACCTTGCTTGTAGTCATGCATTTGGCCACAACCATCTTGTTTGGTGTCTCAAGGATAGTTTTGATCATTTTCTGTGTAGTACACTTTGAACTTGTTGCTCTTGTACTCTCCATCATTATCTGATTTTCAAGCTAATCTTCAAACCTGACTGGTTTTTGATCTCAGATTTCCATCACTTGAAAACATTAAACACATTTGATTTATTTTAAAAATAATAAACCCATACCTTCCTGATAGTATCATTTTTGAAGGTGACATAGTAGCAGGATCCTCCAAGAGACTCAACTGAAGTTGGACCATACACATCTATATATATCAACTCTTACCTTCCTACTCTTGGTGCTCTTGTAGCTTTGGTGAAAGTAACCTGATTTTGCTTTCCCAAAATACATGGTTTGCAAAAGCTAAGTTGAATAGTCTTCAACTCCAAGATCCTGCCATTGGGAATTAACTCATTCCTTTCTCACTCATGTGACCAAGTCTTTGGTGTTATAAGATCAAAAGAATAAATTACATCTGCAACTGCCATCAAATGTTATGAGTTTCCCACACATAGGATTTCAACCTTTTGTCCTCATGCCAAAATCAGGTTTCCTTGAGTAACCTTCCACTTCCCACTTTCAAAGGATATTTGATATCCTTCCTCATCCAACTAATGTATGGAAATCAAATTCTTCTTTAGTCTATGGACATATCTAACATATGTCAATGTCCATATTGATTCTTGAGAGGTCTTCAAGTTCACATTGCCTTTTTCTTTCATAAATAGGGGTTTATCATCAACAAGGTGAACCTTTCCAAGGTTTCCTACAACAAATTTGTGCATCAACTCTTTACATGGGGTATAGTGAAATAATGCACCAAAATCTATCACCCAATATTCTATGAGACACTCCAACATAGCAAACAAGTGCATCCTTTTGTTCTATTGGTATGTTCATTGAGTTCTCCTCTTTCTTCAAGCTTTTACATTGATTCCTAAATTGATCATGCTTGTTGCAATTCCAAAATACAATATCTTTAATTATGTCCTTGCAACCTATTGACTGACTTCTCTTTCTCAATCTACCATTTCTTTGACTTTGACCTAAATGTGGTCTTCTGCCTCTATTCTCAACAACTATTACCACACTTGACAATTCTGAAGAATTTTGTTTGCAAATTGCAAATCAAGTTTTGTGTACTCTCAAAATTGAGAGCAATTTATCTCAAGGAACTACTCATTGGTGTGACTATTGTTTCCCAATGATCAAGTAATGATGATAGTGGCAATAGTGCTTGAACTTCATCATCAAAGTTGATCTTCATAGATTCTAGTCTTGAAATGATTGAGTTGAAATTATTCATGTGGTATTGAATTGATTCTCCTTCTTTCATCCTTGTATTCACCAACTAGCAAATCAAGAATACCTTGTTCAAGTATGAAGGTTTTTCATATATATTCAACAATGTCTTAATCAACTCGTGAGTCATCTTCTCATGGAAAACATTATATGCAACATGTTTTGCCAATGCCAATCTGACCACATGCAAGGGTTGTTGATCTAGAAACTCCTACTCAATTTCTTACATTTTTGTTGGCTTTATTGCCTCAAGAGTTAGGTGTAGCTTCTTTTAATATAGATAGTCTTCAACCTACAGCTTCCCAAATCTTTGCCATTGAAATTGTCAATGTTGACTTTCTAATCTTCTGCCATCATTTTGTTCTCTCTCCAAGAACCAATGCTTTGATGCCACTTGTTGGGAGAAAATATGTAATTAGGAATTTGAGAGAGCAATAGGAATCCAGATTTGGCTATGAGATTGAAAAAATCATTCATCAACCTGGACTAGAAAGTATGCACTAAAATTATGCCAAGTTTCATGTGGTCTGGCCAATATCTGCCTATGTCCATAGGTGAGTTGCAGGGAATTTTATATTAATCTTGAATTCTCAATCAATAAATATAAAAGAAGAACTATTTAAATCCCATTGACTATCAACATTAACACTATTTATACTCTTGCACATAGAGACCCTATCTAGTTTTGGAAACATGTGTTGCAAATTGATCTTGTATATAAACCCTAGATTGTCTAGTACCAATTGATACACATCACCTCACTCAGTTCCACAAGTAGGGACCATGTGAGTAAGCTTCCCCTAGGTCCCATACATATGCTGTAAAATCACCATAAATAATTTTATGGGTGACATTCAGAATTTTTATGGATAAAGGGAGAATAGGTACATGGAAATTTTATGGGTGGTCACCAGTCATCATAACACTATATGGGAATTGGAAATCATGACTGTAGATTTTTACAAGTTATAGTTGCTCCTATAAATTTAACTCCACCAGAAACCACTATAATCATGATACTAATATGAATTAGAGTGAAGTTGATTTGAAATTGAAAGGAAAATAGTGCAAACCCAAAAAATCCCAAATTGAAAAAATCGTAAAGATTGTGGGCTTGAAGGTGAACCCAATGGGTCAAGCTTTGGTGTGAGAAATTTATGCATTTTTTTTATTTGAGCTTTGTGGTTTTTTGGTGGAGAGAAGAAGATGTTTATGAGTTGATAAATTTATGCATGCAATCCATTTGTGCATGGACAGGTTGAGAGAATTGAAGAGAATAGTGGGTTGAGAAAGGGTTGTTTTGAGGCTAAGCCGAGAATAGTTGGTATGATAATTTCACGTGGGAGAAAAAGAAAAGTGGGTTTAGAAATTTTTGTATTGAGGACGTATACTCAGTCTACCGCAATATAAAATACTGGAGTAAACCATGACTAGAAATAAACAAGTGTTAAGTTTAGTGACAGAAAGTAAATGATAGAAAATTATGTGAGCCCAAGGCACAAGTAAGGGCAGAGTTTCGTCTGAACACATCGTCCAATTTGGAGAGCAAGAGTTGAGAGAAGATGAGGTTGGTTGGTTTAGTCTACTTTGAATCCTCACTACACAACAAGAGTTGATTAACAAAACTAAGAAATGTAATGCCGAATGTTACTGTGATCTCCCGTGACAGTTGAACATTTAACCCAAGATTCTTATACAAAACCTCAAGGGAATATATTAGGGGGTTTCAAGAACCCCTTTTCAGATTCTGAAATTTATTTTACTAGAAGTCTATGGGGGATGTGAAGGGAGAATCCACTAGTTTTATGGAGAAACTCCTTAGCCTCCTGAAAAACATGATCAGTAAACTTTTACAGGCTAAGGGTGGTCCATAAAACTTAACTACGAAAAATTGACCTGAAAAGATGGCCCCAAAAAAAACCTATTGAAATTTTAAGTTTCATAGATTTTATTTTTATGGTAGGATTGATAAATAAAATTATGGGAACCTTACGGGAATGTCCGTTACCAGTAAAGTTCATTCTTGAAACCCCCTATTGTCAAGATGTAACACGGTGGTCAAAAAATCTGAAAGCGATTCGTGAACCGTCGACATATAAAATACAAGTTATCGATACTTTGTTCGATCCGCATTGCATCGATTCTAGATCTATCAGCATATTCGAGAAAAGTTTCCTTGTGATTAAATATGTCCATAGTAAATAGACACCCAATGATGGAAAGGCTGATTAGCTCTGCAACTGGACTTTAGAAGATGAGTAGTAAAGGAACAGCTATCACATATCATTGTTTTCAGCAGAAATTCCGGTCTTTACATTGAAAGGCAAACAGCTACTACATACAAAGTCGAGCGGTCTTACGTGATAAACGTCTGGTAAGGATATGAATAAGTCGTCCTCTCTAGAGTTATGCTTTGGGGTTAGAGAACGTTCAGATGTAAAATGAAGTCAACTACTCCATAGATTTTATTCATGCTACTCGATCCTTCATGTAATACGAGAAGAAAGAGAATTTAGACATCTCATAAAATATAGGGGAATACGTTTCTTAAGTACTCTAGTAGTACGGTGGAAAAAGTAAGTAATCAAAGTAAAGTTTTTTCACCAAGTCTACTTAAAAACGCATTTTCAAGTATTACGTTCCTGTGTATGGTATATGAGAGAAGTACCAAACATAGATATTAATACGTAAAATGTTTTATATCAGTTCTTTTATGGTTACCCTAAACCCTAAATTTCTTTCAGAAATTTTAACAAGATGTTAATTAAAAGATTCAGTCACGAATTGGGGTTGCACCTCCTGGACTAGAATAATAATAATTAGCTCTACTGTATCCTTAAAAAGCTGTTTGGAGTCTTAGAGTGCTTTGTTTCATCGTAAAGCTTAGTATTGCCTGCATCAGCCCGTTTTAGATTAAATTTCTGTTTTTCAATTACAATACATCCCTTTCAGATATCTTCTCACTAAAATTTCAGCTTCAATCTTTCTTTTCAAAGTATGCATAATAGAAGATATTTCCTTTCATAGTATGTGCAACTGGTTGATACGTAATGTCGTCGCAGTATCAAACTTGATTGGAATGTGTGAGACGAATGCCTCACCATGATATAACATGAGTGCAGCGTTAGTGCACTGTTCAGAAATACTATGATTTGAATTTAATCAACTCACAAAGAGAACACTCAGGGTATATCTTATCCAAAGGAACTCCGCGGTCAGTTTAATCATCCCCAAAAGAAACATTTTTCAACAATTCACTGGACACTAATCCATTTTCTCATCACATTTCGATGTCTCCCCGTATACACACAAATTGTAATCATTGCAAAGTCTTCAAAGTGCTTGGAAGGAAATTTATATCCACAAAATAAGAACACATGCTTCAAGGATTAGTTTAACTACAAATATAAGTTTATTGAAAATTATTTGCAGAAATACATTCAAAGTGACTATGATAGGTTTATATACTTAGCTAGATAATCTATCTAAAATAACATTTATTTTATTTTATATTAGAACACAGAACTGGAAGAAAAGAACATTCTGAGGCTGTTGACCTCAAGCTCTATTTCATGTCAAGTTCGTGAAGTCCGGATCCTGATGGATATGAACATCGTAAAGATTCTCCAAGGACTGTCCAGTGGATCCGGGGCCCTCCCGTTCCACAACTGCTCATGAAAGTCAAAGAGCAGCACACGGCAAGATTTGTCTACTGGATTCGTTTTTGGACGACTGCCCCTCAAACTTGAGCTTGGTGACAAGGTCATGTGACGAAGGGAGTAGCCCGCACTGTCAAGTATCACAATCGCAATTGCAATTGACCAAATTTTCTTCCCGCGTTGCTTGTAGATGAGAGCTTTGTTTGTGGTGTGTTCGAATAGGTCTGGAAATAAACTACTGCCTAAAATGTTGGGGCTTAGCTCCAACATGTAGAAATGTTGAATATTGGGGCTTAGTGCCATTTTATCTTTGTCTTCCCGCGTTGCTTGTAGATGAGAGCTTTGTTTGTGGTGTGTTCGAATAGGTCTGGAAATAAATTACTGTCTAAAATGCTGGGGCTTAGCTCCAACATGTAGAAATGTTGAATATTGGGGCTTAGTGCCATTTTATCTTTGTCGTCTCTCCCTTGTACGGCTTGGATCTTCCTATCCTTTGTGTTTTCCACGCGGTTGCCCTTTCTCAAATGTTGAAATACGAGGGACTGTTGGTGATTTAAACTCACGTCATTGAGGGCCAAGTCCATCATAAGTATGATCTGGCGGTCAACAGTACCTAGGTAATATCATATCTTACTCCTAACGCTTTCTACAAAATGCTTGTGACTCAGGGGAAGGTTAGAAAATTGTGAACTCGGAAGCAGCGGGGCAGCTTCTACTTCAGTACTTCTCCAAGTCCTGAATAATATATTATGGTTTATTCTTCAGTTCAGTCCATTAAGTCGTCTACTCCACTCATCATGATGACTTTTTGGGTTGGGTTCTGAAAAGCCTGCTGTCAATGAGGTGATGTCACTGCACGGATTTGTATGTATGGGTAGGTCGGTTTGGAAGAACCTGTGAGGTATGACTTCATATTACCGTGGGGAGATCATACGTTATGTGAATTTTCAGGCAGGATTAAAGCATGTACACAGTAAAGCTCATGGTTTGTGAGCGAAGTATGTTATTTGTGAACTTGATCAGACCGTCGGGCTCCCCTTTAGAGCAGTATTGAAAGTGAAGTATGTAAAAATCGCTTTTGTCCCATATACTTGCAGGATCAGTGGCATATAAATCCTCATTCACCACGGAACGGACGAATTTGATTCTCCCTGAAAAGCAGTAGAACATAGGTGCTGATTTGGGGGATAGTGAATACAAAACTATCTTTTGCAGTCTTGAAATTAATACAAATGTCAATGAGTTTATACTGCCATGTCCAAATTCATGGCAAGATAATGACAGGAATTTACCCTTATGCCATGCTGCCAACGTTTTCCAGCAGTACAGGAATTGGAGCTAGAAGCTGCCACGGACAGAAATATGCAACAAAGAACCGGTAGACTGTCGACCTCCCGCATCAACTTTGCAGAATCGTGATCGATTGAACATCGTGGAAGACTCTCCAAGGGATCTAGTGGATCCAAGGGCCTCCCGTTTCACAAGTGCTCATGGAAATGCTGACGGAACTCGAAGACCAGCACACTTCACGATGTGTCGGTTAGACGGATGACTGTAATTGGCCCTTCAAACTTGAGCGTGATTGGCAAGGCTATGAGACGAAGGGAGTAGCCATCACTAACACGTCTCTCAATCCGAATTCCACATGACGGAATTATCTTATCGCGTTTCTCGTAAATGAGAGCATTGGTTTTGGTGTATTCGGAATTACAAGTTGATCCACGATTTTCATAATTCTACTTTAGTCGTGGTGATCTTGTTGTTTCCTTCAACTTAACTTCCAGCTTATTGAACACTTCACATAAACAAACACCGTTTCAACACTACACGATTGGCGAAACAGCTAACTAAATGCACAGTGCAGAAATATGAAAAGTTGCATACATCGGAAGTCAAAACATCTATTATGCTTGGGTGACTCAGCAAATCATTCACCCGGCATATGAATAACCTTTTCCAGTGCCAGAGGACTAGTACACTCATTAGTTTACACCTTAATCGGGCCCGTGCAGTGATTCTCTTTTAGGTTACGACAGCTTTATACGGTTTGACGTGATTACTCCGATTCCATTTTTAGATTACGAAAACTTTATATATCTTTACGTGACTACTACGATAGAAAATGGACCCACCAGTGTCCCAAGCACTGGCACTAGACTCAGTAGTTTCTACCTTTATCTGGCTCGTGCAGTGATTCTCTTTTAGATTACGGCAGCTTTATAGGGTTTGACGTGATTACTCCGATAGAAACTGTACCCACGAGTATACCAAGAAGTAGAGATAATAAGGGGATCACATGTCTACACCAGCCACAGTCCATTTATACGGAGATATATAACTTGTGTTTGGTGCAGAATGCACGCCGATAGTTACATTAAGTTGTTCACAAGTTAATGCATCCACCCTGATATACAATCCTAATCTTTGGGGAGGTTTTGGAGACAACAGACCTCCTCTAGTTGCTAGATGAGATGCCTGTTTTGGCATGGGCTGCCATCGAAACCTTTTCGAGAGATGTTCGGCAAGGTCATAGAGAAGCGACTACTATTTCCTATCAATGCAAATTGATGGGAATGCTATACAAGGCTTTATTACTTGGACTAAAGCAACTTACTACGAAACGTCGTGGATTTTTTTTACAAAAGATCATGGTTTAATTCATTCTTCTGTTTCCAACTAAATTACAAAGAAGAAAAGGTACGATCCAGATCATTAAGTTTTTCTTTCTGTCATATTTGTATATTGGCACTTAATTAGAGAAAGATCAAAGTCCATTGGATCGCCCCACATGGCTAAGTGGTCCCTAAAGCGCAATTGGTTCTATGTTCTCAAGAGTTCCTGCCTTGCTACCGATTCTGATTTCTCATTCGATAGGTTGTAAGATTATGTCTGTATGGAAATCTCTATTGGATAATTTTACAAAATTTTACAAGCTCATTTTTTTCCATACTCTTGTGCGATCTGCGACCCTTAAATCCTCATTTACCATTGAATCAATAAATTGAATTCTTGCTGAAAACCAAGTTACATTTCAGCACAATACTCAACACGGAAAAGATGCTCTGGATGTAAAGTATGGCACTACATGACCATTGTGGATGACTGAAACTAGCCCGTCAAACTTGGGCTTGATTGGCAATGTCATGGGACATAACCGACACTATCATGTCCCACAATCACATGTATTTCATCATAGTTGAAGAAACGACTATAGGGAAAACATATCCTCTCGATGAAGGTAATATTATGGAGCAAATATGTTCCTCGCAACATGAGTTTGCACTTATGTCTCATGCCATTTGTAACGTTGCACCTAGATTGCTAGGATGCTGGAGTAGCAGTGTTAGTAGTCGGAGGTATTTTGGCAGTTACTCATAGACTGCTTTCCGACGGTCAGATTTCCTGTCCGGGATATTGACTACATGATGGGACCCATTATCATTTGCACCGTCGGGTGTGTCATCAGCGGGACTGCTAGGGTGAGACCTAGGTTAAAATCAGGGGTATCCCCTGGAAGTGCAGCTCCAGAGAGCTCACTTCTACGAAGTTGAGCCTTTGATTTCTTGGCTAGAGTGGACAGAAACCCGACGAGCATCACCTGGAGTCTCTTAGTTAGAGTGGGTGTGGCTTGACTATAATCAATGCCCAGTTTTTGGCAGATTTTTGATTGATAGATCAAGTACGGATCTGATTTAAGTTGATTAGAGTGAAGAACAAATTGATTATATCAGAGAAGTGAGAGTCAAGAGATATTGGGTGCAAGAACTGGGGGGTGTTTGTGGTATCTCCAAGCACGGTGGATCATCATACCTTGATTGTGTAGTTCAGATTTCCCTAAGAGTGATCGTGTGTGGAGGCGCTGGCCAAATTTAGAGCCAAAGGGAGTCAATTTCAAACAACAGTGTTTCTTTTGAGCTCAAGAAGTGAAAGTAGGACCAATTTGGTGCAAATTGAGCTTGAAGTGCAAAATTGAAGGTGGAGTTGTGAACTTATTCCCATAAATTAAAGATTTGAAGATCTCCATCTTGTCAATTTGGCTCAAGTGGAGAATTATTAGAGAATTTGGCGGTCAGCCAATTGTAGGAATTTCTGTTAGGTTTTTGGGTGTAAACTCTATTCCAATTGATCCCAAATCTATTCACACCCTTCATGGCATGGAAAGGGTTGTTTTAGCACTTAGAGGGTTTGCCAATGGATGATTATCATGAGTTTAGGAGAGCTCACTTGGAGGAGATTGAGCTATGGAGACAATATTGATCTTTGAACTATATCTCTATCACTTTAGGCTCAATTGCCAAGGGTAGATTGGTAGTACCCATGAGTTCTAGCTCTAGTAGCATTGGTAGAGCTAGTGGAGGTGCACTAGCTAGAGATAATGCTACTACAAGTGGAGGTACCACTATAGGAGGTGGTGTAGTACCGGGGTTTAACCTCATGGTGGAGTTCTTTCAAGGTTTGAGGTAGAGCAACCAAGGGGTGTGGACTGACAAGTCGAGGAGCTTGTAGGAATTCCAATGAAAGAATGGAAAGAGCCTACTCAAGGCATACACTTGCATGAGATAGATGATCAATTTTACTCAAGGAGTTATTGAGGCCCAGGCAATCCAATTTTGGTATGGGATACTAGACAAGGAGTTGCAATGTAGAGTCCACTAAATGTAGACTACATTGTTATGGGCTACTTCACCTACTTTGGCAGTGGTCTTTGGTTTGGTTGAGAGTATTAGGCTGAACATGGTGGAGGAGAGTGGTGACATTTGGATTTGATGGGGAGACCTCATCCACAGTTGTTACTTCTTCCAAAGTGCAACATAGTGCACCATGCTATGTTGGTTTCTAAAGATAGGATGGATAGCTCAGATCTTAGGGAGTGAGTGGAGGACCTGGTGTTACTAGACCTTTACCTTCATTTTTAGGTTAGTAGTAGCCAATGAGTAGTCGTGTTGCTTGTTGGACTTTTGGTGGACCTCACCATAGGAGAGAGTGCACTCAAAGCATTGGACCTAGTACCTTTGGATAGACAGTATGAGCATTGCCACAGATTTGGACACACTAGTGATTGATGCTTTGACCTATAGCCAGAGTTATGAAGTGAGAGTGCTACTATGGCAAGTAGTAGAGGAGCTCTAGGTCATAGAGGATGGGGTAGTAGAGGTGGTGGTAGAGAATCTACACCTAGTAGAGGTGCATTACCTACCCTTACTTCCAATACAGCCATGGCTACTTGGATTGAGCAGTTGGAGTAGAGATTGGCTAGTATGGCCAAGGATCAGAGGAGATCAAATTTGGGTGCTAAGGCTTCCACCTCATATGTTGGTGATAGATACATTTTGGACTTCATGTGTGGAATAATATAAGTGGATGCATCTACTGCAATGACTAGGGGTGAAATATATGCTCCTAAGTCTAGAGGAGCATGAGTGGAGTTGGACCCACAAAGAGGAGAGGCTGGTAAATAGGCCAGACTTCCTTAGTGTTTTACACTCTCTAAGGCACTACAAACGACATCCATGGCTCTTAGTGTATGTACGGTAGGTGGTGATGGGATGCATGATAAACTACCTACTAGTTAGCCATCTACTTCTACACAGATTGAGTTTAGCACAATATGGAAGGCGGCTCAATTGATTATGCATGTCCATTATTCTCAAGAAGGACATGTTTACATTGGGAGTTAACTCCGCCCTAGTATTCTGGTTGGCTACCACATTTTGTGAGAGTAGGTATTATGTGGTTCCTACTACTAGAGCAGAGGTGGTTGATAGTGGAGCTAACTTGGTTGAGGAGCATGGAATCTGCTAAGCAACTCGTGATTTATGGCAGGTAGTAGTGGCTAGATTGGAGGAGTTACCAACTAGACCGGCCTTTGAGTATGCACTATTTACATCTAGAGTTGTACTATTAGATAACCAAAAGGGGATTTTTTGTTTGATGGGACCTTTAGGGAAGGTCTATACACCATAGAAGAGCTTACTAGATTCTAGTGCATAGCTCTTTATGTTGGGGAAGGCTATAGTTGTTGACCTAGAGTTATGGAAGGCTGATGTGGAGAGGTATCTATTTCAGATCCAAACATCTCTAGGGAGTAGTTCTACAGTGTACATCATATGTGGAGAGCTTGTTATTCAGATTTAGCCTGGTCATCCGACTGATAGCTTTGTGGTGAGAGCTCATACCATTGCAATTGTAGTTGAGTCATATGATATGTTAGTTGGGGAAGCAATGTTATAGCCCATGGGTTTTAGTATTGACTATTGGGAGGAGAAAGCCTCCTATAGACCAGGTTGGCAGTCAAGTGAGAGATAGGTATGTTGCCTACTAATATGCTTTAGTAGTGGCAATCTTGGCTCACTATAGTCCGGGACCATGACAACATCAATTTCAACTTTTAATGGTTCTATTACTTAGCTTGGTGACTTATTGGAGGGGAATGCCCATGCAAAGGATACTCTAGTACCAAAGGAGATCACTCAGGTTGGAGTACGAGTAGGATAGTTCCATCCATCTTAGATGTTCCATTGTGGAGTTCAGAGGAGATATTGCAGAAACATGCAGATTAGTTTTTGCAACAAGTTTGAAGTGGAGCCTTTGCACCACCAAGAGACTTGTGTGAGGATGACGCTCTAGAATCAATTACCTTAACACCTCTTGATACCACACTCATTGCTTGGTAGTATCCATTAGAGGAAGTATGTCTATTGGTGTTATTTCATGGGATTAGCACTAGACTAGTTGTGGTACTACAAGCAGGTATACAAGTACATAGGTACTTTTATGTAGAGAGAGATGAGACTTCTTGGTGAGTCTCTCTACATCATGTGGCACACTTGGCCTATTGGTATCTTGAATTATTACCAATGTCAAAAATCAAGGGTTACCAAACGACCCTACCAATAGACATTTCCTTGCTAGGGGGTAGGATCTAGAGAGACATGGTCCTATTTATTTGGTGATTTCTAGATGGCCATGTTAGGGACATACACATGTTGGCTGAGGTTTGGGTCTTTAGGATCCCCATTTTGGTGTGTTTTGGGAGATATTATGGATACTACTATCTCTTGGTTCATCAATTTGTTTCTCCAGCTTATATTTGGAGAATGTTCCTTTGATGGGTGATTCTTGCACCCAAGTGGTGGCAAGTATACATTAGGTCCATTTTTAGATAGGACTTGCCATGTTGTTAGATGTAACCAGAGCGGGATTATGGGCTCATCATCTTCATCTTTGGTGGATGAACCTCTTACCTATAGAGGTTCTACAACATGCTTATGATAAGATTCAACAACTAGACCTAGATCACCTCACTTTTAATGACATCTTGGATGTTGGACATCAGTGTTGGATGGTTGGTAGTGGTTGATAGATCACCTATGGAAGTGGTGAACCTATTTGGACAGCCTCACTCTTATGAGTTTTGTAGGCTTTCATGCTTTTTGAGAGGGAGGACCTTGGACTCATAATTACATCAATTGGTGGAGCCCAACACTAATGAGAGAGAGTGAGTGATGGGTTTTTGCACTGATATTACCCCTATTCTAGCAGTATCAAAGGCATCCAAGCATCAAGTGTTATGTCAAGCTATGGACCTAAATTGTTTGACTTGGATTGTGAACCTTGGCTTGGTAGAGTAGCATATGATGCACTTGATAGGCATCACCACTCAGACACTTGTGAGCTCTATGCCTATCAAGACAATTCAGGCACATGTTGGGGAGATTGGACTAAGTGGACAGGGTATTCTTAGGACATAGCTAGTGGCTACAAGGGAGAATGGTCTACTTGGAGTCCATCTAGATGAGCGTGGTTTACTTGGATACACACTTGGTCTACTTGGGATGTAGCTAGAGGACATATGGAGTTGGCAGCCAGATTGGAGGGAGTTTTCACATTGAGGTTGAGATCTCTAGTGCTTGAGTGCATGACACTACTACTCCCAAGGGCCCAATGTAGTAGCCTGTTAGTACGTCTTCCACTCCTCCAATAATTATAGAGAATACTTGAGAGCTAGAGCTAGGACCCAACCTTACAAGAGGAGAAAGATGAAGAGTTTGGAGGTTCTTAAGAAGCTACATTAGTTGTTTTACCTTCAATATGAAGGATTTGGGTGCTCTAAAAGGAATTGGTATTTAGATTGAGCTGACTTGCACTACACAAGTTTTTTGACATCCCTAGTGACATGGAGAGAACATTGATTCAAAGCCAAAGTAATGACATTTTTGAGGCTGGTTTGGTAGAGATTTCACATGGAGAGTATTTATCAGCTACAATGATGCTAGCCAAAAAGAATATGCATGGCAACTACATAAATAGGTGGATGTATGGAGATTATCATCATATCAACCAACATATTAGGGCTGATCTGTATGCCATGCCTACACCAAAGGAGATCTTTGATGCGATTGGGCATGCAAAGCTCTTTAGTACTTTGGATCTTTGAGCAAGATATCATCAATTGCCAATCAGAGAGGAGAAAAATCCATTGGATTGGATTTTACCCGGTGCTATATTGATGAGATTTTGGTCTATAGCACTACTATAGAGGAGCATGAGAGATAGTTTTTGGAAGTGTTTGAGAGGTTGAGGTCTTATGGACCCAAATTACATCCTAGGAAGTGTAGGTTCTTCCATGAGTAGGTTAAATATTTGGGTCATACTATCTACCTTGGAGGACTTGGTGTTAAGCATACCAAGGTAGAAGCTATTGTGCATATTCCTTGGCCTACGGATGTGAGCAAAGTGCAAGCATTCTTTGGGTTGGCAAACTTCTATCGTTGCTATGTTAGAGGATTTAGTACCATTACCAAGGCATTGACAAAGCTAACCAAACTTACACAAGAGTGGGGTTGGGGAGATGAGTAGGAGAGAGCTTTTCTAGAGCTCAAGAAGAGGTTGACATCTACTCCTATTTTGAGTAGACCAATCAAAGGACAACCATTTTAGGTTCACACTAATTGGAGTATGTTGGGGCTTGGAGTAATTCTCACCCAACATGATGATTACAAGAGGAGTTTATGGTAGCCTATGCTAGTTGCTCCAACAATTCAATGGAGGCAAAGTATAGTTCATATGAGAGAGAGTGGTTGGCAACATTATGGGCAATAACACATTTTTGATGTTACCTATTTGGTAACCCCTTTACTCTTATCATTGATTATCAACCACTGAAGTGGTTGAAGGAGTCAGACAAGCTTTTAGGGAAGCTTTTAGGGAATCTACATGATGGGCTATGGTTTTATGAGTATGATTTCATGGTTGTTCATAGACCTAGAGTGGTGAACTATGAGGCAGATGGGTTGAGAAGAAACCTATGTCCCAACCAACAAGATCAGATTGGAGCATGTTGGCATGGTGAGATAGATGAGGAGATGGTGCCAGGTTGGCATGCATCTACCTTTATATGTATATTTTGTGAGGCTTTGGTGGTATCTCTTGTAGTGCATACAAGTGGAGTTATTGAGATCACAAATCTAAAGAGTGGAGATAGTGGTATAGTTCAATGAGACATCAATGATGATGTCTTAGTGATGGACTATCTATGCACTTGTGTTGTGGATGGCATAATTGGAGCCAAGGAGAGAGATAGTGGTCTTCAATGAGCCAAGTGGTTTAGATTGGAAGGTAGACATCTTTTATGTGTATGAGAGGATGGTAGAATGCAAGTAGTACCATTTCCAGCTCAAAGAACACAATTGGTATGTTATGCTCATGAGGAGCTAGGACATTTTGGTGTAAAGTGTACAAATAGCTTAATTTGGAGTTACTATTAGTGGCATGGTATGCAGACTAATGTACAACAATTTGTTGCCAAATGTGTGGTTTGTGACTGAGTTAGAGCATCATTTCATGCTCTTATGCCACAGTTACACCCATTACCTATCATGAGATTGGATTACCATTGGAGTTTGGACTTTATTGGACCTTTACCATTGACAATGAGATGTCATCCATATGTTTTGGTGATGGTGGAACACTTCTCTAAGTGGATTGAGTTGGTGGCACTTCCTTACAAGTATAGTGAAAGGATGACTTACTCATTCTTAGATCGAGTTCTGAGTCATTTTGGTGCACCAATTGGGGTTTTGATTGATCAGGGTATAGGGTTCTTGGGGGAGTTTTAGGTCTTGTGTGACAAGGCATTGATTGATGATCATAATACCTCTTAAGATCACCTTGAGGTAGATGGCTTAGCAAAGAGAGTGGTTCAGATGGTGAAGAGAGGATTGCAAAAGTATGGTTTGCAGAGAGGCAACTTAGGAGATTAAGATCTCCAGATGCCTTGGTTGGCCATGGGCTATTGGTTTAGCCGGCAAGTCTCCTTAGTATCCTTCTTTCCTTACTTTCTACTCTATGGACCAAATCCAGATTTACATGGAGCCCTTTGTCAAGATGCATTTGTATAAGTAAGTGCATGTTCTCAATGGGCAGAGATCTTTTGGAAAGTGATGCCAATGGCATTTGAGAACTTGAAAATTGCTCAGCATAGGGATACCTTATGCTATGCTACCATTCAAGAGAGGAGGTTATAGACCCTTGATCCATCCATTTCATCAAGGTGACTATGTATATCTATAGCAAACAACACTGATGACACTTGATGTTTCTACGGGCCACACAATCTTGAGAGTGTGCAAGGTTTGGCCATCTGGAGTCCTTATGTTGGAAGGATGTGATGGTGTTGTTTGGAAGGATCATGTGCACAATCATGCACCATGCCACCTCCCAAACATGGATAGTACTATGACCCAACCTTGGCACTTGTATGTGTAGGCTTGTGGTGTATGTTATGTGGCTCTTTTGGTGGAGCTACTACTATGTTGGTGTGTGATAGTTGATTGAGAGGATAGTATATGGCAAATTTGACTCCTCCCTTCATGGAGGTTCCTCAAGGACAGTGGTTACATCCAAGATGTACTTGACCTATAACTAGTTCATCCTTTATATGGTATAGATTGTAGACAAGTAACTAACAATGGAGCTCAATAGCACCCGGCCGCCTGATCTTTGCCCACCATAAGGTATACCATATACTTGGAGTAGATGGCTATCTAGAGTTAAAGGGATCTAATTGCCAACTAGGGGGTGATTGTGGCACTTTAGAGTTTATATATGACTTATGTGTGAGTTGTGCTTCTATAGTGTATGATGTTGATAATGATATATGTTGTGTAGTAAATTTATATAAGCATGATAGGTGTTACACCATTTGTAATATTTGTAGTGTTGCACCTAGATTGCTTGGAAGTTGGAGTAGAGTTGTAAGTAATCAAAGGTATTTTGGCAATTATTCATAGACTATTTTTTGACGGTCAGATTTCCTATTTGGGGTACTGAGTATATGGTGGGGCTCACCATTGCTTGCACTATTTGCACCATCGGTTGGGTGTGCCATCAGCGGGACCATTAGGTTGAGACCTCGGTTGAAATCAAGGGTATACCCTAGAAATGCAGCTCCAAAGAGCTCACTTCTTTGATGTTGAGCTTTTGAGTTCCTAGTTAGAGCATATAGAAACTTGGCGAGTGTCATCTAGAGTGGGTGTGGCTTGATTGTAATTAGCGTCCAATTGCTTGCAGATTATTGAGTGATAGATCAAGTACTGATCTGATTTGAGTTAAGAACAAATTGATTATACATCACTGTCAACATCCTACACTATAAAAGCACAACTCACACATACATCAACTCTAAAGTACCACAATAAATCAGTTTGTTTACACAACTCAAACCACACTCAAACATATCAGTACTTGATCTGTCACTCTATAATCTCCCAACAATTGAGCATTGATCATAATCAAGCCACACCCTCTCTAGCTAAGAGAATCTAGGTGATGCTCGTCGGCCTCTATCCCCCATAGCCAAGAACTTGAAGGCTCAACATTAGAGAAGTGAGCTCTCTGGAGCTGCACTTTGAAAGTATATCCCTTGGACTTGAGCTAGGTCTCAAACCATAACGGTCCCATTGATAGCATACCCAATGGTGAAAAGTGACAGTGGGCCCCACCATGAAGTCAGTACCATAAATACAAAATTTGACCGTTAGAAAGTAATCTATGAGTAACTACTAAAATACCTCTAACTACTATCATTGCAACTCTAGTGTTTGAGCAATCTAGATGTGATGCTACAAATGGCATGACAAAGGATTGCACCCTAAGGTTTAATGATGTAGCCTTCTACCATACAATGTCTCCCCATCTTACACAAGGAAACATCATCACACTATTGTGACTAGCCCTCATTTTATATCAAAGGATGACATTTTTTGTCAAGATAAAGATTTGGATGAAGAACACCTCCATCTCAATAGACCTCTCCATGATGATATTATCATCCCTGAAGAAGAAGAAAGGAAGCCCACTAATGTAATACTCCGGGGATAAGAGAACTCTCCAAGAGAGAAGACACAAGTTTCACATTCAATACTCCGTTGCCCCAAAGGAGCACCTTCTCTTTATAATATAGCAAAGAGGATCCCCTCGATGGAAGCTCTACCTTTGGATCAGATACATGGATTGGTGACCTATCAATGAGCTCCATCCTTAGATTCATTGTTTGGATGGCTGACATGTCAATCCTTGTCCTATCTAGTTGGTCAAATGGGTTTGACCAACGGGAATCTTTATGGAATCTTTTGTAAGGAGCTCAAAATCATGTGGACGAGGTACAATTGGAAAGCTATCAAATGAGAAAAGTCATAGGGAAGAGAAGGAAAGCCTTTCTCTATCCTCACTAGGAGAAATCTTTCCATTTTCAAGGCCTAATTTATCCATTGAGGCCTCCAAAATTGGCTCTAAAGTTTCTTGGCTATTTTTTATTTCTGCACTATTAGTAGAGGTACTCTTTTGGTGACATTTATATCTGATCTTCCTAGCCCATTGTGCACAATAACCTTCTAGATATTACCAAACCAATTTTCATTTCTAGATGATATGTCTAACTACTAGTATTACAACTACATGCAACAAAGATGTTCTAGTTACTACTATTGATGACAATTCTCTATCTCAATAGCTCAAGCCATTTTTGGAGGAAGTTCTTACCATCATTGATGATCATATGGGGAAGCCCACAAAGTGGGTTGAAAAGGAACAAGAAGTCCCTCAAACAATACTTGAGGACAAGTTGCAATAATGCTTTTTGGAGAAACTTCCAAAGTAGTTGTCAAAACATTTCCTCTCCACTTGCAAGTTGTGTACTAGTTTTGAGATCTCAATATCTCACAAACAAAAGAAACACCTAAATATGTCAAGATCAGCACCAACATGTTGGTCAAAGATCAATCTACCCATAAAGACCTCTTTCAAGATTTTCAAGATGCTTTTGCCTATGATTACATAGAAGTCATGGATGTTGATCCCATAGATATGCCCACATCAAATCTTACTCCATTGAGAGGCTCTTTAAGTCTAAACCCCACATACTCTTAGAAAGTGTATGATGAATTAAAAAAATTACTAAAATGTGGGCTCATCTGACTCATACAAGAGATAGAATAGGCCTCCCCAATCTTGGTGGTCCTTAAAAAGGATATGGGAAAGTTGCAAATCTATGTAGACTTTTGCAAGTTGAATTTGAAAACTATCACAAATCCCTTTTCAATCATATTCATAAATATGCTACTAGACAAAGTAGCTGGTAGCCAATGATCCTTGTTTGTGGATGGATATTCTGACTTGGCTTTTGCTCTAAATGACCAATACAAGATATTGTTTGTCCTAAAATAGGGCACCTATGCTTATTGAGTGATGCTCCTTAGTGGTTCAATGCTACATGATGAACTCATTTGGCATAGTAAGAAAAGACAGAGAGTTATACCTTGATGATATGTGCATGCATAGTTCCCACACTAATCATATCAATTTTGCATGTTTATAGGCAAGTTAGGATTTCTTAAAATCCCCAAAAGTGTCTATTTACCATTTCTTGTGGACCTTTCCTTGGTCACCTAGTTTGTGAAAATGCCATAATGGTGGACCCCAAGAAGATCCAGACCATTCTTGAGTTGCCCCTACTAGAGACTAAGTGTGAGCCTAGAAGTTTCTTAGGTTTTATGGGATATTATAGGTGATATGTTTACATGTATGCTAAGATTTCTTCTACATTGATTGACCTCCTACACACCACTATTAAATTCATGTAGACCAAAACATGCACCGATATATTCAAAACTTTGAAACAAAATGTAGCCATGGCTCCAATTCTAGCATCACCTAGTTGGAAGCTGGTTTCATGTTCATGTAAACACCTCTAACATGGCCATGAGTGTTGTCCTAGCCCAATATCATGATGAACAATGGAAACATCCACTCTATTATGCTAGTTGGTAACTCAGAAGAACTGCTTGACAACAAAGTGAGAGTGCTTCAGGATGATCTCCACTATCCAAAAGCTTCACCACTTCCTTATGGCAAACAGTTGTGTGTTCCATGTAGATCATAGAGAACTCAAATATCTGATGAACAAAAAATGTCATGCAAGAAGACTGGCCCATTGGATGTTACTCCTACAAGAGTTTTCTTTTATGGTGGAATACCGTCCTAGCAAGTCTCATGATAACATAGATTGTTGTCTTGTATCCTTGGATGTCTCATATATTGCTCCTTGAACATGGATCCCATAGACTTCAATTCTTTTATGCAAGGGAAAACATGACTCCTCAATCATCTTGGATGATATGAAATCAAGCAATATCTCTTTATGGATAACATGCAATTTGATTTATGCTGGGCCCTACAATTCTTGCACAACAAGTGGGGATCTTATATGCGAGCGGTCTTAGGAATTTTGGACAACTCAATGTATAGTGTCAAACTGCTCCACAATTATAGCACATGCTTACAAGTGTATTTTTGTGACAACCTAATGTTGATGTATTATTAGTACATCATCCCCCTAGGATATGCATTGACATATGAAATGACTAGAAATGGAAATTAAGTGTCACAATGTCAGAAGTGGTTTATTCTTATGTGTTAAACCTCTTGGGCAAAACCCACTGTGGCATCCTTCAAAAGAGAAATTAACAACCATTCTCACAAAAGATCTAATCTAATAAGCCCTTGATTGTGGTAGTTCACTTCACTCCAAAAGACTCTCCTTGAAGAGCTTCTTTTACCCCAGCAGCTAGTCCTTCCTCGTAGGTTCATTTCACCGCAAAGGTTGGTTTTAGTCTAAAGGTTGGTTTTTAGGCCAAAGGTTCTTTCTTTGTGATGCCATCATTGATTGCATGCATCTCTTCCCAAAAATTGCAATCCCAATGAAATCCAAAATTGATTTTCCACTTGGCTTTTCTATCATATGGTACTCTCAATGCTTCATTGTTCCCAAAACCATTCCTCACATTGACTTGCTCATTTCGAATGTCAAGGGTAACTTACTTGAAAATATGTGAATTTCTTAAGTGGATATTCAAGCACTCATTCCCACTGTATGTCAAGGGTAACTTCCTTGGTTTAGTGTAAATTTCAAAGCAAGTTCTCCAACATACACTCCTATTGCAAGATTTCTCACTTCTACTTGAACAAGTACACAATAAAAGGTGTAAGGAAAAGCAATCCAATGCAAAGAACTCATAGAAATCTTTAGGCTAAATACTTTGATTATGAAGGAAGTGGACACAACTTCTATAGGTCATAACTCATATATATATATATATATATATATATATATATATATATATATATATATATATATATATATATATATATATATATATAAAAAACAAATTTCCTAACTGTTTGATGAAGATGATAATTGACTAAGAGTGTTGCAAATCTTCTAATTCCACCTACTCCACTTTTTGCTATCCTACATGCTGATCTTATCCTAAACATAATTAAGAAGTGATGATGCAACCACTGCCAATCACAACTACTACTTGTTGTTTACTTTGTGCATAATTACAATTCTGAAATCTTTGGCTACAGAATTATCATGTGGTCTAAATTATGTCAAAGGTCTTCCAAAATGAAGACCCTTCCAAGTCAAAGATGATTACTAGGCCAAAAATACATTCGATACTTAATAGATTCTACTTATTTCCCTTTGGCTAGAATCTCTTCATTCTCAAATCTTTTACAAGTAACTACCTTCACCCTTACAAACCTTAACTAATAGATCTACACAATCTTAGTACTCTATGATCTCCTTCAGCAATGCCTTTGTGGATTCCTCAAAATTCTTTGAGGGGTGTTCAAATAGCTTATTGGCTACCTACTACAAGCACTAGTCCATGTATACCGTCATTGTGAGAGCATGCACTTGAGTTATGGAATGACAAGCCTTCAATTTCTCCAAGGATGCCTCCTCCATTAACTCCTTTGCAATTTCTTCAAGATGGTCATGTGCCATCTCCATACTTGCTAAAATCATAGTCTTCTCCACATTGAACAAGGTCCGACTCTCATCCATCTCAACCAAGATCTCTTCTCAAATGGTTGCCTAATCATTTTTGCATTCCTCTTCCTTTTGCTTGATACTTTTTATGAATTTCTTCACTTGTATATTGGCTGCTCATAGGTTCTCTTAATGAAAGTTTTTGATGCAACAAGGGCAACCTTCACCTTTTGTATTTCTCCCTTAAATGCCTCAACTTCTTCCACTCGCACTTTACTATTTCCTTAAGCTGGGTTTGTTGATGTGCTTCTTTGTCCTTGGACTTCATCGCTTCTTGCCTCATCATTCTCTCTTCTTGGATCTTCTTCTCCAAAGCTACTCCTTCTTCAGAAATTTTAGCTACCTTCTATGAAAATTGTTATTTTGCTTACCCATTTCCAAATGTTGTGCATGAACCTCTAACAGTTCATCCCGCACCTTCATCTTCTCTTGTGTTACTTCTTGCACAACTTGCACAAATTGATGAAGATGTTGATGAGCATGATATAATCCATAATGGCTCCATGGGATTTTGCATATGGGGAGGGGTAGCTCCATCAACTCTAGAGCCGGGCCGACCCTATACATCACTAATTGGGAATTCTTCTCTAAATGACATTACTCTAAATAGTACTTGGATTCACCTTGACTTGACTATCAAAGCAAATTTTTAGGCCATTTTCAAAGATAATATGACCAAACATTGGTTGTTTTATTCCTAGTATCAAAAATCATGCAATGAGAATCTTGGTAGAGGCACTCATGAAGTTGTTCAAGTCTAAATGAACAACTTACCTTGACAATAATTAGGCAATCTTTTTTGAGTTTTTACCAAGGAAAACCTATCACTTGGGCAGTGATGTTTTGGGCAAGGGTAAGAGAGCTTGTAGGAACTATGAACAAGGAAGGAGTGACTTTGATGTCACCCTTCTTTTTGCATTTCTACTTGGGATGGATTTTTTAATCGCAAAAGAGAAGAAAAGTATCTTGGCCACTTATTCCCTATAGGACAATTTGCAAGCCAAAAGGAAGAGTACTAATGGTGCAGAAGTATGTTAAAGTGGGCAAAAAATGTGCCCACATAGGGAAATACATGGAGGTGAAAGAATCATATAATACTATGGACTTCAAGAAGTAGAGTCAATAGCCAATCACCATAGAGCCAATGATTAAGAAATGATCCACTCCGAGGCTAAAGGCAAAAGCTACTAAGGGGATGAGGAGGATCCTCATGGACAACAAGGAAGAAGAAGAAGAATTTTAGGATGAAGGTAGCAATGGCTCTTTAGTGGTAAGTACTTCTTTCCCCTTGATCCTCTCATCATTCTCAATGTCTCTCATAATCTCCCTTGCACATGTACGTTGTCATACTTTGCTTTTCTCTCTCTGGGAACAAAAAGGATGCCTAGCTGTGGAGATTATGGATTAGAGGTTGTGCATAGACTTGTTACTATTAATCTGAGTGCATAGGGTAGCCAACCAGTAGAATTCTTCATTCTTGGTTCTAAGATTTCTTCTATCGGGTATGGAGTAACGGGCAACTTAACTTGTCATCATAACACACACTCTTTGTCTATTGGTCATCACTTCCAACATTACCAAGGAGAAATGCACAACACTCTTAAAAAGAAAGAACCTAAGCACAATGCATGCACACCAACCCAAACCAATAGGGCATACAAATAGGCATGCAAGCATAGAGAGGATCCAATCACAAAAATTTGACAATAAATTTGTGTGCTTTTTGTTGGAAAAGGGCTTCAAGCCTTCTTGCTTTGTCATCAAACTATTTTCAATTTGTACTTCAAGCCTCCTCTAATTTGTGTTTCTGATTTCAACCAATTTCTACTTCAAATGGGGAATCCCTATGTCTTCTCGATCTAGAAAACCCTACATAACTCATATAAACATAACTTTTTTTATGACTTGGATTCTAGTGTTCTAGGTTTCAATGGAAAGCCTATAAGATCAGCTTTCCAATGACATGAAATGAGTCTCAATCTGATTATTATAGCTCCCCTGACAAGCTCTCAAATTTGGCCAGTTTTTTGTAGCTTTCACCCTAATTTTGAAATCCCTAATTTTAGAGTTTGCTCTTGATTCTTGGCAATTTTCTCCAGATCTCTAGATTGGAGGTGCACAAAATCCTCACAGTTCCTCTACAAACCTAAAATCTTCAATCATAACCATAAATTTGGGAGAATTGACATTCAATCATGATTGAAGATAAAAATGCTCTATTGAGCTTACAATAGTTTTTTCAATAGAACTTGTTACGTCAACTCTCATAGTTCTCTCTCCATAAACCCAAAGCCAACCAAATTTTCCATAGTAGTTGGTTGTTCACTTTCCTAAATCTCTATAGATTTTGATTGCCTTATCCAACCCCAATCGCTAGATATGGATTAATTCTTGAGTTGGGCTAACTTGTGAGCTCTACATACCCAAGTATACTTGATTGAAGATCTTAAATTGTCATTTTGAGGAATTCACACTAAATCTTTGCACCAACAACAATAGAAATTTTTAGAAGGAAAATCAAACCACAACTTGGGGAGTGACCAAAACTCCAAAACTGATCATTAGCTCTTCTTAACACCTTGCATCTCAAAAGCTTCAACTTCAATCACTCAATCTGATTTGAGATTGATCTAAAACTTAAATTTCTTGTGCTTAGTGCTATAAGCACTTTGTTTACTCTTGAAAATCACTAATAGATCTAAAAAATGACACATCAAGCTCTCTAAATAGCCTATTTTGTGCTCCTGGGTATGAATTCTATTCTCATTGATTCAATCAATGATATCTCCCCAAAATATGCTCAAATTGTCTATTTTCTATCTCCAAATTATAGCATGTTTGCTCTTTACTTCAACTTTTGTCTTCCCTTCTCACAACTCAACTTAAATCAGATCAATACTTGATCTGCCACTTTATAAATTGCTAACAATTGGGCACTGATTACAATCAAGCCACACCCACTCTAGCTAAAAGAATCCAAGTGATGCTTGCCGGCCTCTGTCCACCATAGCCTGAACTCAAAGGCTCAACATCAAAGAAGTGAGCTCTTTGGAGCTGCACGTCAAAAGTATACCTCCTGGACTTGAGCTAGGTCTGAAACTCTAATGGTCTTGCTGACAACACACTCAACAATGTGAGCAATGCAAAGTGACGATGGGCTCCACCGTGAAGTCAGTACCCTGAACACAAAATCTGACCGTCGGAAAATAGTCTTTGAGAAATTGATGAAATAACTCTAACTACTATCACTACAACTCTAGTGTCCAAGCAATCTAGATGTGACACTACAAATGGCATGATAGTTGTCGTGCGTATAAACATTGCTACACAACATACATTGGTATCAACATCATACACTATAGAAGCACAACTCACACATAAGTCATACATAGGCTCTAAAGTGCCACAATTGCTCCCCTAGCTGGCGGTTAGGTCCCTCTAACTCCAGATAGCCATCTACTCCAAGTATATGGTATACCCTATGATGGGCAAAGATCAAGAAGCCGGGCGCTATAGAGCCCCATTGTTAGTTGTCTGTTTGCAATCTATACCATACAAAGAATGAACTAGCTATAGGTCAAATACATCTAGGACATAACCACTGTCCTTGAGGAACCACCGTGAGGGGAGGAGTCATGCATGCCATATGCCATCCTCTCAAACAACTATCACACACTAACATAGTAGTAGCTCCACCAAAAGAGCCACATAACATACACCTCAAGGCTGCAAGTACAAGTGCTAAGCTTAGGTCCATAGTACCATCAATGTTTGGGAGGTGGCATGGTGCACAATTGTGCACATGATTGTTCTAAACAACACCATCATGTCCTTCCAACACAAGGACTCCAGATGGCAAAACCTCACACACTCTCAAGATAGTGCGGCTTGTCAAAACATCAAGTGATACCATCTCTAAACTCCCTTGATGGTCAAAAAACTCCAAACTCTTCCTCTTGGGATCCAATCTCTTGCAAATTTGTCTCATAGTCTCTTCACTTCTTGACAAATAGAGTCCACAACTCCACCTTGAAGCTAATGAGCAAAAATTAAGGCATTCTCCATCTATAAGAGCACACAGATTTTCAAGTCCTAGACTTGCTTGTAAGTAAGCATTGGAAGGATGATAGGATCCGGGTTTCTCATCACTGACTCCATAAATGTCCAAAACATGCCACCATCCAATCTTGTAAGCCGTCATAGTGTAAATCTGGAGTTTGATGAGAAAAGGATTTGGGAGTGGCAGATTGGGAGCATGGGACATCTCATGCTCAAATGCTACCTCCGATGCTCTAACACTCATGCTCTGCTACAACTCTCACTCCTAACATCCTCCTTCCGCTCAAGACTCCTCAACTAAAACACACATATCTCTCCACTCTCTCTCTCCTATATATATCAAAGCCCTTGAACAAGATAAGATTGTAACCCACGTGACCAATTATATGCATGCATATAGATTGCTCACAAGGGAACATCTCATTTGTGGGATCATACAACCTATTCCACTAATGTGGAGATAAACCATGATAATTTACTTTTTTACAGGCTATGCAAACCACAACACGACAACACACTCTCACAATTCAAATGTCTAAGTGATGAAACTTACCATTAAGAGTGAGGAAAGTCTTAATAGGTCTTGCTCTAGTTAGCTCTAGAAAAAGTGTAAAGAATCCAACCCTTAGGTGTATTTTTAAGGTGACGCCCCATTGTTACAAACTTTTAGTAAGCGTGTCCTTTGGTGAGCAAATGCTGCTTGCACATGTGAGTTGTTAGTATAATCAAATGGTCATCAATTGTAGTTCTTGATTTGTTAGTGCCACATTTACTCATGAAATTTCAGGCCAAGAGACTTCCTAGCCAAATGGTTTTTCTACCCAAAGGTCACCCAAGGCAAATTTCTCCTTTTAGGACAAAGACCTCTTAGGACAAAGGGTTTCCTAACCACAGGTTTTTTTATTTAACAACCTTCTTTATTGTAGAGCCACACTCCATGCTCCTTATCTGGATCTATTTTTGTTGGTTCTTTTGTGGTACATTCCTTCTATGTCATCTTTCCCCTTGAAGGTGTAGTTCTTCTTGGGGTGGAAGGCAGTCAATCATAAACCTCCCTTCTTCCATGTTAATTGACTATTTCTATACTCTTCCTAGTTAAGCTTTGCAAGTTGAAAGAAAAAGGTGCACTTTAGAAAGTAGTGAGGCATCACATACCTCCTCTCCCCTCTCCCTACCTCAAATGTGAGCATCCCCATGAACATCAAGGTAACTCCTTTTTCTCTCAATTGTAGTATTTTTGGACATACCATCCGTTGACTCAAGTGGTGAGTAGATTCCTCTCTAGATTAGCGAGCTACAAGGACCTAATTTTGTAAAGCTTCTCTACTTGATATGGTCCCATCCACCAAAGATGACACTTCCCAAGGAGGAACTTGTGTCAATTGTCATACGAAAACACATACTCTCCTTTTGCAATCTGCACAAGTCAAAGATTTTGATCATGAACTTCCCTCCTTCTCCCTTGAACCTCCCTTGTGCAATTATGAGATCATCTCTCTTCTCTTCCAGAAACATCAACTGCTACGATATGCCCACAAGGCTATTGGCAACTTGGTATCCTAGTTGTATGCATAATTCACCTTTACCTTGTTTTGGATTTTGCACAACAACCCATTGGCTTTTGGATTGTAGGGAGTAGTTTTCCTATGTGTAATCTTAAAGTGCTCAATGAGAGACTCCATTAGTTTGTTCAAGATATTAGCTCTCCTATCACCCACTAATTAGAAAGTGCAACCATATCAAGAGATGTCATTCTATAAGAAGGATTTTCCTATTGTATTCATATCATCCTCTTTGATAGCTTTCACTTCTACTATTTTTGTGGCAAGCCAAATATATCTCTTTTGTGTGGTTTAATGGTAGGTTGTGTTGGACCTACAAAATCAATTCTCCATTTCTCAAATGGAGCTAGGGGTAGAATAGATCAAAGGGACCATTGGGATGAAGACACAGGTCATCTTGTTTGTTGATGCACATCACATTGTTTGATGAATCATGGACATTCTTGTACATGATTGGCCATCAATATCTTGTTACTAAATTTTTTTTACCAAATTCTTTAGGGTGAAGTTCCAAGTGTAGAACATGTATCACTTCTACTTCATAAGACTCTAAAAAAAATAAAGAACTTCATTGGCCCCTAATTTGAATAGGATATTCCCCTTCAATTAGTACATATCTATTTTGTGGGTTAATGGGCTAAATGTCTAACCCTTTACCCCATATTTAATCCTTCAAAACACACCCACATGTGGATTTATTATAGCTCAAAAGAGAAATGTGTCTTGATTTGTCAAAATTTCAATCTTCATATAAGGGCACGTCTTCTCTAGTTTTGCCTATCTTTGGCTTCAAATTTATTATAACCTATAGTCTCAAGATATCAAAGTCTTACATTGAGATATTGAGAGTTTGATAGTGATATATTTGGAAGACTTTTTCATTGAAAACATGCCATTCAAATCTTTGGCTTGATCACTAGCTTTTAGTCTTGACTAGAAATCAGCATTATTGTGTTGTATTACAACCTAGTGTTGATGTACTAATAGTTTGAATGGTAAGAATAGGTTTTTCCCCTGAGGATATGGATTGGTGACGATCAAAAATGAAAATAAAGTGTCACAATGACACTAGCTATTTATTCTTGCATGTTTAACCTCTTGGGTAGAAACCACTCTAACAAGAGGGTAGGTGTAGTAGCCCACTTTGTGTCTCCTAATGGAAAATTTTTCTTTTATTTTTTGTGTTCTTTGGAACTATGTTACATGTTTCTAGATTAGAATGTTAATAATATATAGGATTTTTGGTTGGTACCTCATGTATCACCATCATCTATCCACAAGACTACCAAATTGTGCATAAGAAATGGTCAAATCCATGGCAACCAAAGACCATCCCAAGATCACAATTAATATCATGGGTTGCCATGTCAGCATCAATCACTTGGTTGTCCATGTTGGTTGTGACAACCCTGCAAATATCACTTTTGCGGTAATCGGGTAAGTAAAGTTTGTTCCCGCAGAGATACGAGTCAGAATTGGTCAAATACGAAGTCAAACAATAACATGTAGTTTTTCTTGGTTGCATCTTTAATCTCTCAGGTAGAAACCACACCCAGAAGAGAGTAACAAGCACTGACTTGCAATCTTGTCACAAATTCACACTCCTTAATCACAACTCCATCAAATCTTTCCAAACAATCTTGATTATGATGATTCAGGCTCTCCCAAAAATGGCACTTCATTGCAAAACAACTTTGCCTCAGAATTGTGTTCCACCCCTCCACTGAAGGCACAACTTCCTCGATCTAAATTGCTTCACATCAACCTCGCACTGCACTCACAAATGCAGAATACTACCAACACTACAATTCCTCTCAAATCTGTCAAGGCATTGCTTCAATTGCACTTCACTCAGGATCAAACACACAGAATGAAGATCAAGGCTATGGAATCCAACATCCAACAAACACACTGACTTGCACTTTGAATTTCTCCACACACTCACAAACATAGACACAAAGTTAATACTCGGAATCAAGCTCAAGCAACGAGCACTGCTTCACAACACTTCGCTTTATCTATTCTCAGAAATTATGAGCACTGAACAACATAAGACTGCAAAGGCCACTCTTAAATAGTGAACAAATTGACAGTTCTAACAAGTATACCGTTTTACAACAACTTTTCTAACCTGTAGATCCAAAATGACAATGCACCTCTTCATATCTGCCTCTTCAAATCTCAAATCTGTTACAAATCCAATCCGATGTCTACTTCGTCATTGGCTTTCAATACCAAACCCGAAGTAACTTTACTTCCTACTACTCTATCTTCGGGTTTTGTATTTTCTTCTTCTTCTACCAGATCCAACAATTCTCTTTCCTGATCTGAAATTCCACTAGTGGGTAATCTATCTAACTCCTTATCTCCCAACCCACTCTTCTCTAATGTCTCCAATGGTAACTCCGAAGACATTTGTACTCCTATGTTATCTACTTTGGGTTTTGCTCTAACATCCTTCCGAAGCTTTTCTATCTCTATTTTCACTAATTCTAATCTTATCGCAATATTGTCTTCTACTTCTAAGATCTTCCTGTCCACACGAGTCCAAAGACTTATCAACAACGTGTTCAAATCTGTATCTTTTGCCTGTCTTTGCCTCGTCTCCTGCACCAACAATTTCAACTCGTGCAACCTCGTTTCTTCAATCCGAACGCTAGCCTCTGTACTCAACATTGCGTTCATCCTTAGGACAATCTCCTTCAATGGCTCCAATCTCATCTTCCTCTCTCGCTCTCGATCTGCAAGCCAATCCTCCCTGTACATCGCCAACTCCGCTTTGAACTCGGCTTTCACCGTCTCCTTCTCCTTCTCCTTCTGTACAACCTTCTCCTCCTGATTACAAAGTAATTCTCGTAATCGGTCTTCTTCTTGGTATCGTGCCGCCAACTCTCGTTGCCAGAGTTGCTTCTTCTCCTCAACACTCTCCATCACCCTATGGAGCTCTTGATCCTTTGCTGCTACTCTTGCCATAGCATGAATTACTTCTACTCTTGAATCAACAAATTGATGCTTCAAGATTTCATACTCCGCTACTTGTCTCTCCCTTGCTGTGTCACTCTTCTTCACAAGATCCTCTTGATAACTTACTTCCCTCTTCAAGTCTTCAATTACCTGACCTCTCACCATTGCCTCCACTCATAGCACTTCCCTTTCCTCCTCACCTCGAGTTATACTCTTCTTCAACTCCGAGTTTTCTTCTTCTAATCTCGCCAACACCTGCAATACAGTCTTTACCTCCGGACATGTTGACTGCATTTCCTTCTTCTTGTACTCCATCTTTATCAGTAGAGGACATACCACATCCCACAAGTACTCCACTCCATCGCTCGGGGTTACCTCTTCTTGTGTGGCTACTTCTCTTCGTACTTCCTGTTCATCCGATACTCGCCTTCTTCTCTGCAGTCTTCGTATTGGAATCGACGCCTGACTTCCCGAGCTTTCACTTACCTCTTCCTTTGCCTTACTCAGCCCTGCTTTGCACTTTGCTTTACATCTTGAGCAAACTCCTTGCTGTACAGCGATCTTCTTCTCTTTGGGCACAGTTACTTTGTCTTCCAATTGTGTGTTGTCTTTGTCATCCATCTCGGCTTGCACTTCTTCTTTGTATTCTTCAGCCACTGGCGCCGATGTCATTTCTCCACCTTCATCACTATCGCTACTTGTATCTCCACTCTGCAGCATTAGCTTAGGCTCCTCCTAGTGTTCCGAGTCTTCAGTTTTGAGCTTGGCATCTCCTTCTGAGTCTTTGTCCTCCGAGTCAATTACCACCATACCTCGCCTCGGGTTGCCTCTTTGCGTCTTCCAAGGTTTCTTTATGTCCTCGGCGTCACCTTGCCGACCCCTCTTCTTTGTGGTTGGGGTACTCACTGCGACCTCCACATTCTTCCCCATCTTCGCATAGTAGTCGTCAGTGCTCCTGATCTGCAGGATGTATTGCTACTCCTCAACGTCGACCTCCTTTCGCACATCAGGATGGAAGTGCAACACAATCCGAGTCCGCTCTGCCAAGTTCAGCAAGTTGAGCCCAAGATAGAAGTGTGCTGCAAATGGCACAATGTAGTGTGGAGGCGACTTATCCCGCAAATTCCACACCATCTGCCTCGTTCTCCTGTGAAAACACCGCGCCCAATTGATTGGTTCTCCTGCGAAAAGCTTGTGAAAGAACACCGCTTGGTGTTTCATCACATAAGTGGTTTGCTTCGGATTTAGGATAGCCATTAGTGCACTCATGATCCCTCTCTTCACAGGGTCTTTGTAGCTCTCAACCTTATACCCGTTCTTTGTCCTCTTTGACGAGAAGGCATCTCTCACCTCTTGGGTCTCTTGAGCTATCTCTCCCTTCCCCAAGAACGTGGCTCCCTGCTCCAAGCCTGCTTCCTTCCCGAGTACAAGTCTCCAATATGACTCTGTCCAGCGAGCCAGATTTCCTCTCTTCCCTTCTTCCTTGGGTCCATCGATACACTTGCTCTCGATGATTTCTATCATGAATCCTGGAAAGCTTACATTCCATGCCAGAAATGTGATCCAAAGTCGGCTCAAGACTTTGATCCTTGCTATTACATCTAGCCTCCAAATCGCATGATTTCTCACTGTGAATTCAGAGTTCTTCTTTCCTCCTCCCATCTCTCTTGCCTTCTTACTCTCTCTCGATTTCACTCTTGCGACTTCTCCCTTGCGCACTAACACGATTCCAACTCTATTTCCCTTCCCACAATCACCTGCAAGATGACTTCTCAACGGCGAAGGAAAATTACTTGACATTTTGTCGTTGCAAGTTTGATCTTTATAGAGTTGTGCTTCTTTGTCTTTCGTCACTTCAAGTTTCTACCGAGAAATCACACCTCCGGCATGCACCTGTCACTATCAATCAACCTTCACGTGTATGGGCCGCCGGTTTTTGAACGGTCCCTTCTTGAATTTCTCGCCCCGACAAAAGGTTGTTAGACTGTCTTCGCCTTGGGTTGAGCTCCCCTTGATACAAAGACAATTTACTTCGGGTTGTATGTTGACAGGGCATTTCCGAGTACTTCACTTTATGACCCAAAGTCACTTTACTTTAGGTCCATCCCGAAGACTCTTTTCTTTGCCTTCTTTGGCCATACAGGCACAATGCGACTTCTCTATACACTTCTTCTCCTTTATTTTGGAAAAAAACAAAAAATGTAGGCACCACATTGGCACTCACACAAACAAGAAATTGCCATGTGGGACAAAGAGTTGATAACCATAACTTTTAGTCCTTGTGATGCTTCACACATATTAGAACAATCACATTTTCCCACTAATGCCGCTAAAATTTGGAACCAAGTCATTGATATGTATAGATACTCCACCTCAAGATGGAGTAAGATATAATTAAAATGAGGTCATGTTGCCTCCAAGAATTCATTGTTGTAGGAATTGCAAAATGTGGTACCCAAATTTTTTTATTTTTTTTTATAGTTTCTATGCAATTTTGAAAAAGAAGTGTACAAACAAAGTCAAATTGAACTCAAATGGCATTGGAAGGAGAAGAATTGTGTCTTCGGGTTGAAACCTAAAGTGACATGACCAAGTTAGAAGCAAAGTACTTGGATTAGAACCGGCCAAGAGAATTGAAGTAAGGGAACTTTGTCTTGGGGTGATCAACCCGATGCAAAGATGGCGTAACAACTTCCCTTTGGAGGGGCAAATCAAGAAAGTACACGCAAAGAAATGGCAAAGAAGGCACAAACCACTTACCTGGATAGGCCAAGAGGAAGTCATGCAGAAAGGGTGTGTTTCACTGACAAGCAATGGAGGAATGGCTGATGAATGAGGAACTATAAAATCAAGACTTTGTTGAGGGATTTTGAAATGTCTTGCAAGTATCCTAAGCCACTCAGTAGTCAACCTAAAGGACTGTCTGTAGAAAAGCTGGTCGAGTGTTTGATGTTTAACAAGTCTGAAGAAGTTAGGATATCGAGACCAAGAGCCGGTAGTCACACAATGCCAAAGAAGGGTGAGAAGAAGAGTCCGTTGCTTGCAATGCAAAATCCAGTGATTCAAAGATTAAATATGATAGCTCAAATTGAAGTCCTAAATAGATTTTGGATCACTTTTGTAGCATGGAACTGGAATTTGAGTTTTCCAAGGTTCATGGCAGAAGTAGCATCAAGTGATTGTGAGGAGGTACCTGAGAATGAAGGGAAGAGAGGCAATCTGGCTTGATGGACAAAGTCAAATTAGAGGTTGGTGCTGGGTAGAGAAGCCGGTGAAAAAACTAGGGCAACATTTCTTGGGAAAGGAGAGTCTATGGAGGAGATAGATAAGATTCAAAAAAATTTTATGGCGCCACACACAAAGAACAAATACAAGGTGGATACCTATCGAGACCCAGTCAAGCAAAGCATCATTGGGGCAATGATGGCTTTCTTCAAGCCCAATCGCATGACTTATGTAATGAAGCATCAAGTGGTCTTCTTCCACTAGATGTTTGTAGGCATGCCAATTAATCGGGCAAAGTGCTTCCATCAAAGAATGCGGTAGATGGTGTGGTGGAGAAAGCGAGATACGCCTCACTATTTGGTGCCATTTGCTGCCCATTTTTACTTTGGATTGAATTTGATGAAGGAGTCTGAGCTATGAGCCTGCCCGTCTCTCACTCAAGATGAACTTGTGATGGCTATTATGGTAGCACATCATCATCCCTTGTTTATAAACTTGTGAAATAATTATGCATTAAAGTTACTAATTACCATAGTAACTCAAGTTACTAGACTAAAAGTCAAAAAGTAAAAAGGAATATCCATTCACATGGGCATATTCCCCTAAGCATGTGGTTTTATCTTGACCCAACCACTAAGTCAAGGATTCCTTCACATGGGCTATCCTTGGACTATCATTTTGTGTGTTTGATCTTGAGTGAAGTGCAATTGGAGCAATGCCTTGACAGATTTGAGATGAATTGTAGTGTTGGTAGTATTTTGCATTTATGAGTTCAGTGTTGAGTTGATGTGAAGCAATTTCAATCAAGGAAGTTGTGCCTTTAGTGGAGGGGTGGAACACAATTCTAAGCCAAAGTGGTCATATAGCAAAGTAGCCATTTTTGGGATGGACTGAATCATCACAATTAAGATCATTTTGGACATATTGAAGTATTGTGATTAATGAGTGACAAGTTGTGGTGATGAGATTGTGATCAGTGCTTATTACTCTCTTCTGGGTGTGGTTTCTACCCAAGAGGTGAAAGAAGAATTCAAGACAAACTATGCTTGTTACTGTTTGACTTTGTGTTTGACCAATTCTAACTTGTATCTCTGTGGGAACAAACTTTACTTATCTGATTACCACAAAAATGATATTTGCCAGGTTGTCACATGATTTTCGGCACTACTGTCGGGGATACAAATCTCAGAAGTGGAAGAATACAAAGCAAAATTTCACACTAGGTTTTGAACCAATATGAATGTCTGCATTAAGAGAACAATGGGAAGAGAGAGTTCAAAGATCAACTTTGCGCCATGAAGAAGAAGAACACTTGAAGATCCAATCTACTTTTGACAAAACCAAATAGGAGGCATTGGACTTTCAACTTCTTCATGAAGTTCAAGAAGCCTTGCAAGAACTTGAACAAAAGAAACATGAAGGCGGGTGGCAAAGATACTTCTCATCTATAGCTTCCAAGAAGAAGAAACACTCCGGCGGGCAAACATACTCATTGTAACCAAGTACACTGACTTCCCCTAAAGTTGTAAAGGAGGTCAAGTTATAAAGAAATTCATTCATGAAAAGACATCATGAATTTTAAGAGAAGAAGAGTGCCAACATCTTCTACAAACAATCCCTCCATTGGCTCAAGGGAATTTTTGAGACCACTCTGAAAGTGTTGAACCTCTTACTTTGTTTCCAATCAAAATTGACACCATCAGAGAAGAAGAATCTATTGATGAAGACTCCACTTTGAACTTGACTAATTGGAACCCTGGGCTGTCAATACAGTGTCAATACGAGCTAGTGCCTTGGGTCCATCAAGTTCAACCTTACCACAGCCAATTCCTTAGAGCCCAAGAATGACTTTGTTACTTGTTACCCAACACGCTACCAAAAGTACAAGGAGACAGAATAGGACAAAGACCCTGATGAATTCATCAAAGAATTCAAAGTCATTTCCTTTGCCAACAAGGAACATGACTCTATGGATTGCTTGCAGATTTTCTTGAGTCTACTTTGAAAGAAAGCTTGGAGTTGGTATACTCATGTAACCCAAAAGGGGTTCATGCCAACAGACTAGGCAGACTTGAGAAACAATTTCATGGAATGATTTTGGGAAGTTGATTACGACACAAGTGTCTTCACAACACTCAATGATTTGGACAAAGGAAAGAAGGAGAAGTTGAGAGACTACTCTGAGTGGTTCATGGCCCCTTTGAACCGTGTCTTGAAGCAATCTGGTGTGGTGGGTTACTCCGATGCCCAAGCCATTACTTGGTTCATCTGAGGATTGTCACCAAAGATTTGCATCTTTGCCAGGGAGACGAATGTAACTTCCCTAGACAAAGTCCTCAAACATGTTGCCCGATACGAGGTGACTCACTCTCATTCTTCCAATAACCAATGGAATCAAGAGAAGAAAGGCAAGAAGCCTAGATGAAGAGCTTCTTGCAATACATCCCCTTCTTTGGAGGAATCCTCCACATCTTCAAGTTCTTCTTTGGAATCCAAAGAAGAGTCAAAGCCAAGAAGAATATGAAGACACAAAGGAAACAAACCATTGACACCGCTAGCAAAGAGTGTACATAAGGTAGACAATAAGCTGGATATTCTTATAAAAGAGTTTGCGGATTTTAAGATCCAGATGATTGGGCCAAGGACCAAAGAAAGCCTCCTTCATTTGGCAGATCAAACATATGGTGCATTGCATTTGGCAAGTGAGGCCATGCAAATATAGAATGCAATACTTGTAATGCATTTTTGGTGCAGTAGATTGATTGGGTTCCAAGATGGAACAAGAAGAGGAAGAAGAGGCAGTGTACCAAACTCAAGAAGTACAACCTCAGGTGAGCACATTGTTCCAAGGTCTGAGGTATGGCCCAAGGGAGTATAAACCCAATGCTCCTCCACAAAGACCATTGATGGGCAACCAAAATTGACCCTAAAATGTTGCACCAAGGGCATGTTACAATTGTGGCTTGATGGGATATTGGTCTCCAAATTGTCTGTTGCCAAGATAGCAAATTGGGTATGTCCTCTTATGTAGGATCAGGTCATATGGGCAACCAGTGCCCTCATCCACCCAACCCAAAGTCGCTTATAAAATATGTACAGACCCCAGCTGAACATGTTGTGCTTTAGGAAAAAGGGGATACTAATGTAAATTGCATAATCCTTGAGGAAGAGAGACCTCAAGAAGGAGTCCGGCTCTGGAAGGAGAGTGGCCGGACCTCAAAGTTTTGAAAGTTGAGACATGTGAGTGCAAGAAGAAGCGTGACCCCGATGAACTAAATACTACTTCCTTGTCTTCACAAAAGGCAAAGAGGTTGCACCCAAAAGCAATTCCCTCTGCAAAGGAGGGGAAGATTCTTGTGAAAGCCAAAGCTAAAGCTTTGCAGAAAGATATCCAAGAAGCAATGCAATGGACTTGGGAGATGAATTTGGAGGAGGGGATGAAGACAAAGCCTCTAGTTTTTTTGGTGGACATTAGATACCAAATTAAAGGACCTGATACAAGCAGAGGTGGGTTAGCCCAAAGAACCTTGGGTCAAGGCCACCAATACTCCGGTCATGATCTTGAAGCTACCTAAAGTCCAACTCAAACAAGGTGAATCTTCTAATACAAAGGTAAAAGTGAAGAAAGTAAAGTTAGGAGGAGTACCGCAATATGATATTGTAGCAAATTTGGCATCCATGAGTCCAAATGTCACATTCAAGCAATTACGGAAGACAATAAGCTGTACAAGAAATAGCTACATTTGACCCTCAAGAAAGTAAGGGCGATGTCCAAAAATGACCTGCTTGCCATTTATCATATTGAGCAGGAGGATCTAGGATCTCCCAAAGTTGATGCATAGATTGCAAGGTGCATGATAACATTGATACCCATTGATTTGGGTTTTGGTGTTAACATCATGACCAAAGACACTGCAAATCGGTTGGGGTACCATACATTCAAGCCAACACCTCAAATTTTGAAGTTTGTAGATCAAACCAAGAGACGGCCTTTGGGCATGTTGCCAAATATAACAACAATCATTGGAGGGATGCACTTCAAATTAATTACATTGTGTTGAGGCCAGTGACCAAAAACAAGCTACCATTGTTGATCAAAAGACCTTGGTTGTATAATGCCCAATTGTTGTGGATTGGGACTAGCAAAAGTTGTGGTTTAAGGACATCTCGTCATGTGACCAGAAGCTGGTGATAGTGAGTTGGATGAAGGTTCTCCATCTCGGGGAGACAACTTTGTCAGAAGATGAAGAGGAACCCAAAGACTCATCATTCTTGTCTTTAGAGGATTTTGAAGATGAGGTCCAGGTCAATTACTTGGAATGCTACGAGGTGGATGTAGAAGACAAAGATCTATATGACAGTGCCTTGGGTGAAAACGACTTGGAGGAAGGAGGTTTGACTGCAGTTCAACTCAGGTAAAGCTTAGTCAATCACGTTGAAGGAGTCATTAACCCTGATGATTGTCAAGATGTCATTTGATTGAAGGCAAAAATTTACTGATTTCAAAGATAGTCACTTCGAAGGAGTTGGCAGGATATGCTGCCCTATTCATAGAGTACTAGGATCTATTTGCCTGGTCTATTGATCAAATGTTGGGTATTCCACAAGAATTTGGAGAACACCAAATTGATCTGGTGGAAGGTGTAGTTCCAATTTGGCAAAGATAGTACTGTAACACCCATTTGCACATGTGTGTGATATTGTGATATTTAGCTTAGTATTACAAATACTTGAGAGATATTATTTATATAAATAAAGGATGGTTCGACATTAGTCATGACTAGCTAAATTTAGTCATATCTAAGATAGTGGGGACCTTACTTTAGAGGAATTGGAAAAGATGAGCATCAGTATTTTGGATGCTAGTGTGTGGACTTGGTATTATTCTTAGGTGTTTGGCTTTGAGGACAAAGTTGAGAACTCTTGGGCCCGCAAGACTTTTTATTTTGGATTCTTCTTTAGTCCAAGGATAGCCCATGTGAAGGAATCCTTGACTTAGTGGTTGGGTCAAGATAAGATCACATGCTTAGTGGAATATACCCATGTGGATAGATAGTCTTTTATACTTTTTGACTTTACTTGACTTTTAGCCTAGTAACTTGAGTTACTATGGTAAATAGTAACTATAGTATGTAACTATTTCAAAAGTATATAAACAAGGGGTGAGGAGGTACTCATCATCCTTTCATTTACAATTATCTCTCTCTCATTGAGTTCTCTAGTGAGCAATGTCTTGAGTAATGGAGTATTAGCCTTGGAGGAGTATGATGGAGTTGGGGTTCTTTGACTTCTTAGTCCATGATACGCTACCTTAATAGTCATCAGAGGTTCATCCTGAGTGAGAGATAGGCTGGCTCACAATACCATCTATACCCAAAGTACTCATTCATGAAAGATGAAATTGACAAGTATTTAGGGGTCAGAATAATCTTTCTTGTCTTGAGCAATGAGTGGGTCTCCCCCATTGTCATTATTCCAAAGAAGAAGACTAGGAAAATTTGAGTGTGCCAAGATTTTTGCAAGTTGAATGCACTCACAAGGAAGGATTATCATCCGTTGCCTTTTATCAATACAATTTTGGACCAAGTAGTTGGGCATCCCTGTTATAGTTTTCTTGATGGATTTTCAATGTATAATCAAGTATCAAATTGAGAAGAAGACAAGGAAAAAACTACATTTACTACCAATTGGGGCACTTTTACTTACAAAATGCCCTTTGGATTGTGTAATGCTCCGACTACTTTCTAGTAGATGATGAATGCAATCTTCAAAGATTTTTTATGCAAATTTGTGGAATTCTTCATCGATGATTTTTGTGGTTTGGGCAAAAAGAAGTACATTTGGATTACCTTTGCCAAACTTTTGAGAGGTCTTGTTTTGCCGGTTTGTCATTACACCCGGAGAAATGCTTCTTCATAATGAAGGAGGGAATTTTTCTGGGGCATCGGGTGTCAAGCCAAGGTATTGAAGTTGATGTCAAGAAGGTTAAAGTCATCTCAGCTTTAGAATCTCCTAAAAACATTTGGGAGGTGAGAGCCTTCTTGTGAAATATCGGATACTACAAATGCTTCATATCAAATTGAATGGTGCTTGTTGCACCCCTCACAAATCTTTTGAAGAAGTCCAAAGACTACTTGTGGGAAGTAGAACAAGAAGAAGCTTTCCAAATATTGAAGAAGAAACTGGTTGAAGCACCAATTATGAGGGCCCCGAATTGGGATGTCCCTTTTCATGTGTACGTGGACACTTCATCTATGGCAATTGGAGTCATCTTAAGTTAGAAGGATGTGAAGAAGAATGACTACCCAATTTATTTTGCCAACTGACAGCTGTCCATTTTAGAATAAAATTATTTGACGATTAAAAGAGAAGCACTTGGAATAGTGTATGCATGCAAGAAGTTTGACCACTATCTATTGGGATACAAGTTTGTCTTCCATTTTGACCATTACATGTTGCAATATCTGGTCAAGAAGGTGGATTTGTCCAAGCAAATTGCAAGATGGATCTTGTTATCACAAGAATTCACATACATTGTACAAGTAAGGAAGGGAGCTTTGCATTTGAAGCAGACTTCCTATCCAGGTTAGAAACTCAAGACCAGGAGTGGGAGGTCAATGATTGGTTTTGTGACAACCCGGCAAATATTACTTTTGCGGTAATTGGGTCAGTAAAGTTTGTTCCTGCAGAGATACTATCCAGAATTGGTCAAATACAAAGTCAAAAGTCACAATGGCAGTTCTTCTTGATGGCTTCTTTAATCTCTCAGGTAGAAACTACACCCAGAAGAGAGTAACAAGCTCACAATCTTGATAACTTGTCACAAACACACACACATAATCACAACATAGCAAAGTCTGTCCAAACAACTCTTGATTGTGATGATTCAGATTCTCCCAAAGACGGCACTTCATTGCGAAGACCGATTTCACCTCAGAATTGTGTTCCACCCCTCCACTGAAGGCACAACTTCCTTGATCAAAATTTCTTCACATCAACTTTGTGTTGCACTCACAAATGCAGAATACTAACAACACTACAATTCCTCTCAGATCTGTCAAGGCATTGCTCCGATGCACTTCACTCAAGATCAAACACACAGAATGAAGATCAAGGCTGCAGATTCCAACATCCACAAACACACTGACTTGCTCTTTGGAATTCTCCACACACTCACAAGCACAAACACAAAATTGACAATCGGAATTAAGCTTAAGCAACAAGTACTGAGAACAACACTTCGCTTTATCTATCTTCAGAATTATGAATACTGAATAACATCATACTGCAAATGCTCCACTTAAATACTGAAGCAAATGGCAGACTCGCCTACCTAGGCACCGCTTCCTAACATCCTTTCCTACCTACAGATCCCAAGGGACAATCTATCTCTTCATATCTGCCCTTTCCTATCTCAAAATTGACTTCTATCCCGATCCGATGACTACCTCATCATCGGCTTCCAAACCCGATGATCTTCCTACTATTTCACCTTCTTTGGGTATGATGGATTCTACTAATTTCTTTACTAATTCTACGAATTCTTCACTACAATCTACAATTGAGCTCATGGGTAATCGATTTACATTCTTATCTCCCGACCCACTCTTCTCTAATGTGTCAATTCTCAAGTCCGATGACACTTGTATTCCTACTTCTGCAACATCGGATTTCTTCTCCACTGTCACACTATTCGGAATTTTCTCTAACTTCAAATTTACCAAATCCAGTCTAAGACTAACATTATTCTCTACCTCCAACATTTTCCTATCTACACGTTCTCTCAATTGAATCAGCAATGTGTTCATATCCACATCCTTGGCTTTTTGCTTCCGAGTTTCCTGCACAAGTAATTTCAACTCATGTAGGCGGGCTTCCTCCAATCTCCCTTCAGCTCCGTGCTTAAGATCGCTCTTAACCTGCTTGCAACTTCTCCTACTGATTCCGACTCATATCCTCAAGAGCGTTCTACTTTCAACTCCTCGCGATACATCTTCAACTCGTCTTCGTATTCTGCAGCGAGCATCTTCTTCTCCTCTGCATATTGCATACTCTGCTGTTCTATGCTCTTGACAAGTTCTCGCAATTGCTCTTCTTCTTCTTGTTTGGTCGCCAACTCTCTCTACTATGCTTGATCTTTTGCTATGGCACTCTTCTTCAAGCTGTCCAACTCCTGCTCCATCACAATGTTCATTGCCTTAAAATGGACATTCTCGATGTGCACATCACTCACTTCCTCCTTCATTTTGCTCAACCACATTGCCTGCTCCTTCAATTCTCTGGCTTGCCTCTGCAATTCCCTCTCCTTCTCGGCGCAACTCCCTTGTAGCATGCTCAACGTTTTCTTCCTTGAGCTTTCCTCCCTCCGAAGTTCTTCCACTTCCGTGCTTCTTCGGACTTGTTGTTCTTGCAACTCCTTCACTTCACTCACCAGATACTTCACCATCTACAATTTGTTCATCCCTTTTCCAACGATCTTGGGGAATTACACTTTGATTCTCCGTCAACAGCTCCAGCAATGGTGTGACTACCTTTGTCAAATATGATATCCCAACAAAGTTTTCTTCTTCCTCCTTGCCATCTTTTTCTGGAGTCTTCTCCTCCGTCATTGGCTCCTTCATCTGAAGTCGTGATCTTTGTATCTTCATTGTATCAGCATTGTCTTTGTTTTGGCCTCTTGAACTCGGCCCCGTGGGATTCTCTACCTCCTCCTCTGGTTTTGACGTGTTCTCCACCATTGCCTGACCAGCCTCACTTACTACCACCAATTGCTGGACTTCGGGTTCTCCCTCACTGTCGCTCCCAGACTCCTCACTTTTCAAGGTGAGCTCTTCTTCTTCCGAGTCCTCTTCTTGTGACTCAGTTTCCTCCTCAGACTCCGATCCTGATGATGCCCTTCTTACAACTTTAGCGGTCTTCAACATCAGCCGCTGAGTCTTTCTTTGCATGGGAGATGTCTTGGCTTCTTCGGGTTTACTTTGCTTCTTCGTCTTTGGACTGGTAACATCTTTGATTTTCCATTGTCTCGTCCTTGCAAAGTACTCGTCATTTGCTCACAGATGAAGCATATATTGGCGCTCCTCATCGTCTACTTCTCGTCTCAAATCGGGGTGCATGTGCAACACCATACAATGATGCTTGTCTTTGAACAGCAAGTTCAGCCCGAAGTAGAAATGAGCCGTGAACGGTGCAAAATAATGCGGTGGCGAGCCTGTTCTCCAATTCACCACCATCCGCCTTGTTTGGTGATGGAAGCACTTCGCCCAATTCACTGGAACTCTTCCAAACATCTGATGGAAGAAGACCGCTTGCTGCATGGTCACGTAGGTTGTTTGTTCTTGCTTGAACATGGCCATCATCGCCCCCACGATACTTCTTTGGATCGGGTCCCGATATGATTCCACCTTGTAACCATTCGTGGTTCTTGGAGCAAAAAATGAGTTACGGATCTCCGCCGTCTCTTCTGCAACATCACACTTCCGATAGAAGGTGATTCCTATTGGCTCTCTTGCTTCTCTCCCCAGGACTAAATTCCAATCCGACTCAATCCATCGAGCCGGATTGCCTCTCTTCCCTTCTACCTTGGGACCCTCCTCACAATTACTGGCAGCAATCTCTAGCATTACCCCCGGGAAACTGAAATTCCAGTTCCATGCTAAAAATGTAATACGAAGTCTAACCAAGACTTTGATTCTAGCTACTACATCTACTCTTCGGATTGCAAAACCTCTCACTGCTAGCGCGTTGGCCACCTTCTTTGCCATGATTTGTTCTCTCATTCTACGCTGTTGGAAAATCAGACCCTCTCCTAGATGAGACACTCTAACTCCCTCAGGGTTCCGGAAAATCTCACTCTAGACGGGCTTCCGGACACACATTACTGCAGGACGACTACTCAAAGGAATTGGAAATTTACTCAAAGGTTTCAACTTCCCCTGCGCAGTCGCAATTTTATATTGCCCCGAATTGTAGTCATTCTTCAGTCAATTTTAGTCTGTGAATTTCTCTCTTCTGCGTGCACTCCTGGTCACTGTCAAGACATGCTTATTCTGCCCCCGCCATTTCTTGAAATGTACTTTCTTGCCACGTATAGAGGTTGTTAAACGGTCTTCATCTTTCCGGCGTCTTCCAACCCAAAGACGATGATCTTTGGCCTTTTTCTGGCGTACTCCTCTTTCGAGTACCTCCGTCATCGGATCCGATGTCAGCTTCTTCGGCTTCCCTCCAAAGTCACTTTTGCCCCTTCTTTGTCTGCAATTTGACTTTTCCGTGCTTACTTCCGTGCTTACTCTTAATCACTACTAACCATAGAAAAACAAAAAATGTGGGTACCACAGGTTTCTTGATGAAGAGTTATATCATTTAATGGCAATGCAAAGTATGAGGTATGCTATAGAATATCATTATCTACATACTTGTCATTGTCTTGAGGGGCTGGACCCAAAGTAGAGGGCAGTCTTCCTCAGGAGGATGGGACCGTACCAACTAAAACACAACTTTTTATTTAAGATGTGGAAAGACAAAGTACTTCGGATATGCTTGGAGGCATAAAAAGTTGGAGGAGTAATTGAGTCCTTACACTCTAAAGCATCATGAGGACACTATGCCCTGAAGAATAATGTAAAGAAAATTCTTTCATTGGGGTATTGGTGGCCTATGATGTATAAAGATACTCACGCCTACATACGGAGTTGTGATGCCTGCCAACAAATAGGAAAGTTGATGGCTACTTCTCAATGGCCTTTCAGAACAATTTTTCCATTGGCTCCATTTGAGAAATGGGGTATTGATTTTGTGGGTCCAATTCAACCAATTACCCATGTCACGAGGAAAAGATACATCTTGGTGTGCCTTGATTATGCTACCAAGATGGTAGAAGCAAAGGCAACTTGGAGCGATGATGCAAAAACAATTGCAAAATTTTTCTTCTAAAACATCATTTCATAGAGGACATTCACGTTATAGATGTCCTCTAGAATTGGGTCGTGACAAGGGAACTCATTTCTTGAACTCAATGGTGGAAGCGTTAACCAAGTACTTCCAGATTAAACATCAGAAGATGACTCCTTATTATCCAAAAGTGAATGGACTAATGGAGAAGGACAATGGATTGTTATGTAAAATTTTGAACAAGGTGATAGTCAATTATGGCTACGATTGGGACACAAAGTTACCTACAGCTTTGTGGGCATATAGAATGACAAAGAAGATTACAACCAAACAAAATCCTTATTTCTTGACATATGGATTGCATCCCATACTACCAATTGAATTTAAAGTACTGATTTATCAGATTTTGTGCGAGGAACGATTGTATGAGGAAGAAAGTCAGGATCTTCAGATCCATCAACTGATGTGGTTAGAAGAGAAAAGGGATGATGCAATGCAAACCACAAAGGAGGTACAAGAATAGAGGAAAGTCAAGCACAATAAGAGACTCAAGCCTATGGCTGTTCAGGAGGGTGGTTTGATGTTGTTATATGACAATCACCAAATATTTTTTCCAAGCAAACTGCATTTAAGGTGGATGGGGCCATATCATGTTATGCACATTTATGCTCTTGCTCTATTCAATTTGAAGACCTAGACTGCATCCTTTTGCCACTCGAGTGAACGAGTGGAGAGTTAGAAAATATTGGACCACGGACCCGGCTTTGTATAAAGACCCTACTATCGGTGTTTGCAAGAACGCTCACATTTGAGGGAGGGTATATGTGGTACCCACATTTTTTTTTTAAAAAGTTTTTGTGTTATTTTGAAGAAGAAATATACAGACAAAGTTGGATTGAACTCAAATAGCATTGGAAGGAGAAGAATTGTGTCTTTGGGTTAAAACCCAAAGTAACATGACTCCAAGTCGGAAGCGCAGTACTCGGATCAAAACTGGCCAAGAGAAACCCAAAGTAAGGGGACTTCGTCTTGGGGTGATCAATCCAATGCAAAGATGATATAACAACTTCCCCTTTAGAGGGGCAAATCAAGAAAGTATAGGCAAAGAAATGGTAGACAAGGCACAAATCACTAACCTAGATGATGCCAAGAGGAAGTCATGCAGAAAGGGTGCATTTCAGTGACGAGCAACAGAGGAATGGCTGATCAACAAGGAACTATAAAATCAGGACTTCATCAAGGGGATTCTGGAATGTCCCGCAAGTATCCTAAGCCACTCAATAGTTGACCCAAAGGAGTGCATGTAGAGAAGCCGATTGAGTGTTTGATGTTTAACAAGTCTGAAGGAGTTAGGATCTCAAGACCAAGAGATGGTATAATTATTTTTCAAGTACCATGCACTAGAGATTGCACAATGTCAAAGAAGGGTGAGAAGAAGAGTCAGTTGCTTGCAGTGTGAAATCCATTGATTCAAAGATTAGATATGATAGCTTGAATTGAAGTCCTAAGTAGACTTTGAATCACTTTTCTAGCATGGAATTGGAATTTGAGTTTTCCAGGGTTCATGGCAGAAGTAGCATCAAGTGATTGTGAGGAGGGACTTGAGAATGAAGGGAAGAGAGGCAATCCGGCTCGATGGATAGAGTTTGATTGGAGGTTGGTGTTAGGTAGAGAAGCTAGTGAGGAAATTGGGGCAACATTTCTCGGGAAAGGAGAGTTTGTGGAGGAGACGGATGAGATTCAAAATACTTTTACTACACCATGCACAAAGAATAAATACAAGGTGGATACCTATTGAGACCTAGTCAAGCAAAGCATTGTTGGGGTGATGATGGCACTCTTCAAGCTCAATCGCATGACTTATGTAATGAAGCATTAGGCGGTCTTCTTCCACCAAATGTTTGCAAGCATGCTAGTAAATAGGGCAAAGTGCTTCCATGAAAGACCATGGGAAATCGTGTGGTGTTGGGGAAATGTGAGATGCGCCTCACTATTTGGTGCCATTCATTGCCCATTTCTAATTCAGATTGAATTTGATAAGGAGTCTGAGTGAAGAAAGACGGTGTCACATTTTCATCCAGACTGATGAAAGACTACAAATGACAAGGAATAGCAGTATATTCAACAGATCCAAAGTAGTGATGAGCACTATAAGTGCACAAGGTAGTATTTAAGAGTAGCATTGACCATTCCAAAGATGAGGAAGCAAAGTCATCCAGAGGAGAGTTTGTCGCCAGTTAAGTCAAAGAAGGTGAGGAAGGTGAACCTGAGGCAAGAAGTCGTAATGCTTGATGAGTCATTGGGAGCAGAAGAGTTGGAAGGCAAAGTTGAATACAAAATAGAAGACTTGGAAGAAGAAGAAGAACCGGAGTTTATGATGCAAAGTGAAGAGTAGAGCAATGGAAGCAAAAAGGAGATGGAAGTTCAGCAACACGGAGGAGATGATACTTATAAAGAAGAACACAAGTTCCATGCGATGATTGATCAAATGGAAGGAGGAGGAAACCTGTGTCATGAATTACCCACCATGGAGATAGAAGAAACTCTGGAGGCTAAGCCAAAGGTGGAAGTTCAGTAGGGTAGAAGATGAAGAAGAAGTGTTGCTACTGCACGGGCAGAAGTGAGCAATGTAAGTCCGGTAGTAGAAGGTCAGATGAAGAACCTCTGAGAGTTAGAAGATTAAGACTTTGGAGTAAAGCTCCAGTAGAAGAAGTAAGAAGCAAAGAGCCAAAGCAAGCTGAGAGCTTGTGAGTCTTTGATGGGGTAGAATACTTGGCGTGAGTAGTTTGTCCCTTGCTGTTGCAATTGCAAAAGAAGAGGGAAGACTTGAAGAGGGATTACTCAAGAGTGAAAGATGAATTGGCAGTAGTGCAATACATGAATGATGAAAATTTGGAGTTGAGAAGAAAGTTGAGTTTGGGAGAGCATGAGTTAGTAGAATTTTGGACTGATCTAGAGTTGAGGAGGAAGGAAATGGAGAGTCTAATGAAGGACTGTAACACCCGTTTGTGCATGTGTGTGGTATTGTGATATTTAGCTTGGTATTACAAGTACTTAAGAAATATTGTTTATATAGAGATAAAGGATGGTTCTATATTAGTCATGGTTAGCTAAAGCTAGTCATAGCTAAGATAGAGGGGACCTTACTTTAGAGGAAGTAGAAAAGATGAGCACCACTATTTTGGACTTTAGTGTGTTGACTTGGTATTATTCCTAGGTGTTTGGCTTTGAGGAAAGAGTTGAGAACTCTTGGGCCCGCAAGCCTTTTTGTTTTGGATTCTTCTTTAGTCCAAGGATAGCCCATGTGAAGGAATCCTTGACTTAGTGGTTGGGTCAAGATAAGACCACATGCTTAGGGGAATATGCCCATGTGAATGGATATTCCTTTCTACTTTTTGACTTTACTTGACTTTTAGTCTAGTAACTTGAGTTATTACGGTAATTAGTAACTTTGGTACGTAACTATTTCACAAGTATATAAACAAGGGGTGAGGAGGTACTCATCATCCTTTCATTTGCAACTATCTCTCTCTCATTGAGTTCTCTAGTGAGCAATGTCTTGAGTCTTGGAGTGTTGGCCTTGGAGGAGTATGATGGAGTTGGGGTTCCTTGCCTTCTTAGTCCATGGTGCGCTACCATAATAGCCATCAGAGGTTCATCCTGAGTGAGAGACAGGCCGGCTCACATTTTTGGTTCTGTTGCCGGGACCTCTCTAAAAGGCAAGATAATGTTCCGCGTTCAATTTTGTATTAGGCAGAAGGAGGCTATGAGAGCTCACTTGGAAAGAACATTAGGAGAGGAGAGGGCTGAACTTATGTTAGAGAACCAAGATCCATTTGTATACCCTGTAGTTCATTATGATGTTTTTGAGGTGATTTTATACATCTTGTACACATGAGAGGAATTGGAGAGATTGTGTGAGGTGGATTGCAAATTTTGGGGTGCAAATTTTGGGGATTAAGGTGATTTTAGGCAAAATCTCAAGTTTGAGATCTGGACTTGAAATTTCTACACATGATAGCTTGGGTTATTTTTCAGTTAGCACACTTGAAATTATTGTGAGATCTTCTATGCACACTGGGCTAGAATTTTTGAAAGTTGATAGGGTAAAGTGCTCCCGCAACTGCATGCTCTTTGGAAAATTGTACAGAGTCTGCCATTTCTTCAATTTTCAGTGAATTTTTCTGAAAATTTACAAAACAATTCAGTGCATTGTATCCTACCTGCTGCCACAAAAATTAGAGAGAGGTCGTTCTTGCGCACTGAGTTATGAGTTTTTGAAGTGAGAGGGGTGGTTTTCAGACCAAATCTGAAATATATGTGCTGAATAGAAAAGTGTCTAGGCCAAATGACTCAATGAAAAGATCTGAAATTTTGCAGAGAGGGACACCCTAGAGTTGAGATCAAGTGTGAAAAATTTCAAAGGACTGTGACATAGTGGTTGGAAGATTTGAGTGACATTGTGAGGAAGGGTCAATTCTGCAGAGTGGAGATCTCATGCATGAGAAGTTTGAGATCAACAAAAAGCATGTTTGAGTGTTTAGATTCATCTTGGGAACATAGAGGGTCATCAAGAGTAGAAATTGAGATTATGCAAGGTTCCCCAAGGGTTTGAGGTGATTGTAGGGGTTGATTTGAGGAAAAGAGAATTTACAATAGAATTTGAAGAGAGTATTGAGAGGATACAAAAACCTACACCACTTGGAGGAAAGAGTGAGTCTAAGTGTTTTCTATGTGGAGAGAAGGGACATAAGGCAAGTTCATGTCCATTGACCTTTGAGAGCAAGAAATTGAGGGAAAGGAGAGGCTTACTTAACTTGGGTTTGCATGTTGGACCTTCTTCACCAAGATTGGGAGGGAGAAGATCTAAGACCAAGGAGTTGTGTGAGGTTTGTGAAGTTGAAGGACTTCCAAAAGGACATGAGTGTAGTGAAGAAAAATCACTTTTGGAGACTTTGGTGAAGGATCTTGGAGAGAGTCTTAGTACAGCTACAGAAATACTACCACCTTCATCAGCTAGTTTTCAAGATTAGTGATGGAGATAATCTTTCAACTTATGGATAAACTATCCATGAGAGTTAGATTAATATGCACTCTAGGATTTGTTGTTACTATAGAAATCTTGGAGCGACCTGAATCTTTTGTGTTCCCTAGAGTGGATTATTCTCAGATGGTGTTAGTCATGTATATACTCTATTAGTAATAGAGTGAGAGAAAAGAAAAGAAAAAAAGATTTGAGAGAAAAGAAAGATAGTGAGGGGTTAAGATGGGGAAACTTCCGGTTTTCTTTGGCAAGGATGGAGAAGATGTGGAGGCCTTTGTGAGAGACTTCAAGAGAGCTTGCATAGGAAACAATGAGAGGAGGAAGAATGAGTGAGCCTCATTATTACCAGATTTCTTTGAGGATGTAGCACTTACATGGTATGAGTCAGAATACCAAAAGAGACAGAGGAGAGATGGGGAAGAGGAGTCTTGGGAGACTTTGACTTCAGCACTCATTGAGAACTTTCTTCCTGATGGGAGTTATGAGAGATTGATGAGTGAGGTTACATTTCTCAAGCAAGGAGATGGAGAGAAAGTGAGAGTCTATGTGGAAAGAGTGGAAAAGTTGGAGTCCAGATTTTGCATAGTGTTGAGGAAGGGTGGGGATGATGTGGAGACTACAATGATTGGCATAGGGGCCATGCTCACCAAAAATTTTGTGGGAGGTTTGAGATCACAAATTAGAAGCAAGGTGAGATATGAGAAACCTTCTTCCAAGGTTGAAGCTATCAAGATCGCAATTCGTATGGAGGAGAGTTTGGAAGGGGATGAGAGTGATTTGGTGGTGAAGGAGGTTGTGCATCCTCCTCAAGGCTAGAATTATGGTGGAACTTCTGATACTTTGGTGACAAGGGTTGCACCACAAGTAGTAGTTGCTCTAGTTCTTGCACCTCCACCAAAAGATCCACTCCAAACCATCACATAACAACTTGCGGATCTCAAGATCAATGTGGTGCAACTATGGGAGAAGAGAGAGGTGGATCAGAGTGTAGGGAGAGGGCCTAGGAGTTATGGAAACTATTCATATAGAGGAGGCCAACCAGCCAACAATTTCAATGATAGAAATTGTTTTGGTTGTGGAGGAAGAGGCCATATCCAAAGGAATTGCCCAAATTCCACTTACCATGAAGGAAGGGGTTATGAGGGAGCCAATAGAGGGAAAGAGGGAGGTAGTGAAACCCAAGTTGCTCCTAATCCTAACAGAGGTAAGGGGATAGCATCCATAGATGTGGTTGAGAGCAAGTATGAGAAGGGAGAGTGCTCAAACTCCAAGGGTCTTAATTTGGAGCTTTTGGCACAAGAGAAGAAGAGAGCTTGTTTTGCAGAGGATGTTCACTCTTCTCAAGGATTTACTTCAAGCAAGGATACTCCTATGTCTACTAGGAGCACTTGCACCTCAACACCATCAACAACAAAGACTCCAAGGAAGAAGTTGGGGATGGAGGACTTCTTGATCTCAAAGCAACAATGGAACTACAATGTGTTGGAGGATGTTGGTAGTCACAAGGCTAACATCACAGCAGGCCAATTAATTGCTTTGAACCCTACCTTGAGAAAGGAACTGAGAGGTGGTTTGAGTTCTACAAGGAGCAAGAAGAAGAAGAAGGCAAAAGTTCTAGTATCAATGGGGGTGGTGGATGCCAAGCTAGCACCATAGGAGGCTTGTGAATATGCCTCCAAGGTTGATGTGAGAGTGAATGGTCACAACATCAAGGATGCATTGGTTGATGGAGGATCAGTAGTGAATGCCATGTCATTAGGGTTGATGAAGAAGTTGGGTATGATACCCTCAAGACCTTCAACATTTGTGGTGAGCATGGCAAACAAGCAACAAGTTCGACCAGTAGGGGTGATGGATAAGGTGGTAGTTTCAGTTATGGGAGTTCAAAATCTCATGACTTTCCAAGTCTTGAAGGATTCAAGCTATGACTTACTTCTTAGGAGGCAATGGTTGAGAGCAGCACGCACAACTGATCGATGGCACAAAGGGTACTTGAGGATTGGGCCATCAAACCATAGAGTCACAATTCCTGTGACTAACACCACCAACACTTCACATTCAGATACACCATCTTCTGATTATTGGGAATCAGATTCTGAAGAAGGAGCTTCAGGTGTGGACACAAGCATGGAAGAGTAGACTTCCACGAGGAGGATGAATCTGAATCTGATTTAGATGTGTATCCCTTGTGTGCTATGGATTTTGCACCTAAGCCAGAGGTTTTGAAGGACCCCGACAAATCACCATTGACACTTGAGGAGGTAGAGAGAAGGTTAGCTACCCTCAAGTATGACCCAAATGTTACCAAGGAGGAGAAGGTGAGATTTGAGGAGATTTTCCGCAAGTTCATCCATGCGTTTGCTTTTAGTTACAGGGATTTGAAGGAAGTCACCTTGGAGGAGCACAAGATAGAGGTGGAGTCACATGCAAGACCAATCCGCCAAAAGCAACGTCGCATTAGCCCACCAATATCTTTGGTTGTGAAGGAGGAGATTGATAAGCTCAAGGAGGCTGGATTTATCTTTGAGGAAGAGAATTCAGAATGGGTGTCTCCAATTGTCATTGTGAAGAAAAAGAATGGCAAGCTTCAGGTATGTGTGGATTACAAGAAGCTCAATGTTGTTACCAAGAAGGACTACTACTCATTGCCATTCATTTGGGCTTTGCAATGCTCCAGCCACATTCCAACGGTTCATGAACAAGGTATTTGAACCTTTCATTGGGAAATTTATGAGAGACTTCATTGATGACTTTTGTGTCTATGGGAGCAAGGAGGAGCACTTTGAGCACCTAATCAAAGTCTTGCAACTCTTGGATGAGGCAAATGCATCACTCAACCTAGAGAAGTGCATGTTTGGATGTGAAGAAGGTCTACTTTTGGGGCACATCATCTCCAAGGATGGAATAGCAGTTGATCCGGAGAAGGTGAGGAAAATCTCAGACCTTCCATTCCCTTCAAGCTTGACAAAGTTATGCCAATTCTTGGGGATGGTTGGATACTATAGGAGGTTCATCTTCTCATTTTCCAACAAGGCTTATGCATTGACCATCTACATGAAGAAGGGTGTAGATTACATGGTGATTTTGGAGGACAAGGAGGCTCTCAAAGCTTTTGAGGAGCTCAAGCAATCCCTTGTTGTAGCTCCAATTCTTGCTAAACCTGATTGGAGTAAGCCTTTCATCCTCTACACTGATGCTTCTAATGTAGCTATAGGATGCACTCTTAGTCAATTAGACCAAGATGGGCATGATCATCCAATAGCTTATGCTAGTAGGCAAATGGTTTCAACAAAGAAGAACTACTCTGTCACGGAGAGAGAAGGGTTGGCAGTGATCTTTGGTCTCAAGAAGTTTAGACACTACTTGATTGGAGGGAAAGCCACCATTGTCACGGATCACAAGGCTTTGAAGTACATCTTCAACAAGCCTAATGTTGAAGGGAGACTAGCAAGGTGGATGATACTCTTGTCTGAGTATGACTACACCATTGAGGATAGGCCAGGAAAGAAACATGCAAATGCTGATTTGCTATCTAGAGCCTATGATCATGATGGAGATGAGCCAGTGGATGATTCCTTCCTAGATGAGGAGCTCATGACAATCTCAATCACTCAAGAGGTTCCAGTGGAGTACAAGGAGATTCTAGATTTTGTGACAAGAGGTAACTATCCAGAAGGGATGCATGCTAGGGAGAGGAAGGCCCTTGTAGCAAGATCTAGACCTTACACAATGGTGGAGGATATTCTTTTTCACCAAGGAGCAGATGGTCTACTTTGGAGAGCAGTGGGTAAGGAAGAGTCTATCCTACTCATAAAGGAGTTTCATGAAGGTTTAGTATGTGGAGGACACTTTGCAGGAAAGGTGACTGCTTTCAAGATTCTAGATGTAGGGTACCATTGGAGAGGGATTTTCAAGGATTGTCTTGATTATTGCAAAACTTGTCATGTTTGTCAAGCTTTTGCTAGAAAGTCTACATCCACTCCACCACTTAGATCAATTCCATTGTTAGGACCTTTTGAGAAGTGGGGAATTGATTTTGTAGGTCCTCTCAATAGAACCCCAAGGAACAATCGGTACATTGTGGTAGTTATTGATTGCCTTACCAAGTGGGTTGAGGCTAGACCATTGAGGGACAAGAATGAAGATGAAGTAGGTAGATTTCTTTATGAACGCATTATCACTAGGTTTGGATGCCCTTTGGAGTTGGTTTCTGATAGAGGAGGAGAGTTTACAGGAAGCATTACTACAGCCATGCTACGACATTTCTCTATCACACATAGAGTAACTACATCCTATAAGCCAAATTCCAATGGCTTGGCAGAGAGAACCAATCAGACCTTGTGCATGATGTTAGCCAAAGATGCAGAAATGGAGGGCGCTAAACATCATTGGGACAAGAGGATTCATGCAATTTTGTGGGAGTATAGGACAACCATGAAGACTTCCACCGGATATTCTCCATTTCAATTGGTATATGGTATTGAGTCTACCTTACCTATTCACTTTGATCTTCCTACCTTCCAAAGCATTCATAGGAGATTGAAGAAAGCACAAGGAGGTGATGCAGAGAAGTCAAGGAAGGATCAACTCATGGAGTTGGAAGAGGCAAGAGCTGTTGCTATGGTTCGAGTGGAGCAAGCCCAAAGGAAACAAAAGGAGAGCTATGACAAGAGGCAAGGCAAGAAGAAGGTGGAGAGTTTCAAAGAAGGTGATTGGGTAATGTTGTTTGATTCCATTCGATTCAAGAGAGTGCAAAAGAAGTTTTTGCCTAAGTACTTTGGACCTTTCATAGTGGAGAAGGTGTGGGGCAATTACACCTATGATCTCAAGGAGTTGGGAGGAAGACACTTTGATAGGATTAACCATGATAAGTTGATGATGTACCATAGAAGGTAGAGAGACCTTCACTTTGAGGACAGAGTGAAAACTTAGTCCGGGGGTAAATGTAACACCCGTTTGTGCATGTGTGTGGTATTGTGATATTTAGCTTGGTATTACAAGTACTTAAGAAATATTATTTATATAGAGATAAAGGATGGTTCTATATTAGTCATGGTTAGCTAAAGTTAGTCATAGCTAAGATAGAGGGGACCTTACTTTAGAGGAAGTAGAAAAGATGAGCACCACTATTTTGGACTTTAGTGTGTTGACTTGGTATTATTCCTAGGTGTTTGGCTTTGAGGAAAGAGTTGAGAACTCTTGGGCCCGCAAGCCTTTTTGTTTTGGATTCTTCTTTAGTCCAAGGAAAGCCCATGTGAATGAATCCTTGACTTAGTGGTTGGGTCAAGATAAGACCACATGCTTAGGGGAATATGCCCATGTGAATGGATATTCCTTTCTACTTTTTGACTTTACTTGACTTTTAGTCTAGTAACTTGAGTTATTACGGTAATTAGTAACTTTGGTACGTAACTATTTCACAAGTATATAAACAAGGGGTGAGGAGGTACTCATCATCCTTTCATTTGCAACTATCTTTCTCTCATTGAGTTCTCTAGTGAGCAATGTCTTGAGTCTTGGAGTGTTAGCCTTGGAGGAGTATGATGGAGTTGGGGTTCCTTGCCTTCTTAGTCCATGGTGCGCTACCATAATAGCCATCAGAGGTTCATCTTGAGTGAGAGACAGGCCGGCTCACAGGACATTGTGAAGAGAGGCAAAGCCATGGCAAAGCAACAAGAAGATCAGAAGGAGCAGTTGGTGAAGTCTGAGGCCTTGCGGGTAGAAGTGCATGATATGCGAGTAGACGTTATACATTTGAAGGCAATGGCTACTGTCACAAGACAAGAATTGGAGAGTTTGAAGGCGAGTGCAGCTGAGAAAGATCAGGCTTAGCAACGGGAGTTAGCCCTGCATGATAGGGAAGAAGAGGGATTGTACGAATTAGTAAGAGGAATGGAAGAATAGCTTTGGTAGGGTGTGAAGGAGAAAGAAGCATTGAAGGCCGAGTTAGAAGATGAGGTGAAGATGTATAGTGAGGAGTTATTAGCAAAGAGAGAAGCTGCAGATGCCAAGGCAAGAGGCAATCAAAGAAGTCACTGTGAGAATGAAGGCAATGCTAGGGAGGATGTTTGAAGTTCAGTTGGAGGAAGTAAGACTGCACAAATTGAAGTTGTTAGTGTAGGAAACTAGAAAGAAGAAAGCAAAGGACATTGAATTAAACAAGTTTTTGATTTGCTTGAGAGATCAAGTAGATAGGAAGATATTAGAAGTAGGAGACAATGTGTGTCTCAGGTTGGACTTAGTACATTTGGAGTTAGAGAGACTTTATAGTACCATGAAATTAGAGATGAAGTCCAAAGTAAGAGAAGTAGGGGTAGAAGTGTCTTCAGGTGAGTTACCTGAGATAGTAGAAAAGAATAAGTCAGCAAATAATGATGTAGATAGTGTACCCATGACCTCAATTGTAGTGAGGAGTGAAGAAGTAGTGAAATTGGTAGAAGATTTAGTGATAGTGAATAAATCCAAAGATAGAGAAGTGGAGGAAGTTACTTCAGGTTCAGAAGCCAAAGTCAAGGTAGATATTAGATTAGATTAGGACCAATTTTGAGATAGGACGAGGCAAATATGAAGAGGTGCATTGTCATTTCAGATCTACAGGTCGGTAAAACTGTTAGGAGGTAGTTTAAGAAGTTAGATAACTATCAAGAGCTCTACCTATTTAAAGGAGGCCTTTGTAGTAAAATGTTGTTTAGTGTTCATTATTCCTGAGAATAGATAAAGTGAAGTGTTGTGAAGTAGTGCTCGTCGCTTGAGCTTAATTTCAAGTATCAATTTTGTGTGTGTGCTTGTGAGTGTTGAGAGAAATTTAAAGTGCAAGTTAATGTGCCTGTTGGATGTTGGATTCCATAGCGTTGGTCTTCATTTTGTGTGTTTGATCCTAAGTGAAGTGCAATTGGAGCAATGCCTTGACAGATCTGAGAGGAATTGTAGTGTTGGTAGTATTTTGCATTTTTGAGTGCAACGTTGTGCTAATGTGAAGCAATTTCAATTGAGGAAGTTGTGCCTCCAAAGAGGGATGGAACACAATTCTAAGGTAAAGTGGTCTTACAATGAAGTAGCCATTTTTGAGATGGATTAATCATCACAATTAAGATTGTTTTGGACATATTTGAAATATTGTGATTAGTGAGTGATAAATTATGGTGACGAGAGTGTGTGGTACCCACATTTTTTATTTTTTTTTGAAATGGAGAAGAAGAAGTGTATAGAGAAGTCAGATTGTGCCTGTATGGCCGAAGAAGGCAAAGAAAAGAGTCTTCGGGATAAAACCCGAGGTAACGTGGCTTCGGGTCATAAGGCAAAGTACTCGGACTTGCCCTATCAACATACAACCCAAAGTAAGAAGTCTTTGTATTGGGGGGTGCTCAACCCAAGGCAAAGACAGTGTAACAACTTTTCTTCGGGGCAAGAAATTCAAGAAGGGACCGTTCAAAAACCGGCGGTCATACGCATGAAGTACACTTGACAGTGATAGGCGCATGCAAGAGGTGTGATTTCTTGGTAGAAACTTGAATTGAAGAGAGACAAAGAAGGCATGACTCTTTAAAAATCAAGCTAACAATGAAGCAATGTCGAGCAATTTTCCTTCACCTTTGAGGAGTCGTTCTGCAAGAGATCATGGGAAGGGAAGTAGAGTTGAAGATGCGCTAGTGTATAGAGGAGAATTTGAGAGAGTTAACCTGAGAAACAGTGAGGAAGAAAGAAAGATTGGAGGAGGAAAGAAGAACTCCAAATTTGCAGTGAGAAATCATGCAATTTGGAGGTTAGATGTGATCGCAAAAATCAAAGTCTTGAGCCAACTTCGGATTACATTCTTGGCGTGGAACTAGAATGTGAGTTTTCCAGGATTCATGACCAAGATAATCGAGAGTAAATGTCTCGATGGCCCCAAGGAAGAGGAGAAGAGAGGAAATCTGGCTCATTGGACAGAGTCGGATTGGAGATTAATACTCAGAAGAGAGGTATGCATGGAGTCGGGAGCCAAGTTCTTGAGGAAGGGAGAGGTAGCCGAAGAAACCCAAGAAGTGAGGGATGCCTTCTCTTCGAAGATGACAAAGAATGGGTACAAAGTAGAGAGTTACAAAGATCCGTTCAAGAGAGGGATTGTGAGTGCTCTCATGGCAATCCTAAAGCCGGAGAGAACGACTTATGTGATGAAACACCAAGCGGTGTTCTTCCATAAGATGTTTGCAAGAGAACCCATCAATTGGGCGAGGTGCTTCCATGGGAGAACGAGGCAGATGGTGTGGAATTTGTGGGATAAGTCGCTTCTACATTACATCGTGCCGTTTGCAGCACATTTCTACCTTGGGTTAAATTTGCTCAATGCAGCGGAGCGCAACAGAATGGTGTCACACTTTCATCCCGACTTAAGTAAGGAGGTCGATGCGGAAGAGCAGTAGTATATTCTTCAAATCCAAAGTAGTGATGAGTACTACACGCAAACGGGGAAGAGTGGGCGGTGTTGTCGGGAAAATAGCCCAGTGTACCCTTGAGGCTTTTGGTGTGATAGATTTTCTTTTTTTCTTCAAGTAGTTGTAAGGAACACGTATTTATGATAATATGTCTCGGGGTGTGGTTTTGCTACCTTGTTTTGGGAGAAAGTGAAGGGCTGAGGGTTTTTCAGAAAATGCCAAAAGATTTCGAGAAAAAGGTTTGCAAAGGATTTTGAGAGAAGTGGCAGAAATTTTTGGGAGAAGAGAGGAGTAGGGCTTTTGGAAAGCCAGGGGAGCGGGAGAAAAATTCGAGTTGGACAGGGGAAGGGTTTTGGATAGAGAAACAATCAGGGGAAGGATTTTTTGAATTGGACAGGAGTGCTTGAGAGTGCAGGGAAGAGAAATTCTCGAGAACTGAAGGGTTTGGACAGAGAAACAATCAGGGGAAGGAATTTTTGAGTTGGACAGGAGTGCTTGAGAGTGCAAGGGAGAGAAATTCTCGGGAACTGAAGGGTTTGGACAGAGGAACAATCAGGAGAAGAAAGTTTTTGAGTTGGACAGGAGTGTGAGAGTGCAGGGCTGTGCTTAGACCAGGAGAGGAATTTCGAAATGTGAAGGGTGCAGGGTTGTGCTTGGACCAGGAGAGGGATTTCAAAATGTGAGAGTGCAGGGTTGTGCTTGGATCAGGAGAGGAATTTCGAAATATGAGAGTGCAGGGCTGTGCTTGGACCAGGAGAGGGCTTTCGAAATGTGAGAGTGCAGGGCTGTGCTTGGACCAGGAGAAGAAATTTTCGAAATGTGAAGGGAGTCTTGAAGGGCTGAAGGCTTTTGGAGATGCATGAGGGCTGTGTTTTGGACCAGGACAGAAATTTTTGAAATGTGAAAGGAGTCTTGAAGGGCTGAAGGCTTTCGGAGATGTATGAGGGCTGTGTTTTGGACCAGGACAGAATTTTTTCAAATGTGAAAGGAGTCTTGAAGGGCTGAAGGCTTTTGGAGATGCATGAGGGCTGTGTTTTGGACCAGGACAGAAATTTTCAAAATGTGAAGGGAGTCTTGAAGGGCTGAAGGCTTTTGGAGATGCATGAGGGCTGTGTTTTGGACCAGGACAGGAATTTTCGAAATGTGAAAGGAGTCTTGAAGGGCTGAAGGCTTTTGGAGATGCATGAGGGCTGTGTTTTGGACCAGGACAGAAATTTTTGAAATGTGAAGGGAGTCTTGAAGGGCTGAAGGCTTTTGGAGATGCATGAGGGCTGTGTTTTGGACCAGGACAGAATTTTTCGAAATGTGAAGGGAGTCTTGAAGGGCTGAAGGCTTTTGGAGATGCATGAGGGCTGTGTTTTGGACCAGGACAGAAATTTTCGAAATGTGAAGGGAGTCTTGAAGGGCTGAAGGCTTTTGGAGATGCATGAGGGCTGTGGTTTGGACCAGGACATAAATTTTCGAAATGTGAAGGGAGTCTTGAAGGGCTGAAGGCTTTTGGAGATGCATGAGGGCTGTGTTTTGGACCAGGACAGGAATTTTCGAAATGTGAAAGGAGTCTTGAAGGGCTGAAGGCTTTTGGAGATGCATGAGGGCTGTGTTTTGGACCAAGACAGAAATTTTAGAAAGGTGAAGGGAGTCTTGAAGGGCTGAAGGCTTTTGGAGATTCATGAGGGCTGTGTTTTGGACCAGGACAGAAATTTTTGAAATGTGAAAGGAGTCTTGAAGGGCTGAAGGCTTTTGGAGATGCATGAGGGCTGTGTTTTGGACCAGGACAGGAATTTTCGAAATGTGAAAGGAGTCTTGAAGGGCTGAAGGCTTTTGGAGATGCATGAGGGCTGTGTTTTGGACCAGGACAGAAATTTTCAAAATGTGAAGGGAGTCTTGAAGGGCTGAAGGCTTTTGGAGATGCATGAGGGCTGTGTTTTGGACCAGGACAGAAATTTTCGAAATGTGAAGGGAGTCTTGAAGGGCTGAAGGCTTTTGGAGATGCATGAGGGTCGTGTTTTGGACCAGGACAGGAATTTTCGAAATGTGAAAGGAGTCTTGAAGGGCTGAAGGCTTTTGGAGATGCATGAGGGCTGTGTTTTGGACCAGGACAGAAATTTTCGAAATGTGAAGGGAGTCTTGAAGGGCTGAAGGCTTTTGGAGGTGCATGAAGGCAATTTTCGCAGGTCTGTTGGGGCTTGAGATTTCAGGGCAGAAGGTGTTCATGAAGGAAATTTTGCAGGAAATGTAAAGGCCTGAAGAGAGAGAGAAGAAACTCTAGAGGGATTTGGACAGGAAAAGGAGAGGAATGAAGGAGTGCTAGCTTGGACAGGAGGAGTGAAATTTTGAGTTGGACAATAGACCTGGCTGTACAGAAGCTGGAGAGTATGGGCAGAGGAAATTGAAAGGAAGGACGTTGAGAGAAGGGCTGAAAAGGAGAAATTTCGAAGGAAGAGACCTGGCTGTACAGTAGCTGGACAGAGAAGTGAGAAGTGAAGGAAATTTCGAGAGATTTTGCACTGGGACAGAGGGAAAGGAGTTTGGGTTTCAGAAGTTTAGTCAGGAGAGAATGAGATGAACTTTCAGAGAATATAGGATTGTCAAGACAAGGACTGTGCTTCGAAGGAAGAACTGTGACTGATCAGGAGACACCCAGGAGAAACTCTCGAGTTGTTGTGAAGGTTTGAGAGTGAACCAAGAGAGACAGAAAAGAGGAGTTTCAAAATTTATTTGTGAAGATTTGAGAGTGGACTACGAGAGACAGACAGAGAGGAATTTTTGAGCTTTACACTGAGGGCCAAGAGAGCTGGAGACAACATAGCAGTTCTCAAAGGTTGGGGAATGGCTGATGCTAGGCAGAAGATAGAGAGGCCATTTTCTCAAAGGAGATTTGGAGGTCTGATGCTGAAGTGACAAGCAAAGAGAAGAGAAGGAGAGGCTTTGAATGCTGAGCGGTGAGTGACAGTTTGATAAAAGAGAAGGAGTTGAGAAGATTGTCTGCATGTGATTGGGCGAGTTTGGATGTTCATCTGGAATGACTTGGTTGCCCATGTGTTAAAGTAGGAATGGACACTCCATAGGGAAGAATTGTTTGTGTTGTTTGACTTACAGCTGTATGACTGGTTGAAGAGGATGATTCATGAATGGATAAATGTACTCTGAATTGTGGATGTTGTCAAGGGAAGGGCTGCATTTAGGAGCTCTTGGTCCAGTCTATATGATTGCCCAGTTCAGTGATCAATACAGCCGGGTTTGACCACCATTAGTTGCTTGCGGTTATTTCATAAAGTCTCACCAGAGCCATTTTAGGAATCTGTCTGAGCCAAGAGCCAAACTCACAGACCCGAACATAAAAGCAAACTGGAAGCGATACTATATACGAATAGAGCTACAAGGCCAAACACAGTCAAACACAATTGAATGCTATAGATCAACTTTAGGTTACAATTTCCAACATACAAACCTTGGGAGAAACCTGCCCTGGGGACAATCAGAACAACCTGACCTATTGGGAAGAGCTGCCAGCCATACCGAACAAGGAAGAGAATGACAAACCTCAGGAAGACTTAAGACATTTGCACCAATCGCAACTAAGCACTAGCAGCCAGGTGCCTGGTGCACTCTCGAGGACAAAACCCCGTGACATATGTGGCGACCATGCTGGGGAATCTGGAGGCTTGTGCTTAGAGGTTGCGACTAGTTGGAGTTGGGGACAGATCGGACTGATCTAAGTGGACAGTAGTGAGCTGTGCTGAGGTAGAGATGGGCCCAGAGGCTTCATCTTCAGCTATGACAAGGGAACAGGAGATCTCACTGATTGTCATAGCTACCATGAGAGCCATGAAGGATCAAGAGGAAGAAAGAGACAAGGTGAGAGCGCAGTCTTCACAAGTCACGAAGTGTCTGCGCGCTGTGGTAGATCAGCAAGGGGAATTTGATGGTAAGGACGTGACCAAGTACCTGAAGGTCTACTGGAGAGAGGCCAAGCTTCATGATCTGGATGAGAAAATTGCCATTGCTAGGTTTCCTACATTGGCTGAGCTCAAAATCAGGAGGGTGGTTGAGGGCTTGGTGCGAGGGGCGGAGACATGGGAGGAGTTCTCCCAGATGATGAAAGAGGAATTCTTGCTGCAGGATGCAGATCGGGTCACCCAGGCCATGTTCTTGGATTGGGTGAACAATAGGAGTAAAAACTTGGGCCCTCAAGATCTCCTAAGAGAGTTTAACAAGAGACTGGGGCATCTATCAGCTTGTGAAGCTGAGGCCATTAGACTACAGAGGTCTAACTACCTTCTGCGAGCTGCGGATAGTCGTTTGCGGGATGAGTTGGAGTATGCACTCGATTTGCTCCAACCTGATCGGTTGGGAGCGGTAGAGTGGGGAAAGATTGAGGAGGCGGTTGTCTGGGTAAGCCGCAAGCGGAGGCAGAGAGAGCTGGATGAAGAAGCAATAGCCAAAGCGCCTATTTGGAGTAACGTGGTTGGGTCCGGGAGAGGGAAGGAGGGACAGCGAGTGAGTGAGATGCCCAAAGAAGGAGCAATGGATGAGATCTCGCAACTGATGGAGGGGTTGAAGATTCTGACCACCAAGGTCGACCAGTTGCAGAGTGGGAGTAGCACTGCGAGGACGGATGGAGAGAGGGGGCAACCCTATGGGTGCATGTGGTGTGACAGTAAGAGTCATGCCAAAAGGGACTGCCAAGAACTATCAGAAGCAGTATGCAAACAGTGGGTGAAGTTTGTTGGAGAACACGGGATGAAGAAGATAGCCTTCTATGATACTGGGGAGCCAATACCGTTGAACGGTAACATGGGAGGGATGAAGGCTCTGCTGGAAAGACACATGGGCAAGCGTGAAGTAAGTATGGCAGTCGCTGCATTTGAGCCTAGTGTGTATAGTGCAATGAGTGAAGTGAAGCAATGTGCAGACCTAGGAGAAGTTGAGAAGAAGAGACTAGCAGAGCAGGTCCGGAGGAAATCAGGGTGGGATGTGCCGGTGGTAATAACTGCCATCACTGCGGAAGTTGGTGCCACTTGGGATGCTATGGTGGAAGAGAAACAAAAATCTGATCAACAAGCAGATAGTGAAGGGCAGCCAAGGGAAAAGCAACAGCGAGTGGAACCGGAGAGGAGGCAGGTTAGAAGGAAAGAGGTGCAGTTCAGCGATGCGCAAAAGAGCAGGGATCAAAATTTGGGCGTTGGAGAAGAGTCACGAATGGACAGAGAAGGGGCAGCGAACCAAAAGTCGGGAGAGGGATCTCCTAGGAAGGGGCCGGGTTGGCTGTTGAGCCGGGACATAGAAATGGAACTGGATCCGCAAGAGATTGCCAAAAAGTTTTGGAAGCAAGAGGTGAGGGGTTTCTCAAACGAAGAGTTCTTTGGTAGCTTGAGGAAGGATGTGCAGGACCTTATCCTTGTCAAGGCAAAGAAGAAACAATTCTACAAGGAAGGACCGCACACATCCTTGCTGTACGAGGACGGGAGTGAGACTGAAGGAGAGGTGGGAACTTTTGGGCTTGAGCTTGAACAGGAAAAACCAGAGGATGAGACCCGAGAAGCACGTGTCTATGATGCTGCTCTTGAGGATGAGAAGTCATTTGTGCCCTTTTCAGAGGAGGTTCAAGACTCTTTTTGGGCGAGAAGTTGCAGCGAGTGCGAGATCAAGATGCAAGGAGTGAAAGCACCGGTGAGAGCGCTAATTGATTCAGGATCTGGGGTCAATCTCGTGTCAAAGGCGGTCTACAATGAAGGGTGATGGAAGGTGGACCGTGACATCGATTGGAAGGTAAACTCAGTGAATAGGACCAGAAATGCATTGTGGGGAGCTTGTTCGGATGTCAAAATCAAGATAGGGAATGTGGTAGAGCCTATTAATGTGTTCGTGCATGATACCTTGCCCTACCCGGTGATCCTAGGACAGCCCTTCATTACTCAGTTTAGAATGGAGAGCAAAGTTCTGAATGATGGGACTCATGTGGCAAAGGTTAGAAGTCAGAACGGGACCTGAACAGTGCAATTCCCTACTGTGTTGCCGGGCAGAGACAGGAACAAGAGAGAATTAAGGGATCCAGAAAAGCCTACTGGAAGGTGGGGTTTCCACTAGGCGTCTTGTCAGGGAAGGTGGGGGGACAAGGCGCCCTATGCTACATTCCACCGCAAGAGATCAGTGAGGAGGACTGTTTTGATAGGACCTATATGGGAATCCAGAGTGGTAGAACTGTTTGCTTTGCACATGTAGGGAGTATGTAATACCAAGGGTTAGCCATATGATCTAGATGTGAAATTTGTTTTGGTAACATCTAGAATGATGTTATACATGATGGTCAAAATAGATCAGATAGAAGTATCACCAAAAGAGTACTTCTACTAATAGGGCAGAAACCGAAATAGACTTGAGAACCTTAGAACCAATAGCTAGACATATGATTTAAAGGTGAGAATTGGTTTGGTAACATCTAGAAGGATGTTACACATGATGGACTAAACAGATCAGAAAGAGGTATCACCAAAAGGGGACTTCTACTAATAGAGTAGGAACCGAAATATGCCTGAAATCTTTGAAGGCAATTTCGGAGGCCTAAACGGATGAATTAGGCCTCGAAAATGTGCCGAATCGCCCCCCAACGGAGGATACTCTGGCCTTCCCTCCCCCTGGGTTGTCTCATCAAGAGCTTTCCAACGGTACCTTACTCATGTGATTCTGAGATTCCTACAGGAAGATTCCCTAAAAGATTCCCTCCGGTCAAAGCTTGTTTGACCAACCAGATAGGACCTAGACCAGACAGGTCACCCATCCAAGTAAGTAATCCAAGGGTGGAGCTTGCTGACATGTCACCTATCTGTGTCCCTAATCCTATGGTGGAGCTTCCTTGGAGGAGATCCTCTTTGTCTATATAATAAAGAGAAGGTGCTCCCTTGGGGCATCGAATGTTTGAGTGTGCAATCTGTGTTTTTTCTCTTCTCTTGTCCTCGGAGTATTACAATGGTATCAGAGCTAGTGTTCTAGTCCACGAGAGTGGATCACCCCTCTTGGAATAGCACGAACTACTGAAACTGAGTAATTTGAGGTGGAGAACATAGAGTAATCGCTAGACTTAGGAAGGACTTTAGAGAGTGGATGGGATGGATGCGCCGGGGGGACAATTTCCCGCACCTAGCTTTCCATTCTCAAACCCATTCCACATCAAGGTTATGTACATCCAGCGTGAGCAGATGAGAGTATCGCTAGTTTATCACTTTGGTGCGGAATTCATGGACAAAGTGATGAACTCACCAAACCCGGTGATTCTACCTGTGGTGATATATGACAGAGAGTGGGATTTGACGATCTACATTCTATTATGATAATATGGATATGAATGTCCCAAATCCTCTCCCTTTCAACACTCAAGTAGAAATCCGTTATGTAGTGAGGCCTAAATTGATATTTAGAGATTTTGTGGTTAGGAATTTTGGTGAGGAGTATTATCAACGAGTGATAGCCTCTGAGGTCCCAATAGTAGTTCCAATAGTTCGTGCGCCTTCCAGAGTGATTATATTGACTCTGTATTGAAGTAGACGTTAGCAATTGGGTGTTGCAGGAACCATGGATCCGTAGTTGCAAGAGCTGGCGCAAGGAATGCAAGGGATGTTGAATGAATTTCAAGAGATTAAGATGACCATGGAGACATTGCAAAGTCAAGTGCAGATCCTCAAGAACGATCAAGCCATGCAAGAAGAAGAGCCTCAAAACCCAGTACTTGCAACTAAAGTACTTGGAGAGGCACCCGTGCCTACGAACCCTATCAACGATGAAGCCACATTGCTACTCCGGATGAAGAAGACCTGCAACATCGAGCCTTACAAGGGGCAACGTACGATGGGAGTAGTGGAGAATTGGATCTCGAGAATGAATCAATGTTTTTGATTGTTCTCAACAGAGATCACAGAGCATGCTGCAGGCGTGTTTGCATGTGGGTACTTGACTGATAAAGCCCTCACATGGTATGATGCTTGGGAACAATCCATGCTGGCAGAGAGAAGGGAGGTCACATGGACAGCAATGCAAGAAGGACTGCTCAAGAATTTCCAATCGGTGGATTCTGTGCAGATGGCTCGAACCCGACTATGGGGATTGAGACAGAAGAATAGCATACAAGAGTATGTGGAGGCATTTCTAGATCTACAAGTTGCAATTACCGACATGAGTCCAGCAGAGGCTCTTGACAATTTCAAACGAGGGTTGAAAGAGTGGATTCGCCAAGAAGTCATGGTGCAAAACCCTCGCACGGTATTTGAAGCTATTGCTTGTATGCAGAGAATAGCTGGAGCATTAGGTGGAGGTGAAGGAGTAGTTCCACCTCAACATTATTAGGCAGAAATGCCACACATGGGTGGACCAGTACCGATGGAATTGGGCAACCTTCGATTCCGGGATCGAGGAGCACGGCCGCTTCAAGGAGAGCGAGGACGGGTAGAAGAACAAAGAGATGGAGTCCCACGCGGAGAAGGGACTCGAGGAGAACAACGCCGTTGTTACAATTGTGGCCGTATTGGGCACATATCTACCAATTGTTGCACTTGTTTCCCTAGAGGCCCTCGGCCTTCGTACAGGCGATCTTTGAACAACATGGAGAGGCACATTGAAGAGGAGGAGATAGAAACCACTTTAGAAAATGAAGATCGCCAGTAAATGTACCTTGCGGCCTTACTGGCTCAATAAAGAAGTAGAGAAGCGAGGGAAGGAAGAAGAATAATGCGTAAAGATCCCAAAAGGCAACCTCACAATTGATTGTCGTGAATGGAATCCTAGAAGGTAATCAAGTGAGAGTATTAATAGATCCGGGAGCAACACAGAATTTCTTGTCTTGCTTTGTTGCAATAAGCTTGGGAATGGATCTAGAGAGAGATGGAAGTGAAGAAGTAGGCAAATTGAGAGGATTGAACCATTACCTAGACAGGTAACCCTCTCTGTAGGAGAATATCAAGAAGCAATTGAGTGGCGAGTGATACAGTTAGCCCGTTATGATGCAATTTTAGGCATGCCATGGATGGAGCAGTACAACCCAATGGTGGATTGGAGGAAGAAAGTAGTGAGAACCCACCAATGGTCAATCATTGGGGTTAAAGAAAAATCACACAGGCAGAAACTGCCTCTATATGTCGTAGGGACGACAACTGTCTGTAAGACCGATAGATGTTTTCTGGGTCTAATAAGAGAAGTCCAGGTGCACAACTCGCTGGACAAATTCTTGAGAAATTGAAGGATGTGGTGGATGAGTTTCAAGATGTCTTTCCCGATGATCTACCCTTAGGATTACCACCAAAAAAAAGAGTAGATCACAAATTGAGACACTCCCCGGGAAGACACCTCCTTGTAAGGCCCCATATCGCCTATCACCTCATGAGTTGGAGGAGTGTAAGACTCAAATTGAGGAGATGCTACAGAAAGGGTTCATCCAACCTAGCATATCACCATATGGGGCCCCTATCTTGTTTGTGAAGAAGAAGGATGGTACAATGCGCATGTGCATTGACTATCAGGGTCTCAATCAGCAAACAGTGAAGAACAAATACCCCTTACCTCGCATGGATGACTTGTTTGATCAACTCCATGGAGCGAGATACTTCACCAAACTGGACTTGCGGAGCGGCTACAATCAAATCCGAATTGCAGAGGAGGATGTGTACAAAACTACCTTTCGAACCAGGTTTGGCCACTTTGAGTATCTTGTGATGCCTTTTGGCCTCACCAATGCGCTTGCCACTTTCATGAGCCTAATGAATGACATATTTTGTCCATACTTGGATAAGTCTGTTATCATCTTCTTGGACGATATCTAAGTATATAGTAGCACGATGACAGAACACAAACAACATCTACGAGAGGTCCTCCAGATTCTAAGACAGAATCAGTTGTATGCCAAAATCTCAAAGTGTGAGTTTGGCAAGTCTGAAGTAGACTACTTAGGGCATAGAGTAAGTGCAGAGGGCATTCAAGTATTGACAGATAAAATAGAGGTCATTCAAAAATGGAGTGCCCTAGAAGATCAGACTCAACTTAAGAGCTTCTTGGGGTTGACGGGATTCTATCGTAGATTTGTCAAGGACTTTGCCAAGGTTGCACAGCCTTTAACGGCACTACTTGGCAACGGGAAGAAGTGGACATGGGGAACTGCACAAGAGTTGGCCTTTCAAGAATTGAAGGCCGCCTTGCTACATGCACCAATCTTGAAGTGGTATGACCCAAAATGTCCAATCAAGTTGGCTACGGATGCATCAGGCGTAGCAATAGGAGCAGTCCTACAACAAGAGTGGCATGACGGATGGCATCCAATTGCATATTTCTCTCAAAAGTTGTTACCGGCAAAGCGTAACTACCACACCACAGAACGAGAAGAGTTGGCCATCGTTCTAGCAACCAAGCATTGGAAGCACTACCTGGGCGAGAAGGCATTTGTAGTAGAGACAGACCACAAACCTCTAGTCTACCTCGAGACACAGAAGGATCTATCTCGTCGCCAAATTCGGTGGGCAGAGTGTCAACAACGCTTCAACATGACAATCACCTACGTGGAAGGTAAGAAGCAACTTGCAGATGCATTCACCCGCATGCCAATGGCCAACAACTTGGCGACAGAGGTTAAGATTAACCCTAAATTCTGGCAAGAGAGTCTAGCTGCTACAAAAACTGATCCAAAGATTGTAGAAGCGCAATCGTCCAAAGGTGTCACCAACACCCAAGGACTCACCTTTTGGGAGGGCCGATTGTGGATCCCAAATGTCCGAGAATTACGCACCACCATTCTAGCGGAATGTCATGATTCGGCCATTGCAGCTCATGTCGGAGTGGACAAGACCTTGGAGGCAGTCAAGCGCCATTACTATTGGCCCAAGATGAGCAACGACGTGATGGACTATGTGCGTAGCTGTCTACTTTGTCAACAGAACAAAGCTTCTAATCAAGCTCCTACAGGGCTCCTTCAACCTCTTCCTACTCCTACCCAACGTTGGGAACAAGTGAGTATGGATCTCGTCTGTGAATTACCCAAGACCACCTCAGGGTTTGACTCCATTGTGGTCTTTGTGGACCGGCTCAGCAAAATGATTCATGTACGCCCTACCACCAAGGAGGTGACCGCTCCACAACTAGCTCAACTATACTTAGATGCAGTCTTTGCTCACCATGGCTTGTCTAGAGTACTCATCACCGATAGAGGCACCCAATTCACCAGTTTGTTTTGGCGAACACTCTTTGGGTTCTTCAAAACCAAGTTGGCCATGTCTACAGCTTACCACCCACAAACAGATGGCCAAACAGAGCGGGCTAATTGCACGATTGAAGACATGTTACGCGGCTTCACCTTAGAAGAGCAAGAGAGGTGGGACACCCTACTACCGTTGGTGGAATTCGCTTACAACAATTCAGTGAATGCCTCCACCCAAGTCACTCCGTTCTTCCTCATGTATGGTGAGCATCCCTTCACACCTTCTAGCTTGATGAAGATCCGTCCAGTGACTACCAAGGTTGATGCAGTCAACACATTTGTTTCTAGAATCCAACAAGGTGTGGAGTGCGCCAAGCACAGGTTACAGATTGCGCAAAATTGACAAAAGCAGTATGCTGATGCACACCGTAGGCACATGGAGTTCAATGTTGGGGATCAAGTGTGGCTATTGACAACCAACCTCACATTAGTTGGATCTTGTAAGCTCAGACCTCGTTTTATTGGGCCTTTCTCGATTCTTCGTCGCATCGGCGCTGTGGCCTATCACCTTGAGCTACCACCACACATGAACATCCATCCAGTGTTCCATGTCTCCCTATTACGCAGATATGCTCCCCGATCAGGCCAAGGTACTTCCACACAGGACATTTGACCTTGTCCGACAGTCATTGATGGCACAGAGGAATATGAAGTGGAGCGGATTCTCCAAAAGCGCATGCGTGGTACTCGCCATCCGCGGGTGGAATATCTAGTACAATGGAAAGGTTACCCCCTCTATGAAGCAACCTGGGAACCCGCTGCCAATTTGGCACATGCACCGGTGTTGGTGCAAGCATTTGAGCAACAATTGCACAACGAGGACGTTGCGTTTTAAAAGGAGGGAGGTCTGTAATACCAAGGGTTAGCCATATGATCTAGATGTGAAATTCGGTTTGGTAACATCTAGAATGATTTTATACATGATGGTCAAAATAGATCAGATAGAAGTATCACCAAAAGAGTACTTCTACTAATAGGGCAGAAACTGAAATAGCCTTGAGAACCTTAGAACCAATAGCTAGACATATGATTTAAAGGTGAGAATTGGTTTGGTAACATCTAGAAGGATGTTACACATGATGGACTAAACAGATCAGAAAGAGGTATCGCCAAAAGGGGACTTCTACTAATAGAGTAGGAACCGAAATATGCCTGAAATCTTTGAAGGCAATTTCGGAGGCCTAAACGGATGAATTAGGCCTCGAAAATGTGCCGAATCGCCCCCCAACGGAGGATACTCTGGCCTTCCCTCCCCCTGGGTTGTCCCGTCGAGAGCTTTCCAACGGTACCTTACTCATGTGATTCTGAGATTCCTACAGGAAGATTCCCTAAAAGATTCCCTCCGGTCAAAGCTTGTTTGACCAACCAGATAGGACCTAGACCAGACAGGTCACCCATCCAAGTAAGTAATCCAAGGGTGGAGCTTGTTGACATGTCACCTATCTGTGTCCCTAATCCTATGGTGGAGCTTCCTTGGAGGAGATCCTCTTTGTCTATATAATAAAGAGAAGGTGCTCCCTTGGGGCATCGAATGTTTGAGTGTGCAATCTGTGTTTTTTCTCTTCTCTTGTCCTCGGAGTATTACAGAGTACCACGGGAATTTTGCAGAAGAGAATGAAAAGGAAAGAGAGAGTTCTGAAAACAGCAAGGGAAATGGATGATGGCGAGACTATCATTGGATTATTGGAGGATTGGGGAGAAGGTAGGGCAGTCCAGAAGGTGATCAGGGCAATGGAGAAAGGAAAACACGTGATTGAAATAGGAAGGGAGCTTCATGAAACACTTTCAAAGTTGGTTCATGAAGTGAGATGTGACACTAAGTAGAAAACAGTGGACAAAAAGGTCCGTCTTATTGCTGTCCCATTGCCGTTGGATGCTTCTGATTTGATGCGTAGGACCAGAGAGGAACCAAGACTGAGACAGGAAAAGGATATTGGTCATTCGTTTACTAAAGAGACCTTGGATGAGCTTACAATCGGAGGGGATGGATTGCTCACAAAAGTTGAGCGCCGTGCATTTAAGGAAATGATTGGGAAGTGCGGGAAGGCTTTTGCTTTCAAGATCGAGGAGATTGGGTGTGTGAACCCGCAGGAAATCACACCGATGATAATTTTCACGGTTCCGCATGTACCATGGGATCTGAGGCCAATACTAGTGCCAAAGGCGCTTCTGCCCCAGCTGACAGAACTACTGAAGGAGAAAGTTCAGGCAAAGATTTTAGAACCTTCAGAAGCGCCATACTCAAATCGTTGGTTTACCGTCCGGAAGAAGAATGGTAAGTTGCGGTTCATACAGGATATGCAACCACCAAATAAGGTAACAATCCGGAATTCTAGTGTTGGACCGGCTGTGGATGAGTTTGCTGAGGAGTTTGCAGGGAGGGCAATCTATTCTATAGGAGATTTGTATTCAGGTTATGATCAGTTTCAGCTTGCTGAAGGGAGCCGAGACATAACCACGATGCAAACACCGTTAGGGCTGATGCGTATGTGCACTCTCCCAATGGGGGCTACTAACTCTGTGGCGCATATGCAAAGCGCTATGAATTGAATTCTGCAGTCTTTTATCCTTGAGAAGACCCGTCCATTCTTGGACAATATACCTATCAAGGGCTGCACAGAGAGCGAGAAAGATGAAACTTTGGTGGATGGAGGTATTAGGAGGTTTGTCATAGATCATATTCAAGATGTGGAGGCGATATTGAGAAGGTTGATGGAAGCGGGGGTGACTCTCTCTAGAGAGAAGTTGGCATTTGGACTTGGAGAAATCCTTGTGGTGAGACACCTGTGTGGCTCGTATGGAAGGAAGCCGGATCCGGAAAAGGTGGACATAATAGGGAAGATCAAGGATTGTTCCTCAGTTCAGGAGGTAAGAAGGTTCTTAGGGGCATGTGTTTTCTACCGTATATGGATTCCGCACTTTGGTCATGTTGCAGAGCCGCTCTACCAGCTTTTGAGGAAAAGGATCAGGTTTGTTTGGAGACTGGAACATTCGGTTGCTATGGCAAAACTGAAGAAAGCGCTGCAGAACCCACCTGTGCTCCACCCGCTTGACTACCGCTGTGGACGACCAATTATAGTTATGGTTGACTCAAGTCCCTACGCTGCTGGTTGGGCTGTGGGCCAAGACGATGAGAATGGCAACAGATTTGTAGCAAGGTTTGGAGCAAGGATCTTCACGGAACGGCAACGGAGGTACCCTCAGATCAAATGGGAATTGTGGGGTGCCAAGATAGCACTAAGACAGGATAGAAATTGCCTAATAGGGACCTATGTCATCCTAGAGACAGATTGCTTGCCGCTGCTTGGAATGGTTGCAAACTGTGACACTCCAGACATTGCCATGTTGCGTTGGATAGCGTTCATTCAGATGTTTAATCCAGAGCTAAGGTACATAGCTGGGAAGGACAATCCGGTAGCTGATATGTTGTCTAGAGCATGTTATGAAGGAGCTGAAAATGACTGTATGGTGGATGTGCATGAGCTGGACTTGAACTTACCCTTTAGAGAAGAACTGTACAAGGATGATCTTCTGGCTGTTGGAAAGTATCTTAGTTCTCTAGAGAAGAACTCCAAATGGACCAGGGAGGAGTTTGAGAAGATTAGAAGGAGATCGGGAAAATTCTTGTTGAAGGACGGGTATCTCTGGCGAAGGCCCAAGGGCAGCTCTGGAGTTCCACTGAGAGTGTTGGGAGATGAGGAGACGAAGCAGAGAGTGCTACGGGAGTCGCATGACGCGGATGCTGCCGGACACCGTGGGGTTTAGGGTACATACAAGCGCATCCGGGGTTTGTACTGGTGGCCAGGTATTTATATAGAGGTACGACGGTATGTGGAAACCTGTGAAATCTGTCAGATCTACTCCAAGGTAAGGCACATAGATGGGTTGAAACCTACTTATCCGCTGAATCTCCATTTTCAGTGGGTTTAGGACTTGGTTCATATGCCTTTAGGAGTCCGAGGAGCTAAATATCTAGTACTAGCTAGGGAAGACTTGTCTAATTATGTGGAAGGAAGAGCATTGTCATCTACACATACCCAACAGGTGTGTTGGTTTGTCTTAGAGGATATCATTGCCAGGCACGGATGTTTCTACCGGATGAGGGCAGATCGAGGTGAATTGGATGCAAGGGAAGCAGCTGACTTCTTTGCTAAGTTCAATATCAAGCTGAACCTGACTACTGCCTACAATCCGGAAGCCAATGGTAAAGAGTGAACGAGGTCATCCGCCAATAGTGAATGCTTTGGTGAAGGCTTGCCAAGGTGAGACATACAGATGGCCTGATTTGCTGCCCTTAGCACTTATGGCTGATAGGTTAACTTGCAGCTCGGTAACTGGGATGCCACCTGCTGAGTTAGTATCAAGACACTTACCTATTATGCCTATGGAAGAGGACATCATTAGTTGGAGAAATGTTCAGTGGGAGGATAATGTGTCCACAGAGGAATTGATAACGTGTAGGATCGAGCACTTTAACCTAACACCACAGAGAATACAAGTGGCATGCGAGAAGGTGAAGGAAGCGCGGCTGAGGAACAAAGTATACTTTGACAAGACTCACCGACTGCGACCGATACCTATCAATGAAGGGGATTGGGTGCTGGTTTCTGATAACAGCCTAGACGTACAACATTTGACCCTCAAAAAGTTTGCCCGCCGTTGGCATGGCCCATTTGTTGTTACCAAAGTGCACGGGAATGCCACCTATAGTGTGCAAGAGCTTGATGGTACTGAACATCGTCTGCCATATGCAGGGAAAAGGGTTAAACTTTTCAAGAGGCAATCAGGAGCCGAGGAGGAAAGAGATAGTGACTTGGGCTGTGGAGGTGATTTGGAAGATGCCACTGAAGAACGCTGATATTGATCACTCCGGACTTGCTGGTGCAGACCGGTGGCTGCACAGGATTGGTGGGGGTGGATGTCGTCGGGAAAATAGCCCACGTGTACCCTTGAGGCTTTTGGTGTGATAGATTTTCTTTTTTTCTTCTAGTAGTTGTAAGGAACACAGATTTATGATAATATGTCTCGGGGTGTGGTTTTGCTACCTTGTTTTGGGAGAAAGTGAGGAGACAGAGAAAGGCTGAGGGTTTTTCAGAAAATGCCAAAAGATTTCGAGAAAAAGGTTTGCAAAGGATTTTGAGAGAAGTGGCAGAAATTTTTGGGAGAAGAGAGGAGTAGGGTTTTTGGAAAGCCAGGGGAGCGGGAGAAAAATTCGAGTTGGACAGGGGAAGGGTTTTGGACAGAGAAACAATCAGGGGAAGGATTTTTTGAGTTGGACAGGAGTGCTTGAGAGTGCAGGGGAGAGAAATTCTCAAGAACTGAAGGGTTTGGACAAAGAAACAATCAAGGGAAGGAATTTTTGAGTTGGACAGGAGTGCTTGAGAGTGCAAGGGAGAGAAATTCTTGGGAACTAAAGGGTTTGGACAGAGGAACAATCAGGAGAAGAAAGTTTTCGAGTTGGATAGGAGTGTGAGAGTGCAGGGCTGTGCTTGGACCAGGAGAGGAATTTCAAAATGTGAGAGTGCAGGCCTGTGCTTGGACCAGGAGAGGGATTTTGAAATGTGAGAGTGCAGGGCTGTGCTTGGACCAGGAGAGGAATTTCGAAATGTGAGAGTGCAGGGCTGTGCTTGGACCAGGAGAGTGATTTCGAAATGTGAAGAGTACAGGGTTGTGCTTGGACCAGGAGAGGGATTTCGAAATGTGAGAGTGCAGGGCTGTGCTTGGATCAGGAGAGGAATTTCAAAATGTGAGAGTGCAGGGCTGTGCTTGGACCAGCAGAAGAAATTTTTGAAATGTGAAGGGAGTCTTGAAGGGCTGAAGGCTTTTGGAGATGCATGAGGGCTGTGTTTTGGACCAAGACAGAAATTTTCGAAATGTGAAGGGAGTCTTGAAGGGCTGAAGGCTTTTGGAGATGCATGAGGGCTGTGTTTTGGACCAGGATAGGAATTTCCAAAATGTGAAAGGAGTCTTGAAGGGCTGAAGGCTTTTGGAGATGCATGAGGGCTGTGTTTTGGACCAGGACAGAAATTTTCAAAATGTGAAGGGAGTCTTGAAGGGCTGAAGGCTTTTGGAGATGCATGAGGGCTGTGTTTTGGACCAGGACAGAAATTTTCAAAATGTGAAGGGAGTCTTGAAGGGCTGAAGGCTTTTGGAGATGCATGAGGGCTGTGTTTTGGACCAGGACAGGAATTTTCGAAATGTGAAAGGAGTCTTGAAGGGCTGAAGGCTTTTGGAGATGCATGAGGGCTGTGTTTTGAACCAGGACAGAAATTTTCGAAATGTGAAGGGAGTCTTGAAGGGCTGAAGGCTTTTGGAGATGCATGAGGGCTGTGTTTTGGACCAGGACATAAATTTTCGAAATGTGAAGGGAGTCTTGAAGGGCTGAAGGCTTTTGGAGGTGAATGAAGGCAAGTTTTGCAGGCTTGTTGGGGCTTGAGATTTCAGGGCAGAAGGTGTTCATGAAGGAAATTTTGCAGGAAATGTAAAGGCCTGAAGAGAGAGAGAAGAAACTCTAGAGGGATTTGGACAGGAAAAGGAGAGGAATGAAGGAGTGCTAGCTTGGACAGGAGGAGTGAAATTTTGAGTTGGACAATAGACCTGGCTGTACAGAAGCTGGAGAGTATGGGAAGAGGAAGTTGAAAGGAAGGACGTTGAGAGAAGGGCTGAAAAGGAGAAATTTCGAAGGAAGAGACCTGGCTGTACAGTAGCTGGATAGAGAAGTGAGAAGTGAAGGAAATTTCGAGAGATTTTGCACTGGGACAGAGGGAAAGGAGTTTGGGTTTCAGAAGTTTAGTCAGGAGAGAATGAGATGAACTTTCAGAGAATAGGATTGTACAAGACAAGGACTGTGCTTCGAAGGAAGAACTGTGACTGATCAGGAGACACCCAGGAGAAACTCTCGAGTTGTTGTGAAGGTTTGAGAGTGAACCAAGAGAGACTGAAAAGAGGAGTTTCAGAATTTATTTGTGAAGATTTGAGAGTGGACTACAAGAGACATAGAGAGGAATTTTCAAGCTTTACAGTGAGGGCCAGGAGAGCTGGAGACAACATAGCAGTTCTCAAAGGTTGGTGAATGGCTGATGCTAGGCAGAAGATAGAGAGGCCATTTTCTCAAAGGAGATTTGGAGGTCTGATGCTGAAGTGACAAGCAAAGAGAAGAGAAGGAGAGGCTTCGAATGCTGAGCGGTGAGTGACAGTTTGATAAAAGAGAAGGAGTTGAGAAGATTGTCTGCATGTGATTGGGCGAGTTTGGATGTTCATCTGGAATGACTTGGTTGCCCAGGTGTTAAAGTAGGAATGGACACTCCATAGGGAAGAATTGTTTGTGTTGTTTGACTTACAGCTGTATGACTGGTTGAAGAGGATGATTCATGAACGGATAAATGTACTCTGAATTGTGGATGTTGTCAAGGGAAGGGCTGCATTTAGGAGCTCTTGGTCCAGTCTATATGATTGCCCAGTTCAGTGATCAATACAGCCAGGTTTGAGCACCATTAGTTGCTTGTGGTTATTTCATAAAGTCTCACCAGAGCCATTTTAGGAATCTGTCTGAGCCAAGAGCCAAACTCACAGACCCGAACATAAAAGAGAACTGGAAGTGATACTATATACGAATAGAGCTACAAGGCCAAACACAGTCAAACACAATTGAATGCTATAGATCAACTTTAGGTTACAATATCCAACATACAAACCTTGGGAGAAACCTGCCCTGGGGACAATCAGAACAACCTTACCTATTGGGAAGAGCTGCCAGCCATACCAAACAAGGAAGAGAATGACAAACCTCAGGAAGACTTAAGTCATTTGCACCAATCTCAACTAAGCACTAGCAGCCAGGTGTCCTGATTATGAAGTAACTCTTGTAATCTCTCTTCTTCCCTATATTGTGCTGCCAACTCTCTTTGCCAGAGTTGCTTCTTCTCCTCGACACTCTCCATCACCCTATTGAGCTCTTGTTCCCTCTCTGCTACTCTTGCCCTAGCATGGATAACTTATACTCTTGAATCAGCAAATGCTGCTTCAAGATCTCATATTTTGCTACCTGCTTTTCCCTTGCTATGTTGCTCTTCTTAACAAGCTCTTCTCAATAACTTACTTCTCTCTTCAGGTCTTCAATTATCTGAGTCCTCACTATTGCATCCGCTCGCAGTACTTCCCTTTCCTCCTCACCTCGGGTTATGACTTTCTTCACCTCTGGACAAGTCGACAGCATCTCCTTCTTCTTTTGCTCTAACTTCACCAGCAATGGACACACGACCTCTCGCAAATACTCGACCCCATCGCTTGCTACTACCTCTTCTTGCGTAGGAAATTCTTTGCGTACTTCGTGTTCGTCCAATACTCGCCTCCTTCTCTACAGTCTTTGTATCAGAATAGATGCCTCGCTTCCTGAGCTTTCTTTCGCTTCTTCTTTCACATTACTTGGACCTGCATTGCACTTTGTCTTACATCTCGAGCGGACTCCCCTCTGAACTGCAATCTTCTTCTCTTCGGGCTTGGGTACCTCATCTTCCAACTTTGTGTTGTCCTCGGCCTCGGTCTTTGCCTGCACTTCTTCTTCCTCCTCTGCAGCAGCTGGCCTCAATGTCATTTCTCCTTCGTCATCACTGTCGCTACTCGTATCTCCACTCTGCAGCGTTAGCTCGAGCTCCTCCTTGTGTTCTGAGTCTTCTGTCTTGCACTCAGCGTCACCTTCTGAGTCTTCATCTTCCGACTTGATCACCACCATGCCTCACCTTGGGTTTCCTCTTCTTGTCTTCCGAGGTTTCATTTTATCTTTGGCTTTGCCCTGCCGACTTTGCTTCTTTGATTTTGGAGTACTCACTTTGATCTCCACATTCTTCCCCGTCTTCTTGTAGTACTCATCGGTGCTTCTGATTTGTAGGATGTACTGCTGCTTCTCTATGTTGACTTCCTTTCTCAAATCAGGATGGAAATGTGACACCATCCTACTACGCTTTGCCGAGTTCAGCAAATTCAACCCGAGGTAGAAATAAGCTGAAAATGGCACAATGTAGTGTGGAGGCGATTTATCTTGCAGATTCCACACCATTTGTCTTGTTCGCCCATGGAAACACCTTGCCCAATTAATTGGTTCTCCTGCAAACAATTTGTGAAAGAACACCACTTGGTGTTTCATCACATATGTTGTTCTCTCTGGCTTCAGGATTGCCATCAGAGCACTCACAATTCCTCTCTTGACGGGGTCTTTGTAACTCTCAACTTTGTACCCATTCTACATCCGCTTTGACATCCCTTACTTCTTGGGTTTCCTCAGCTATCTCTCCCTTCCCCAAGAACGTGGCCCCCTGCTCCGAGCTTGCTTCCTTCCCAAGTACGAGTCTCCAATCCGACTCTGTCCAGCGAGCCGGATTCCTCTCTTCCCTTCTTCCTTGAGTCCATCGAGACACTTGCTCTTGATGATCTTTGTCATGAAACATGGAAAACTCACATTCCATTTCCACGCCAAGAAGGTGATCTGAAGTCGGCTCAAGACTTCAATCCTCGCAATCACATCTAACTTCCAAATCGCATGATTTCTCACTGCAAATTTGGAGTTCTTTCCTCCTCCCATCTCTCTGGCTTTCTCGCTGTCCTTCGGTTTCACTCTTGCGACTTCCCCTTTACACACTAGCGCGTCTCCAACTCTATTTCCCATCCCCCGATCACCTGCAAGATGACTCCTCAATGGCAAAGGAAAATCTTGACATTGCTTTGTCGTGAGCTCAATTTTTATAGAGTTGCACTTTCTTTGACTTTCTTCACTTTGAGTTTCTACCAAGAAATCATACCTCCTGCATGCGCCTATCATTGTCAATCAAACTTTGCGCATATGGGCCACCAGTTTTGAACGGTCCTTTCTTGAATTTCTCACCCCAACAGAAGGTTGTTAGACTGACTTTGCCTCGCGTTGAGCTCCCCCCGATACAAAGACTCCTTACTTTGGGTTGTATGTTGACAAGGCATTTTCAAGTACTTCGTCTTATGACCCAAAGTCACTTTACTTCGGGTTTCATCCCAAAGACTCTTTTCTTTGCCTTCTTTGGCCATATAGGCGCAATCCAACTCCTCTATACACTTCTTCTTCTCTATTAAAAAAAACAAAAAATGTGGGCACCACACAAGGGTAGCAGAGAAGGAACAAGAGCTCAATAGAGTAATGGAGAGTGTTGAAGAGAAGAAGCAACTGTGGCAACGGGAGTTGACAGTGAGATATAGGGAAGAAGAGAGATTACAAGAGTTACTTTGTAATCAGGAAGAGAAGGTTGTACAGAAGGAGAAGGAGAAGGAAATTGTGAAAGCCGAGTTCAAAGCAAAATTGGCAATGTACCGAGAAGATTGGCTTGCAGATCGGGAGCACAAAAGGAAGATGAGATTGGAGCTATTGAAGGAGATCATAATTAGGATGAATGTGATGTTGAATATAGAGGCCAGTGTGCATATTGAAGAGACAAGGCTGCACGAGTTGAAGTTGTTGGTGCAGGAGACAAGGAGGAGACATGCAAAGGACATAGATTTGAATGCATTGTTGATTAGTCTCAGAACTTGTGTAGATAGGAAGATATTAGAAGTGGAAGATAATATCACGATTATATTAGACTTGGTAAAGTTGGAGATAGATAAACTTCGGAAAGATGTTAGAGCAAAACCCAAAGTAGATGAATTAGGAGTGCAAATGTCTTTGAAGTTATCATGGAGGCATTAGAGAAGAGTGGGTCAAAAGATAAGGAGTTAGATAGATTACCCACTAGTGAAATGTCAGATCAGGAAAGAGAATTATTAGATTTGGTAGAAGATGTAGGAATTATGAAACCCGAGGACAGAGTAGTAGGAAGTAAAGTTACTTTGGGATTGGGTTTGAAAGCCAAGGAAGAAGTAGACATCGGATTGGATTAGTAAATGATTTGAGATTTGAATAGGCAGATATGAAGAGGTGCATTGTCATTTCGGATCTGCAGGTTTGTAATGTCATAAGGAAGAGGTACATTAGGAAGATAAATGTCGATTGCTTCACTATTTAAGAGTGGCATTCGCAGTCAGATGTTATTCAATGCTCATTATTTCTGAGAATAGATAAAGCAAAGTCTTGTGAAGTAGTGCTCGTCGCTTGAGCTTGATTCCGAGTATCAGCTTTGCAATTGTGTTTGTGAGTGTGTGGAGAAATTCAAAGTGCAAGTCAGTGTGCTTGTTGGATGTTGGATTCCGCAGCCTTGATCTTCATTCTGTGTGTTTGATCTTGAGGGAAGTGCAATTGAAGCAATGCCTTGACAGATCTGAGAGGAATTGTATTGTTGGTAGTATTCTGCATTGTGAGTGTAGTGTGCAGTTGATGTGAAACAATTTTGATTGAGGAAGTTGTGCCTTCAATGGAGGGGTGGAACACAATTCTGAGGCAAAGTCATTTTATAATGAAGTGCCATTTTCGGGAAAGCCTGAATCATCACAATCAAGATTGTTTGGAAAGAGTTGAAGGTGTTGTGAGTAAGGAGTGTTAACCTGTGCAAATCAATGCTTGTTACTCTCTTTTGGGTGTGGTTTCTACCTGAGAGATTAAAGACACAACCAAGAAGAACTGAAATTGTTACTATTTGACTTCGTATTTGGACATTTCTGACTCGTATCTCTGCGGGAATGAACTTTACTTACCCGATTACCACAAAAGTGATATTTGTCGGGTTGTCACAGAGTGTGATCAATGCTTGTTACTCTCTTTTGGGTCTGGTTTCTACCCAAGAAGTGAAAGAATAATTCAAGACAAACCATATTTGTTACTGTTTGACTTTGTATTTGACCAATTCTGTCTCGTATCTCCATGGGAATGAACTTTACTTACCTGATTACTACAAAAGTGATATATGCGGGGTTGTCACACAAGAGCTTGGTAGAACAAGCCTTCCTAGAAAAGAAGTCACATTTGCAATTCAACATAAGAGATTAGGTGAAAGTGAGATTAGGACCGATAGGAGGTAAATGAGATTTCATGGCATGATTTGAATTGGAGCATTGGGCAACACAATTAGCAACAAAGAAGAAGCCTACTTGGATCTCACTATACTCTTCAAGAGTAGAGAAATTGGCTCATTAATACTACATAGAGTATGTCAACACAAAGCACTTATGGTTCTTGCTATGGATATGAGATTTCTCTAATCTCTCAATAATCTTGCAAATCATAGAGAAGAAGAACCTAAATTTTATAAACCTATGTGGCAATGTGTTTGCTTTGACTAAGGAACATTGGCAAAAGATTCTTGGGTCCACCTTGATGCCTTGAGCAATGTACCTTGATCAAGAATAGCCCCAAGCAATAGAAGAGATGGTGAAAAAAAATTTGAGGCCTTGTTTCAATTGAAGAAAACCATGAATGGTAGCAAGGTGAATGGGTATAACAATCCCATATAACACACCATGGTTACCTTGCTCATGAAGATTTTCAAGTCTTATTGTCAAGTCCTAAACCACTTATGTCAATCATGGGCAGGCCACCTTCTTCTGACTATTGATCAAAGGGAAACCCATAAATTGGGCAAAGACTTTTTACCATCAAACCCATGACATGTCACTTAAGCGCTAGAGTTTGTTATTGGGGTTATGTTATTGGGGTCTCAAGAGTATTTTAATAAGGGGCAATAGCAGGGGATTTTGAGAGGATGCTTTATGCTTGTGCAGGAACAGTAGGGGGTTTTAGGCTTCGAGAGAAAGGCTGAATGGGGAAGGAAATTTTGGGGAGAAAAGCCTGCTTGGAGAACGAACAGGGCTGTGATAGGAGAGAAGGAAGGATTTTTTGAGACATTGAGAGAAGGCAGTTGCAAGGCCAGAGGAGATTTTGAGATGCCTTAGGGCAGTGACAGGAGAAGGAAAGACTTTTTGAGAGGATTCAGAGAGGGCTCTTGTAGGGCCAGAGGAGATTTTGAGATGCCTTAGGGCTGTGACAAGAGAGAAGGAAAGATTTTTTGAGAGATTGAGAGAGGGCAGTCGCAGGCCAGAGGGGATTTCAAGATGCCTTAGGGTTGTGACAGGAGAGGAAAAGATTTTTTGAGATTTGGGAGGGGGCTGTGGCAGGAGCAGAGGATATTTTGAGATGCCTTAGGCTTTGACAAGAGAGGAGGAGATTTTTGACAGTTGAGAGAGGCTGTTATAGGGCCAAAGGAGATTTCAAGATACCTTAGGGCTGTGACAGGAGAGGGAAAGATTTTTTGAGAGATTGAGAGAGTGCAGTTGTAGGGCAAGAGGAGATTTCAAGATGCCTTAGGGTTGTGATAGGAGAGGAAAAGATTTTTCAAGATTTGGGAGGGGGCTGTGGCAAGAGCAGAGGATATTTTGAGATGCCTTAGGCTATGACAAGAGAGGACAAGATTTTTGAGAGTTGAGAGAGGTTGTTGTTGTGCCAGAGGAGATTTCAAGATGCCTTAGGGTTGTGATAAGAGAGGGAAAGATTTTTTGAGAGATTGAGAGAAGGCTCTTGCAGGGCCAGAGGAAATTTTGAGATGCCTTAGGGCTGTGACAAGAGAGGGAAAGATTTTTTGAGAGATTGAGAGAGGGCTCTTGTAGGGCCAGAGGAGATTTTGAGATGCCTTAGGGCAGTGACACGAGAAGGAAAGATTTTTCAAGAGATTGAGAGAAGGCTCTTTTTGCAGGGCCAGAGGAGATTTTGAGATGCCTTAGGGCAGTGACAAGAGAAGGAAAGATTTTTTGAGAGATTGAGAGAAGGCTCTTGCAGGGTCAGAGGAGGTTTTGAGATGCCTTAGGGCTGTGATAGGAGAGAAGGAAAGATTTTTCAAGAGATTGAGAGAGGGAAGTTGCAGGGCCAGATGAGATTTCAAGATGCCTTAGGGCTATGATAGGAGAGGAAAAGATTTTTCAAGATTTGAGAGAGGGTTGTGGCAGGAGAAAAGGATATTTAGAGATGCCTTAGGCTATGACAAGAGAGGAGGAAACTTTTAAGAGTTGAGAGAGGCTGTTGCAGGGCCTGAGGAGATTTTGAGATGCCTTAGGGCTGTGACAGGAGAGGGAAAGATTTTTTGAGAGATTGAGAGAGTGTTGTTGCAGGCCAGACAAGATTGAGAGATGCCTTAGGGCTGTGACAGGAGAGGGAAAGATTTTTTGAGATTTGAGAGAGGGTTGTGGCAGGACCAGAGGATATTTTGAGATGCCATAGGCTATGACACGAGAGGGAAAGATTTTTGAGAGTTGAGAGAGGCTGTCAGGGCCAGAAGAGATTTCGAGATGCCTTAGGGCTAAGACAGGAGAGGGAAAGATATTTTGAGATTTGAGAGAGGGTTGTGCCAGGAGCAGAAGATATTTTGAGATGCCTTAGGCTATGACATGAGAGGAGGAGATTCTTGAGAGTTGAGAGAGGCTGTCAGGGCCAGAAGAGATTTTGAGATGCCTTAGGGCTGTGACAGGAGAGTGAAAGATTTTTTGAGAGATTGAGAGAGGGCAGTTGCAGGGCCAGAGGAGATTTAGAGATGCCTTAGGGCAGTGACAAGAGAAGGAAAGATTTTTTGAGAGGATTGAGAGAGGGCTCTTGCAGTGCTTGAGGAGATTTTGAGATGCCTTAGGGCTGTGACAGGGGAGAAGGAAAGATTTTTTGAGAGATTGAGAGAGGGCAGTTGTAGGGCCAGAGGAGATTCTGAGATGCCTTAGGGCTATGACAAGAGAGGAAAAGATTTTTTGAGATTTGAGAGGGAGTTGTGGCAGAAGCATAGGATATTTTGAGATGCCTTAGGCTGTGACAGGAGAGGAGGAGATTTTTTAGAGTTGAGAGAGGTTGTTGCAAGGCATGAGGAGATTTCAAGATGCCTTAGGGCTGTGATAGGTGAGGGAAAGATTTTTTGAAAGATTGAGAGAAGGCTGTTGCAGGGCCTGAGGAGATTTAGAGATGCCTTAGGGCTGTGACAAGAGAGGAAAAGATTTTTTGAGATTTGAGAGAGGACTCTGGTAGGAGCAAAGGATATTTTGAGATGGCTTAGGTTGTGACTGGAGAGGAGGAGATTTTTGAGAGTTGAGAGCGGCTGTTGCAAGGCCAAAGGAGATTTTGAGATGCCTTAGGGCTTTGACAGGAGAGGGAAAGAATTTTTGAGAGATTGAGAGAGGGCTCTTGCAGGGCCAGAGGAGGTTACGAGATGCCTTAGGGCTGTGATAGGAGATGAAAAGATTTTTTGAGATTTGAGAGAGGACTCTGGCAGGAGCAGAGGATATTTTGAGATGCCTTAGGTTGTGACAGGAGAGGAGGAGATTTTTGAGAGTTGAGAGCGGCGGTTGCAGGGCAAGAGGAGATTTTGAGATGCCTTAGGGCTGGGACAGGAGAGGGAAAGAATTTTGAGAGATTGAGAGAGGGCTCTTGCAGGGCCAGAGGAGGTTACGAGATGCCTTAGGGCAGTGACAGGAGAAGGAAAGATTTTTAGAGAGATTGAGAGAAGCTCTTGCAGGGCCAAAGGAGATTTCAAGATGCCTTAGGGCAGTGATAGGAGAAGGAAAGATTTTTAGAGAGAAGGCTCTTGTAGGGCTAGAGGAGATTTTGAGATGCCTTAGGGCTGTGACAGGAGAGAAGGAAAGATTTTTTGAGAGATTGAGAGAGGGCAGCTGCAAAGCCACAGGAGATTTTGAGATGCCTTAGGGCTACGACAAGAGAGGAAAATATTTTTTGAGATTTGAGAGAGGGCTGTCGCAGGAGCATAGGATATTTTGGTATGCCTTAGGCTGTGAGAGGAGAGGAGGAGGGGAGGAGATTTTCAAGAGTTGAGAGAGGCTGTTGCAAGGCCAGAGGAGATTTCGAGATGCCTTAGGGTTGTGAGAGGAGAGGGAAAGATTTTTTGAGAGATTGAGAGAGGGCAGTTGCAGGGCAAGAGGAGATTTAGAGATGCCTTAGGGCTGTGACAGGAGAGGAAAAGATTTTTTGAGATTTGAGAGGGGGCTGTGGCAAGAGCAGAGGATATTCCGGGATGCCTTAGGCTGTGATAGGAGAGGAGGAGATTTTTGAGAGTTGAGAGAGGCTGTTGCAGGGCCTGAGGAGATTTCGAGATGTCTTAGGGCTACGACAAGAGAGGAAAAGATCTTTTGAGAGATTGAGAGACGGCAGTTGCAGGGCCAGAGGAGATTTTGAGATGCCAAAGGCTGTGATAGGAGAAGAGGAGATCTTTGAGAGTTGAGAAAGGCTGTTGCAAGAGCAGAGGAAATTTTGACTAAGGATACCTTAGGCTATGACAGGAGGAGGGAAATTTTTTGAGAGTGGAGGCCTTTGGCTATTGCAGGAGCATGAGATTTTTGAGTTTTGCTTGGACATTGATCAGAACAAAGGAGAGGAGAAAGAAGGAAAGAAGATTGAGGGTTGGCTGTGATAGGAGCAAGAGATTTGGAGTTTTGCTTGGTCATTGATCTGGAACAATGGAGAAGAGGAGGAGCTGAAATTTGGAGGAAGGAGTGGACTAGGGCGAGAGCAGGAGAAGGAATTCAAGAGTTTGACTTGCCTTGCACTGGATAGGAGAGATTTTGAAGGTTGGCTTCCCTTAGCAATAGCTAATGACATGGGTAAATTTGAGTTAGGGTTGCTCTGGCTAGACAGGGAATGATTTTGAATGTGGAAGGATGTTTATTGTGAGAGTGTTGATAGGAGAGCAAATTTTGAATGGAGAATGTTTGCTATGAAGAGGTGGACATGGAATGAATTTTGAATGTAGAGGATGTGCTGTTGAAAATGTGACAGTGGAGAATTCTCACGAAGGAGAGACTGTGCAGAGTGAATGAGAGATTGGACAAAGTGAATGAAAGACTGCATAGAGTGCAAGAGCGAGAGTTTCCAGGGCTTGGTTTGGACAAGAGTGAACTATTGAAGAGAGATTTTAGAAGGTTGCTTGGCCTTGGTCTGGACAGGAGTGAACTATTGAAGAGAGGTTTTCAAAGGTTGCTTGGCCTTGGTCTGTGATAGGAGGAGAGAGAAAATTTTTGAAAGTGCTATTGAGCAAGATAGTGACCAGATGAACAAATGGCATGGAGTATGCCTTGAAGGTGTGCAGGGTAGAGGAGAGAAATTTTAGCAAGAAAGCAAAGGCCTTGAGAGTGCAAGGCAGAAAATGGGTTTCTTTGCAAGGGAATGAAGGACCTTGCAGAAGAGAGAGGGCTGGACAGAAAAGAAATCTTTGCACGACTAGTAGGGCTGAGAGAGGGTTCAGGAAGGAGAAAAGGGTTATGCAGAAAGAATGTTCCCCAGGAGTTGATGCTTGGACAGCAGAAGTTTCGAGAAGAGCAGTAGAGAAGAACAGTAGGGATGAGTGTGGAGCTTCACGATTCGGCAGGGAGATTGAAAGAGAGGGTAGTCTCAAGCATTTGTTGGGCTGGTCTGCAACAAGACAAAGGAAGGAGAGAGAAATGCCTTGAGAGGCCATTGGGCAATGACGTGACCAGGGAGAAAAATTTCAAAATTGAAGAGCTGATGGGTGTTGGTGCAGGGAGAACTTTCAAGGAAAAAGCTGACATGTGATAGGAATGACGGAGTTAATGCTGGCATAGGACTTTGAGAACAGAGGTCAAAGATAGTTGTGCACTGAGCTGCTGATAGAAGTTTTCTAAAAGGAGAGCTTAGGATGTTTCATGAAGGATCTTTGGCTGACAACAAAAGCTTTTGCAAGGAAACATTGATGGGAGTGCGACTGGGAGGTGAAGGAAGAGGTCCGGAGGGTGAGTTGCCTTTATTGTTATCAAACAGAGTGTGTGTGAGAAGCGCCAGCTGAAGTGTAGTTCTGTCATAATTTAGTGCAGACACTATATGAACTGGAATTGGTTGGGTTGTCGAACTTGTGAACCTCGCATCTGAAAATTTTATGAATGACAAATCTTGAGATGATGGTGTGTTTGATTTGTGACTAGCGTCAAGGAAGCTCCATTTTTGGGAGCTCTTAGTCTGTCTATATGAATGGTTTGACTCAGTAGTCTGGCTGGGTTGAGCTGAATAGAATACTATTTATTGTTCGTAAAAACCCCAGCCTTTTCTAGGAACCGTCAGGTCCAAACCCATAGTTGAAACCGCATGAGCTAGCCAATTTTGTGAAGGCCAAGGAAAAACACAAACCATCAAGAAACCTGACCTCATGAAGCAAAGAAAACCCTAAATTCTTACAGAGCTGAGATTTCCAACACACCCAAAATAGGAAGAGAATGTCAATCTACAAGGACTCTAAATCAACTACTATAAGGACAAACTAAGCACAAGCAGCCAGGTGCCCTGTGCACTCTCGAGGCCAAACAAATTCCCCGACACTATGTGTATGGTATGGGTAGATTTGATGAGGGTCGAGGTCAAGACCAAGTTGTCACAACTAAGGAATCAAAGCACTCAGCAAATTGCATGGTCACTTCCAATTTGGTATGTGACTTCACGCCCCTCAAAAATTGATTAGAGCTTCACCTTATTGTAGATCTGGAATTTGTATAATGGTGTTTTGGAATTGCATGATGTAGCTTTTTACAAAGCCAATCTACTTCAACTCTGCCAACCTATCTCATGCAATTTGTATGACATTTATAGCTTAGAATCGACCAAGTATTGTATTCTTGAGTCCTCTCCATGTCAAGATTGGTGCAACAATTTGCCATTTAGCTTGTTCCACTTGGAATTGCCACCATAGCTTCGCCACTCCATCCAATTGGCTTGAAGCTAAGAAGATCTATTTCTATTCATTTTGAAGATTTGTAACTTTGAAATAATGTTCACAATCAAAAAATATTTTTCTCCACTATGCTTGGAAGATTTTTGCCTCTAAAAACCTTTCATTTTGAAAACCAAATTTGATCTTCTCCTTCTCAAAATGGTGATTTGTAACACCCATTTGTGCATGTGTGTGGTATTGTGATATTTAGCTTGGTATTACAAGTACTTAAGAGATATTATTTATATAGAGATAAAGGATGGTTCTATATTAGTCATGGTTAGCTAAAGTTAGTCATAGCTAAGATAGAGGGGACTTTACTTTAGAGGAAGTAGAAAAGATGAGCACCACTATTTTGGATTTTAGTGTGTTGACTTGGTATTATTCCTAGGTGTTTGGCTTTGAGGAAAGTGTTGAGAACTCTTGGGCCCGCAAGCCTTTTTTTTTGGATTCTTCTTTAGTCCAAGGATAGCCCATGTGAAGGAAGCCTTGACTTAGTTGTTGGGTCAAGATAAGACCACATGCTTAGAGGAATATGCCCATGTGAATGGATATTCCTTTCTACTTTTTGACTTTACTTGACTTTTAGTCTAGTAACTTGAGTTACTATGGCAATAAGTAACTTTGGTACATGACTATTTCACAAGTATATAAACAAGGGGTGAGGAGGTACTCATGATCCTTTCATTTGCAACTATCTCTCTCTCATTGAGTTCTCTAGTGAGCAATGTCTTGAGTCTTGGAGTGTTAGCCTTGGACGAGTATGATGGAGTTTGGGTTCCTTGCCTTCTTAGTCCATGGTGCGCTACCATAATAGCCATCAGAGGTTCATCCTGAGTGAGAGACAGGCCGGCTCACATTTTTGGTTCCGTTGCCGAGACCTCTCTAGAAGGCAAGATAATGTTCCGCGTTCAATTCTACATTAGGCAGAAGGAGGCTATGAGAGCTCACTTAGAGAGGACAGGGCTGAACTTATGTTAGAGAACCAAGATCCATTTGTATACCTTGTAGTTCATTATGATGTCTTTGAGTTGATTTTATACATCTTGTACACATGAGAGGAATTGGAGAGATTGTGTGAGGTGGATTGCAGATTTTGGGGATTAAGGTGATTTTGGGCAAAATCTCAAGTTTTGGATTTGGACTTCAAATTTCTACACATGATAGCGTGGGTTATCTTTCAGTTAGGACACTTGAAATTATTGTGAGAGCTACTATGCGTACTAGGCTAGAATTTTTGAAAGTTGAGAGGGTAAAGTGCTCTCGCAACTACATGCTCTCTGGAAAATTGTACAGAGTCTGACAACCCTTCAATTTTCATTGAATTCTCCTGAAAATTTCCAAGAAACTTTAGTGCATTGTATCCTACCTTTTGCCACAAAAATTAGAGAGAGATTGTTCTTGCACAGGGACTTATGAGTTTTTGAAGTGAGGGGGGTGGTTTTGAGACCAAATCTGAAATATGTGTGTTGAATAGAAAGGTGTCTAGGCCAAATGGCTCAATGAAAAGATCTGAAATTTTGTAGGGAGGGGCGCCCTAGAGTTGTGTGAAAAATTCTAGAGGACTGTGACATACAGGTTGGGAGATTTGAGTGACATTGTGAGGAAGGGTCAATTTTGCAGAGTGGAGATCTTATGCATGAGGAGTTTGAGATCAACAAAAAGCATGTTTGAGTGTTTAGATTCATCTTGGGAACATGGAGGGTCATCAAGAGTGGAAATTGAGATTATGCAAGGTTCCCCAAGGGTTTGAGGTGATTGTAGGGGTGGATTTGAGGAAAAGAGAGTTTACAATATAATTTGAAGAGAGTGTTGAGAGGATCCAAAAACCTACACCACTTGGAGGAAAGAGTGAGTCTAAGTGCTTTCTATGTGGAGAGAAGGAACATAAGGCAAGTTCATGTCCATGACCTTTGAGAGCAAGAGATTGAGGGAAAGGAGAGGCTTACTTGACTTGGGTTTGCATGTTGGACCTTCTTCACCAAGTTTAGGAGGGAGAAGATCTAAGACCAAGGAGTTGTGTGAGGTTTGTGAAGTTGAAGGACTTCCAAAAGGACATGAGTGTAGTGGAGTAAAAGCACTTTTGGAGACTTTGGTGAAGGATCTTGGAGAGAGTCTTAGTACAACTACAGAAATACTACCACCTTCATCAGCTAGTTCTCAAGATTAGTGATGGAGAGAATCTTTCACCTTATGGATAAACTATCCATGAGAGTTAGATTAATATGCACTCTAGGATTTGATGTTGCTATAGAAATCTTGGAGCGACCTGAATCTTTTGTGTTCCCTAGAGTGGATTATTCTCAGATGGTGTTAGTCATGTATATATTCTATTAGTAATAGAGTGAGAGAAAAAAAATTAAGAGAAAGAAAGATAGTGAGAGGTTAAGATGGGGAAACTTCTGGTTTTCTTTGGCAAGGATGGAGAAGATGTGGAGGCCTTTGTGAGAGACTTCAAGAGAGCTTGCATAGGAAACAATGAGAGGAGGAAGAATGAGTGGGACTCATTATTACCAGATTTCTTTGAGGATGCAGCACTTACATGGTATGAGTCAGAATACCAAAAGAGAGAGAGGAGAGATGGGGAAGAGGAGTCTTGGGAGACTTTGACTTCATCACTCATTGAGAACTTTCTTCCTGATGAGAGTTATGAGAGATTGATGAGTGAGGTTACATTTCTCAAGCAAAGAGAAGGAGAGAAAGTGAGGGTCTATGTGGAAAGATTGGAAAAGTTAGAGTCCAAATTTCGCATAGTGTTGAGGGAGGGTGGGGATGATGTGGAGACTACAATGATTGGCATAGGGGCCATGCTCACCAAGAATTTTGTGGGAGGGTTGAGACCACAAATTAGAAGCAAGGTGAGATATGAGAAACCTTCTTCGAAGGTTGAAGCTATCAAGATCGCAATTCATATGGAGGAGACTTTGGAAGGGGATGAGAGTGATTTGGTGGTGAAGGAGGTTGTGCATCCTCCTCAAGGCTACAAGTATGGTGGGACTTCTAATATTTTGGTGGCAAGGGTTGCACCACAAGTAGTGGTTGCTCCAGTTCATGCACCTCCACCAAAGATCCACTTCAAACCATCACAGAACAACTTGCGGATCTCAAGATCAATGTGGTGCAACTATAGGAGAAGAGAGAGGTGGATCAGAATGTAGGGAGAGGGCCTAGGAGTTATGGAACTATTCATATAGAGGAGGCCAACCAGCCAACAATTTCAATGATAGAAATTGTTTTGGTTGTGGAGGAAGAGGCCATATCCAAAGGAATTGCCCAAATTCCACTTACCATGGAGGAAGCGGTTATGAGGGAGCCAATAGAGGGAAAGAGGGAGGTAGTGAAACCCAAGTGGCTCCTTATCACAACAAAGGTAAGGGGATAGCATCCATAGATGTGGTTGAGAGCAAGTATGAGAAAGGAGAGTGCTCAAACTCCAAGGGTCTTAATTTGGAGCTTTTGGCACAAGAGAAGAAGAGAGCTCGTTTTGCAGAGGATGTTCACTCTTCTCAAGGATACTCCTATGTCTACTAGGAGCACTTGCACCTCAACACCATCAACAACAAAGACTCCAAGGAAGAAGTTGGGGATGGAGGATTTCTTGATTTCAAAGCAACAATTGAACTACAATGTGTTGGAGGATGTTGGTAGTCACAAGGCTAACATCACAGTGGGCCAATTGATTGCTTTGAACCCTACCTTGAGAAAGGAGCTTAGAGGTGGTTTGAGTTCTACAAGGAGCAAGAGGAAGAAGAAGGCAAAAGTTCCAATATCAATAGGGGTGGTGGATGCCAAGCCAGCACCATGGGAGGCTTGTGAATATGCCTCCAAGATTGATGTGAGAGTGAATGGTCACAACATCAAGGATGCATTGGTTGATGGAGGATCAACAGTAAATGCCATGTCAGAAAGGTTGATGAAGAATTTGGGTATGATACCCTCAAGACCTCAAGACCTTGTGGTGAGCATGGCAAACAAGCAACAAGTTTTACCAATAGGAGTGATGGATAAAGTGGTAGTTTCAGTTATGGGAGTTCAAAATCTCATGACTTTCCAAGTCTTGAAGGATTCAAGCTATGACTTACTTCTTGGGAGGCCATGGTTGAGAGCAGCACGCACAACTGATCAATGGCACAAAGGGTACTTGAGGATTGGGCCATCAAACCATAGAGTCACAGTTCTTGTGACTAACACCACCAACACTTCACATTTAGATACACCATCTTCTGATTATTGGGAATCAGATTCTGAAGAAGGAGCTTCAGGTGTGGACACAAGCATGGAAGAGGACACTTCCACGGAGGAGGATGAATCTAAATCTGATTCAGATGTGTATCCCTTTTGTGCTATGGATTTTGCACCTAAGCAAGAGGTTTTGAAGGACCCAGACAAATCACCATTGACACTTGAGGAGGTAGAGAGAAGGTTAGCTACATTCAAGTATGGCCCAAATGTTACCAAGGAGGAGAAGGTGAGATTTGAGGAGATTTTCCACAAGTTCATCCATGTGTTTGCTTTTAGTTACAAGGATTTGAAGGAAGTCACCTTGGAGAAGCACAAGATAGAGGTGGAGTCACATGCAAGACCAATCCACCAAAAGCAACGTCGCATTAGCCCACCAATATCTTTGGTTGTGAAGGAGGAGATTGATAAGCTCAAGGAGGCTGGATTTATCTTTGAGCTAGAGAATTCAGAATGGGTGTCTCCAATTGTCATTGTGAAGAAAAAGAATGGCAAGCTTCGGGTATGTGTGGATTACAAGAAGCTCAATGCTGTTACCAAGAAGGGCTACTACCCATTGCCATTCATTGATGAGATCTTGGAGGAGGTTGCAGGTCATGAGAAGTACAGTTTTGGAGATGGTTATAGTGGATATAACCAAATCAAGATTGCACCAGAGCATCAACAACTCACCACATTCACCACACCTTGGAGAACTTATGCTTTCAAGGTCATGCCTTTTGGGCTTTGCAATGCTCCAGCCACATTCCAACTGTTCATGAACAAGGTATTTGAACCTTTCATTGATGACTTTTGTGTCTATGGGAGCAAGGAGGAGCACTTTGAGCACCTAATCAAAGTCTTGCAACGCTTGGATGAGGCAAATGCATCACTCAACCTTGAGAAGTGCATTTTTGGATGTGAAGAAGGTCTAATTTTGGGGCACATCATCTCCAAGGATGCAATAGCAGTTGATCCTAAGAAGGTAAGGAAAATCTCAGACCTTCCATTCCCTTCAAGCTTGACAAAGTTATGCCAATTCTTGGGGATGGTTGGATACTATAGGAGGTTCATCTTCTCATTTTCCAACAAGGCTTATGCATTGACCATCTACATGAAGAAGGGTGTAGATTACATGGTGATTTTGGAGGACAAGGAGGCTCTCAAAGCTTTTGAGGAGCTCAAGCAATCCCTTGTTGTAGCTCCAATTCTTGCTAAACCTGATTGGAGTAAGCCTTTCATCCTCTACACTGATGTTTCTAATGTAGCTATAGGATGCACTCTTAGTCAATTAGACCAAGATGGGCATGATTATCCAATAGCTTATGCTAGTAGGCAGATGGTTTCAGCAGAGAAGAACTACTCTGTCATGGAGAGAGAAGGGTTGGCAGTGATCTTTGGTCTCAAGAAGTTTAGACACTACTTGATTGGAGGGAAAGCCACCATTGTCACGGATCACAAGGCTTTGAAGTACATCTTCAATAACCCTAATGTTGAAGGGAGACTAGCAAGGTGGATGATACTCTTGTCTAAGTATGACTACACCATTGAGGATAGGCCAAGAAAGAAACATGCAAATGCTGATTTTTTATCTAGAGCCTATGATCATGATGGAGATGAGCCAATGGATGATTCCTTCCCGGATGAGGAGCTCATGACAATCTCAGTCACTCAAGAGTTTCCAATGGAGTACAAGGAGATTGTGGATTTTGTGACAAGAGGTAACTACCCAGAAGGGGTGCATGCTAGGGAGAGGAAGGCCCTTGTAGCAAGATCTAGACCTTACACAATGGTGGAGGATATTTTTTTCACCAAGGAGCAGATTGTCTACTTCGAAGAGCAGTGGGTAAGGAAGAGTCTATCCTACTCATAAAGGAATTTCATGAAGGTTTAGTATGAGGAGGACACTTTGCAGGAAAGGTGACTACTTTCAAGATTCTAGATGCAGGGTACCATTGGAGAGGGATCTTCAAGGATTGTCTTAATTATTGCAAAACTTGTCATGTTTGTCAAGGTTTTGCTAGAAAGTCTACATCCACTCCACCACTTAGATCAATTCCATTGGTAGGACCTTTTGAGAAGTGGGGAATTGATTTTGTAGGTCCTCTCAATAGAACCCCAGGGAACAATCGGTACATTGTGGTAGTTACTGATTACCTTACCAAGTGGGTTGAGGCTAGACCATCGAGGGACAAGAATGAAGATGAAGTGGGTAGATTTCTTTATGAACGCATTATCACTAGGTTTGGATGCCCTTTGGAGTTAGTTTTTGATAGAGGAGGAGAGTTTATAGGAAGCATTACTACAGCCATGCTACAACATTTCTCTATCACACATGGAGTAACTACATCCTATAAGCCAAATTCCAATGGCTTGGCAGAGAGAACCAATCAGACCTTGTGCATAATGTTGGTCAAAGATGCAGAAATGGAGGGGGCTAAACATCATTGGGACAAGAGGATTCATGCAATTTTGTGGGAGTATAGGACAACCATGAAGACTTCCATAGGATATTCTCCATTTCAATTGGTGTATGGTATTGAGTCTACCTTACCTATTCACTTTGATCTTCCTACCTTCCAAAGCATTCATAGGAGATTGAAGAAAGCACAAGGAGGTGATGCAGAGAAGTCAAGGAAGGATCAACTCTTGAAGTTGGAAGAGGCAAGCGCAGTTGCTATGGTTTGAGTGGAGCAAGCCCAAAGGAAACAAAAGGAGAGCTATGACAAGAGGCAAGGCAAGAAGAAGGTGGAGACTTTCAAAGAAGGTGATTGGGTAATGTTGTTTGATTCCATTCAATTCAAGAGAGTGCAAAAGAAGTTTTCTCCTAAGTACTTTGGACCTTTCATAGTGGAGAAGGTGTGGGGCAATTACACCTATGATCTCAAGGAGTTGGGAGGAAGACACTTTGATAGGATTAACCATGATAAGTTGAAGATGTACCATAGAAGGTAGAGAGGCCTTCACTTTGAGGACAAAGTGAAAACTTAGTCCGGGAGTAAATGTACACCCATTTGTGCATGTGTGTGGTATTGTGATATTTAGCTTGGTATTACAAGTACTTAAGAGATATTATTTATATAGAGATAAAGGATGGTTCTATATTAGTCATAGCTAAGATAGAGGGGACCTTACTTTAGAGGAAGTAGAAAAGATGAGCACCACTATTTTGGATTTTAGTGTGTTGACTTGGTATTATTCCTAGGTGTTTGGCTTTGAGGAAAGTGTTGAGAACTCTTGGGCCCGCAAGCCTTTTTGTTTTGGATTCTTCTTTAGTCCAAGGATAGCCCATGTGAAGGAATCCTTGACTTAGTGGTTGGGTCAAGATAAGACCACATGCTTAGGGGAATATGCCCATGTGAATGGATATTCCTTTCTACTTTTTGACTTTACTTGACTTTTAGTCTAGTAACTTGAGTTACTACGGTAATTAGTAACTTTGGTACGTAACTATTTCACAAGTATATAAGCAAGGGGTGAGGAGGTACTCATGATCCTTTCATTTGCAACTATCTCTCTCTCATTGAGTTCTCTAGTGAGCAATGTCTTGAGTCTTGGAGTGTTAGCCTTGGACGAGTATGATGGAGTTTGGGTTTCTTACCTTCTTAGTTCATGGTGCGCTACCATAATAGCCATCAGAGGTTCATCCTGAGTGAGAGACAGGCTGGCTCACATATCTTTCTAGTCGCTCTTGTTGTTGATGCTCTCACTCATCAAAAACTAAAGTAAGGTGCTCAATTTGTTGCTACATAGTACAAATAACTTTGGGTATTGGTGCGATAGCTATTATTACTCTATCACACTACCCTTGATTTATCTAATTTATTAATATATAGATGTAGCACATCCACCGTTCTCCATAAGTTACAATCAGAAGTACCAAGGGTTCCTCAAACAAGGTGATCACATTCAAAGAATTCTGCCCAAAGCATGAGGTGATGAATTGTGTGAAATGATTCTTGGATTGTACCCAAACACAAAAATCCCAATGGTTTGGCAAAAATGGATTTGGTGGTCCATAAATTCTATCCATTCCAATCTTGCTTTGATATCAATGTAAAATACCAAGACCACGGAGAGAAATAAGAGAATAGAAGATCACATTAGGACACTTGAATGTGAGAAAACTTTCAATGCCTAGCTTGAGCTTGGGCTTTGGTATTTATAGGGAGTAAACAAGGCTCCTGAGAAGCTTCCGTAAACCACCTTCTTGGAATGCAAGCCAATGTAACCATGAAGTTTCTCAAGAAGCTTCCTTCTAGAAGCCGCTTACTTGGTGTGCAAGCTAAGCTAGTTGGAAGCTTCCAAGAAGCTTCCTCCTAGAACTCACCACTTGACATGCATGCTACGTAGTGTTTGGAAGGTACCAAGTAGCTTCCTAGATACTTCAAGAATATTCTAGGTTAATTTGACTTATCAACTACTTCATGAGCCTTGGCTAACTTGTCAGTAAACTTCACATTGTTACATAAGTAGTTAGGTGAAGGATGGGTATATCACCTACTAGTATGCTTTAATAGTGACAATCTTTGCTCACTTTAGTCAAGAACCATGGCATTAGTTTCAACTTTCAATGGTTTTGTTACTTGGCTTGGTGACTTATTGGAGGAGAACGCCCATGAAGAAGATACTCCAATATTACTAGAGGAGATCACTCGATTTGGAGTCAAGTGAGATTGTTCCATCCATTTTGGATGCTCCATTGTGGAGTTTTAAGGGGGCATTGCAATAACATGCAAATCAATTTGTGCAATAGGTTTGGAGTGGAGCCTTTGTACCACCAAGAGACTAGTGTGAGGATGAGCCTCTAAAGTATATTACCTTATCACCTTTGGATTCCATACTCATTGCTTGGCAATATTCAATAGAAGGAGTATGTCTATTGGAGTTGTTTGGTAGGATTATCATTAGACTAGCTATGGTATAATAGGTATACTAGTAAAGAGGTACTTGTATGTGGAGAGAGATTAGATTGTTAGGCAAGTCTCTCTACATCATGTGGCACACTTGGCCTATTGGTATCCTAAGTTATTACTGATATCAACAATTGGAGGCTACTAGAAGATCCTGCCGACAAACATTTTCTTGTTAGAAGCATAGGATTTGGAGAGACATGGTCCCATTTATTTGGTGATTTTTGGATGGCCATATCAGGGACATACCCATGTTAGCTAAGGTTAGGGTCTCCAAGATCCTTATTTTGGTATGTTTTGGGAGAGGTTACATATCTATAATATCTTTAGGTTCATCAATTTATTTCTCCAACCTATATTTTGGATAACATTCCTTTGATGGGTAATTGGGTGGTGGTGAGTACACAATAGGTCCATTCTTGGATGGAACTTGCCGTGTTATTGGTAGCTAGAGTGGGATCATGGGCTCAGCATCTTTGTATTTGGTGGATAAACCCCTTACCTAGAGAGGTTCTATAGAGTGCTTATGATGGGATTCAACAATTGGACCACATTACTATTGATGATATTTTGGATGTTGGATGCCAATGGTAGATGGTGGTAGTGTCTGATAAGTCACCTATGGTAGTGGTGAACCTTGTTGGATAGCCTAGAGCTGCTTTATCCAAGCTTCTGAGTTTCTCAAATTCCCATGCTTTGTGAGAAGGAAGACCTAGACTTGTTTGGACTCACAATTACAAAAGTTGGTAGAGCCCAACATCAATGAAATGGAGCAAGAACTAGGTTTTTGTACCAATATTACTGCTATTATAGCAATGTCAAAGGCATCCAAATATTAAGTGTTAGATCAAGCTATGGACCTCAATTATTTGACTTGGATTGTGAGCCTTTGCTTGGTAGAGCAGTGTAGGATGCGCTTGATAGGGATCACCACTCAACCACTTGTGAACTTTGTGCTTATTGAGATGATTTAGGTATATTCTAGTGAGAATGGTCTACTTGGGGTCCATCCAAGTGAGCATGGTCTACTTGGGTTACACTTTTGGTCTACTTGGAATGCAACTAGAGGATGGATGGAGCTTGTAGCTAGAGCAAAGGGAGTTTCCACACTAGGATTGGGAACTCTAGAGGCTGGAAACATGATACTATTTCTCCCAAGGGCCTAATGTAGCAACCAATCGATACATCTTCCACTCCTACATCAACTACAAAGGATACTTGAGAGCCATATCCTAGACCCAAGCTTACTAGAGAGGAAAGACAAAGAGTTTGGAGGTTCTTGAGGAGTTACATAAATTTTTTTGCCTTTAGTATGAAGAATTTGGGTGGTATTTCAGATTGAGCTTACTAGTGACACATTAGTTTTTTGATGTCTTTACAAAAATAGTGACATGGAGAGAACATTGATTTAAAGCCAAAATAGAGATCTTTTTGAGGCTAGTTTGGTAGAGATTTTACATAGAGAGTATGCTTTAAGTATTGTGATGTTAGCTAAGAATAATATACATGGCATCTACATATATAGGTAAATATGTCATGCCATTTGTAGTGTCGCATCTAGATTGCTCGGACACTAGAGTTCCAATGATAGTAGTTAGAGTTATTTCAGTAGTTTCTTAGAGACTACTTTTTGATGGTCAGATTTGGTGTTCAGAGTATTGACTTCACAATGGGGCCCACCGTCACTTTATACCGTTTGCACTGTCAACTGTGTTGTAAGTGGGACCATCAGGGTTTCAGACCTAGCTCAAGTCCAAGGGGTATACTTTCAAATTGCAGCTCCAGAGAGCTCACTTCTCTGATGTTGAGCCTTCGAGTTCCTAACTATGGTGGATAGAGGATGGCAAGCATCACCTGGATTCTCTATGCTAGAGTGGGTGTGGCTTGACTGTAATCAGTGCCAAGTTGTTGGCAGTTTATAGAGTGATAGATCAAGTACTGATCTGAGTTGAGTTGAGTTGAGAGTGGTAAACAATCTGATTATTGTGGCACTTTAGAGTCTATGTATGACTTATGTGTGAGTTGTGCTTCTATTGTATATGATGTTGATAGTGATGTTTGTTGTGTAGCAATGTATATATGCACGACAAATGTGTGGAGATTATCATCCTATCAATTGATAGACTAGGGCTGATCGATATGCCATGCCTACACTAGAGGAGATGTTTGATGCAATTAGGCATGCAAAGGTATTCAATACTTTGGATCTTCAAGCAAAATATCATCAATTACCAATCAAGGAGAAGAATAAATCCAAGATAGAATTTTGGGCTATTGGTTCTCATAACAAGGATGTATCATACTAATGGATGTTCTTACCATTTGGATTAAAAAATGCTCTTGCCAAGTTCCAAAGAGTCATAAACAAGATTGTAGCAAGATTAGATTTTGTTGGTCTTATATTGATGACATTTTGGTCTATAGTACAATTGTGGAGGAGCATGAGAGACATTTGTTGGAGATGTTTGAGAGATTGAGGTCTCATGGACTCAAATTACTTCTTGGGAAGTGTAGATTCTTTCACAAGCAAGTTAAGTATTTGGGTTACACTCTCTACTCTAGAAGACTTGGTGCTTAGCAAACCAAGGTGGAGGCTATTGCATGTAATCCTCAACCTATAGATGTGAGTAGAATGCAAGCATTCTTTGGGCTGGCAAGCTTATATTGCTATTATATTAGAGGATTTAGTGCCACTACCAAGGCCTTGATAAAGTTGAAAGCTTAGACAAGAGTGATGTTGGAACGATGAGCAAGAGAGAGCTTTTCTAAAGCTGAAGGAAAGATTTACATATGCTCTTATTCTTAGGAGACACATCAAAGGATGACCATTCCAAGTTCACAATAATTAAAGTACATTGGAGCTTAGAGAAATGCGCACCCAACATGACAATGAAAGGAAAGAGTTTGTGGTGACCTATGCTAGTCACTTCAACAATTCAGTAGATGTGAAGTATAGTTCATGTGATGGAGCATGATCTATGCTAGTCACTCCAACAATTCAGTAAAGGTGAAGTATAGTTCACATGATGGAGACTGCTTGGTAGCAATATGGGCAATAGCACATTTCCAATGGTAACAATTTGGTAACCCCTTCATTCTCATCACTAATCATCAACCACTAAAGTGGTTGATGGAGTCCAACAAACTTTAAGGGAAGCTTACACTATGGGTTCTGATTTTACACAAGATTATGATTTCATAGTTATTCATAGACCTAGAGTGATGAACCATGATGTAGATGGATTGAGTAGAAACCTATGTTCCAACCAGCAAAATCAAACTAGATTTTGTTGGCATGGTGAGATAGATGAGAAGATGGTGTTAGGTTGGCATGCATTTACCTTTCTATGTATATCTTTTGAGGCTTTAGTGGTATTTCTCTTAGTGCATATAGGAAGAGTTATTGAGGTCATGACCCAAGGGGTGGAGATATTGGTATAGTTCAGCAAGACATTCATGAATATGTCTTAATGATTGATTATCTTTACATTGGTGTTGTGGGTAGCACAAATGGGGCCAAGGAGAAAGATTGTGTTCTATAGCAAGCCAACTGGTTTGTGTGTAATATAGTTTCAATTCTTGGATGATAAGGCCTTGATTGATCACCATATTACCTCCCAAGATCACCCTAAGGTAGATGGCTTGGCAGAGAGCATGGTTCAAATGGTGAAGAGAAGATTGCATAAGTATGGTTTGGAAAGATGCCATTTGGGAGATTGGGATCTCCAATTATCTTGGTTGGTCATAAGCTATCAGTTCAGCCAATGTCGTAGGGATTGTAAGGTCTTGAGATTGCGCAAGCACCAAGCTGCATATGCTTAGACATGTTTGTCTAAGCATGTTGTTTGTCATAGACTCGGTAGTTCTCTCGTAGTCTGACATTGGTGCTGTTCTCTGGTTTGGTGACATCAGCTCTTTCATGGCAACTTGTCTGCCATTACTCCGGGTGCTGACCCTTCTCAACAGATATTTGCATAAGGCTTCAGATTATTTCTGCCCTTCTCATTCCCTCGGCTACTATTCCCAATCTATAATTCCTGACTTTGTTCTTGGTCTGTCATTCTTAAGTTTGGTGGGGTTTTTGCTATACTGGTCTGGTCTGGTCTGATAGACATAGGTCTAGTGGGGTTTGTGGATTAGTCCACAGGTTATGCGACCGACTCAACCCGAGCTACTTGTTCAATGATCTGATTCACCTAAGTGTGCTAGACTAGTATTCCAAAAATTATGTTCTTTCCTTACCACTATTCACTTATCAAATACACACGCATTCATTCATGAGGAATTTCATTTCCGTCACCATACCAAGTCTTCCCAATTTATAACTCCTTCGGGAAAGGTCAAACAACTCCTAACTAAACATTGTTCACATCAAAGCACTCTGACTAACCAAGCATATAACAAAAAGAAAGGAATCAGTCTGGTCCTAATTCCTATCCCTTATAGCTCTTCATCTCCCTATCTACAGCATCTCCACTTGACATCCCTTCCAAGTCTCCATTGCTCATTAGGTTCTCCCTTTTGTCTTAGAAACACATCAAACTTCTTCTCTCCCTCTGTTTGACACAAGTCAGGCCATTTCAAAATTTTCTGTCCAGACTTCACACTCTACTTCCAACATTCAAAAAAAATAGTCTCTATCCAGCCCCTATCTCTCCTTCTCAGTCCATACTCCTTCTTTGTGGAAAAAACCTCTCCTATCATGCACTCTCAAGACATACTTCTTGTGAAAATATTCTCCCCTCTGGCCATCTCCTGTCCAGACTTCTCCTTCATAAAAAAAACCCTCCCCTCTCCTACACTCTCAAGGCAACACTTCTTGCAAAAATACTCTCCTCTCCTAGCAACACATTCTCTCCTTCCAACACTTTCAGCAAACTCTAGTCCTGCAAAAATTTCTCTGATCAAATCTTCACACTCTCAAGACAACCTTATCTACAAAAATTATCTCTTTGGCCTGCTCTTATTCAGACTTCAGCTTCAGCAAGATCTCTCGAAACATTTTCTCAGACCCTATTGCCTGCCACTACTTCAGAAAGATCTCTCTCAAAGCATTCTCTCCAACCCTATTGCCGTGTCAACTCTTCAAAAAGATCTCTCTCGAACCATTCTCTCCAACCCTACTGCCTTGCCAATTCTTCAGCAAGATCTCTTCTAAGCTTTCTCTCTAACTTCCTTGACTCCCTATCCTTAGACTCAGCAAATCTCTTCTTGTCAACACTCTCAACAAACCCCTACATTCAAAAATTCACTTCCCTATCCAGCCTTCTCCTTTGTGATAATCTCTTCTTGTCAAATCTCACAACAAACCCTACATTCAAAAATTCACTTCCCTATCCAACCTTCTCCTTTGTGAGAATCTCTTCTTGTCAACTCTCACAGCAAACCCTTCATTCAAAAATTCACTTCTATGTCCAGCCTTCTGCTTCCATGTCTTGCCTTCTCCCTTGTGAGAATCTCCTCTCCTCTCAAGACATTCCCAAGCAAAACCTCCATTCAAAATTCATTACCCTGTCCAGCCTTCTCCTTCATGAGAATCTCTCCATGTCTCAACACTCTCTCAAGCAAAACCCTCATTCAAATCTTCCTAATTACCTCTGCATAGGCAGGCCTCTCCTTTGAAAGTTCTCTAACTTTTCAGCACTTCTCAAAGTCTTATGGATCTTCTTCTCTTCTGTCCAGCCTCCAACCTCCTCTCAAGCCCTTACATTTGAAAATGTCACTTCTCCACTTTTGGCCTTCACACTCTCAAGGCAGACCTATGAAATGCACTCTCTTTGTCCAGCTTTCAACCTTTCTCTCAAGCTTTACATTCAAAAATGCCCTTCTCTTCTCCACTTTTGGCCTTCACACTCTCAAAGCATACATGTGAAATGCACTCTCTGTCCAGCTTTCCAGCCCTTACATTTTTGCAAAAATTTCCTTCTTGCTGTCCTCACAAAACCCTCTTCACATTCCTGCGGGAATTTTCTTCCTGTCCACACACTCTCAAGCAAGCCCTACATTCTAAAGTGCTTCTCTCTGTCCAGCCTTCTATTGTCACTCAAGCCCTTACCTTCAAAAATGCTTCTCTGTCTAGCCTTCAGCCTCCTCTCAAGCCCTTACATTCCTGCAAAAATTTCCTTCTTACTATCGTCACAAAACACTCTTCACATTCCTGCGTGAATTTTCTTCCTGTCCACACACTCTCAAGCAAGCCCTACATTAAAAATGCTTCTCTATTAGGTCCAGCCTTCCACTATCACTCAAGCCCTTACCTTCAAAAATGCTTCTCTGTCCCTTACTCCTTCTCCCCTTTCTCCAAAGCTCTCACATTCTTGTTCCAAAAAACTTCACGTGGAAAATTTCTTTGTTCCCTCCACTCTTGCTCTCCAGCTCTGCTCTTCTCCCAAAAGCCTGTCCCATTCCTCTTATTCTCTTGAAATCATAATAGGTCTTTTTGCTCTGCCACTAAATGAAAATTACTCCTAGGACCCCAATAAAAAAATCATAAATCTAATAAATTTAATAAAATTTTAAAAACCTGAGTCATTGTAACATCAATTTAAGCCCGAGTTTGTATAACACCTAGAAACTCCCGAGCTCATGCAAACTAATAGATACTCCTGAGTTTATACATCATTTGAAAGCTTCCAAGCTCATGAAATATTAACAAAACTTCCGACTTCACAACGGTATGAAGAATATTCCCAAGACACAATAACCAAAACCCGAAGTTGCAATGCAAGAGAACAAAACCTTCACACCAAATGACATCAATAGTACATGTGGGCTATTTTCTTGATGACATTGGCAAGCCTCCTTAGCATCATTCTCTCCTTACTTCTACTATATGGATGAGATCCAAATTTACCTATAGTTATTTGTCAAGATGCTATTATAATTTTGGATTTAAATGATCCAAACATATAGATGAGCGCATGTTTTCAATAGGCAGAGAGATCTTTCAAAGAGTGATGCCAATGGCCTTTGATAATTTTGTGATTGTTCAACAGAGGTATACCCTATGCTATGCTACCATTTCAGGAGGAGGTTAAAGACCCTCAATTTGTCAATTTATCATCCAAGTGACTATGTATATCTATAGCAAATAGCATCAATGACACTTGATATTATTATAGGCCACACTACCTTGAGAGTGTACAAGGTTTTGCCTTCTAGAGTCCTCATGCTAGAAAGACATGATGGTGTTGTTTGGAAATGTAAAAGATCAAGACTGAGGAGAGAAATAGGAGAATGGAAACTCAACTTGGGACACTTGAATGTGGGAAAACTCTGAATGCCTAGCATGAGCTTTGGCTTTGGTATTTATAGGTAGCATACAAGGCCCTTGAGAAGCTTCTCAAGAAGCTTCCTTGAGCCACTTTCTTAGAGTGCAAGCCAAGTTAACCATGAAGCTTATCAAGAAGCTTCCTTCTAGAAGCTGCCTACATAGCATGTAAGCTAAGCTAATTAGAAGCTTCTAAAAGCTTCCTTTTAGAAGCTACCTGCTTGGGATGCAAGTTAAGCTAGTCATGAAGCTTATCAAGAAGCTTCCTAGATGCTTTTGGCATATTTTGGGCTAATTTGGCTTATTCTCTACTTTGCTAGCCTTACTAACTACGTCGCTAAACTTCATATTGTTACAAGAAAGATCATGTGCACAAAAATGGCACATGGCACCTCCCAAACATTGATTGCACTATGGGCCAAAGCTTACCATTTGTATGTGTAGGCTTGCAATGTATGTTATGTGGCTCTTTTGGTGGAGTTGCTACTATGTTGGCGTGTGATAGCTATTTTGAGAAGATGGCACATGGCATGTTTGACTCCTCCCCTCATTGTGGTTCCTCAAGAACAATGGTTATGTCCTAGTGTACTTGACCTATAGCTAATTCATCCTTTTTTGTGATATAGATTGCAAATAAGTAACTAATGATGGGGCTTCATAGCAACCGGCCTCCTGATCTTTGCTCACCATAGGGTATACCACAAACTTAGAATAGATGGCTATTTGGAGTTAGAGGGATCTAACTACCAACTAGGGGAAGCAATTGTGGCACTTTAAAGTTCATGTATGACTAATATGTGAGTTGTGCTTCTATGATGTATGTTGTTTAAAATGATGTATGTTGTATAGCAATGTATATATGCATGATAGCTATGACATTTGTGGTGTCAAATCTAGATTCCTTGGATGTTGGAGTAGTAGTGTTGGTAATCATATGTATTTTGGTAGTTATTCATGGACTACTTGTTGACGGTCCAATTTTATGTTAGGGCTATTGATCACATGGTGGGATGTACTATCACTTGCACCATTTGCACTATTGGATGTACCATTAGCGGCATTGTCAAGGCTAGAGACCTAAGTTGAGTAAGTTGAGAGGTATACTTTCAAAGTGCAGTTCCAAAGAGTTCACTTATTTGATGTTGAGACTTTGAGTTCTTGGCTATGGTGGATAGAGACCGGTGAGCATCACCTAGAGTCTCTTAGCTTTAGTGAATGTGATTTGATTGTAATTAATGTCCAATTGTTGGTAGATTATTGAGTGAAAATTGAGTACCTATTTGATTTGAGTGTGATTTGAGTGGAAGAGAATTGATTATTATAGCACTTTAGAGTTTATGTATGATTGTTATGTGAGTTGTGCTTCTATAGTGATGATGTTGACAATGATGGTTGTTGTATAGCAATGTATATATACACAACATCTTGTTTTGTATTGACAAATGACTCCAAGATGGCCACTCTTGCTTGTGACCACCCACACTAGTAGTAAAGGGAAGCAAGAGCGCCATAGAATGACTGCACAAAACAAATGAGGCTTGCCAAGGATCCACTAGCCTTTCTTAGTTATCTAAAGATGGATGCCCAAGAGATACTATAAAAAGCATTCTCAACATCCACTTATAGGATAACCCACTGCATATAAATATCTAGGAGTGCCCTAATGCTTAAAGAAATAGCCTCACAACCTCTAGGTATAGCTACTCCAAACTGATGTGGACTAAGGTGCTCTTGGAAGTAAGATCAATGTTGAACGATTATGGTGCAATTCACCAAGCAAAAAAAGATCTCTCCAATAGCAATTGGTCTAATGCCCTTGTGCTCTTCTTCATCACAAGAAGTTAATTATCTCCTAACACCTGACTAATTGATGTAGGAATACTTCCTCTCATTACAATTGCAACCACTTAAAACAACTTGGTAAATCCATTAGAAGAATCATATGCTTGAAAGAAATCTCTAAGATTCTCATATACTATCCCTAATAAGCCTCCTAAGGAGAGGCAAGAGGTAATGCACAATGCTTGTGCAAAAAGTGACCAATCAAGACTCAATCTGTATCCTTGGAATGATCAACAAAGAGATAGAGGAGGCATGCATAATCCCAAGTGTCACCATTATCAATGTGGTTGCTTGCATCATGTGAGCATCCCAAGTGGTCCAATCATAGTCCTTGTTCATCCTTCTCACATGGGTCTTTACTCCTTGCAAGGTGGATTGTTGGTAACACACCGGGCATGGTGTATCCCAAGTAGCTCTATGTGGCCGCACATTGGGAATTGTAGCCATGGCTAGCACAAGAATAACAATCATAACACATAATGCTCCTCTCTATATCTCCCCTACCTACAAAACCACAACTCCTTATATCTCAACTCACGTGAGTAAATATTATCTCTCCAAACCCTAAAAACTATAAACTCTCATTACTTCCAATTTCTATCTCAAGCATAAATACCAAGAGACTAAGAATGAAAATTCTTGATCCATCACTTTCAATGTGAGGTACACTCTAAAATCAATCACACCACAAAACCTAAAAGCCTTCATGATTTTTTATTCAATTCTCCATATCCTTCAATATATGTACCAATGGAACTTAAATTGAAAAAAAAATAGAATCTACTATTCACTCATTTGATGTATACAGGTGAGCTCTCTAAAACTTTATAATATCCTTCCACTCATTTCCTCCGTTCTCTCTCTCTAGTTCTGTCCCCAAAAGTGTCAATCTTATTCTTTATATAAGTTAATAGGGAAAGTGGAATCAATAGGCAGAAAAGTTCCAACAAGAAGCATTGTAAGAGCAATTTTTGCTCTAGACCTGCAAGAGAAAGATCTTGCCTAACACTTTCAGACCTTCTAGTGACACCCATGAATTGTAGCTATTGTTGGGCCTTGCGCTCTTTGTTCCCTTTATACTTGTTTATCCTTTTGTATTCCTTTCCTCTTCCCTTTGGTGTATTATTCACTTGTATGTGAGTAGATTATTCTATAGGGCGGTGGAATTTGTTGAAGTTTTCTCTTTATAAATTATAGACTTTTCACTTTTTCTATAAAAAAAGCCTTAAAATATAAATCCCACTTGAAAAATATCTTGTTATATAATTAACATGAAGTCCATTGTTACATACAACAATAAGTTAGTTCCTTGACTCACTCCATTGTATTCACTTGTTCATTACTCTTTATTTATCCAAGGAATATCATCCAATTTTTGGGGGTGTTTTAGAGAGACGATGGGATGGAGGCACTTGGAGTGCAATTTCATGCACCCAACTTTCCATTCTTGAATCCATTCCACATCAAGATTATGTATATCCAACATGAACAGATGAGAGTACATCTCATTTATAATTTTGAAGCAGAGTTCATAGACAGATTCAATTCACCAAACCTGGTGATTCTACCTGTGATGGTATATGATAGAGAGTGAAATTTGACAATCTACATTTTTTTATGATATTGTGGATCTAAATGTACCAAATCTTTCCCCTTTCAACATGCAGTACGAATCTATTATGTGGTTAAACCAAAAGTGATGTTTAGGGATTTCATAGTTTGCAATTTTGGTGAGAAATATTATCACCAAGTGATAGCCTCTAAGGTCCCAATGATAGTCTCAATAGTTTGTGCTCCTCATGACTGATCATATTAACCCTCTATTGAAGTAAAAAGTAGCAATTAAGCATTGGCTTTGTGTAGGAATCATGGATCTATAGTTCATGCTCCTCTTGAGTGATCATATTAACCCTCTATTGAAGTAAAAAGTAGCAATTAAGCATTGGTTGTGTGTAGGAATCATGGATCTACAGTTGCAAGAATTGATGCAAGGAATGTAGGAGATGTTGAATGAGTTCCGAGAGATCAAGATGATCATGGAGGAATTGCAAAATCACATATGTGCCTTCACAAATGACCAAGCAATGCAAGAAGTGGAACCATCTCAAAAACCAACACCAACAATCAAAGTACCTAGAGAGCCACTCATGCTGATGGCACCAAACTTGGTCAACAACCAAGCCACATTGTTACTACAAATGAAAAAGACGTGCAATATCAAGCCTTACAAAAGACATTGTTCTATGAGATTAGTGGAAATTTTTGAGTTGAAGGATGAACCAATACCTTTTATTGTTCACAATTGAGATTATTGATAATCTTGTAGGCATGTTTGCATGTGGGTACTTGACTGATAAAGCTCTCACATGGTGTAATGTTTGAGAACAATCTTTGTTGGTAGAAGGCAAAGAGGTCACTTTGACAGCCATGCAGGAAAAGCTACTTAAGAATTTCCAATATGTGCATTCTATGGAGATGGCCCAAAATAGACTCTAGGGGTTGAAGCAAAAGAATAACATACAAGAGTTTTGGAGGCATTTCTTGATTTACATGTTGCAATAACCAATATGAGTCCAATTGAAGCTCTTGATAATTTCAAAAGGGGATTAAAAGAGCAGATTTGCCAAGAGATAATGGTACAAAATCCTTGTACTATTTTGAAGCCATTGCTTGCTCTCAAAGAATAATAGAGGCACTTGGAGGAGGTGAAAGAGTAATCCCAATATAATACTAATGAGTTGAGATACACCATTTTGGTAGACCAATTCCTATGGAATAGGGTAACATTCAATTTTGAGATCAAGGAGCATGATCTCTTCAAAGAGAATAGGGACGGAACAAAGAAAGGAGAGATGGAGTCCTATGAGGAGAAGGAGCTCAAGAAGAACCACGACGTTATTACAATTGTGGTCAAGTTAGGCACATACCATCAATTTTTGTGCTTGTCATCATAAGGGCCCTTGGCCTCCATACAGGCAACCTTTGAACCACATGGAGAGAAAAATCAAAGAGAAGGATGTTGAAATCACATCAAGAAACAAAGATTGCCAAAAATGTACCATTTACAATTGATTGTTGTAAATGGAGTTCTAGAAGGCAATCTAGTGAGAATATTGATAGACCCTAGAGCAATAAAGAATTTCTTATCTTGCTTTGTTGTAGAAAGATTGAGGATGGAACTAGAGAAGGATGAGAATGACAAAGTAGAGTTACGTAATGCCCAAATAGAGAGGATTAAGTCATTAACTAAAAAAGTAGCACTCTCTATAGGAGAGTATCAAGAAGCAATCAAATGGCAAGTGATACAACTAGCTCATTATAATGTTATCTTAGGCATGTCATGGATGGAGCACTACAACACCACAATGGATTGGAGAAAGAAAGTGGTGAGAACTAGTCAATGGAAGATCTTTAGGATTGAAGAAAGATCACAAAGGCAAGAGCTGCCTCTCTTTGTCATCGGAACTACATCTATTGTAAGAAAACTAAATGTTACATTGGTCTAATAAGAGAAGTCTAGAGTGCCCAGCATAATGGACAAATTCTTGAGAAATTAAAAGATGTGGTTAATGAGTTCAAGATGTCTTTCCGGATGAATTACCCTCAAGTTTACCATCAAAAAGGAGAGTAGATCATAAAATTGAGATAGTTCTTGGGAAGACATATTGACTATCACCTCATGAGTTGGAGGAGTGTAAGAATCAAATTGAGAGAATGTTGCAAAAGGGGTTTATCCAACCCAGCATATCATCATCTGGGGCTCTTGTATTGTTTGTGAAGAAGAAAGATGGAACAATGTGCATGTTCATTGACTACTAGGGACTAAATCAACAAACAATGAAGAAAAAATACCCATTACCTTGCATGGATGACTTGTTTGATCAACTCAATAGAGCAAAGCACTTCACTAAACTTGATCTACAGAACGGTTACAACCAAATCACAATTGTAGAAAAGACATACAAAAAATGGCCTTTTGAACAAGGTATGGTCATTTTGAGTACTTGGTTATGCCGTTTGGCCTCACCAAAGCTCTAGCCACTTTCATGAGTTTGATGAATGATATATATACTTAGATAAATATGTCATCATTTTTCTCAATGATATCTTAATCTACAGCAAGCAATGATAGAGCGCAAGCAATGATAGAGCACAAGCAACATCTACAAGAAGTCCTCTAGATTCTATGACAAAATCAATTATATGCCAAAATCTCAAAGTGTGAGTTTGGAAATTTTGAAGAAGACTACTTAGGGCATAGAGTAACTATAGAAGGTATTCAAGTGTTAACATATAAATAGCAGTCATTCAAAAATAGAGTGCTCTAGAAGATCAGACTCAACTCAAGAGTTTCTTGGGATTGATGGGGTTTTATTGTTGATTTGTCAAGGACTTCTCCAAGATTGCATAGCCTCTAACAACACTATTAGGCAAGGGGAAGAAATGGATGTGGGGAACCACACAATAATTGGCATTTTAAGAATTGAAAGTGCATTACTAGATGCACCAATCTTGAAATGGTATGATCCAAAATGGCCAATCAAGTTGGCTAGGGATGCATCAAGCAAAGCAATAGGAGTATTCCTACAACAAGAGTAGCATGATGGATGGCACCCAGTTGCATATTTCTTTTGTAACCCATTATTAGTAAAATGTAACTATCACACCACCAAACAAGAAGAGCTAAACTATTGTCCCTACAACCAAGCATTGGAAGCACAATCTTGGTGAGAAGGAATTTGTAGTGGAGATAGACTAAAAACCTCCAGTCTACCTTGAGACACAAAAAGATCTTTCTCATTGATAGATTTGGTAGGTAGAGTGGAGATATTGGTTCAACATGACAATCACATATATGGAAGACAAGAAGCAACTTGCAAATGCATTCACCCAAATGTTGATGGTAAACAATTTGGTGGTGGAAGTCAAGATGGACCTTGAATTCTAGCCAACAATTCTTGCTACTATAAAAATAGATCCACACATTTTAGGAGCTCAATCATCCAAAAGCGTCAAAAGCACCCAAGGAGTCACCTTTTGTGACGGCAGCTTATGGATCTCGGATGCCACAGATATAAGAACAACCATCCTAGAAAAATGTCATGATTTTGCCATTGCAGGTCACATTGAAGTGGATAAGACCTTGGATGCAATCAAATGCCATTATTATTGGCCCAAGATGAGCAACAATATGATGGAATATGTTTGGAGTTGCCTAATTTGTCAACAAAATAAAGCTTCTAATCAAGCTCCTACAAGACTCCTTCAACCCCTCCCTCCCACAAAATGTTGGAAACAAGTAAGCATGTATCTGGTTTGTGAATTGCCCAAGACCACCTCAAGGTTTGACTCCATCATAGTCTTTTTCATTCAACTTAGCAAAATGATTCATTTGTGTCCTATCACCAAGGACTTGACTGCCCTTCAATTAGCTTAATTGTACTTAGATGTAGTTTCCTCTCACCATGGCCTATCTTGAGTGCTCATCATAGATAGAGGGGCTCAATTCACTAGTTTGTTTTGGAGAACACTCTTTCTGTTCTTCAAAACCAATTTGGCCATGTCTATATCTTGCCATTTGCATACCAATGGACATATAGAGTGAGAAAATTGCACTATTGAGGAGACGCTTTGGGGCTTCACCTTAGATGAGCAAGAGAAGTGGGACAACTTACTCCTCTTGGTGGATTTTCTTACAAGAATTTAATAAATGCATCCACATAGGTCAAACTGTTCTCCCTCATGTATGGAGAGCATCTTAAACCGTTTCACACCTTTGAGCTTGATGAAGGTCTGTCCAATGGCTACCAAGGTTGATGCTATTAACACTTTTGTTTCTAGAATCCAATAGGGTGTAGAGAATGCCAAGCACAAGTTGCAAATCACCCAAAATTGATAAAAATAATATGCAAATGCACACCACCAACACATGGAGTTCAGTGTTGGAGATCAAGTCTACTTGTTAACTACCAACCTCATGTTGGTTGGCCCTCGTAAGCTCAAACCTGAATTTATTTGACCTTTTCCTATTCTTTGTCAAATTGGCCTATCACCTTGAGCTACCATCACACATGACAATCTATTTAGTATTTTATGTCTCCTTACTACATACATATGCCCCCTGAATATCCCACTTTCCTTCCATCCAAGACATTTGACCTTGTCCAACACTCATTGATGGCACAAAGGAATATAAAATTGAACACATTCTTCAAAAACACATCTTGGGTACTCACATCCATGTGTGAAATATCTTGTACCTTGGAAAGGGTACCTATTGTATGAGGTAACATGGGAGCCAATAGCCAACTTGACCCATGCACCAATGCTAGTGAAAGCTTTTGAGCAACAACTTTGCAACAAGGATGTTTTAAAAGGAGTGAGATTTGTAATACCAATAGCTAGATATACTATCTAGAAGGAAAAATTGGTTTGGTAACATCTAGTAGGATGTTATAGATGATGCACCAAGTACATAGATAGAAGTATCACCAAAAGGGTACTTCTACTAATAGGGCATGAGTCGCAAATAGCCTAAAACCTTCAAAGCTAATTTGGAGGCCTAAACGGATAAACTAGGCCTCAAAAAGAGGATATTGACACCCCCAACAAAGGAAAAGTTGGCCTTCTCTTCCCCCAAGTTCTCATTGAGAGCATTCCAATGGTACCTCATCCATGTGATTTTGAGATTCCTATAGGAACATTCTCTAAATATTCCCTCTAGTCAAAACCTGTTTGACCAACCAGATAGGACAATGATTGACATTTCACCCATCTAGGCAACTAATCTAAGGATGGAGCTTGTTGACATATCACCGATCCATGACGCTCCCTTTGAAGGGATCCTCTTTGGCTATATAATAAAGAGAAAGTGCTCCTTTGGAGCATCATAGTATTGAGTGTGAATCTTGTGTTTCTTCTCTCGTATTTCTCTTGGAGAGTTCTAATATCCTTGAGTATTACATGTACACACCTTTCAGGCCAAAGCTTATGGCCAAGAAGAGGACAAAGAGTACACTTGTGGATGAATATGTGGAAGAGATGTAGAGGATGCATGTGAAGTTTGACCCCAACCAGAACCTACCCCTACAGTCAACAAATAGTCCTTTGCACAAATTTTAATTCCTTTAGACAAGGGAGTGGCCAGGACCAAGGTGGAGAAGTACAATAGACCATGGCCAAACCCTCTCCAAGGACAAAAGATAGTCTTCGGAAGGAAAATTGAACACCCACTCTTGGGAGATATGGTGGAGAAGTCAAGACTTCTAGTCCCAAAATAGAATATGATAGAAGGTTTGGGGATGACAAGATCTCCTCTATTTTCACCTATTGGAAAGGTGGAGTTACAAGAAGCAAGAATTCTTTGGCCAAAAGAGATTTTCAAGAAAGTAGAAGAAGTACTTGAAGATGTAGGCTCTTGGCAAAATGAGAAAGATTTTGAGGTCAAAGGTTAACTTTGGGCCAAAGAGGAATGTTTGGACAAGGGTTCATCCAAGTTGAAGGTGCCCACATAGAAAGAACCCACCATCTTCAACAAGACTGAGAAGGAGGAAATTTGACATTTGGCCTTGTTCTAGATGACAAGGGAGAAGAGTTTGAGCAAGAAGGGAACCAAGACCGTTGTGTTAGTGATACTATCATAATTGGTGGTGTACAAGGTCATCTCCACCCTAGAATTGATGGATCTACTCCTCTTTGCATATGCACAATCTCATGCGGTAAGTAAAAATTATATCACCCTCATCAATCATCTTCATCATATGGCACAATGAGTATATTTGGAGAGGATGAAGAATATAGATGAGTTGGTGGAGGTCCAAGCACAACATTTAGAAATGGGAAAAAAAGTAACAACTTGGTGGAAGAGGCGGCCAAGCTGAAGCAAAAATTACAGCCTTGGAAGTGGAGATTCAAGAAGAAAGGACAGTGAGGCAAAAAGAGTTTGAGTTCAAGGAAGAAGAAGCACGTGAACAAATTCAGCTTGAGGAGTAGGTGAAGGCTCATGAAGAATAAATCAACACATTGAAGAGGGAAGTGGAGAAGGTAAAGGTGCCCCTCATTGCAATTGAAGTATTATAGTAGGAGGATATATGAGTGGCCAAAGCTCAAATCAAGAAGCTGACAAAGGAGAAGATTCTAAAGGAGAAGGAAGAAGACCACAAGAAACATTGATTGGCCATCTAAAGGAGACCTTGGCCAAGTTGCAGGAAGTTCAAATGAAATTTGAAAAGGACCCCTCTTCCTCCCTCCTTATATTGGGGGGGGGGGGGGGGGGGGAACACAAAGCAAAAACTAAAAAGGACCTTGAGCCCATGTTATATAAAGACAACAATCTTGGCAAGGATGGAGTGGCCATGAGATCAACTGAACAGAATTGCCAAGGAGGTGATGGTGAATTCCTTGGAAAAGATTATACTAGTGATCTCAATCTATTTGTTAGCACCATACTCAAGTGAGGTGCAATTTGCTAAAAGCAGAGATAAAAGACTACAACAAGGTCAAAGTCAAAGAAACAATAGATCAAAGCCAAGAAAGAGAAGTGAGTCAATAGGCCACAAGGAAGTACGCAAAGAAATTATGTGTTGGAATTGCAACAAGCCTGGTCAACTTTAGGAATCAATGTAAAAGTCTGGAGAAGGAAGAGAACTCATTGAACATAGCAATGGAACAAGAAGATGCATTTTTTTGCTATGTGGAGTATCTTGTAGAATCTTTGATGATAGATTTTGATGCATCACTTCACTCTAATCCATGTAAAGAGTTGATGTGGAATTTTGGTGCAAGAAACTTTGCAATAAATCCATGTTTATCAAAGAAAAAGGCAATGTGAACTTGAAGACCTCGCAAGGGTTAGTATGGACATTGATAGATGTTGGATATGTCCATGGATTGAAGAGGAATTTGATTTCCATACATCAATTGGACAAAGGAGGATATAAGACATCCTTTGAAAGCAAGTAGTGGAAGGTTACTCAAGGAAAGCTGATCGTGGCAGGAGGACAAAAGGTTGGACCTTGCATGTTATGAGAAACTCCTGCTATCTGATGACAATTACAAATGCAATCTATCCTTTGATCTTGTGACACCAAAGGCTTGGTCTTATGAGTGAGAAGGGTATAGGAGTTAGTTGCCAATGGGAGGATCTCTATGTTGAAGATTGTTTAGCTTGGCTTCTTTGAATCATGAATTTTGGAAAAGAAAAAGCAAGTTACTTTCACTAAGGCCACAAGAGTACCAAGAGTGGAAAGCTGGAATTAATACATATAGATGTGTATGGTCCAACTTTAGTTGAATCTCTTGGAGGATCTTGCGACTACGTCATCTTCACAAATTATGCTACATGGAAGGTTTGGGTTTATTTTCTGAAAAGTAAATCAGATGTGTTTAACATTTTCAAGCAATGGAAATTTGAGGTTGAAAACCAATCAAGTTTGAAGATCAAGTGCCTGAAATCAAATAATGGTGGAGAGTATAGTAGCAACGAGTTCAAAGAGAATTGTGTAAAAAATGGGATCCAAATGATCAAAATATTCCCTAAGACACCACAACAAAATGGTTGAATGCTTGATAGAACTCTCAATGAAAGAGCTAGATGCATGAGACTACAAGTAGGGTTGCCAAAGACCTTTTGGGTAGATATAGTGGCATACCACATAAATCAAGGACCCTCAATTCCCTTGGGATTCAAGATCCTTGAGGAGGAATGGTCAAGAAAGAAGGTGAATCTCTTGCATTTTAGAACATATGGTTGTGTCTCATATGCAAGGATATAGATAGTGATAAGGACAAGCTTGATTCCAAATCAAGAAATGTTTCTTCATTAAATATGGAGCAAATGATATGGGTTATTGTGTTTGTTATGAATATAATAGGAAAGTTTTGAGAAGCAGTGATGCCATTTTCCATGAGAATTTTATTTCCAAAGATAAGCTTGGATTAGGTTTTGAAGTTATAAAAGAACAAGCAAAACATCCAAAATAAGTAGTGTTGGAAGACATTTTAGAAAATGATGTTGTAGGAAATAGGAGTTTGGTAGAAACTAGAGAGGTCATACAATCATGTCTACAAATAGTTTGAGGAGATCTACTAGATTGTGTGAACCAATAGATAAGTATACCCCATCTATGTATTACTTATTCTTGATAGAAAATGGTGAACCTAATTGCTACTTGGAAGCAATGCAAAAGGAGGATTCATTCTAATGGGAGCTTGCAATGAAGGAATAGACATTATCCCTAGAAAGGAATGATAGTTGGTCATTGATCAAGCTGCTAGAGGAAAAGAAAGCATTGTAGAGAAAATGAGCATACAAAATTAAAGAAGAACATGATTGAAGTAAACAATACAAGGCCAGACTTGTGGCGAAGGGTTTTCAACAGACCAAAGGTATGACTACAATGAGATTTTCTCTTCTCTGTTCTTAAGATGCTACCATCAAATTGTTCTTAGGTCTTGTGACTATAGAGGACTTGCATATAGAGACACTAGTTTTAAAAACATCATTTCTACATGGAGACCTTGAGGAGAATATCTATATGGCATAGCGTGAGTGGTTTCAAATCACAAAAAATAGGACTTGGTGTGCAAGTTGAAGAAGAGTCTCTATGGTTTGAAATAGACTTTTTGATGGTGGTACTTGAAGTTGATGGCTTTATGGCCAATAGTGGTTACACCAGATGCAAAATGGACCATTGTTTTTACATTAAGTCATTTGTTGATTCACACATCATCTTGTTGCTTCATGTTGATGATATGTTGGTTGTTGGATACAAAATGAGAGAAATCAACAAGCTAAAGTGCCAATTGTTTAATGCATTGGAGGTAAAAGATCTAGGTCCTTCACAATACATACTTGGAATGAGGATTACAAGAGATAGATTTGCATGTACTTTGAAACTTTCTCAAGAGAAGTACATCAAGAACTGATGGAGAGATTTGATCCTCCATGTGCTGCAATTCTAACCACTTCCTTGGGAAATCACTTCAAACTCTCCAAGGAGCAATCACCAAGAATTGATGCATATTGAGATTAAATGAGTAGAGTACCCTATGCATTAGCAATTGGCAGTTTGATGTATGCTATGGCATGCACTATGCCAAACATTGCTCATGCAATGTAAGTTGTAAGCAGATTCATGTCAAACCCAAGAAGAGAGCACTGGGAAGTAATGAAATGGACGTTATCCTACTTAAAAGCTACATTTGATGAGGCACTTTGTTTCAAGAAAACAAAAAGTGTTGCTCTTTCTACCACATAAGGTGAGTACACTGCCATCTTAGAGACTAGCAAGGAAATGATCTGGTTAAAAAACTTCATGGTAGATCTAAGCAAGAAACAAGACAACAATATACTCCTTAGTGATCCTTAGTTAGAGTGGTATTAATCTTGTAGATAATCTTGTGTTTCATGTTTGGACAAATCATATCCAATTGAGGTATCATTTCATTTGTGAATTGATGGATGGAGGAGTATTGACTTTGGTAAAGATTGCAAGAATAAGAAGATAGAAATTCTATAGGATAGATCTTCTATAGATCTTCTATAGGATAGATCTTCTAGTGACAATTGAGAAGCTCAAGAAATGCATAGTTGCAGTTTTCCTTCAAAGCTAACTGATTGTCTTGTATGTTTAGAGTGACAAGTAATGTTAGAATCCAAGTCGGGGATTGTTAAGTATGGAGTCTAATTAATTTTAAGAATACCCTATGAGACAAATATCTTATGGGATACAAAAGAGTCAATATAGGATAGATCTTCTATGAGAACATTGATGAACTAGTATGGGGCAGATCTTTTATGTGAGGGTAGAAGTGTACGTATGGGGCAAATTTTCAATCACATAATTTTATTCATGGGATTTAATAGAAAGATAGTTCACATCGGGACCCATCTCTTTGTGAATATAGATGCAAATGAAGCATGTCTTATTTTGTTGGAAGTGTCTTCTCAAGGGATTTCCATAAATACAAAGATCATGGAAAACAAAGGTTTAAAAAAATCATTACACTCACTTTAATTCAAGAACAAATGTATCCTACAAGTGTTGTGGGATTCCATTATAGACGCTAAGAGTAGTGGGACTACAAGCATGGGACCTATTGGAAGGCTTTAGGATTGTGTGAACTATGGGAAGGCTATTTGCATGACCTTCACTTGTGGAGCTAAGTGAAGTGATGTATATCAACTAGTACAAAAAATCTAGGATTTTGATATGGGTTGAATTTGAACCACACGTTTCCATAATTAGATAAGGGTTTCTAAGTGCAAGTGTATAAATATGTGTAGAGTTGGCAATCATATGAAGACTTTGACAATTCTTGTTTTCTGGTTCTTGATTGACAATTCAAGAGTAAAATACAAATGTTGTGCAATTGTGGACATAGCTGGACTTTGGCCAAACGACATAAAATTTGGCATAATTTCTATACATGCCTTCATTTTCCAGATTGATAGATGACTTTTTTCCATCTCATAGCCATATTTGTATTCTTGTTGCTCTCTCAAATTTCCTAGTTTCAAATTTCTCCCAACAAGTAAGAATTCTTGTTTGTTCTACATCCAAGGTGTCCCAAATGGATTGCATCTCCATCTCTACTTTTTGCTTAATCTGCACACAAAGAACTTGCTCCTTCTCTTTGTTATCATTGACTATTGTGGTCAATTCTTAAATGCAGATTTGGGCCTTCTTTGCATCTACCTTGTGGGCCTATTGGTCTTTAGTATTTTGGAGGTGGAAAGCCTCCAGTTCTTGCTTTAGGGATGGCATTTCCTTGTCTAGAGCATTAAATTGTTCCTTGTGCTTCTTCTTCATCTCCTCAGCCCAATGCTCAGATCTCTCATGTACTATTAACAAATTTGAGTCAAGCTAGGTGATCCATAGTCAAGATCCAATCATCTCTATCTTTAGCTTCTTCTCTTGGCTGCCTTGTAGTTCATTAATGCTTTTTCTTGCTAGGATGTACCAAGATTGAGCACCATGATCTCAGCCTTGGTGCTCTACAATTCCTCCCTATATTTCCTCAATAGTTAGTTGTTGTCTTGCTTCCATACCTTGAAGCTCCTTGGGAAATTATCACACTCTGGCTTCTTACCATGCATTCTCCTTAGCTGCAAGCATTGTCTCAAGTTCTTGCACCTTGGGCCATTTTTCGTCTTTGGCTGAATCACCATCATGATTCTCTTGGCTCTAGTCATATGCATGATGCTTCTCTTTGGCTGTGCAAGCTGCTCTTGGAGCTATGTGAGCTCATGATTCTCTCCTTTCCTTAGACATTGCTCTAGGTACTTGTATTGCTTTTGAGTGATGGTGAGTTGAGTCTTTGGCCCTGCAATAATACCTTTGCTTTGGATAGTTCCTTCTTCACTCCCAACATCTCCTAGACTATGGTTTGTATATTGTGGTGCAAATACTCTACCCATCATCTATAGTTTATCAATGCATGGTCTTTTTCTTGGTAAGGAAGAAGAAACTCTTTTAACACATGCAACACTAGCCCCAACACCTAAAAGACCCATAGCAACAATGGTGGATAGTTTAGTGTAGGCCCATCACCTTTCTACCCTAAGTCCCAATCAATTTGCCTCTTTTTGTGGGACTTGTGCCTCTTCTTCTTTAGGCAGTGATCCAAAGTTCTTGAGACCACCCAAGGTGCTCTCTTCTATCAACACCTAAGGAGCTTGATGCTCCATCTTTCTCATTATTTGTGTGTTTGGCCATCACTACTTCTATTGCTATCATGGTCTTGTTAATAACAACTAGTACCACAAACAAGCTATCTAAATCTATGGACCCTCTCCTTCTCAATTTTTTACCTTTCTTTGCACTTGAGAATTATCCATGCTCAATTGTCTTTCCTCCACTTGATTGAGCTAATATGGTTTGGGCATCCTTGGTTATTGAGGTGGATTGGCCACCCTTTGTTCTTTGCTTGGAGCAATAGTTGGAACCTACTTTATCTTCACCTCCAATCCTCATGTCAAAGGAGTGGCATTTGCAATTTCAAGATTGGGATGTCTTCCTTGTCATCCACCTACATCTAGGTTGTCTAGGAGCATGTTCATATGGCATGTTAGGCTCCACTACCATGGTGGGAGAAGATTGCACCTCCATGCTTGGCTCTTCATTATCTCTTTCACAATTCAATCTTGGAGAAGGAAGTTGCTTGCCTTGGAAGAGATTGTCTCTCTATGGGTCTTTCTCCTTCCTATGATTCTCAAGCACTAGAGCCACACTAGGAGTGCCCTCTGAATTGCAATCATCTCCTACTCCCCAATCCCAATTTTGAATCAAAAGGAGAAAAGAACCACAAGCCTTGTGGCTCTTCTTGGTTTGCATAGGTCTTGTGGCCCATTTCTATTTGCTCATGCTTGCCCCAAAAGTCTTAGCAAGCTTGAAATTTCTTTTTCCGATGGTACTTAACCAATGCATCCTTGTACTTCTTAGTTTCTATTTTATACTCAAGTTGAGCTTGATGATACCCTAATGCATAGTAGTGTGCAAGAATGAAATTCTTTTCTTCCTTCGACAACAATCACATCTTGATATAGAAATGTAAAACAAACAAAGAGAAATATAGTGTTTCTTCAAATTTTCTATAGTTGTTCAGTCATGCTAATAAACCCCAAGCTTATGTGACATTAAAGAAAATCCACCACTCAATTTCCTCCCTTTGTTAACACAAGAGAAAATCCTTGAGCTTATAGGAACACAACAAATACTGGTTTCACCATAACATAAACTCTTGAGTTCAATAACATGGAAAACTCACACCAAATGGCACCAATACTACGTGTAGATTATTTTCCCAACGACATCTACCCCCACCAATCTTGTGCAGCCACCGGTCTGCACCAGCAAGTCTGGAGTGATCAATATCAGCTTTCTTTAGTGGCATTTTCTAAATCACCTCCAGAGCTGAAGTCACGATCTCTTTCCTCCTCGGTCCCCAATCACCTCTTGAAAATTTTAACCCTTTTTCCCGCATATGGCAGACAATGTTCAGTACCATCAAGCTCCCGCACACTATAGGTGGCAGTCTCTTGAACTTTGGTAACAACAAATGGTCCATGCCAACGGCAGGCAAACTTCTTGAGGATCGAATGCTGTACGTCTAGGCTGTTATCAGAAATCAGCACCCAGTCCCCTTCATTTATAGGCACTGGTCGCAGTTGGTGAGTCTTGTCAAAGTATACTTTGTTCCTCAGCCGTGCTTCCTTCACCTTCTCGCATGCCACTTGTATTCTCTGTGGTATTAGGCTAAAGTGCTCAATTCTGCATAAAATCAATTCCTCTGTAGACACATTATCCTCCCACTGAATAGTTCTCCAAATAACAATGTCCTCCTCCATAGGCATAATAGGTAAGTGCCCCAATACTAATTCAGCAAGCAGCATTCCAGTCATCGAGCTGCAAGTTAACCTATCAGCCATAAGCACTAAGGGCAGCAAATCAAGCCATCTGTAGGTCTCACCTTGGCAAGCCTTCACCAAAGCATTCACTATCGGCGGATGACCTTGTTAACTCTTATGGTTGGCTTCCGGATTGTAGGAAGTAGTCAGGTTCAGTTTGATGTTGAACTTAGCAAAGAAGTCAGCTGCTTCCCTTGCATCCAACTCACCTCAATCTGCCCTCATCCGGTAGAAACATCCATGCTTGGCAATGATATCCTCTAAGACAAACCGACACACTTGTTGGGTATGTGGAGATGACAATGCTCTTCCTTCCACATAATTAGACAGATCTTCCTTAGCTAGTACTCGATATTTAGCTCCTTGGACTCCTAAAGGCATATGAACCAAGTCCAAAACCCACCAAAAATGGAGATTCAGTGGATAAGTAAGTTTCAAACCATCTCTGTGCCTTACCTTGGAGTAGACTTGACAGATTTCACGGGTTTCCACATACCGCCATACCTCTGTATAAATACTTGGCCACCAGTACAAACCCCGGATGCGCTCGTATGTACCCTGAACCCACGATGTCTGGCAGCATCCGCATCATGCGACTCCCGTAGCACTCTCTGCTTCGTCTCCGCATCTCCCAACACTCTCAGTGGAACTCCAGAGCTGCCCTTGGGCCTTTGCCAGAGATACCCGTCCTTCATCAAGAATTTTCCGGATCTCCTTCTAATCTTCTCAAACTCTTCCCTGGTCCATTCGGAGTTCTTCTCTAGAGAACTAAGATACTTTCCAACCACCAGAAGATCATCCTTATACAGTTCTTCTCTAAAGGGTAAGTTCACGTCCAGCTCATGCACATCCACCATACAGTCATTTTCAGCTCCTTCATAACATGCTCTAGACAGCATATCAGCCATTGGATTGTCCTTCCCAGATATGTACCTTAGCTCTGGATTAAACATCCAAATGAATGCTATCCAACGCAACAAGGCAATGTCTGGAGTGTCATAGTTGGCAACCATTCCAAGCAGCAGCAAGTAATCTATCTCTAGGATGACATAGGCCCCTATTAAGCAGTTTCTATCATGTCTTAGGGCTATCTTGGCACCCCACAATTCCCGTTTGATCTGAGGGTACCTCCGCTGCCATTTCGTGAAGATCCTTGCTCCAAACCTTGCTGCAAATCTGCTGCCATTCTCGTCATCTTGGCCCACAGCCCAACCAGCAGCATAGAAGCTTGAGTCAACCATAACTATAATTGGTCGCCCACAGCAATAGTCAAGCGGGTGGAGCATAGGCGGGTTCTGCAGTGCTCCCTTCAGTTTTGCCATAGCAACCAAATGTTCCGGTCTCCGGACAAACCTGATCCTTTTCCTCAAAAGCTAGTAGAGCGGCTCTGCAACATGACCAAAGTGCGGAATCTAGATACGATAGAAAACACATGCCCCTAAGAACCTTCTTACCTCCTGAACCGAGGAACAATCCTTGATCTTCCCGATTATGTCCACCTTCTCCGGATTTGGCTTCCTCCCATACAAGCCACATAGGTGTCCCACCACAAGGATTTCTCCAAGTCCGAATGCTGACTTCTCCCAAAGAGAGTCACCCTCGCTTCCATCAACCTTTTCAGTATTGCTTCCATATCCTGAATATGATCCATGACAAACCTCCTAATACCTCCATCCATCAAAGTTTCATCCTTCTTGCTCTCTGTGTAGCCCTTGACAGGTATATCATCTAGGAATGGATGGGTCTTCTCAAGGATAAAAGACTGCAGAATTTGATTCATAGCGCTTTGCATATGTGCCACAGAGTTAGTAGCCCCCATTGGGAGAGTGCACATACGTATCAATCCTAACGGTGTTCGCATTGTGATTATGTCTCAGCTCCCTTTAGCAAGCTGAAACTGATCATAACCTGAATACAAATCTCCTATAGAGTAAATTGCCCTCCCTACAAACTCCTCAGCAAATTCATCCACAGCCGGTCCTACACCAGAATTCTGGATTGTTACCTTATTTGGCAGTTGCATATCCTGTATGAACCGCAACTTACCGTTTTTCTTCCAGACTATGAACCAACAATTTGAGTATGGCGCTTCTGATGGTTCTAAAATCTTTGCCTGAACTTTCTCCTTCAAAAGTTCCGTCAGCTGGAGCAGAAGCACCTTTGGCACCGGTATTGGTCTCAGATCCCACGGTACATTTGGAACCATGAAAATTATCATCGGTGTGACTTCTTGCGGCTTCACACACCTGATCTCCTTGATCTTGAAAGCAAATGCTTTCCCACACTTACCAATCCATTCCTTAAATGCATGGTGCTCAACCTTTGTGAGCAAACCATCCCCTCCGATTGTAAGCTCGTCCAAGGTCTCTTTAGTAAACGTTGTCATAGGGAAAATAATCTACACGTGCCATTGGTGCCGGTTGGTGTGAGTCTTCTTCTTTCATTTTTCATGTTATAGTGAACTCAAGGAGGGGTTTATGTTAGGGTGAAACCAAAAGTTATTTTGTGTTCCTATAAGCTCAAGGATTTTCTCTTGTGTTAAGGGAGGGAGAAAATTGAGTGGTGGATTTTTATTTTTTTATTTTTAAATTTTATGTTGCATAAGCTCGGGGGTTTTATTTGCATGTCACTTAAGCGCTGGAGTTGGTTTATGTTATTGGGGTCTCAAGAGTATTTTAGTTAGCGGCATTAGTAGAGGGTATTTGGGGAATTTGGCAGAAAACAGCCAGGATTTCGGGAAGGAAGATCAGGGTTTTAGAGAAGACAGAAGAGGTCAAAGGGGACTTTTTGGGAAAAGGAGAGAAGTGTGAATGGAAGGAGAGGAGATATTTTTGGAAGAAAGAGGCATGGATAGGGAGAGAGGAATTTGGGAAGGGTTTGGGATTGGTGTGAACTAAAGGAGAGAAGATTTCAGGAGAAAGAGGCCTAAACAGAGAGGATATTTTTGAGAAAAAGAGGCCTGGACAGGGAGAGAGGAATTTTGGAAGGGTTTTGTGACTGGTGTGAATTGAAGGAGAGGAGATTTTGGGAGAGGAATTTTGGAAGGGTTTTGTGACTGGTGTGAATTGATGGAGAGGAGATTTTGGGAGAAAGAGGCTTGGAAGGAGAGGAGATTTTTGGGAGAAAGAGGCCTGGAAGGAGAGGAAATTTTTGGGAGAAAGAGGCCTGGACAGGGAGAGAGGAATTTTGGAAGGGTTTTATGACTGGTGTGAATTGAAGGAGTGGAGATTTCAGGAGAAAGAGGCCTGGACAGAGAGGAGATTTTGGGAGAAAGAGAGTGTGGCTGAAGAGTGGACAGTTAAAATGACAAGAGAGAGAGGAATTCCAAGGACAGGAGATCTTGCTGAAACAATGATGGACAGTCAAATGTGAGTTTAGGGATGACTTTGAAAGAGAGTGTGGCTGAAGAGTGGACAGTTAAGGTGACAAGAGAGAGGAATTCCAAGGACAGGAGATCTTGCTGAATCGATGATGGACAGTCGAATGTGAGTTTAGGGATGACTTCAAAAGAGAGTGTGGCTGAAGAGTGGACAGTTAAGGTGACAAGAGAAAGGGGAATGCTGATGACAAGAGAGCTTGCTGAACAAGGATAGACAGTCAAATGAGAGTTTAGGGATGACTTCAAAAGAGAATTGGCTGAAGGAGTAGAATTTTGCAGGGAATGGCCTGGATAGTGGATAGGAGGAGTGCTTCTCACTAAGCGATTGTAGGTTTTGACACTACAGGGCAAGGAGTTTTTCTTGAGTGTAAGGGTTTGTGAAGACTTGAGCAGAGAGAAATCATGAATGTAAGGACTGATTTGAAAGCTAAGGTAGAAGAAATTTCTCAAAGGACAGTGAATGTGTGCAGGAGCTAAAACTTGGTCAGAGAATGGGTTTTTCAAAGTTTGCTTGAGGATGTGTTGACTGGACAAAAGGAGATACTTCACAGGAAATAAGGTTGGTTGTTGAGTGGGTGATAGAAGAGAGGGAGGTTTCCTCACAAAAGTGTGAAGACTGGACTAGAGAAATTTTGAAGTGAGTCAGTTCATCTAAAGTTGGGAAGGAGAAAAGAGTCAAAATTGGCAGCCTTGACTGAATGTAGTGAATCTGAACTACAGCACATGGGCATAGGAAAACGAAGAAGTTCAAAGGATCCTGAACTGTAGCCTGAACCTGACAGGAAAATAGAATATGAGACCAGGCAGAGGTAGAAACCATAACACCAGATCCGTATGACAAGACCAGTTCTGCAAAAGTCAAGGATAAAACAAACCCTTCAAGAAGAGACTTCCAACAATCCAGGGAAGAAAGAGAGTGCCAGACAACAGAAAACTTCCAAGTAGTGACAATAGGAACAAACCGAGGACAAGCAGCCATGTGCTCGGCGCACTCCCAAGACTAAACAGTCCCCGCAACAATGTATGACCAATATCATTTTTTTGTCTCAGTCTTGGTTCCTCTCTAGTCCTACGCAACAATTCAGAAGCATCCAATGGCAATGGGACAGCAATGGGACGAACCTTCTTGTCCACTATTTTGTACCTAGTGTCACATCTCACTTCATGAACCAACTTTGAAAGTGCTTCATGAATCTCTATGACAACCCGGCAAATATCACTTTTCCGGTAATCGGGTAAGTAAAGTTTGTTTCTCACAGAGATACAATTCAAAATTGGTCAAATTTGAAATCAAATAGTAACTTATAGTTCTTCTTGATTTCTTCTTTAATCTCTCAGGTAGAAACTACACCTAGAAGAGAGTAACAAGCTCACAATCTTGGCAACTTGTCACAAATACACACACACATAATGAGATCATAGCAAATTCTGTCCAAACAACTCTTGATTGTGATGATTCAGATTCTCCCGAAGACGGCACTTCACTACGAAGAATGATTTTGCCTCAGAATTGTGTTCCACCCCTCCAATGAAGGCACAACTTCCTAGATCAAAATTGCTTCACATCAACTTCGTGCTGCACTCACAAATGTAGAATACTACCAACACTACAATTCCTATCAAATCTGTCAAGGCATTGCTCCAATGCACTTCACTTAGGATCAAACACACAGAATGAAGATCAAGGCTGCAGAATCCAACATCCACAGACACACTGACTTGCACTTCGGAATTCTCCACACACTCACACACACAAACACAGAATTGACAATCAAAATTAAGCTCAAGCGACGAGCACTGGAAACAACACTTTGCTTTATTTATCTTCAGAAATTTGAATATTGAACAACATAATAATGCAAATGCTCCCCTTAAATATTGAAGCAAATGGCAGTTCTTCCTACCTATGCATTGCTTCCTAACATCTCTTCCTACCTGTAGATCCAAATTGACAATCCATCTCTTCATATCTGCCTCTTCCTATCTAAAAATTGATACTTACACCGATTTGATGTCTACCTCATCATCGACTTTCAAACCCGATGATCTTCCTACTACTTCTCCTTCTTTGGGTATAGCTAATTCTACCAATTCCTGCACTACTTCTACACTAAGAACTACAATTGCACTAAGGAGTGACTTATCTAACTCTTTATCTACTAACCCACTCCTTTCTAATGTCTCTAATAATAAGTCCAATGACACCTATACTCCGATTTCTGCAACATCGGACTTCCTCTCCACTATCACACTATTTCTAATTTTCTCTAACTCCGAATTGACTAAATCTAATCTGAGACTAACATTATCTTCTACTTCTAACATCTTCCGGTCTACCTGCTCCCTCAATCGGATTAGCAACGTGTTAATATCTACATCTTTGGCTTTTCTCTTCTGAGTTTCCTTCACAAGCAACTTCAACTCATGTAGTGTGCTTCTTCCAATCTTCCTTCAGCCTCCATGCTCAAGATTGCTCTCAACTTCCCTGCAACTTCTCCTACTAATTCCGACTCATACCCTCAAGAGCGTTCTACCTTCAACTCTTTGCGGTCCATCTTCAACTCATCTTCATACTTATCAGCGAGCATCTTCTTTTCCTCTGCATACTGTGTACTCTGTAACTCAGCAGTTTGGACTAGCTCTCGTAATTGCCCTTCTTTTTCATACCTGACTACTAACTCCCTCTGGCATGCTTGATCCTTCTCAGTTGCACTCTTCTTCAAGCTGTCTAACTCCTACTCCATTATTGCTACCGTCGCCTTCAAATGAATATTCTCGATGTGCACATCACTCACTTCCTCCTTTAGTTTGCTCAGCCACATCGCCTGCTCCTTCAATTCTCTTGCTTGCTTTTGCAATTCTTTCCCTCTTGACTCGCAGCTCTCTTGTAACATCTCAAAAGCCTTCTTCTTCAAGACTTCCTCTCTCCAAAGTTCTCCAATTTCTTCATTTCTTCAGACTTGTTGATCCTACAACCCCTTCACTTCACTCAATAGATGCTTCACCACCTGCAACTCCTTCATCCCCTTTCTACAATCTTGGGGAATTACGTTCCGATGCTCCTTTAGTAGCTCCAGCAACAGTGTGAAAACCTTTGTTAGATATAGTATCCCAACAAAGTTATCTTTATCTTTGTCGCCGTTTTTGTCTTCAGTCTTTGGCTCCTTCATCCGAAGTCGTGATCTTCATATCTTCAGAGACACCGCATTTGAACTCTCTTCTCCTTTACCGATTGAACTCGGCCCCACAGGATACTCCCCCTTTTCCTCTGGTCTCTGCTTATTCACCACCATGGCTACGCAATGACTTGTTATTCTTGGTACTCTGACAATCATTGCATGACAAGCTTCACTGACCGCCACTGATTGTTGAACCTCAGGTTCCCCCTCACTATCACTTCCAAACTCCAGACACTATCACTTTTTGAGGTGAGTTCATCCTCTTCTGATTCCTCTCCTTGCGACTTGGTTTCTTCTTTAGACTCTGATTCCGATCATGCTTCTCTCACCATCTTCTTACTTTGCACAACCAGTCTTTGAGTCTTCCTTTGAGCTGGAGGTGACTTTGCTTCTTTGGGTTTACTGTGCTTCTTTGTCTTTGGACTTGTGACTTCTTCCATCTTCCATTGTCATGTCTTCAAGAAGTGCTCATCATTGGCTCATAGGTGTATCATATACTGTCGCTCTTCTTCATCCGCTTCACGCCTTAAGTCAGGATGGAAATGGGACACCATGCAATGCCGCTCCTCTACTATTAGCAAGTTCAACCCAAAGTAGAAGTGTGTTGCAAATGGTGCAAAATAATGGGAAGGCAAACCCGTTCACCAATTGATTACCATCTACCTCGTTTGGTGGTGAAAACACTTTGCCCAATTCACCTTTACCCCTGCAAACATCTGGTGGAAGAAGACCGCTTGTTGCATGTTCACGTACATTGTTGATTCTAGCTTGAACTGTAACACCCATTTGTGCATGTGTGTGGTATTGTGATATTTAGCTTGGTATTATAAGTACTTAAGAGATATTATTTATATAGAGATAAAGGATGGTTCTATATTAGTCATGGTTAGCTAAAGTTAGTCATAGCTAAGATAGAGGGGACTTTACTTTAGAGGAAGTAGAAAAGATGAGCACCACTATTTTGGATTTTAGTGTGTTGACTTGGTATTATTCCTAGGTGTTTGGCTTTCAGGAAAGAGTTGAGAACTTTTGGGCCCGCAAGCCTTTTTGTTTTGGATTCTTCTTTAGTCCAAGGATAGCCCATGTGAAGGAATCCTTGACTTAGTGGTTGGGTCAAGATAAGACCACATGCTTAGGGGAATATGCCCATGTAAATGGATATTCCTTTTTACTTTTTGACTTTACTTGACTTTAAGTCTAGTAACTTGAGTTACTACGGTAATGAGTAACTTTGGTACAAAACTATTTCACAAGTATATAAACAAGGGGTGAGGAGGTACTCATGATCCTTTCATTTGCAACTATCTCTCTCTCATTGAGTTCTCTAGTGAGCAATGTCTTGAGTCTTGGAGTGTTAGCCTCGGTCGAGTATGATGGAGTTCGGGTTCCTTGCCTTCTTAGTCCATGGTGCGCTACCATAATAGCCATCAGAGGTTCATCCTGAGTGGGAGATAGGCCGGCTCACATTTTTGGTTACATTGCCGGGACCTCTCTAAAAGGCAAGATAATGTTCCGCGTTCAATTCTACATTAGGTAGAAGGAGGCTATGAGAACTCACTTGGAGAGAACATTAGGAGAAGAGAGGGCTGAACTTATGTTAGAGAACCAAAATCCATTTGTATACCCTGTAGTTCATTTTGATGTCTTTGAGGTGATTTTGTACATCTTGTACACATGAGAGGAATTGGAGAGATTGTGTGAGGTGGATTGCAGATTTTGGGGATTCAGGTGATTTTGGGCAAAATCTCAAGTTTGAGATCAGGACTTGAGATTTCTAAACATGATAGCTTGGGTTATCTTTCAGTTAGCTAACTTGAAATTATTGTGAGAGCTACTATGCGCACTGGGCTAGAATATTTGAAAGTTGATAGGGTAAAGTGCTCCTGCAACTGCATGCTCTCTGGAAAATTGTACAGAGACTGCCATTTCTTCAATTTTCATTGAATTGTCCTGAAAATTTTCAAGAAACTTTAGTGCATTGGCCACAAAAATAAGAGAGATATTTGACATTTTCCAAGGAGGGACGCCCTAGAGTTTTGATCAAGTGTGAAGAATTTCAGAGGATTGTGACATAGTGGTTAGGAGATTTGAGTGACATTGTGAGGAAGGGTCAATTCTGCAGAGTAGAGATCTCATGCATGAGTTTGAGATCAACAAAGAGCATATTTGAGTGTTTAGATTCATCTTGGGAACATGGAGGGTCATCAAGAGTGGAAATTGAGATTATTTAAGGTTCCCTAAGGGTTTAAGGTGATTGTAGGGGTGGATTTGAGGAAAAAAGAGTTTACAATAGAATTTGAAGAGAGTGTTGAGAGGATCCAAAAACCTACACCACTTGGAAGAAAGAGTGATTCTAAGTGCTTTCTATGTGGAGAGAAGGGACATAAGGCCAGTTCATGTCCATTGACCTTTGAAAGCAAGAGATTGAGAGAAAGGAGAGGCTTACTTGACTTGGGTTTGCATGTTGGACCTTCTTCACCACGATTAGGAGGGAGAAGATCTAAGACCAAGGAGTTGTGTGAGGTTTGTGGAGTTGAAGGACTTCCAAAAGGACATGAGTGTAGTGGAGTAAAATCACTTTTGGAGACTTTGGTGAAGGATCTTGGAGAGAGTTTTAGTACAGCTACAGAAATACTACCACCTTCATCAGCTAGTTCTCAAGATTAGTGATGGAGATAGTCTTTCAACTTCTAGATAAACTATCCATGAGGGTTCAATTAATATGCAATCTAGGATTTGATGTTGCTATAAAAATCTTGGACCAACCTGAACCTTTTGTGTTCCCTAGAGTGGATAATTCTCAAATGGTGTTAGTCATATACAGACTCTATTAGTAATAACGTGAGAGAAAAGAAAAGAGAAAAAAATTGAGAGAAAGAAAGATAGTGAGAGGTTAAGATGGGGAAACTTCCGGTTTTCTTTGGCAAGGATGGAGAAGATGTGGAGGCCTTTGTGAGAGACTTCAAGAGAGCTTGCATAGGAAACAATGAGAGGAGGAAGAATGAGTGGGCCTCATTATTACCAGATTTCTTTGAGGATGCAACACTTACATGGTATGAGTTAGAATACCAAAAGAGAGAGAGGAGAGATGGGGAAGAGGAGTCTTGGGAGACTTTGACTTCAGCACTCATTGAGAACTTTCTTCCTGATGAGAGTTATGAGAGATTGATGAGTGAGGTTACATTTCTCAAGCAAAGAGAAGGAGAGAAAGTGAGAGTCTATGTGGAAAGAGTGGAAAAGTTAGAGTCTAGATTTTGCATAGTGTTGAGGGAGGGTGGGGATGATGTGGAGACTACAATGATTGGCATAGGGGCCATGCTCACCAAGAATTTTGTGGGAGGGTTGAGACCACAAATTAGAAGCAAGGTGAGATATGAGAAACCTTCTTCGAAGGTTGAAGCTATCAAGATCGCAATTCGTATGGAGGAGAGTTTGGAAGGGGATGAGAGTGATTTGGTGGTGAAGGAGGTTGTGCATCCTCCTCAAGGCTACAAGTATGGTGGAACTTCTGATACTTTGGTGGCAAGGGTCGCACCACAAGTAGTGGTTGCTCCAGTTCTTGCACTTCCACCAAAAGATCCACTTCAAACCATCACTGTACAACTTGCGGATCTCAAGATCAATGTGGTGCAACTATGGGAGAAGAGAGGTGGATCAGAATGTAGGAAGAGGGCCTAGGAGTTATGAAAACTATCCACATAGAGGACCCAACCAGCCAACAATTTCAATGATAGAAATTCTTTTGGTTATGGAGGAAGAGGCCATATCCAAAGGAATTGCCCAAATTCCACTTACCATGGAGGAAGGGGTTATGAGGGAGCCAATAGAGGGAAAGAGGGAGGTAGTGAAACCCAAGTGGCTCCTAATCCAAACAAAGGTAAGGGGATAGCATCCATAGATGTGGTTGAGAGCAAGTATGAGAAGGGAGAGTGCTCAAACTCCAAGGGTCTTAATTTGGAGCTTTTGGCACAAGAGAAGAAGAGAGCTCGTTTTGCAGAGGATGTTCACTCTTCTCAAGGATTCACTCCAAGCAAGGATACTCCTATGTCTACTAGGAGCACTCGCACCTCAACACCATCAACAACAAGGACTCCAAGGAAGAAGTTGGGGTTCGAGGACTTCTTGATCTCAAAGCAACAATGGAACTACAATGTGTTGGAGGATGTTGGTAGTCACAAGGCTCACATCACAGTGGGCCAATTGATTGCTTTGAACCCTACCTTGAGAAAGGAGCTTAGAGGTGGTTTAAGTTCTACAAGGAGCAAGAGGAAGAAGAAGGCAAAAGTTCCAGTATCAATAGGGGTGGTGGATGCCAAGCCAGCACCATGGGAGGCTTGTGAATATGCCTCCAAGATTGATGTGAGAGTGAATGGTCACAACATCAAGCATGCATTGGTTGATGGAGGATCAGCAGTAAATGCCATGTCAGAAAGGTTGATGAAGAAGTTGGGTATGATACCGTCAAGACCTTCAACATTTGTGGTGAGCATGGCAAACAAGCAACAAGTTCGACCAGTAGGGGTGATGGATAAAGTGGTTGTTTCAGTTATGGGAGTTCAAAATCTCATGACTTTCCAAGTCTTGAAGGATTCAAGCTATGACTTACTTCTTGGGAGGCCATGGTTGAGAGCACCACGCACAACTGATAAATGGCACAAAGGGTACTTGAGGATTGGGCCATCAAACCATAGGGTCACAGTTCCTATGACTAACAACACCAACACTTCACATTCAGATACACCATCTTCTGATTATTGGGAATCAGATTCTAAAGAATGAGCTTCAGGTGTGGACACAAGCATGGAAGAGGAGACTTCCACGGAGCAGGATGAATTTGCATCAAATTCAGATGTGTATCCTTTGTGTGCTATGGATTTTGCACCTAAGCTAAAGGTTTTGAAGGACCCAGACAAATCACCATTGACACTTGAGGAGGTAGAGAGAAGGTTATCTACCCTCAAGTATGGCCCAAATGTTACCAAGGAGGAGAAGGTGAGATTTGAGGAGATTTTCCGCAAGTTCATCCATGTGTTTGCTTTTAATTACAAGGATTTGAAGGAAGTCACCTTGGAGAAGCACAAGATAGAGGTGGAGTCACATGCAAGACCAATCCGCCAAAAACAATGTTGCATTAGCCCACCAATATCTTTGGTTGTGAAGGAGGAGATTGATAAGCTCAAGGAGGCTGGATTTATCTTTGAGGTGGAGAATTCAGAATGGGTGTCTCCAATTGTCATTGTGAAGAAAAAGAATGGCAAGCTTCGGGTATGTGTGGAATACAAGAAGCTCAATGCTATTACCAAGAAGGACTACTACTCATTGTCATTCATTGATGAGATCTTGGAGGAGGTTGCAGGTCATGAGAGGTATAGTTTTGGAGATGGTTATAATGGATATAACCAAATCAAGATTGCACTAGAGCATCAACAACTCACCACATTCACCACACCTTGGGGAACTTACGCTTTCAAGGTCATGCCTTTTGGGATTTGCAATGCTCCAGCCACATTCCAACGGTTCATGAACAAGGTATTTGAACCTTTCATTGGGAAATTTGTGAGAGATTTCATTGATGACTTTTGTGTCTATGGGAGCAAGGAGGAGCACTTTGAGCACCTAATCAAAGTCTTGCAACGCTTGGATGAGGCAAATGCATCACTCAACCCAGAGAAGTGCATTTTTGGATGTGAAGAAGGTCTACTTTTGGGGCACATCATCTCCAAGGATGGAATAGCAGTTGATCCTAAGAAGGTAAGGAAAATCTCAGACCTTCCATTCCCTTCAAGCTTGACAAAGTTACGCCTATTCTTGGGGATGGTTGGATACTATAGGAGGTTCATCTTCTCATTTTCCAACAAGGCTTATGCATTGACCATCTACATGAAGAAGGGTGTAGATTACATGGTGATTTTGGAGGACAAGGAGGCTCTCAAAGCTTTTGAGGAGCTCAAGCAATCCCTTGTTGTAGCTCCAATTCTTGCTAAACCTCATTGGAGTAAGCCTTTCATCCTCTACACTGATGCTTCTAATGAAGCTATAGGATGCACTCTTAGTCAATTAGACCAAGATGGGCATGATTATCCAATAGCTTATGCTAGTAGGCATATGGTTTCAGCAGAGAAGAACTACTCTGTCATGGAGAGAGAAGGGTTGGCAGTGATCTTTGGTCTCAAGAAGTTTAGACACTACTTGATTGGAGGGAAAGCCACCATTGTCACGGATCACAAGGCTTTGAAGTACATCTTCAATAACCCTAATGTTGAAGGGAGACTAGCAAGGTGGATGATACTCTTGTCTGAGTATGACTACGCCATTGAGGATAGGCCAAGAAAGAAACATGCAAATGCTGATTTGTTATCTAGAGCCTATGATCATGATGGAGATGAGCCAGTGGATGATTCCTTCCCGGATGAGGAGCTCATGACAATCTCAGTCACTCAAGAGTTTCCAATGGAGTACAAGGAGATTGTGGATTTTGTGACAAGAGGTAACTACCCAGAAGGGATGCATGCTAGGGAGAGGAAGGCCCTTGCAGCAAGATCTAGACCTTACACAATGGTGGAGGATATTGTTTTTCACCAAGGAGCAGATTGTCTACTTCGAAGAGCAATGGGTGAGGAAGAGTCTATCCTACTCATAAAGGAATTTCATGAAGGTTTAGTATGTGGAGGACACTTTGCAGGAAAGGTGATTACTTTCAAGATTCTAGATGCAGGTTACCATTGGAGAGGGATTTTCAAGGATTGTCTTGATTATTGCAAAACTTGGCATGTTTGTCAAGCTTTTGCTAGAAAGTCTACATCCACTCCACCACTTAGATCAATTCCATTGCTAGGACCTTTTGAGAAGTGGGGAATTGATTTTGTAGGTCCTCTCAATAGAACCCCAAGGAACAATTGGTATATTGTGGTAGTTACTAATTACCTTACCAAGTGGGTTGAGGCTAGACCATTGAGGGACAAGAATGAAGATGAAGTGGGTAGATTTCTTTATGAAAGCAATATCACTAGGTTTGGATGCCCTTTGGAGTTGGTTTCTGATAGAGGAGGAGAGTTTACAAGAAGCATTACTACAGCCATGCTACGACATTTCTCTTTCACACATAGAGTAACTACATCCTATAAGCCAAATTCCAATGGCTTGGCAGAGAGAACCAATCAGACCTTGTTGGCCAAAGATGCAGAAATGGAGGGGGCTAAACATCATTGGAACAAGAGGATTCATGCTGTTTTGTGGGAGTATATGACAACCATGAAGACTTCCACAGAATATTCTCCATTTCATTGGTGTATGGTATTGAGTCTACCTTACCTATTCACTTTGATCTTCCTACCTTCCAAAGCATTCATAGGAGATTGAAGAAAGCACAAGGGGGTGATGCAGAGAAGTCAAGGAAGGATCAATTCATGGAGTTGGAAGAGGCAAGAGCAGTTGCTATGGTTCGAGTGGAGCAAGCCCAAAGGAAACAAAAGGAGAGCTATGACAAGAGGCAAGGCAAGAAGAAGGTGGAGACTTTCAAAGAAGATGATTGGGTAATGTTGTTTGATTCCATTTGATTCAAGAGAGTGCAAAAGAAGTTTTTGCCTAAGTACTTTGGACCTTTCATAGTGGAGAAGGTGTGGGGCAATTACACCTATGATCTCAAGGAGTTGGAAGGAAGACACTTTGATAGGACTAACCATGATAAGTTGAAGATGTACCATAGAAGGTAGAGAGGCCTTCACTTTGAGGACAAAGTGAAAACTTAGTTAGGGGGTAAATGTAACACGCATTTGTGCATGTGTGTGGTATTGTGATATTTAGCTTGGTATTATAAGTACTTAAGAGATATTATTTATATAGAGATAAAGGATGGTTCTATATTAGTCATGGTAAGCTAAATTTAGTCATAGCTAAGATAGAGGGGACTTAACTTAGAGGAAGTAGAAAAGATGAGCACCACTATTTTGGATTTTAGTGTGTTGACTTGGTATTATTCCTAGGTGTTTGGCTTTCAAGAAAGAGTTGAGAACTCTTGGGCCCGCAAGCCTTTTTGTTTTGGATTCTTCTTTAGTCCAAGGATAGCCCATGTGAAGGAATCCTTGACTTAGTGGTTGGGTCTGTAACACCCATTTGTGCATGTGTGTGGTATTGTGATATTTAGCTTGGTATTACAAGTACTTAAGAGATATTATTTATAGAGATAAAGGATGGTTCTATATTAGTCATGGTTAGCTAAATTTAGTCATAGCTAAGATAGAGGGGAATTTACTTTAGAGGAAGTAGAAAAGATGAGCACCACTATTTTGGATTTTAGTGTGTTGACTTGGTATTATTCCTAGGTGTTTGGCTTTCAGGAAAGAGTTGAGAACTCTTGGGCCCGCAAGCCTTTTTGTTTTGGATTCTTCTTTAGTCCAAGGATAGCCCATGTGAAGGAATCCTTGACTTAGTGGTTGGGTCAAGATAAGACCACATGCTTAGGGTAATATGCTCATGTGAATGGATATTCCTTTCTACTTTTTGACTTAACTTGACTTTAAGTCTAGTAACTTGAGTTACTACGGTAATTAGTAACTTTGGTACAAAACTATTTCACAAGTATATAAACAAGGAGTAAGGAGGTACTCAACATCCTTTCATTTGCAACTATCTCTCTCTCATTGAGTTCTCTAGTGAGCAATGTCTTGAGTCTTGGACTGTTAGCCTTGGACGAGTATGATGGAGTTCGGGTTCCTTGCTTTCTTAGTCCATGGTGCGCTACCATAATAGCCATCAGAGGTTCATCCTGAGTGGGAGATAGGCCAGCTCACATTTTTGGTTACATTGCCGAGACCTCTCTAAAAGGCAAGATAATGTTCTGCGTTCAATTCTACATTAGGCAGAAGGAGGCTATGAGAGCTCACTTGGAGAGAACATTAGGAGAGAAGAGGGCTGAACTTATGTTAGAGAACCAAAATCCATTTGTATACCTTGTAGTTCATTATGATGTCTTTGAGGTGATTTTGTACATCTTGTACACATGAGAGGAATTGGAGAGATTGTGTGAGGTGGATTGCAGATTTTGGGGATTAAGGTGATTTTGGGCAAAATCTCAAGTTTGAGATCTGGACTTGGGATTTCTACACATGATAGCTTGGGTTATCTTCCAGTTAGAACACTTGAAATTATTGTGAGAGCTACTATGCGCACTGGGCTAGAAGTTTTGAAAGTTGATAGGGTAAAGTGCTCCCGCAATTGCATGCTCTCTAGAAAATTGTACAGAGTCTGCCATTTCTTCAATTTTCATTGAATTCTCCTGAAAATTTTGAAGAAACTTCAATGCATTGTATCCTACCTGCTGCCACAAAAATTAGAGAGAGATCGTTCTTGCACAGGGAGTCATGAGTTTTTGAAGTGAAGGGGGTGGTTTTCAGACCAAATCTGAAATATGTGTGCTGAATAGAAAGGTGTCTAGACCAAGTGGCTCAATGAAAAGATCTGAAATTTTCCAAGGAGGGACGCCCTAGAGTTTTGATCAAGTGGAAAGAATTTCAGAGGATTGTGACATAGTGGTTAGGAGATTTGAGTGACATTGTGAGGAAGGGTCAATTCTATAGAGTGGAGATCTCATGCATGAGGAGTTTGAGATCAACAAAAAGCATGTTTGAGTGTTTAGATTCATCTTGGGAACATGGAGGGTCATCAAGAGTGGAAATTGAGATTATGCAAGGTTCCCCAAGGGTTTAAGGTGATTGTAGGGGTGGATTTGAGGAAAAGAGAGTTTACAATAGAATTTGAAGAGAGTGTTGAGAGCATTCAAAAACCTACACCACTTGGAGGAAAGAGTGAGTCTAAGTGCTTTCTATGTAGAGAGAAGGGACATAAGGCAAGTTCATGTCCATTGACCTTTGAGAGCAAAAGATTGAGGGAAAGGAGAGGCTTACTTGACTTGGGTTTGCATGTTGGACCTTCTTCACCACGATTAGGAGGGAGAAGATCTAAGACCAAGGAGTTGTGTGAGGTTTGTGGAGTTGAAGGACTTCCAAAAAGACATGAGTGTAGTGGAGTAAAAGCACTTTTGGAGACTTTGGTGAAGGATCTTGGAGAGAGTCTTAGTATAGCTACAGAAATACTACCACCTTCATCAGCTAGTTCTCAAGATTAGTGATGGAGATAATCTTTCAACTTCTAGATAAACTATCCATGAGAGTTAGATTAATATGCACTTTAGGATTCGATGTTGCTATAGAAATCTTGGACCAAATTTGAACCTCTTGTGTTCCCTAGAGTGGATAATTCTCAAATGGTGTTAGTCATGTATATACTCTATTAGTAATAGAGTGAGAGAAAAGAAATTGAGAGAAAGAAAGATAGTGAGAGGTTAAGATGGGGAAACTTCCGGTTTTCTTTGGCAAGGATGGAGAAGATGTGGAGGCCTTTGTGAGAGACTTCAAGAGAGCTTGCATAGGAAACAATGAGAGGAGGAAGAATGAGTGGGCCTCATTATTACCAGATTTCTTTGAGGATGCAGCACTTACATGGTATGAGTTAGAATACCAAGAGAGAGAGAGGAGAGATGGGGAAGAGGAGTCTTGGGAGACTTTGACTTCAGCACTCATTGAGAACTTTCTTCCTGATGAGAGTTATGAGAGATTGATGAGTGAGGTTACATTTCTCAAGCAAAGAGAAGGAGAGAAAGTGAGAGTCTATGTGGAAAGAGTGGAAAAGTTAGAGTCTAGATTTTGCATAGTGTTGAGGGAGGGTGGGGATGATGTGGAGACTACAATGATTGGCATAGGGGCCATGCTCACCAAGAATTTTGTGGGAGGGTTGAGACCACAAATTAGAAGCAAGGTGAGATATGAGAAACCTTCTTCGAAGGTTGAAGCTATCAAGATCGCAATTTGTATGGAGGAGAGTTTGGAAGGGGATGAGAGTGATTTGGTGGTGAAGGAGGTTGTGCATCCTCCTCAAGGCTACAAGTATGGTGGAACTTCTGATACTTTGGTGGCAAGGGTTGCACCACAAGTAGTGGTTGCTCCAGTTTATGCACCTCCACCAAAGATCCACTTCAAACCATCACTGTACAACTTGCGGATCTCAAGATCAATGTGGTGCAACTATGGGAGAAGAGAGAGGTTGATCAGAATGTAGGGAGAGGGCCTAGGAGTTATGGAACTACCCATATAGAGGAGGCCAACCAGCCAAAAATTTCAATGATAGAAATTTTTTTGGTTGTGGAGGAAGAGGCCATATCCAAAGGAATTGCCCAAATTCCACTTACCATGGAGGAAGGGGTTATGAGGGAGCCAATAGAGGGAAAGAGGGAGGTAGTGAAACCCAAGTGGCTCCTAATCCAAACAAAGGTAAGGGGATAGCATCCATAGATGTGGTTGAGAGCAAGTATGAGAAGGGAGAGTGCTCAAACTCCAAGGATCTGAATTTGGAGCTTTTGGCACAAGAGAAGAAGAGAGCTCATTTTGCAGAGGATGTTCACTTTTCTCAAGGATTCACTCCAAGCAAGGATACTCCTATGTCTACTAGGAGCACTCGCACCTCAACACCATCAACAACAAAGACTCCAAGGAAGAAGTTGGGGAGGAGGATTTCTTGATTTCAAAGCAACAATTGAACTACAATGTGTTGGAGGATGTTGGTAGTCACAAGGCTCACATCACAGTGGGCCAATTGATTGCTTTGAACCCTACCTTGAGAAAGGAGCTTAGAGGTGGTTTAAGTTCTACAAGGAGCAAGAGGAAGAAGAAGGCAAAAGTTCTAGTATCAATAGGGGTGGTGGATGCCAAGCCAGCACCATGGGAGGCTTGTGAATATGCCTCTCAGATTGATGTGAGAGTGAATGGTCACAAATATCAAGGATGCATTGGTTGATGGAGGATCAACAGTAAATGCCATGTCAGAAAGGTTGATAAAGAAGTTGGATATGATACCCTCAAGACCTCAAGACCTTGTGGTGAGCATGGCAAACAAGCAACAAGTTCTACCAGTAGGAGTGATGGATAAAGTGGTAGTTTCAGTTATGGGAGTTCAAAATCTCATGACTTTCCAAGTCTTGAAGGATTCAAGCTATGACTTACTTCTTGGGAGGCCATTGTTGAGAGCACCACGCACAACTGATCAATGGCACAAAGGGTACTTGAGGATTGGGCCATCAAACCATAGAGTCACAGTTCTTGTGACTAACACCACCAACACTTCACATTCAGATACACCATCTTCTGATTATTGGGAATCAGATTCTGAAGAAGGAGCTTCAGGTGTGGACACAAGCATGGAAGAGGACACTTCCACGGAGGAGGATGAATCTAAATCTGATTTAGATGTGTATCCCTTGTGTGCTATGGATTTTGCACCTAAGCAAGAGGTTTTGAAGGACCCAGACAAATCACCATTGACACTTGAGGAGGTAGAGAGAAGGTTAGCTACATTCAAGTATGGCCCAAATGTTACCAAGGAGGAGAAGGTGAGATTTGAGGAGATTTTCCGCAAGTTCATCCATGTGTTTGCTTTTAGTTACAAGGATTTGAAGGAAGTCACCTTGGAGGAGCACAAGATAGAGGTGGAGTCACATGCAAGACCAATCCGCCAAAAACAACGTCACATTAGCCCACCAATATCTTTGGTTGTGAAGGAGGAGATTGATAAGCTCAAGGAGGCTGGATTTATCTTTGAGCTAGAGAATTCAGAATGGGTGTCTCCAATTGTCATTGTGAAGAAAAAGAATGGCAAGCTTCGGGTATGTGTGGATTACAAGAAGCCCAATGCTATTACCAAGAAGGACTACTACTCATTGCCATTCATTGATGAGATCTTGGAGGAGGTTGCAGGTCATGAGAGGTATAGTTTTGGAGATGGTTATAGTGGATATAACCAAATCAAGATTGCACCAGAGCAACAACAACTCACCACATTCACCACACCTTGGGGAACTTACGCTTTCAAGGTCATGCCTTTTGGGCTTTGCAATGCTCCAGCCACATTCCAACGGTTCATGAACAAGGTATTTGAACCTTTCATTGGGAAATTTGTGAGAGATTTCATTGATGACTTTTGTGTCTATGGGAGCAAGGAGGAGCACTTTGAGCACCTAATCAAAGTCTTGCAACGCTTGGATGAGGCAAATGCATCACTCAACCCAGAGAAGTGCATTTTTGGATGTGAAGAAGGTCTACTTTTGGGGCACATCATCTCCAAGGATGGAATAGCAGTTGATCCTATGTCACGCCATTTGTAGTTCCGCATCTAGATGCTCGGACACTGGAGTTCCAGTGATGGTAGTTAGAGTTATTCTAGCTGTTTCTCAGGGACTACTTTCCGACGGTTAGATTTCGTGTTCGGGGTACTGACTTCACGGTGGGGCCCACCGTCACTTTGCACCGTTTGCACCGTCGAGTGTGCCGTCAGCGGGACCGTTAGGGTTTCAGGGCTAGCTCGAGTCCAGGGGGTATAGTTTCGCAGTGAGCTCCAGAGAGCTCACTTCTCTGATGTTGAGCCTTCAAGTTCCTGGCTATGGTGGATAGAGGCCGGCGAGCGTCACCTGGATTCTCTATGCTTGAGTGGGTGTGGCTTGACTGTAATCAGTGCCCAGTTGTTGGCAGTTTATAGAGTGACAGATCAAGTACTGATCTGAGTTGAGTTGAGTTGAGAATGTTAAGCAATCTGATTACATCAGAGAAGTGAAGTCAGGGGGAAATCGGGTGCAGGAACGTTGAGTGTTGGTGGTATCTCCAAGCTCGGTGGATCGTGGTAGCTCGATTCAGGTTCTGTGTTTCCCTAGTGTGCAGAAGCTCGTGTAGTTGATACAAATCTGGCAGTTAGGCGGACGGTGTGCGGAAGCGCTGGCCAAATTTCAAGCAAAGAAGGAGCAATTTTCGAGCAGTGTTGTGATTTTGAGCTCAGGAGGTGAAGGCAGGACCAATTTGCTGCGAGTTGGGCTCAGAAAGTGAAATTGAAGGTGGAGTTGGAAAGCTCTTCTCATGAAATTGTGATTTGGAAAAACCCGTTTTGTCAATTTGGCTCGAGTGGAAAGTTAGCGGGGGATTTGGCGGACATCCATCTTTAGGGTTTACGTCAGATTTTACGTCAGATTTACGTCAGATTTTGGGCCAGAATTGGAGGAGTTTCGCTGTTTGGCCAGATTTGGAGAACTTTCGCTAGTTTGGAGGAGTTTCGCAGATTTGGAGAAGTTTCGCCAATTTTGGAGGAGGTTCGAAGTGGCAACAAGAAAGGCCTCATTTGGCTGAATTTCGGCGTTTAGAGGCTTCGAGGCTTCGAGGCATAGGGCTGTGGGCTATGAGAGGCTACGAAGGCCTAGAAGGGCCAGCAAGCTAGCTTGCTGGCGTGAGGCTAGCTAGTTTAGTGTAGATTTTGGTCATTGGTTGGCAAAATCTGCCTTTCTTGCTAGATTGTGCGCAACAGGGTTTGACCCCTAGATCTCTTGTTCCTAGACTGGTGCCCTAGCCAACTGGTCCACCCTCACTTGTTGTCATAGTGACTGTGCCACTGTTATCTATACACATGTAGCTTTGGCTAGGAGAGGCAGTTTGATCCCATTCTTGGTGATCCTGGTAGCTTAGGACTTAGATACGAACTACTCTTATGTCAAATGCCAAATGGTGGCAGAGTCAGTCCCGTGTTGTGTTATGAGATGGAGGGTTTTTGTTTAGATTTCTTGTGATTGGATCCCCTCCATTCTCTGCTTCCTGTTTGTGCACCACGTTTGTGTGAGGTGCCTTGACTTTTGAGCGTTGGTGCTCTGGTGTGCTCTCGGTGGTGAGGCTGGAGTGATGACCAGTCAGACTACCTTTGTTTCTCTCCGGTGAGGCAGGAAGTGATGACCTGCAGACCGTGAGAGTGCGTGTTATGATGGCAGGTTACAGGTTGCCCTTCCCCTAGTGTAGTTATCTCGGTTAGAGTTACATTAGTGGGTGGTGTTTTAGTTGGTGTTGGCACGCGGTGGTGTTGGCACGTGGTGGTGTTGGCACTTGGTGGGGCACTTGCGGTTGCGACTTGCTATTGCAGTTGGTGGTTCGGGTTTGTTGGTGTGGTTACTTTGTCACGACGGAGTTCTTTGGAGATTCCAGAGGAGTTAGCCCTGCAGTACGCAGTGGGTTTACTCGGAGTGGTGCTCGGTATCAGCCTGTATCTCAGGTCCCAGTGAGGGAGGAGATTGACTCTGAGTTGGAGTTCGACACAGGAGCTGATTCAGTTGAGAGTGCACTTGGTGTGTCCGCACCGTTGTTGTGGGACATGGACGAGATTTATGGGGCCTCCAAAGGCCCTAGGCGTTACTCTAGTACAGTGGGTACCATTGAGTTGGATGACTTCATCCAAGAGTTCGATAGTTGGTGTGATCTGCAGCAGATGCGGAACCCAACTTTGTTCACACCCTTCATGGCATGGAAGGGGTTGTTTCAGCACCGATGGACGACTACCATGAGTTCAGGAGAGCTCATTTGGAGGAGATTGAGTTATGGAGACAGTATTGGTCTCCACACTATGTCTCCATCACTTCAGGTTTGGTGGCCAGGAGTAGGTCGGCTGTACCTACGCGTTCTAGCTCGAGTAGTGTTGGTGGAGCTAGTGGAGGTGCACTAGCTGGAGATAGTGCTACTACGAGTGGAGGTACCGCTGCAGGAGGTGGTGTGGTACCGGGGTTTAACCCCATGGTTGAGTTCTTCCTATGTTTGAGGCAGAACTACCAGGGAGTGCGGACTGACAAGCTGAGGAGCTTGCAGGAGTTCCAGCGGAAGGCTGGAGAGAGCCTACGCGAGGCATACACTCGCATGAGGCGGCTGATCAGTTTCACTCAGGGAGTTACTGAGGCCCAGGCAGTCCAGTTTTGGTATGGGATACTGGACAGGGAGTTGCGACGTAGAGTTCGTGATGCTACGTTGTTGCAGGCTACTTTGCCCACTTTGGCAGTAGTCTTTGGTTTGGCTGAGCGTATTGAGCTCAACATGGTGGAGGAGAGAGTGGTGACATCTGGATTTGGTAGAGAGACCTCATCCATGGTTGTGACTTCTTCTAGAGTGCAGCAGAGTGCACCACGCCCAGTTGGGTTTCGAGGACAGGGTGGACAGCCCAGATCCTATGGAGCGAGTGGAGGGCCTAGTGGAGTTAGACCCTTACCCTCATTTTCGGGTCAGCAGCAGCCAGTGAGTGGTGGTGTTGCTTGTTGGACTTGTGGTGGACCTCACCATAGGGGAGAGTGTACTCAGGGCAGCGGACCTGATACCTCTGGTGCATCACAGCCAGCACAGAGGCAATGTGAGCACTGCCATAGATTTGGTCATACTAGTGACCGGTGTTTTGACCTACACCCGGAGTTACGGAGTGGTAGGGCTGCTATGGCAGGTAGTAGAGGAGCTCCAGTTCATGGAGGACGAGGTGGTAGAGGTGGTGGTAGAGGATCTACACCTAGTAGGGGTGCAGTACCTGCCCCTACTTCTGACACAGCTATGGCTACTCGGATTGAGCAGTTGGAGCAGAGATTGGCTAGTATGGCTATTGCTCATAGGAGATCAGATTCGGGTGCTGAGGCTTCCACCTCATATGCTGGTGATAGAGATGCTTTGGACTTCATGTGCGGAGCAGCACAGGTGGATGCATCTGCAGCAGTGACTAGGAGTGCAGTACGTGCTCCAGAGCCTAGAGGAGCATCAGTGGAGTTGGACCCACAGAGAGGAGAGGTTGGGAGACAGGTCAGACTTCCCCAATCTTTCACGCTATCTGAGGCATTGCAGACGACATCCATGGTTCCTAGACGTCCTAGTGCAGGTGTGGTAGGTGGTGATGGAGTACTTGATGGAGTACCTGCTAGTCAGCCACTTGCTACTACACAGACTGAGTCTAGCATGATGTTGGGGGCGGCTCAGCTGATTATGCGGCATCCTTTATTTTCAGCCAGTGACATGTTTACATTGGGAGTGGACCCAGCCCCAGTGTTCTGGTTGGCTGCCATGTTGTATGAGAGTAGGGATGGTGCAGTTCCTACTACTAGAGCAGAGGTGGTTGGTAGTAGAGCTGACTTGGTTGAGGAGCATGGGATCCGTTCAGCGACCAGTGGTTTATGGCAGGCAGCAGCGGCTAGACTGGAGGAGTTGCCAGCTAGACCGGCCTTTGAGAGAGCGCGGTTTACACCTGGTGTTGTCCTATTGGATAACCAAAGGGGGATCTTTCGTTTGGTAGGACCTTCAGGGAAGGTCTATACACCACAGAGAGTCTTGTTAGACTCTGGTGCGCAGCCCCTTATGTTGGGGAAGGCTGCAGTTGTTGGTCTGGAGTTACGGAAGACCGATGTGGAGAGGTGTCCATTTCAGATCCAGACATCTCTTGGTGGTGGTTTGACACAGTACATCACATGTGGAGAGCTTGTTGTCCAGGTTCAGCCTGGTCATCCAACTGATAGCTCGGTGGTGAGAGCTCAGGCTATTGCGACGATAGCTGAGTCCTATGATGTGCTAGTTGGGGGAGCAATGTTATACCCTATGGGTTTCAGTATTGACTATTGGGAGGAGACAGCCTCTTATAGACCTGGTTGGCAATCTGGTGAGGGACGGGTATGTCGCCTACCAGTACGCTTCAGTAGTGGCAGTCTTGGCTCACTACAGTCCGGGACCATGGCAGCATCAGTTTTGGCTTTCAGCGGTGCAGTTACTTGGCCTGGTGACTTGTTGGAGGGGAACGCCCATGTAGAGGATACTCCAATACCAGAGGAGATCACTCGGCTATGGAGTACGAGTGGGATTGTTCCATCCACCTTGGATGTTCCATTGTGGAGTTCAGAGGAGGCATTGCAGCAGCATGCAGATCAGTTGGTGCAGCAGGCTTGGAGTAGAGCCTTCGTACCATCAGGGGATGAGTGTGAGGATGAGCCTCCAGAGGCGATTGCTTTGACACCTCTGGATACCACACTCATTGCTTGGCAGTATCCAGTAGAGGGGATATGCCTATTGGAGTTGTTTGGTGGGATCAGCACCGGACTAGCTGCGGTATTACAGGCGGGTATCCGAGTACAGAGGTACTTGTATGTAGAGAGAGATGAGACTGCTAGGCGAGTCTCTCTACATCATGTGGCACACTTGGCCTATCGGTATCCGGAGTTATTACCGATGTCAGCAGTCAGAGGTTACCAGAAGGCCTTACCAGGAGACATTTCCTTACTGGGGGCGCATGACCTAGAGAGACATGGGCCTGTTCACTTGGTGATTTCTGGATGGCCATGTCAGGGACATACACGTGCGGGCCGCGGTTTGGGTCTTCAGGATCCTCGTTCTGGTGTGTTTTGGGAGATGTTACGGATACTACGACATCTCCAGGTTCATCAGTCTGTTTCTCCAGCTTACCTTTTGGAGAACGTTCCATTGATGGGTGATTCTCGCACTAGAGTGGTGGCGAGTACACATCAGGTCCATTCATGGATGGGACCTGCTGTATTGTTAGATGCAGCCAGAGTGGGATCACGGGCTCATCGTCTTCGTCTTTGGTGGACAAACCTCTTACCCAGAGAGGTTCTACAGCGTGCTTATGATGGGATTCAGCGACTGGACCACATTCTTGTTGATGATATCTTGGATGTTGGGCGTCAGTCTCAGACAGTGGTAGTGGCTGATAGGTCACCCATGGCAGTGGTGAACCTAGTTGGACAGCCTAGAGCTGCATTTCCCACACTCATGAGTTTCCCAGGCTCTCATGCTTTTCGAGAGGGAGGACCTGGACTTGTTTGGGACTCACAGTTACAGCAGTTGGTGGAGCCCAATGCTGATGAGAGAGAGCGGATGATGGGTTTTCGCACCGGTATTACCGCTGTTCCAGCAGTGTCAGAGGCATCCAGGCGTCAGGTGTTAGGTCAGGCTATGGACCTGAACTGTTTGACCTGGATTGTGAGCCTTGGTTTGGCAGAGCAGCGTAGGATGCGCTTGATAGGCATCACCACTCGGACACTTGTGAGCCCTGTGCCTATCGAGACGATTCAAGCACATGCTGGGGGCGATGGACCGAGTGGACATGGTATTCTTGGGACACATCCAGTAGCTACTAGGGAGAGTGGTCTACTTGGAGTCCATCCAGGTGAGCGTGGGCTACTTGGATTACACCCTTGGTCCACATGGGATGCAGCCAGAGGACGTATGGAGCTTGCAGCTAGAGTGGAGGGAGTTTTTCACACAGAGGTTGGGACCTCTAGTGGTCGGGAGCATGACACCATTGCTCCCAAGGGCCCAATATAGCAGCCAGTCAATACGTCTTCCACTCCTACTACAGTTACAGAGGATACTTGGGAGCCAGATCTTGGACCCAAGCTTACTGGAGAGGAAAGACGGAGGGTTTGGAGGTTCTTGAGGAGTCACACGAGTTGTTTTGCCTTCAGTATGAAGGATTTGGGTGCTCTGAAGGGACCTGGTATACGGATTGAGCTGACTAGCGACACACCTGTTTTCCGACGTCCTTATCGATATAGTGAGATGGAGAGGACATTGATTCAGAGCCGGAGTAGTGACCTTTTTGAGGCTGGTTTGGTGGAGATTTCACATGGAGAGTATGCATCAGCGACAGTGATGCCAGCCAAGAAGGATATGCATGGCAACTATACAGATAGGCGGATGTGTGGAGATTACCGTCCTATCAACCGACAGACCAGGGCTGATCGGTATGCCATGCCTACACCGGAGGAGATTTTTGATGCGATTGGGCATGCAAAGGTCTTCAGTACTTTGGATCTTCGAGCGGGATATCATCAGTTGCCGATCAGGGAGGAAGATAAGTCCAAGACAGCATTTTGGGCTATTGATCCTCACGGCAAGGATGTGTTATATCAGTGGAGATTCTTACCATTTGGGTTGAAGAATGCTCCTGCTGAGTTCCAGAGGGTCATGGATAGGATCCTAGCTGGACTGGATTTTGCTCGGTGCTATATTGATGACATTTTGGTGTATAGCACTACTGTGGAGGAGCATGAGAGACAGTTGTTGGAGGTGTTTGAGAGGTTGAGATCTCATGGACTCAAATTACATCCTGGGAAGTGTAGGTTCTTCCATGAGCAGGTTGAGTATTTGGGTCACACTATCTACCCCGGAGGACTTGGTGTTCAGCAGACCAAGGTGGAGGCTATTGCACGTATTCCTCGGCCTACGGATGTGAGCAGAGTGTGAGCATTCCTTGGGTTGGCAAACTTCTATCGCCGCTATGTTAGAGGATTTAGTGCCATTGCCAAGGCCTTGACGAAGCTGACCAAGCTTACACAGGAGTGGTGTTGGGGAGATGAGCAGGAGAGAGCTTTTGTAGAGCTCAAGGAGAGGTTGACATCTGCTCCTATTTTGAGGAGACCGATCAGGGGACGACCATTTCAGGTTCACACTGATTGGAGTATGTTGGGGCTTGGAGCGGTGCTCACCCAGCATGATGATGAGGAGAAGGAGTTTGTGGTGGCCTATGCTAGTCGCTCCAACAATTCAGCGGAGGCGAAGTATAGTTCATATGAGGGAGAGTGCTTGGCAGCAGTTTGGGCAGTAGCACATTTCCGATGTTACCTATTTGGTAACCCCTTCACTTGCACGATGGGCTCTGATTTTACAGGAGTATGATTTCACGGTTGTTCACAGACCTGGAGTGGTGAACCGTGATGCAGATAGGTTGAGTAGAAACCCATGTCCCAGCCAGCAGGATCAGACCGGAGCACGTTGGCATGGTGAGACAGATGAGGAGATGGTGCCAGGTTGGCATGCATCGGCCTTTCTGTGTATATTTGCAGAGACTTTGGTGGTATCTCTCTCAGCGCATACAGGAGGAGTTATTGAGGTGACAGATCCAGAGAGTGAAGATATTGGTACAGTTCAGCGAGACATTCATGATGATGTCTTAGTGATGGACTATCTTCGCACTGGTGTTGTGGGTGGCACAGTTGGGGCCAAGGAGAGAGACCGTGTTCTTCAGCGAGCCAGACGGTTCAGATTGGAGGGTAGACACCTTTTGCGTGTATGGGAGGATGGTAGAGTGCGAGTAGTACCACTTCCATCACAGAGACCACAGTTGGTCCGTCATGCTCATGAGGAGCTAGGACATTTTGGAGTAAAGCGTACATATAGCTTACTCCAGAGTCATTATTGGTGGCGCGGTATGCAGACCGAGGTACAGCAGTTTGTTGCCAGATGTGTGGTTTGTGACCGAGTTAGAGCATCATTCAATGCTCCTACGCCACAGTTACACCCATTACCTATCATGGGATTGGGTTACCGTTGGAGTTTGGACTTTGCCGGACCTTTACCGCTGACTGTGAGACATCATCGGTATGTTTTGGTGATGGTGGAGCACTTCTCCAAGTGGATTGAGTTGGTGGCACTTCCTGACAAGTCTAGTGAAGGGACAGCTTACTCGTTCCTGGATCGAGTTCTTAGTCATTTTGGTGCACCAGCTGAGGTTTTGACTGATCAGGGTACAGAGTTCTTGGGAGAGTTTCAGGTCTTGTGTGACAAGGCTTTGATTGATCATCGTACTACATCCCGAGATCACCCTGAGGCAGATGGCTTAGCAGAGAGAGTGGTTCAGACGGTGAAGAGAGGATTGCGAAAGTATGGTTTGCAGAGAGGCCACTTGGGAGATTGGGATCTCCAGTTACCTTGGTTGGCCATGGGCTATCGGTTCAGCCGGCAAGCCTCCTTAGCATCCTTCTCTCCATACTTTCTACTCTATGGACGAGATCCAGATTTACTTGCAGCCATTCGTTGAGATGCTACTGTAGTTTTGGACTTGGATGACCCTGATGTATGGATGAGCGCATGTTCTCAGCGGGCAGAGATCTTTCAGAGAGTGATGCCGATGGCCTTCGAGAACTTGGCGATTGCTCAGCATAGAGATACTTTACGCTATGCTACCATTCGAGGAGGAGGTTATAGACCCTCGATCCGTCGATTTCATCCAGGCGACTATGTATATCTACAGCAGACAGCACCAACGACACTTGATGTTTCTACAGGCCGCACTATCTTGAGAGTGCGCGAGGTTTTGCCATCTGGAGTCCTTGTGTTAGAAGGACGTGATGGTGTTGTTTGGAAGGATCATGTGCGCAATTGTGCGCCATGCCACCTTCCAAACATTGATGGTACTATGGACCCAAGCTTGGCACTTGTACGTGCAGGCTTGAGGTGTATGTTATGTGGCTCTTCTGGTGGAGCTGCTACTATGTTAGTGTGTGATAGCTGTTCGAGAGGATGGCATATGGCATGTATGACTCCTCCCCTCACGGTGGTTCCTCAGGGACAGTGGTTATGTCCTAGATGTACTTGACCTATAGCTAGTTCATTCTTTATATGGTATAGATTGCAGACAGGCGACTAACGATGGGGCTCCATAGCACCCGGCCTCCTGATCTTTGCCCATTAGAGGGTATACCATATACTTAGAGTAGATGGCTATCTGGAGTTAGAGGGACCTAACCGCCAGCTAGGGGGGCGATTGTGGCACTTTAGAGTCTATGTATGACTTATGTGTGAGTTGTGCTTTTATAGTGTATGATGTTGACAGCGATGTATGTTGTGTAGCGATGTATATACGCACGACAGCTGTCATGCCATTTGTAGTTCCGCATCTAGATGCTCGGACACTGGAGTTCCAGTGATGGTAGTTAGAGTTATTCTAGCTGTTTCTCAGGGACTACTTTCCGACGGTTAGATTTCGTGTTCAGGGTACTGACTTCACGGTGGGGCCCACCGTCACTTTGCACCGTTTGCACCGTTTGCACCGTCGAGTGTGCCGTCAGCGGGACCGTTAGGGTTTCAGCGCTAGCTCGAGTCCAGGGGGTATAGTTTCAAAGTGAGCTCCAGAGAGCTCACTTCTCTGATGTTGAGCCTTCGAGTTCCTGGCTATGGTGGACAGAGGCCGGCGAGCGTCACCTGGATTCTCTATGCTTGAGTGGGTGTGGCTTGACTGTAATCAGTGCCCAGTTGTTGGCAGTTTATAGAGTGACAGATCAAGTACTGATCTGAGTTGAGTTGAGTTGAGAATGTTAAGCAATCTGATTATTGTGGCACTTTAGAGTCTATGTATGACTTATGTGTGAGTTGTGCTTTTATAGTGTATGATGTTGACAGCGATGTATGTTGTGTAGCGATGTATATACGCACGACACCTAAGAAGGTAAGGAAAATCTCAGACCTTCCATTCCCTTCAAGCTTGACAAAGTTACGCCTATTCTTGGGGATGGTTGGATACTATAGGAGGTTCATCTTCTCATTTTCCAACAAGGCTTATGCATTGACCATCTACATGAAGAAGGGTGTAGATTACATGGTGATTTTGGAGGACAAGGAGGCTCTCAAAGCTTTTGAGGAGCTCAAGCAATCCCTTGTTGTAGCTCCAATTCTTGCTAAACCTCATTGGAGTAAGCCTTTCATCCTCTACACTGATGCTTCTAATGAAGCTATAGGATGCACTCTTAGTCAATTAGACCAAGATGGGCATGATTATCCAATAGCTTATGCTAGTAGGCATATGGTTTCAGCAGAGAAGAACTACTCTGTCACGGAGAGAGAAGGGTTGGCAGTGATCTTTGGTCTCAAGAAGTTTAGACACTACTTGATTGGAGGGAAAGCCACCATTGTCACGGATCACAAGGCTTTGAAGTACATCTTCAATAACCCTAATGTTGAAGGGAGACTAGCAAGGTGGATGATACTCTTGTCTGAGTATGACTACACCATTGAGGATAGGCCAAGAAAGAAACATGCAAATGCTGATTTGTTATCTAGAGCCTATGATCATGATGGAGATGAGCCAGTGGATGATTCTTTCCCGGATGAGGAGCTCATGACAATCTCAGTCACTCAAGAGTTTCCAATGGAGTACAAGGAGATTGTGGATTTTGTGACAAGAGGTAACTACCCAGAAGGGATGCATGCTAGGGAGAGGAAGGCCCTTGCAGCAAGATCTAGACCTTACACAATGGTGGAGGATATTGTTTTTCACCAAGGAGCAGATTGTCTACTTTGAAGAGCAGTGGGTAAGGAAGAGTCTATCCTACTCATAAAGGAATTTCATGAAGGTTTAGTATGTGGAGGACACTTTGCAGGAAAGGTGACTACTTTCAAGATTCTAGATGCAGATTACCATTGGAGAGGGATTTTCAAGGATTGTCTTGATTATTGCAAAACTTGGCATGTTTGTCAAGCTTTTGCTAGAAAGTCTACATCCACTCCACCACTTAGATCAATTCCATTGCTAGGACCTTTTGAGAAGTGGGGAATTGATTTTGTAGGTCCTCTCAATAGAACCCCAAGGAACAATTGGTACATTGTGGTAGTTACTAATTACCTTACCAAGTGGGTTGAGGCTAGACCATTGAGGAACAAGCATGAAGATGAAGTGGGTAGATTTCTTTATGAACGCATTATCACTAGGTTTGGATGCCTTTTGGAGTTAGTTTTTAATAGAGGAGGAGAGTTTATAGGAAGCATTACTACAGCCATGCTACGACATTTCTCTATCACACATAGAGTAACTACATCCTATAAGCCAAATTCCAATGGCTTGGTAGAGAGAACCAATCAGACCTTGTGCATAATGTTGGCCAAAGATGCAGAAATGGAGGGGGCTAAACATCATTGGGACAAGAGGATTCATGCAATTTTGTGGGAGTATAGGACAACCATGAAGACTTCCATAGGATATTCTCCATTTCAATTGGTGTATGGTATTGAGTCTACCTTACCTATTCACTTTGATCTTCCTACCTTCCAAAGCATTCATAGGAGATTGAAGAAAGCACAATCACTTTGATCTTCCTACCTTCCAAAGCATTCATAGGAGATTGAAGAAAGCACAAGGAGGTGATGCAGAGAAGTCAAGGAAGGATCAACTCATGAAGTTGGAAGAGGCAAGAGCAGTTGCTATGGTTCGAGTGGAGCAAGCCCAAAGGAAACAAAAGGAGAGCTATGACAAGAGGCAAGGCAAGAAGAAGGTGGAGACTTTCAAAGAAGGTGATTGGGTAATGTTGTTTGATTCCATTCAATTCAAGAGAGTGCAAAAGAAGTTTTTGCCTAAGTACTTTGGACCTTTCATAGTGGAGAAGGTGTGGGGCAATTACACCTATGATCTCAAGGAGTTGGGAGGAAGACACTTTGATAGGATTAACCATGATAAGTTGAAGATGTACCATAGAAGGTAGAGAGGCCTTCACTTTGAGGACAAAGTGAAAACTTAGTCCGGGGGTAAATGTAACACTCATTTGTGCATGTGTGTGGTATTGTGATATTTAGCTTGGTATTACAAGTACTTGAGAGATATTATTTATAGAGAGATAAAGGATGGTTCTATATTAGTCATGGTTAGCTAAAGTTAGTCATAGCTAAGATAGAGGAGACTTTACTTTAGAGGAAGTAGAAAAGATGAGCACCACTATTTTGGACTTTAGTGTGTTGACTTGGTATTATTCCTAGGTGTTTGGCTTTCAAGAAAGAGGTGAGAACTCTTGGGCCCGTAAGCCTTTTTGTTTTGGATTCTTCTTTAGTCCAAGGATAGCCCATGTGAAGGAATCCTTGACTTAGTGGTTGGGTCAAGATAAGACCACATGCTTAGGGGAATATACTCATGTGAATGGATATTCCTTTCTACTTTTTGACTTTACTTGACTTTTAGTCTAGTAACTTGAGTTACTACGGTAATTAGTAACTTTGGTACGTAACTATTTCACAAGTATATAAACAAGGGGTGAGGATGTACTCAACATCCTTTCATTTGCAACTATCTCTCTCTCATTGAGTTCTCTAGTGAGCAATGTCTTGAGTCTTGGAGTGTTAGCCTTGGAGGAGTATGATGGAGTTCGGGTTCCTTGCCTTCTTAGTCCATGGTGCGCTACCATAATAGCCATCAGAGGTTCATCCTGAGTGAGAGACAGGCCGGCTCATAGGTCAAGATAAGACCACATGCTTAGGGGAATATGCCCATGTGAAAGGATATTCCTTTTTACTTTTTGACTATACTTGACTTTTAATCTAGTAACTTGAGTTACTACGGTAATTAGTAACTTTGGTACAAAACTATTTCACAAGTATATAAACAAGGGGTGAGGAGGTACTCATGATCCTTTCATTTGCAACTATCTCTCTCTCATTGAGTTCTCTAGTGAGCAATGTCTTGAGTCTTGGAGTGTTAGCCTTGGACGAGTATGATGGAGTTGGGGTTCTTTGCCTTCTTAGTCCATGGTGCGCTACCATAATAGCCATCAGAGGTTCATCCTGAGTGAGAGATAGGCCGGCTCACAGAACATGGCCATCATTGCACCCACGATACTTCTCTTAATTGGATCCCGATAGGACTCCACCTTGTAGCCATTCGTGGTTCTCGGAGCAAAGAAAGAGTTTTGAATTTCCGCCATCTCTTCTGCAGCATCACACTTCCGATAGAAGGTGATCCTTGTTGGCTCTCCTACTTCCCTCCCCAATACTAACCTCCAATCTGCCTCAGTCCATCGAGCCGGATTTCCTCTCTTCCCTTCAACTTTGGGACCATTCTCACAAATATTGGTAGTTATCTCTGCCATCACTCCTGGGAAACTGAAATTCCAGTTCCATGCTAAAAATGTAATATGAAGTCTATTCAAGACTTTGATTTTGGCTACCACATCTAACCTGCAAATTGAAAAACTTTGCACCGCCAGAGCATTTGTGACCTTCTTTGCCATGATTTGCTCTCTCGTTCTTTGACACTAAAAGACGATGCACTCTCCTGGACTAGAGACTCTAACCCCTTCTGAATTTTGGAAAATTTCACTCTCAATCGCTTTCAGACATGCATTACTGCAGGACAACTACTCAAAGGCATATTCAACTTGTCCCTGCGCAATTGCAATCTTATATTACCCCGAATTGTAGTCATTCTTTAGTTGATTTCAAATTTGACCTCCCCTCTTCTGTGTGTTGATGTCCGGTCACTGTCAAGACATGCTTCTTCTGCCTCCATGATTGCTTGAAGTGTACTTTCTTGCCACGTACCAAGGTTGTTAGACGGTCTTTGTATCACCTACGCCTTCCGACCCAAAGACTGTGCTCTTCAGACTTTTTTCCGTCGTACCCTTCTTCTGAGTACCTCCATCACCGGATCCAATCTTGCCTTCTTTGGATTTCCTCCAAAGTCACTTCTGTCCATTCTTCTTTTGCAATTCGGCTTCTTGTGCTTACTTCTTCACTCAAACGCTAATAAATAGAGAAAAACAAAAAATGTGGGCATCACATACCCCCTCCCTCAAATGTGAGCATCCCCGTGAACACCGACAACCGGGTTTTTATACAAAGTCAGGTTTGGGGTCCAATATTTTCTAACCCTCCACCCGTTGACACGAGTGGCAAAAGGATTGCCGTCCAGGTCTGGCAGTTGAAAAGAGCCATTGACATATATATGCATCATGTGATACGGCCCATCCACCTCAAATGTAATTTTCCTCCAAAAAATATACGGCAATTGTCATATAATAATACCAAGTTGCCCTCTTGAACAGCCACAAGTTTGATTCTTTTATCGTGCCTGACCTTCTGTTGTTCTAGAATTTCCTTTGTTATTTTCATTGCATCATCCCTTTTCTCTTCCAACCACATCAGTTGATGGATCCGAAGATCTTGGCTTTCTTCCTCCGACAAGCGTTCTTCACAAAGAATTCGATATATCGGTACTTCAAATTCAACTGGTAATATGGGATGCAATCCGTATGTCAAGAAGTAAGGAGTTTGCTTGGTAGTAATCTTTTCAGTTGTTCAATATGCCCATAATGCTATAGGTAAATTTGTGTCCTAGTCATAGGCATAATTGATTGTCACCTTATTCAAAATTTTGCACAACAATTCATTGGCCTTCTCTGTGAGTCCATTTGCTTTTGGGTTGTAAGGCATGGTCTTCCGATGTTTAATTTGGAAGTACTTGGTTAACGCTTCTACCATTGAGTTCAAAAAATGGGTTCCCCGATCACTGACCAATTCCAAAGGACACTCATAACGGGAAATGATGTTTCGGAAGAAAATTTCTGCCATTGTCTCTACATCATCTCTTTGTGTTTCCTCTGCTTCCACCATTTTGGTGGCATAATTGGTACATACCATGATGTACCTCTTCCTCGTGACACGAGTTACTGATTGAATAGGGCCCACAAAATCAATACCCCATTTCTCAAATGGGGCCAAGGGCAAAATTGGTTTCAAGGGCCATTGGGAAATCGCCATCGGTTTCCCTATTCTTTGACAGGCATCACAACTTTGAATATGGGCGTGAGTATCTTTATACATCGTAGGCCACCAATACCTTGCTGAAAGAATTTTCTTCACCATATTTTTCAGGGCATAGTGTCCTCCCGATGCTTCCGAGTAGAAGGATTCAATGACTCCTCCCACTTTATATGCTTCCAAACATCTCCGAAGTACTTCATCTTTGCCTATCTTAAACAAAATGTTGTGTTTTAATTGGTCTGGTCCCATTCTCTAGAGGAAGACTGCCCTTTGTTCCGGGTCCAGCCCTTCAGGACAATGACACATATGCAAATAGTGATATTATGCTGCATACCTCGTACTTCAAACAGCCATTAAATGATATAGCTCTTCATCAGGAAATCGATCATCAATTTCCAAATCTTGGTCTTGAGTTTCTAACCTGGATAAAAAGTCCGCATTTGAATGCAAAGCTCCCTTCCTTACTTGTACAATGTATGTGAATTCTTGTAACAACAAGATCCATCATGCAATTTGCCAGACAAATCTGCCTTCTTTGACCAAGTGTTGTAATGCATAATGGTCAACATAGAAGACGAACTCGTATCCCAGCAAGAAGTAGCAAAATTTCTTGCATGCATATACCATTCTGAGTGCTTCTTGTTCAGTTGTCGAATAGTTCTTTTCTGAGACTGATAATTGTTGGTTGGCGTAATATACCGGGTAGTCCTTCTTCTTCTTGTCCTTTTGACTTAAGACAACTCTGATAGCCATGAACGAAGTGTCCACATACACATGAAAAGGGGTATCCCAAAGGGGCCCTCATAACTGGTGCTTCAACCAGTTTCCGCTTCAATACTTGAAAAGCATCTTCTTGTGCGGCTTCCCACGAGTAATCTTTGGACTTCTTCAGTAGCTTTGTAAGGGGTGCAGCCAGCACCGCATAATTTGACACAAAGCGTCTATAGTATCCAACATGTCCTAAGAAGGCTCTCAATTCTCGGATATTCTTTGGGGATTCCAACGCTGAGATTACTTTGACCTTCTTGACATCGACCTCAATACCTTGGCTTGACACCTGATGCCCTAGAAGAATTCCCTCTTTCATTGCGAAGAAACATTTAAAATAGAAACATCTCCGGGTGTAATGACAAACCGGCAAAACAACATCTTTCAAAAGTTTGGTGAAGGTAATCCATATATACATCTCTTCGTCCAAACATACAAAAATCATCAATGAAGACTTCCACAAATTTGCACAGCAAATCTTTGAAGTTCACATTCATCATCCGTTGGAAAGTAGCGGGAGCATTACAAAACCCAAAGGGCATTTGATTGTACGTAAAGGTGCCCCAATCGATGGTGAATGTAGTTTTATCCTTGTCCTCTTTGCTGATGGATACTTGATTGTATCTTGAAAATCCATCAAGAAAACTATAGCAAGGATGACCAGCTACTTGTTCCATAATTGTATTAGTAAAAGGTTAAGGATGATGGTCCTTTCTTGTGACTGCATTTAATTTGCAAAAATCTTGGCATACTCAAATCTTTCCCGTCTTCTTCTTTGGAATGATGACAATGGGAGAAACCCACTCACTGCTCAGGATAGGAAAAATTATTCCAGCCCCTAAGTACTTGTCAATTTCACCTTTCACCAAGAGGGAGTACTTCGGGTTCAGGCGGTATTATCTTTGCCAAACCGGAATTGCACCTTCAACTAGATCAATCCGGTGCTCTCCAAATTCTCGTAAAATTCCCGGCATTTGATCAATAGACCAGGCAAATACATCCTGGAATTCTATAAACAAGGCAATGTATCCTGCCAACTCCTCTACGGTGACTGTCTTTGAAATCTTCAAAGTTTTTCCTTCAGTCAAGACCACATCTTGACAGTCATCGGGGTTAATGATGCCTTCCACATCGCTCACTCAGCTCAATCCGAGACTTATTGTTGTCAAACCCCCTTCCTCCAAGTCTTGTTCACCCAAGGCGATGTCATCTGGGTCTTTGTCTTTGACCTCTACCTCGTAGCATTCTAGGTAATTAACTTGGACTTTGTCTTCGGAGTCCTTGGAAGATGAAGATGATGAATCTTTGGATTCATCTTCGTCTTCTGACGAAGTAGTATCCCCAAGGTGAGGAACCTTTGTCCAACTTACGGTCACCAGCTTTTGCTCTTTGGACAAAATGTCTTTAAATCTTAATTTTTTCTGGTGCCAATCCACCATGACTAGGCACTGTACAACCAGGGTCATCCGATCAAGAGAGGATAGCCAATTTTGGTTACTGGTCGTAGCACATTAATTCAATTCAATTTGAATTCAATTTGAAGGGCACACCTCCTATGATCGTGGTGATATTTGACAGCATACCCAAGGGCTGTCTCTTGGTTTGATCCGCAAACTTCAGAATTTGGGGTGTTGGTTCAAACGTTGTGTACCCCAATCAATGTGCAATGTCTTCTGTCATGACATTCACACCCGACCTTAAATCAATGGATATGGATGTGATCATACAGCTTGCTATCTCCGCATCCACCTCGGGAGATCCCAAATCTTCTTGTTCAATACAATAAATTGTGGGCAAGTCTTTCTTGGTCATTGCCCTTACTTTCTTGAGGGCTGAAGTTAGTTGCTTTTTATATAGCTTGTTGTCCTCCCACAATTTTTTAAATGTGACATCAGCACTTGTAGACGCCATATCTGCCACAATATCATACTGTGGAACTCCTCCTAATTTCACCTGCTTCGCCTTTGTCTTTGGATCTAAAGTTTGTGCTTGTTCAAAGCGGACTTTGGGGTGCTTAAGGATGGTAATCGGAGTGCATATGTTCTTGACTCGATGATCATTGGGTTGACCAACTTTGGCTTGGATCAAGTCTTTTACTTTGGACCTGATATTTGCCGGAAAAACTAGAGGTTGTGTCTTTGTATTCTCCTCCAAACTCATCTCCCGTGTGCGGAGTACTGCTTCCTTAATTTCTTTCTGCAAGGCTTTCACTTTAGCTTTTGCTATGGCCTTTTCCTCCTTAACAAAAAGGATAGCTTGCAGTCGTAGTCTCTTTGTTTTTCGTGAGGACGAAGACGTAGTACTCACTTCTTTGGGAGCTCAATTCTTCCTCCCTGTGCGGGTTTTTACCTTCAAAATTTTGAGGTCCGGCCATTCTCCTTCTGAAGCGGGACTCCCTTCTTGAGGTCTCTCTTCCTCAAGTGTGATACAATTTACATTTGTATCCCTCTTTGCCTGGAGCGCAGCACGCTCTATGAGGGTCTATACATACTTGACAGGGGGCTTTGGATTGGGTGGTTGCAGGCACTGATTTCTTGTGTGCCTTGATCCTTTACAATTTCCACAAAGGGGCACGTACCCAATTTGTTGTCTAGGCTCCGGACAATTTGGAGACCAATGTCCCATCGAACCACAATTGTAACAAGCATCCGATGCAACATTTTGAGGTCTATTTTTGCCACCCATTGGTGGTCTTCATGGGGAGCATTAGTATTGTACTCTCGTGGTCCATACTTGGGACCTTGATATGATGGGCTCGTTGGAGACTATATTTCTTGGGTTTGGTATACAGATTTTTCTTCATCACCCTAATCCCATCCGGGAACCCAATCAATTTGTTGCATTGGAAATGCAGTGCGGGTCAAACACTCCGTATTAGCATGGCCGGATTTATCACACGCAGTGCACCATACATTTGGTTGACCAAATGACGGGGGCTTTCTTTGGTCCTTAGCTCCAATCATCTGGATCTTGAAATTCACAAACTCTTTAATAAGAGTCTCCAACTTCTGATCTGCCTTAGGTACATTCTTTGCTAGCGGTGTTACTGGCTTCTTTCCTCCGCGTCTTCGTATTCTCCGCGGCTTGGTTTCTTCGTCGGATTCCAAAGAAGAACTCAAAGATGCGGAGGATTCCTCCGAAGAAATGGAGGTGCTATGAGAAGCTCTTTGTCTAGGCTTCTTGCCCTTCTTCTCCCAATTTCTTTGGTTGCTGGATGAGTGAGAGTGAGCCGCCTCATATCGGGCGACATGTTTGAGGACTTTGTCCAGGGAAGTTACATTTCTCTCCCTTGCAAAGATTTGAATCTCCGGTGAAAGCCCTCCAAGAAACCAGGTAATGGCTTGGGCATCGGAATAACCCACCACACTAGATTGTTTTGGGACTCGGATCAATAAGGCCATGAACCGCTTAGAGTAATCTCTCAAGTTTTCCTTCTTCCCTTGCCCTAAATCATTAAGTGCCATGAAGACACTTGTATCATAATCCACTTCCCAAAATCATTCCAGGAAGCCATTTTGTAAGTCTGCCCAGTCTGCTGGTGTGAATCCCTTCTAAGTTACATGGGTGTACCAGCTCCGAGCCTTCTTTCGGAGCAGACTTGGAAAAATCCGCAATCGATCCACGGAGTCATGTTCCTTGTTGGCAAAGGATATGACTTTGAACTCCTCAATAAATTTGTTAGGGTCTTTGTCTTGTTCTATCCCCTTATACTTTTGATAAGCGTGTCAGGTCACAAGTAACGGAGTCATCGTTTGATGCGGCGGAATCTGCTGTGGTAAGTTTGAACTTACGGGAACCGAAGAGCTACTTGGTATGGACGCCGTGTTGTCTACCCAAGGGTTTCAATTTGTCAAGTTCAAAGTGGGGTCTTCTTTGACAATTTCTTCTTCTTTGGTTGTGTCAACTTCAACCCGATTAGAAGTAAGAGGTTCCACACCTTCAACCTGGTCTTTTAAATTTCTTCGGGACAACCAAGGGATTGTTCGTACAAGATGTTGACACTCTTCTTTTGTAAGTGTTTGTGTTGTCTTTTCACAAACAAACTTCTTAATGAATTTGACTTCCTTTACAGCTTTAGGGGAAGTTGGTGTACAGGGTCATAATGCATATGTCTGCCTGCTTGAGTCTTTCTTCTTCTTGGAAGAAAGGGATGAAAAGTAGCCTTGCCACCCTCCTTCGCGTCTCTTTTGTTCAAGTTCTTGTAAAGATTCTTGAACTTCATGAAGAAGTTGACCATCCAATGCTTCTCGCTCATTCTCAGCCAAAGTAGATTAGATCTTCAGATGTTCATCTTCTTCACGATGCAACGTTCATCTTTGGACTCTCTCTTCCTATTGTTCTCTTGATGCAGACATTCATATTGCTTTGACGTCCCATTTTGAATTTGGCTTTGTATTCTTCCACTTCCGAGTTTTGTATCCCCGGCAGCGGTGCCAAAAATCATGTGACAACCCGACAAATATCACTTTTGCAGTAAGTGGGTAAGTAAAGTTTGTTCCCGTAGAGATACGATTCAGAATTGGTCAAATACGAAATCAAATAGTAACTTGTAGTTCTTGTTGATTTCTTCTTTAATCTCTCAGGTAGAAACTACACCCAGAAGAGAGTAACAAGCTCACAATCTTGACAACGTGTCACAAATACACACACACATTGTAAAGATCCCTATTGTAAAGAAAACCCATCCATCTACCATGATGATTGAGTGTTGAGTCCCATGTTCAACCTATGAATGTGTATTATGCATGGTGGTGCTTCTTCCTATGCTTAATGCATTCTTTCCTTGGTCATAAAGTGTTATGCAATACTATCCATAGCATTTCATTACTTACCCAAAAGGTGATAGCTGAGGAAGTCAAAGCACTCAAAGGGTAATGACCTCCAGGTCATTTCTTGGGTGAAGGTGCAAGGGTAAACCCTATCTCATAGTCAAGCTAAGACCACTACAAGAACTCTGCTTGCAGATTGCTATAGGATCTTTGCCCACAGACTATTACAAAAACTCTACCTATAGTCCATGGCAGGACTCTCTTGTACTTCTACCATCCCGTAGCATCCCATACCCTCAACTACAAGGCTAGTCTAACCACATAGTAGCACCAATGCTTGAGTTGATGGAGCAACTCCTTCTTATGTAAAAGGAGTGTCATGGCCAAATCACCAACTATGTCACCTTTGTCCAACATCTCCAGCACACTATATAGGAAGCTTTACAAGATATGAAGAAGGTGCAAGATGATTAGCAGACATCCGTGCTCAACATTTGGTTGCAGGTAAACATAGCAACAATATGGCTTAGGAGGCAGCCAAACTTAAGGAAGAAGGAGCAATCCTAAAGAAGGAGGTGTGAGTGAGAAGGAGAAGGAGAAAAGGATAGGGAGAGAAGCTCTGCTAAGAGGAGGAAGCATGTTGGAAAACTTAGCTTGAAGAACATGTACGAGCTCAAGATGAAGAAATTAATACTCTTAAGCAAGAAGTAGAGAAGGAAAAGGTGGTCCTTGTCATAGCTGTGACAACCCGGCAAATATCACTCTTGCGGTAATCGGGTAAGTAAAGTTCGTTCCCGTAGAGATACAAGTCAGAAATGTCCAAATACGAAGCAAAGTAATAATGTAGTTCTTCTTGAGTTCTTCTTTAGTCTCTCAGGTAGAAACCACACCCAAAAGAGAGTAACAAGCACTGAACTTGTAGTCTTGTCACAAATTCACACTCCTTAATCACAAATCCTTCAATTCTTTCCAAACAATCTTGATTGTGATGATTCAGGCTCTCCCAAAAATGGCACTTCACTGCAAAACAACTTTGCCTCAAAATTGTGTTCCACTCTTCCACTGAAGGCACAACTTCCTTGATCGAAATTGCTTCACATCAACTTTGCACTATACTCACAAATGCAGAATACTACCAACACTACAATTCCTCTCAGATCTATCAAGGCATTGCTTCGATTGCACTTCACTTAGGATTAAACACACAGAATGAAGATCAAGGCTGTGGAATCCAACATCCAACAAGCACTCTGACTTGCACTTTGAATTTCTCCAAACACTCACAAACACTATTGCGAAATTGATACTCAGAATCAAGCTCAAGCGACGAGCACTGCTTCATAGCACTTTGCTTTATCTATTCTCAGAAATAATGAGCACTTAACAAAGTTTTCCTACGAATGCCACTCTTAAATAGTGAAGCAATTGACAGCTCTAACAACTATACCGTTCTACAACAACTCTTCTAACCTACAGATGTAAAATGACAATGCAACCTTTCATATCTGTCTATTCAAATCTCAAATTGGTTTCTACTCCAATCCGATGTCTACTTCTTCCTCGGCTTTCAAACCCGAACCCGAAGTAATCTTACTTCCTACTACTCTATCCTCGGGTTTCACAACTCCTAATTCTTCCACTAATTCTAACATTTCTCCTTCCTGATATGAAATTCCTATCATAGTTAAGCCTTCTAAATCTCTATCTCCCGACCCACTCTTCTCTAAAGTGTCAAATGTCAAATCCGAAGACACTTGCACTCCTATCACTCTTACTTTGGGTCTAACTACTATCAATTCTTTTACTAATTCTACTGTGTCATTGTCAAGAATTGTAATTGAAAGCATGAATACACTATCTACACCTTCAATTTGTAACCCACTTTCTCCTAATCACTCATGTTACTGACCCGAAGACACTTACTATCTGATCTTGCACTTCGGGTTTATTCACTATTGCTACTTCTTCTTCAATTCATGTTCCATCTTCAATTAAAACTGAAATTGAAGTCATGGGTATCCTAACTATCTTCTTTCCCTACTCTAACTTCCTCTGATCCCTCTGGCTAAACTCCCGAAGTCACCTTCACTGCACTCCGAGGTCCGACTTCCTCTGATTTAGTCATCTTCATCTTGAGGCAAAGTCTTTAGACCCAAAGTCATGTAAACCCGAAGTCCGAAGTACGAAATCCGAAGTCACATTGACCCGAAGACACTTTGACCCAAAGTACATCTACTCCCAAAACTTTAAATGCTTGTAACTTCTTCTGCAAACCTTCAAACTTTGCGATTTTGGTGGCAATGGAAAGCCCTGAACTAGACGCTTCCAACTAGATACAACATGCTTGATTTAGAGTTGTGGTCACTGAGATATGGCCCCCGCAAGAATCCTGACCTACAACTTCCATTTCTCCTTCGGGTTTGCACTCCTTAACGTATGATCCGAGTTTTTCCCTCCTCTGAAGAGGAAGGTGATTGGGACCATTTGGCCATTGAGGAGGAAGCATTGTTAGAACTACATGACATGAAGATGTAGTGAACTTGGAGCAAACCAATATGTTTGCAAAGATGGAGATGGCATAAGATCAATTGGCAGGTATTAAGGAGGAGGCAATGGCCAGCACCTTGGAAAAGGTAAGGTTGCAAGACCTCAAATCACAAGTACATGCTTTGGAGGTGAAGGTGTACACAAATGAGCCTCTATAGCAGTTGTTTAATAAGCTTCAAGATCACACTCCAAAGAAATTCAAGAAATCCACCAAAGCACCGCTTTCCACAATCAATGATTACACATATATAATTGACTTGTTGATTAAGCTTGTTGAAAGGTAGTTTCTTGCAATAGATTTTTGGATAATGGTACTTTAGCCAAAAAGAAAGGAGATAGAAATATGTTAAGTATAGAACATATCTTCCCACAAGAATTCTCTTTGGCTTCAAAGGACATCTTTGCCCTGAAAGCCTTTGGCCTAGAAACCGTTATAGACTTAGGATAATTATGTAACTACATTCAAGTAAAGTCAAAGCTAGTAGTTTGGACCCAACTTCTCGCTTTCCATGGAGGTGGAAAACTCTTAATTGTGCATTAGGATAAGATAAGAAGATGAGATCAGCGATGAATGATGTAGGTGTAATCAGAAGATTGCAAGCACTCCTAGCTATTGATCATCTTCATCTAGAAGTAGGAAATTATATATATGGGTTGCAACCCAAAGAAGAGGGTTCACTTCTTTCATCTACTTGAAGATTTTCATAGCTTTGTGTTGAATTGCTTGCACTTACATCTTTGGTTGTATGCTTGGTCAAGTAGACCAGAGGAATCTTGCAATAGAATTGTGTGTTTCAGTATCTACTAAGTAAATTTGCACTAGATCAAGGAAGTTACCCTTGATATTCAATGGGAATAAATGCTTAAGTACTAGCTCAAGAAGTTCACACAGATCAATGCAAATTATCCCTGAAATTATGAAGGGGAAATTCAATGCAAAAAAGGGTTCTAAAAACAATGGAACATTGAAAGTACCATGGAATGAAAAGCCAAGTAGACAATGAATTTTGGATTTTCTTGTGTATTGTGTCTTTTGGGAAGGGACACATAGTCAACAACAATGTCAAGGTGTTCTCAACCTTCAGGTTAAAACTGACATTTGGGATGGAAACCAACCTTTGGGTTTCAGAGTGAAATAAATCTCTGAGGAATGACTAACCTTTAAGATAAAAAGATTTTTCAAGAAGAAGAGATCTTCGGTGTGAAATGAACCATTACCATTAAGAGTTTATTAGATTAGATATTTTGTGAAAATGTTTGTTAATTTATCTTTTTAGTGCCTGCACCATAGTGGGTGTCTTTACTCTTTTTTCATGAGTGGTTCATAGAGATTAATTGCACACATATAAACAACTTGTGACATTATAACATTTTTGTTTCCTTTTAAATAAATAAAGGCGACCACGTAGGAAAAATGAAGGATGGGAAGACCCCATCAAGCCGTACAAGGGAGAGACCAAAAAGGTAACATGGGGCTAAGCCCCAATAGAGTTTGTATGAGAAATCTGCCCTACCGCACCTAAGATATCCGAGCTATGCAAGTCGTACTGTGAGCCGGCCTGTCTCTCACTCAAGATGAACCTCTGATGGCTATTATGGTAGCGCACCATGGACTAAGAAGGCAAGGAACCCCAACTCCATCATACTCCTCCAAGGCTAACACTCCAAGACTCAAGACATTGCTCACTAGAGAACTCAATGAGAGAGAGATAGTTGCAAATGAAAGGATGATGAGTACCTCCTCACTCCTTGTTTATATACTTGTGAAATAGTTACGTACCAAAGTTACTAATTACCGTAGTAACTCAAGTTACTAGACTAAAAGTCAAGTAAAGTCAAAAAGTAGAAAGGAATATCTATTCACATGGGCATATTCCCCTTATCTTGACCCAACCACTAAAGCAAGGATTCCTTCACATGGGCTATCCTTGGACTAAAGAAGAATCCAAAACAAAAAGGCTTGCGGGCCCAAGAGTTCTCAACTCTTTCCCCAAAGCCAAACACCTAGGAATAATACCAAGTCAACACACTAAAATCCAAAATAGTGGTGCTCATCTTTTCTACTTCCTCTAAAGTAAGGTCCCATCTATCTTAGCTATGACTAACTTTAGCTAACCATGACTAATATAGAACCATCCTTTATCTCTATATAAATAATATCTCTTAAGTACTTGTAATACCAAGCTAAATATCACAATACCACACACATGCACAAATGGGTGTTACATTTACTCCCGGACTAAGTTTTCACTTTGTCCTCAAAGTGAAGGTCTCTCTACCTTCTATGGTACATCTTCAACTTATCATGGTTAATCCTATCAAAGTGTCTTCCTCCCAACTCCTTGAGATCATAGGTGTAATTGCCCCACACCTTCTCTACTATGAAAGGTCCAAAGTACTTAGGCAAAAACTTCTTTTGCACTCTCTTGAATCGAATGGAATCAAACAACATTACCCAATCACCTTCTTTGAAAGGCTCCACCTTCTTCTTGCCTTGCCTCTTGTCATAGCTCTCCTTTTGTTTCCTTTGGGCTTGCTCCACTCGAACCATAGCAACTGCTCTTGCCTCTTCCAACTCCATGAGTTGATCCTTCCTTGACTTCCCTGCATCACTTCCTTGTGCTTTCTTCAATCTCCTATGAATGCTTTGGAAGGTAGGAAGATCAAAGTGAATAGGTAAGGTAGACTCAATACCATACACCAATTGGAATGGAGAATATCCAGTGGAAGTCTTCATGGTTGTCCTATACTCCCACAAAACTGCATGAATCCTCTTGTCCCAATGATGTTTAGCCCCCTCCATTTCTGCATCTTTGGCCAACATCATGCACAAGGTCTGATTGGTTCTCTCTGCCAAGCCATTGGAATTTGGCTTATAGGATGTAGTTACTCTATGTGTGATAGAGAAATGTCGTAGCATGGCTGTAGTAATGCTTCCTGTAAACTCTCCTCCTCTATCAGAAACCAACTCCAAAGGGCATCCAAACCTAGTGATAATGCGTTCATAAAGAAATCTACCCACTTCATCTTCATTCTTGTCCCTCAATGGTCTAGCCTCAACCCACTTGGTAAGGTAATCAGTAACTACCACAATGTACCGATTGTTCCTTGGGGTTCTATTGAGAGGTCCTACAGAATCAATTCCCCACTTCTCAAAAGGTCCTAGCAATGGAATTGATCTAAGTGGTGGAGTGGATGTAGACTTTCTAGCAAAAGCTTGACAAACATGACAAGTTTTGCAATAATCAAGACAATCCTTGAAAATCCCTCTCCAATGGTAACCTGCATCTAGAATCTTGAAAGCAGTCACCTTTCTTGCAAAGTGTCCTCCACATACTAAACCTTCATGAAACTCCTTTATGAGTAGGATAGACTCTTCCTTACCCACTGCTCTTCGAAGTAGACCATCTGCTCCTTGGTGAAAAAGAATATCCTCCACCATTGTGTAAGGTCTAGATCTTGCTGCAAGGGCCTTCCTCTCCCTAGCATGCATCCCTTCTGGATAGTTACCTCTTGTCACAAAATCCACAATCTCCTTGTACTCCATTGGAATCTCTTGAGTGACTGAGATTGTCATGAGCTCCTCATCCGGGAAGGAATCATCTACTGGCTCATCTCCATCATGATCATAGGCTCTAGATAACAAATCAGCATTTGCATGTTTCTTTCCTGGCCTATCCTCAATTGTGTAGTCATACTCAGACAAGAGTATCATCCACCTTGCTAGTCTCCCTTCAACATTAGGCTTGTTGAAGATGTACTTCAAAGCCTTGTGATCCGTGACAATTGTGGCTTTCCCTCCAATCAAGTAGTGTCTAAACTTCTTGAGACCAAAGATCACTGCCAACCCTTCTCTCTCTGTGACAGAGTAGTTCTTCTCTGCTGAAACCATCTGCCTACTAGCATAAGCTATTGGATGATCATGCCCATCTTGGTCTAATTGACTAAGAGTGCATCCTATAGCTACATTAGAAGCATCAGTGTAGAGGATGAAAGGCTTACTCCAATCAGGTTTAGCAAGAATTGGAGCTACAACAAGGGATTGCTTGAGCTCCTCAAAAGCTTTGAGAGCCTCCTTGTCTTCCAAAATCACCATGTAATCTACACCCTTCTTCATGTAGATGGTCAATGCATAAGCCTTGTTGGAAAATGAGAAGATGAACCTTCTATAGTACCCAACCATTCCCAAGAATTGGCGTAACTTTGTCAAGCTTGAAGGGAATGGAAGGTCTGAGATTTTCCTCACCTTCTCAGGATCAACTGCTATTCCATCCTTGGAGATGATGTGCCCCAAAAGTAGACCTTCTTCACATCCAAAAATGCACTTCTCTGGGTTGAGTGATGCATTTGCCTCATCCAAGCGTTGCAAGACTTTGATTAGGTGCTCAAAGTGCTCCTCCTTGCTCCCATAGACACAAAAGTCATCAATGAAATCTCTCACAAATTTCCCAATGAAAGGTTCAAATACCTTGTTCATGAACCGTTGGAATGTGGCTGGAGCATTGCAAAGCCCAAAAGGCATGACCTTGAAAGCGTAAGTTCCCCAAGGTGTGGTGAATGTGGTGAGTTGTTGATGCTCTGGTGCAATCTTTATTTGGTTATATCCACTATAACCATCTCCAAAACTGTACCTCTCATGACCTGCAACCTCCTCCAAGATCTCATCAATGAATGGCAATGGGTAGTAGTCCTTCTTGGTAACAGCATTAAGCTTCTTGTAATCCACACATACCCGAAGCTTGCCATTCTTTTTCTTCACAATGACAATTGGAGACACCCATTCTGAATTCTCCACCTCAAAGATAAATCCAGCCTCCTTGAGCTTATCAATCTCCTCCTTCACAACCAAAGATATTGGTGGGCTAATGCGACGTTGCTTTTGGCGGATTGGTCTTGCATGTGACTCCACCTCTATCTTATGCTCCTCCAAGGTGACTTCCTTCAAATCCTTGTAACTAAAAGCAAACACATGGATGAACTTGCGGAAAATCTCCTCAAATCTCACCTTCTCCTCCTTGGTAACATTTGGGCCATACTTGAGGGTAGATAACCTTCTCTCTACCTCCTCAAGTGTCAATGGTGATTTATCTGGGTCCTTCAAAACCTCTGGCTTAGGTGCAAAATCCATAGCACACAAGGGATACACATCTGAATCAGATTCAGATTCATCTTCCTCCGTGGAAGTCTCCTCTTCCATGCTTGTGTCCACACCTGAAGCTCCTTCTTCAGAATCTGATTCCCAATAATTAGAAGATGGGGTATCTGAATGTGAAGTGTTGGTGGTGTTAGTCACAGGAACAGTGACTCTATGGTTTGATGGCCCAATCCTCAAGTACCCTTTGTGCCATCGATCAGTTGTGCGTGCTGCTCTCAACCATGGCCTCCCAAGAAGTAAGTCATAGCTTGAATCCTTCAAGACTTGGAAAGTCATGAGATTTTGAACTCCCATAACTGAAACTACCACCTTATCCATCACCCCTACTGGTCGAACTTGTTGCTTGTTTGCCATGCTCACCACAAATGTTGAAGGTCTTGAGGGTATCATACCCAACTTCTTCATCAACCTTTCTAACATGGCATTCACTGCTGATCCTCCATCAACCAATGCATCCTTGATGTTGTGACCATTCACTCTCACATCAATCTTGGAGGCATATTCACAAGCCTCCCATGGTGCTGGCTTGGCATCCACCACCCCCATTGATACTGGAACTTTTGCCTTCTTCTTCTTTTTGCTCCTTGTAGAACTCAAACCACCTCTAAGCTCCTTTCTCAAGGTAGGGTTCAAAGCAATTAATTGGCCCACTGTGATGTTAGCCTTGTGACTACCAACATCCTCCAACACATTGTAGTTCCATTGTTGCTTTGAGATCAAGAAGTCCTCCATCCCCAACTTCTTCCTTGGAGTCTTTGTTGTTGATGGTGTTGAGGTGCGAGTGCTCCTAGTAGACATAGGAGTATCCTTGCTTGAAGTAAATCCTTGAGAAGAGTGAACATCCTCTGCAAAACGAGCTCTCTTCTTCTCTTGTGCCAAAAGCTCCAAATTAAGACCCTTGGAGTTTGAGCACTCTCCCTTCTCATACTTGCTCTCAACCACATCTATGGATGCTATCCCCTTACCTTTGTTGGGATTAGGAGCCACTTGGGTTTCACTACCTCCCTCTTTCCCTCTATTGGCTCCCTCATAACCCCTTCCTCCATGGTAAGTGGAATTTGGGCAATTCCTTTGGATATGGCCTCTTCCTCCACAACCAAAACAATTTCTATCATTGAAATTGTTGGCTGGTTGGCCTCCTCTATATGGATAGTTTCCATAACTCCTAGGTCCTCTCCCTACATTCTGATCCACCTCTCTCTTCTCCCATAGTTGCACCACATTGATCTTGAGATCCGCAAGTTGTTCTGTGATGGTTTGGAGTGGATCTTTTGGTGGAGGTGCAAGAATTGGAGCAACTACTACTTGTGGTGCAACCCTTGTCACCAAAGTATCAGAAGTTCCACCATACTTGTAGCCTTGAGGAGGATGCACAACCTCCTTCATCACCAAATCACTCTCATCCCCTTCCAAACTCTCCTCCATACGAATTGCGATCTTGATAGCTTCAACCTTGGAAGAAGGTTTCTCATATCTCACCTTGCTTCTAATTTGTGGTCTCAATCCTCCCACAAAATTCTTGGTGAGCATGGCCCCTATGCCAATCATTGTAGTCTCCACATCATCCCCACCCTTCCTCAACACTATGCGAAATCTGGACTCCAACTTTTCCACTCTTTCCACATAGACCCTCACTTTCTCTCCATCTCCTTGCTTGAGAAATGTAACCTCACTCATCAATCTCTCATAACTCTCATCAGGAAGAAAGTTCTCAATGAGTGCTGAAGTCAAAGTCTCCCAAGACTCCTCTTCCCCCTCTCTCCTCTCTCTCTTTTGGTATTCTGACTCATACCATGTAAGTGCTGCATCCTCAAAGAAATCTGGTAATAATGAGGCCCACTCATTCTTCCTCCTCTCATTGTTTCCTATGCAAGCTCTCTTGAAGTCTCTCACAAAGGCCTCCACATCTTCTCCATCCTTGCCAAAGAAAACCGGAAGTTTCCCCATCTTAACCCCTCACTATCTTTCTTTTCTCTTAATTTTTTTTTCTCTTTTCTTTTCTCTCACTCTATTACTAATAGAGTATATACATGACTAACACCATCTGAGAATAATCCACTCTAGGGAACACAAAAGGTTCAGGTTGCTCCAAGATTTCTATAGCAACATCAAATCCTAGAGTGCATATTAATCTAACTCTCATGGATAGTTTATCCATAAGTTGAAAGATTATCTCCATCACTAATCTTGAGAACTAGCTGATGAAGGTGGTAGTATTTCTGTAGCTGTACTAAGACTCTCTCCAAGATCCTTCACCAAAGTTTCCAAAAGTGCTTTTACTCCACTACACTCATGTCCTTTTGGAAGTCCTTCAACTCCACAAACCTCACACAACTCTTTGGTCTTAGATCTTCTCCCTCCCAATCTTGGTGAAGAAGGTCCAACATGCAAACCCAAGTCAAGTAAGCCTCTCCTTTCCCTCAATCTCTTGCTCTCAAAGGTTAATGGACATGAACTTGCCTTATGTCCCTTCTCTCCACATAGAAAGCACTTAGACTCACTCTTTCCTCCAAGTGGTGTAGGTTTTTGGATCCTCTCAACACTCTCTTCAAATTCTATTGTAAACTCTCTTTTCCTCAAATCCACCCCTACAATCACCTCAAACCCTTGGGGAACCTTGCATAATCTCAATTTCCACTCTTGATGACCCTCCATGTTCCCAAAGATGAATCTAAACACTCAAACATGCTTTTTGTTGATCTCAAACTTCTCATGCATGAGATCTCCACTCAGCAGAATTGACCCTTCCTCACAATGTCACTCAAATCTCCCAACGAATATGTCACAGTCCTCTGAAATTTTCCACACTTGATCACAACTCTAGGGCGTCCCTCCCTGCAAAATTTTAGATCTTTTCATCGAGCCATTTGGCCTAGACACCTTTCTATTCAGTACCCATATTTCAGATTTGGTCTGAAAACCACCCCCCTCACTTCAAAAACTCATAACGCACTGCGCAAAAATGATCTCTCTCTAATTTTTGTGGCACCAGGTAGGATACAATGCACTGAATTGTTTTGAAAATTTTCAAGACAATTCACTAAAAATTGAAGAAATGGCAGACTCTGTACAATTTTCCAGAGAGCATGCAGTTGCGGGAGCACTTTACCCTATCAACTTTCAAAAATTCTAGCCCAGTGCGCATAGAAGCTCTCTCAATAATTTCAAGTGTGCTAACTGAAAGATAACCCAAGCTATCATGTGTAGAAATCTCAAGTCCAGATCTCAAACTTGAGATTTTGCCCAAAATCACCTTAATCCCCAAAATCTGCAATCCACCTCACACAATCTCTCCAATTCCTCTCATGTGTACAAGATGTACAAAATCACCTCAAAGACATCATAATGAACTACAGGGTATACAAATGGATCTTGGTTCTCTAACATAAGTTCAGCCCTCTCCTCTCCTAATGTTCTCTCCAAGTGAGCTCTCATAGCCTCCTTCTGCCTAATGTAGAATTGGACGCGGAACATTATCTTGCCTTCTAGAGAGGTCCCGGCAACGGAACCAAAAATGTGAGCCGGCCTGTCTCTCACTCAAGATGAACCTCTGATGGCTATTATGGTAGCGCACCATGGACTAAGAAGGCAAGGAACCCCAACTCCATCATACTCCTCCAAGGCTAACACTCCAAGACTCAAGACATTGCTCACTAGAGAACTCAATGAGAGAGAGATAGTTGCAAATGAAAGGATGATGAGTACCTCCTCACTCCTTGTTTATATACTTGTGAAATAGTTACGTACCAAAGTTACTAATTACCGTAGTAACTCAAGTTACTAGACTAAAAGTCAAGTAAAGTCAAAAAGTAGAAAGGAATATCCATTCACATGGGCATATTCCCCTTATCTTGACCCAACCACTAAAGCAAGGATTCCTTCACATGGGCTATCCTTGGACTAAAGAAGAATCCAAAACAAAAAGGCTTGCGGGCCCAAGAGTTCTCAACTCTTTCCCCAAAGCCAAACACCTAGGAATAATACCAAGTCAACACACTAAAATCCAAAATAGTGGTGCTCATCTTTTCTACTTCCTCTAAAGTAAGGTCCCATCTATCTTAGCTATGACTAACTTTAGCTAACCATGACTAATATAGAACCATCCTTTATCTCTATATAAATAATATCTCTTAAGTACTTGTAATACCAAGCTAAATATCACAATACCACACACATGCACAAATGGGTGTTACAGTACGGTCTACACACAACTGGAGCATCCAAAGAAACATCACGTAATGTGATTGCTCTCCTATGGATTGCACCAGCCACTGCCCTCTGTAGAGCAATGGACACACGCTGTCTAAAGTAAGCTACAAAGTATGAGAGTGAGAGTGGTACCCCCTGACGCCTAACATGATAAGCTCTCGTGCACTCCCAGACAAATGTGTCAAATGCCGTGTCCATCGCTCCATATAACTCCAAGGCTAGAGGAACAAAGAGGTAACCTCGTTGCATGCCCCTATACTTGGAGACCTTGCGACCTACTGCTGCACTCGCCGCCCATCCAGGGGGATGGGTAATCACTCCCTCCGAAACTGTATCTCGCATAGGGTTTGTGACCACGACATCCGCTACTATCACCTGATCATCTTGGACCAAGTATAAGTCTGCCCTGACACATGTTGTCTGCAACGCATACGAACGCTCCCTCCAAGCTAAGTATCCACTCTCTCGTGCCATAGCAAACACTATGTCTCTAATGGCATCATGTGTAGCTATCCTCTGTCCTCCAAAAGGACACCGTGTCATGTGGACCGCCGCTGCATCTAGTGTGGAACCACACTCACAAGTGAGTAGTGAAGATGCACATGGATGGACCAAACCTAGGCAAAACCTCATCGCTATAGAGAAAGTAGCCGGTGCGAGTCGGAAAGCCCTAATGCATGGTCGAGCTAGGATCCACGAGCCTGCACCCTTGCCGGAGCAAGAGCATAGACGTGCTCTAGTAGCCTGAGGAATGGATGAGTCAACTAAGATAGAATGTAGCGTATGCTCACACTGTCGCTCCATCAAGGAAGACTATAGACCTCTAGTCCAATCTGACCATAGTGAAGCAAACGATGGAAAACCCTCTCGTGCTCGTGGGGATAGACTATCTCTCGTCTGCCGCAATAACACTTGGAGAGAAAAGGGTCCTCCCTCCACCTCTGTCACATAAGTCTCCAAAACCAGCCTATCAGCAACCACAAAATGAGAGGCAAGTAGGGGTGCCGAGAGAGCCCAACTACCCAAAAACGCTATAGGTGCCATCTCCTCCATAGAAAGCAAGCCAACCCTACCACATGAGATCGGTAGAGCCGTCTGTCTACGTGCCAAATCCCCTGTCACACACTCAAAAGTCCCTAGTCCAATAATATCACCAAAGACTCCCATAATCCTCCTATCAAATGCTCTCAAATGTGATAGGAAGGACGGTAAGGGGGGAACTGTACGGATGAGGTAGGATGGTCGACAAGCAATACTGGAAGAGAGTATACCAAATGCCACCTGCGGATCTCCTAGTAATGGAAGGTCATCCACATAGAGAACATCCTCTGCAAGGGCAGCGTCCAAGAAGCGTGTGACGAAATCCTCCGATCCTACTGGCACTCCAAGAACACGAAGTCCATCTGTGGATGTGATACACCCCTCTGGAAGCTCAAGGTGGGGAGGGATACCTAAAGGGGACCATGCCCTACACTTTGACACCTTGACTCTCAAGCCTACTAGATGTAGCTTGGTAATCAAGTAGTCAAAGGCCTGCCTAATCTGATCTACAGGGCCTACGATGTGTGTATCATCTGCCAAGGAGGGAAATACACAACTTGGCATGGCCAAAGTAGTAGATAGGAGAGCTCTAAAGTGAGCCATGGCAAATAAGGGCCCCCCCAAAGGATCTCCCTGTCGTGTACCAACAGCTGACTCCAAGACGGTGACTCCCTCCTGTGAACCACCATGCTGGTAGTAAAGGGAAGTAGGAGAGCCATAAAAAGACCGCACAAAAGGAATGAGACTCGCCAAGGATCCACCAGCCTCCCTAAGCTCTCTAAAGATGGATGCACGTGAGACGCTATTAAAAGCGTTCTCAACATCCACCTGTAGGACAACCCACTCCGGATGGATATCTAGGAGTGCTCTAATGCCTAGAGATATAGCCTCACATCCTCCAGGTGTAGCTACTCCAAACTGATGTGGACTAAGGTGCTGTTGAAAGTGAGAACGATGCTGAAGGACAATGGTACAACTGACCAAACGCAAAAAGATCTCTCCAATAGCAATTGGTCTAATGCCTCCCGTGTCCTTCTCACTCGCGAGAAGTCGACTAGCACCTAAGACCCGACTAACAGACATAGGAATGTCTCCTCTCGCTACTGTTGCAGCCACCTGAAACAACTCGGTAAAACCACTAGAAGGATCATCTGCTTGGAAGCAATCTCTAAGGTGCTCATAAACCATCCCTGACAAGCCTCTTGAGGAAAGGCGAGGGGCAGTGCACAATGCTTGTGCAAATAGCGACCTATCAAGACATAAAGGCTGCTCAGGCTGATAATCTAAGACCTCCAGTGGTAGTCCCTCTACTGCTATAGGATGCAATGAGTGTAGGGAAGAGATGGTCTCATCAATAGGACTCGCTATAGACAAAGGGTGTAGCGCTCGTGCTGCTCTACTAAACTCTCCCGCCTGACCCAATGTCCTACATCGTCGTAATCGAGTGGAATCTGTGGTATCCTATGGCGATGCATGTCTCCTAAATCGTGTAGCCCTAACAGACTCCTCCTGAAGCGCTGCCCAATCCCCCGCTCAGAATCGACAAAATCTAGCTGCCACCTCTCTATGCCCCGTGCGTCCCCCTCTAGCATAACGAAGACACCATCGAGGGAGTAGGAGGAATAGGAACCATGCTAACTCGTCCAAGGGATCACGTGCCAAACGATCCACTGGTAGGCAAAAAGCATGTCTAGCCTTATCATGGAGTGTGCGGGGCAGCCTATGGAATAGACGTGGACATGGAAAACTAGTCTCAAATAACCCCAAAATGCAACCCGCCTGAGAAGCTAGCCACTCCCACGACTCGATCGGTATCCCTGGAACGATCAACGAAGGTATAGAGAAGCGTGCGTAATCCCGAGTGTCACTGCAGTCGATGTGATCGCTCATCTCACGTGAACATCCCAAGTGGTCCAATCATAGTCCTTGTGCATCCTTCCCACATGGGTCTTTACCCCTTGCGAGGTAAAACGTAAGTGACACACCGGGCATGGTGTATCCCAACCCGCTCTAGGCGACCCCACATGGGAAGGTGTAGCCATGGCTAGCACAAGAATAATGATAGTAACACATAATACTCCTCTCCATATCTCCCCATATGTCTTTCCTTTCCTTTGTTTCCTTTTTAGTCATCATGGATTTGAAAAACAATTAAATTTTTCAATTATATTACTAGTACTTTGACATCGGATTGTCATTGTTATCACAAGTTGCATAGCCCAAAAGATAAATAGTAAATTGTTAAGTCCTCAATTGTGACATTTTTATTAGTATTCAAGTATTTCTTACCCGTATCGTGGTGGGAACGGGTCCTTTACTGACCAAAAATGCTCCAATATTGTTTGTTGGGTTGTTACACGACCAATTGTGAGTGCTGGACTTGAAAGAGACATGTACCTCTCACGATACATCGAATAACACGGCAAGCATTGATGCTCATCGTGAGACGAATACTCTGACGGGTCACAATTCGCTTCTTCATGGTGTTTTTCTTTTCATGTGTTGTAGTCAGTTTGGCAAAAAGGAAGTAGGTGTCTGAATGCCCCTCTATCGGCTCACCTAACTGGAAACCTAGCTGTAATTTCAGTCCGTGTCGTGTAGCCACCCGAGCTTCTATTCTCGCGGGGCACTCGGTGTAGATCAAGTTTCTCAGAGTTCAGATGGACCTTGCACAGCAGATGGTAGCTCTCGCCAGGTTCCCATTTCAACCTTTAGTCAGGGACGTCAATCTGTAACATCGGTCAGTGTGTATTGTACTCAACTCTCTCCTTCTGCTTGAACATGGTCCGGAGGCAGCATTCACAGAGCATTGAACTGCCGCACTTGATAACTTCATCCCCAGTATCAGACTGGTGCCATCTTCGCTGAACCCGTTCCCCAGGAGGCCATATTTTGTTCTCGTGATTGCCTTTAGCCTTCGAATCTGCTTCAGCTGCTGTTGATTACTGGGCTTCGAATCTCGGATATCTCAGGGAGGAGCTCGTCGAGTACCCGATTTGTAGGTCGATTCGGGTCGTCCACCGATGGAAGCCAGTCGTACTCACGTGGTTGTCTCAGCATGTGTGAAAAATTATTATTGATGACGAACTTCTTCTGCAGGATCTGTCGAATCCACAATGTCCTTAGATATTTTTCCCTCCTTGGATTTTCGCTTTACACGTTGCTTTTGGATCAGGTCTCTTTGACATAGCAATTTGTAATCGCACAGGCCTCCTGCATTACCCGAATCAAGCATATCAAGCACGAATGTGCTTGTATCCTAAAAATCCAAATGGGTTAAAACCACCCCGCACCTCAAACCCATGGTCTCTCGACTGGTCAGAAATGTTGGTATCCTCATGCTCAACCATCATTGTAGTACGGAGGGACTCCACGTTGCTCAATATCTCCTCCTCTCTGTTTACTGGTATATCTCGGCGCACAGCATTCTCTTGGAGGCAATGAAATGACTGCAGTAAATCATCGTGATACCACCCGAAAGTTTCTGGATCTTCAGATGAATGACCACGTACAGCAAAGAGATAATTGACGGCCAGATCAGTATGCAGACGTCTCGTTTCAGGATGACCATCAACCACATCACATAGAAATCTTATGGTTATTTCGGCCGATATGTGATTATCTGCCAGTTCCACCGGGGCGGTAGGCGTCTCAGCCAGTGGCTCCATCCTGATAATCTTGCGGGATTTATCTGTACTGGTTTTGCTTATGATTCTCAACTGAAGCTTATCCATGGGATGTGGTCTCACCCATTCCAAGGTATGATCATCACCTTTTAAGCAGACCTTGACGGTTAACTGCAAACATGGATCCTGGCACACAACTTCTCCGTCCCGTCGGTGTCAACCAATGTCGAGTCTGACGTGTCAACCTTCTTACTTCCCATCAGCATGCCAAGAGGGTTTCTGAAGCTGGTTAGAACCGCTGTCCAAAATGAAGGTCCTAAAGTCGTGGAAGACGTGCTCTTCTCCTCAGTTTCTTTTCCATAGCTATCTCCTGCACACTCCACTCTTTCTAACCACGCTGGTAAGGTGGTAACAGTTGTTGTCTTTGAACAACCAATTTTCCTTAAAACTTTCACGCAATAGACCAACCCAAGCGGGGGCCTCTGCAGCTCGATTCTTAGCGTCAGAAGATTGTACCAATTGAATTTCTCCTTCTTCTATATTGATCCCCTCCACTCCAACACCGAATCGTTCAGCAGCTTCATTAGTGGAAAGTCTTGAACCAGGAGTAGCAGGTACATTGGACTTCTCGTGATTAAGTTCATCATCAGAAAATAAAAGCAGATGAGAGTTCTTCATGACATCCTTCTTCCACCGATTTCTCAATTGTCCCTCGTCGATTTCTTGAATCCTGAACTCAGAGTCCTGTCCAAGCATGACCTTGCAAAACGGCACACCTACTCCAATCACCTTAGCCATTCCTTCTTCGTGGAAAAACGTGAACTCCACATGATCCTCAACATTCTCAAACATGCAGAGACTCTGATTCGGATCAAATCTTTGCCGGAAATCATTGAAACCAAGCTTTATTGCATCAGGCCTTAGATCCTCCTTGTCTGAACATAGACCCCCAGCATCTGAACTTGTACTTGGAAAGCTGGATATCCCACAGTCAAGGCTACTCTGGCTCATGGAGAAGTCCTCTTCCTGTGAACCTTTCTATTTCTCTACTGTGGAGAGTAATCCAACAGCATAGGTGGGAGTCGGTTGCTGATTTGCAGACGAAATTGAACCTCCGTCATGGCTGACCTCTGCGGCAACCTAAAAGCATTTCGTTCTGTTATCATTGCTTTGCTCCACAAATATTTCATGATTCTTACATCAATATATAAATTATGCCATTATATACTAAGAAACAAAAATCAGTCCAAATCAGTACGTCGGCAGACAACCTAACTTTTGAACGTTGAAGATCATCACAAACATCATTCAACATCATTCACCTGAATCTGAACTCGCTGAATACTATCCACCAACTTCTGGTAATTAGTGCTATTTCTGTCTCGAGGTTGACAAAGCGATATATGATCTTCATCGATCATCGTAAAATCATCGCCGTGTCTTGCAGAACCTTCAGACATCACCATGCAGTCTATCTTCGGCCCCTGTACCGGCTGGAATTAAGTTTTTGACGTTAGATCCGACTGTTTCTTATCTGGTAACGACATGATGCTGTATAGCACACAGTTGAAGGAACAAAAGCAGTAAATGAGCATTGGGACACGCACTCTATCTCACTGAAGATAGAATTCGACTATCCCATTATGATGCATGCGGAGCTTGGTATCTCAGTCATCACAAGCAAGTAAGACTCAGTGATTTAGGTGGTCAAGTACCAACGCAGTCATCCTCGATTCTCCGACTCCACTTATGTGCCATTTCGGATTATTGGATGTACTGTCTCCAAAGGCTCTTAGTGAAAGAGTGAATTGATCATTACTGTGTGCAATCAGGAGTGGTTATTCCTGTGAGATTGGGAAAGCTAAGTGCTAAGATGGTTGATACATCGAATATCCAGGACTAAGGATCAACCTTCAACTTCAATTAGAGACGACAACAATTCTTTTCATATGATATTCAAAATATCAAGTTCAAGTTTCAGTTAACAAACACAACCCATTTTCTCCCATAAATTTTCACTCACAAGGAACCCGGGATTTGTGCATGCAATGCACAAAAATAACCAAGTAGAAGTTTCTGCCAGACCTTCAAATCTTGTGGGAGATCATTGTTTGGAAATCTTGCATGGCATGCAAGGATTTTCTCCGCTTCCTATGACTCGATCCGCTCCGTTTGAATTTGAACAGAATCTTCCCATAGCATGGACTTCCGGGACGTGACCAGCAACTTCACGTTACTAGGCGATGTTAGGTTCACCAGCCCAACGAATGCCTTCACGAAAGTGGACTCCCAGACATCGTCCAAGATCACCAAAGCGCTTCGCACACTGAGCAGACACTGTATTTGCTTCTGAATAGTAGTACTGGGAGTTGCATCGTAGTCTTGATTGATATCCAAAGAATCCTCTGGAGAAAGCTTTGACAGGAGTTCTAGTTGCTTGGATGACACGCTTGCTCCACAACCACACTCCAAGAAAAGAACCAAGCTGAATGGTGCGTCTTCTCCAGGAGTCAGATTTGTAAAATGGACACCCATGTTCCTGGCTAAGATAGATTTTCCTGTACCAGGATCACCGTGTGACAGAACTACAGAGGGCCCGCCCTTTTCCTCAAGTGCATCTACAAGCCTTTTGTGGATGCTTAGTGGCACAATTGTCTTCTCACCTCCTTCGCTGATCTTGGAGGGATAAGGACTATTAAACATTTCCTTCTTTATAACTTTACGGAGCGGTTGTCTTTCTTGCCGCACACTAGATAATTGGTATTCGAATAGAATCTCCTTAAGAACCTCTTCCAATTGGTCGGGGAAAAGAGTTGCAGTTACATTGAAACGAGATCTGGCAGGAGAACGGATCCGTGGACCAATTTCTATGCCCCTTTGTTCTTTTTCCACTAGAATCCTGGCCTTCTCCAACCTTCCCAAGAAACGACGGGCGTCTGCTGGATGAAGTTCATCGATCATGCTTGACTCGTGTAGCTTCCGAAGACTTTCCAATTGCGCTCGAATATCTTTCCATTTTCTATGTGCCTTGTGCCATGTACTGCCCAGATCCAATATCTCGGGTATAAGGGCTACAAGATCCGCAGCTGCACCTGCTACCTTCGCCATCGATCCTGAACGCAACTTGTCACCATGAAAACAGGGGATGCAAATCGGGCATATTTGTGCAGTATAGCCAATCGTACATGTCATTAAGAAATTGTCGACATATCGGTCCAGGTAGGGGAAAATTCGGACTATAAGGACCATAGTGATCCCGAAACGACGAGAGGAGAATTCAATTTTCAAGTTCACTCCATTCTAAGCTAAACCGAACATCAGATCCTGTATGGCGTTAAGATCAGAGAATCCTTACCTGCATAAACTGTAGTGCTCGCACGGAATGACGGGCGAGAGTTTGGCCAACGAAATTCTGACTCTCCTCGCTCACGTGCACACAAGTTCTACAAACCTAAGTTTGCAAGTACATATTTTGATTAACTTCCCAGGCAGCTTGAAGAAAGTGACCAAACTCCCGATCGGAGATCAACGGTAAAATGCAACCTCTTTTAGGCAAACTATGCGGTTGCCAAGTATGACTTTCGCTAGACAATTTCTGATTTTCAAAATCTCCTCACAACTTACACCTGAATCCAACCAACACTGTTCTGCTTTCCAATATGGGGACATGTGCATCTCCCTCAGTTCCGAAATTTCTTCTCACGGACAAATCATGAAGTTCTGCCCCATACGACCACGAGCAAATCGCAGTAAAAACTCTCGAAATCAGCCCCATCGATCACAGACCAGCACCCACAGAATTCTACCTGTCCATATCGCAAGTGGAGATAGTCACTAACCCTGCTTCACTTACATCACTCTTGCACTGAAAGTCTTAGCCGGTAGTTCACAGCTGTTACCGACCCCAGTCTATTACATCACTCTTGCCCTGAAAGTCTTAGCCAGTAGCTCACAGCTGTTACCGATTTCAGTCTATCCCCGTGAAAAGCTCGTACATTGACAAAATAATTGTCTTGACCGAGTGAAAAGCCGCGACCTCGTAGGGTAATAAGAATAGTCGACCTAAGTACAGTTACTGGTTCCTATCCTAACATCAGACTCGTGGTGTCTTACGGGGAGGTTCTCTCTAGTGCCTTCTGTTGCGCTACTAGTGACCTGGGGTCCACCTGCTGTACACGATAAAGATCGAACCGAGGTTTGAAAGTCATCAGCTGACACTTGTCTCCCAATACTGTATTGTACACTGTAAACCCATTCTATCTTTCATAGGAGTTAGATGAACCTATATTTTAGGAGTTTGTCTTATTCATCATGTACTTCCTAACAGTAGGTGAGGTTCCTTAGACTTTAAGGTTTGGATTTAATTTGGAGGGCCTCTCAATGGAGTAAGATTTGATGTTGGTTGGGGATCAAAACCATAAGTTCTATGTAATCATAGGCAAAAGCATCTTGAATCTATTGGAAGAGGTCTTTATAGGTAGGTTGATCCTCTACCAACATATTGGTGCTGATCTTGACATATTAAGGTGTTTCTTTTGTTTGTGAGATATTGAGATCTCAAAACTAGTCCACAACTTGCAAGTTGAGAGGGACATTTTTAGACAACTACTTTGGAGGTTTCTCCAGAAAGTATTGTTGCAATTTGTCCTCAAGTATTTTTTGATGGAATTCTTGTTATTTTTCAACCCACTTTGTGGGCTTTCCTATATTAACATCAATGATGGTAAGAACTTCCTCCAAAAATGGCATTGAGATATTGGGATGGAGAATTGTTGTGAATATTATCAGCTAGAACATCTTTGTTACATGTAGTGGGATTCCTTTCTTCTCCTTGAGGGATGAGAATATAATGATGGAGAGGTCAATTGAGATGAAGGTGTTCTTTATCTGATTCTTTGTCTTGACAATCAGTGCCAGCCTTGATATAAAAATAAGAGGTAACAATAGCTTGTGATGATGTTCCCTTGTGTAAGGCGGAGGACATTGTGTGGCAAAAGGCTCCATTATTAGAACTAAGGGTTGAATCTTCTGAGTCTGAAGAGGCATCCTTTGGGGCCGTGGAAGCCAGCCTACCAATTACATTTTGTGACCATGGTAAAAGAGTGGAACTAAGGCCATGTGATTTTCTACCACTTGCTATTGCAAGTGTGGCACAACAGCTCATCTCTTCTTTGGTTATAAATAGACAATTAGCAATAGCATCCATAATTTCCTCATCATTATTAGGATGATAAGGGCTCCACACACACACCAAAATTGAAACTCAGTTCTCCTTCATGATCCGAGCTTGACATAGGCTCCATTGGGTACATTGGAAGTACAATGTGATTTGACTCCCTTCCAAAGGTCAACTTACTAGTCCTTTAGGAGGTGACAACATCAACATTCACCAGCCATGTGACTCCCAATAAAAGTGGAAATTACACTGGAGTAGGCATATTCATTATAAAGTAGTCAACCGAAAAGGTCTGCTCACTGATGAGTGTAGGGACTTTGGACAACACTTCAAGAGGGTGATGTCTTCTCCCATTTGTCATTTCAAAGAGGGTGGAAGTCTTATCCTTCAAACCCATTGTTTCCATAACACCCTTGGTCCTTAATATTCACCAAGCACACGGAGTCTATAGTACATACCCGACAGTTTGGAATAACACTCCCCTATATTGTTAGTGGAATGTTTGGTTCGTGAACCTTTGTGTAGAAAAATGATGATCCATTGCATTTGTATCAACAATGTTGGTTTGCAATAATTCCATAGTGGAAGTCTATAAAGTTCTTGTGGCTGGAGTAGATGGTATGTCTATAGGATCAGGTCCCAAGGAGACAACAATTCCAATCAACATATCCTTGAAGTGTAGTACAAGCTGCTCCTTTGTTAGGACATTTTGTAGCTTCCTATGCTTCATAGGGATTACTTTACAAAGCTGCTTGATAATGATATCGTTTTTATGTTAACCAAGTCAGCCATAAAGTGATAATAATGTATGATAGAAGTTGGTGGCTATTTTGTCAGAGTGTCAAACATAGTGACCCGATGCATTTCCAGAGTGGGTCATGGAGCTTCATCATGCATGGTTTCTTCATCTAAACTCAGGGAGGAATAGCTCTCAAAATTAGAGCTGATGCCTGGATCGGGTATTACATAAGTGCAAGCTCGTGTCATGAGGAATATATTTGCCTCTATAATATCACCTTCATCATTGGATATGTTTTCCCTGTGGGGGGTTTCTTCAACTATGATGAAATACACGTGATTGTGGGACATAATAATGCCGGTTACTCAATTTGTCCCATGACTTTGCCAATGAAGCCCAAGTTTGGCAGGCTAGTTGCAGTCATCCACAATGGTCATGTAGTGCCATACTTCACATCTGGAGCATCTTTTCCGTGTTGATTATTGTGCTGAAATTTAACTTGGTTTTCAGCGAGAATCCGATTCGTTGATTCAATGGAAAATGAGGATTTAAGGGCCGCGGGATCGCGCAAGAGTATGGAAAAAAATTGAGCTTGGAAATTTTTGTAAAATTATCCACTAGAGGTTTCCGTACAGACATAATCTTACATCTAATGAGAAATCATAACCGTTAGCAAGGCAGGAACTCTTGAGAACATAGAACCAAATGCGCTTCAGAGACCACTTAGCCATGTGGGGCGAGATATGAGTTATTCTTCTCCAATGGACTTTGATCTTTCCCTAATTAAGTGGCAATACACAAATATGAAAGAAAGAAAAACTTAATGAACTGGATCGTACCTTTTCTTCTTTGTAATTTAGTTGGAAACAGAAGGATGAATTGAACCATGATCTTTTGTACAAAGAATCCATGATGTTTCGTAGTAGTTGCTTTAGTCCAAGTAATAAAGCCTTGTAGTGCAGCATTCCCAACAATTTGCATTGATAGGAAATAGTAGTCGCCTCTCTATGACCTTGCCGAACCTACCTCGAAAATGTTTCGATGGCAGTCCATGCCAGAACAGGCATCTCATCTAGCAACTACTAGAGGAGGTCTGTTCTCTCCAAACCTCTCCAATATTAGGTTTATATATCAGGGTGGATGCATTAACTTGTGAACAACTTAATGCAACCATCGGCGTGCATTCTGCACCAAACACAAGTTGTATATCTCTGTATAATGGACTGTGGCTGGTGTAGACTTGTGATCCCCATATTATCCTCTACTTCTTGGTATACTCGTGGGTCCAGTTTCTATCGAGTAATCACGTCAAACCGTATAAAGCTGTCGTAATCTAAAAGAGAATCACTGCACGAGCCACATAAAGGTGGAACTACTTAGTCTAGTGCCACTGCTTGAGACACTGGTGGGTCCATTTTCTATCGTAGTAATCACGTAAAGATATAAACGTTGTCGTAATCTAAAAATGGAATCGGAGTAATCCCATGTCAAACCGTATCAATCTGTCGTAACCTAAAAGAGAATCACTGCACGTGCCTGATAAAGGTGTAAACTAATGAGGGGGTAGTAGTCCTCTGGCACTGGAAAAGGTTATTTTATATGCCGGGTAGTGATTTGCTGAGCCACCCTAGCATAATAGATGTTTTGACTTTCGATGCATGCGACTTTTGATATTTCTGCACTGTGCACCTAGTTAGGTGTTTCGCCAATCGTGCAGTGTTCAAAAGGTGTTTTTTTATGTGAAATGTTTAAGCTGGAAGTTAAGTCTAAGGAAACAATAAGTTCACGACTACTAAAGTGAAATTATGAAAATCGTGGATCAACTTTCTAATGTCGCACGCTATCAGCTGTCTCCTGCACAGTTGCCAACCAGCTCCAAGTCTTGCCCATGTTCATTATCATCTTGTGTCCGTGAGAGCCGGTTTCCTCGTGAAGGTTCTGTACAATAAGCACTCGTGAAGAAGTAGGGGTGAGACATTTTGAAGTTGAAAGCATAAATTCCAGGGTCGAGAGGTGAAAGATGTTGTCAATAGCAAGCGATGGAATCGGGACGTGCTCTGCACCTTCTGGTCCCCTTAGTGCTTAGAGATGCGGACACCCGGTTGTCTGCATATTTCAGTTCTTGAGGGTGTGCAAGGATTGTAGAGGAGGAAGCACAGAAGTGATCACGGGGATTCGATACTGCAAGCGTGTGACCACGGGAGGTGGTCTGTGCGAATGACATCAGTATATCCTCATATCGCGTTCTCTGAACTGGTGTGTAGTCAACGTCGTTCCCCATTCCGCACGGATTTGATGGTCCTATTTTTCGAGATGATCAAAACAACCAAGGATCAATCAATCTGAAGATGTTTGGTAGGCTAGATTATTTTCATATGGCATGCAATAAGATATTTTAGATGAAATGGTGAAAATCTAACCAAAAAGCGGCATAAGATCGAAACAGGTAATATATGCGAGAATGGCCCTGGATATGATTTTATGGACAGTTGATCATTGCGGTCGATGTTAGGTCAATGATATTCAGAATCTGTTGTTGATGAGCAGAAGTCTACCTGAAGCGACGCTCCATTCAGACAATCAAAGAAATTATGAATCATGTCCATACTTCAGGTTTGTTTCTCACTCTCAACGATTTCTTACTTTTATGTTGCTTCAGGGAGATATTCTGCTAGATGCTCCTACTGATGGCTTTTTATCTCCTTTGCATATCGAATGCCAAGTTCGGAGTGACAGTTTGGGATCTAACAGATCCTTACAACTGTAGCTTTTTGAAAACCTATGACATTGAACGTGGTCTGTATCTTCCTCAGGATGGACGTCATCCAGTTATCGGTTGGCAAACAAGAGGTAACCAAGTTTTCTGGTTTGAGCTTATAGCGTGACTCCCCACAAAACTGACCCTGATACCGGGAAGCATGACGACCAGAGGAGCTAAGGGGAAATTTCTCTCCGGCATTTTACTCCGGCAGAAAGTAAGGTTTTGGTTGCAATTAATCAGGATAAGCTGCAATGAAGTTACGGTTTGAGTCTACTGCTTTAACGGTGTACATATCACGATTTCTCAGGAAATCGGTTTTCCAATATATCATTTCTAAAACCTGAATGGTGTTGGATCACTGCTTTACGGTGTCCGTGTCAGATCTCATCGAATCGATTCACGATCTCTCAGGAAAACGGTTTTTCAATATATCATTTCTAAATCCTGAATGGTGTTGGATCACTGCTTTACGGTGTCCATGTCAGACCTCATCAGATCGATTGACTGTTCTTGAATGATCTCCCGTTCGACAAGTACACCTCATTTCTAAGTTGCCTTTTCACATATTACTTTCATCACATATTACCACTAGTTTAATCAACCTATGTCTATCGTGCAATGTTTCAGGTCACTGCAACAGTGGAAGAACCAGGAAAGAGGCCCCATTCGAAAAGAAGCCTGAGCACGTATGTCCCACGTCCAGACATAGAGGCAAGTATTCGGGAAGCGTTGGAAGAGAAACATGTGGTTTTATTGTATGGCAATGCTGGAAGTGGAAAATCCACGCTAGCAAGATACATAAGCGATCACTACTCACGTGGTCCTAATGAAGTGCAAGGCAGAAAAGAAGCTGCAACTGGATCCAGCCAGGATGATATGGTTCCTGAGCCGAGAAAGTCCACCAGTGTTTTCGTGGAATGTGGGCCTGAGGCGATTGTGCAAGTCAAGCTGTTGAAACTTTTCCAAACCCTCTGTCCTAAAGCAAGTTCCAGGCAGAACTACAGTCCAAATCAAAGGGTTCTCATCAAACAAGAAATACGAGCATCACTCAAAATGCAAGAGACTTTGATAATCTTGGATGACGTAAGGAACACCGATTTTATCGAGACTTTCGTTGATGACCTTGCGTTTGATTTACACGATCAAGTGAAATTTCTAATCACCTCTAGAGATCACACCATATGGAGATCATCTGATATCATCAAAGTTCCACTAGTCAGTTTGGGTAATGCAGAGCAGATCCTGGCGGCATATGCAGGATTCGTAGACCACGAACTCCCATCGCACTTGAAGGTTTGATCTACCATCTCTATGCGACTCTTAGGATCAACTGCAATATATGAATCTGGAAAACGGTTTTCCAATATAGAATTTTTAAGTCCTAAACGGTGTTGGATCATGAGAAGCTATTTCTTAGAGTCACTATTATAAATCGTCTTTTGTTTTCAGCTAGACTAGTTGAAAGCTGAACGTTATAGACTCCTCTTTTTTCATGATCGCTCTCATGAATTTGTCTGTAACTTCACAGAAACACGAGGCCAAGGACATGATATAAGATATAATATCTTGCATTGAGTAAAGGCCTATCCAGTTTGTCATATTGCGTGACACAAGGAAAAAATCTAATTTCGTCCTACAAAATCTGCAGAGTATTGCTGCCAGGCTTATACACCAGGTAAAGTACAATCCATTGGATCTGGCAGTGGCGGGGTCGAGTATAACCAAGAGCAGGAATACTCTTATTGACGAGTGGCGCAAGGTGGAAGCTTTGAGCTTGAGCTTCCCAATCTACGGTTGGAAGAATGAGGAAGACGTTTTCAGACGTTGTGCTAAACCATTGAGTATGGCATACCAACTCCTATCACCGGACTCTCGACGTCTGCTTATCTTGATCGCAGTCTGTGAAGTGGAAAGCATCCCCAATCAAGTTGTGCGCAGGCTGTACACTAAAATACGGGAAGGAGAATCTTCAACGTCCTTCCACGATCACCTCAACGAACTGAGAGAAAGTGCAATGGTGCAAGTCCACGCCGATTCGATTGCATTCTTTGATCCGACACTTTGTATCAGTTCCTCGGATCCATACGCGGAGAGTTTGTATAACTTTGAAACTCTATGCCTTCACGAGATACAACGGGAGTTCATCGGCCACCAAGCAGGAGAAATGTGGACGGGAAATGAATTTGAGGCAAGGCATTCCACAAGGGGTATCTGGGGATATCTGGGGCGAACCGGAGAAATCACGCGAGCTGAACCCCGGAAGGAGGTCCTTGTACTTTGCATCCTTTATTTAAGGGCGACCTATGCATTTCAAGCCGCCGAAGTCCTGGGAATAAGTTGTCCTAGTTTAACTCTTGTCAATGAACTACGGGTTGCACTAGGACCTCTTGTTACCGTGTTGTATGAGCAACTCTCAGAGGACGAAGGACAAAAGCACGAAACCTCGTTGGACAAATTGGTTTGTTGTGCCAAGCAGGTACTTGAAGCATCTTTCCTCAAGGATATAGCAGTTTTAAACTAACGAGGAAATGGAAACATGCGCCAATTGTTATTTTTCACCGAGTAATGCATGAGTCCCTATATTGAAACTTTAGATATGGACATAAAAGGTACCTATGAACTACTCCATAACTATGGAAATGAAGATGTTAGTTATTTCCTTATTTGGCTAAGAATCGAGTATACTGTTATTTTTTGTTAAGTAGGCTTTCCTCTACGCCCATTTGGAGATACTAAACCATATATCTCTTAGTTATTGTGTAGAAATTCCTCATGAACTCCTTGCAATGAACAACATCGCTATTAACCTAAGCTACATAATATTAGAAACGAACGATCTCGGATAGGTGCCACTGGATATTTGAATTTCATGAAGTTTCATTATTTTTATAGAGATCTTGTTTTAGTAAATCAATTGAGTGGACATCTGGCATATGCATAGAGTTGAAGTTGTGCAACCTTTTTCCGGGGTAATTTTGAAACTCTCACATTGAGTTTTTGAATTTGACTTGAATCGAGTTATGTAATTGATCCTATGATCCTTTAATTGATTGATCCTTTATAGTTTTCCTACTAATGAGAGAAGTGAACGCATTCCCCCTTGCCCAGGTAATGATCAAGATCGTTTGCGACGGTAAACTCCACGATGATAGTCTTGTAACTTTGCTGTCCTCTTTCAAGTTTGGGCCAGCCATTGTCTCTGTACTGCGGAACCTTCAATTCACAGGGTTGCAGTCAACATTGAAGGGTCGGATCCCGGGGACGATACAGAATTTGATCAATTCGTGCAGGGATTTAGGCCGGCCAACGCCAATCATGACACTTCACTTGTATTGCCTTTCTCAGCTAGCGTGCTTTCCCTTTGCTCGACAACAGATTCAAGCATGCCCTGGTGCCATTCAGTCACTGGTAAATTTCTGCTGGCCTGATCATGAGGATTATTCCATGTTCCGTATATATGTAATAAACACAATAGAGAATGTGGCAATCGAAAGCACAGGAGCAGAGGAAATAGGACAAGTGCATGGGGCCATCCCAAAGCTGCTGCCATTGATCATGAAGGATAGTGGAGATGTGGTTTTACAAGGGGCATTGATGGGAGCTTTGTGCACTTTGACATCCAGTAACCAGTCGAATCAAAAGCAGCTTGTGGAACTCCCTGGCGCTGTTGAAGGACTGGTAAAGCTCTTGGGTGTTCGGAAGAACTCCAAGTTCCTTGAACGTTTGGCAGGTACACTAGACAATTTGGCAACCGGAAGCGCAGAAGCGAAGAAAATCGGACAACTCTTTGGGGTCATACCAGCGCTGCTGTCATGGATCATGAAGGATAGTGGAGATTTTGCTTTACAAGAGGCATTGATGGGAGCTTTGTGCACTTTAACATCCAGTAATCAGTCGAATCAAAAGCAGATTCTGGAATTCCCTGGTGCTGTTGAAGGACTGGTAAAGCTCTTGGGTGTTTGGAAGAGCTCCAAGTTGCTTGAACGTTTGGCAGGTACACTAGAGAATGTGGCAACCAGAACTGCAGGAGCAGAGAAAATAGGACAAGTGCATGGGGCCATTCCAAAGCTGCTGTCATTGATCGACAAGGATAGTGAAGATATGATTTTAGAAGAGGCATTGATGGGAGCTTTATGCACTTTGACATCCAGTAATCAGTCGAATCAAAAGCAGATTGTGGAACTCCCTGGCGCTGTTGAAGGACTGGTAAAGCTCTTGGGTGTTTGGAAGAGCTCCAAGTTGCTTGAACGTTTGGCAGGTACACTAGACAATGTGGCAACCAGAAGTGCAGGAGCAGAGAAAATAGGACAAGTGCATGGGGCCATTCCAAAGCTGCTGTCGTTGATCGACAAGGATAGTGAAGATATGATTTTAGAAGAGGCATTGATGGGAGCTTTATGCACTTTGACATCCAGTAATCAGTCGAATCAAAAGCAGATTGTGGAACTCCCTGGCGCTGTTGAAGGACTGGTAAAGCTCTTGGGTGTTCGGAAGAGCTCCAAGTTGCTTGAACGTTTGGCAGGTACACTAGACAATGTGGCAACCAGAAGTGCAGGAGCAGAGAAAATAGGACAAGTGCATGGGGCCATTCCAAAGCTGCTGTCGTTGATCGACAAGGATAGTGAAGATATGATTTTAGAAGAGGCATTGATGGGAGCTTTATGCACTTTGACATCCAGTAATCAGTCGAATCAAAAGCAGATTGTGGAACTCCCTGGCGCTGTTGAAGGACTGGTAAAGCTCTTGGGTGTTCGGAAGAGCTCCAAGTTGCTTGAACGTTTGGCAGGTACACTAGACAATGTGGCAACCAGAAGTGCAGGAGCAGAGAAAATAGGACAGGTCAGTGGGGCCATCCCAAAGCTGCTGTCATTGATCATGAAGGATAGTGGAGATACGGTTTTACAAGAGTCATTGATGGGAGCTGTGTGCACTTTGACATCCAGTAATCAGTCGAATCAAAAGCAGACTGTGGAACTCCCTGGGGCTGTTGAAGGACTGGTAAAGCTCTTGGGTGTTTGGAAGAGCTCCAAGTTCCTTGAACGTTTGGCAGGTACACTAGAAAATTTGGCAACCGGAAGCGCAGGAGCAGAGAAAATAGGACAGGTCAGTGGGGCCATACCAGCGCTGCTGTCATTCATCTTGAAGGATAGTGGAGATATTGCTTTGCAAGAGGCATTGATGGGAGCTTTGCGCACTTTGACATCCAGTAATCAGTCGACTCAGAAGCAGAAGGATAGTGGAGATATTGCTTTACAAGTGGCATTGATGGGAGCTTTGTGCACCTTAACATCTAGTAATCCGTCGAATCAAAAGCAGATTGTGGAACTCCCTGGCGCTGTTAAAGGACTGGTAGAGCTCTTGGGTGTTCGGAAGAGCTCCAAGTTCCTTGAACGTCTGGCAGGTACACTAGAGAATTTGGCAACCGGAAGCGCAGGAGCGGAGAAAATAGGACAACTCTTTGGGGCCATACCAGCGCTGCTGTCATTGATCCTGAAGGATAGTGGACGGGCCTATGTATCTTACGAGGGTTGGTCAAATCATAAACCAGATATTGCTTCACAAGAGGCATGGATGGGAGCTTTGTGCACTTTGACATCCACTAATCAGTCAAATCAAAAGCAGATTGTGGAACTCCTTGGCGCTGTTGAAGGACTGGTAGAGCTCTTGGGTTTTTGGAAGAGTTTCAAGTTCCTTGAACGTTTGGCAGGTACGCTAGAGAATTTGGCAACCGGAAGCGCAGGAGCGGAGAAAATAGGACAAGTGTATGGGGCCATCCCAAAGCTGCTGTCGTTGATCAACAAGGATAGTGGAGATATGATTTTAGAAGAGGCATTGATGGGAGCTTTATGCACTTTGACATCCAGTAATCAGTCGAATCAAAAGCAGATTGTGGAACTCCCTGGCGCTGTTGAAGGACTGGTAAAGCTCTTGGGTGTTCGGAAGAGCTCCAAGTTCCTTGAACGGTTGGCAGGTACACTAGAGAATGTGGCAACTAGAAGTGCAGGAGCAGAGAAAATAGGACAGGTCAGTGGGGCCATCCCAAAGCTGCTGTCATTGATCATGGAGGATAGTCGAGATACGGTTTTACAAGAGGCACTGATGGGAGCTTTGTACACTTTGACGTTGAGCAATGAGTCGAATCAAAAGCAAAATCAAAAGCAGCTTGTGGAGCAGATTGCGGAGCAAATAGGAGAGGTCCGCGTCGCCATCCCAATGCTGTTGTCCTTGATCGGGAAGGAAGGCTGCTTTGCAAAAGAAGGGGAAATCTTGAAAGCTTTGTGGACTTTGGGATCAAGGTATAAGTGGTATGAAATGGAGGATTTGGAACACCCTTTTGCTGGTAGAGCTGGAGCTGTTGGAAGACTGGTAGAGCTGGAGGATTCTAAAAACCCTTTTCATGTTGAAAGACTGGTAGAGCTCTTGCATGGTAGAGCTCTTGGAGCGGAGAAAATAGGAGAAGTCCCAGGGGCCATCCCAAAGCTGCTGTCATTGATCCGTGATTTCGTTTGGATTGGAATTTTTGGGCAGGTATGTTTAACGTTCGATTCTCTTCAAGTTGGCCTGATATACTAGAGAATATTTTGAAGTTGTCTTCTAACTCATAACTTTCATCACGTATCACAAATCATAATGCAGGAAGGTAGTATTGAGTGTCTAAGAAAGGTCCTCGCCAACTGCAAATTTCATAGCTGCTTGAGTCTGACGCCAAATTGTGCATGCATAAATGTAAGGATATGACCAAATATGTGACTTTACAAGATGTATGTTTTGCCTCAAAATTAATAAGGTAATCGATTTGTACAGATTCTGCAGTCTATTAGAGTGAAGGAAGAACTCCCTACATTGACCGGAACTGAAACAATGCCCAAAACATTTCCAGTTAATGAAGAGGAGAAGTTGACGGTTCCCAACCGGATAGATGAAGATTCAGACGAAGCACAGCGGAATGTGGGAGGTTCACAGGAAGAGGATTTCTCCATGAGCCAGAGTAGCCTTGACTGTGGGATATCCAGCTTTCCAAGTACAAGTTCAGATGCTGGGGGTCTATGTTCAGACAAGGAGGATCTAAGGCCTGATGCAATAAAGCTTGGTTTCAACGATTTCCGTCAAAGATTTGATCCGAATCAGAGTCTCTGCATGTTTGAGAATGTTGAGGATCATGTGGAGTTCACTTTTTTCCACGAAGAAGGAATGGCTAAGGTGATTGGAGTAGGTGTGCCGTTTTGCAAGGTCATACTTGGACAGGACTCTGTCTTCAGCGTTCAAGAAATCGAGGAGGGACAATGGAGAAATCGGTGGAAGAAGGATGTCATGAAGAACTCTCATCTGCTTTTATTTTCTGATGATGAACTCAATCACGAGAAGTCCAATGTACCTGCTACTCCTGGTTCAAGACTTTCCACTAATGAAGCTGCTGAACGATTCGGTGTTGGAGTGGAGGGGATCAATATAGAAGAAGGAGAGATTCAATTGGTACAATCTTCTGACGCTAAGAATCGAGCTGCAGAGGCCCCCGCTTGGGTTGGTCTATTGCGTGAAAGTTTATGGAAAATTGGTTGTTCAAAGACGACAACTTTTACCACCTTACCAGCGTGGTTCGAAAGAGTGGAGTGTGCAGGAGATAGCCATGGAAAAGAAACTGAGGAGAAGAGCACGTCTTCCACGACTTTAGGACCTTCATTTGGGACAGCGGTTCCAACCAGCTTCGGAAGCCATCTAGTCATGCCGGTGCCAAGTAGGAAGGTTGACACGTCAGACCCGGCATTGGTTGACGCCGACGGGACGGAGAAGTTCTGTGCGGAGGATCGACGTTCGCAGTTAACCGTCGAGGTCTGGTTAAAAGGTGATGATTATACCTTGGAATGGTTGAGACCACATCCCCTGGACAAGCTTCAGTTGACAATCCTAAGCAAAAGCCCTGAAGATACATCCCTTAAGATTATCAGGATGGAGCCACGGGCTGAGGTGCCTAAACCCCCGGTGAAACTGGCAGATAATCATATATCGGCCGTCATAACTGTAAGATTTCTATGTGATGTGGTTGCTGGTCATCCTGAAAGGAGGCATCTGGTGACTGAACTGGCCGTCAATTATCTCTTTGCTGTATCTGGTTGTTCATCTGAAGATCCCCGAACTTTCGGGTGGTATCACGATGATTTACTGCAGTCATTTCATTGCCTTGAAAATAATGCAGTGCGCCGAGATATACCACCAGAAAACAGAGAGGAGTGGGAGATATTGAGCAAGGTGGAGTCCGTCCCCAGTACAATGGTGGTTGAGCAGGAGGATACCAACATTTCTGAGCAGTCGAGAGACCATGGGGGTGAGTTGCGTGCTGGTTTTCACCCATTTGGATTTTTCAGATACAAGTACACTCGTAAATCGCGGAAGAGCAAAGAAGACAAGTTAAAAGCAAGTATATCCGAAGCCACAAATTACAATTGCTTGAAGGATAGAAGGTTTGCAGTTACGGTTTCCGAAGGACAAGCCGATGAGTTGGGGTATCGGGCTTCAATTTTTCCTCCCTTGTCTCCCTCTACCATGTGGGAACAAAAACAACGAAGGAAGTATGATGGGGTTATGTCCCCGGTTGATTTTGCGGTTCGCGGAAAGTGGATTATACTTGATTCGGGTAATGCAGGAGGCCTGTGTAATTACAAATTGCTCTGTCAAAGAGACCTGATCCAAAGTCAACGTGTAAAGGAAGAATCTAAGAGGGGAAAAATATCTGAGAACATTGTGGAACGCAGACTTCGACAGGTCCTGCAGAAGAAGTTCGTCATCAATAACAGTTTTGCACACATGTTGAGACAACCACGTGAGTACCACTGGCATCCATTGGAGGACGACCCGACTCGACCTAAAAATCGGGACCTCGACGGGCTCGTCCCTGAGATCTCCAAGATTTGAAGCCCAGAAGTCAACAGCAGCTGAAGTAGATTCGAAGGCTAAAGGCAATCACGAGAACAAGATATGTTCTCCTGGTGAACGGGTTCAGCGAAGATGGCACCAGTCCGATACTGGGGATGAAGTCATCAAGTGCGGCAGTTCAATGCTCTGTGAATTCTGCCTGCGGACTATGTTCAATCAGAAGGAGAGAGTTGAATACAATACACACTGACCGATGTTAGAGATTGACGTCTCTGACTAAAGCTTGAAATGGGGAACCTGGCGAGAGATACCATGTGCCGGGTACATCTGCTGTGCAAGGTCCGCGGCATCTGAACTCTGAGAAACTTGATCTACACACAGTGGCCCGCGAACATAGAAGCTTGGGTGGCCACACGACACGGAATAAAATTACTGCTAGGTTTCTAGTAAAGGTTGAGTGAGCCTATAGAGGAGCATTCAGACAGCGACTTCCTTTCTTCCGAAGTGACTACAACATGAAAAGGAAAACACCTTGAAAAGGCGAATTGTGACCCGTCAGAGTATTCCTCTCACGATGAACATCAATGTTTGCCGTGTTATTCGATGTATCGTAGTGAAAGGTATATGTCTCTTTCAAGTCCAGCACTTACAACTGGTCGTGTAACAACCTAACAAACAATGAATTGGAGCATTTTGATATGCCCTTACAATTGGTCGTGTAACAACCCAACAAACAATATTGGAGCATTGGAGCATTTTTGGTAAGTAACGGATCCGTTCCCACCACGATACGGATAAGAAATAGTTGAAAACTAATAAAAATGTCACATTTGAGAACTTAACGATTTACTATTTAACCTTTTGCGTCTATGAACTTAACTTGTGATAACAATGACCATCCAGTGTCAAAGTACTAATAATATAATTGAAAAAATAAATCATGTTTAAAATACATGACCAAACATGAAACAAAAATGTTCTAATATCACAAGTTGTGTATATGTGCGCATCTAATAACCATTCATAAACAAGAGTAAAGACACCCATGATGGTGCCTGTAAAAGATAAAGTAATAAACACTCTCACAAGAGATCTAATCTAATAAGCTCTGGACAGAAATGGTTCACTTCACACTGAAGGTTTCTTCCCCTAGAAGAATCTTTTTATCTTGAAGGTTAGTCCTTCCCCGAAGGTTTATTTCACCCCAAAAGTTGGTTTCCACCCCAAATGTCAATTCTCAACCCGAAGGTGCTTTCACCTTGACGATGTTGTTGTTGACTACTCGCATCCCTTCCCAGAAGACACAATCCCAAAAATATCCAAAATTCATTGTCTACTTGGCTTTTCTAATCCGTGGTACTTTCAGTGCTCCATTGTTCTTAGAATGCTTCTTTGCATTGACTTGCACCTTCATAATATCAGGGATAATTTGCCTTGATTTGTGTGAACTTCTGGAGCAAGTACTCAAGCATTTATCCCCATTGAATATAAAGAGTAATTTCCTTGATATAGTGCAAATTTACTAAGTAGATACTCAAACAGACACTCCTATTGCAAGATTCCTCACCTCTACTTGATCAAGCACACAACCAAAGATAAAGATGTAACTGTAAGTAATTCAACACAAAGACTATGGAAATCTCCAAGCTCAAAACTTCTATTATGGAAGAAGTGAACCCTCTTCTGTGGGTTGCAACCCATATATACAATTTCCTACTTCTAGATGAAGATGATCAATGGCTTAAGGAGTGCTTGCAATCTTCTAATTACACCTACATCACTCATTGCTAATCTTATCTGCTTATCTTATACTAATGCACAATTAAGAGTTTTCCACCTCCAACCCAACTACTCACTCATTGCTATCTTAGCTGCTTATCTTATCCTAATGCACAATTAAGAGTTTTCCGCTTCCAACCCAACTACTCACCTTGCATTACTTGGATATAGGTAGAAATTATCCTAATTCTATAAAGGTTTCTAGGCCAAAGGCCTTCAGGGCAAAGATTTCCTTTGAGGCCAATAAGAATTCTAGTGGGAAGGTATGTTCTATACTTAACATATTGTTTATCTCCTTTCCTTTTGGCTACAGTATTATCTTCTTAAAATCTATTGCAAGAAACTATCTTTCAACAAGTCAATTATATATGTGTAATCAATTATTGTGGCAAGCAGTGCTTTGGTTGATCTTTGGAGTTTCTTTGGGGTGGGATCTTGAAGCTTGTTGAACAGCTACTATAGAGGCTCATTAGTGTACACCTTCACCTCCAAAGCATGTACTTGTGATTTGAGATCTTGCAACCTTGGCTTCTCCAAGGAGGTCTCCATTGCTTCCTCCGCAATACCTGCCAATTGATCTTGTGCCATCTCTATCTTTGCAAACATAGTGGTTTGCTCCAAGTTCAACTATATCTTCATCTCATGCAATTCTCACAATACTTCCTCCTCAATGGCCAAAAGGTCCCAATCACATTCCTCGTCCTGATCCACAAGCTTCTTGACCTGCACTTTCACCACTGTATGCTGGTCTTGATGTCTTGCTTCTGCTATGAAAAGGACCACCTTTTCCTTCTCTACTTTTTCCTTAAGAGTATTGATTTCTTCATCCTGAGCTCTTACATGTTCTTCAAGTTGAGTTTGGTAGCATGCTTCCTCCTCTTGGCAAAGCTTCTCTTCCTCCTATCTCTTCTCCTTCTCCTCTTGCACCTCCTTCTCTAGGACTGCTCTTTCTTCCCTAAGTTTGGGCACCTCCTACACCAAATTATTGCTATGTTTACCCACAACCAAATGTTGAGCATGGATACTTGCCAATTGTCTTGCACCTTCTTCTTCTCTTGTAAAACTTCCTACATAGTGTGCTGGAGATGTTGGACAAAGGTGACCTAGTTGGTGATTTGGCCATGACACTCCTTTTACATTGGAAGGAGTTGCTCCATCAACTCAAGCATTGGCACTACTTTGTGGTGTTGGCGGGTTAGACCAGCCTTGTAGTTGAGGGTATGGGATGCTATGGAATGTAGAAGTACAAGATATTCCCACCACATACTATAGGCAGATTTTTTGTAATAGTGTATGGGCAAAGATCCTATAGCAATCTATGGGAAAATTTCATGTAGCAGTCTTAGCTTGATTGCAAGATAGTTTTCACCCTTGGACACTTCATCCAAGAAATGACTTGCAGGTCTGTTACCCTTTGAGTGCTTTGGCTTCCGTGGTCATCACCCTTTGGGTAAGTAATGAAATGATGGGTAGTATTGCAGAATACTCTACAACTACAACCTATGCAAGAATGCAGCAAGCACAATGAGAAGCACCACTACGCATAATACATATTCATAGGTTGGAGATAGGACTCAACACTCAATCATCATAGTAGATGGAATGGGTTTTCTTTATAATATTCATTGCTTAATTCATCAAGAGAAAGTCACATAGATCACTCTTACAACCACAATTGGCAATAGCTTTAGCCCATGGATCCAATGATTACCCAAGCTCTGCTGACTTACTAGAAATCAACTTAACCAAACATGGTTCTCCACAAAGAATAGATAGGAACCTCAAACTCTAACTCTTGGATTTACAAAAGTTGGATAACACAAGATCCACAACTAATAGTGCATATGAAATAAGGAGGACAAACCTCCACTAAGTGGTATGAGCTCCCTTACATACCTAACATCCAAATCCTAAAATGACTTTTTCTATCTACTAATGCTACTTCTATTGGGGTTACTATCTACTCATCTTATCCATTGCTATGAATGCCAATTTGCTCCTACTCTTTCATCTTCTCTCCTAGTTTACAATTTTGGCACAATCAGAGCATTGTCTTAGCCTTAATTGTCTACCTAACTACTTTGGTAATTCACTATCTTGTGGAGGGTTTATCTTGCACTAATGTACATCCTATAGAGGGTTTATCCCACACTTCAACTTAGTCAGCCTATAGGTGACTCTACCCGCATGTCCCACAACATCGGATAGTGCAATAGATCCTTCTCCCACATAACCCATTATTGCTATTCCTAGCAATAGATCTTTATACCGCATCTTGCTTCTATACAGTCCCATAGATGATAGTTCCCAACTTGAAACATGGTATTTTTTACCATCAACATAGCCTTGTCTAAATCCTTGCAACTCATGCAAGCCTTCCAATGTTATTTCCTCCTCTTGCCCTTGACTGCATGTGGAAAGAATTCATTTTGCATTGTATAGAATGTTCCCATCTTGTCTCTTGCCTAGTGGTCTATGGATATGGAGTCTTGAATCTCTATGAAACTGACCTTGTGGGCCAACTCCAGAGCTCTCCCCATATGACATCTCCACATACTAACTCATTGTAGGAGGTACATGAAAAGTGTGCACTTGATTTCTTGGTGAAAGGGACTAAAAGCATTCTCCTCCTTGATTTGACCTTGAGCTATGCAATGATAGACTTGGGCAAGGGCCTTGTAGTAGATGGCTGCTCAGAAAACTACAGGATCTTGAGCCATACACCATCATTGCTAGCAATCTTCCAATATTTCCATGGTCTCTTGAATCCCTCAGGTGTCTTTCTATGCGAGGTTTTTTCCCATACTCCAAATATTTGGTTGGATCTGACCAGAGTATTCTTAGATCCAATATTTCCTTAAGCCTCTCCTTCATACTTCTATCCAATCTTTCCTTAAGCCTCTCCTTCATACCTCTAGGAATGGAGTCTAAATGTGTGAAAAGGCCAGTTCTCTCCATGTTTGCTACCATAGTGACAGTAGGTGCAAGACCTTGGTACCCAGCAATATCCAATGCATCAAGGTGTCAGTGGGAAACATTATCCTTACATGGCCCTAGAAATGGACACTTATAAGGTGAACTTGATCTTATTTAAGTACATAATGAAAATCATGATGTATGGCTATGGGAATTTGAGGATGTAGTTTATCCAAGTTATACTATGTATGTAGACAAGAATTGACCCTGTGATTAAATGATAGATACAAAATTTATTGCAAGATAATCTCTAGATTAATTTAGGTTCAGTCGTAACTAGTCAACCAGTTTGAAAGACTTGGGAAACACCAGATTAAATGATAGATACAAAATTTATTGCAAGATAATCTCTAAATTAATTTAGGTTCAGTCGTAACTAGTCAACCAGTTTGAAAGACTTGGGAAACACCAGAGTCCATGTAAAGAATTGATGGATCGGTTATATGATCAAGCTCGGCAAGTGGAATGAGCGGAGTTGACATCTCAAGTAGGGCATCCAAGTTAGGGACAACTCTACCTCTCAATATCTCAACGTGACTCTCCTTGAATTTCAGTGCTTAGTGGTTTGGAACTCATGTTTTCATAAAGCATATTGCGACATACTCTATCCAATCCACTCAAGTACGTGGGGGCGTACTATGACATCCTTTCTGCTTCCCTTGGTGTTGTAGGATTCATGTGTTCATAGCACATGTTGTGATATAGATGATATCTCATCCTTTAACGCTTCGCTCCACTTCCCTTGTTCTCCACGCAATTTCATCCTTTGATGCTTCTCTCTACTTCCCTCATTCTTGGAGAGATTTCATCCTTTTGAGTTTTTGTACGTTCATTCTTGGAGTGATTTCATCCTTTTGAGTTTTTGTACGTTCAGGCTGCCTCATGGATGTTACTCAACTTTTGATTTCCTAGGTGCTACATTGATTTTCTACTTTGGTCAACATGAATCTTTCTCTTCTGCCTCGTCAAGTCTATTTTATTCCTCTATTTCTGTTTTTTAAATGCATGTTATTGGTACATAGATATTACTCTTCAGGCTAAATTTATTTATACTTTCATTAAATTGCAAGTTTTTTGAGCTAAATTTATTTATACTATCATTAAATCGCATCTCATTTGTATTTAAGGAGTTCTGGGTCTCCCATTCAAGGAAAGGCTTTTATCCTCATTTCTCTATATCCAATCTTTTTAGAAGGGTAGAGGCATTCACCCAGCTATATCCAATCTTTTTAGAAGGGTAGAGGCATTCACCCAGGTGCATCAGCACCGTGTTTCACTAATGAAGTCCTATATGCTTTCATGGAAGCTTAATATGACTGCCTTTTTGCTTGAGAGAGCGGCACGAGAGAGTGTACACGTGGCTTGGAGGGAGCACTTGTATGCTTTGTAGATGACATGTGTCCAGGCAGACTTATACTTGGTCCAAGATGATCAGGTGATAATAGCAGATGTCGTGGTTACGGATCCTATACGAAATATAGTGTTGGAGGGAGTGATTACCCATCCCTCAAATGGGCAGAGAGTGCCGCAACCAGTCGCAAGGTCTCCAAGTATAGGGGCATGAAGCGAGGCCATCTCTTTGCTCCTCTAGCCTTGGAGTTATATGGAGCAATGGACATGACGTCCGACACATTTGTCAAGGAGTGCGTGAGAACTTATCATTTTAGGCACCGGAAGTACCACTCTCACTCTCATACTTTGTAGCATATTTTGGACAGTGTGTGTCCATTGCTATACAAAGGAGCAATGGCTGGTGCAATCCATAGGATTACAGATCGTGCGACTTGCATAGCTCGGATATCTTGAGTTCTATAGGGCAGATTTCTCATATAGACTCTATTGGGGTTGAGCACCTTTTCATCTCTCCGTTGTATGGCTTAATGGGGTCTTTCCCCTCCTTCATTTTTTCTACACGGTTGCCCTTGAATCTTTTTGCTTCTCTTTGTGTGTTTGGACTCTGTTTTGTTTGGATTTCTGTTCATCTTAATTTTTCTCGTCTGGTTTATTAAATCGTCGCTTCTTCTCCGGACGATTTTATTTCTCTACATGCGTTGTTGGTTCTGTTTCAGTTTCTGGTACTTGTAAATAGGTGTTCCTCTTGAAATCTTGAAATGTTTCAGGTTATATTTACTTATGCTATCATTCGATCAAATGTTCTTGAACTTGTTTACATTAGATATCCTACATTTCATTTGCATTCAGCGAGTTCTGAATCTCCCGTTCGGATGAACGGCTGCTTCTGTTCTCATTTCTCTATATCCAATCCTCTCACGCTTCGCTCCGATACAACAAACACACAATCCACTCCAACTCGACTACAGATTTGTCGTCTGCTCAACTAAAGATTTGTCGTCTGCTCCTTGCTCGAAGTTTCTTTGTTTGATGGCCCTCCTCTGCTTTCAATTTCAGAGGCTTCATCTCATCTGTCTTGACTCTTATTCCATGATCTATACTATTAGAAAACAGTCCCAAAGACCTCTCGCAATAGCCCATCATAAATTCCACTAAACAAATGATGTAAGGACAACAGGAAATAATGTGATTCACTTCTTGTCTCTATAAGCTAAATCCACGGCTGAAACAGGCTCACATGCCTCCGACACTTTATTACTCTTTGCACCCATATATATGCACCTCTATATATATATATATACAAACAAACAAGTGTAACTTCTCATCACTGTCATCTGAATGAACTCTTGAATAGAGACTTGCGAGACTTCCTAAATATTGAACACTAGGTAAAGTATGGTACTGTGGTAAAGTATTAACAAACATATCTAGACCAGTGAGTGTTCCCACGTCACATGATTGATGAAACGCGATGAAACGCCTTGCTGTTTCATCAATCACATTTGCTTTTGATCAATCAAGTCACTGATAACAACCCAAACATAACCGTATATTAGTTCTTTGCAATTGTTACTTATAACAGGTATCAAGTACGTCCTTACTTCTGCTTCTCTTCGCACTGCTAGATTGACTTACATTCCATTGACTTAGATTCAATTCATTGCAATTTTCATGCTGTCATGCTTGCATTTCATATGCACGTTCTCGGTCCCATACTTAGTGGGTTCTGATTCCCCGTTTTCCGTACGGCCTCTGCTCTCATTTCTCAAATATGAGGTTCCTGGACCTTCTCTTTTCCTTATCAATTAACTCCGTGTGTTTCGCTGAAATCTAATCAACTTTACATGGCACAATTTGGATCCCTTATTTGCAATCAAGTTCTAAAATCTCAGTGCTTCCTTACAGCTAAGAAACCTATTTCCCAGTAAATTTCTTTCAATACTCAATACATATTGCATTCGGTATAAATTCTCACTCGTTTTATCATCAGATTACGGATGGGCTTACTTAGTTACTTGGTTACAGCTGATGACCTCCACCTTCGCATCGGCAGAGAATGGCGAATGATCATAAGGGTACGGGTCGTACAGCAGTTCTGGAGAAATGCTTCAGGGTGACAGTCCACAGCGAGTTTCAGAGAGCAACAGCGATGGTTCTGGATCCACGTGCAAGGTGAAAGGCGTCGTTTGGAATCATGTGATAAACTACCGTAACACACAGAAACCACTAGTCTCACAAACAACGCTACACTGTGTGGGATTTTGGTTATACGATGTTTTCCTGGTGACACTGTTCTTTCTTTCCTTCACGACCTCCAGCTTCTATCGTACAGTTTTGTATGAGGCATTTCAATATCCTTCGAACATGTCGGTGTCCCTTAACTCCCTTTGAAAAATGACTATCTTGCTGTGGTAAACTTCTAGTCCCTCAATGAAATTAATTTCACAGAGAAATGTTTTGAACGGACTGACAATAGTTTCAATTCACAATTGATTAGTTTCAAAGATTTCTGTGCACGAATCCTCTGCTCTCTCTGCACCAGAGTACACGATTCAATGTATTTCGGTTTGAATCATCTGAGTGATTTCGTTAGATATTGATAAACAGAGGTATTGAGGCAAGAAACTCTAAATTTTTCTAACTCATTTGTTCTCTCAGGTGAACGACTCTGTATACATCCCATTGTCAAGCAAGCCACGGGTTTATATTGTGTTCTTTCACGGCCTTCGGTTGGAGCATGATCCTAATGCGTTTGTGTCCACTTGGACAATGTCCTGACGGAATGATCTGGCAACAATCGTGGCTTCCTGAAACTTTTCCTGATGCGCGTATCTTAAGCATATCCTACGACTCTACTGTGGAGAAACCCGACAGAAATGCGAGAATGGATCTGTATCTGGGAGGAGAAAGTATACTCCAAGATCTGATTTTGGCTGGTGTCGGAACGGTCGAGCTGTGATATTGGTTGGTCATAGCTTTGGGGGACTACTGATCAAACAAGTTTGTTTAGAAGCTCTGAAAGTTCAGAACCTGGCGGTTAGGAGCGGAAGGATGATTGGAAAGAATTTTCTCCAAAGTACCAGCCTCATCTTTTTCTACGGCACTCCTCATAGAGGAAATCCATTCTCAGACATAGTTAAGAAACTCAAACTGGATGGGGATTTGATGAAGTACTCGAAGATATTCAAGGTGGAGCAGTCACGGCTTCATTACAAATTTATTTACAAATACAAATGTATCACAAATTTGTAATGAGGATTTCAATCCTCATTTACTACTTTTGTACCTTTATTCCTGCCACTGTGTGCAATGCAGCATCATGTTCTACTCAGATAAGAAACTGCTACAAACAAAGCCAACAACTTAATTCCAGCCGGCACAGGGGCGGAAGATAAAGTGCAAGGTGGTGCCTGAAGCTTCTGCAAGATACGGCGATGATCGATGAAGATGAAGATCTTGTATCGTTATGTCAACCTCGAGTCAGATGTGGTACTAATTACCAGAAGTTGGTGGTTCATATCCAGAAAGTTCAAATTCAGGTGCGTTGTATGAGTTTTATGATGTTTCAACGTACAAGATTTATCTTGTCCGCCTACGTACTTTGGACCGATTATAGTTTCTTAGTATATAAGGGTCTTCCGAGGACATGATTTAGTATCGTAATGTCAGAATTATGGAGTATTTATTGTATATATCAAGCTCCACAGTAGAGGAAATTGAAACATGCAGGAAAGCACTTCCATCTTGGGAATATGCGGGATGGGTGGCATCGGCAAATCTACTTTGGCTAAGGCCGTCTTTAACAAACTAAGTTCTCAGTTCGAATTCACTCTTTTTGAAAGAGATGACTGGGAATGCTGATCAACCGGAGAGAAAGCTTCTTGAGGAAGTGCATCACCATGGCACGAAGATGAATCAAATATTAACTTGGAACGAGTTGAGTGGAAGAAAAGCACTTGTTGTCCTAGACGAAAAGCATTTTACCTCCAGAATGATCGTATTCAATTGAACCTGGTAATATGAAAGTTTGTTCACGATCAGTCTTTGTATCAAGCGGCTTGAAATACATTTTTGCAATAGATGTTTATCTTCTAGGCCGCCTCACCGTGTACCAGGATGAGGTAAGAGAGGGTGATTGCCGTCTATCAATCTTCGCATCGAGTGCTATGGAAGATATTTTCCTATGCTACACTTAATATATCAGCCATAAAGGATGGTAGATTGTATTGTTGATCTAGGTTTATACTTGTCTTCCCATTCACTTGTTCATCACCTTCTATTGCGTATACTCAAAGACCTACCATGCGAAAACACCAACCCAATTTCAGATGGGCGAAATCTGAATTGCATGAGCGGACTTCTCCACTTACTTGTCAGAATAGGTTGAGATACGGAGTCACTTGCTTTGATTGGGATACTTAAAAATCATCTGATTTCAATAATAAATGCAAACGACCATCCTAAATCTTAGTATAATCCGCTGCGACAAGGAAATTTCAATCTTTTCTCTATATTAATGTTACCTTCAAATTTGTATTGAGAAGTAATGTATTTATAAAATTGAGAAGAAAAAAGGTAGTAGTCCAAAGGATTGTTGAGCAGTACAAAAACTAACTAAACTTCAGACTGATTTTGCAAAACAAAGCATTCCATTATTTTCAACAAGAAATTAAAATGGTACTTACATTATCCTTGATTACGTAATGTTTGACAAGTTTTGTTCCAAGCGTCTAGGTGGTGTATGAGTAAATTTATAGTAAAAATCAAATGAGATAATAACTTGAAGACAAATATAATCAAGAGTTATATTTTTTTAATATTATCAATATAATGTGAAACTATTATTATTATTATGAAGAATCATTTGAGTAATACCAATCTCCAGGCTTTTGTAAGGTTAAGGTACAAGCGAATATTGTAGACTCCATGTATTATATATCTTAGAAATCTCATGATAAACTATCAATCTATCATCGAACGCGGGATAAGTAGGTGACTCATTCGGCGGGAATTACGCCTCCGGGGCCTTCGGACTCGGTCTAGGCTACCCGCAAGAAACTCGGCAAATAAACTATGTGCGCTTTGCAAATGATTTTCTTATTGGAGTTATTGGTCCAAGAGCTTTGGCAGATTCATAATTTTAAAAACTAAAAATTTTGGAAAGGGAAAAACTTAAAAATAATGACCTTTGAGACTTGAAATCTTAAAGGTCATTATTTCTTTTTAATAGACTTAAAAGGGCGGACTTAGCCAAGTGGATTGAGGCAGTGGGTTCTGGAAAGGCTAAATGCCATTAAGTACTCGGTTCATAAGTGCGCCAAAAAAATCTATTCTGTGAAAAAGCTTATATATAAATCTGTCTTCAGTTCTATAGGCAATGCACAATCAGCAGGAAACCTAAAGCCAAAGTAGGGGAAGATGTAGGACTTCAGTATCCTCAAGGTTAGAGGTCAAGGGCACTCAGTGCCTTGTAATTGGGGCACTATTAAGATTTTAAAATGAAGTAGAGAGGTAGAAACTCACGGTAATCGAAAACCCGTAATCAAAGTGCCAAGCTTGGCAAGGTTCTGGCACGTAAAAGCTTCCAGTGTTTCTTCATGGTGAGTTAAGAATCGAAGGCGAAAAAATGTACATATGTTCTGAACTTTTATTCACCGTAATATTCCATAAATTGACGATGGGCAAACTTGCTGGTGGTTGATTGATTTATTTTAAAGTTCTAGTAGCGGACTCCTTCTTGGTGCTAGTTTTATATGCCGATATTCTGAGTGGTAGAATGCTGGTGCTACATATATGGATAAGTATGAAACTTAATCTTCGAATACTGATCATTAGTAATAGCTCACAGCTCAAAATTATGCATGTCAAATGGTCTACAAATAGCATCAACTAATAGTTAAATTCTTTTATAGAGTGTACCAATAATGCTCTTTAAAGGGCAGTGGATACGTTCTATCCAAAATAAAGTACCAAATAGGAAAGTGGAAATGATACTCTTGGGTGTCGAGTATGGTAAACTTCTGTGTAATCTCTAATAAAGCTGCTTATATGTAATAAATACGTAAAAAGGAATGGTGATGTAAAATATTTGTCTAATATGTATCATCAAAGTTTTCACAAAGTATATTAGTTGTCGTTTTAAATTTAGTTGAATAATATGCATCAAAATATAGGGAAAGAAAGGAAAGAAGTTACGTATATATGTCAAAAATATTTGTAATACATAAAATTTTCTTGAAAATTATACAATGTGAAAATATATGATCCCACATGATAATTATCTCTTACTTGTTTAGTTTTTTATGAAGGTGTCATGTACTTGTGTTTGTCTCCATGTGTGGTTTTCTTTTCTTTTTGCATTGCCCTTCGGTTTTCCTTTCTCGCAGTTGCTTGTTTTTGTTTCTCTTGAGTCTCTTGACTTGATGTAGTTGAGGTAACGGAACTCCAAACTTACTTTTGCCGACGGACTCCGAGACTGACGGTTGCAACGAATGCTTCTCTGTCCGTCTTCTTCCGCGAAGTTTTGACGTAATACATGAGTACTCTGCGGGTACACTTGCTGGTAGGTTCAGTTTCTCTCTCTATTCGCTGCCAGTATTTGGTTTGTTTTGGACGCTTTGAGGAAACTAGAAGAACAAACTTGTTAAGCCATGTTTGCCTTTTTATGGTTGTCTCCAGTAGAGTACTTGACTGTGATCTAAGAGTCCTTTCATATCCGGCTTCAGCTTCACGGGGAGTCAGCAAACTCACACATGTTAAACTCTATCGTTTTTTATGTATTGTCAATATGTTCAGTCGTATCCAAGACTGCTGGTGCTCATATTTGCAAACATGCTTGCTCTTAAAGTACAATTTAGACGTAGACCTAGGGAACTGGAGTGACAAAATCGTGAGTGCGAGAATATATGTTCTATTTGGTGCCAGTGGAACGAAGGAATGCCAACCGGGAACCCTGAAAATGTTATTTAAAGTGAAGGTCGCTGAAGGACGGCGGTGTTCGATATACCCTCGAATGAAGCAAGGCACGATATGGACTATATTTCAGTCTTGAGCTAATGAGCACCATTGTTCTGAAATTTTGTTGTGAATTCACTTCAAAATATCAAGTGAATTTTAGTAGGTCTACTTTTGGAGGTTAGAAGCTCGACAGAAGCCATGATGATCATCAATAATAACAATACCTTCGGATCTTACGGACGAAATTCATCAGGTGTCTCTACTGTGTGTGAATACTAGATGCACATCAGGGTACACATGCCTGAAGAGGAGGGCCGGTAAGAGTACTCCTGGATAGGCTTGCACAGAAACTTACAATCAACATATTAACCAATACTGATATCATTCTTACGTAAAGATAACGAGCTGAATAGATGGAATTAAAGATTTCGCGAAGTTCTGTTACTAAGTCAAGTAAACTGTACGCAAACTCGGATCGATCCAGGTCAAATGTTGTTTCTGACCCTTTGGTGTCTTGCCCTCACCATTTTCATCTAGAGAAACGATGAAAGCTAGCGTCCTTGAACTAATACTACCTTTGCTGTGGATCTTATCCCGTGGAGTAGAAGAAGACGAGATGTTTGAGCCTGTACTGGTTCTGGTAGCTTTGGTCCTCGTCTACTGTATGTTGTAAGTGAAGAAAGGGGAAACAGTGATCGATTTGGCTGTATGTGTGCCAACATTGATGCAGTTGATTGCTACAAACCGTCCAATTTCAAAATTTGACTAGACTTGAAGGGAATCCCATTCTTAAGGGTGGAAGGACAGTACAGACTCTGAGTTTTTTTACGGATAAACTATATCTAAACAGAGTGCTCACACATTAGTTGGATGGAGCTCAGACGTTCACCGAATCGTTAATATTCATGAACATAAAAAGCGAGTGAAGGTACCTCTCAGTGACGTGAAGAAAATCAACAGAAGAAAACATATTCAGAACTTCCAAATGTCAAGGGGAACCTCAATCAGAAGCATTACCGAACCCAACTACGAGCCTCGAGGTGCGGTCTGAACTTAGCAAGGTCCGACGAATATCTAAGATTGCTACAGTACTTTGATTTCTTATACCGATACCATTGGGCTTAGCCCCATTTTACCTCTTGCATCTTATCTTTGTGCGGCTCGATGAGGTCTTCCCATCCTTCTTGTTATCCTACGCAGTCGCCTTTCTTTACATACAGTACTATGCCCCTATCTTGGAAGTTTCTTCCGGACCAAACGTAAAATTCTAATGTTTATTTATTGTATACATACATAAACGTGTTTTCTACGCGGTCGCCCTCTTCCTTTATTGTATACAACAGGACACGAGAGTTGAAAATGGAGTACGGACCCACCCACAAAGAAGAGAAGACCGCGACAACTTTAGTGTTGCAGGTAGACGTTTTGCTTTTGGTTTCCAACTTGCTTCGCAGTCTTCCACAATGTTTGTGAGGGAAATTAGCGATAGTTTTGGACGCTTGATAAATCTCAAGCAGTAGACAAGTAATTGAGATCAAAGTGTAGTCGCTCTGTTCTGTATTGGAACAGAGTGGAGTGCTGGAGTTGTTGGAGGCGGGAAAGAGCCTAGCTCGAACCGAGCAGGATCTCGGTGATCGAACCTCCGGACTAATGCTCGCAAAGGTAACACCTCTAGATGTGGCCGTGGATGATGCTGGCTGTTTTGATCAGTCCTGACATCTGCCCTGTCGATGTCAGATCTCCGTGACAGTAGTGTCTAAACAAAGCTCCAGTGATTTTGCCGACTTGTTATTTTGTTGTTGTGATTTTGTCGACTTCTTGTCAGATCGGGAGATAAACATCTCCCGATCTGAGTTGTTTGTGTACAAATAATTTAATGGAGAGACATGAAGCACTGGAAATGACAGTTTCCGACTGACATCCGCGAACTTGCATAACAGACCCTTTTGCTATCCGCAAGCTGTATGATATGCAAATTGTCTATCGACTTTGCAGGTCCCAAAACGCACGAATGTCCACTGTCTTAAACTGGAATAAACATCTTCTGTACCCGCCATCAGAAACAGAGAAAGGTTGTTGTAAAATTCTCCTGTCTTGAATCAGTAGGAGAGTTTCTGACACGCAATGAGCTCAGGACAGTCCCGGATCGGGATGAAGCTGTACGTGGAAATGGGAGAAGCTGTACTCCAAGATCTGTTTTTGGCTGGTGTCGATAAGAGTCGAGCTATGATATTGGTTGGTCATAGCTTCGGGGGATTAGTGATCAAACAAGTTTGTTTACAAGATCTGAAAGTTCAGGACCTGGCGGTTACTAGCCGGGGGATCATGGAAGCGAATTTTCTCCAGAGTATCAAACTCATCCTCTTCTACAGCACGCCTCATGTAGGAAGTCCATTCTCGGATATGGTTGAGGAATTCAAACTGGATGGGGATGTGGTGAAGTACTCGAAGATATTCAACGTAGAGCAGTCACTCCTTCATCAAGACTTTCAGTATCTGCACTCCAAGAATCCGAAATGGCACATAAGTGGAGTCGGGGAATCGAGAATGACTGAGTCTCGTCGATGCCAAAGCTGGTTGGAAGGCGGTTTACAAAACTGCAGCAAGCCTGTGGGAAAATTTGGTGGATATGTCGCTGGTTACAGACGTGGACGATGAATCACCCATTTTAAGTACATGAACACCTGAAGACTCTGGCATACAGACTTGGAAATAAAATGGCGTTATCAGTACATAAAAGTTACGTTAAGGTACGGGATAGTTTCAACCATTCCTTGGCACTTTCGTTCGGATCCAAACCTTTCACTGCACTTTCTACCTTCAGGATGACCCTAAACTGTATGTATATGCAAATCTCTCGTGTATATGCCATCTTACAAAGAAAGTATTATGAGTATGGTTGCAGGACAAACTGGAGAGAGTCCCGCCCGAAATTAGGTACCGGCACTTCCTGGGTTTTCTTGTTGGCGATAAGGATTGCATAAGTATAGCAGCTGTTTGCGGAATGAGAAGTCTGCGGCCCGTGGAATTGTTGGGCTTCGAATTCGTAGGGACCACGTTCAGGAAAGCTATCTTACCTTCTGCAATTGCCATCTTCAGAACTGAACTCGATTGCAGCAATGTCTCTTTTGAATCGTCCAATGCTCTCGTGATTCTGGAAATGGGATCGCTTTCATGGGAACGTTTGCAGGATTCGTTTATCAAGTTGAATATGCTCCAAACATTGTCGTTGGAGGCGAAAAACCTTGTGAACTTGTCCGAATCTTTCGGTCAGCTGACGGCTCTCCGGTATTTGGTTCTCAAATTTGAGCGGCTCACGTCCTTGCCAGCACCATTTGATCAGTTGAGAGATCTACAGTCTTTGCTTCCGGAGTGCGAAAGTATTCCAACGTTACCCGATGCCTTTGGAGAACTCGAAGAACTTCGAGAGCTTACTGTCACCTCTCTAGACCTTAGGTCTTTACCGACTACTTGCGGTCGCCTGCATCATTCGAAACGTTTGGAACTTCACAATCTACACGAGCGCTTGCCTGATGCCTTCGGCAGTCTGCTCGCTCTGGAAGATTTCCGGCTGTGGGGCTATAGTTTGCCGGATTCATTCGGGAATCTTGCGAAGTTGCATCTTCTTGAGCTCAATTGCTGTTCCGCTTTGCGAGAATTGCCGTCTAGAATATTTGGAAACTTCGTCTGCTAGAATATTTGGTGATACGCTGGGCCCTTGTCTTGAAAGCCTGAAAATCTAAGCCGTTTACAGCAGACAGGCTTGTCCAGCATATCTGATTTTACGCGTTCCTTTCTTCTACCGGAAGCTATACGACAGTTGCCGAGCCTGGAATATTTGTACATCGGTAAAGCACCCATACTCACTCTGCCGGATTTACGCGGATTAACTTCACTGGAACGCTTTGCACTTGACAGGGACCCAAAATCACTAGTAGTTGACCCGCGCCTGACCAAGTTAGCAAATATACTGTCATTACCATCCACTCTGGAAACTATTGGGTTCTCCCGTTTCAGTGCAGAAATACTGCCCAGTTTGGATGCTTGTACTACGTTTCGACAGTCTTCCGAAGACTTACACGGAATAGAGAGCATACCTGACTTACACTTGCCGTCCTTAGAGACACTTCGTCTCTCCCGACTAACAAGGGTTTGCGATCTTCCCGGTCTGAATAGACTAACTTCATTGACATCCTTACATTTAGTGAATTACCCAGACTTACAACTCTCCCGCGCTTAGACAGATTAATCTCTTTGACAAAACCTGGTAATTGCTGGTCTAAACGTCACTGATCTTCCCAATTTAGGGGTACTCCCATCATTGCAAATGCTGAAACTGAAGGCGCTGCCCTATCTCACCAAAGTACCAGAACTAGCTTTGCTTTTCCTCAGATCTTCGGAACTTGAAATAGATGGGCTAAAAGATGTAAAAGAAATTCCCAGTTTGTGTGGACTGAGTTCTCTGAAGGACTTGATTATTACAGAGTTACCTGAGCTAAGAGAACTTTCCGCAGTTACCCTCGTTCTCTTTGAGGGTATTGTCTGTTTTACTCTCTTAAGAGATGTGTAGTGCCGGATTGGCTCCGCCCGTTTCACAAGGAGATCCCGTCGTCTTTGGCAATATTTGACCTCCAGGATGGTCGTATTGTAAGAACATTCCCGTAAATATTACAGTTTATTTAGTCGATCAGTCTTGCTGTCCAGTGACTCAAAAGACAGTTTTGCAATAGGTATATCTTCTTGGTCCATCTTGCCGTATGCCAGCATGAGGTAAGATCAGGTGATTGCAGGCTATCAATCTTTGCATCAAGTGCTACAGAAGACATTTTTTCTATGCTACACTTGATATATCAGCTGCGAAAGAATGGTAGGTTGTATTGTTGAGTTAGGTTTAATCTTCTCTTTCCATTCTCTTCTTCATTGCCTTCTATTGCTTGAACACCCATCCATTTTCAGATTCGCGAAATCTGAATGGGCACGAGCGGAATTTCCTTTCTTGCTTCTCTGAAGAGGTTAGGATACAAAGTCAGTTGTGTGATTGGGGTACTTCAAAATTATCTGATGTCGAGAAGAAGTCCAGAGGACCATCTTAAATTTTGGTGCAAACCGCCGCAACTGGTAAATCTCAAATCTTTTGCTAGATGGATGCGATACATTAAAATTTGTGTAAGGAGTGGTTCTCTTTGAGAAAATTGAGACAAAGAAAGGAAATAATGTGAAGGATTATTGACGAGTAAAAAAACTAGTTACATATCATATTCTTTTTAATTCAAAATTTATTTCCAACAAATTTATAGTAACTTGATCACATTTCGTTCAAAAAACTTTATGTATTATTAACATCATAGGTAATAGAATTAAAAAAAATGAAGAATAAGAGTAGTTAGTGACTATGCCTGGGTAAATGTTATCATTATAAAATTCAAGTTATCATTATTAAAAAAATATTTGAGAGATTGAATACAATATCGGTATCTTGTGTTTGTAAAGATATTGGTGTAAACTAATATAGATTCTGACCTAATTGATGGACTAAAATTAGAGAGGATTTGTTATTATATTCCTACAATTATAATAGTACATGATATAAGATATCATCTTACTATATGTAGAATTTATGTGTAATATATCCAAAAAATTATAAAATCTATGATTAATGTTTCATGTAACGAGGGGAAAAGAGTATGGTTATTCATAGTGGGAGAATTATATATAATGTGAAATTTTTTCTCTCGCGAATTCTATAAATTGACTATAAGCAAATTGCAATAATCTGCTTTAATTGATTAATATATTTTAAATTTTTAATGCCGGACTCGTTGCCGGTGCTAGTTACATATCCATATTCCGGTGGTGCTAAACATGGATCGTATCTTCAAATGATGATCATCTTCGTAGTTTGCTTATAAACATCATCTAAAATGCAGAATTTATAATATTGAATGAACAATATATTTTATTGTTCTCAACAAAGAAATAACTCTAACTACATGAATCTTCATTTTTAAGACCATGTTTTCCGATAAGCATAGTTGCTAGGTGTTTGAATTTGGTAGAAAATGTATTTATTGTTAAATTTTCATATGGTATACACAATTAAAAAAATGATAATATATTTATTTTATTACTAAAAATAATATTAAGAGATAAAATAACTCCCTTCAATTCAGAGCTGTAATAAGAAGTGTCTGTTTTATTTCCTAATTTAGCCAACATCACAAAAGAAATAAAATCTCAATCTAAAATCAGCTTCAATAATACCCATGACCGGGACGAACCAATGACATATAGGAATTCGTGCTATTTTTTTATGATAGAAGTTTCGAATGTAGTAAATGTGATCAAAGAAGACGTAAACGCAAGAAGACAATAATCATGCTAAAGAAAGTATAATTCATTAACCACATTAATGTGATATGTATAAGTAAATAATTAATCGCTAACGTTGTGATACCGATATTTCAGCAATCGAGTCTTGTTACATCTCCTACCAAACTTAAACTGCCTATAATGCTAACCCCTGAATATCGAATATGAATAATCTTAAATTATATAAGGCGTTTTAGCATGAAATAGCAGTTAAGACATCGGAAGTAGTCACATATGAAGTGCATAAGTACCATACGTTCGGAGAACTTTGAGAGCTTATTGGGGGGTTTCAGTTAGGCACTTGCAGTATCTCATAAGGAAATCTCGTGGGAGGTCTTGTAGTGTCTTCTCGGAGCACGGGTGAAAGATAGACAAGAATTTTCCGGGCCTAAGGCTGTAAATTACGTATGGGTTCTCCTTTCGGTGACCCGTAAATCGTTTCAGGATGATGGGAGGTTTTGTAAACGTTGATTAGACCTTATTAAGATCAAATTAATTAAAATTTGAATTCTTGTAGGGATCACCATGTGCAAGTCAACCCTTTCCCTCCTTGTTCCCTTGTTGAATTTCAAAGTCTTTGATGGTAAGAGTCTAAGGTCACACAAGAAAGTTGTCTCAAGGATTTAGCATGGATTTTAGAAAAATGAGACCACATGAAGGATGTGAAGACCCCATCCAGTCATACAAGAGAGAGAGAGACAAAAGAGGTAAAATAGGGCTAGGTTCCAGTAGTATCGATATGAGAATATGCCCTACTACACCTAATATCCAAGCTATGCAAGTAGTAAGGTCTAAAAATTATTGGAGCATCCAAAGAAGCATCACCTAATGTGATTGCTCTCTTGTGTATTGCGCCGGCCAATGCTCTTTGTAGAGCATTGGCCAATCCTACACAAAATGGGAGGAAAGTAGGGGTGCCAAGAGAGCACAACTACCCAAAAATGCTATAGGTGTCATCTCCTCCATAGATAATAGGCCTTTGCACAAGATCTGTAGAGATGTCTATTTACATGCCAAATCCCCCATTACACACTCAAATGTCCTTGATCCAATGATATTACCAAAGACTCCCATAATCTTCCTATCAAAAGCTCTCATACATGATAGGAAAGTCAAGGAAGGAGGAATCATGTGGAAAAAAGTCGGTCAATGGGCAATATCAAAGGAGAGTATACCAAATTCCACCTATAGATCTCCTAGTAGAAGAAGTTCATCCACATGGAGAATCCTCTACAAGTGCAAAGTTTAAGAAGCATGTGAGAAAATCCTTGCACCCTATTGGCACTCGAAGAATATGTAATCCATCTATAGATATGACATATCCCTTTGGAAGCTCAAGGAGGGAAATACACAACTTGGCATAGACAAAAAAAAGTAGGTAAGAGAGCTCTAAAGTAAGCCATGGCAAACAAAGGTCCTCCTTAAAGATCTCCATGTCGTGTATCAACAATTGACTCCAAGATGTTGACTCCAAGATGTTGACCAACCATGTTAATAGTAAATAGAAATAAGAGAGCCATAGAACGACCATAAAAAAGGAATGAGACTTGCCAAGGATCCACTAGCCTCCCTAAGCTCTCTAATGATGGATGCCCAAGAGTTGTTTTTAAAAGCATTCTCAACATCCACTTGCGGGACAACCCACACCAGATGGACATCTAGGATTGCCTTGATGCCTATAAATATAGCCTCACAACCTCCAAATGTAGCTACTCCAAACTAACGTGGATTGAGGTGCTCTTCAAAGTGAAATTGATGTTAAAGGTCAATGGTGTGGCTAACCAAATGCAAAAAGATCTCTCCAAAAGCAATTAGTCTAATACACTTTATGTCCTTCTCCATCGCAAGAGGTTGACTAGCACCTAACACTTGACTAACTAACATAGGAATAACTCCCCTTGTTACTATTGCAACCACATGAACCAACTTGGTAAATCTACTAGAAAGATCATCTACTTGAAAGTAATCTCTAAGATGCTCATATACCATCCTTGACAAGAATCTTGAGGAAAGGCAAGGGGTAGCGCACAACCATGAGCAAAAAGTTACCTATCAAGATATAAAATTTGCTCTAGCTAATAATCTAAGACCTCTAATAGTACTTCCTCTCCTGCCATAGGATATAGTGAGCATAAAGAAATGACAATCTCATTAGTGAGACTAGCCAGAGACAAAGGATGTAATGCTCGTTATCGTGTTGTGGTGTATATAGCCGTAAAAAAGTATATTATCAAGATTTATCTCCATGTTAGTGGAGTAGATTGTATGAGAGATCCCACTGATGAGACATTGCCATGTGAGCAATCTATGTGCATGTATGCAATTGGCCATGTAGGTTATGATCACATCATGTTCAAGGGCTCTGATGTATATAAGAGAGGGAGAGTGGAGAGACGGGGTGTTTCAGTCAAGGAGTCTTGAGAGGGAGGAGGATGTTGGGGTGAGAGTTGTAGCAGACGCAAGTGTTAGAGCATTGAAGGAGGCATTTGAGCATGAGATGTCCCATGCTCTCAATCTGCCACTCTTAAATCAATTTCTCATCAGGCTTCAGATTTTACAACATGACGGCTTACGAGATTGGATGGTAGCACGTTTTGGAGTGGCATTCATGGAGTCTATGATGGGAAACCAGAATCTTATAGTCCTTCCGGTGCTTACTTACAAAAATTCTAACAATCTATGTGCTCTTATAGATGGAGAATGACTCAATTTTTGCTCATAAGCTTCAAGGCGGAGTTGTGAGGTCCATTTGTCAAAAAGTAAAGAGGCTAAATGACACATTTGTAAGAGATTGTGTCCCAAGAGGAGAAGTCTAGAGTTTTTTGAGCATTGAAGGAGTTCAAGGAGTGCATTCATAAAGTCAAGACTATAGTTGGAGAGAAGAGCTGACAAGCTATAGTCTAAAGATAGAAAATACATGATTTAAGTAGTTTCTAAGGGAGATGTGATCAATGGAATTGAGGGGGGTAGAATTCATACCCAAGAACACCAAATAGACCATTTGGAGAGAATTATGAAACATTTTTATGATCTATTAGTGAGGTTGGAGAGTAAGATAAAGTGCTAATAGCTCTTAGCATAAGAAATTCCAGTTTTGGATCAATCTCAAATTAGATCTGGCTGATTGAAGTTGAAGCTTTTGGGATGTAAAGTGTTGGAGAAGAGTTGATGATCAAGTTTGGAGTTTTGGTTTCTCCCCAAGTTGTAGTTTGAGTCATCTTATGAAAATTTCTAGTGTTTTGGCCAATTAAGTCTTGCACCTTTGTACAAAGGTTTCATGTGAATTCTTCCAATAGAGAATTCAGGGTCTTGGATCAAGTATACTTGGGCCTGTAGAGCTCACAAGTTAGCCCAGCTCAAGAATTGGTCCATATCTAGGGATTTGAATTAGATTTGGCCACCAAACTCTATATAGACTTAGACAAGGGTATGTCCAACTACTGCAAAAATATTTGTTGGCGCTAAGTCTATAGAGAGTGAGATTTGATACAAAACATCCTATTGAAAGTAAAATCATAAGCTCGATAGAGCATTTTCTATCTTCCATCTTGAATAGATGTCCATTCCCCTCTCTTGTGATTATGATTGAGAGTTTCAGGTTTTTGGAGTGTTTTGTGTGGATCAAATGTACCTTTGACTCAAAAATCAAGGGAAAGTTCCCAAGAACCATGAGCAAAACCCTAAATTAGGGATCTCAAAATTAGGGTGAAGATTTCAAAAAAATAGGCCAAGTTTGAGAGCTTGTCAAATTGAGACTTGTTTCATGTCATTGTAAAGCTTATCTTACAAGATCTCCATAGAATCCTAGAACACTCAAATCCAAGTCACAAAGAAAACTTTATGTCCATATGAGCTGCGCATGGTTTTCCTATCAAGAAGACATAGGAATTCCCCACTTGGAGTAGAGATTGGTTGAAAATAGAAGTACAGATTGAAGAAGACTTGGAGTACATGTTGAAATTAGCTTGATGACAGAGCAAGAAGGCTTTGAAGCTCTTTTTTGACCAAAAAAACATAGAGAGTTGTTATCACATTCTTGTGATTGGATCCTCTCTTTGCTTGTATGCCTATTTGTACGCCTAGTTGGTTTGGATTGTTATGCGTGCATTACACTTAGGTTCTTTCTTTCTTAGAGTGTTGTGTATTTCTCCTTGGTAAGCTAGAAGTGATGACCAGCAGACCAAGAGTGTGTGTTATGATGATGGGCTAGGTTACCCGTTACCACCCTACCTGTAGCAAGGATACCAAAACTTGAGTGAAAGGTTCTATTGGTTTGGTTCTATGCATGCTCAAACTAGTAGGGATAGGTTTAGCTACAACCTTTGATCTATAGGCTCCACAACTAGGCACCATGTGTGTTGCCAAAGAGAGAAAGGCAAAGTACGATATCGTGTTGCTCTACTAAACTCTCATGCTTGACCCAATGTCCTATACTGTTGTAATTGAGTGGACTTTGTGGTATCTTGTGATAGAACCTATCTCCTAAAATCTACAGCCTCAACTGATTCCTCCTTAGGTCAGCCCAATCCTTCACTCATAGTTGACAAAATCTAGCAACCACCTCTCTAGAGAGGTGGTTGCTAGCACATCCCCCTCTAGCATCACAAAGGCACCATCAAGAGAGTAAGAGAAATAAGAATCATGCTAACTCATCCAAGGGATCACATGCCAAAAAATCAAGTGGTAAGCAAATAGGCTATCTAGCCTCATCATGGAGTGTATGGGGTAGCATATTGAATAGACATGGACATGGAAAACTAGTCTCAAATAACCCCAACATATAAACCCGCTTGAGATGCTAACCACTACCATGACTTGATAGGTATACTTAGAACAATCAACAAAGGGATAGAAGAGGCATGCATAATCCCTATTGTCATTATATTTGATGTGGTTGCTTGCCTTACATGAGCATCACAAGTGGTCTTGTAACACCCATCTGTGCATATGTGTATTATCGTAATATTTCGTTTATTAATATTTAGTTTGGTATTGCAAGTGCTTGAGAGATATTGGTTATATAGAGATAAAGATGGCTCTAAATTAGTCATAATTAGCTAAAGTTATTCATAGATAAGATAGAGAGGACCTTACTTTAAAGGAAGTGGAAAAGATGAGCACCATTATTTTGGATTCTAGTGTGTTGACTTGGTATTATTCCTAGATGTTTGGCTTTGAGGAAAGAATTGAGAACTCTTGGACCCATAACCCTTTTTGCTTTGGATTCTTTTATAGTCCAAGGATAGCCCATGTGAAATAACCCTTAACTTAGTAGTTGGATCAAGATAAGATCACATGCTTATGGGAATATTCCCATGAGTATGGATATTCCTTTAAAATTTTGACTTTATTTGACATTTAGCCTAATAACTTGAGTTACTCCAATAATTAGTAACTTAGGTTAGTTACTCTTTCACAAGTATAAAAATTAAGGGTGAAGAAGTACTCATCATCCTTTCATTTGCAATTATCTCTCTCTCATTGAGTTCTCTTGTGAGCAATGGTTTGAGTCTTGGAGTGTTAGCCTTGGAGGAGTATGATGGAGTTGGGGTTCCTTGCCTTTTTAGTCCATAGTGTGCTGCCATAATAGGTATCAAAGGTTCATCTTTAGTGAGAGACAGACCGGCTCACAATCCAATCATAGCCCTTGTGCATCCTTCCTACATGGGTCTTTACCTCTTGCAAGGTAAAGCATATATGACACACCGGGCATGGTATATCTAAAGAAATTGAAAGCGGCTCCACATAGAGAAGTGTAGCTATAGCTTGCACAAGAATATCAATCATAACACACAATGCTCCTCTCCATATCTCCCCATACTTGCAAAACCATAACCCCTCACCTCCCAACTCACATGAGTAAATGTTATTTCTCCAAATCCTAAAAACTATAAACTCTCATACCTTTCAATTCACATCTCAACAAAATTTCAAACTAAGTTCCCATGGAACTCAAGCATGAATAGCAAGAGATTAGAAATAAAAATTCCCAACCCATCACTCTCAATGTGAAATAATCACTCTAAACCCTAAAAAATCTGAAAGTCCTCATAACTTTCTACTTGATTCTCTATAGTATGTATGGAGTATCAAGTAGAAAGTTATGAGGACTTTATTCACTCATGTAATGTATGCATGTGAGCTCTCCAAAACTTGATAATATCCTTTCTCTTATTTCTCCACCTCTCTCCCACTAGTAGCAAGAGTTGCAAATTGGGTGCTAAATCTATGTAAGAAAGGAATTTCAAATGGAGTGCAAGTACAATGAAAAATTTCACTACTAATGTTGAATTGCAAGCATAGAGTTACCACTCAGGGAAGTCTAAAGCGGTGATATTTTGGAAATTTGGGAAGAGATCTTGAGTTATGACAGCAATTTTCATTTTGAAAATTTGGAAGAGAACTTGGGTGGGTTCAAAGAGTTGTTTTTTTTGGGAATCAAGATTCAATGCCTCGTCTTAGTTTGAAAATTTTACTCTTGCATTTTTCATCTCTTGAAAGAGATGAAAAAATGGATGTGTATGCATATTGCAAGTGCAAAAAATAGTGAGGAGGAATGGACTGATGATGAGTGGGTGACTTCTTCTTGGGATTGAGAGATTGGGAAATGGAATGTAGCAGAGGGTGACATGGATGGTATAGATAGGTTTTACAAATGGTGTGAAATAATCCACAAAAGGCAATATCTAAGGGAAAGAATTCATACTTTGTGTAGTACAAAATTTTTGCAAAATTTCCTTTCCATGCTTGATCCTTTAGCTTTCAAACAACTCATAAGAATGGATATGGACTCCTTCACTACCTCAGTTAATATGGTAAAAGTGCACAATGCCTGCAAATGAAAGAGGGATCTAGAGAAATACCAAACACATGTATGGCTCCAAGTGGCATTAGCATTGGATTGTTTTGACCATAATGAAAATGGAGCATGTGTTGCTGAAGGTTTGAATTTATGGAGGATTAGTGCAAGATCCACATCCAAGAGTTTACAAAGAGAGTAATCATTAATATATTATCCATTCTCAAAGAAGAAGTGCCATGACTAAGGATTCAAGAGAGAGCTAGAATATCTTCAATGTTTGCAAAGAAAGGATTTCTATGATGTATAGGGCTAGTGGACGGAACACATTTCCCTTTGACACAAAGACCTACCATTGATAAGGAAGTAACTTCAAAAAGTAAGGCTCTTACTCAATAAATGGTCACATGGTATGCAATAAAAAGCACAAAATTTTTCACTTTGTAGGAAATAAAAAAATTTCTAGCATCTTTGCGACAAATTTTAATAGTTTATTTGAATAGTATGTGTTTAGTGGTGGGCTAAACCAATTTCCATTGAGATTAAGTAGTCATTGTGAAAGAGATAACTAATTATTGATGTTTGAATGTCTAATAGTGCCTAATGATTGGTATGTTTATGCACAAGAATGTCTCGGTCATATCACAAGACAATGTGCTTTAAAAAGTCAAAAAATTTGGCAGACTTAAATCACAAAGGAGCATGTGATTTTTTTGAAAGTAACCAATATTTATTAGGTGATGGAGGATATATGCCAATGAGTCATATCATGCCTTCTTTTAAACAAGCACACATGGGAAAAAAAAAGGACTTCAACCATTGTGTAGCTAAAACCCAGGTTCTAAATGAACAATGCATTGGGATACTAGAAGCACATTGGCATTCTTTGTAAGAGCTTTGGGTTCAATTAAATAATAGGAAACAAAACTACTTCCTCTTGCATTGGATTGTCGGTTGTGTTATATTGCACAATTTCTTGATGAATAGATGTGACATGTGGGAGGACAAGGAATAATTTTCTAATATAGATGACGTAGGTTCAGTACATCAGTTCATGGGGGCAAGTAGTGTGAGTTATCAGTAGATTAGAGAAGAAACTAGGAGAGTAGCGGTAGAAACATGCCTTGAATTGTGCATCTGGTAGAATTTTTTTGAGAATAGTTATATCAGTAAAGTGTTCTTAAGTGATCAAGATATTTGTTCTTATAAATGTTTGTAAGAAATTGCTTCAAATAATGATTTTTATGAATGGGTTTGGCCCTAGCATATGGATTTGCTCATATTTTTCTGTATTTTAGTAAAAAGATATATAACAATTTTATGGAAACCATGTAAAATAAAATAAATAAATAAATTTATCATAAATAGTTACTCCTATATCTCTAAATATTTCAGATTTTGGTGATTGCTGGTCATTTTCCAATAAATTTCTTTCATATATTGCATATAATCTTCTTGTTTGGTTTATATAAGGTCAAAAAAATCCTCTTGTGTGCCCCTTTAATAATTTTTTTAAGTGGAAGCATATAAACATAAAAACAGTAAATTTTTTTATCATAAATATTTATTCTTATTTCTCTAAATTTTTAGACTTTGGTGATTCCTGGTCATTTTTAGGAAATTTCTTTCATACATTGCAGATAACTCTTCTTGTTTGGTTGATATAAGGTCAAAATTCCTCTTGTATGCCCCTTAATTGTTTGAGAATATGTAATTGTAGTGCTCCCATTTCTCCAAAATTTGCTTTTGTTGATCATATCAAGCTTAAGTGTTAGAGAACCACTAGAAATGTTGTAGTTACTCAGAGACGTACCTCAAATAAAGAGGTACTCAAAGAAAAAACATTGAAAGCTAGGATGGGAGAGGCACTCAGAGTGATGTAGGATGATCCTGAATGCTAATAGGAAGGATGAGTCCATATGTTTACATGGCTAAATATCAAGGTGGCAAGCAAAGTTGTGTCTTCTTTAGACAATGAGGCCAAGGACACTAAAGTAGACAAAGATGATGATGAAGAGAAGCAAGGATCCCTCACTATGCAAGGATTGACCTTTGTATTAATAGACAAGGGCAAGAAAGAAGAAACTTGGGAAGATACCCAATTTTCTTTGCATGTATAGGACCAAGACATGGATGAGTGCCCCACAGATGAAGAAGAATGCATGATGGAAGAAGCCATAATGGAGATTCAAGATGGAGCATGGTGCTTGAAGGACCAAGAACTTTGCCCATGAATAGAGAAGGAAGTTGTAACAATATGTAGTTCAGCAATGAAGTTAGTAAGGGCTAATGAAGTAGCAAATAGGTCAAATTACCATAAAATATTCCAAAAGTATCTAGAAAGCTTCTTGTGAAGCTTCCCAACTAGCTTAACTTGCACCCCAAGTAGGTAGCTTCTAGAAGCTTCCAACTAGCTTAGCTTGCATGCCAAGTAGGTGGCTTCTTGAGAAGCTTCATGGTTAACTTTGCTTGCACTCCAAGAAAGCAGATCAAGGAAGCTTCTTGAGATGCTTCTTAAGAGCCTTGTATGCTCCTTATAAATACCAAAGCCAAAGCTCAAGCTAGGCATTCGGAGTTTTCCCACATTCAAAGTGTTCCAATGAAAGCTTCCATTCTCCTATTTCTCTCCTTTGTCTCAATCTTTTATATTAGTATTAGAGCACAAATGAGATGGATGGGATTTATGGACCACCAATCCATTTTCACCAAACCATTAGTATTTTTGTGTCTAGGTACTACCCAAGCATCATTTCACACAATTCATCACCTCACGCTTTGGGCAAGATTTTTTGAATGTGATCACCTTGTTTGAGGACTCCTTGGTACTTCCAATGGTAACTTATGGAGAATGGTGGATGTGTTGCATCTATGTGTTAATAAATTAAATAAATTGGAGATAGTATGTTAGAATAGTAGCCATGATAGTGATACTCAAAGTTATCCTTGCTATGCAATAACAAATTGAGCACCTTACTTGATTGTTGGATGAATGAGACTGTCAATGACAAGAGCACCAGTTCAAGAGGAAGAAGAGCAAATTTGATTTCCAAAACCTAAGTTATTTGAAGGCAAGAACCTTCAAAGTGCAGTGGGAAATTTTGTGTTTGATTATGAATGTTACTTCAGAGCAACAAACCTTCAAGATGAATGAACACAAATTCTATTAGCCTCAAGCCAAATGGATGGAGTGGCAAAACTATGGTGGCAATTTTGAGTGGAGCGAGCTAAGTGGCAGTTTTTTATGGCAATTGTGACATGGGAAGAACTCAAGAGTGCATTAATTGGGCAGTTCCAAGTTATAAATGCCACACGGATTGCACAAGATAGGTTGGAAGAATTGAAGCAAATTGGCTCTTTAAGAAGCTATATCACTCAATTCCAAAACACCATTATGCAAATTTTAGATATACTAGATGGAGAAAATCTAGATCACTTTGTGAGGGGCTTGAAGTCACGCACCAGATTAGAAGTAATTATGTGTGAGCCCAAAGACTTGGAGGAAGCCATGCAGTTGGCTGAGCACTTTGATTCCTTGGTTGCAACTACTTGGTCTTGACCTCGACCTTTCTTGAACCCACCCATGCACTACACACGAGTGGAGGAACCAACATCAATGGAGATCAAAACCATCCAGCAAAGACCACTTGGCATAGCAAATCATGAAAGATTGTGACAAAATGGTGGATGTTTCTATTGTTGTCAAATTGGACACCACATTGTTGAGTGTTGTAACAATATGGAGTTTAGCAACGTAGTTAGTAAGGCTAACAAAATAGAGAATAAGCCAAATTAGCCTAGAATATTCTAGAAGCATCTAGGAAGCTTCTTGGGAAGCTTCCCAACTAGTTAACTTGTGCCCTAAGTAGGTAGCTTCTAGAAGGAAGCTTCTAAACGCTTCTAACTAGCTTAGCTTGCATGCCAAGTAGGTGGCTTCTAGAAGGAAGTTTCTTGAGAAGCTTCCTGGTTAACTTGGCTTGCACTCTAAGAAAGCGGCTCAAGGAAGCTTCTTGAGAAGCTTCTCAAGGGCCTTGTATGCTACCTATAATACCAACGGCAAAGTTCATGCTAGGCATTTGGAGTTTTCCCACATTCAAGCATCTCAATGTGAACTTCTATTTCTCTCCTTGATTTCAGTCTTTTACATTGGTATCAGAGTAGGAATGGGATGGATGGAATTTATGGACCACCAAATCCACTTCCACCAAACCATTGGGATTTTTGTGTCCAAGTGCTACCCAAGCATCGCTTCATACAATTCATCACCTCACTCTTTGGATAAGAATTGTTTGCATATGATCACCATATTTGAGGAACCCTTGATACTTTTGGTTGTAACTTATGGAGAACGGTAGATGTGTTGTTTCTATGTGTTAATAAATTAGAAAGACTAGGAATGGAGTGATAGAGTACCAACCATGGCGGCAATACCCGATGTTATCCTTGCTATGCATCAACAAATTGAGCACCTTACTTGATTTTTGGATGAACAAGATCTTGGACAAAAAGAGCACGTAGAGAGGGTACCAATTCAAGAAGGAGAAGCTCGCATCAGATTCCCTAAACCCAAGGTATTTGAAAGCAAGAATCTCACGTGTGTAGTGGAGAATTTTGTGTTTGATTGTGAATGTTATTTTGAAGCTACCAATCTACAAGATGAGTGAAAAAAAATTCCCTTGGCTTCTAGCCAATTGGATGGAGTAGCAAAGCTATGGCAGAGATTCCAAGTGGAGTGAGCTGAACTACAAATTGTTGCACCAATCTTGACATGGTCAAAATTCAAGAGTGCAATAATTAGTTGGTTCCAAGCTATAAATTCCACACGAGCTGCACGGGATAAGTTGGCAGAGTTGAAACAGATTGGCTTTGTAAGAAGTTACATCATATAGTTCCAAAACACCATCATGCAAATTCCATATATATATTGGAAGGTGAAGCTCTGGATCGATTTGTGAGGGGCTTGAAGGCAAAAACCAAATTAGAGGTAACCATGCGAGAGCCACAAAACTTGGAGGAAACCATGCGGTTGGCCAAACGTTTTGATTCCTTGGTGGCAACAACTTGGTCTCAACCTTGACCTCCACAAAACCTACCAATACGCTACACACGAGTGGAGGAGCCAACACCCACGGAGATTGATGCCATTCAACAAAGACCACTTGGCACGGCAAATAGAGAGAAACTACAACAAAATGGTAGTTGTTTTTATTGTCGCCAATTGGAGCATTGCATTGTTGAATGTACACTCAAGAATGGACAACCTCGACAAGTTGCCCAGGTGGAGGTTGTGGAGCGGAATGATAGGAATGATCAGGCAAATGAGGAATCCCAATAGGAGATTTTGAACCGCCTATTGGGAGCTTCATTAGTTCCAATAGGATTGAAGGCTTGACCTATGCAAGTTTGCTTCACTTGCAAGGTATGATATCTAATCAAGGTTGTAGGATTTTGGTTGATTCTAAAAGTTCAGAGAATTGTATGTATATGCAAGTAGCAAAGGAATTGGGTATTCCTATCTCGCCATTGATTGGAAGTAGTTTGATTATGGCGGATGGTAGAAAGGGTTCTGCATTTTGCACCTTGCATCCTATTACCTTCAAGATTGGGAAGGAGTATTTGGAGTGTATGAGGTTTGTACTAGCACCTCTACACTATGATATCATTCTGGGTCTGCCTTGGCTTGAATGTCATAAGGTTCAATTTGACTGGACACGATGACCCGAATTCAAGTATAACACCAAGGTACAAATTTTTGATTAGGTTGTCTGGCACCTTTGAGTAAGACACCCAAGAATAGTCAATCCCAAGATGGGAAGTTTGTCAAGAAGGTAGCCATACAGCAAACCTCGAAGAGAGATGAGTCCCAATATGGGAAGTTTGCCAAGAAGGCAAGCATGGAGCAAGCTTGGAAGAAAGATGAGTCCCTAGATGGGAAGTTTGTTAGTAAAGCAGCCACAGAACAAGCTTTGGAGGAAGATAAATCTGTATTTGCGGTGTGGATCAAGCTGATTGCACAAGAACAATCTGAGGAAGGCCAAGACCTCATCAAGCAATGGTTGATTGGATAGTTCTGGAGTTTGAGGACGTGTTTCCAGAAGGTCTGCCAAAGAGATTACACTCTAATCGAGGTATGCCCTTCAAGATCAAGTTATTGCCAAGGAGTACTCTAGTGAGGAGACCAATCTATCGGCTCTCACCAAAGGAGTTGGAGGAGAAGGACTTCATATGATATAATACCTCTCCTTGGGGAGCACTAACACTATTTGTTCCAAAGAAGGATGGAGGACTTCATTTCTGTATTGATTACTGTGGGCTCAATAAGCAAACCGTGAAGAATGCATATCCCTTGCCTCGGATCAATAACTTGCTTGATCAACATGCTACTTTTCCAAGTTGGATCTTTGCAGCAGCTATTGGCAAATTTTGATTGATAGAGAGGATGTGCAAAAGACTGCCTTTTGCACAAGGCATGGGTATTTGGAGTGGAGAGTTCTACCTTTTGGACTCACTAATGCTCCAGCAGTCTTCATGGATCAGATGCATCGGGTGTTGGATGGACTATTGGATTGGTCCGTGGTGGTGTTCTTGGATGATATCTTAATCTATAGCAAGATAGAGGTAGAGCACGTGAATCATGTGCAAGAAGTCCTAAGACAACTACGACAATGGAAATTTTATTGCAAGAAGTCAAAATGTGCCTTTTGGCAAAAGGAGGTTAACTTCTTAGATCATAAGATCTCATCAGAGGGGATCAAGATAGAAGAAGAGAAGATCAAGGCCATTATTGATTGGCCTACCCCAAAGGATGCTATAGAAGTACGGGAATTCAATAGATTGGCCATTTTTTACCGGCGGTTCATCCACTATTATGCTCATGTGGCTGCACCATTGACTGACCTCTTGGGAAAAAACATGAGGTTCCAATGGAACACCAAGCATGAAGAAGCATTCCAAAAGTTAAAGCATATGGTGTCTTCAAGACACATTCTTCAACCATATGATTGTCAACTACCTTGTGTGGTTGATTTTGATGCTTCTAACTTTGCAATTGGAGCTGTGTTGCAACAAGAATTCCCAGATGGACTACATCCCATTGCCTTTGTGTCTTTCCAACTAAATATAGTTGAAAGAAATTACTCTGCTCAAGATCAAGAACAACTTGCAATGGTATATGCCACCAAGGTATGGAGACATTATCTCTTGGGGAAACAAGTGATTATGCAAACTGATCACAAACCATTGTTGCAGACCTTACACTTGGAGCACATGAAGAGTTGACATCATCGATGGGAAGAGCAACTCCAATTTTTTGACATCAAACTTGAGTACAAACCAGATCGGTTCCATGTCATCCCTGGTGCTCTATCACGACAACTTGATTTGAAGTCTCTTCTTCTCATCGTAGTAGCAATTACGACGGTGTCAATTGACCCCAAGGTCCATAACGAGTTTCGATCAACTCTACAACAAGATCTCTTCTTGCAAATGATACATGGTCATCTAACAATAGGCAACAAGGAGTACAATACCTTCTCCTTCAAGGAAGGCCTTCTATTCCATGCAAACCGGATCTATGTTCCAGCCAAAGGTGATCTCTGACTTGTGCGCCTTCAAGAAGCCCATGATTTCCCTATAGCTGGTCACATGGGTGTGGACAAGACCTTGGGTACCCTCCAACGCCAATGGTGGTGGCCCAACATGACACAAGATGTTTGAGAGTTTGTCCAATTTGTGTGGGAGTTGTCAACGCAACAAGGCCAGTAACCAGAAGCCGAGTGGACTCCTTCAATCACTTCCCATTCCAACTACTCATTGGGAACATGTGAGCTTAGATCTCATCACCTCCTTGCCCAAGACACAACAAGGTCACACAGCAATTGTGGTGTTTGTGTATAAGCTAAGTAAACAAATCCATTTGGCACCAACGGTTGATACTGTGGATGCTCTAACCTTGGCACAACTCTACTTTGATAATGTATTCAAACATCATGGGATGTCACGTGTACTCATCTCTGACCGTGATCCTTGCTTCACCGGAAAGTTTTGGCAAGCCCTCTTCCAGATACTTGGCAGCAAGCTTGCTTTTTCCATAGCCTATCATCCTCAAACTGATAGACAAATTGAACATGCAAATTGCACCTTGGAAGATATGCTTTGTGCCTTCGTCAATATTCAATTGGGATGAATGTCTTGTAGCTGCGGAGTTTGCATACAACAATTCTAAACAAGCAAGCACCTCATTCTCTCCTTTCTTTCTCAATTTTGGCCAAGATCCGCTTGTCCCAGATTCTCTTCTTGCTCCTCCTCCATCTCAGGTCCCTCTTACTTCAACCTTCTTGAGCACCATATCCGAATCTCTCCAACAAGCCAAATGTAACAATATGGAGTTTAGCGACGAAGTCAGTCAGGCTCACGAAGTAGCACATAAGACAAATTAGCCTAGAATATTCCAGAAGTATCTAGGAAGCTTCTTGGGAAGCTTCTCGGTTAGCTTAGCTTGCACCTTAAGTATGTAGTTTCTAGAAGGAAGCTTCTAGAAGCTTCCAACTAGCTTAGCTTGCATGCCAAGTAAGCGGCTTCTAGAAGGAAGCTTCTTGAGAAGCTTCCTAGTTAACTTGGCTTGCACTCTAAGAAAGCGGCTTGAGGAAGCTTCTGGAGAAGCTTCTCAAGGGCCTTGTATGCTACCTATAAATACCAAAGCCAAAGCTCATGCTAGGCATTTGGAGTTTTCTCTCATTCAAGTGTCCCAATGTGAGTTTCTATTCTCCTATTTCTCTCCTCGGTTTTGGTCTTTTACATTGGTATCAGGGCAAGAATGGGATGGATGGAATTTATGGACCACCAAATCCACTTCCGCCAAACCATTGGGACTTTCATGTCCAGATATTACCAAAGCATCGTTTCACACAATTCATCACCTCACGCTTTGGGTAGGAATTTCTACATATGATCACCGTGTAAGAGGAACCCTTGATACTTCTAGTGATAACTTATGGAGAACGGTGGACGTGTTGTATCTATGTGTTAATCAACTAGATAAATTGAGGGTAGTGGAATAGAGTAGTAGTGATGGCGGCAATACCAGATGTTATCCTTGCAATGCAACAACAAATCAAGCATCTTACTCGATTGTTGGATGAATTAGACCAGCAACAACAAGAATAGATAGACAGAGCGCCAATTCAAGATGGAGAAGATCGCATTTGATTTCCCAAACCCAAGGTGTTTGAAGGCAAGAATCTTCCAAGCACAATGGAGAATTTTGTGTTTGACTGTGAACGTTACTTTGAAGCCACCAATCTTCAAGACAAGCGGAAACAAATTCTCTTGGCTTCTAGCCAGTTGGATGGCGTGGCAAAACTTTGGTGGTGATTCTGAGTAGAAAGAGCTGAACGACAAATTGTTACACCGATTTTGACATGGGCAAAATTCAAGGATGCAATACTTGGTCAATTTCAGACTATAAATGCCACTTGAGTTGCACGAGATAAATTGGCAGAGTTGAGGCAGATTGGCTCAATGAGAAGCTACATCACACAATTTCAGAATATCATCATGCAAATTCCAGATATCCAAGAAGGTGAAGTTTTGGATCAATTTGTGCAAGGATTGAAGTCATGAACCAGATTGGAGGTGACCATGCGAGAGCCACAAAACGTAGAAGAAGCCATGCAATTGGCTGAGCGTTTTGATTCCTTAGTTGCAACAACTTGGTCTCGACCTCGACCTACACAAAACCTACCAGTACCACGAGTGGAAGAACTGGTACCAATGAAGATTGATGCTATTCAACGAAGACCACTTGGCATAGCAGATAGAGAAAGATTACGACAAAATGGAGGTTGCTTTTATTGTCGCCAAGTTGGACATCCGCATTGCTGAATGTTTTCCACTTAGGAATGGGTGACCTTGACAAGTTGCCCAGATGGAGTTTGTGGAATAGAATGATCAGGGAAACAAAGAATCCCAGTAGGAGATTTTGAGCCGCCTACTTGGAGCTTGATTAGTTCCAATGGGAATGAAGGCTCGACCTATGCAAGCTTGCTTCACTTGCAAGGTACGATATCTAATCGGGGTTGTAGGATTTTGGTTGATTCTTGAAGTTCAGAGAATTGCATATCTATGCAAGTAGCAAAGGAATTGGGTATTCCTATCAAGCCAATGATTGGAAGTATTTTGATGATGGCGGATGGTAGAAAAGGTTCTGCATTCCGCACCTCGCATCCTGTTACCTTCAAGATTGGGAAGGAGTATTTGGAGAGTATGAGGTTTGTAGTGGCACCTCTACATTATGATATCATTCTAGGTCTACCTTGGCTTGAACGTCATAAGGTTCAATTCGATTGGACCCGACGTCAAATTCAAGTACAACACCAAGGTAGGGATTTCCGATTAGGTTGTCTAGCACCTCTGAGTAAGACACCTAAGAATAGTCAGTCCTAAGATAGGAAGTTTGTTGAGAAGGTAGCCATAGAGCAAATTTGGAAGGGAGATGAGTCCCAAGATGGGAAGTTTGCCAAGAAGGCAAGCATGGAGCAAGCTTGGAAGAGAGATGAGTCCCTAGAAGGGAAGTTTGTTAATGAAGCAGCCATAGAGCAAGCTTTGGAGGAAGATAAGTCTATATTTGCGATGTGGATCAAGCCGATTGCACAAGAACAATCTGAGGAGGGCCAGGTGCCGCATCAAGCAATGGTTGATCGGATAGTTCAAGAGTTTGTAGATGTGTTTTTGGATGATCTGCCAAAGGGATTACCCTCTGATCAAGGTATGCCCTTCAAGATCGAGTTATTGCTAGGGAGTACTCCAGTGAGTTGACCAGTCTATCGGCTCTCACCAAAGGAGTCAAAGGAGTTGCAAACAACACTTACAGAGTTGTTGGAGAAGGATTTCATATGACATAGTACCTCTCCATGGGGAGCACCGGTACTATTTGTTCCAAAGAAGGATGGAGGACTCCATTTCTGTATTGATTACCGTGGGCTCAATAAGCAAACCGTGAAGAATGCATATCCCTTGCCTCGGATTGATGACCTGCTTGATCAATTAAGTGGAGCACGCTACTTTTCCAAGCTAGATCTTTGTAGCAACTATTGGCAAATTCCTATTGAAGGAGAGGACGTGCAAAAGACTGCCTTTTGCACAAGGTATGGACATTTTGAGTGGAGAGTTCTACCTTTCGGACTCACTAATGCTCCAGCAGTCTTCATGGATCAGATGCATCGGGTGTTGGAGGGACTATTGGAGCAGTCCGTGGTAGTGTTCTTAGATGATATCTTAATCTATAGTAGGACAGAGGCAGAACACAGGAAGCATGTGCGAGAAGTCCTAAGACGACAACAACAGTGGAAATTTTACTGCAAGAAGTCAAAGTGTGCTTTTTGGTAGAAGGAGGTTACCTTCTTGGGTCATAAGATCTCATCAGAGGGGATCAAGATGGAAGAAGAGAAGATCAAGGCCATTACTGATTGGCCTACCCCAAAGGATGCTACCAAAGTACAAGCATTCAATGGATTGGCCAGTTTTTACCGATGGTCCATCCACTATTATGCTCACGTAGCTGCACCATTGACTGACCTCTTGGGAAAGAACTCAAGCTTCCAATGGACCACCAAGCATGAAGAAGCATTCCAGAAGTTAAAGCATATGGTGTCTTCAAGACCCATTCTTCAACCATATGATCCTCAACTACCTTGTGTGGTTGATTTTGATGCCTCTAACTTTGCAATTGGAGCTGTGTTGCAACAAGAATTTCCAGATGGACTACATCCTATTGCCTTTGTGTCTCACCAACTAAATACAGCTAAAAGAAATTACTCTGCTTGAGATTGGGAACAACTTGCAATGGTATATGCCACCAAGGTATGGAGGCATTATCTCTTGGGGAAACAAGTGATCATGCAAGTTGATCACAAGCCATTGTTGCAGACCTTACACCTAGAGCACATGAAGAGTCAACATCATCGATGGGAAGAGCAACTCCAATTGTTTGACATCAAACTTGAGTACAAACCAGGTCGGTTCCATGTCATCCCTGATGCTCTATCACGACGACCTGATTTGAAGTCTCTTCCTCTCATTGCGGCAGCAATTACAACGGTGTCAATTGATCCCAAGATTCATAACAAGTTTTGGTTAGCTCTACAGCAAGATCCCTTCTTCCAAATGGTACATGGTTGGCTAACAACAGGTGACAAGGAGTACAACACCTTCTCCTTCAAGGAAGGCCTTCTATTCCATGCGGACCGGATCTATGTTCCAGCCAAAGATGATCTTCAACTTGTACGCCTTCAAGAAGCCCATGATTTACCCATCGCTGGTCACATGGGTGTGGATAAGACCTTGGGTACCCTCCAACATCAATGGTGGTGCCCCAACATGACACGGGATGTTTGAGAATTTGTCCAATTGTGTGAGAGCTGCCAACGTAACAAGGCCAGCAACCAGAAGCCGGGTGGACTCCTTCAACCGCTTGCCGTTCCATCAGCTCGTTGGGAGCATGTGAGCTTGGATCTCATCACATCCTTACCAAAGACAAAACAATGACACACAGCCATCATGGTGTTTGTGGATAAGCTTAGTAAGCAAATCCACTTGGTACCAACCTGTGATACCGTGGATGCTCCAAACTTAGCACAAATCTACTTCAACAATGTCTTCAAGCATCATAGAATGCCACGCGTACTCATCTCCAACCGTGATCCTTGCTTTACCGGGAAGTTTTGCAAGCACTCTTTCAGATACTCGGCACCAAGCTTGCTTTGTCCACGGCCTATCATCCTCAAATTGATGGACAAGCCAAACGTGCCAATCGTACATTGGAGGATATGTTGCATGCTTTTGTCAATATCCACCATACCAATTGGGATGAATGTCTTACCGCTGCCAAATTTGCCTACAACAATTCCAAACAGGCAAGCACCGGATTCTCTCCTTTCTTTCTCAATTTTGGCCAAGATCTGCTTGTTCCAGATTCTCTTCTTGCTCCCCCTCCATCTTAGGTTCCTCATACTTCCACATTCTTGACCACTATATCCTAATCTCTCCAACAAGCCAAGTCTCACCTCCTTGTTGCTCAAAATTGCCAAAAACAATATGCGGACCACCATCATCAAGATCTCACCTTTGAAGTCGGTGATAAAGTCATGTTATCCTCTAGTAACCTCCCTCTCCTACTTGATACCCAAGTTTGTAAACTTGCTCCTAATTGGATAGGACCCTTTGATATCACCCAAATTGTCTCTCTTGTTGCTTATTGTCTTGCCTTGCCTTGTCACATGCGTATCCATCCTGTCTTTCATGTTTCCAAGTTGAAACCCTTTGTTCCTAACCCCTCTTCCTTTTCCTCTTGAGTCCAACCTCCTCCTCTTCCTATCCCTATCAATGATCATGAGGAGTGCAAAGTTGATCGTATCCTTGCACGTCACCACATTCAACGAGGCCGTCGCCAACATATGGAGTACAAGGTCCTTTGGAAAGGGTATCCCCTTCATGATGCCACCTGGGAACCTCTTTCTCACCTCCACAATGCACAGACGGCCATCCAAGAATTTGAAGCTTCACTAGCGACGAGGACGTCACCAACTAGCGGCAGGGGAATATGTAACAATATGGAGTTTAGCGACGAAGTCAGTCAGGCTCACGAAGTAGCACATAAGCCAAATTAGCCTAGAATATTCTAGAAGTATCTAGGAAGCTTCTTGGGAAGCTTCCCAACTAGTTAACTTGTGTCCTAAGCAGGTAGCTTTTAGAAGGAAGCTTCTAGAAGCTTCTAACTAGCTTAGCTTGCATGCCAAGTAGGCAGCTTCTAGAAGGAAGCTTCTTGAGAAGCTTCTTGGTTAACTTGGCTTGCACTCTAAGAAAGTGGTTCAAGGAAGCTTCTTGAGGGCCTTGTATGCTACCTATAAATACCAAAGCCAAAGCTCATGCTAGGCATTTGGAGTTTTCCCACATTCAAGCATCTCAATGTGAACTTCCATTTCTCTCCTCAATTTCAGTTTTACAAGTGTCCACTCAAGAAGGTGCAACCTGAACAAGTTATTCAAATGAAGTTTGTAGAACAGAATGATTAGGGAAACAAGGAATCCCAATAGAAAGTTTTGGCACCTATTGGGAACTTGATTAGTTCTAACGGGATTGAAGGCTTAACCTATGCAAGTTTGCTCCACTTGCAAGGTATGATATCTAATTGTGGGTGTAGGATTTTGGTTGATTTTGGGAGTTCAAAGAATTGCATGTCCAGCAATTTGCAAAGGAATTAGGTATTCCTATTAGGCCAATAATTAGAAGTAGATTGATGATGGTAGATGGTAGAAAGGGTGATGCATTTTGTACCTCACATCCTGTTACATTCAAGATTGGGAAGGAATATTTGGAGTGTATGAGGTTTATGAGAGGTTTATATAAGGTTTACATATATATTTGGCACCTCTACACTATGATATCATTTTGGGTCTACCTTGGCTTGAATGTCACACGTTCAATTTGATTGGAATTGATGACAAATTCAAGTACAACACCAAGGTAGGAAATTTAGATTAGGTTGTCTATCACCTCTAAGTAATACACCTAAGGATAGTCAATCCCAAGATGGGAAGTTTGTCAAGAAGGCAGCCATCAAGCAATCATTGAAGGAAGATAAGTCCCAAGAGGGGAAGTTTGTTAGGAAAGTAGCCATTGAGCAAGCTTTGAAAGAAGATAAATCCCAAGATAAAAAGTTTGTTAGTAAAGCAGCCATAGAGTAAGCTTTGGAGGAAGATAAATCTACTTTTGCAATGTAGATCAAGCTGATTGTGCATGGAGAATCTCAAGAGGGCCAAAAACCTCATCAAGTAATGGTTGATCAAATAGTCTAGGAGTTTTCATATATGTTTTTGGAAGATCTGCCAAAGGGATTACCCTTTGATTTTAGTATGCCCTTCAAGATTAAATTATTGCCAAAAGTCCTCCTATGAGTCAATCTATTGGCTCTCACCAAAGGAGTTAGATGAGCTTCAAACAACACCAATAGACCACCATCGTTGTGATCTCACATTTCAAGTTGATGATAAGGTCATGCTCTCTTCTAATAACCTACCCCTCCCACTTAATACCCAAGTTCATAAACTCACCCCAAATTGGATAGGACCCTTTGATGTCACCCAAATCATCTCTTCTATTGTTTATCAACTTGCCTTGCCTTGTCATATATGCATCCATCTTGTCTTTCACATTTCCAAGTTGAAACCCTTTGTTCATAACCCATCTTCTTTTTCCTCTTGTGTCTAACCTCATCCTCTTCTTGTCCCTATCAATGATCATGAGGAATACAAATTTTATTGTATCCTTGCATGTCGCCACATCCCACGAGGCTGCTGAAAAGAACAAGGTCTTTTGGAAAGGATATCCCATTCATGATGCCACATGAGAACCTCTTTCTCATCTCTTGAATGCACAAATAGCCATCCAATCATTTGAAGCTTCATTGGCAACAATGATGTCACCAACTAGTGGTGGGAGAATATGTAACAATATAGAGTTTAGCAATGAATTTTCTTAGGGCTATAAATTATCAAATAGGCCAAATTACCATAAAATATTCCAAAAGTATTTAGGAAGCTTCTTGGGAAGCTTCCTGTCTAGCTTAACTTCCAACTAGGTTAGCTTGCATGCCAAGTAGGTGGCTTCTAAAAGGAAGCTTCTTGAGAAGCTCCTTGGTTAACTTGGCTTGCACTCCAAGAAAGCGGCTTAGGGAAACTTCTTGAGATGCTTCTTAAGAGTCTTGTTTGCTCCCTATAAATACCAAAGTTGAAGCTCAAGCTAGGCATTTGGAGTTTTCTCACATTCAAGTGTTCCAATGAAAGCTTCCATTCTTCTATTTCCTCCTTGCTCTTGATCTTTTACAAAGGTCAAGCACTGCACAAAAGAAGATTGCATTATAGATAAAGAAGAGGAAGAAGTGCTTCTTGCCTTCCATATATGTGATCATTATGTTGAATTGTTGTCTCCACTCTACCCTTTGAATTTATTGATGATATAGATCTTTTTATGTCTTGAGATAGACTAGAGGTTTGTGTTTTATCTCCAATATAAGTGCCTTTTCACCAAGATAGTGCTTCCAAAGCTTGGTTGCAAGAACAATGACTAACTCTTCTCATTTGATGGTATGATAGAGGGGAAAGGTAAGCCTCTTTTCCTAGAGGAAAGGAATCTTTCTATTCTTAGTCTAATTATTCATTTAGGCCTCTAAAATTAGCTTTGAAGTTTTTAGGGTGTTTTTGGCTCTTGCCTTATTAGTGGAAGTACTCTTTTGGTGGCACCTCTATCTAATCTACTTAGTTCATCATATATAATGTCCTTCTAGATGTTGCAAAGATAATTTCCACATCTAGATAATATATATAGCTTAAATGGATGACTTAGGCCTCAAAAATAAAAAATTCTTCTCCCTTTGGAATAAAAAATTATTGCCTTCTCCCTCTCCATTTTTCTTATTGAGAACTTTCCAATGTTTTCCAATGACATGTCACCCATGATGTTTGAAGCTTCTTCTAAGAAGATTTCCTAAAGATTCCTTCCAATCAAACTTGTTTGACCACCAAATAGGACAAGGATTGGCATGTCACCAATCCATATATCTGATCTAAGGATAACATACGCAACCATAGCAATAGACTTTACTCAACCAAACCTCCAAGTAGAGAGTAAAATGTACCACCACGCCGGTAGATTCATGACTTGATTCTAGGCTCCCTTTGAAGGGAAACCTCCATGGCTTGTTCGGTTGTACGTTTCTGAGAGGGAGATTCAAGCACAAGGTTCAAAGAAACAGTGCCAAAATCAAAGGGAAAACTGTTACCGTTGCAAATCAAGGAAGAAGAAACAAATAATCTGAACTATGTGATATAGATACTCCAAAGGTATATCTGGTATATGAAAAAAGGAGTTGAAATGCTCCCTTTGAGTGGATCCTTGTTGTTATGTAATACAATCAAGGTGCTTCTTTGGAGCATTGCAATATTGAGGGATGAAGCCTTGTGTTTCTCTTGTGTTTCTCTTGGAGGTTTCTCATTCCTTGGAACATTACACTTTGCCATCATTCAAAAGATGAGAGGAAAGAAAGGGAAGATATCAAGGGGTGTAAGAGGGAACCAAAAACTAGATGAAAGAGCACTAGCAAATGCTATTCAGCCTAGATGCAAGAGTGATAGGAGCAATGACTCTTGACATCAAATTCATATACAAGAAGCTGATTGCCAAGATCAAGGCTACTTTCAATGATAAGAGGTCAAACAACAATAGAAAGAGTGTAGTCAATTACAAAGACAATGCAAGGAGGTGCATAGTTCATCATACACTCAATCAGAGCTGCACTACAATTGATGGAGACCCTCTGGCTCCAATACCAAACCAAATGTTCTAACATTGTAGATTACAACACACTTGTTCAAACATGTACAAACAAGTCTATACTCAAAAGGCCGAAGAAGATCTTTTCAAAGAAGGAGCAGCCAAGTCCACTTGACTTGCATAAGGAAGAGGCAAGAAAGATAAATATTTGATGCTCAAAAACCATGACTTAGGAAGTATATTACCACTTTAGAGAGTAATCATGAGCACAAGGCCAAGTAGAGTTGGAAGATACAAGGAGATTTGAGGGTACTCTGACTTTAGCATGAGTAGTATCAGACAAAATCTGAACATCATTTATGTGGCATGTACATAGAATTGAAGAGCACTTAGAGTGAGTTGAAGGAGGCCCAAGATAGGATCAACACCTTTGAAGTTCAAATGTAAGAGTATCAAAAAGATGTGGCATTGCAATTTGACATATGGCCAAGGACTTGGATAAAGAGTTGGACAAGCAAGCAAAGAGTATCCAAATGCAAGTGGCATTGCAAGCAAAGTGGGGTACTTGGACCAATAGATGAAGGAAAACAAGTGGAAAATGATTCATTAGTTGGAGGAGGCCAGGAATTTAATGGGAAACTAAAGGAAGAGGGGAAAATTCAAGCATTGAAAATGAAATGGTATGACCTGAAATTCCAAGTATGAAGGCTAGAGAGCTAGGCCTACATGGAGTAGAAGATGGAACTCCTATCCTTGCAGTTAAGAGAGCACTTTGATAAGAAATTCACAAAAACTTATCACACCTACTTCTTAGAAATAGAACAATACCAAGCACAACCAAATAGTTAGTTAGATATCTTAGAGGTATAAATACTCCATTACTACTAGAAATTCAGGCAAAAAGCACTCCATTCAGAGGAAGTCCTTCAAAGACATATGCACTTTGATTAACCAATCAGATACTCAAAATTGTAAGCTAATGATAAATTTGTAATTGTATATACTTCAGGTATGCACTTGGAAATGTGCCTATAGGTTAAAATTATATTAGGTAAGTGAGACCTGACACCTTCCTTAACACATGTTAGGTACTAAATCATTCTATAGAAAGATTAGGATAAGATAGGTTTAGGACCTCACTTGAGCAATGCACATAGTAGCTTAGGATTCTTAGGAGATCCACTTGGGCTCTTGATTGCTTTGAGTCTGAAGCCAAAAAATTATTTAAGGCATAGGACCAAAGGCTCTCATTTTTTCCTTTCATACTTTGATTACAAGTAAAGAGTATTATGGATCCTTTGCAAGTTTTATCTCTTCATTCTATGTGTTGTCAAATGTCTAGGTAAGAGTAGAGGTGAGAATCTTCCTAATAAGATCACAAGTGTTTTGGTACAAAGTTTTTACTAACCCTTGATCAAGGATGTTTACTAAAGGATCCAAGAGTGAACATGTGCAAGAAGTGGAATAGGAAGCTTGCCATATGAGAAATACCATAGAATTAAAAAAACCAAGACATTTGGTCAATGTGAAGTGTGCTATATTATTGCAATATTTACAAAGGTTGGTATGTACTTGCAAGGGTAACAACTTTGGGATGGATTTGCATTAAGAGTCAAGTGACCCATCACCGTTAGGAGTAATCTTGGATAATATTTGTAGTAAAAGTGCTTATTTTTATTTCTTTTTCCATAGTGTGCCATAGGGAGTGACATGGTTTCTTATGAGAGTGTTTCATGCCCAAAAGTTCAAATAGGAAAAAATTCAAAAACTATGACATTATGACACTTTCCTTCATTCTTAGCTATTTCCAACCTATACTCTCATAGAACAACATGTTCTTATTGTTTATATTATAAGTACATTGACATGGGGCTGTCCCAAATAGCCATCCTTGTACGCTCATGTCTCTTTGGCAAAGTTGTGAGGATATTATTTGGTACATTTACCATCCTCTATGCAAGGAGAATTCAGAATTTGTTTGCCACAAGGCCCATGTACTAAGTAATGTATCAATGTCTTGTATGCATTGGGATGAGTGGTTGGATTTGGAAGTTTGACAAACAGTAATGAGTTGATCTTGTCTATAGTTGTCAATTTTGATTGCTTGTCAAGAATCAACAAGATGTATGCATATAGTAGGCCTTTTCTTATGAAATTCAATGACCCAAGTAAACCTAAGCACCTTGTCAAACACTTTGTAGTCTTTGATAGTAGTTGAAGTCTACTATCTACACTTGGAATTTCAAGTTAAATACATTGGCTACTAAATTTGGCTTAGTCTACTTGGGTTTATGTTTTGTTGTGATCTTAGGCCATTTTGGGTTACACATGAATGTCACAAAAAGGCCTGGCCATCCAAACTTGTGCACATTGGTCATGGCATCCTTATAGCATTGATTTATTTTATTCCTACCTCCCAAAATTAGCAAGAGCATGATGAACATTGGCCGATTTATGTCGCATCATGGTTGCCAACATTTAAGGCATCCACCACTCTATTGTAAAGTTTGCATTGTAAGTCCTTATGATTGTCTTTGACTAAATTAAAGTAGTTTTGTTCAAATTATGCCCCATCCACCATTTATTGTTGTAGCAATGTCTTGCATAGAAGATGTGGTTGTGGCAATTGTGCAAGTGAAGCATATTAAGAATCAATGTGGTAAATCAATTAGAAATAGAAAAAATAACCATAAAAATAGACATGGATTTGTTATCAAGGTTCATCCAACTTGGACTACATCCATGAGTATAGACAAGTTCAAGAGATTTGACTAAACACCATAGTGTCGTTACAAATAAGAACTAACATTGAACTAACATAAGAAAGAACTACTTTATCTCTCTCAAAAAGTCTCTCCCTTATCTCTTCCCCATACAACACTTCTGATATTTTTATCAAAATACTAGGAGCAAAACCAAAATTTGAAACAATGAAGTTCTATTTATAATGGAACTAACCCTAAATAGCATTGCTAGTTGTGCTAATCATATGTGTAATAATATCGAGTTAGCACGTGAGTTAATAGAAGCTAATGAGTTAGTAGCCTAAGCTAAATATAGCAAAAGGAGGTTAAATGAGTCTAAGAATATTTAGAAGCATCTAGAAAGCTTATGGGTAAAATATTCTAGAAGCACCCTTCTTGGTGAGAAGCTTCTAAGAACCTCCCAAGGGTAGAGTAACTTGTATGCCAAGTTGACAGTTAGCTTAGCTTGTACACCAAGTAAATGACTAGCTTAGCTTGGACTCCAAGCAAGGTGGCCCTTAGTAGGAACCTCCCTTGGAAGCTTCTTGGGAATCTTGTACCCAAGTTATCTATAAATACCCAATCTAAGCTCAAGCTAGGCATTTAGAGTATTTATAATGTGACTTCATTCCAATCTTCCATTCTCCTATTTATTTTCTTGCTTTTTTACACTAAGCCCAACCCTAAATGAAACAACATTTAAGTCTTGTACATTGCAACCATCAAAAGCTCATGCTATTTCACATCTATAAAGAATCTAATGCTCAACAAGACTCTCTCTCCAAAAAGAAATGTGAAAGATGTCAAAAAACTATGGATGCTCCTAACTTCTAGTTGACCATGTATGTGTGTCTTTGCAATGTTTATTCATCAATTTCCTGGAGCATTACCAATAATAGTGCTACAAAAATCATGTTTTATCTATCTAGTTCCTTGGTAAACATATCAACATGGTTCTTTGAGTGGTTAATCTTCTCAAGTTTCAACTCATTATCCTTGGGTTTTGACCTGATGAAGTCATATCTTATTTTGATATGTCTAGTCTTGGAATGGTGAGCAAAAATGTTTGCCAAAGTGATTGTTGCTCCATAGATTAATTATTACTTTCTTTCTTGTAGCTCTTCTATGTAATCTTGAAACCACATGATTTCTTTTGAAGCTTTGTGATTGCCACATACTCAACATTTATTGTTGATAGAGCCACTCCATTTTCTAACTAAGATATCCAACTTAGAGTTACATCCCTAACTATAAAGACATATGCATTGGTGCTCCTTCCTTGTCTCAATCACATGAATGATCAAAATCTACATAGCATTGTATTTCTAAAATTTCCTTTCAAAACAAAGAGCGTAAGTACATGTACAAGCAAGATACTTGAGTATCTACTTATTAGCATCCAAATGCTCCTTGCTTGGATTCTACATATATCTACTAACCAGTCCCATTGCAAATATGTGGTCTTGTGCTCACCATTTCTTACATCAAACTTCCAACTATTGATTGAACCTTGGACATATCATCCATTTCAACTTTAATGCTTAGCAAGAATCTTTTGAAAGTTTCAAGTGTCTTCCAAAAGGAGCTGATACCGATTTAGAATTGTGCATATTAAATCTCTTCAACACTTTCTTCAAGTAGCCTTCTTGAGATAACCACAAAGTCTTGTTTGTCTTGTCTTTGATAATGTTCATGCCTAGTATCTTCTTGGCTTTGCTTCAGTCTTTCATAAAAAATTCAGATTTCAATATTTTCTTCAAATTTACTACCTTTTTTGACATTGGTGCTAGCTACAAACATTTCAACCACATATAAAGAAATATATACAATGCCATCATCACCAAATTTTCTAAGATAGATAGAATGATCAACTTCCAATCTAGTAAAACCTTTTACTTGCATGATATTATCAAGTCTCAAGTATCATTGTCATGGAGCCTATTTTAGCCTACATAGACTCTCCTTCAAGCAACAAACCATGTGCTCTTTGCCTTTTGTTGCAAAATCCATTGGTTGTACTATGTACAATTCTTCATCTATATTTCCATATAAATATTTCATCTTTACATCAAGCTTTTCAAGATGAAGATCCTCTATAAAAACTATGTTTAGAAATATCTTAATGGATGTCATATTCACCATAGGTGCAAAGATCTTTGTGTAGTAGACTCTTTCCTTATAAGAAAAAACTTTGACCACAAGCCTTGTCTTGTGTCTTATGCTTCCATCTTCCTCTATCTTGATTTTGTACACCTATTTGTTTAGCAATACCTTTTTTCTAATTGGTAGTCTTGTTAGTTCCCATGTCTAATTTTGGTACAAAGAATTCATCTCATCTTTCATGGCATGCTCCCATTTCATGCAAGATGCATCATGTGTTGCTTCCTCATATGACTTTGGCTCCCCAAAATTTGTGTATAAGACATGACTTAGATTGTATTTGCATATGAATCAAATTTTACTGTTACTTTTACTTTTACTTTTCTCACTCTTGTTGATCTCCTTGGTGTTGGATCCTCTTTTTCCTTAGGTTCTTTGTGTTCCTTCTATTGACCTTCTTGTTCACTAGACTCTTCAAGTTCACTAGATTTCTCATGAATTTGATCTTGAAGAGTAAGTTGGTCTATTGGAGATCTCTTTTGAGACTCAATATCCAAATCAACATAGTCTGGTTTGGTTGACTTTTATTGCGTGTTTTGATGATCTTACTCTCTTGGAATATCACATTCCTACTGTGTATAAATTTTTTATTTTCATAATCCCAGATTTTATAACCATACTCATCATTGTGATAGCCAATGAAGATACACTTTTGGGACTTAGTGTCAAGCTTCTTCCTATCCTTGTTGTCAATTAGAGTATATGCTATGCAACCAAACACCTTTAAGAAGAAAAAATTAACCTTCTTTCTTGACCATACTTCCTCTAGTGTTTTACCATCTAGCATACTAAATGGACTTTTACTGATCAAGTATGCAATCATATTGATTATAGCAGCCTTAAGGTGGATAGTAATAATGCATGTTATCTTATACATGTGATAACACACAAAATCCAAATGCTCCTTGCATAGAGGATGGTATATGTACCAAACAATATCCTCACAACTTTGCCAAAGAGACATGAGCATACAAGGATGGCTATTTGGGACAGCCCCATGTCAATGTACTTATAATATAAACAATAAGAACATGTTGTGACTATGAGAATATAGGTTTGAAACAGCTAAGAATGAAGGAAAGTGTCACAATGCCATAGTTTTTAAAAAAATTCCTATTTGACCTTTTGGGCATGAAACACTCTCAAAAGAAACTATGGCACTCCCTATGGCACACTATGGAAAAAGAAATAAAAATAAGCACTTTTATTACAAATATTATCCAAGATTACTCCTAAAGGTGATAGGTCACTTCACTCTTAGTGCCAATCCATCCCAAATTTGTTACCCTTGCAAGTGCATACCAACCTTTGCAAATAATACAATAATATAGCACACTTCACATTGACCAAAGGTCTTGGTTTTTTTTATTCTATGGTATTTATCATATGGAAAGCTTCCTAGTCCACTCCTTCCACATGTTCACTCCTTTGGATCCTTTAGTGAACATCCTTGATCAAGTGTTAGTAAAAACTTTGTACCAAAACACTTGTGATCTTATTGGGAAGATCTTCACCTCCACACTTACCTAGACATTTGACAACACATAGAATGAAGAGATAAAACTTGCAAAGAACCAGAATACTCTTTACTTGTAATCAAAGTATGAAAGAAAAAAAACATGTGTGCCTTTGGTCCTATGCTTTAAATAATATTTTGGCTTTAGACTCAAAGGGATCAAGAGCCCAAGTGGATCTCCTAAGAATCCTAAGCTACTATGTGCATTGCTCAAGTGAGGTTCTAAACCTATCTTATCCTAATCTATCTATAGAATGATTAGGTACCTAGCATGTGTCAAGGAAGGTGTCAAGTTGCCCCTACCTAATATAATTTCAATCTTTGGGCACACAATTCCAAGTGCACACCTGAAGTATGTACAATTTCAAATATGTCATTAGTGTATAATTTTGAGTATCCAACTAGTTACTCAAAGTGCATATGTCTTTGAAGGACTTCTTCTTCACGAGTACTTTTGGCCTGAATTGCTAGTGGAAGTGGACTATTTTTACCTCTAAGATATCTAACTAACTATTTGGTTTGTGCTTGGTATCTTGCTATTTGAAGAAGTAGGTGTGGTAACTTTTTGTAAATTTCTTATCAAAGTGTTCTCTTAACCGTAAGGATAGGATTTTCATCTTCTCCTCCATGTAGGCCTACCTTACTAGCCTTTGTATTCGGAATTTCAGCTCATACTATTTCATTTGCAATCCTTGAAGTTGCCACTCTTCCTTTAGTTTCCCAATGAAATTCTTGGCTTCCTCCAACTGCTGAACCGTTTTCACTTGTCTTCCTTCATCTGTTGATTCCAAGTACCAGTAGAACCAACTTTGCTTGTGGTGCTTCTTGAATTTGGGTACTATTTGCTTGCTTGACCAACTCTTTATCCAAGTCCTTGGCCGTATGTCAAATAGCAATGCCACATTCTTTAGATACTCCTACATTTGAACTTCTAAGGTGTTGATCCTGTTTTGGGCCTCCTTCAACTCATTCCAAGTGCTCTCCAATTTTATGCACATGTCATGTAAGTGATGTTCAGATTTTTTCTAATACTACTCATGCTCAAGTTAGAGTGCACTCAAATCTCCTTGTATCTTCCAATTCTACTGGGCCTTGTGCTCATGATCACTCTCTAAAGTGGTACTTTACTTCTTGAGTTCATGGTTTTTCAGCATCCAAGATTGATCTTTTTTGCCTCTTCCTTGTGCAAGTCAAGTGGCCTTGGTTGCTTCTTCTTTGACAAGGTCTTCTTTGGCCTTTTGAGTATAGACTTGTTTGTACATGTTTGAACAAGTGTGTTGTAATCTACAATGTTAGAACATTTGGCTTGGTATTGGAGCAATAGGGTCTCTATCAATTGTAGTGCAGCTCTGATTGAGTGTATGATGAACTATGCACCTTCTTGAACTAGCACTGGTATTGAGTGCATTTATCCTTCACACACTTTGGTGTATATTCCTAGTGTAGTGTCTTGAACTTTGGTTTCAATGTCAACTTCTTCTTCATCAACATGGTTTGTAATCTGATTGTTGTTTGGTTGTACTTTGGGCCAAAGTTCTCGGGCAATCAAGCACTTGGTGCAATCTTTGTGCTTTATTGGGCTCCTCCTTCTCTAATGGGGCTAAGTGGCCCTTGTTTTGATATCATAGCCATCTTTTTCATGTCTTCTTTAGGTCCTACAAGGCACTCCTCCACTTCTTGACTCTCCAAGTTTGGGATAGATTGTGCATCTTCTCATTTTTCTTCTTCTTCTTTGTCTCCTAAGGCAAAGGTCAATGCTTGGTCAACCCTTGATTGTCCTCTTCCTCATCATCATCATCCTCTGTATCCTTTGATTCACCTTTGGATGAAGATATGTCTATTACTTGGGTGTTGGATTGTGGCTTCTTGGCAAATGGAGGTTGCTTCTTTGGAATACTCATCTTCTTCTTTACATTCTTTGATGCAACCAATTCTTCACTCCACTAGCACACAAAAATTCCAATCTCAATGGATTCTATATCAACATCTTTATACTTAACTATTAAGGTTGTTCATCAAAATAACTTGTAAGATGGAAATGAGTAGGGAATCTCTTCTTCTCCTCTCAGGTTAGGAGATTGGTTCCAATATAAAAGAAAATAGTAAATGAAGTGAGGTAAGTAGCACCTTCATCCACCTAAAAATATTGGTGCAAGGTCCTATCTTTTAGATTGAACATATTATCCCAATCACTTGGCTTGCTTGAGTATATATAATTGAAGAAAACAGCCTAGCTAGTGGTTAGGTAGGTAGATTGTTTGGGTTTGAAGATTTTCAGAACTACTTATACTATGGTACTCATTGCTGGTCTTGTAATTGACTTCTCTCTATCCATTTTTCTTTGACCTCTTATCATTGAAAGTAGCTTTGATCTTAGCAATCAGCTCCTTTGTCTATGAATTTGATGGCAAGAGTCATTGCTCCTACCACTCTTGCATCTAGGCTGAATACCATTTGCTAGTGCTCCTTCATCCACTTGTTGTGTTCCCTCTCATACACCTTGATGTCTTCTCTTTCCTTCCTCTCATCTTTTGAATGACGGAAAAGTGTAATGTTCTAATAGCATGAGAATTCCCAAGAGAAACACAAGAGAAGAAAAACAAGAGAAACACAAGGCTTCATCCCTTGATACAACAATGCTCCAAAGGAGCACCTTGTATATATTATATAGCAAAGAAGATCCACTCAAAGAAAACTCCACCCTTGGATCAAAGACATGGACTGGTGATATGTCACCAAGTTCCACCTTTGGATTAGATGCATAAATTGGTAACATGTTGATCCTTGTCCTATTTGGTTGGTAAAACAAGTTTGACCAAAGGGAATATTTGGAGAATCTTCTTGTAGGAAGCTCAAAACAACATGGGTGATGCACTTTTAGAAGGCTCTCAACAAGAAAAATAGGGAGAGAGAATGCAGTACTTTTTTATCCTAAAGGGGAATGAATTTTTCATTTTTTAGGCCTAATTCATTTGTTTAAGCCTCCAAAATTGGCATTGAAGTTCTTAGGGTATTTTTGACCTCTACCTATTAGTGAAAGTACTATTTTGGTGACACTTCTATCTAATCTACTTAGATCCTCATATATAACATCCTTCTAGATATTAAAAATCCAATTTCCATGTCTAGATAATATATCTAGCTAAGGGTATTACACAAAGTCACTCAATTCCCAATTCCAAAGCAAGAACCCCAAATTTTTTGCTCTACATCACTACATTCCTACAATATATTACCCATTTATTCACATTAGTGGACCTAAGAATGGCCTTTAGGATCTTTCTATAGGTTCTAGGTGCAAACACCATAGTTCTTGATGGATAGGAAGATGCTGAGGATTGAGACCTAATCTACTTCTAGTGTTGAAAATCACTTTTGAGTGCTACCTAAGTTGGAATGTTGATAACTCTCCCTTCTTGACTAAGTGTTAGTTCTACTCAATCAGCTTCAAATGCATATGGTTCTCCAAAAATTGTAGCTATTGGCCAAACTCCCCAATTTATAGATAGTTCCTTGGTCATTCTTCAACCTCTTGGCAGTTAAGGAGTAGGTGAGCATTGTTTTTGCACATGTAAAGGTATTTTCATGTCTTCCTTGGCTAGGTATAACCTTCCTACCCATGAATCTATCCTAATCAGTCACTTTCTCATGTGCCAAATCTACCTACCAAATGCTAATGATTGTCTTTATTATAACAACACTTGGCCACAATTCTTGATTGAGCTAGTGTTGCATTCAAATCACAATGGCACTTAAGTACAAGTGCCAACAAGGTTCTTAGCACTTGTGCTTGTAAGCACCCAAGATTATCCTACATTTCTCTTAGTGTTGATGGTCCTATCTTTTATGACACACAATTGTGAGTGTCATGTACTTTAGAGAGAATTTCCCCCATTAACTACTAACTTCATTGTCTTTCTCTAGCACTTAAACCTAATTTGATTAAAAAAAAAAACTTTGAAGAAAGGAAGCAACACACTATCCCTTATGCAAGAGAAGAGATGATAGACATTCTTTGTTGACAACAAAGGTCATCAAATTAACAACCATTGGATTGTACCACACAACTTGTAGGTGCATGTCATCCTTGACAAGGCAAGAGCAATCCCTAGTATTTTGTGTAATCCCCTAGTCCCCATCAAATTCTATAAGCCACTATATTCATGTTGTACTAAATCCACTAGTCCACATCCTTGATGTTGTCCCTAGTCCTGAGTCAGATTCAGTCACCATTAGAGAAATACTTCATAAATCTAGTTAGCTAGAATTAACATACATCCATCATGATTTTATTGAATTTTGGCTTTTAGGCTATCAATAATCCTTATGACACCATTTTTTCCTTTGTTGTAGATACAATAGACAGTAGAGGACAAGAACAACCTAAATTATACATTAAACCAAAGTACACACACAATCATCCATCCACTATGAGAGTTTAAAGAATCCATGATAGGATATTCATACTATCCATGATAGTATAGATAGTTAAATTTTCTTAAAGAAATTATCAATTAAGGAGTTTATTTCTGTTACCTATTTCTGGTTTACATCCTTTTCAAATTGAAATAAAAGATAAAATTTCACCCTAATTGTGATCTTGTAATCTCTATCTTGGGGTAAATTAATAATTTTTTTATAAAAAAATCAACAACTAGGAATTATAAAAGCTTTCAAAAAGCTCTAAGAGAGATATGAAAATAGAATTTATAGTATTCAAGGTTATAATCACAACTTAAGAGATATCTTATATATTTTCCTTTCATTGGTTATCCTTATATCTTAATAGCCTGGCAAATGCATAGCTTATCATACTCGAATAGTTACATAGTTCCACATCTGCTTAGGTTGTTTACATTTCCTACTTCAGTTGCTTCTTTCTATATAATATAAAGTTAAGGATAGTGCATTCAAAACATTTATTTCTTAATTATAGTTTTGGAAAAGAGCCCCGTGACTGTTTGAAATAATCCGAGCAATAAAACAATAAAACGCAGTACGAATATTCCTTCCTATGTTCTTAAAACTGCAGACCAATTTCTCAATTTGAACTCCAAATATGATATTTGAATCATCTTATAAAAGCTTCATATGACATTTTAAAACTCTACAAAATTGAAGACCATGTTTACTTTAATTATCTCCAAAGGAAGATTATGATACTAACTTTTTTAATTTTAATCTGATTTACATATAATGAAAATTTATTTTATTTTTCTCTTATTCCTCTTTTTATTACATATATTTTGTCTTTTTTTCTTTAGTTGCAAATCTTATATATGTTTAGTTTCTCTAGTTTATGTCTAGTCTAGTATCTTATATACAGTTAGTATCTCTTGATATATATTCTATGCAAAAGTGCATAACTAATATTATGCTCTTACTTGTGAAACTCCTCTTACTTAATGCAAGAATAAAGTCTAGAATGAATACAGCTAGAACCCTATCAAACTAAAGGTGAATTAGTCCCGTAGTTTACACCATAACAAACTAATTTGGTTGAAGAAGGAAACAAATATTTATCAACAAGGATTCAAATCTGAATAACATATAGTAAAGAATTATTTTTTTAAATGTTGTATATTCTTTCCTTGTTTAGTGATTACATCTAACTCATTGGCCAAATTCAAGATGATGTATTGCTTTGTTTATTTGTTCATGCTTTGAATGAGATAATAGATCCTTGGATATTATTAGATATATTAAAGTCTATATATATATATATATATATATATATATATATATATATATATATATAAACATAAAAAATAGAGCTTAGATAAATCTTGAGTTCATATTATTGGAGAACAATTACCAAAGTTGTTGGAATAAAATTAATATTCAAACTTCTTTTCAAGGATTTACAATACACTTTCTACCATTAATACCAAATACCATGTTTATATCAATCATATTCATCAATTCTTATAATATTTTTCTTCACATGTAAATGCTTATAATAATAAATAGCTCAGCCACTAAGTGTTTCTAGTTATATTGTAGAAAACTATTTTAATGCCAAGATTTTATATGAATAAATACCTATATATTATAATCAACTTATCAACAAAGAAAACAATCAGGCAAACATTAAAAACATTTTAGGCATAGCTCTTTACATGTAAATTGAGAACTCATGAAGGTTGTTAGGAATATAAAATTTATTCTTTAGTCCATAAGAGAGAGGTATATATATATATATATATATATATATATATATATATATATATATATATATATAATGAAAATTTAGATATTTCTTTAAATTATATGAATTATTGAACTCCTTACATTGGTTTAAAACTAGCTCTTCATCCTGCTTGCTTACCACTTGAATGGAAGACTCTTACTTGATTGATAGCTTTACTACCTCTCACCTCCACAAAGTAGTATACTATCTTAGAAGTATATCACTCTTTCGATCTAAATGTTCTATATGTTTGTTGTATGGTTTATTCTTTGTAGTATACTCTAAAAATCCATACAAAATCGTATGAGTTCATAAAACAAGCTAAGAAGTTTGATTTCTTGAATGAGTTCATATAATAAGGTAAGACATTATAATTCCAAATATTTGTTTGTCAATGCCTAGATATAATGCAATGCTCTTTAATGCAAATCTCAAATAGTTTGAAACAAATATAGGTAGTTTTAAGGTCATTTAAGTTAGATTTACGTAGTGTTGGGCATATTCAATCATACACCACATACCTCAACACAAGAAAATGAGACAATTGAAGCATGTTAAGGCACCATATTGCTCAACACTTGATGCATGAGTAGAATGAATTAAAAATAAGGCTCTTGCCTTTGTAGAAAGAGCATAAGTTTAAAGTCAAGGTATTTATGGCTCCAATTTCATAAGAAGTTTTTGACTTGTAGCAATTAAAAGTCTTCTTACTACAAATTGTATCAAATTATATTAAGAACAACATATGAAACACATTTGTAAATAAGCATACATACAATGGTTGCATTGTTCAAATGGTGTTGGTACCAAATTAATGAATGAAATATTTAAGGTTTGTTATACTAGAAACCCAATAGAGCTAAAATAGATGTTGTATACATAATAAAGAGAAGTAAAATGTTAAAATGCTTTTAATTTTATTCTATAGAAGAATCTCTACATTCTTTACAATATATAATAAATATATATATTATCTTATTAATTTCATATTAAAAATTTATTTTTAATATTTTATCCATAATAGTATATTTTATATTATCTCATTTAGAGATTATGTTATTGTGGTTGATATTTCTAGAATGAGATCTAAGTTGTAAAAATTATAATTTATAGCATTTCTATTATGAGATTTCTATTTATTTAGTTAGTCTATGTTAATGTTTCTAGCACTCTAAATCATTAGAATGCATGTTTTCATATTGCTACCCTATATTATAGTATCAATTTATGATATTTTGAACATATTTCATAGTGTAGATTCTGAATAATTAACCTTACATGTAGCTTAAGAAATATATCAAGAATTATTATTGTAAATTGTAAAGTTTATAAGTAAGGTTACAAGGAATAATTTTAAGGAATATAGTATCAAGTGCTAATATTATTGAATACTTCTCCAAAACTTAAAATTATAAATTATAAATTCCATTTGATATTCTAAAGAGTATATCATCTACCATCTATAGATTACCAATATCTCATCTTAATATAAATTTTGCTAAGAGCTTCTTCATATCTATTTCTTTTAAGGTAAGTAAATGTGATATCTATAGGCTTATAACACCATTCATAAATATATTAAAGTTACAAGTTATATATTTTAATATAAACTGTGATATATATATGAAGATATACACAAAGAAGTTTGTTTTCAGTTTGGATATTTTCAAATCTTTACTTATGAAAATCTTTTGATAATAAATATTCTTCAATAATTAAAGAGTTGTCAAGACTCACTTGTTCTCAAGAGTGCAATTTTGTTCCATTTTTCTACTGTTTTTAGGGAAAAGGAAACATATTAGTATGTCTAGGTAAAAGATCACTCAATGTGGTATTATTTAGCTTCATCCTTGTATACACCAAGGTACAAAGGGAGCAACCCTAAAGATCTTTGTTGCCATCAACCTTTAGTTTGGAAGAGTCATCTTTGAGGAGGAATTTTGCTATGCACACTTTGGGGTTTGTATTTGTATGATTACTTATTCAAATAGAGCAATATTTATCTCACTAGAAGCGGATTTACAAGAGCTCTCTATTGACACCAAGTTCACAATGTTTGAAGGCATGTAGCAAAAGTTACAACTATATGAAGTACCAACCATATGGATGTTGAGTGTAAAAGACCGAGACCAAGGAGAGAAATAGGAGAACGAAAGCTCACATTGGGACACTTGAATGAGGGAAAAATCTGAATGCCTAGCATGAGCTTTGGCTCTTGTATTTATAGGGATCATACAAGGGTCTTGAGAATCTTCCTTGAGCCACTTTTTTGGAATGCAAGCCAAGTTAATTGGGAAGCTTCTCAAGAAACTTCCTTCCTTCTAGAAGCCACTTACTTGGCGTGCAAGCTAAACTAGTTGGAAGCTTCTAGAAACTTCCTTCTAGAAACTACCTACTTGGGGTGCAAGTTAACCTAGCCAAGAAGCTTCCCAAGAAGCTTCCTAGATACTTTTGGAATATTCTAGGCTAATTTATCTTATTTGCTACTTCATTAGCACCACTAACTTCATCGTTAAACTCCATATTGTTACATTGAGCCCACACCTCATACCTTGTATTCATCTTGTATGTAACCTTGTACTGGTTTCTAGTTTGTCACCTTGTACCTCATATTCACCTTGTATGTAACCCCATACTTTTTCTTGTTCCTCACCTCGTACATCATATTCATCTCATATGTAACCTAGTACTCATTTCTCATTTGTAACCTCATACTCATCTCTTAATCATAACCTTGTGCTTGTTTCTTGGTTGTAACATCTTACTTGTTTCTCATTTGTCACCTCATACTCATTTCTCTTTTGTAACATTGTACCTATCTTGTACAAAGACCTTGTACTATCTCATACAAAGACCTCATACTATTCATTTCAAACCTCTTACTATTTGTCTCATAATAAGACCTCCGCTTCAGGTCTTGTACTCAAAATCACACCTTGTACCTCATACTTCTTGTATTTTTGCTTGTCTCAACCTTGTACTTGAACTATTTGTATCTTATATTTTGTACACGGAAATTATCTCATTATCCTACCTCATACTCAAAACTTGTGCTTGTACATAACTTTGTACTATTCAGTATGTACCTAAATACCTTATATCATCTTGTTTCTCATTTCTTGTTTCTCATACTTTGTATCTAATATCTTGTACCAAATTGTCTTGCATATGAGTAATGCCATCAATAGCTTCATATGAAATGTGCAACATCCAACTTTGTCACAAAAAACTAAGAGCCTTTTCATACATGATACAACAAGGTAGTTGTCATTCTTATAATACAAGACATTTTTTATTTGTACATAGAAGTTAGATTATTATACAAAGATTTGTATTATGCATGTTACCTTACATAATAGTGGTAAATGCCAAGAGGTAGAGGTGGTCATTCCACATCGACTTGTAACACCCATTTGTACATGTATGTGCTATTGTGATATTTAGTTTGGTATTTTAAGTACTTGAATAATATTATTTATATAGAGATAATTATGGTTCTACATTAGTCATGCTTAGCTAAAGTTAGTCATAGCTAAAATAGAGGTGTCCTTAGTTTAGAGGAAGTGGAAAAGATTAGCACCACTATTTTGGACTCTAGTGTATTGACTTGGTATTATTCTTAGGTGTTTGGCTTTGAACAAAGAGTTAAGAACTCTTGGATTCACAAACCTTTTTGTTTTGGATTCTTCTATAGTCCAAGGATAGCCCATGTGAAGGAATCCTTGACTTAGTGGTTGGGTCAAGATAAGACCACATGCTTAGAGGAATATGCCCATGTGAATGGATATTCCTTTTTACTTTTTGACTTGACTTGACTTTTAGCCTAGTAACTTGAGTTACTACAATAATTAGTAACTTTGGTGCGTAACTATTCACAAGTATATATAAACAAGGGGTGAGGAGATACTCATCATCCTTTCATTTGCAATTATCTCTCTCTCATTGAGTTCTCTAGTGAATAATGTCTTGAGTCTTGGAGTGTTAGCCTTGGAGGAGAATGATGGAGTTGGGGTTCTTTGCCTTCTTAGTCCATGGTGCACTACCATAATAGCCATCAAAGGTTCATCTTGAGTGAGAGATAGGACGGCCCACAGACCATGCCTATTGAAGATTAGGTTTAGGGTTAGAAAAATATGATTAGTACTAAGCAGTTTAGATATAATTAGGGATTTCTAGTACATTTTAGCCACTAGATTTCTTGGGTGGCTAAGTAGCATTGTATATAGAGCTTAGACCTAATGTTTACAAGGTTTATTTGGTGCATCTTTTCATTCTAGTAAATTAGGTTTATACCATCAAGGTTGTCAAGTTGGTATATGTGTATTAGTTTGCACTTTGTGTGAGTGATTGCATGGTAGACAAATCTTGATGCATTAGCAAAAGCACTTGAATGAAGGAATTCATGTGTGTGGAACTAGAGAGTGCAACTCTAGTGGCTCTACATAAGTCACAAACAAAACAAAGACAGGTTGCTACACATATGGAGTATCATAAAGTAACACCAACCTATAAGATTCAATAACATAGTCATTCAAGACTCGTATGATGTTGTCCTTTTTAGGAAGGATGAAATGTTGCAAATTCATATTTGTAAAGGTGATTGGATCCTTGGGAGATCTTGTTCTTTCTTAATTTGCACATTTTATGACATTATTCATGAGATACCTCAATGTTATTAATTTTTTACAAATTGGACTTTGAGTTGTTAAGAATTTGGCTGGGCAACAAGGGAGGTAAACAATTTCCAAGGTCAAGCGACCTTTGTTACAAATGAACCATCACAATAAAGAATCCTTTGGATTAAATGTATTTTGAGTGTGATTATTGGTGATTCTCTCTTCTTGTCGTGCATCAAAGGTGGTAACTCTATACTCTCTTGGTAGTGGTTTTTGCCAAAGAGGTTAAATGGAAAGAATAGACAACTTGTGACATTATGACACTTTAATTTCATTTCTAATCATTTCCAACTTGTTTCCTCAAGAGTAACTTCTTTTACCAATTATACTATTAGTAAGTCAACATTGGGTCACTAGAAGTGTTTTGTGAAATGTATTTATTTCTTTATCAACATTCTTGTGATGTGCTTATTTACAAAAAAAATTATATTTTTTATTAATTTCACTCATTGAATGTGTTTGTTTGCATCCAACAAAGACCTTACATGAGTGAGGAAGACAATTTGGGGAATATTCTGCATATTTAGAGAAGTACTACACACTAAATGCATGATAAGTGGATGAGTGCTCAACCACTCTCTAGCCACTAAAGGATTGAAGAATGATTAAAGCCTTAAAACCAAGAGTTCATCGACCAATTTCATCTTCAACTTTAAGCAAAGTTAAAATTTCCTAGGTCTTCATAGTTTTGTAATCTTTTCTACCTTTGAATCTGACCCATATTCACCTTTGTCCCTAGTATTCCTCTTAGAGACAACATTGTGTTGGTTTAGAAACCCATGAGGAAAATCTCCAAAGCCACCATTCAAAATCCTACAGTGAATAAGTTGACTATATCTTGTAGAAGTAAGGTGATCTAGAGTATTGCCAACTTCTTTTATCTAGAACATAGGATTGCTTCTCAAGAATTTACTACTTGTATCGTCATTGTCCCAAATTCTTCCAACATGGAAATGTCAAATGCATTTTAATTCCATAACAAGAAATCTATATTTATACTTCTAATGTATTTGGCTCTAAGATGGAGTCCTCACTCAAAAATCTCTAGGGTTTTATTGATGATTTCATGGGCCATGACTACCAGTATGAACAAAATACTAACACAAAGATCTACAAAAACTCCTTCCACAAATTCTTGAGGTTACAACACTCCAAGAATAACCTCCTACAACAACAAAGTGTAAAAGATGTGAAAAGCATTGATGAAAAGTAAAAGAGTGAAAATGCAAAAGTTTCTATGCTATGGTGCAATTTTTCATTATAGTCATGGTGAACCATTTTATCTTTTGCTCATCATGGTAGTTGATGGAGGATCACATGCCCGGTATGAATGCTCATTTGTTGATTCAAACAATTTGCATTATTTTTTCTTTGGTAGCACAATCATACCAATTGAATGAGATTCAATAATTCTTAACACTAAGCACCATGAATGTGTGACAATCATCTTACACCTTGCAAAATTGTACTTGTATTCCTTGTTTGCACAAAGTTGTAGCAGTCAACTCATACTTAGAAAGATCATGAGGTTTTTAGTGACCAATTGTCAAATTGTCCCTAGATGACTATGGTTACAATGACAAGACACTTGGTCTTTGTTACAAGCATGATAGTCTTTGTCTTCATAGGCTGCCTTGTTGTAGGAGTGGTCTTGTACCTTGTTCTTCAGACTGTAAGTACATGTGAAAAAAGACATCATCTCATACAAATTACAAATTTAGCCAAGAATAACAAACATTCCTTCATTTTAAACTCCTCTCACTACATTACCTCCTATTATCTCTATTTAAATTAATCAAAAAAGGGATTTTGCTCTCAAATGTGAGTCACCATTGGCAATCATGCCTTTGGGGTAGATGTCTTCTAGACGAAGAGAACTTTGGTGTGAATTGAGATATCACCTTCAAGAGCAATTTGGAATCTACTTGTTATGAATATAACATTTGTTTTTCCCTTTTCCATGGTGTGCCACAAGGAATGACACTACATTTTTTGTGGGATTAGTTCTTGCACAAGAGGTTAAATATGTGAAATAATAAAAAAGTATGACATAATGACACTTCCTTTCATTTCTAGTCATTCCAATCTGTATCCTTGAGAGAAGGAATTGTTCTTACCAATTTAATAGCATTTGGCTAGCGTTAGGTCATAAATTTTTCTTGTTTTATAGAAAAATTTGTGAATAAATTTACTAATAATTTTCTTCCTAAATAAGACTTTCTTTATGAGATGTCATATGAATATTCACAATAGTAAATTCACTGCAATATTGATATTGATACTTTAATTTCTCAAATTGAAACCACTTAATAAGAAGACTTCCACTAATTCTACTAAACCTACTTCACCATAATTTTTTCATACTTAGGAAGAATAGGGCTTATATCATATTCATTGACTCTTTTATTTCTTTTGTATTGTTAATCATCAGATTTCTATAAAAAATTTATAATGGTGACATAAGTCATCTTCTTGAGTAGTATCTACTGTAGACTATGGAATTTGAAACACATCTAACTCAATCATGATGTAACACACCATGATAAAAGACTATCTCTTTAGTAATCCCAAGAGGAAACCACGTATTACAACAAGAAGTATGGATATAAACCTTTGGTTATTAAAATATCCACTATAATAACAAAAAATATTTTTAATTATTTGATTACAATTTTTTATATTTCATTAGCAATTAATGTTGTCCAAGATAATTTACAAAGTGGATCCCATCAAGCCAAACAAGGATAAAATACATTTTTCATATACTTAAGATATCAGAGCTATGTAAATTATATGTTTATATATTATTTGAGCATCCAAATAAGAATTAACTAATGTGATTGCTCTCCTATAGATTGCTCAAGTGAGTGCTTTTTGTAAAGCAATGGACATAAGGTATCTATAGTAGTTTATGAAGTAGGAAAGTGAGACTGGTATCTCTTAACATCTATTATGATAAGCTCTCATGTACTTCATAAAAATATGTCCAATGTTGTATCTATTGCCTCATATAACTTCAAGGTTAGAAGAAAAAAGAGCTGACCTCAATGCATACTTCTATACTTGGAAACCTTGGCTGTTGTGGCTCTTGTTGCTGCCTATTGAGGAGGATATTAATCACTATTTTAAAATTTTCATTGAGTGTACTAAGGAAGACTATTGGTACTTGGTGGAGAGCTTGCATGTATGCCAAAGAAAATTTAGAGAACTAATTTGCATGTGTTGGAGTGCCTCATTGAACATGACAAGGACTGCTCACCTACTATCAATCTCCAAATGCTTGAAGAATGACTAAGGATGTTGGCTATAAAATTCAATGATTATTATCCAATTCTACATTTCAAATTGGAAATTGCAATTAGCTTCAAGCCCAAGTAGAAATTGTCTAAGTTTACTAGACTACATAGAAGTTCCTAGTGTCCAACCATTTTGCATTTGCCTTAGTTTCTTAGATTTCTTCAAGAGTAAAGATGAGGTTCATCCATGAGGAAGATATCCAAAGCCATACTTAGAAGTTTTGTTGTCAACAAGTGGATAATGTACTATAGAAGCAAGGTGATCCAACAAGCACTTGGGTTTCTTGCTTTGCTATTGGAAGCTAATGGACTTTGATATGATCCACAAGATGAAGGGCAAGAAGGAGAGAACCACAAGGAGTTTGAGAGGGAACTTCCTTAATTGGACCAAAGGGAATTGGAGGATTATGCTCGATATAGATGTAAGTGAACCCTAAGCAATAACCATTGACACAAAGTATCTAGACAAGTACTTAACCAATGAAATCAAGGCCACCTTCAAGGAGCCACAAAATAAGAACAATGGTTAGTGATTAGGAGTTACAAGAAGCTTAAAGCAAAATCATGGAGGTGAATATGAAGTAATTAAAACACAAACAAACAACTTACCCAACAAACCGCCAAGTGGTCTTCTTCCATGGCATGTACATAGGGAACTGGCAAACTAGGCAGACATGTTCTACTTGCAAGTGAGGGCACTTTCTAGCTTCTTCTACCATATGTACAAAGAGGAACCAATAAACTAAGAAAACATGCTCTACTTGCAAGTGAGTGCACTTCATCAAACATTTGAAGAAGACAATGGTATGACTTACTTAACATCCTTTGCAATACATTTCTACATAGATTGAACTTATTGATAAAGGAGGAGAGGAAGCAATTCCCACACCATTGCTAGCCAAATGGGTACTTCAATGCCCAAATCAAGGGGAGTACCATGATCAAGAAGTACAAAGATGTGGATGAAAATATATGAAGACATGGAGGTTTGTTCTTGTGGAATAAGAAGAAGACCTTGCAACAAAAGCAAGAAAAAGAAGGCTCCTCTATCCAAGATCACCACCGCATCCAAGCAAGCCTAAAAGACAACCCAAGTGATAGATTTCTCCTTGGAAAAAGAAGTTAGAGATGAGGAACAAAGACAAAATGCCTCCTTTACTTTGAGTCAGTAGCAATAAGAGAAATAATTAAGGCAAGTGCAGCTGAAGTTAAGCCTAGCATAAATATAGAGGAAGGATATGCAGCTGAAGTACAAAAACCATTGATGATCAATGGACAAGGAGGTAAATATCATTTGCTCCAAACTGGAGAATGCCATGGTGAGGATTGTCACTCTTGAACTATAGATGGCCAAATATAGAAAGGAGGTTGCATTGTAGTTAGAGCAGATGGCAAAAGATCTCAAGAAGGAGAAGATTGATTGAGACTTGGATTGCCCCTAAATCTTGGAAAAACTGAAGAAAGAGGTGTGCATCTTGAATCAACACCTAGAGGAAGAGAAGGTGAAGGCCATTTAGCAATTTCAGGAGGTGCACACTCAATTTGTAGCAATGGTGAAGGAAGAGGACAAAGGAAAGGCCTTGAAGGCAAAGGTACATAAGCTGAAATTGCAGATTTAGCACCTAGAAGGAAAGACCTATGATGAGGAATGCATGGAGTAGTTGGCAGTTTGGCTTAAGGAGCATTTGGACATGAAGTTAATCAAAGTTTGTGAAACTTATCTATTACACATAGTTGAATTCTTAGGGTGGACCAAAGAATGGTTCCACATACTTGGAGGTAAAGTTGGTAGCCCTTAGCCAAAGCTCCCAATTGAAGATACTCCCCTTGGGGAAGATCTCCTAGCAACTATGGTTCAAGAGTAGAATGAATACTTTTGGCCTTATGTATAATTTAAAAGAAGAACTTTGGCCTTGCACCTCAACTTTAGGAGGAATGCCTTTGGTCAAATACATAGTTTTTCAGAGGAAATAATTTGGTTGAGAAGAACTTTGGTATAATTCAAATTAACTATGAGGAAGATTTGACACTTTCTTTGATACATGCGGAAGCTTAATTAGTCAATTAGATAAGGATAAGATAGAATTAGGATCCCAAGTCAAAGATAAGAAGTTATTGAGAAAGCCACTTATCATTAAGATCCTTTGGGGCTTATAGGATATTGTATACAATGCTTTGGCTAGACAATTTCAGAATCCACTTTTTCAAGCAACTTTGTATACAAACCAAAGTCTAGAGTCGATAATTGCTTAACATTGAATGAAGGTGAATGTATGTGCATAAATATGAAGGTGACAAATTCTACAATAGAAAAGAAAGTGCTTGAGTATAGAGTGGTGGATGTGCACTTGATTGGATGTTTGATTCCAAGGGTTCTAGAGAAGCAAAGTAGTGTAAGGAGGATCTATTTGGTTTGGAGCATTACCACTATCACAGAATCAAAAAGCAAGTGCATTTGGCTAACATGAAGAGTCCTCCAGAGGCATGTCTTCTAGGAAGAGTAGTACATGTCTTTGAGGTCAAAGGATTTGGGGCAAAGTGAACCATCACCTTCAAGAGTAACTTGGGTTATATTTGTAATGAATATGATTTTTGTTTTCTCTTTTTGTAATGCACCACATGAGTTGACACTACACCCTTTTGAGAGTGTTTTTGCACAAGAGGTTAAATAGGACATAAAAAAACTGTGAAATTATGACACTTTTCCTTCAATTTTAGTCATTTTTAATTTGTATCCTTGAGAGAAAGACCTACTCTAATTGTTTATATTATAGTATGTTGACATTGTGTTGTACACAATATAGTATGAATGTATCATATGTAAATCACACCAATGCTCCCTCCAAATGAGGTATCCACTCTCTCATGCCATGACAAACACTATATCTCATATGATATCATGTGTAGCTATTCTTTGTGTTCCAAAAGAACAATGAGTCATATGAACCCCTACTACATGTAAATGTAAATAAAACTCACAAATGAGTTATGAAGATGCAAATGGGTGGACCAAACGTAAATGGAATTTCATTTCTACAGAAAAGTTAGTTTATGCAAGTCAAAATGCTCCAATGCACCATCAAGTTAGGATTTAAGAACTTATATTCTTGTAAGAGCAAGAGAGCAAAGACTCACCGGAATAACAGCAAGAATGGATGTATAAACTAAGGGAGATTATAGCAACAATGAAAACTATAGATATATCAAGGAAAACTGCATCTCTTTTTGTTAATACCTATCCTCTTTGTTCTATAATGTTTCTTAGGTACATGGATTATAAGCATTTTTATGGTATGGTATGACCTCCTCTTGATGTTGTAGATATCATCTTCCGTAAAATCATTTTTGTTTTTCTTATTATTTCTTCAATGTATATAGAGTACACATTTTGCAAGACGCGTTGATATCATGGCCAATTCTGACCCTTTCTGCATCTCTATTTTATGAAACTGTACCTTTTCATTGAGCAAATCCACCGTAGAAGATCTGCACCCCGCATGGCTATTGGAAAGATTTTAAATCAAATTATTTCTGGATACATGTGTGCACCATTGGAAAATGCAGGCACGTGGTCAAACGATTGATTTTTATAAAGTACAGTAATCTCTAGTGGGTACATTCAGCCAGGCAATCGGCAGAAGAACTTTTGGTGCAGTATCTGCTTGTAACAACCATATGGTATTCCTTTTAGCTTTAGGTGGGACACCAGTAAGTTCTATTTCTTGTCATACGAGGACATCTATAAGCGAGATCTTCTGACAGAAGGAAAAGAAAAGATACTTGTAATCTCTACATAATATTTTCATTCCACACGTGACCCCGGAGAAAATGGAACACGATGTATGCTTCAAGAAGAACAATGCAAAAGCAAGAGTAGAGAGGTATGGGTTAAGGAAAAGTGATCAGTGCCACTAACCTTTAAATTTCTGGTCCTCCATACAGATGAAGGTGGACAGTTACATTACATTACATTACTTCGAACAACGGAATGCTATCTTGCCATAGCAGCTCTAAATTAGACAAAAGCCCCAGATCTCTGATGGAATGTATCCTAAAGGTACGAGTAATCTGACAAGAAAATGGTAAGATTTTCTAATATCAATCGATTATAACTAAATAGCTAACCAGGTTAACAAATTGATTGATTACTTAAATTATTGTTAGTGAAGTTCTCTAACGTTGAGGTTACTACTAAAGAATGTAGTAGACAATTTCTCTAGCATTAAAGTTAATACTAGAACATTTAACTAGCAATAATTAGAATATTCAGCAAGTAAACCAAGCCAAAGATTTTGCTTTGGTTTGGTCTACTATAAAGTTGACCAACTCAGCGATTTTGTTGATTCCTCGATTACGTTAGTCGGTCCCTAAGCAAGATTGAATGTCTTTAGAATAGCTTCAGGAACACATCAACTTTTCAACCATCCACGTTGAGGTCAAATCAACTTCAAGGAAAGCGCAGATTGATCGTTAAGAGATGGCCTATAGATGGTCTCTTGTAATGTGCTTGACGATGTCCTCCTTGCTATCCCCTTTCCTACTGATGACAACTGGAAGTTCCTGCGAGCCGAAATGATCCTCAAAGTTGTTAAAATTGTTATCATCTCGGGAGTAGATTCTTCGTGAATAAACTGGTTGATGTTGAACAAGTAACTGAAAGGACAGCAACAAGTTGAGGTCTGAACAGTGTTGCAGTCCACTGACTTTCTTGGTCTAAACCACTCTGTGAGGGGTGGTGAGCGCTGAGGAGCTCTGAGGGAGGGGGTTGGAAGTTCCGACCTCACCAAAAGCTGATATCACCTATACATGCAGAGGGTGGTGGAAGCTCCGAAGGGTGAGCATGGGGCACTTTAACGTGGCTGCTACCCGAGATGCACGTTATTTGTCTTAAATCCTCGAGGACGTGAGCATGAGAGATGTTGCTTTGTTCTGATACGATGTCCAGCATAGGAGTACTGGAAGAGGACCGCAGAGGAGGTGGAGAATGTAAGGCATGTAGAACATGACCTGCTCGCGAGCTTGCTCATGAGGAAGGTGCATGTGATTACTTGCAAAGGGATTGGCTTGAAGGCCTGATGTGCAGAATTTTAGTATTGGATTCCTCTTGTCCCATATGACGCGATGGTAGCTACACAGAGAACATTTCAGAATCCTGAGGCACCTATCTTAGTATGTAACGCAGTCGCACATCTTTTTGTGACGGCTGTTGCGTAACATTTTCACCAATTCTTACTATTAAAGAAACCAATATGGCATACATTTCATTTTGCACACGAATTCTAGACGTGTCACACATTTGCACACGAATTCTAGACGCTTGATCTGGCGGGAGGAGCTGCGGGGAGAGTGTGGAGACGAGAGAGGAGAGGGAGAGACGTGAGACGATTTTGATAAAATCTGAGTGATCTCTAGCATGTAGCCTTCGAGTGAATAGACTATTCTCTTTGTTTTTCAATTTCGGTTCCATTGGCACATAGATTGAAGACTATGGAGAATGGAGTAGAAAGTTATGAAGTTTTTTAGTTTTTTTAGGGTTGAGAGTGATTATTATACATTGAGAGTGATGGGTTGTGAATTTTCATTTCTAATCTATGGGTTTTCATGATTAAGTTCCATGGGAATTTAATTTGAAAATTTTGGAGACGGAAATTGAAAGTTATGAAAGTTTATAGATTTTAGGGTTGTGAGAGAGATTGTTTTCTTATGTGAGTTGGGATGTGAGGGGTTGTGGTTTTGCAGATATGGGGAGATATGGAGAGGAGTATCATGTGTTACTATCATTATTCTTGTGCTAGCCATGGCTACACCTTCCCATGTGGGGTCGCCTAGAGCGGGTCGGGATACACCATGCACGGTGTGTCACCGACGCTTTACCTCGCAAGGGGTAAAGACCCATGTGAGAAGGATGCACAAGGACTATGATTGGACCACTTGGGATGCCCACGTGAGACAAGCGACCACATCGACAGCAATGACACTCGGGATTACGCACGCTTCTTCTATACCTTCGTTGATCGTTCCATGGATACCGATCGAGTCGTGGGAGTGGTTAGCTTCTCAGGCGGGTTGCATTTTGGGGTTATTTGAGACTAGTTTTCCATGTCCACGTCTATTCCATAGGCTACCCCGCACACTCCATGATGAGGCTAGACAGGCTTTTCGCCTACCACTGGATCGTTTGGCACGTGATCCCTTGGACGAGTTAGCGTGGTTCCTATTCCTCCTACTCCCTCGATGGTGTCTTCGTTATGCTAGAGGGGGACGTGCGGGGCATAGAGAGGTGGCGGCTAGATTTCGTCGATTCCGAGCGGGGGATTGGGCAGCCCTTCAAGAGGAGTCTGTTAGGGCTACACGATTTAGGAGACAGACATCGCCACAGGATACCATAGATTCCACTCGATTACGACGATGTAGGACATTGGGTCAGGCGGGAGAGTTTAGTAGAGCAGCACGAGCGCTACACCCTCTGTCTATAGCGAGTCCTACTGATGAGACCATCTCTTCCCTACGCTCATTGCATCCTATAGCAGTAGAGGGACTACCACTAGAGGTCTTAGATTATCAGCCTGAGCAGCCTTCATGTCTTGATAGGTCGCTATTTGCACAAGCATTGTGCACTGCCCCTCGCCTTTCCTCAGGAGGCTTGTCAGGGATGGTTTATGAGCACCTTAGAGATTGCTTCCAGGCAGATGATCCTTCTAGTGGTTTTACCGAGTTGTTTCAGGTGGCTGCAGCAGTAGCGAGAGGAGATATTCCTATGTCTGTTAGTCGGGTCTTAGGTGCTAGCCGACTTCTCGCGATCGAGAAGGACACGGGAGGCATTAGACCGATTGCTATTGGAGAGATCTTTTTGCGTTTGGTCAGTCGTACCATTGTCCTTCAACATCGTTCTCACTTTCGACAGCACCTTAGTCCACATCAGTTTGGAGTAGCTACACCTGGAGGATGTGAGGCTATATCTCTAGGCATTAGAGCACTCCTAGATATCCATCCGGAGTGGGTCGTCCTACAGGTGGACGTTGAGAACGCTTTTAATAGCGTCTCACGTGCATCCATCTTTAGAGAGCTTAGGGAGGCTGGTGGATCCTTGGCGAGTCTCATTCCTTTTGTGCGGTCTTTTTATGGCTCTCCTGCTTCCCTTTACTACCAGCATGGTGGTTCACAGGAGGGAGTCACCGTCTTGGAGTCAGCTGTTGGTACACGTCAGGGAGATCCTTTGGGGGGGCCCTTATTTGCCATGGCTCACTTTAGAGCTCTCCTGTCTACTACTTTGGCCATGCCAGGTTGTGTATTTCCATCCTTGGCAGATGATACACACATCGTAGGCCCTGTAGATCAGATTAGGCAGGCCTTTGACTACTTGACTACCGAGCTACATCTAGTAGGCTTGAGAGTCAAGGTGTCAAAGTGTAGGGCATGGTCCCCTTTAGGTATCCCTCCCCACCTTGAGCTTCCAGAGGGGTGTATCACATCCACAGAGGGACTTCGTGTTCTTGGAGTGCCAGTAGGATCGGAGGATTTTGTCACACGCTTCTTGGACGCTGCTCTTGTAGAGGATGTTCTCCATGTGGATGACCTTCCATTACTAGGAGATCCGTAGGTGGCATTTGGTATACTCTCTTCCAGTATTGCTCGTCGACCATCCTACCTCATTCGTACAGTTCCCCCCTCATCGTCCTTCCTATCACGTCTGAGAGCATTTGATAGGAGGATTATGGGAGTCTTTGGTGATATTATTGGACCAGGGACTTTTGAGTGTGTGACAGGGGATTTGGCACGTAGACAGACGGCTCTACCGATCTCATGTGGTGGGGTTGGCTTGCTTTCTATGGAGGAGATGGCACCTATAGCGTTTTTGGGTAGTTGGGCTCTCTCGGCACCCCTACTTGCATCTCGTTTTGTGGTTGCTGATAGGCCGGTTTTGGAGACTTATGTGACAGAGGTGGAGGGAGGATCCTTTTCTCTCCAGGTGTTATTGCGGCAGACGAGAGATAGTCTATCTTCATGAGCACGAGAGGGTTTTCCACCGTTTGCTTCACTATCGTCAGATTGGACTAGAGGTCTACAGTCTTCCTTGATGGAGCGACAGTGTGAGCATACGCTACATTCTCTCTTAGTTGACTCGTCCATTCCTCAGGCTACTAGAGCACGTCTACGCTCTTGCTCCAGCAAGGGTGCAGGCTCGTGGATCCTAGCTCGACCATGCATTAGGGCTTTCCAACTCGCACCGGCTACTTTCTCTACAGCGATGAGGTTTCGCCTAGGTTTGGTCCACCCATCTGCATCTTCACTACTCACTTGTGAGTGTGGTTCTACACTAGATGCAGCGGCGGTCCACATGACGAGGTGTCCTTTTGGAGGACAGAGGATAGCTACCCATGATGCCATTAGAGACATAGTGTTTGCTATGGCACGAGAGAGTGGATACTTGGCTTGGAGGGAGCGTTCGTATGCGTTGCAGACAACACGTGTCAGGGCAGACTTATACTTGGTCCGAGATGATCAGGTGACAGTAGCGGATGTCGTGGTGACGGACCCTACGCGAGATACAGTTTCGGAGGGAGTGATTACCCATCCCCCTGGATGGGCGGCGAGTGCAGCAGCAGGTCGCAAGGTCTCCAAGTACAGGGGCATGCAGCGAGGTCACCTCTTTGTTCCTCTAGCCTTGGAGTTATATGGAGCGATGGACACGGCATTTGACACATTTGTCAGGGAGTGCGCGAGGGCTTATCATGTTAGGCGGCAGGGGGTACCACTCTCACTCTCATACTTTGTAGCTTACTTTAGACAGCGTGTATCCATTGCTCTACAGAGGGCAGTGGCTGGTGCAATCCATAGGAGAGCAATCACATTAGGTGATGTTTCTTCGGATGCTCCAGTTGTGTGTAGACCGTACGACTTGCATAGCTCGGATATCTTAGGTGCGGTAGGGCAGATTTCTCATACAGACTCTATTGGGGCTTAGCCCCATGTTACCTTTTTTGTCTCTCCCTTGTACGGCTTGATGGGGTCTTCCCATCCTTCTTTTTTCCTACGCGGTCGCCTTTTTTCTCATTTCATTTTGCTATTCAGAAGTATAAATTTCCTACGGTTTTTTCAGAGCAAGAACCTCTGGCGGCAAGCTCAAGCGCTGTCCGTAAATCAGTTGCATCAACGCGCTAACGTAATTGTTTGTACATTGTGAGCCCTGTTTCGCGTGTGGGTACAGCGACGGTCAATTGCCGGTTTTTAGCTGTTCATGATCCTGTCTGTCTTAGCTCCGTCAGTCCCAGCTACGCCATAGACTTCCAGTTCAGATTATCAACTTGAGAAGAGAAATCGATGTTAAGTCGAGAGGTTGGTACAACATATATACATATGAGTTACATATGAGTTATATATATGAGTTATACATCTCCAAATAAGTTCACAAGCCCGCGAGGTATTATCAGATGTATATGATAATTCTCTGTCGATATACTGCCAGGTCCTGTTTAGAGTCATTCATTCGTCTCAAATAGAATTCGTGGGCAGTGAAGCCTCATATAGGTTGCCCGCTGGTGATACACTCATTCAGAAAGATCTGGCGATGCGTTGCGAGTTCTACCAAGCATGTTGACAAGGGCCAGGAGCAAAGGCCGGGATTGCTCTCCGGCTCTGGGCCAATTTGAGATTTCTTCGCTTTACAGGTGCTCTGAATTGTGTTGATGTAGTCTTGTTGGATCTAAAATCTCAACTCATAGCAGGTCCCTAGAAGTGCATTGGCTGTCAAGATTCATTGCTCTACTTTTAAGTCTTGATCCTGCTACTGATCAATTTGAACCACAGAGAGTGGAATTACACCTGGATTTATGTACTCCGCTATGACATATCTAGATTTGCCACGCACAACAGGAAATCAAGGCTAACCTTCAAAACTCGAAGAACATGATACATCTTAGATCTCTACCCACTAATCATCAGTGGTCGTGAGAGGTAAGATGCATGTAGGTATTAAAGCAAAAGAGTAGATTCTACACAGCCATCATCACCAATCACATTCTGGAAATGTATCCTATACTTCTGTGACATCCACTTCGACATGAGTTCCCGTACTGTACAACTTCTACCGTAGTTTATCGTCATCCTATCCTATCCGAGGTCCCAATCATCTTTCATCTACACACTTGTACTCCACTTGCCTTGACAGACCTGTCACTTAATATCAGGTATTACGAGGGTCTGTAATGTCCAATGAAACTTTTTCACGGTGACCGGCCCTAAACATAGGTGCTATTTTGTCATATTTTTTCGACTATTTTGGATAACGTTAAATATTTTACAATATTGCTTCGACGAACGACCAAATATATAAAATTGACCATATTATTGGTAATAGTTGATATGAAGATAGAAAATTATTTTATCTTTGGTAGGAGAAAAACAAATGACTTTGCATGCATGCAACAGTGGACCAAAAAGCAACTTTCACCAATAACAATTCTATAGTATTAATATCATCTCATATATTTCTAGTATTGTCTCTCCCTTGTACGGCTTGATGGGGTCTTCCCATCCTTCATTTTTCCTACGGTCGCCTTTTTTCCCTTATATTTCTAGTTTAAGGGTTATTATTAAGACTTACCTTTAAGTAATACACGAAATGATTTCAGAACAAACTAAGTTAATGAAGCGAAACTTTAAGCTGGCTTGCTTTATTGAGATAATGTAGTGTAAATATCTATTTCAATTTAGTTTATTAATTACTAAGTGTAGTTAGATATGCATAATCCTGGTTTGATATCTATATATAATTGCATGTCCAAATATGCTTTATTAACCGATCCTTTGGGGAGCTGATATGTTTAGTAGATTTTCTGAGGTGGATGTGCTGTAGTTAACAGATTTATTTTCCAGCATGACAGCTCAAATAGGTGAAATAGGACCTCAACCTATGCCAACCTTATATTTATTTGTATCTACTATCAGTAAATAACTAGACAGTACAATATTCCCCTAGAATAATAGAGAAATTCAGTAGAGGGGAGTTGAGTTAAAAATATTCATAAAAACCTAAATTAAAACATTCCGTTCAGCTGAGTAACAGATAGTCTTATTACGGGGTACTGTCACCACAAAAACTTTGGTTGTACAATTAAGATTTATCTCACCGGTTCTTAAATCATGAAAAGGAATATATTATTTCATCATAATAATAAACACTGATGTATTAAATAATTATATTATTTTACTATTTGCTACAGAAGGAATAATTGTGTATGCCTTAGCGTTTTATTCGTAATTGAACAGGCTTTAATTGGATGATTGAAACCTCTCGTTTGGATCACAAAATGATAAAGTAAAAGGTCAATTTTTTGAACACATTTACCAGATTTTAATGGATGTAGATTAGTGTCAATATATAATTATTTTTATCTAAATATTTTTAAATATTAAAATAATAAGGTTCATATTTTAAGTATATTTTCTTTTATTACATGGGTTCAAGTTTCAATTAGATGAGGATAAATTCCACGGTCAATTGACTTAACTAGCTTCCAATGAGAATGGGAAGAAAGTTTATCCAAGAATATGATTTATAACATAAGTATTCAACAAAATACTTCTAAGCTTGGTTTCTTATCTCGATATTTATATCTATCTCATTAGCACTTCAATTTTTGCAGTAAATACACTTTTTCTTGGGTTAATCAATACAATCTTATTTCTATCATACATACTTCACTTTTTTTAATTTTTTTTTTTGCTTTCTATGCTTCTTCTTTGCTTTGGATTTTATATAGTTAGAATTTGCATAGATTTTATTTTATGATATATAATACATAATTTCTAGTTTTTTAGTAATATTTTCCAAAAATTTGGTTGATAGTTTCAAAGTTTAATTAGTTTGGAGTCTTGTAAAATTAGTTTGAGTCTCATAATTATTGAAAATATAACAAGTTTATTAAGTCATTTCATATTGGCTGAAGTATATGTATTCAACTTGAAAGAACATGATCCTTCTTTATGAGTGCCGGGGACCTAAAGATGCATAAAGAAGGATCAAGGAAGGATTTTATAGGAAAAGAAGCCCAAAATAATAAGTTATGACTTATTTACATGTACTTTGATGACTCAATTTTATAACCTGATATACTATCTTTATTCACCATATAAGATATTGTTCTCAATCTTTATAACTTATTCAATGCAGTAAAGATCATACATATTGCTAGTCACAAAATTTTAGTTAGTTTTCTTAAAGCCAATATACTCTATTTTGGCACACTTTGTCTCTTATTACTTTGTAAATGTAATTAAAATCTCATATCTTTAAAGGCTAATTGAATATGACTTCTTGGGAAAGTGATACATTAGTTTACAAATGAAGAAGTCATACCTATAATATCTTACAAAGTAGCTAAAGTTAACCTACCCCTGTCTAGAGCCTCTCTCCTAACTTCATGATATTAAACTATGACAAGCTCCTTTACTAGAATGAGGATTATAGCTATTCAAGATTATACTAATTTACATATATTTTATTGTGAAAATAATTTTATTAAAAAGTCTATCTATAAATATTAAATAGAAATATAGAAATAATAGAGAAAACATAGAAATATTTGTTACACCTATTCATACTTCACCCTTAATAATTAAACATAATTTGATTAATATACAACCATAGATATCAAATTTTTAGATTTCTCTTAGATCTTTATATAACTATTGTAATCTTTGGCTCTAGTTATTGCAAAATATAAGACAAAAAATTATTATCAATGTAACTACGAGCGTAGAGGTAGTTTGGTCAATGAATCACGAGTGTGAGTTTGTACGCTAGATAATGGATGTACTGACCTAAGAAGCTCATCTCTCTGTAACCTCATCTTGTATTATAATTGAAATCATACACAAAACGTTAGGCTTATCTAGGACCTTATCTCTTTCACATTTCTATCCAACAGCTCCTGAATATAATCAAAATCCTTAAGTCGTGATTATCCTTTCAAGCTATGTGAGCTCCTTGAAAAGGAAAGACTACCTAGCCTATTTCAAGTAATGAATTTACAGTGAATATAGCCATGCAACTACTTTTACAAGGTTAAAAGTGCAGTAAAAGCGGAATAATGTTCAAGGACATAAACTATGCATACAATTATTCAATTCAGTAATTTATTCAATTAAAGAAATCATGGACAGTAATTCTTCATGGACGGTGTTACATACTTTGTAGTTTTATCAAACGAGAAGATAAGTAGTTGAGAGGGGAAGATGAAATGCCAAACTTGAACCATATATTGGAATCCACTTCAACTACTTGTGGTCCCATGCAAACAGTGTTTTGCTCTACGAGTTCTGCTCTACCTTGAGCACTAATCGTTCCAAACATCAAACATCTCATCTCCTCACTAAAGGCCAAGCTTCCAACAGAAACTGACCTCTTTGTCGTCGTAGAAAGTATTGGTGATAAAGTTGAGGAACCATTCAGTTTGAAACCAGGTAAATCAGTTGTCCGATCCAGAATACACTAACCGTCACTATAGGTCAGAGATATAACCCGCCCGAGAAGCACCCCTTTGTCAAACCCCTGAAGTTCCTTTCAAAACAAGAAAACGATTTTCAGTTGAGCACCTCATAGATTTAACATCATGTAAGGAAATGAATGCACTATGGAGCACAATCAACCCTGTTGTGGTATGTTTGGCGCAATGTTCACACATTGTTGGGAGTTAATTTTCACATTTTGTCAGCTCGAGCTTGGAATTTAAATCCCCTAATTTAGTTTCCTTATCTGCCTGAAAAGATGGAGCAGTATGGAGCGCAATCAACTCTGTTGTGGAATGTTCACGGGCAATGTTCACATCTTATTGGAAGTTTTTCTTCACATTATGTCAGCTCGAGCTTGGAAATAAATCCCCTAATTTAGTTTCCATATTTGCCTACCACAAGATCCCCCCTCTGTTACATAGCGAGTAAAGCAGCAGAGAAAAAAAAGATTTAAGAAGCTAAACACCCTTAGAAGTAATCTCCTCTCCTCTACGCAAAACGAAGACGAAGTTGTTCTAGTGAAGTAGCGTGGCTTAAACTTATAAACATCCCCAAGCACTTCACAGAGTATGATTTCCAGCTGTCGAATATGAATATATTAACATATCCTATCCCACAGAAACTTTATAGTGCCCATTTTTACCTGAGATAAAGTTCCTTGCTTATCCTACTTCATCATGCCCCAGCATTAATTGCTCTGGGAAAGGGATGGACCAAACTTTCGAGTAGTAACTAGACCTGCAGACCCGAGCTTACCTGATAAATCAAACAAGATATGGCCTTTGTCTCATCCTTCAGATTTCTCATTAGATCGGTCGATCAACTGGAAATAACGGGAAGTTCCTTCTTTTGGAGTTTGTTCTGCTCTGACTTGTCTTTTGAGATTTGTCTGTAACGTCTTTTGCCGAATTCCTTTAACTTGCATTGAGTACACGTTGCTGCATGCACGCGAAGATCTCATTGCTCATTCTTCGAATGATGGAGGCCCTTTTTACCTTTTCGTTCGCAATATTTTATTCGAAGTCAAGATTCCCTCGTTTGAAGTGTGAGTGAAGGTGGAGTCCAAACAATTGTTGGTGAATTATTTCTACACAGGTTCAACTTCTTGTGTGAATCCACTGGTTGGTTTACACGGTGCACGCGGTTGTATTCACATCTTGGTGCTGCGCTTGATGAGATTTGATTGAGACTCGGTTGTTACATTGGCAGTTAAACATGTGATCCACCGGATTCTAGTGGAGTCAGGAACAATTTTCGGGAATTTCGGTGTTGTCGGGAATAGGGCTCTAGATTGACCTGTTTCATTTCCGGCGAAAGGACGGTAGACGCCCGGAAACCGAGAACTTGCAGTAATAAAGTGCACTATTCGCCGGGACGCTCGGAACACTTAGTTGGTGCATTATTTCGGAGTCGGTGGATTAGGGAATAGAATCGGTGACAGTAGGTGAATTGTCCAAATGTAAGTGACATGAAATTTGGATTTCAGTGAGACAGATTGGAGGTTGTTCAGTAAGACACTTTCACTTCAATCCCTTCACAAAAGAACAAGAAGAAAAATCTATTTACTTTCATTCATCTGCTGGTTCCCACACGCGGACTGTGTTGAGAAAACTGAAAATAACGTGAGGTGCGATACAGGGCAGATGTCCAAAGGCAAATAGCAGGATGCATTGGGGAGGATAAATAAATCATATAACGGTCCTTACTGTTCACGTTGGGGGTCTCGTCGTAAGTTGCGGTGCAGATCAACAGAAGAAGAAGTCTAATACTTTTACATCACTTGATAGTTCTGATTGATGGATTGGACTCTTGTGTAGGCACCTGCTACCACATAGAAAAACTCGCAAGAATATACATTACCGTAGGCGCAACGAGGGCCCCATGATTGCGCATATTGTTGTGGACCTTCCAAGTGATATTTAGCTTTTGTCTTGTGTTTGTTGGGTCTTGACCTTCGTACTGTAGTTGGTGAGTTGCTCACATGTCCTTGGGGACAGCTTTGACATATACATGCTGGACAATTCTATTTGAAATCAAATTTCGACCATCCAGTTCATGCTAACACCACATTGATCACTACAGACAGAAAAAGGAGACCGCGTAGAATACCAAAAAGGATGGGAACACCGCCTTGATCACTACAGATAATGCCTGAATCATCTCAAGAGAAGTTCCTTTTTATGTTTCTCTGATACAGAAAGTAGATGAACCTATTGACACCTAGAAATCGTCTTTCAGCCATCAGTTGTTTCCTTCATCATACACGACGACCAATTTGCCAGTGACGTATGGATACGACTGCATAAGATGGGATTCCACGTTGGGATTCAATCCATCAGAAGAGTTGATTATGAAAGGTCTGTTTCAGCTATAACGTTTCAAGAGAATGTTGATCTCCTAAGGGTTGTCAAGTCGCCACTTTCACAGTTGTAAAGTTGGCCCAAGAAACATTCATGTACAGATGATTGTAAGGTACAGTATGAATATACTAACCTCCGTTTCTACAACTTGGACCATAGAACTTGTTCGAACTTTGGGAACAGATTCGCTAAAGTGTCCTGAAAAGTACGTCTTCCCAAAACATGTACCATACGGCCGCTCCATCATAATATTTTTGTAATTTTATTTTTGCCGAGTCGACATTTGAACTTGAATACTGGGGTGTGAGTGGAAGGGCGGGCCCGCGAGTTTGAAAGCAATGAGGAGTCTATTCTACCTACAAACAACAAAAGAACGAACACACAACGAAGTAGTCAGGTAGCGTGGGTCCCACGCGTATGAATAAAATAATTTGAGAATATCGTATTTACTGAATAGAAGTGCCGGTAATTCTGTATATCAAAAGAGGCAGGAAGGAGACGTTGAATATGCCAGGGCCTACGTCCAGCCACGGCAGCAGAACATGGTGGTGTCGGACGACACGTACGTATCGTCCGACGGGAGCCTATGGGCACGTCAGGATGACCTCCTCTTCATCCACCGAAGTGCATGCTTAATATCAAGAAACAGAAGTAATCTAAAGGCCGTCGATGTTCATCTCATGATCAGAGAGTACTAACATGCTAAAGGATCGTTTGGTTCGCCGAGAGAGTCAATCAATAATTCGTTCTGAAAAGTCTCCTGTTCCTGAACCGTACTCCGAAGGGAGCTATGCGTCTTCCAAGAGTACGAGTGGGGTCTGTTCCTACGGCGCCGTATCTGTCCTCCATAGAGTGAGCTGATGCATCACCAGGTGACGCATATACCACCGATATGTATCCGGCTGTCGTAAAATGGAACTGTAAACGAATGGCAAATAGTTCTCCTATCGTGGCCAATGCCGGACGGACTTTGAATGAGAGGAAAAGAGAAGAATCTCTCCCGGATCCGCGTACTCAAGCTCCTGTCTTGTTCGTGATGATGGCGCGGTTATCAAGGCTCGGCGGAGTTCCTCCTGCGCCGTACCTGTGGCCGGAACGCGGAGATCCGATCCAGCGGTGTGGCTTTCCGTTAAAGTGTCGTCATCTGATCAAGGTTTAGCTGCAGCTTCCTTGCTCCCATAATTGTCATCATCTTCCTGAGTATGGTTATCAGCAACGGGGGGCGAACAGTAACATCCGTTTCGGGACTTTTGACGCATAGAAGTGGACAAGGAATATGAATTCCCCACGACAAGATTGTGGTCCGGCAGCGGAGAAGATAAATACGGTATGGCGGACCCGACCTCTGTGATGGTTAAAATATTTGAATCCCGGGTTAAGGTGTAAACGGCGGATAACAATTAGCATTCGTCAGCGGCGCACGTGTACGAGCGGGTTCAAATTGGTGAGATGCGTCCAAGTCTGCGGCAGTTGGGCGGAAGAATACCAATGCGGCTCTGTATACGAAGGAGGACGGAGAGGAATGGAGCGGAGTTTGGAGTTTAGAGAGGAGACATCTGTGGAGAAGGCATTGGTAGTGTAGACAGGAAAGGGAAGAACAGGAGACGAGGAAAGGTCGAGGAGACGAAGAGGAAGGGAAGGAGAGCAGCGGAGAGGAAAGGGAAGGAAGAGAAACAGGAGGAAAAGAGAGGAGGAGGAGGAGGGGGGTAGAGTGGAGAGGTGGAGGGGGAGAAAGAGGACTGGCAGGAGCGATGGAGGCGAGCATCGCTGCTGCTGCTGCCATCGCGAAGGAGAAGGAGATGATGTTGTTGAAGGAGAAGGAAAAAGAAAAGGAAAAAGAGAGAGAACGAGAGGGAGAAATGGAAGCTGCGTTGTATTCCAATTGCTTGCTCTTGGGGTTAGATGCAGCGGTTCTAGGGCGGGATGTAGGGGCGAGAGTCGGTTTGTTTAAGCACTCGAATCCGAAAGTTGGCGAAGCGCTCCTGCATTTTCTTCTCTGTGCTCTGCGTGGTCCCTCTCTCAGTGCCAAGGTTGGTTCATCTTCTTTGCGTGTCTTTACGTGTGCTGGTTTGAATTACTGGCGTAACCCATCCCGGGTCTTCCAATGGCTATGGACGAGCTTCGGAAATTGAGCAGCGGACTTAATAATGAGATAGTTGGGGATCAACGGATCGGGCGACATTGGATAATGTTCAACATGAAGACAATGCTTAAAGACTAGGAGATCTGGTTCTTGCACCCTCGGCGGGTACAATGCCAACCTTTTAGGTCTACGCGATGTCGATTTGTACCAGCATTGCGATAGACTCACCATCTGGCCGGCAGCACAGAAGTTTATACATTCCGTCAGTACCATCGTACAAATTTTTTTCGTTTGGTAGTAGGAGAACAGACGAAAGGCCACGGAAGGGGAGCTCGTATCCTCTTCTCAGGTCCCTGGCTTTCTCCGAGCTCTCGTCGGGACTGCTGTGAGCATGAGCACCTCTGGAGATCTTTACCGGGGATTGCATATGTGAACCTTGGCTATGGAAGCGTGCCTCACGCATTGAGAGCTTGTGCATGACGGTCAGCCTTGTTTGTTCTGCGCATTGTCCGCCTAATATGTATTTGTGACCCATTTTACTCTGGGACGGGTTTGCGTTTACTTCCAGAAGAATGCAGCAGCATATGCTTGAAGCTCAAGCCAAACTACGGGAAGCCCTGGAAGAAGGCTCGATGTCGACACTTATGCTCCCTCAACCAAGCCCGCATTGAATTACTGCACAGTGGTTCTCAGTTTCATTGCCTTCCCTCTTCAGTTCCCTGGGCTATGTAAAGTGCGACGCAACAACATGGCGCCATAGATCTCTGGAGGAAGTTTCTGTTGAACCTATCAGGCGCTCTCTGGAGGGTGTGATACACTTTCACCGAAGCTGCTCATGAACATCTTTATTCATTAGCGAAAATTTTCGTCCGTGCTGCTAGAGGACAGCATCAGGGACTACGCCAGCAGGACGGCAGCAAATCAGCCACTGTTTTTTAGTGTCCACGGATGTTCTTCTTGCGACAATATCTATCACATGTTTCACCGTTAGCTATCTTCTCTCGTTCCACGTCTCTCTCTTCTCGTCGGACCACCGTTATCTTACTTTGGGACTTGCACCAGGCCCTGTGGCATGCAATCGGGAAACACAAACCACATGCGATTTTCCATTGTGTTTGTCTAGCCTAGTGCAGCGTTGATACGCTCAGGATACCTTGTCATACCCAGTCTCGGGCAAGCACATGAGCTTAGGACGTATCTACGGACTCAATTCAGCTTGGCCGGGAGCTGATCTTTGCTCTCTTCTGAAAGTTATCCTGTCAAATGTTCCGAGAGACCCTGGGGTTCCTGATATCATCGTTGAAGTTGCCACCATAACCAATCAAAGCCATATGCCAGCCAAATGAAAACTAAAGAGCTGGGTTTTTACGACGGTCTTATGTGAAACATGGTAGAGTCAACTAAGCCTTGGATTATCATTGAGTGTAACACCACCACATGAAAACGGGGCCCCTCATTTAAAATGGAGCTAAAAGTCTGACAACGATAGTGATAGAAAGCTTTTACTGCAAACTGCAGTTCTTGCCACCCTTTCACATTGGACAGGCAGACTTCGTGTGCCGTGCTCTACTGAAACAAGCACGTCTGCCATTTCCACTCTAGGCTTTGATCATTGATAAATATCCTCAGAGATCTAAGCAGGTCAAGTTTGCCGCCATGAACTTTTCGACTCACAAACCGTCGTGAAGGGGTTCTTCTAAAACCAACCATTAGGATAAGAGTTGCCCACAGTGGTATCCACTGAGTATCTAACTGCCCAGAGTTAATTGTGTTATTACCTTTGGTAGTAAAGATGCCTGGTATAGAAGACAAGCTTCACTGAGTGTTTTGTTGTGGCTATACCCTAGAGTTGTTGATCTTTGCGGCCCTCACGTAATGTACCTGTGCATTATATCTAATGAGACGTATATCTTGTTTAAAATGGAGCAGGACTTCGCTGGCGTGTGGCCCATCTTTGATAATGCCCAATCACGAGATTTCCGGAAGGTAATGAACATCTGTTCTGCTCAACTCATTGAAATGACTCAATGGATCGCACAAATTTTGAAACACCTTCTCGTGGGCACCTGAGCAAAAGCAAATGCAAGGCACCCGTCCGTGTTAGTATGTGGAATTATTGTCATTCTTCCCTACCCTAGCTGTTGCTGCCCACGAGGCTAGTCTTTTCCTGCTATGATAATTCTTCTTGCCACACAACATATTTAATATATTTGCGTTCTTATCAATGATCGAAGGAAACAACGTAGTTTCTATTGATAAAAGCCCAGGGGACTAGTTGAGGCAGAAAAGTTTCAAGCTCGTGATTTAAGATAAGCTGAACTTCTCTGCAGTGGGGAAGAGTGGGCTCTCCAGTAAGGAAATCTGTAACTGGATAACCGATATGGCTGGACAGGTCTCGAATTCTGCAGCTTGGCAGTCAAAGTTTTTCCTTCCAATCTCCCGTTGAGGTCTTGACCCGATTGCACTACCAGGTCCCGAGTCCTAAGCCTGTTGACTAATACTGGAATCGTATCTCATTTTCTGTGCAGATAGTGCAAGGCCTTATAAATGAACTGGAGGCCCAAGGGGCCTTACCACGTAGCAATTCCCGCGTTTCCTCCCTTGCCACCTGCTGTGGGCAAAGGTACCTGAAGTTCTTAGACAAGATATAATAGGTCCTGAATTCTTGTGTAGTTAGCATTTCAGTCTTCATTAGAATGATTGATTCTTGGACTTTCTTTTGAACGATGTCTGTCGTTGAGAGTAATCTAGTTGCCGGAGTTCTGCGGTGCTTTTTCTGCTTCTGCTTTCTGCTTCAAAGTTCTGCCTCGTATGCTCGAGTTGTCACTCTTACGTTTAAGACATGACTTTCTGGCGGGGAATTCCTGGTGACATCACAGTCAAATCCTCTCTTGTCCCAGCACAAACCACACATTCCTTGTTCAATGATCCATACGCTGTTTGGCAACTGTTTTTATCAGAGAATCGCTGACGTGCTTATATGTTCTAGGAGCAGGGAGCTTGAGTCAAATATAAATCGTTACCCAGATACCTCACTATCAAAACCTTAGAATGATGGATGACGGGCAAATTTGACGTGTTTCTCTGGAATTCACTGCCTTTTTATCAGAAAGGCATGACTTTCCAGTTGTCTGTTTCCAGTCTTATAATCTAAAACCTTACCAGGCAACCATTTTCGTGGTTCACTATCTTTTTTGACTTCTGATTTCCCTTACACGAGTTTGCTGGGAAAGGGTTACAGGCAGCATAAGGTGGGTCTTCAGAATTTTAGTCTGTCAGTGTAGATAGTGTGATAGTTGACCGGGTTGACTTGCTTAGCTAAGCAATATCGCAATGACATTTATGCAGGTTTGTCGAATTGTTATGGCAACTGTCTGCGCATGCTCTTCGCGAGGTCCACAAGCGAAGTTTCCCTGCTGATGTTGCCGCAAATCCACTTCCCGCATCTCTGACTGAAGTAGTCTTTCAAAACTCTCATGCAGCCTCTCTTCTACCAGTCACGAAGGTATTATGAGCTGCTTCTTGTTCGATATGGAGATTGCTTGCGTGCCTTTAGTTTGCTGGAGGTTAAACTGTAACAGGGATGTAGTATACGAGATGGATCCCAACTTGCATGAAGGTTCATAACTTTGGCCGGTGGGCAAAGATATTGATCACAACTTGCTTCTTTCATAGGCTCGAATAGCATTGGAACGCAGACGGTTTTTGGAAGGAGCGACAGCAGCTGTGCGCAGGCAAGCATTGTGGTCAAACCTCGCCAACGATTTGACTGCAGAGTTTCGAGCGTTGTGTGCTGAAGAGGTACAAGCCTTAGGATTGCTTACTTTGGTCAAGACCTCATAAATACAATTGATGGTTAGATTCGATTTGCAAGCTCCTGTGATTTCAGACTAGCACCTGTGAATGCCATAAGAGTTGACATGAGAACAACTCTATCAATGCAAATCCTTCTAGTGCAAGCAAGTATTACCCTCATTCGACTAATATGTCGACTCGAGCAGCTCCATCAAAAGGACTCCAGGGGCTTGGTGGGGTCCATACTACCCTCAGGAGTCATGTTTATCGAGTTCTAGCTTCAAACCAAGGCCACAACCGTAACCTTGCGAGACAAATAAAGAAAGAAATTGCTAATTTGAGAAGCCTGTTCGCATTTGCAGGCATACTTGCACCAAGAATTAGACAAGATGCACGAGTTGCAGGATTCAAAAGCAAGGATGTATGAAGGAGCAGATGACGAAGCGTTAAGTGTTGAGACAGCAACTGAGCTCTGGGAGTCGCTTCTTGAGCATACAGGTCTGGATGCCAGAGACTTGAACCTTAAGCTTATTCTGGGAAGTGTTAAAGGTTATCTACAGTGAATATGTCGCTCGTAGGATCAGGGTGTACGGCACATCGTGATCAGTTCATCAGGAACTCATCATCTGGTTCTGATACAAATGTTTTTCCCCTACAGAACAGCACGAAAAGTTAGGAGCTGGTCCAGTAGAGGATCTTATTGCCCATCGAGAGCACAGGTAATTTGAAATTTTTGGTTTTTCTTGTTTCTGAATTCCTATTATTTCCACTATCTTGGATCTAGAAGAGGGTTTCAGAGAAAGTCACTGAACATTGGATGTCTTCTTGCAGATATCGTATTGATGGTTCGACTCTGCGGACTGCTATCGATCGGGGCTCAAATGCTCTTCCCAGGGAAACAACTGACGACAATACTCACAGAAGTAGGCATGAGGACGATATTTTGCAGAGGCCTAGTAGTAGGGATGGCAGTAGGTTAGATTCTTCTCCCACATCGTCTGAGGGATGTTCGGCAGAGGAAAGTCGAGGCCGAGGAGATGATAGGTCCAGTAGATCAATGGCACAGCTTGATGTGGCTGAAATTATTCGGCGCTGGACTCATGCTTTGAAGAGCCTACACAAGCAAGCCCTCCGTCTTGTAAGCATTCAAATCACTAGCTTGTTCCTGGGGTGGATATGGCTAGAAAGGTTGCGAAGGTTTCAAAATGGCGCCTATTGCGTAAACTCTCGTACCTGATATATCCTTAGGTACTTACGGTATTGACTTCTGAAACTTAGATATGGGTTGTTCTCTAGTTTTAGTGTCTTATAAAGGGAAGTTTTATGCAGGCTCTTTAGTCGGTTTTTAGGCCGATTCTTGCTAAAGTATGTATCCTTTGAATTGTGAACTAAATACAGTTCGTTCTGGTCACTGACGATTCGGAGGCTAATTTTATGGGCATAGGCCAGGGCAAATGGTGGTGCTGGTCCAGAACTCCTGAAGGATGCAACGATTACATTAGAAAATGGACACTCACAATCCCTTCACGCAACGTTAGTGGAGCACAAGCAGCACTTGGCCAACATGCAGGTATGCTCTTCTTACTACACAATTTATTCAGATAATATTTGGGAAACAACAAGTATGAGCATTTAACGAACTATAATCTAGCGCCAGTTTAGAACCCATAATTGTGTGAGCACTACATGATATTTGAGTGTTGAAAATAATTTCATGACGGACTCTTGAAAAGATCTGTCCTGTTTCTGGGAATTACGTCTTGACTCCCCTCTGTATTGTCTGAATAGGCACTTAGTGGACAGCTAAAAGATTTCATACCAGGCATGGAAGATGCAGTTACCGCACTTCGCGACCAAGTCAGCAGTATCGACGCAGTCACAGCAAGCTTTGCTGTCCAGCCTTCTCGCTCTGCGTCTCCATGCCCCTCTGGAATTCCACCCCTTCATAAGGTAATAAGCTGGACGCTCAGTGTGTTGATAAATTCCGTGAGGAAGTCCAGATATCCAACGCACAGTAGGTTAAAGAAATTTTACGGTGACGACCCTTTAGTGACAGTAACCGGTGTTACAGATCAGCTATGGAACACGCTACAAACTTGCAACTGACAAGTTCTGTATTGCACGTTTCAGGATGGTCAAGACACTGATGACTTGAACCGTAGAGAAGCACCTCCTTTGGAATTGGTACCTCCCAGTCCGGCCCTAAAGTTACCTCAATTATTGTCTACGTCACCGACATCTTTGGATAAACTTGCCCGGTTACAAAAGCGATTCAATCAATTTTCCCAAGTTCATCCTCTGGAGGCTTTGCGTGAGGAAGATGTTTTGATGGGCGGTTCCATTGCCGGAAGTTCAGTCACGGAGGATGGATCAGGTACAGAAAAGTAGGAGGCTGGCTGGAGTGCTTGGTGGGTTAGAATGGACCATGCTGTGAGTGGGTTAGTTGGACTCTTTGTTAACATGGGGCTCACATCGTAGGATTTAACTCGATGTCACAATCTCGTATTCATATTCTCTGATACTTTGAGCTGCTGATTATCTTATATGGAAACGTTGGGCTGGCAGATGCGGGGGATGAATCCATAATGTCATTGAGACAGGCCGTACGCGAGGCTGCTCTTGCTCAGAGTGTTCCGTCTCAGGAGAACTCGGTCGACAGATACGGGCATTCCACAGAGCATTACTTTACCCCAGTAGCTCAAAATAGGATATTCGAAGACAAGAAAGTCGATGTAGTTTTTGGGAAGCAGAGGAGACCTGGAAATAGTGCTGTGCGAACCATGAGTGTTCAGCCAATTTCGGATTTCTCTTGGAAGGCGACGGAGGATTTGAAAAGAAGCATCAAGCCGGATTCGACCAAAGACAGTTTATCACAGAAAATAGACCGGCCTGCCTCCCCGCCTCTTTTGATGGAACTTTCGGAATTTGACGATTCGTACGATGATCTACTAGGTATCCTGTTATTACCTTCTGTGATAAGCTTTATAATCGGATAATCTTGTGATTTAACATAGACCATTATTCGTGGAATCTAGTGAACTTCCAAACTTAGGTAAATGGTGAGGTCCTCGGATAATACGTGCTTTGAGCTTACATTTGTGATGTACGTGTTTACGTCCCTAACAGACATGGGTAGGCCCTTTGACGCGTAGTTGCTCTATTTTCGTGTTTTCGCCCTCATCATCAGGGCGAAATAATCTCCGTTGTATTATAATAATTTCGCGTCGAAATAGAAACTAGGCTAATTTGTCCAAGGTTCCGGGCTGGAGAAGAGGAGCAGCGTGTAGATTGAAGGGAGTTTGCCGAACATCGCTGGTTCAGCATCCTCTTAGGGATATGTTATGTGAATCTCTTCGTGTTAACAACTTAATGCCTACTGTATACATCTATTTGGATTTAGCAAACAAAGAGTTGACCGGAGTGTTTAGTTCTTATTTATCTTTGATATATTCCATCTTGAACTACATTAAATTAAAAAAAAAAACGATTTAAGGTTGCATTGTCTAGCCACCCCAAAGCCAAGTTACTACAGAAAACTCACAACCTTATAATCAAAGCTCTGTGTTTCTGTAGCGTGTCGTAAAGGGCACCGGCTTTTCTCGCTTGCTCAGTTCTACCTGCACAGTATGACGAGCTAACGTGTCTTCCTGGTTGTCCCTGCAGCACCCATGTCAGAGCTGGATATGCTGCACTAGTCGACAATTCAAGCTCCACGTTCACAAACAAAGCTCAAAGTGAAAGATTATCTCCTCGACTATCATCCACTATCACTGCAGCACGAGATGGCCTGGTTTATACAAGCAAACTTATACGGCCTGGATTTATGAGCTACTCATGAAAGCACTTGTCCAATTACCCAAATGGGTTCGAGATCCATGCCTATATTCGAGAGACATGTGAGAGCTCTACACAAGAAGATACCAGGCCAATTCAAGCGAACAGAATGGCTGCCGTTTGAAAAGCCCATGGGGAAGCACATCCAGACATTTGAAGGTACTGGAGTCCGAAGCTACAGCCAAAGGAGATTGACGTTTGGAGATAACCAATCAGGATAGCCGTTCCTTAAGTTGATGCTGGTTTCGTGATGGACTTGGGCTCCTGGGAACAGGAATGCACACGTGACAGGGGAACAAGGATGCGAGTGTTATGAAGTGCTAGGTGCAGTTTTGCACTTAATATTGGATCTGTTCTTGCACACATGATCCAAGATTGCAGAAAGGGGTCTCCCCTTAAGATTCGCACACTTTTGGGGTCTGTTTGAAGACAAAGGTTCGCCGTTCATACATCTCCATTCCTAGCATGGAGCTCAGAATCTCTATTTTCTCAGATTTGAGCTACTTCTGTAAAGGGACAAGGATTTGTCGATTTTGTACCATACGGTGTTCCTGTTCACGTCTTATATCTATCACATGCAATGGTCTCTGGTGGGACCTTGAGTGCAAGGGCTGGCACTGCTCCGAGATCAGCTTCATAAAGTGCAGCCCTTCTGTTGTGCCATTATTTAAGAAACAGAACGAAGTCATCAAAAAAGGAATTGATGGCGGATTTCTTGATGGTAGTTGTTCTTTACGGTGAACCAGTTTTAGGAATGTACTATGTACAGCAAATTTCATTACTGCAGACAGTATCATTCTATTGATACATTTGTATAATAAACCCATGTATAAGTGTGGGTCTTCGATTTTCACTTAAATTGAAACAAAGCATTGCTTTGAGTTGAAAGGAACGGACTCTGTTTTGGATATTTTCTATTTGCGAGTTCGTTTCAACATGTACCAGGTACTTCCCAGACTGATCGCGTATGTGTTTCTTGACGTTGAAACTAGTAGTTGTGTGCTCTTCTTGGTCCCTGGTCAGGAAGGTTACAATATGTTACCGCAGTGATCATTCTAGCAGAAAACTGACGTTGTCACAGTAATGATCTTTCTAGCATTGGAGAAATTATTTGACGCTTTCTGTCGCAGGTCGATAATCCAATAAATCTATAATCTCTACGATCCGGCCATCCTTCCAGACGATGAATATGCCAGATTGCGCAATCCGTGTATTCACAGGTATTGAAGTCTCAATAAAACCCCCACAATTTGGTTACTAGTGGAAGTTAACGTTCATATATCTGTCTTGTGTTTTCTAAATGTAGTTCTGCAAGGCTACCTTACTTAGAAGCACCTACTTTGTTTTCCGGTCTAGCGTTCCTACTCTCACAGTGCTTGGCCCTGAAGCCACTACAAATAAAATCCCGTGTACGTAATCCAGATTTTCTGTGGAACTGGTCTTTCATGCCCTTCTTGGTTTACAGTCTACCCTTTGCCACTTTCACTATCTTTGGGCCAGAAGCTACCAGAAAGAAATTTCCTGTATCAAGGCCGTAAACCCGTTCCATTATCGTGGGCATTGGTCTTTCACCCAATGACCAATTTCTATTCTGACGTGTAAACAATTTGGGGAAGTTGACTTCCAATATCCTGACTTGAAGTTCTCGTTCCCGATCATCTGGACATGATCAAGAGCATTGAATCCAATTCATCACAATTGTTAGAGACGATTGAATTTCATCAGTCTGAAGAGTTGTAGTGTAAGAAAGAAAGCAGACTCAGATTCGTCCATAAGCACCAGAGTTCTTCAACAGGCTGCCTCTCAACAATTTAGTCGATGTGTGTTTGGCTTTCAGCAGGTGGCCTTGAACTGGCGACAGGCCAGTCATCAAGAGTTGTACTAGGACGAAACAGATTAGGCCAGCCACCTAGAGTTTCACGAGAACCGAACAGACGGTGACACGAAGAGAAGTCGAGCTACTGGATGACTCGTCAACAACAGCAGTGGCTCTTAGCCACCGGAATGGTGATCGACAAGGATCATTAACACAAAAGAACACGCAAAAGGAGCTTCGTTCTTTACCTTCCTTTCGTATGATTAGTAGTTTAAAGGACATCCATTCAAACGTCGACTTCCATCCAGACGACCGGAAGACATCCACGCGAGCCTAGTTGATACCACTTTGACAGCGGACCTGCGTATCTAATTGCCAACGTTCAACCTTAACACACTTTATACAATAACCAGGAGTCATGAAGGCAGGATGACAACAACTTGACGAAGGTCCTTTACTTCGCAGCAGCATACTGCATCAAATACGAAAGTCCAATTTTAAAATTAAATCATCCAGCTAAAGGACCTCTATTACACGTCCACATCCAGGGTAGAGGACACTTAAATCTTCAGCGAGCTATCCGGCAAGGGATGCAAAAGTGGACGAAACATGCATACAATACGACCAGAGAACGCGATCCCAACAGCAGGACAAGGCCTTAGCCTACTCTCTGGCTGTCTGAATCGGTTGAGACACAACTTTCTACTTTGTGATTCAGGCAGTTGAAACACCTGAGCACGAATTGTCAACATCGTGGTTGTTTCCACAGCAAGACAAGTTCGTATGTTTGTCATAATCATGATGATGAGTAGGATAAGAGAAAAAGTCTCTTCGACAGTGGGATGACAGTCTCCATGAACCAGGAGACCGATGGTAGAGTGGTAACTCCAGGTTGACCCAAAAGTCACACTATTGCTGCCCACTTGAAGGGCCGCAGTGCAGGCTTTCCGTTGGCCGCATCAGACAAGCGGGGTTACATCACAGTGCTGTGGTCTACGGATCCTCTGGTGGCTCTCACCTTTTTTCCCGTCTGCTTAGTAAATCAACGAGGAATTTGCTATGTGCTATGTCTCGCACTCCCCACAGATGTGTCTTCTAGCCTTTCTTAAGCCCATAGAACTGGTAGTGCTGACTGTTGATGTAGCTCCCATCGGGCCCACTCCGGCTTCCTCCAGATGTGGGCATCTTATTGGTCAAGTTGTTGATCATTTGTTGGTCCTATTGTGCCCCCAAGTTCTACTGTAGAGTCCTAACACAGAACTCTTCGCTGAGATGGATAATAATGATGTCCGCACTCAACTCGTCCTAGATGTCAAGAAGGATTGTAGTGTGGCCTAGTCTTCGTGAATCAGGTGAATTGAAACATTGGTCTTGATATCGTAATAGGAGTGCCTGGTTCAACCTTAGTACAAGTGATGTGATCTGGGTGATCAAATACTACCTTTATCTTTCAAGAGATCGCATGTTCTCTGTCAAAATTGATTAGCGAGGTTCACGAATTTAGTCTTGATATGACTGCAGTCAACAGTTTCCAAATTTCGGATGGAAGCCTCACAAGATGGATGGATTATCTCTCTCAAATCCTGCGTTGATCTTCCCCTCTGTATAATTGATTTTTAAGCTGTCATGGAGGATGAGGTGCGATCACTGCACCTTTGTAGGGGAGTCGAAGGGGACGCTGGATGAACTAGAATGAATGGATTGAGAGAAGACCCGGTAAACATCAGATGGCAACCATCCACATCCATGATAGCCTACTATGAAATGGGTGTGGGACCTGAGGGCTAATGATGTGCAATCCTTCCGACACTGAATGTTTTTCTGCCAACACTCGATTGAGATCGAAATGGCATATCACTGTTCCTCGGTTTTGATAAGTCAAAAGAAACTTTGCTTTTTCCCGTAGGAGTTTAAAACATTCAATTGATTGGCTTCTCTTGTAATTTATTGACCAACCTCTCAACGCACATGGAGAAGAGTAGGGAGTTTCAATTCCTATTTTAGTGACTGTTTTTGGCATGTCCGTGAAAAGCTTCATAGGGTGCGCCAATTGTGACCAATTGGTGTGGGATCTGTATCTATAGTTACAGGTATGTGTAGTTGTTGGTTAAAACAATCATCATTATCAAACTTCCAATCTCATCAGATTTGTATAACTGCCGGTCTTTTCTATGGGTCGGCCGGCAAATTAGTATGAAATAGTTATTCCCATAACCATTTCTTAAACCTAATTATGGTAAATGGAAAACCCCTGGTATGCTCTCATCCTCCACTTATATAAGCAAGTTAGGTTCATGAAATGATCTCTTTCATTAACGCTTCACTTTCGTTGGATATGATGTTAATGACAACACGATCTTCAAACACATCTATTACCTTGTAGACCATGGTGTGATCTAAACCAAACCAGTGTGCATGTCCTTTCGTTCATTCTCTAACTTTTTCCTCCTTTTGCACCAGACAGATCTTCGTAAACGAAGAAGTATCGGAGATCTATCTAAGACGATTTGTCAGGATAAGCTCGTCGTTCTGACCTTCGGATCATCATGCGTCAATTATCTATCTCATGGGCTAACACCTATCATTTTGGACCACCCTAAGCTATCCCTCGTCCATCTCTAGGTCATCTGAAGACGACTCACAAGTTTCTCAACCATGGTATATCCTAGGAACCAGAGAAAGACTTAACTGACCTCCCTCCCCCCCCCCCACATTACAAGATGCACATTGACTAAACCAACCCTTAAGTGCCACGTGGTCTACGTCGCATCCGTGAGTGATAGTTGGCTTGGAGTTTGTTCGTGCTGGCAACCCCAGTGTTCTTCAAGGGTCGGTTTAGTCCTTCAGCACGGACCATTTCGGTTGAAATCTGTGCATTATAATGAGCCCTTAAGGAACAATCTGACGTGTTTGTAAAATCCGTTGCCACATAGGACTGACGCTCCCCGTCAACGCTTCAAGGGCACCGGTTAAGTCTTTGCCAAGTCAAAGTGCCAAATATAGGGGTCGGTCAAGTCTATCTCTGGTTTTCGATCGTTTTCCTACTCACAATGGTAATGTAGAAGTAGTAGAAGGTTGATAAAAGGCGACCGCGTAGGAAAAATGAAGGATGGGAAGACCCCCATCAAGCCGTACAAGGGAGAGACAAAAAAGGTTCATCATCAGTTCCTTCCCTGTCTATCTCATGACAACCTGCTTTTGCCAAGAATTGTGTAGTAGGGATCCTCCTTCTCATGTTTCTGAACTGCCTTCAATTCTACCATAGCCCTCTCGCCTAAATTTGGAGTTGGTCTGTCGACACATGATAAAGGAATGTCTCATGACTCATGAATGTTGCTTTGACAAGGTAATGATTAAGCTCGAAATCTCTTTCTTTTTTGCAAATAGCTAGGGGGTGTCTCACGTCCATAGCTCCACCAGACTAACTTTAGTAACCATTAGGGGGTTTCGATGGCCTATACTACGGGATGGCGATGGAGGGAGGGACATGTTAATTCCGTAAAACATATATATTGATATCTGTAAACAAGTCGAAGGGGGATCATAAAAGTATTTAGAAGAGTTTCCAGTAAAGTTGGAGACTTATTCTAAAAGAAAAAGTACCCCAAAGTTTTCCTGCCATGGAAAGAGACCCTACCGATAATCACCCACAGCCCAATAAACTTCATAATGGTATGGCTGCTCATCAAACCGCCAATGAAACCCCCCTAACTCTATTGGAAATAGATATATGGGACTGGCGGATGAATGTGATGTTCTTAGGACCTCGGAGAGAGGTATAGTGGACTAGTCCTATGGGACTGCGATGGATTCTGTCTGAAGAAACAAGAAAACAATGGTAAATGTGATTTATAATTAGTGCAAAAAACGTAATATTCTTTCCCTTGTTGAGCATTTTATACGTTTTGTATTCTCAAAAAATTGATATTTCAGAATAAGTGAATAATTAAAGACATAAGTAAAGCAATTACTATCAACGGTGTAAATTTTTAATATATTTCTATCTTGATGGAAGCGATAATTTATATACATAAAATACTTTGAATAGTTAGATTAATAAACTTAAATTAATTTTCGTTGATTGATGCACATCCTCCATACATGCAACCTCAGATATCGCATTCACCGACAGTCTCGACTATAAACTTCACGAATAACTAGAGATAATGCCTTTTAACGGAAGGTTCGATGGTTCCGTCCGTTCGAGAAAAAGGCGACCACATAGAACACATGAAGGATGGGAGGACCCCATCAAGCCGTACAAGGGAGAGACAAAAGAAATCCCCATCCGTCCCTTCCATGCAGCTACTTACAGTCTCGTACCTACGGAATGCCGTCAGTCAGATTCCAGAGATGCCCTGACCGGAATGCAGATCTCAACTACTGCCGGGCAGGTTGGAACTTACAGGTAGGGTGATGGTGCCCGTCAGAATAAGTGAAGATACGGTAGGTCCGTCGTGAAGGAACGTTGAAATATGAACTCCATAGTATATAGTGTATAGGATATGTAGAATATATGTTTTGGGGTGCTATTTTAACAACAGACTAGATACTAAAATCACGAAACTAAAATGAATTATTATTATATTTGATTGTTTTGGCTGGCTCAAATTTGGCAATTTATCATTCGCAAAATTTTGTTTGATGTTTGCAACGTGAAGAGCGATTTAACGTGTTGATCAACATGCTTAGTACGATATTGCTGGTTAGACTTCACTACTCTTCGATCTTGTGCAATCCATTCTTAGGACTTCGAAAGAATAAAACTACCAAATTCATGGTTGATTGAACGAGGAGGCCAATTTACATGACCTGAATTGATAGTCAACATATCAGTGAAACTGTAAGCCTTGATATAGCGTTGTTCTCGACCCTCGACACAAGAATACTTGACAAGAATAACGTACCTTGCTTGAACACATATTTCTTAAATAAAACACCTATTATGTCTTTATTGCTAATTCAGTCCTCCGTTCTCTTTGGCTAAAACATCTACATTCCTCTCCCTTGCTTTTCTTCAGAGATAGATTTAACCGACCCCCATATTTGGCACCTCGACTTGGCAGACTCCCTAAGTTGGCAACTTAACCGACACCCTTGAAGCCTTGACAGGGGCCCTTAGTCCTATGTGGCAATGGATTTCACAAACACTTGACAATTTGGAACACAAAAACATTCGCTGCCAACACGAACTCACTCAATGCCAGCTATTCCTCACAAATGCCACTTGCCACTTAAGTCAAAGTGCCAAATATGGATGGAATACGGGGTTGATTAAGTCTTCTTTGTGCTTTTCATATAAGACCAAATGGTGGTAAAAGGCAAACGCGTAGGAAAAATAAAGGATGGGAAGACCCCATCAAGCCGTACAAGGGAGAGACAAAAAAGGTAACATGGTGCTAAGCCCCAACAGAGTCTAAATGAGAAATCTGCCCTACCGCACCTAAGATATCCGAGCTATGCAAGTCGTACGGTCTACACACAACTGGAGCATATGAAGAAACATCACCTAATGTGATTGCTCTCCTATGGATTGCACTAGCCATTGCACTCTGTAGAGCAATGGACACATGCTGTCTAAAATGTGCTACAAAGTATGAGAGTGAGAGTGGTACCCCTTGACGCCTAACATGATAAGCTCTCGTGCACTCCCTGACAAATGTGTCAAATGCCGTGTCCATCGCTCCATATAACTCCAAGGCTAGAGGAAAAAAAAGGTGACCTCGCTGCATGCCCCTATACTTGGAGACCTAGCAACCTGCTGCTGCACTCACTGGCTATCCAGGGGGATGGGTAATCACTTTAATCACCCCCCATTTTACTCCTTCCGAAACTGTATCCCCCTAGGGTCCATAACCATGACATCTGCTATTGTCACCTGATCATCTTGGACCAGGTATACGTTTGCCATGACACGTGTTGTCTACAAAGCATACGAATGCTCCCTCCAAGCCAAGTATCTACTCTCTCGTGCCATAGCAAACACTATGTCCCTTATGGCATCATGGGTAGCTATCCTTTGTCCTCCAAAAGGACACCGTGTCATGTGGACTGCTGTTGCACCTAGTGTAGAACCACACTCACAAGTGAGTAATGAAGATGTAGAAGGGTGGACCAAAACTAAGCAAAACCTCATTGCTATAGAGAAAGTAGCTAGTGCGAGTTGGAATGCCCTAATGCACGGTCGAGCTAGGATCCAAGAGCCTGCATCCTTGACAAAGCAAGAGCAAAGTCGTGCTCTAGTAGCCTGAGGAATGGACGAGTCAACTAAGAGAGAATGTAGCGTATGCTCACTCTATTGCTCCATCAAGGAAGATTGTAAACCTCTAGTCCAATCTGATGATAATGAAGCAAAAGGTGGAAAATCCTCTTGTGCTCATGGGGATAGACTATCTCTCATCTGCCGCAATAACACTTGGAGGGAAAAGAATCCTCCCTCCACCTCTGTCACATAAGTCTCCTAAACCGGACTATCAACAACCACAAAACAAGAGGAAAGTTAGGGTGCCGGGAGAGCCCAACTACTTTCCTCTATAGGTGCCATCTCCTCCATAGAAAGCAAGCCAACCCCACCACATGAGATTGGTAAAGCCATCTGTCTACGTGCCAAATCCCCTGTCACACACTCAAAAGTCATTGGTCCAATAATATCACCAAAGACTCCTATAATCCTCCTATCAAATGCTCAAACATGATAGGAAGGACGGTGAGGGTGAAACTATATATATGAGGTAGGATGGTTGGTGAGCAATACTAGAAGAGAGTATACCAAATGCCACCTATGGATCTTCTAGTAATGGAAGGTCATCGACATGGAGAACATCCTCTACAAGGGTAGCGTCTAAGAAGCATGTGACAAAATCCTCAGATCTTACTGGCACTCCAAGAACACGAAGTCCACATGTGGATGTGATACACCCCTTTGGAAGCTCAAGGTGGGGAGAGATATCTAAAGGGGACCATGCCCTATACTTTGACACCTTGACTCTCAAGCCTACTAGATGTAGCTTGGTAGTCAAGTAGTCAAAGGCTTGCCTAATCTGATCTACAGGGCCTACGATGTGTGTATTATCTGCCAAGGAGAGAAATACACAACCTGGCATGACCAAAGTAGTAGATAGGAGAGCTCTAAAGTGAGCCATGGCAAATAAGGGTCCCCCCAAAGGATCTCATTGATGTGTACCAATAGTTGACTCCAAGATGGTGACTCCTTCTTGTGAACCACCATGTTGGTAATAAAGGGAAGCAAGAGAGCCATAAAAAGACCATACAAAAGGAATGAGACTCACTAAGGATCCACCATCCTCCCTAAGCTCTCTAAAGATGGACGCTCATGAGACGCTATCAAAAGGGTTCTCAACATCCACCTATAGGACAACCCACTATGGATGGATATCTAGGAGTGCTCTAATGCCTAAAGATATAGCCTCACATCCTCCAAGTGTAGCTACTCCAAATTGATGTGGACTAAGGTGCTGTCAAAAGTGAGAATGATGCTGAAGGACAATGGTACAACTGACCAAACGCAAAAAGATCTCTCTAATAGTAATCAGTCTAATGCTTCTCGTGTCCTTCTCCATCATGAGAAGTTGACTAGCACCAAACACCCAACTTATAGACATAGGAATGTCTCCTCCCGCTACTACTGCAGCCACTTGAAACAACTTGGTAAAACACTAGAAGGATCATCTGCCTGGAAGTAATCTCTAAGGTGCTCATAAACCATCCTTGACAAGCCTCTTGAGGCAAGGTGAGGGGCAATGCACAATGCTTGTGCAATAAGTGACCTATCAAGACATAAAAGCTGCTCAAGCTGATAATCTAAGACTTCTAATGGTAGTCCCTCTATTGCTATAGGATGTAGTGAGCATAGGGAAGAGATAGTCTCATCAGTAGGACTCGCCACACACAAAAGGTGTAGAGCTCGTGCTGCTATACTAAATTCTCCCGCTTGACCCAATGTCCTACACTATCATAATCGAGTGTACTCTGTTGTATCCTGTGGTGAGGCTTGTCTCCTAAATTGTGTAGCCCTAACAGACTCCTCTTGAAGGGCCGCCCAATCCCCCGCTCAAAATATGACAAAATCTAGCAACCACCTCTTTATGGCCCGCACGTCCTCCTCTAGCATAACGAAGACACCAACGAGGAAGTAAGAGGAATACGAACCATGCTAACTCGTCCAAGGGATCATGTGCCAAATGATCAAGTGGTAGGCAAAAAGCATGTCTAGCCTCATCGTGGAGTGTGCGGGGTAGTCTATGGAATAAATGTGTACATGGAAAACTAATCTCAAATAACCCCAAAATGTAACTTGCTTGAGAAGGTAACCACTCCCACGACTTGATTGATATCCTTGGAATGATCAACGAAGGGATAGAAGAAGCGTGTGTAATTTTGAGTGTCACTACTATTGATGTAGTCGCTCATCTCACGTGAGCATCCCAAGTGATACAATCATAGTCCTTGTGCATCCTTCCCACATAGATCTATACCCCTTGCGAAGTAAAGCGTCGGTGATACACCGGGCATGGTGTATCCCGAGCCACTCTAGCAACCTCACATAGGAAGGTTTAGCCATGGCTAGCACAAGAATAATGATAGTAACACATGCTGCTCCTTTCCATATCTCTCCATATCTACAAAACCACAACCTTTTGCATCCCAACTCACATAAGAAACAATCTCTTCAAACCCTAAAATCTATAAATTCTCATAACTTTCAATTTTTATCTCTAAAATTTTCAAACAAAATTCTCATGGAACTTAATCATGAAAACCAAGAAATTGGAAATGAAAAATTCCGGACCCATCACTCTCAATGTATAATGATCACTCTAAATAAAACTAAAAATCTCATAACTTTCTACTCCAACCTCCATAGTTTTAAATCTAGGTGCCAATGGAACCAAAATTAAAAATGAAAAGAATAGACTATTCACTCGAATGCTATATGCTAGAGAGCCCTCATGAATTATAGATATCTTCTCACATGCTCTCCCTCTCCTGTCCCGTCTCCACACTCTCCCGTATCTCCAATATCTCCCGATTCGCCAAAAAGAGAAGAAGAGGAAGAACGCATATAAGACCAAATGTGGTACTTCTGTTTCTCACGTGCCCAGTCCAGTGAGGAAGGAGAACCAAAAGGTCGCATCTAGAAAAGTACAATACTTCCGATCTGGCCTCGAGATTGCCTTCATCAAAAGCTATGTGCCTATACCTGTGAAAGTTTAGTGTTTGTTGAAAGAGCTGGCGAAGGCGACCACACAGAACACAAAAAGGATAGGAAGACCCATCAAGCCGGACAAGGGAGACAAATGGGGCTAGGTATTGTGTTTGTCAAAAAGATTGTCTAAAGATTGTCGAAGCATTGTGTTTGTCGAAAGATAGGGCTTTGGATAAGTGCAATTTGACTAGAAAATACCCTTCTTGAGAGTAAGTTAACTTCAATGACCGAGAAAAACTATGGAATTATATATTAAATATATAATATATAAAATATTTTATATATAAAAGATGAAGGAAATGGTGTTAGCGTCACGTGAGACTGCTGTAGGGGTCTATGTTATAATGAAAGCGCGAATTATAGCGCTTATCCCTTGTCTTATTTGTCCATCAGAATCCGTTGCATTTATCAAAAGTTGCTCTTAGCAAACTTGCACTTAGTGAGAGAGGACTTATAACTTCCTTCGGTGGAATGGATTTTGTCGATACGTTACTTGTACTCAAATCCTTGTCTCTTCTATCATTGTATCATTTCAGATTTTGGTCTCCGTTTCCTACTGTGTCACTTTGTCTTCCAAGATAAAGTATAAATAGTGTTTTCATATACTTGCTCTTTCAGTTTGGTTTCATGTGTTCCATCTGGAAACTAACACATTCAAACGAGGTCTTACGTCAATAACTCAAGTGAATTTACAAAGCAACTTGTTTCATGGGTCTCATAAGGTACTGCAAGTCTTTCCCTAAGCACACTTACTTATGCCTGTTTAGAAGTGAAGGTATTAATGCTTATGCATCAATAACTGGGTCCACTTTTCTTTATCTCATGCTATTGTCTTGCCCCTCTTTGTGCGCAAATATAAGTCTACTGGGAAAATGAGTTTGATAAAGCCAAAACTAATTTTCCAAATAGCTTCTTATGAAGTGCAATTTGCAACTAGTACTTCACACTCTACTTGATCACAAAGCCAATTTAACCAATAAAACATGAGCTGCCATTGCTCTCCCATCTCACGTACGTGTTCAAGTCTCCTAGCAACAACGAAGATTGAAACTCACCATCATTATTAAACCTGAAAGACTCCTGCTAACATGAATATGAACGCATGGTAGCATTGCAAACATACAGTCGTCATACTGCGTCCAAGTGCACAATAGTCAAAGTCAAATGATCCTCTATTATTCGAAGGTAAGAAGATGAAGACGCTAATACTCTAGAAGTACAGTACTACTCTCGTATCCACTAAATGTGTAAGAGACAAAATAAGAGAGAATCCACGAAGTTTCAAAGTACAGTACAACAGCGTCTTGACTCTTGTTTGAAGTCCCTTTACGCGGAGATATTTTGTCTTCACTTGAGTATATTGAGTATATTGTTGAGGATGAAATGCGGACACTGCAAAGTACTCTCAGGTCATTTTCTTACGCCCACATGCTCACGATTATGCCTAGTTCTTTTTTTTTAATATACCTTTCCCTGAAATATCTCTAACGATGCATTGCTATCTACTGCGATTTGAGATAAATCGAACTAATCCGTGGTAACACGTATCAATAGACATTCGATTATTGCTTAAACCTTGAAAATCACTTATAACTCTCATACAAGCTTAAAAGCATGTTCGTGTTCATATTTATTTCAGAAGCAATGGATATTTTGGTGAGATATAATAGTTACCTCTTAGTGGGATCATCTTTTAATCAGAAGAGCATATCCATCTTTATTTGTCCTTCTGAGAAATAGCCTTTAAAAAGGACTGCAAAAATATGCACATCATCCAAACCATATCCATTTAAATCAAGCGTTTTTTTTCTGATAACAACCACTTTCACTTCTAACCTGCAACTTCTAAAGAGCTCAAGGGTGAACATCTATGTTTTTCTTCAGCTATCTATTTATCAACTGATAAGCACGTGCAAGGCCAGATTAATTTTTCTAGTATTACCGATAAGTTTGTGTGCGGATGCATGAGTTGAAGGTAAGTGCGTCCCAAGCCAGGGGATAATTGTGATCTAAGCATAGATACGAAACGAGAATTTGGGGCAAAATAGCTACAATTGGATCCGTGCTCATGCTTTATTACATACAGTAACATAGTGTGAACAAATGTTAACACGGTACGTTTGATAAATCTTTTTGTCAAGAGAGAAAGAGAGAAACGCAAACCAGATTTGAAAGTCACAATTGCTCAAAGACCCCATGCTGTAACAACTTTTGACCTCCCAGTTGTAGCTATTATTCCTACATGCTAGTTTGTTCTAGAAATTAGGATGTAGGAAGTAAAACCAAAGAGTCATCCTCTACCTGGTTAAGGTAAGGACCACGTTGCTGAGGTGTTAGGTGGCTCTAGCAGATTACCAACGGACATTGGAGTTCGATTAGAAAGTGTATGAAGGAATATTTGTTTTACTCTATAACAATAGATTATGATTCCTATTTAGGCTATCTTTAGCGGCACACAAAATACACCTTATTATTGGATTATTACATTTTGATTTTGACAATCTTTAGCGGTTAACCGCTAAAGATTACCAAAATCCCCTTTTGTTTTCGGCGGGGTTTGTCTTTAGCAAAGGGGGAAGGGGGAAATTCTGAATTTGTCACAAAATTTTTATGACACTTCGCAGCAAAGTCGGAGACTAGGGACTAGGGACCACATCGGGGACTACCCTTGCCCCGTGGGAGACGATGTGCATCTACTAGTTGCATATGTATATAGAAGAAACTAGTAAATACGTGTGTTTGGAAGTCTGGTCAGATGTTGGTATAGAACTTGGTTGTTTTCAATGGGTTCTATATTCTATTACACAATAAATATGTCAGGCACTTTTATACAAAATTTGGGTTACAATGTAGTTTCTAAAAGTACTTTGCTACTTTGACGTGTGTAAAAGAACTTGGTTGTTTTCAATGGATTTTGTATTCTGTTACACAATAAATATGTGTGTGTGGCAATTGAATACAAAATTTGGGTTACAATGTCATTTCTAAAAGTACTTTGCTACTTTTCTTCCTATGCTATTGGGGCTTGAAGTATAATATACATATAATACACCAAAAAAAGGGGAAGGAAATACCAAGCACAACAAAGTGCAGAAAGGAAAAAAGAGCATGATGCTAATCAGTCTCAAGTGATCAAGAAAGGAACAAAAAATAGAGCACAAAGGCACACTTGGGGAAAAATCATACTAACAACAAGCACCAAAGAAGCAAAGAAAGGGAAACCAAGCTCAAGACTACTCATGAACTATGTGGTAGAGGTAGTCCAATGGTATGTCTAGTAAGTGGAGAGGGAGTACCCTAGCTGTGATGGGTGTTCCTCTTGCAGCTGCTTGTCGATGAAAAACCAAAGCCAGAGCACATGGTAAAGTGACTGATACACACTATTGATAGTAGGCTATGAGCATCGTTGGGGAGATAGCCAATGCCCTCCCCTTTGCAAGACCCTCATGCAACGTCCATCAGTAGACCATCGAAGTGATGATGGAGGCACCCAAAAATCTCAATCACCAAGGAGACAAACGTATCTAAGGATAGCCAAGGTGCATAGTGGTCTTCCTTGCCCCTAGAGGCAATGGTTGTTGTTGCTCCCACCTATGCTCCTGCCCATATAATGAATTTTTATGTAAGGGGTTCATCACCACCACATCATGCAAGGTATGACAGCCATATGTGAAAGTAACAATATCCGCTTGCACCTAATGGATAGGTGGTCTAAGTAAATCTAACCGTTGCTCAATTTGAGCCATATAACTCATAAGATTTTAGCCATTGTATCTTGAACTACATATTGGTGTGCTCTCTATCTACTACACATCATAAGAAGTGGATGCCCTAGATGTCTTACCGGGAACTACATGCACATTGGTCTGGAAGCCTTATGAGAGCTGGATATGGATATTTGGCAACAATGCTTCTATAGGTGAGGAAAGTGAGTGCCAAATATGAGGCCCTTGGGAGATAACATTGAGTTAAGAATGGAATAGGCCACTTGGTGTAATGTTTTGAGGACAAGAGAAACACAAGAGAAACAGAAGAGAAACACAAGAGAACACACAAGAGACACATAAGGGTTGATTCCTCAATACTTTGATGCCACAAAAGAGCATTTTAACTTTATTATATAGTGGAGAACATCCCTTCCAAGGAAGCTACATCATTAGATTAGATACATATGGAGAGGTGATATGTCTTCAAACTACATCCTTAAATTGGATCCATGGGATGGTGACATGTTAGCTTGGGTCCCATATGGTTAGTCAAATAGGTTTGATCACAAGGAATCTTTTGAAAATCTTCATGTAGAAAGCTCATAACTATACCATTGGGAAGATCTTGATGAGACAAAAATGAAGGGGAGGACAAGACAAGCCTACTTTCATTTTGGAGGGGGGCGGGGGGCTTGAAGAGATAAGGAGTATTTTATTTTCCAAGGCCTAATTCATTTATTTGGGCCTCCAAAAATGGCCTAATTCATTTATTTGGGCCTCCAAAAATGGCTTTGAAGTTTTTTTTGTGTTTTCAGCCTTTGACCTATTAGTGGAAGTACTTTTTTGGTGACACTTCTATCTAATCTACTTAGACCATTGTATATAACATCCCTAAAGATATTATCAAGCCAATTTTCACCTTTAGATAATTTGTCTAGCTAATGATATACACTTGTGGATTACCCAACCGGTGAGCATGGGTTATGGCATATACTAAGATGTCCAAGATGAACAAAGTACAAAAATCATAATGTCACAAAGAATAGCATAAAACCCTCAAACCACCTAGGGAGAATTGGACTCTTGGTGTGAAGTCAGAGGGAGAGAAGAGGGAGAGAGGACCATACTTAGGCTCCAAACCTTGCTTTTATGAGTCTTGATTCGTAAACCAAAGGCCTCCTAAGCTAAGTGTGAAAGCCTACACTGCTCTAACTACATCCTCCAAAGGGATCTAATTACATCCTCCAAATGGGTAACCCTAAAATCCCGTAATACGAGGGTAATCCAAGATGGATGAGAAAAGACAAGATGGAAAAGATATTGCCAACTATTGCAAAGCCATGTGATGTGCTATGGCAAAGAGAGATCCCCAAGGGATCCACTTGCCATGTACACTAAACTAATATCAATTGTGAGAACTCTCATGTAACACTACAGTGGTTGTGCAATAGAGGGTGTCTTTGTACTATAGAAAGTGCAGACAAATGGGATCAAAGAGAGGATCTGATCTCTGGCTGAGTGAAGAGTTCTGAATAATACTGGATGAGGAGCTTAGGACTATTTAGTGCCTAGGTTTTTCTCTTTGTACAGGCATGTGGTGTCTTCCATCGTTGTTTTTTTTTTTTCGCATTCAAGTCTCAATTTTTCTTTGCTACAAATACAAGTTCCTGTAAGCCCGTATATATCTAATATCCTTTTATATATATGAATTTGTTGTTCTTATTAGGTGGTTCCCCGTTCCTCGGTCCATCGTTGCTAGTAATATTAAATGTCCTTATTTGCACAACCCTAAGCCTACCCCTCGTTTAGATCCAAAGTTATATATATTTGCTCGACTGTGCTCTTGGATAGTTTAGAAAATCTTTCCTGATTTGGGAAAGAGACTGAAAAGGAAGATTTGACATCCCGATTAAGATGCGACAGAAGATAATCCTTTTTCTAATTTTATAATCCCAAACATTGTGCAGTGTATATCAAGATAATGTTGGTGAAGACGGTCTTTAAATAAAAATAAAAATAAAAATAAAAATGACACTATCTTATATACTTGTGTTGAATCTCTCATTTTACATGTCCTAGTCTAACATAGCACTCTCTTATGATGTTTTTATGTATTTATTTGTTGTATCATTACCACGTATATGCGCAAAGTCACAAAAGGAAAGCGAGTGGCTTGATGTTCTTGGAGTAAAGTACATGACCGTGAATGTTATCCTGTCATTACTTATAATGCTTGCATTGAAGTGACAGCTATATCGTTGCTTTTCCTATTCTGGTGATAACTTATGCCCGATTTGAACTCTTAATATCTACTCCTCGTGGAAAAGATAATAGAAAAAGAGAGTAGATTCCCGTCACCGAAACCAAGAAGTAACCCTTGAACAGTACCGTCAGAGTTAAACAAACCAAAGCAGGTCAAATGAAAAGACAATGGTTCCATCCTCTACACTACATAAGAAAGGGTGAGAGAACCTTCCATAGACAAGATTGCACAAAAACATATGTTTCTCATGTTGGCTCAACTGTGCAAAAGGTCCCCTCTGCAACTCTAAGTAGCAATCGTCATCAAGAACCTAATATAATTGTGGTCATGTAAAAGGAAATGTCTTAAAGTTTTAAGTTAATATCGAGAACATCCGTTGTTTGACGGAATATTCCTGCAGAAAGCACCCGCTGCTTGTTGCTGGTAATACCCAGAGCGCTACCGGTAACATTACGTCACATCTCGAAACCGCCCGAGCACTGCTACAGTAGTGAGTACCAGGGGAAGGATGAAGTCCGTGGCCAAGGAAGAGAAAGTTTCCCTGACCCCGACGGGGCAACTCCGTCTTTGTTGGTGCTTTACGGCACTGCTTCCATAATGAGACGGGTCCAGCTGCCGTCCACAATCAGCACAAGGACTGCCTAAAAGTCGTTCGTGTTATAGTTCAGCTGTTCCGCCGACTTTCCGTGACATCCGATCTATCCCTGTTCGCGTCCGACGACTTCCTCGGCAAGGGTTATAATACCGTCCGTCCGTCCGCTGTTTTGCGAGTCCTCGGATGCTTGCCCGTCCATGACGCTGTGTTCACTTCTTCCCTCGGTCGCGGGGGATCGATTGGACGGAATGGGATCTCCAGCTCCTGAATCATCCGATGATTCTTTGATTGCGTGTGTGCTGTATCCGTCAGCTCGAGGGCTGAAAGACCACGAGCTTCGAGGCGTTTAGATCTTTGAGAGAGTGTCGAAAAATTTGTCTTTTTTCTCACATGAGCAAGATCAGCATTCTTTCATTCATTTTCTTGTAACATTTCATTCAATTCTTTTGTAGGTAGATCGACTGATTTGGCGAAATCGGTAGTAGTCCATCCTCGCGGGTTGAGAGAAAGGGAGAGACAAACAACCACATTCTGTCACGTCACTATCTGCGAGGTTATGGCAGACGATGATCAGGTGAGGATGAGGAGAAGCGGATTAGGAGATCATAGAAAGTGATATTTTTGTTCGTCGGCATTGTCTTACCTTCTCACCATGCAGCAGACGATGTACTTTTCTTCTTCTTCGTCCCGTTCTCTTGTTCTCTGCTTCTACAGGTGCTTGTGCTGATGCTTCAATTGACAAGAAGGACGAGAGCGAATTCTAAGTGAGGAGCAAAGAGGTGTGGAGTTTTTAGTTGACTGGAAGTGGAAATTTATGGTTTGGTCTACGCGCAGATGGGAATCATCGATCGCGTTGGTGACTGAAGCTTGCACGGTGAGGAAAGGACAGAGAGCGGGGAGAACGATGTTGGTGTCTGTGTGATCTTGAGTTGACAGGTGAGTTTGTCTTGAGGAGCACCCTCGCTAAGTGATTCACTCACTTTTAATAGAACTTTCTGAATCTGAGCACTTATGTAGGCGGGACTTCGGGGGTGGTGTGGTGTGTCTTGGGCTCGGAGCCCCTTTAACGAGCGTGGATAATATTAGCTTACATCGTTCGATTCCACGTGAGCCTCGCTTGCTCGCAGTATAGAAGTGGAGAAGTGAGATAGTGGAGCACAAAGTTGCACATGGAAGGAGGAGTCCGAGGCTCAGTTACGAGTTTAAAGTGCGTTCTAGAATTTGGCTTCTTGAAGAGGAGTTCGGGATCTAACCCTGTTTTACCAATTTGTTGCTACTTGGTTTTAGCGAATTCTCCTGTCATGGCAGCGCAGTCGCAGCGTTTCTCATCCAAGCGTTCCTCTGGCTTCAGATATAAGGCGGAAGGGATGAGTGACCTTTACTTACGGGAGCTGGACGGGCGTTCTCCGATGAGAAGCAGGAAATGGTGCTGACGCGAGGAAGTGATCCGGAGTTCCACTGGAGTCTCTGAAGAGGCTGTTTACTCCATAGTAGGAGGTGCTTGTGGGATTGGTCATGCAGCATTGGAGCTCAGTGGTCCAAGGTCTATCAAAAAGACTTAGTAGACTTTCCACATCGGGTAGAGGGGATGCTCTGGAAGAATGGAAGTGGTGGAATAAGTTGGTATTTGGCTCTGAAGGCTTGCTTTTGTGATAAACTCCATCTATCATGGATGTTTTAGACAGAGGACGTGGAAATTCCAACATCTGGAAAGTGCAGTTCCTGCCAATTGTACATCAGGGGACTGTTGATTCTGTCGGAAGTGATTCTTTAGAAGCCGATCTCACTGTACTTCCAGCCAACTTTCGCCCGTGTGTTTGTATCTAGGATAGGGTAGTTTTTGCCTCAATTCAAGCATGACCGATGTATCGTCAGGTTACCTGTCAGGCGAGCATAAGATGATAGAATCAGGGAAGGGAGGTCCAGGTTTGAATCCGAGGAGCAAGGAAATGACCAAGAAGACTTTGGTTCCCGCGGCTGACACAGTTAGGGATGATCAAAGCGTGCATTCAGTGCAGAAGAGCGAGAAGAACGGTAACATTGCCCCTACTGTCAAGGTGGATGATGATGAGAAGGCTTCCATCGTTGACTCGTATGCTTCTCTGAGGATTGCTGGCAGCCCTCGCGTCAAGATTGATGAACCTGACAATGATGAGGAAGATGTTGACGATGAAGGTGCGTTTGGGAGTGAAGAGGAGGGAATTGAGTATTCTGATGAATCTTACGGACAGGGAGACGAGGAGGTGGAGGAAGAAGAAGAAGAGGATTACGAATCGGATGGAAGTTTTGAGGACGTGGATGGAGGATTTTCAGGTTATGCCAAAATTGCTGTCGATGGCATTGAATTCGACCATGGTAAAGCTATAGAGAGGAAGTTCTCGCCTTATGCGAGGATAAAAGCTCCAGATTCCAATGACGCAGAACATCAGAAGTACATTGACCGGGACTTCTCACCGTATGCACGAGTTTCTGTGGCTGGCAATGAGAATGAAAGAGATGATGGGTCGTTCGCTCGAGTTTCAGTTACTGGAAGCGAAGTTGAAAGAGAGGCTACATATGCAAGAGTTTCTGTTGCTGGCAGTGAAATGGATTTCAACTATGGAGAAACCGTTGCCCGAGTGTCCGTTGCTGGGAGCGAGGGGAAGGAAATGGACAGAGAAAGTTTTACCGGGTTTGCAAGAGTTTCGGTAGCAGGCAGTGAAGCTGATCTGAACTATGGGGAACGGCAGGCCAGAGTTTCTATTGCAGGGAGTGAATATGGAAAGGAGATGGACATGGAGCCGCCAACATACGCTAGAGTGTCCGTCGCCGGCAGTGAGTATGGGAAAGAGGTCGACAGGGAGCCGCCAACGTACGCTCGAGTTTCTGTTGCAGGTAGTGACCACGGGAAGGAGACGGATAGGGACTTCTCTAGATATGCTAGAGTGTCTGTTACAGGCAGTGAGTTTGAAGCTGGTAAAGATTCAGAGAGGGATTTCCCCTCCTATGCACGGTTATCTGTGGCAGGTAGTGAGGCTGGCCAGAGAAGAGATCCTGATAGGGAGGTTCCTGGATATGCGAGAATATCTGCCGTAAGAAGCGAGATAGACTACGGAGATGAGAAAGGTAATGAGTTTCCCGCATATCCAAGAGTTTCTGTCGGAGAGGCTTATATTGATCTTCCCAGCCCAACTGGCTCCAGTTTCAAGATCAAGAAATATGAGAATGAGCTTTACTCTGATAACGAGAAGGAACTCTCAGCGAGCGGCCTAGTGGTACAGGACGATGAAGACCACGAGTCGTGGGATGAGGATTATGAAGCATATCTGGAGTTAAGTCCTGAAACTAGGGCCAAATTGCAATATCAAGTACGGGTTGTTTTGGTTTCACCTCTGTTTGAGCTTCAAAACAGAAAGGTTTCAGCTTTTGCCGGTGAGTATAAGAGGAAGTTTGGGAGGGAAGTGGAAGAGACTGGCTTCAGCTCGGCCGCTAGACTTTGCCGGGCCATGCCCCATGTTGTACAGAGGGCGCGACTGGAAAAGGACGGGGAGCTGATTCTGGTGGACTCTGTCAAGAATCGTCGGGCTGTCCATGGGATTAGATCTGGGTTGAGGCGAATTGTGTACGATGTTTTAAAGGAGTCCTGTGATAAAATATCTCTTGAAGAGCTTGAAGAGAAGTGTTCTGAGCAGCTCGGAGCGCCTTTGAGCGAGATTCTGACTGAGTATGGATACGATACTCCCACTGTTGAATGTCTAGTGAAAGACATGCCCGACATTGTGGCCTGTGGAAAGGATGGCCTCAAAGCCCAAGCGACTCTGTGCGCTGGTGCAGAAGATCCTGCTTTAACAGATGGGCTACTTGTGAAGAGGTCTGCTTCAAGTAGGAATATCGCCTTCACGCCAGATAAAAAACAGCTGATACCTGAACTGGAAAATGTACAGGAGACCGCAGCAGGTGAGTAATTATGTCTCGCCACCAGCATATCCTGTATCTGCCATGCTTTATATATATTTTTTCCTGTGTCTCCTTGGTGGATATCTAGATTGGTTGGGACCTCGAGACCCGCAGCGAGATTCCATCAGTAGCTGGTAGACAATATCAGCTTGATGCATCAAAGGCTTCGACATTCTTATAGGAGGCTGGACTTTGCAGATGTGAATCAATTGTCGAAAATAAAGCATCAGAGCTGACAGCCTTTTAAAGGGAACTCAGCTCATATAGTACAAAGGAGCCTGCTTGTTTAACCCTACGTGTTGGAAGTACTTTCGGGGTCATACTTGTCTGAATGAATAGCAAAGTATACTTTTCAGTTGCCTGACCTAGCTTATGTGGTCTACTTGCAGAAGGTGCAGTCAACCAAACTGCCCCTGAACCTCCGTCCGAGGTCAAACCAACGAAGTTGAAGTTTCATGCCGAGAATTTGAAGGTCGGAAGTTCACTTACTTTGCGCAGTCTGAAAACTGAAATTAGAAGATACGGAGATCTAAACATCAGAGCATCATCTACGGTAGAAGATGAGTTTCTACAGGCGAGACTCCGCATTCGGATTCTTCTGGCTTTCTATAACTCTGGACACGGTGTAGAATTGGGTCATCTGTGCGAGCTGTACGAGTCTACGTTCAAGAGGAGTCTGGATTTGCAACCTCTAGGGTTCAACTCGATTCTGGAGCTTGCTAGCAGCTGGCAGGACATATTCCTCTTCCAAGAGCTCAGGCCTGACTGGGTATTTCTTGTACCGTCCGAAGCTAACAGGAGGATATTGAATACTCTCCGAACAGGTCTTCGATCTTCTGTCTATTTGGCTTTGTTAGATATATACCCAGATGGATTGGAGCCATTTGATTTCTTGCATTGCCTTCAGGGAGCTGTGGAGGGAAAACTCTGGGAGGTCCTTGATGCTAATGGCTATAATTGCTCTGAATTGGCGAAGTCAGACAGTTTCCCGAGCTCGAAGTCCGACTTTCAGCTAGCTGATTTTGACGGGATCCGCATGCTTTTGGATGACATGATGGACTTCGTTCGTCTCGGATCAAATGAGGATGGTTCATTAGTTGTCAAACTCATCAGTGCAGAATTTCCGCTGATTGATTTGGTGGACTGCAAGATGGAGGAGACTGACATTGGCAGTTTTGATGAGTTGTTCGTCAATCTGATGATGATAGCTGTAGATGACGAAGATGCTGGTGCAGATGATGTCTCGGAGAACGGTTCAAGACAGGGAGATGGCGAATTCGTCGCCCCTGTCGGTCTGGTCCAATCACGTGTTGTTTGTTTTGAGAATGGGGGCCTCAGGGTAGCTCATTCACCAACTCCTGATTCACTGAGGTTGAGGCATGAAATTCGACTCATACTCGCCTCCCCAGAATTCATCGAGAATGGAGTAGCCTGGAGTGAGCTAAACAACGTGTACAAGGATCGGACAGGAAAGGAGTTGGGCTTAAAAGTGAAGTCCGTCTTGCGCAAAATGCCCGATATCGTCTGTAAGGAGTCATTTGTGGAAAGACATGCTCGTCTACTGAAGACTCCCAAAAATCTTAGAATTCTGTCGGCAACAAGGGCTGGATTGAGACAGGTACTATTCTGGGCTCTGATAAAGAACCCTGGCGGTGTTTGGGCCCATCTCCTCGAAGGATGGTTTACTGATTTTGCTGGTATGTCTTTTGCTTGTACACTTCAAAACCATGGCTACGAAGTATCGAAGAGCAAGCCTTTGTCTCCCGTTTGCCTTTTCCTTAAGGATATGGATGATCTGCTAGAAAAGAAATGTGCAGATTTGGAAGTGTACATCTGGCCCGGTGAAGTGTTAGATCCTGTCCATCAGGATGCAGCTCTTCTTGGGCTTTCCGAGCTTATGATTCAGTATGATCCAAACCGAGGAGATACACAGTCTGTATCAGATAGGATAGCAGCCTTACACAATGAGTTTGCTAAAAAAGAATCACGGAAAGTAGAGAAGTCTGATGAGGAAGATCATCAAACGGAGTCCGAATCTGATGAAAGATCGTCCTCCGACATTACTGAGAAAGCAGTAACTGAGGCAGAGGTCCTCCGGGACGCCAAAGAGCCGGAAGAACCACGGGTTAACTTGGAGATAAGTATAGGCTCTTTAGATCAGAAGTCTGATGAAGCATCTGTAGATAAGAGAAGTCTCGACACGCTTAAGAACGATGGAGCAGTGCAGAATAACAGGGTACCTGATGAAGTAGCAGATAAAACTGCGGTAGTAGAGGAGAAAGCTCCAGAGGAGCACCTTGCAGACAAAACCGTTGCTCCTATATTGGCAGCTGGTGAAAGCCTTGTCGAAGCTCCGGCAGCTGATGTAGTATATCCCAATGAGACGGGAGAGAGCACAGCTGAATTGGAAGAGGCTACTGCTGCAAAGAACGCTGTACTTGAAGATAGACGGCAAGGAGAGGGGGAAGAGGAAGAGGCAGAAGAGGAGGAGCAAGAAGAGGAGTATAACGCAGACGTTGAGGCCGACGTGGAGTCAGGAAGCGGGGATAATGATGAAGATAAGAATGTTTATGTTTCTGGAAGCAGAGATGGCGGACGGGAAACGGAGCCTGAGAGAATTTATGTCCTTGGTGGTAGTGGTGAACATCAAAGGAAAGGAGAAGATGAGAGGGTCTATGTTCTTGGTAGTAGTGAGGGTTTAAAGGTGAGAAAAGATGTGGAGGAAGAGGAGAACGACGATTCCATCGCGCATGCTTATGCTCAACTGCGTGTTGCGGGCAAAGGTCCAGCTGTCAACTTGGATGAGTGGCAGTTCACCGATTCCGAGGAAGACTATGGAGCCGACGATGATGATTATGAAGAAGACGAGGATGTAGAGGAGGAGGAAGATGAATCAGGAGGTTCTGACACCCAGCCTAATATGGAACAAAAGCAACCGAGGGTGACAGTTGCGTACGGGAGCAGCTCTGATCGGAAAGATGATGGAAAGAAGACGTGGGTTCTTCCCAGCAAGGGCTTACATGTGAAGTAGATATTACCTCCAAAATTCCAGCCCGGGTAAATTGTTGATATCATTAGGGCGGAACATAAGGTTGGCAGTTGTGGATAGTGAGATGAGAACCATGGGGCAGATTTACGATGGTCTTCAAGGAAATGACTTAGTGACATGCTCCAAGATTGACAGTAATGTTTGTTACTCAAGCATATGTATCTTGCCAGCAACTGCCTTTGCCGAACAGCAGCCCATGGGCTCCGCCCAGCAGGGGAGGTCGAATCTTTTCAGCAGTATCCAATCCGAATTCTGGGGGAGAATATCTTGTCAAGCATGTATGGGCATATTTCTGTCTATCTTTACTTCAAGGAATGGTTTAGAAGGGACAGCTTTTCACCAGACTTCCCTGCACGAAGGGATGAGTCAATTGAAGACAGATCAACATACATGACCTCGGACGAGAACGGAAGAGGTTTGTTGCAGCTATGGAATGTACTGTAGTTTTCCGCGCCATCAAGTTCATGTAAATGACCTCATCATTATCGATGTTGGATTCTCTTCTGCACCATTTGTACCCACCTCACTGGGGACGTTTGTGGATGAGAGCTACTAATCAGCATTCTCCATTCCAATTTTGGAACCGCGATGGTGGGAGAATGGGAATGATCTGTAAGGGCTACCAATCAGCGTGGAACTTCACAGCGAGGGCAGGAGTCCAATTTGTGAAGGTCAGATCTTGCCGAACATGATCAGCAAATGGAGGAGCGCCTCTCAACTGTGTCTTCGACTAGTCTTGTTAGAGAGGAGTGGTTGGTATTGATGTAACAGTATGCCTTCACTAGTCAGAAGTATTGATCTGGAGAGTGGTGCATGAGTAATCCGAATGTCGCAGTGGAGAGACACTTTCCTGTTATATGCACTCGGATCATGTGGTTCCTCGATCAGACACTTAGTCAAGTATTGAGTAGTGGTATGATTTCCTGCCCTCGTTAGATCTTTAGTCAATTCATTTCAGCAGACAAGGTTCCACCTTTGTGTGAAAGGTAGATGTCAAGCAGCTTGGGTGTCCTGATGTTGTGGTGATGTCACCTCCTGGAATGCAGTTCAAGACTCTGTAAGCGAGCTGCAGTTAGTTGTAGAGAAAATGATTGATTCTAAGCATTGTCTCATGGATTATCGCCTAGTTTGTGCTTGGCTTCTGAGTAATCAGGATCATGTACGTGCCCTCTGTTGGTAGGAATGTCTGGGTGATTGCTAAAGGCTGGGCTTTATAGTCTTTCATGATATTTTTGGGCTCTACAGCTTCCTTTAGGGATGAGGTGTAAGTAGACTCATTGAAAATTTGTACATTTATAGGTTGAACCGGAGACCCCCTTCCAAAGATGTTTATTCCCCTTACAGATGAGCTATTGATGCGAACTCTGTTTTCCTTGCACGATATCGCCTTGCTGATTCTCTACAAAGTGTACTATCAAGGTAAAGCACGCAGTTGTTTTGTACACGCTCTTATCACAACTGTTGTCAGTGGAAATTTGACATGTCATTCCACATGCCGTGAATATATAAGCATTTTCATTTCTTTCATGTCATGTTTGAGTTTCTCTTCGAAATAGGCACGAGTAATATTCTTACTTGCTAGAGCTCGAGGCATAGCACAAGTTGGTTGGAAGGGACAGATACTTGAATGCTAGATAAGAGTACACCAATGCACACTGCTGATGAATTGTAATATCTAGTTGGCAGTTAAAAGGTAAACTCCCAAGAGTTCTTATAGTTTGGGTGAAAGATGACTGTGATGACTGACTGGGGCATTTCAACACTGTACTTGGTGACCGGGAGCAGTCTATGAAAATTGGTCCATGAACAGAGCTGACTAATAGGTTGTTCGGCTACATGAAGAAGAGCGGATCTCCATTGGTCTTTTAGTGTTGCAATATCTGGCCTGTGGCCTGCTCACGATAACCATTAGGTTGTCGAGGGCACCGCGTATGTAGAATAGTTCCGAGAAGTCCCGCCTGTTGTTTCATATAATTTTTGACCTCCTCTATAGGTCCGCAGGATATGAATGCTTTTCTTCGAGTATCGTCTCTCACCTTCCCCCTGGACAACTATTAAATTAAACGATTCTTCAACCAAATGCATCGGAACATTAAGAAGGCTATCTACCGTGTATTCTTAGGTGCAATAATAGTCATAAGACGAATGGTGAAATGCCTGAGGAGATCATGCAATCCGACACCATGCTCTAGTTTTTCCTCTAATCCTTAAATAATCATACTGCATTCGATGCTCTTACAAAATGCGCTAACTTTCAGATATTCCACAATGAAGAAGTGAAGTACAAATAAATCTCTAAATAACAGTTCAGTCCAGAGTAGACATCTGATATAATACTGAAATGCTCAATGTGATATTCAGACGAGGTTTCTGAAATTTCAAGGAAGCGATGTGACAGAGAAGATAGCCCTAATCATTTGGAGATTTAGGAGCTCCATGGGATATTCACTCAGGACATTCTTGATTTAGGTGCTGAATGTGATATTCAGACGTGGTTGACGAAATTTAGTACTGAAACATAAACAAGCTGTAAAAAAAGAAGAAGGATTGTCCATGCAATGAAAATATAAAGTGAACAAGCGCTACAACATCTATGACTTGAAGAATTACATATCTTATACCGAATTTTCGATATGACCAAGTTCGCAGGAAAACCTGGTGCAAGTCGTATCGTGACTTCACTTAGTGAACACGATTTGGTCGTCTTAACTACTGAAATGCTATTTAGGCTTGCAGCTGATTCGTGATAAGTGTTGGGGTATCTAGCAATCTTACTTACCTTTCAAACAAGATTTCTCGCTCTCGCGCTATAGTAGTTGGGGATGCCCGGTGGGCAATGACTCGGGGCCGTCCTTAAACCCGTGTTTTCCAATTCTTATGGATGAAAAATATGTTAGATTAAAAATCTGGAATTCAGGATAGACTGATTGAGATATCTTGATCATTTGATCGTGATCACCAAGTTTCAGGAATTTGTTATCTATAAAGCATGTGAGAAAAGAATACCACGAAAGATAGAAATTGTTTTTGTGTTGAATAGAAAAGAACACTTAGATGCTGCTGATTTGACAGTGTAGATCAGTTCTCTATTTGCTGAAGTTGAGCTTGAGGATTGACATGATAGATCAGTTCTCTTTTTGTTGAAGTTGAACTGAGGACTGTATTGTCTATTAGCGCTTAGCTCCAAAGACGAGAAGATATGTCCTACTTCGTGGTTGGAGATTTAGCAGGTCTTATCGAGAGAGAGAGTACCTATAAGAGACGGGGTATTTTGTCGTCCGGCGAGAGTGAAGCGAGAACTTGCTCCGGGGACGAGCAAGTTCTAAAGGTGAGGAAAATTCAGGATTGTGAATTATCTATCGTTCGATCACTTGCCACTCTTGCACAATAGGAGAATCATTCTTCTATCATATATTAATCTTTAATTAAATTTAAAATAAATATTTAATCCATTTAAATCCAAATAAAAATTACATTAAATTTCTTTATATTTATGATTATAAATTTAAGTAAAAATTAATTAAAATAATATAAACCTCTAATACTATCTACACTATTTTCTTGTCAATTTCACCATTGTAAGATATGATCTCAATTTTCTTTTCAGCTTCAATCATCACTATTCTAGAGTAAGCTCCATGTTAGTAGTCAAAAGTTTATTTATACTAGGCTTAAAAAGCTTTGATCTACATTTCCTTCTCTCCACGTGAATATACACTACAATATATTACTATTGGGGTTTACCTAAAAGGAACTACTCTTGCTTTGCAGGGGACAAAAGTATCTACACTTGGGCCGATGAGTACCTCCAGGACGTATAGGACAATAATCATGTTTTAAATGGGAAATTTTACTTACCTTTTAAAAGATGATGGTTGCATTATAGCAGTGTAGGTCCCTGTCATTCCAGATGAAACAATAGCAGTTTCTACTTTTAGGGTAAGCCCCCAATAGTGATATACATATATATGAGGTTGATACATGAGGCATCATGCACCTGCGCAGGATGCATGGGGCTTACTGTAGTTTCCTAATAAAGCCAAATATGGCATAGCATCACGTATGCATATTGTCTATCAAGTGTCTACGAACTTGCAAAGTTGAATGCTTTTCTCGGAATTGTGGAAGCTGGCAAATCTTATCATCATATAAAAATGGCCTGACAAACGTTTGTGAATAAAAGAGACTTAATGACTAGCAAGTCTACAAATTGATGCATGGATACGAAACAGCCCTCTTTACCTGATTCTTTTTCTTTTTTGGTCCCTTGGTGTTTAATCCCTTACCTCAATATCTACTCACATGGAAACTCATCAGTATATAACAAGTAGTGGCTTGTTTTAACTTTCAACTTGTTGCTAGGGGTATTCCATAACTATTTAGGCGGCTTTCATCATGTTTAGTTTTACTCATTATTTATGCTTTGTCTCTAAAATGCACAGAACTCTTCTTAATAGAGATATTCTTACGCTTGTAAAACTCTTTGTCAAGATATTTAGTGAAAGATAATAAAATCAGTTGATCTTATTTTGGAGATGATGTATCTAAGATGATCTTCTTCAGTAATATTTTTCTTTTCTATGTGAGGTAATATTCCAATCTTCCAAGTGAGAGAGTTGCAACATGCCTTGGTCATCTAAAGAGTATAAATCTTTCTATAAGAGGAAGCATCTTAACTCCAAAATATAATTTCTTATATTTTTACCTTTTGAACATAAATATGTGGTTGATTTACATCCAAAATTTATAAAGATACTTCTTACCTCAATAACCACATCAAATTTTTTTTAAAAATTAAAGGTTACTTTGATTGGAAGCAATACCAAGAACTAGAATATATCATTTTACATTGGAAAAGTACACACTTTTTAAAGCTCCAAAGTGGTTTTTGATTTCAAACAATTCATGATAGTGGAGTGAAAACTATATCAAGCACAAGAGAATCTCCATTGATGTATTTGCACGTGTGCTTGTTGAAAAGCAGAGGAGATATAGTTGGTACAAAAAATAGAAAATTAAATCCTTGTTTAGTGCCGTTAGATGACATTGATGTGTAAGTAATGCTCATACTTTGATCTACAAAATATTTTTCAATGAAAAATTGTGTGGGTTGGAAGAGTATTTGATTCAATCAATAGTGAAAGAGATATCCGTCAACTACAAAAAATTTCATTTCAATGGGAATGTCTAAAATATCATTCAATTGATGGTTTTTCTGTACAAAAATATATTGATTGTGTACAAAAAGATCCCTCATACTATGGGAATGTTTCCATCAACTTACTCCCATACAAGAAAAGGTATTGCAACTTTGCCAATCTGTCTAACTCAATTGATATTTGGCTTGTCAATTTGTTGGTGTAGAGCACAAGGATTTGCAACTTTGCACAATTTCCCAATGATGCAAGAATGTTGCTTATCAATGCATTCTCATGCAAGAAAAAGATATTCCAACTCCCCCAATTCTTCCAACTTGGCTTGTATGTGGCTTCTCAATTAGTTTGTGTAAGAGGTCAAGGATTTGAAACTTTGAACAATTGCCCAAGGATGCATGAATGTTGATTGTCAATGCATTATCATATAAGGAAAGGTATTGCAATTCCCCCAATGCTCCCAATTCAGCTGATATTTGGCCTATCAAATTGTTCTTGTAGAGAATGAGCATTTTGAACTTTGAATAGTTTCCTATGGATGCAAAAATGTTGTATATAAATGCATTCTCATGAAGGTCAAGAGTTTGCTGTTGGCCTAATTCTCCCAACTCAACTATTATGTGGCATGCCAATTTGTTTGTGTGGAGTGTACAATTTTGCAACTTTGAACAATTCCTCAAGGGTGCAAGAATGTTGCTGTAAACACATTCCAAAACAATTGAAAAATTTGCAACTCTCCCAACTTGTCCAATTTACCTGGTATTTGGCTTTCAATTTTTTTGTGGAAAAATATGGGCTTTGTAACTTTGAGTATTTTTCCAACAAAGGAGGAATGTTGCTTGTCAATGCATTCCCATACAAGAGAATGTATTGCAATTTCACCAATTCTCCCAACTCAATTGGTAATTGGCTTGTTAATTTGTTTGTAGAGAGGTTGAAGGTTTGCAACTTTGAACAACTTCCAAAGGATGCATGAATGTTGCCTGTCAATGCATTCTCATACATGAAAAGTGTATTACAACTCCACTAGCTCTCCCAACTGAGTTGGTATTTGGCCTATCAATTTTTTGGTGTTGAGAATAAAGGCTTGCAACTTTGCACAACTTCCCAAGGATGTAAGAATGTTGTCTATTAATGCACTCATGCAAGTAAAGAGCTTGCAACAAGCCCAATTCTCCCAACTTTATTGGTGGTGGGCATGTCAATTTTTTTGTGTAGAGCACAAGGATTTGCAACTTTGCACAACTTCCCAAGGATGTAGAAATATTGCCTATCAATACATTTTTATGCATGGAAAGTGTTTGCAATTGCACAAGTTCTACCAACTTAGATTGTATACTTCCCATCAATTTGTTGCAGGAAAAATCAATATTGTGTACAATTAGAGCAATCTCTTAAATTCAAGAATTTTTTCTATAAGCCATTCTAGAATCAGATCAAATTTTGAAGCTCACAAAATTCATGAAAACTTATTGGCATTTTCCCTATTAAGTATTTCTCACTAAGATCAATTTCCTACACCATGAATAAGTTTATTAAAGAAAGAATTTGGAATTGAACCTAAAATTGAGCTGTTGGACAAATCTAAATGCATGAGATAGATAATATTGCACATTGAAGAGGATAATTCACTGACCAGTTGCATGCCACTCATATGAACCCTGACAAATTAGAACTTGCTCAATATATAGTTGCATCTTATACACTTCCATGAACATGGATTGTTGTAATTCAACTTCTAGCTAGCCAGTCCTCCCTTGGATTGTTAATACATAGTTTGAACTCAATGAATAAATGTACTTCAAATGAATTGATGAACTCACTTGCAAGACTTTGGTACTTTGGTGCAAATCTGCAGATCTATCTCAAATAGCAACAAGATTTGATCCCATCTTCTTTTTAATTTCTAGCACGGCAAAGTCCATTTTAGTGCTTATGCTACATGTGAGATTTTTTTCCTCCTAGCATATTCCTTGATGGACTACCAAGGTCCAGATAGAAAGAAACAATATAGTCTTCATTTAAAGTAAAACATCTCCCATCGTTATCCTCTCTACTTTGTGTTGCTTCATGCAAGTAACTACAATACAATGCAGTAATACCAATTCCTATCATTCAATAAATGGACTTGAGATGATTCTCAAATTCATCTAGGGTGCACTCAATCCCAACCTTGATGGTATAGCTTCTTTATGTCTATGAAACTATCTTGCCTCTTTGCTTGTATATGAGTGGAACTGTTTGCCACATTGACTAAAGCTCTAGGTTTGATATCTTCTAACGTCTTCTAATGTTGCTAAATTTAGCTAGTCTAAATAAAGTCTTTAATTGACCATAATTATCATAAAATAGTTTAGCTTAACAATTCAGCTATTGCAATAACTTCTTGAATATATATTTAATCATGAGATTATTAAGAATATAATTATTGATCCATGATGAAAAGCATTTCAGTCCTCTGAATGGAATATGTTTTATCCTGTAACTTACCAATATTTATCATCAGAAGTAAATTACAGTTATTTGAGATATTCAAACAAGATCTAGTAAAATATAATCATAACTTGCATCTTCATGGTCTCTACTTATTTTTAGTGGAATTCTATCATGCGTACTCACGAGTACGCATGATAGAATTCCACTAAAAATTCCACTTTCAATCTTAAATAATTAGCACTTAATACGAAGTTTCTTTTATTTGCAGAAGTGGAATATTTTGACAGAAAGCAAAAGAAGATATGCTTATAGAACCACATATACATATCAGATACGCAAAATCGTTAACACATGATATTAAATCGTACTAAGTCAGAACATTTACTGTAAAGAGATGTCAAAATTTTCATATTTTATTTGGCTTTTCACGCCAATATTTTCTACAGTAAAATTATTTTTAAGTAATTTTTTTCTCTCTACATAAAATGTTTGAATTACTCTATACACAATCAAGTCAAAGCTACTTCTTTGAGAGTCAGACTATAGACCATGCAATATATACCTCACTAATAAGTTGATCCAAAGGATTTGAAGTAAATAAATGTGAAAACTGGTCAGGTATATATACTTACTTCATGAGAAACTTCCAGATCCAAGATTCAGAACCTTCTACTGCACAGAGTCACTGTGTAATCAGAGGTCAAGAGTAAAGTCCACGCAGGCCCTTTCGATCAAGAGGCTTAGGAGAGGTATATTTTGGAGTCCAATTTTGGGAAAGTAAAAAAAGTTGGGAACCGCTATTCAATAAAATAAATACACCTCAAGTTATTAAGTTACTATATTCTGTTGATTTACTCACATTTTTTATTACTCTTCCAAAAAAAGGTGTTGACACATAGTCATTGGTGTCCAATTTTTGAAGTGTGCAGAGGTAGTGATCAATTGAATACATTCAACAAAAGTTAATAGGAGTTAATACTATAGTTGACTCGCAATTTTAAGAAGAGTTAGTATTTAAATGACGCATCTAGTCTATTACCAGTTCGATGGTAGAAGTTAAAATCAGATGATATAATATAGTGAACATGTGAATCTTTGCATGGCTCGAATAAGGGGCAATCTTTACTTTCCTTAGCAATCCGCACCTGAAAGTAAGGATTTCACTTTACCCTAGCAATCTTTATAGAGATGGATTTAACAGTACTGTAATTTTGGCAAACCTATTTACCCCGGCATCTCAAATTGGCAGAAAGGCTCAATAGTACCCCTTTTAGCTTGTCGTGACACACGAATCTTATTTGACACCTATTATTACGAAATTCCCTGCTGCACCAGATTTGTTTATTTTGTCAATAAGTGGTAACTCGAAAGTAGACTGGAATTTTCTTTCAATGAATACGTTTGAAACGATTGTCATTTTATACGTTTTAGAGAACGATGATTGATCTGATTCATGGAAATGGGTAATTTTAAGAGAAATGGTTTGTTGAGGAAGAACAGATTATCCATGTCTATTTCCAGACTGGAGCGGAATGCAGAGTGGATGGGTGGAATTACAATCTGAACTTAATATCTACAAAGAGTTTTGGTGAGATTGGTTGAATTACAATTTGGAACACAATATCTAAACAGAGTTTCGAACTAGAGTTCTGCTCCCGTATGAATTTCAAGTTTCAAGTTCGATCTCGGAGTGGATCTCAACCGGATAACATTAACTGACGTTGACTGAAGTCATTTGGACAAAAGAATTAGACTTTCGAACACAATACGGATGTCGGCTACTAGAAATGACAAGAAAATCTAAGATCCACGAGAAAACCGAAGCCAAATTTAGAGATAAAAGACTTTGTTGGATAATTTTCTCTGCGCCTACAGTACTTTATGCCATATAGAAATATTCTATATAGTGTGTATAGTGAAGTATAGAATACTCAAGGTAAGAGAGAAAGGTTAGATAATGTCAAATCTGAGTTCTGCAGGGTAGAATAGATAATGGGTTAGACATCATAGGGATATACATTGAGTCACACCCAGGACCCTACAGGGTTATGACCTTTCACCTTAACATGTGTAGGGATGTGTGACTGGATAGTATCAGCCTAGTGACTTGTAACTTAGCTGTTTACAGTAAACTGCAGTTTATATAATATCTCTGCTGTGACGCTCCTCCTTAAGTGAGACTTCACCACTGATATAAAGGGCATTTTTAAGTTGGCCACTATTGCTGCCATATGATGCTTTTATTCCTTCAAGGATATGCATATAGATCTCCTCAGACAGAGTACCATGAAGGAATGCTATCTTGATGTCGATCCAGTGGGCATGGGGTGGAAATTGTACCGTGCAGCGATGGCTAAGATTAGCTGGATTGATTGAATACGAAGAACTGGGGAAAACATATCTGTATAGTCTAACCCATATTGTTGTATAAAACCTCATGCCACCAGCTGAGCTTTGTACCAGTCTATGGACCCATCATGCTTCAGTTTCAGTTTGAAAAACCACTTACAAGTGATGGGTCCACGATTTGAGGGGAGGATAGTATACTCCCTTAGTCCCATTCTGATCATGTGACATCAGCTCATCAACTATGGCATCCTGCCACCCAATGGACTGAGGAGACCAAAGAGCTTGCAAGTATGTATTTGGCTCTAATGGGATCTTTGATAAAACAACCATGAAAGTACATTTCTTGGGTGCACAGATCTTAGGAATTAGCAGTATTGGATCATAATTCTCCTCCTAAGGCCGAGGAGGAGAACTTCTTTGTCAGTGTGGGAAAATTGTCTAAGAACCAGTGGTGAATTTGGAGTGGGTTGAGGCATATCATCAACTTTATCAGACTGGTGACTAGATGAGGATGGTTGAGCAAATGACCCAAATAGTCTGTGGCGTAATGTGCTCCATAAAGTGTCTACTTGCTATTTAGAGAATATGGACAGAGTGAACACGTTGAGACAAGGGAGAGGACTGTCATAATGGTGGTGAGGGGTCAGGTTGGGAGTCTTGTACCTCACCAAATAGTGGATAGACTGCATTGGAGCATCATCCTCAAATAATGGGTTGAGATGACCCTCTTCTTACAATTGATTAGTGATTTGAATGTGAGAACCAAGTGGGCGATGAAGCATATCATCTTCAAACATTTGAGGCAAAGGCGGTGTCACCACAAGTGATGCAGCTGCTGGTCAAACAATGGGGGGAGTTGCTATGGGAATAACAATTGAGAGGTGAGACCTGGAGGATATAACCTTAGAAGATTGTGTAGGTTTTGGAATAGGCAACAAGGAATAATGAGACCTAGAGGTAGTAGTTGGAGCAGCTACAACAGAATTAGTGTTATGGTATGAGTGAAGAAGAGATGGATCTGCTAGCTGAAGGGCTAAGTTTGTGGGACCGTGACTAGTGGATTGAGAAGTATTGTCATATAGATTTAATAAGCAAATCCTCCTTCTAAAACAAAACATATCGAGAGGAAAGACAAAATTGTCATAGTTGCGTTGTAGTTTATAACCTTTTACTCAGGTATTGTACCCAAGAAAAGTACATGCCTCAGACTTAGGATCTAGTTTAGATTGTAGTTTGGCAGGGACTTGTGCAAGGGCCTAACACCTGAAGATACACAAATTGGGTAATTTGGGTTTTTGCTTGTGCCACATTTCAAATGGAGTGTAAAACAAGGTATGGCTTTAGTAGGGCATTGGTTTTGAAGATAACTTGCACAAGTGATTGCCTCACCTCAGTAAGATTTGGGAAGGCCAGATTCATGGAGCATGCATTGGGCCATATCATACAACATATGATTTTTTCTCTCAACAACACCATTTTGCTAAGGGGTGTAACAATTTGTATGATGTCTTTCAATTCTATTACACTCACAATAGTTAGTAAACTCAAGGCCAAAATATTCACCACCCTCATAAGAGTGGATCATCTTTAGTTTTTAACTGGTTTGCCTTTCAGCAAACATGACAAAGCGGATGAAAGCGACAACACAATTAGACTTCTGCTAAAGAAGTTGGAGGTATCATTTATGAAAGTTACAAAAGATTCAAATACGGTAAAAATTGCGGGTGAAATTTGACCACTAAGGTCAGTATGAACAAGCTCCAAGAGCTTTGTGACTCGGTGTAATACCAATAGCTAGAGGTGAAAATTGGTTTAGTAACATTTGGAAGGATGTTATGTATGATGGGCTAGGTAGATCAAATAGAGGTGCTACCAAAAGAGTACTTCTACTAATAGTGCAAGACTTGAAAACAACTTGAAAACTTTAGAGCCAATTTTGGAGATCTAAATGGATGAATCAGGCCTAAAAAATATGCAGATTCCCCCTCCACTAGCAAGAATGAAAAGTTGGCATTCCCTCCCTCCTTGTCTATCTTGTTGAGAGCTTTCCAACTATACCTTACCCACGTAATTCTAATATTCTTACAAGAAGATTCCCTAAAGATTCACTTTGGTCAAAGGTTGTTTGACCACCTATATAGGATCAGAATCAACATGTGACCCATGCATGCATCTAATCTAAGGGTAGATCTGTTGACATGTCACCTATCCATTTATCTAATCCAAGGGTGGAGCTTCCTTTTAGGGGATCCTCTTTGCTTTATAATAAATTCAAGGTGCTCCTTTGGTGCATCGGAGTTTAGTGAAGTGAGTGTGAAGCTTTGTGTTTCTTTTCCTATGTTTCTCTTAAGGTCTCCTATCCTCAAAAGATTACAATGGTATTCGTTTAGGTGTTTCAATCCAAGAGAGTGTATCATCTCTCTTGGAGGAACATGGGCTACTGAGGTTGAGTAATTTTAAGGAGAGAAATTGTAGTGCAATCAATAGATTAGGAGTATGTTAGAGAGAATGTGTTAGAAGCTCAGAGAGGACAATATCAAGCAACCCGCTTTTTGTTCTTGAATCCATTCCACATCAAAATTATGTACATCCAATGTGAGCAAAGGAAAGTATATCTCATTTTCCATTTTGGAATAAAGTTCATGGATATAATGATGAATTCACCAAACTTGATGATTTTTCTTGTGTTTATTTACAATAGAGAGTGGGATTTGATGATCTACATTCTGTTATGATGGATTTGAATGTACCAAATCCTCTACCTTTCAACACTCAAGTAGAAATCTGTTATGTGGTTAGACCAAAAGTAATGTTTAGGGATTTTATAGTCTGCAATTTCATTGAGGAACATTATCAATGAGTGATAGCCTCTAAAGTCCCAATGGTAGTCCCAATAGTTTATGCCTCCTCTTGAGTGATCATAGTAGCCCTCTATTGAAGTAGGAAGTAGTAATTGAGCAATTGTTGTGTGTAAAAATCATGGATCCGTAATTGTAGGAGTTGATGCAAGGAATGTAGGGGATGTTGAACAAGTTTCAAGAGATCAAGATGACCATGGAAGCATTGCAAAATCAAGTATACATACCTTCAAGAATGATCAAGCAATGCATGAAGGGGAGTTGTCTCAAAACCCAATACTAGCGGCCAAAGTACATAGAGAGTCACTCATGCCAATGACACCAACTCACCGGTCAACAATGAGGCTACATTGTTACTATGGACAAAGGAGATATGCAATATCAAGCCTTAGAAGGGACAACATTCTATGGGAGTAGTGGAGAATTGGATTTCAAGAATGAATAAATACTTTTGATTTTTCACAACTGAAATCACCAATCATTATATAGGCATGCTTGTATATGGGTACTTGACTGATGAAGCCCTCACATGGTATGATATTTGGAAACAATCAATGTTAGTAGAAAGAAGAGAGGTCACTTGGACAGCCATGCAAGAAGGGCTGTTGAAGAACTTCCAATCCGTGGATTCTATACAGATAGCTCAAACCTAACACTGGGGATTGAAACATCAGAACAATTTACAAGAATGTGTGGATGCATTCCTTGACCTACAGGTTGTAGTAAAAAATATGAGTCTAATAGAAGCTTTGGACAATTTCAAACAAGGATTTTAAAAGAGCAAATTTGCCAAGAAGTAATGATATAAACCCTCACACAGTTTTTGCTTGTGCTTAGAGAATAGCAAAGGCACTTGGAAGAGATGAAGAGGTAGTCTCAATTCAACATTATTGGTCTGAAACAAAACACTTTGGTGGAGCAGTTCCTATGGAATTGGGCAACATTCAATTTTGAGAACAAGAAGCACGACCGCTCCAAGGAGAACGGGGATGGGTCAAAGAAAGGAAGATGGGGTCCCATGAGTGAAGGAACTCAAGCAGAACAATGTCATTGTTACAATTGCAGTTGAGTTGGGTACCTAGCCATTAATTGTCATACTCATCTTCTTAGAGGCCCTTGGCCTCCATAGAAGTGAACTTTATATAACATGGAGAGACAAATTAAAGAGGAGGATGGAAAAATCAAATCAAAAAATGAAGATCACTAGTAAATGTACCTCATGGCCTTACTAGCTCATTGGAGAAGCAAAAAAGTGGAGGAAGGAAGAGGACCAGTATGCAAAGATTGAGGAAGATAAACTCACAATTGATTGTTATAAATGGAATCCTAGAAGGCAATCAAGTGAGAGTATGGATAGACCTTAGAGCAATAGAGAATTTCTTGTCTTGCTCTATTGCAATAAGGTTGAGATGGATTTAGAGAAGGATGAGAATGAAAAGTAGAATTATCTAATGGGTAGATTAAGAGGATTGAGTTGTTACCTAGAAAGGTAACACTCTCTATAAGAGAGTATCAAGAAGCAATTGAGTGGCAAATGATATGGTTAGTTCATTATGATGCAATCTTAGGTATGCCATGGATGGAACACTACAATCACGACAGCCAATTTGAGGAAGAAAGTAGTGAGAACTCGCCAATAGAAGATCATTGGGGTTAAAGAGAGAGCATATAAGCAAGAATTACATCTTTATGTTGTAGGGACAACAATTTTCATAAGACAAATACATGTTTCATGGGCCTAATAAGAGAAGCCCAGAGTGCACAACTCAATGAAAGGAAAAGTTCTTGAGAAATTAAAAGATGTGGTCAATGAGTTTCAAGATGTCTTCCTGGATGACCTACATTCAAGATTACCACCAAAAAGGAGAGTAGATCATAAATTGAGATAATTCCTAAGAAGACATCTCCTTGTAAGGCACCATATCATCTATCATCTCATGAGTTGGAGGAGTGTAAAGCTCAAATTGAGGATATGCTACAAAAAGGTTTATCTCACTTAGCTTATCACCATATGGAGCTCTTGTCTTATTTGTGAAGAAAAAGGTGATACAATGTGCATGTGCATTGACTATCAAGGCCTAAATTAACAAAGTGAAGAAAAAAATACCCCTTACCCCACATAAATGACCTAATTGATCAACTCAAAGGGGCAAAACACTTCACCAAACTTGACATATGGAGTGATTACAACCAAAATTGGATTGTGGAGGAAGACATCCACAAAACTGCATTTTGAATGAGGTATGGTCACTTTGAGTACTTGGTGATGCCATTGGCCTTACCAATGCACTTGCAACTTTCATGAGTTTGATGAATGACATACTTTGTCCATACTTGGATAAATCTGTTATCATTTGCTTAGTTGACATCCTTGTATATAGTAGGACAATGATGGAACACAATCAATATTTGCAAGAAGTCCTCTGGATTCTACAACAAAATTAGTTGTATGCCAAAATCTCAAAGTGCAAGTGTAGCAAGTCTGAAGTAGACTACTTGGGGCATAGAGTAAGTGCAAAAGGTGTCCAAGTGTTAATAATAGAAGTCATTGAAAGATGGAGCACTCCAAACAATCAGAATCAACTCAAGAGTTTCTTGGGATTGACGGGGTTCTATTGTCAATTTGTCAAAGACTTCACCAAGATTTCAAAGCCTAATGGCACTACTTGGCAAGGGAAGAAGTGGATGTGGAGAACCACACGAGAATTGACCTTTCAAGAATTAAAAGATGCATTACTACATGCACTAATCTTGAAATGATATGACCCAAAACATCCAATCAAGTTGACTATTAATGCATTAGGCATAACAATAGGAGTAGTCCTACAACAAGAATGTTATGATGGATGCCACTCTCTTGAAAACTATTACCGTTAGAACGCAATTATCACACCACCAAATAAGAAGAGTTGGCCATTGTCCTTACAACTAAGCATTGGAAGCACTACCTTGATGAGAAGGCATTTGTAGTGGATATAGACCACAAACTTCTAGTCTACCTCAAGACACAAAAAGATCTATCTTGTCAATAGGTTTGGTGGGCAAAGTGGAGACAAGGGTTCAACATGATAATCACATATGTAGAAGGCAAGAAGCAACTTGCATATGCATTTACCCAAATGCCTATAGCAAACAGTTTGGTGGTAGAGGTCAAGATGAACCTTGAATCTTGGCCAAGGATTCTTGCTATTACAAAAACTGACCCACAAATTGTAGGAGCTCAATCATCCAAAGGCATCACCGATACCAAGGGCTCACTTTTTGTAATGGCAACCTATGGCTCTTGGATGACACAAACATAAAACTTACCATTCTAGTGGAATATCATGATTCCGCCATTATAGGTCACATTGGAGTGGACCAAATGCCATTACTACTAGCCAAAGATGAGCAAAAATATGATAGAGTATGTTTGAAGATGCCTACTCTATCAAAAAAATAAGGCTTCTAATCAAGCACTAGTAGAACTCCTTGAACCCCTTCCTACTCCCACACAATGTTGAGAACATGTAAGCATGGATCTAGTTTGTGAATTGCCCAAGATCACCTTAGGGTTTGACTCCATCATAGTCTTTATTGTCCAACTCAACAAAATGATTCTTGTGAGTCCCACCATCAAGGATGTGACTGCTCCATAATTAGCTCAATTGTATTTAGATGCAGTCTCTTCTCATCATGGCTTGTCCCAAGTGCTCATTACTTATAGAGGCACTCAATTCACCTGTTTGTTTTGGAGAACACTCTTTGGTTTTCTTCAAAACCAAATTGGCCATATCCATGGCTTACCATTCACAAACCAATGGACAAAAAATTAGGCTAATTGCACTATTGAAGACATGCTTCGGGGTTATTGAAGACATTCACCTAAAGGAGCAAGAACAATGGGACACCTTACTCCCATTGGTGGAATTTGCATACAATAATTCAGTGAATGCATCCACACAGGCCACACCATTCTTTCTCATGTATGGAGATCATCCTTTCACACCTTTGAGCTTGATGAAGATCCATCTAGTGGGTGCCATCAATACTTTTGTTTCCAACATCCAACAAGGCGTGGAGAATGCCAAATAAAAGTTGTAGATTGCCCAAAATAGACAAAAATAGTATGTAGATGCACATTGCCAGCACATGGAGTTCAATGTTGGGGATCAAGTCTAGCTATCAATAACCAACCTCATGTTAATTGGCCCTTGCAAGCTCAAACCTTATTTTATTGGGCCTTTTTCGATCCTTTGTTGAATTGTTGTAGTGGCCTATCACCTCAAGCTACCGCCACACATGAGGGATCCATCCATTATTCCATACTTCCTTACTATGTGGATATGCACCTTGACCACCCCACTTCTCTTCCATACAAGAATTTGACCTTGTCCAATGCTCATTGATGACATAGAGGAATATGAAGTCAAATGCATTCTCCAGGAACGCATCCGTGGTACTACCCATCCACATATAAAATATCTTTTACATTGGAAAGGGCACCCAATATATGAGGCAACATGGGAGAAAATAACCAACTTGACCAATGCACCATTGTTAGTTAAATTTTTTGAGAAACAGTTTTGCAATGAGGATGTTCCACCATTTTAAAAGGGGAGAGGTCTATAATACCAATAGTTAGACATATTATCTAGAGGTGAAAATTGGTTTAGCAATATCTAGAAAGATGTTATGTTTGATGGGCTAGGTAGATCAGATAGAAGTTCCATTGGAAAAGTACTTCTACTAATAGAGTAGGAGCCAAAAATAACTTTAAAAATTCAAAGCCAATTCCGAAGATCTAAACTGATGAATTAGGCCTAAAAAATATGAAGTTTTTTCCTAAGGAAGAAAAGCCTGGCCTTCCCTCCCCCTTTGTCTGTCTCATTGAGAGCTTTCCAATAGTACGTCACCCGTGCAATTCAAAGATTCCTATAGGAAGATTTCCTAAAGATTCCCTTCAATCAAAGGTTGTTTGACCAACCAAAAAAGATTAGAATTGACACCCATGCATACATCTAGTCTAAGGTTAGAGCTTGCTGACATGTTACAATCCATGTATCTGATCCAAGAGTAGAGCTTCTTTTGAAGGGATCTTCTTTGCTATATAATAAAGTCAAGGTGCTCCTGAGTGTGTGAAATGTTTCCTGAGTGTTTTGTGTTTCTTTTCTTGTGATTCTCTTAAGGTCTCCTATCCTCAGGAAGATTACACTTGGTACAAGGATTTTGGTAGTTGGGGCAAGCATGTTTACCATACATGCACATAATTCAAGTATGTAGGAGAATGCATGTGATTTTAAGTCCTTGCACGGTATCGGGTTTGGTTAGATCTTGTAACCCATTAAGACTAATATGACCAAGATTCCTATGCCATAATTGTGCCATTTTCTGATGTGAGATAAATAAACATATGGCAAGGGAAAAAATTGGGTAATGTCTTAAGCATTAGTGTAGTAATGTACTGAAGGAAATACTAAGATAGCTATGAAATAAAATGAAGATAAGTTATGAAGATAATGAAATATTGAGAAAATATTTGCATTATTTAAAGTCTAGGAAGTTATATTTTGTGAATGTGCAACCAAAAATCCTTTAAGGACTTGAGGTGGCACTTTATCAAATTTATCTTGAAGTAAATTGACCTAATATAGTAGTGAAGTTACGTAATTGGGGTGAGGTAATTCTAAATATAAATTCAGAGGATTTATGAGAACAAGGTAAGTATCTACCGTAGTAGGCATCAAAGACCATGTTAGGAGGGCTTTTGGGGAAACTACATTAGAGCAGTCTAAGTGGGCTTCAGACTAAACAATAAACTAGAAAAATTCACATAGAGGTTCTATAGGTAGTAACTATTGAGTATGAGGCACCTTAGAGCAAGAGTGGGGCTCAACAAAGGAGAGCAGATCATGAGCCATCGTTGAGTCACAAAAACATGGAAGAACATGAATGAGAGGTTTTGTGGTGGAGTTCATTAGTGAGCTGGTCAAACAAAGGAGTGGCTGCTGATGCCATCAAGTTGAGCCAAGCGCTTTTGTGGATGAGTTGGGTTGGGTGCTACTGTTACCAATTTTCTGCTGTAAGTGCTGAGAGTACCAACTTTTGGCATTCTTCACCTTGGCCCAATGGAGCCTGCACAAAGGCTCCCATTCCTAGGACATTGTAGAGATGTTTGACTATCCATTATCAGTCTAGTGTCTTGTAACTTAGAAGTTCATATAATATCTTTGTTTTGACACCGTGTAGGTTTAATATTTTGACATTTCTTGCTTAATATTTTGACAAGAACATTACTTGCCACACAAAATGAGCATAGTGAACTATGAATGGGTGAACTCATCACACCCAAGGGGTGTTCTTAAATCTATAGTATACACCAAAGTTGGAAGGACTATGAAGTCCATCCTTACCTTACTTTCCTTGATTGAGGTCTGTCTTGAGTTGGAGTGAGACTATGATGACCATGTGTTAAGCACGTGAGAGCTGTGGAGAATCTCAAGAGATATGGATACAAGCTTTGTTGTAGGAGAGTGAGACTATGATGACCATGTGTTAAGCAAGTGAGAGCTATGGAGAGTCTCAAGAGATATGGTGACAAGCTTTGTTGTAGGAGGGAGTAGAGCTGATTAGAGCATATTAGAGCAATTTGAGTTGAGTAAGAGCTGATTTCATGCAATGAATGAGTGGATTTTAGCATCTAGATTTGGTCACTTAGAAGTTCAGCAACCAAATTGTTAGAACAAACTGAACTAAAAAGTAAAAATTTAAAAAGATCAGTGAATTAGAGAGGATGGGTTGGCAGCAGGTGGTGAAGGAGAAGTGGTTTGAGCTGATTTACACTAATGGAAAAGAGGTTTCAACCTTTAAGATGGAATTTAGGCATTTAGAACAGAACTGATGGAGTGAATGACAATTACATTGGTATCAAATTTAGCACGGAAATAATGACGGCAAAGAGCAGAATATAAAGCAATCTAGAGTTTCCTTACAGTTCAGTGTAGTCTAGAGAGTACTTAAGAAATCTATTGGCCATTTGGATACCCAAGACTTGAAAGCAGAACTTTGGCTATTGGTGGAAGCTCCAATGGAGGAAGGTTTGCAGCTGATTAATGCTAATTAATGTTATAGTGAACAGTGATGTGCTTGGGCTTTGGCAGCAAGCACTTGGGGTGGAATGATTGGTGTTGGGTCCAGCCACTATCTAATATCAGATGAGTAGATTAGATCTTCTTGAAGGAGCTTAGGAGTTCAACAACTGCATTGTGAGTGAAGAGAAAAGTGAAATCTTCAAATGTGTAAAGCAATGAGCCATAGAGCTTGGTCTACATAAGCAATGAAACAACAAACAAGTGTGGAGAGTACATTACAAAGCAATTTAGCAATGGAACAACAAATAAGGGAGGTGACTCTATGATACGTAGACAATGACACAATTTTCCCTTGGAGATAGGCAAGCCATGGAGCAGATCTTAGAGCCAATTTTAGGACCCACATTGGCTTACATCATTGTTGAGGTGATTGGGATCAAGAGTTTGCATTGACCAGATGGGAGATTAGACTTGTCAAAGGAGGTGCATTTGGAGGTGTCACAACCCACTTTGTTATGAGCCCTAGTTTGTTGTTGTTTTTTCTTCAAGTAAATAGTCCAAACTAGACATTTAATAGTGTCATTTGTAAGAAGTGTGGATTCATAGGAGGTAGTATCATGTGATAAAAAGATGTGGGGTGCTTAAAAAATGGACTCCCCATAGCCACCCAACAAGAATGGGATCAAACTTATTTTGTAGTTGGACCCATTTTGTTCTATTCCATAGGTTTTTATAAAGAGGCTTTCTTAACAAAATGAACCACTCCAATACAAAGAAGCCCCAAAACCATGAGTTATGTGGAAAAATTCAGGCTACAAAGAATTTGTGACAAATACAAAACTCCACTAATTTCCATAGCCATTTCAAAATCATGCAAAAAGATGCAAGCACCACCAAAGAACCATTGGTGACCATTTTGTGCCTGGTCTCATGCGTGTGATGGATGATCATGACCCTTGATCAACCACCACAATGGAAGAAGGACAGACCCCACCCTATTGGGACTATAAAAATTCCAACTCCACCCCGCAAGCCAAATCTTTTTGCAATTTCACTTTTTGATTTTCACTCTTCACTTTTCTCTTCTTGCATTTCTCTCTATGTGAACACCATCTCTTATGATGTTGTGCAAACACTTCTCGGGGTGGGTTATCAAAATTTGTTGATATTGTCAAGAGTACAAGATGAAAAATCATAAAACAGAGTAGGAATTGCAATGTTGCACAAGTTGGAATATTCAATCATGACAAACTCCCAAGAGAGGAATCAAATTGAAGAGAGGTGAGGCAGTAGAAATCTTGAGCAAACCATTGGAGATTTTTGAATAGGGACTTTATTGCTTGACCAACTACATCAAGAAGAGGATAATGGATGAGGATATTACACAATGTGGATGAAGGATCCTTGGTAGGAAGAGTTAGGTGAAGATTGCTCCATTTTTAGGGAAATTCATATCAATACCTTTAAATGTAACACCCATTGATGCATGTATGCTCTATAGGAATATTAAGTTTGTTGTTGCAAGTAGTGGAGAAATATTATATATAGGGAGTTTAGCTAAGCTTCTACATTAGTCATGATTAGCTAGAGTTGGTATTAGCTAAAATGAAGGTGACCCTATTCTAGAGGAAGGGAAAAGAGTGAGCATCAATATTTTGTCTTCTAGTGTATTGACTTGGTATTATTCCTAGTTATTTAACTTTAAGTAAAAAGTTGAGAACTCTTGGGCCCACAAGCCTTGTTGATGCAAATCTTTCTAAGTTCAAGGATAGCCCATGTGAGAGAATCTTTGACTTAGTTGTAGGTGAGGATAAAACCACCTACATATAGGATTAATCCTATGTGCTTGGATATTCTTTTAGACTTTTAGCCTATTACTTGAGGTACTTTGGTAATTAGTAACTTTGGTGTGTAACATTTTCACAAGTATATAAGCTAGGGGTGAGGAGGTGCTCATCATCCTTTCATTTGCAATTATCTCTTTCTCTCATTGAATTCTCTAGTGAGCAATATCTTGAGTCTTGGAGTTCTAGCCTTGAAGGAATGTGATAGAGTTGGGGTCCCTTTCCTTCTTAGTCCATGGTGCACTACCTTAATAGCCATTACAGGTTCATCATGAGTGAGAGACAGGCCAGCTCACAACACGATTGACCCAACAAAGGATTGGAGTAGAGGATTGATGACTTGTTTGTTGGGAGAAAATCTACAAATGGTACAATATTGAAGACATGAAGGACCCCACTTGCTGCACAATCACAGAAAAAAATGTGGTTGTTTCATTCAAAGCAAACAAATTATGTCAACTAGAATCAGGCAATCTTTTCCAACTTGTATAAAAATAGGAAACTAGTTAGTTGGACCAAGATGTTTTGTGAGTGTGTTATTAAATTCTTGGAGGACATGATGGAAGGTTCTACCACCATCATGGCTCCCTTCATTGTCCACTTCTACATTGGAATGAACCTCTTGATGGATGAGGAAGAGAAGTTTATGTCCCACCTACATCATCCAGCCTACTTCAGCAAAGACCCTGGCTTGCCAAAGGAGATCGCCAAGTACCATGAGGCAGACAAAGAATGTACCTGAACTAGGAAGTTTGTGCAAGTAGTGGAGACATACAACTTCATTATGATTTCAATGAAAGACTTTGGTGGCTTTTGCAAAGATTCAAGCTTCAAAGAAGCAAAAATACCACAGGAGTTGGAATCTTTGTTGAAGGATAGTAGGAGTAAAACCACATCATAAAAATCAACTCAAGAGGGATGCCCATTGCAAGGACAAGAGGTGGCACTTAAAGGAAACACAAGAGTTGTTGGGAGTGCAAAATATGCAAGTGAGGAGTCCTTCACAAAAATCTCATTTCTTGTAGTAGATAGAAACAAAGTGGGAGCAAAATATGAGGTACAATTGTCACCCGCCTAACAAAACAAAATGCATACAACATGCAATGGGAAGAAGATAGCCATGGAATCTATCCCTCCAACCACGGCTCCACTCTTCACTTTGGGGGAAGCTTTGCACTATGAAACAAAATGGAGAACAAACTAAACCCATCTTGTGGCAGATATTATCAAAGGTACTAATGATAATGAGGCAAGGAAATCTTGCCAAAGCCCAACAAAACTCAAGGGAAAAATCCTGTTAAGCCCAGTACATGAAGGAGAAAAGGTGATGTCATTGTTGAGACCATACCTCCAGCCATTAGTAACAAGATGAGTAAGAACAAGGAAGCAAAGCTCACAAAGCACACAAAGCAAACGAGGCATCCATCATGGGGCCATGATAAGCATCCTACTCCTAAAACAAAGAAGCCTTACAAAGACAATTGAGCAAGGATGTCAATTCTCTACCTTGGCTTATGGCCACCTACACCATTCACATAGTGATGCTGGTGATGTAAGTCTTGGAAGAGCTTCTCCCATGTCCAACCCCCTCCTCTTCCCATCCATATCAACGATCATGAAGCGTATGAAGTTAATCTTATCCTTGCATGTTGCCACATTCAGCATGGTAGTCAACAACATATGGAGTAAAAAGTCCTTTGGAAAGGGTATCCCCTTCATGATGCCACTTGGGAACCTCTTTCTCATCTCTAGAATGCACAAATGGCCATCCAAGTGTTTGAAGCTTCCATGGTGACAAGGACATCACCAACTAGTGGTAGGGGAATATATAAAAATATGGAATTTACTGATGAGTTAGTCAAGACTAAGGAAGTAGCAAGTAGGCTAAGTTAGCCATGAATTATAAGAATATTTTAGAAGCATCTAGGAAGCTACTTGGTACCTTCCAAGTATTGGGTAATATGCATGCCAAGTGGTGACTTCTAGGAGAAAGTTTCATAGGAAGCTTCCCGGCTAGCTTCGCATGCATGCCAAATAGATGGCTTCCAGAAGCAAGCTTCCTGACTAGCTTAGCTTGCATGCTAAGTAGACAGCCTCTAGAAGCAAGCTTCTCGAGAAGTTTCATGATTACCTTAGCTTGCACTCTAAGAAAGTAGCTTTTAGGAAGCTTCATGAGAAGTTTCTCAAGAGCATTTTAAGCTATAAATACCAAAGCCCAAGCTCATGCTAGGCATTCAAAGTTTCACTCATGCAAGAGTCCCAATGTGATCTTTCACCTTGATTTTCCATTCTCCTATTTCTCTCCTTGGTATATACACATGACAACATTCCAAAGATGATAACCCATATCATATGCTCCATATATGATGAAGAAACACTTTCTTGATTTGGAATCAAACCTGTCCCTATCACTATCTTGAATCCTTGCATATTAGACACAACCAAAGGTTCTCAAGTGCAAGAGATTAACCTTCTTTCTTGACCATTCCTCCTCATTGATCTTGAATCCCAAGGGTATAGAGGGTCCTTGATTTATGAGGTATGCAACTATGTTGACTGCATATGCCCAAAAGTTTTTGGCAACCTTGCTTGTAGTCTCATGCATCTGGCTCTCTCATTGAGAGTTCTATTCAAGCATTTGGCTACACCATTTTGTTGTGGTGTCTCAAGGACAATTTTGATAATTTTGATCATTCTCTACATAGTAATCTTTGAACTTGTTGCTATTGTGCTCTCCACCATTAACTAATTTCAAGAACTTGATCTACAAACCTGACTGGGTTTCAACCTCAGATTTCCATTGCTTGAAAACATTGAACACATTTTTTATTTATTTTAAAAATAATAAACCCATACCTTCTTGGTAGTATCATTTGTGAAGGTGACATAGTAGCAAGATCCTCCAAGAGAATCAATTGAAGTTGGGCCATACACATCTGTATGTATCAACTCTAACTTTCCTACTCTTGGTGCTCTTGTAGCCTTGGTGAAAGTAACCACTTTTGCTTTCCCAAAATACATAGTTTGCAAAATCCAAGTTGAACAGTCTTCAACTCTTAGATCTTGCCATTGGCAATTAACTCCTTCATACCCTTTGCATTCATGTGACCAAGTCTTTGGTGCCATAAGATCAAAGGACAGATTACATCTACAATTGCAATCAAATGTTCTAAGTTTCTCAACACATAGGATTTCAACCTTCTATCCTTGTGCCAAAATCAGGTTTCCTCAAGTAACCTTCCACTTCACACTTTCAAAGGATGTTTGATATCCTTCCTCATCCAACTGACATATGGAAATCAAATTCTTCTTTAGTCTAAGGACATATCTAACATATGTCAATGTCCATATTGACTCTTGAGAGGTCTTCCAGTTCACATTGCCTTCTCCTTTGATAAATAGGGGTTTATCATCAATGAGGTGAACCTTTCCAAGGTTTCATAGAACAAAGTTTTGCATCAACTCTTTACATGGGGTAGAGTGAAATGATGCACCAAAATCTATCACCTGATATTCTATGAGACACTCCACATAGCAAACAAGTGCATCCTTTTGTTCTATTGTTATGTTCATTGAGTTTTCCTCCTTCTTTAGACTTTTACATTGATTGCTAATGTGATCAGGCTTGTTGTAATTCCAACACACAATTTCTTTGCAATTTCTTTGTCCTTGCAACCTATTGATTCGCTTCTCTTTCTTGACTTTTGATCTACCATTTCTTTGACTCTGACCTCAACACCGTCTTTTGCCTTTGTTCTCAACAAGTAGCACCACACTGGACAATTTTGAAGAATTTTGTTTGCAAATGTCTGTATTGCAAATCAAGTCTTGTATACTCTAAAACTTGAGAGAACTTGATCTTGAGGAACTACTCATTGCTATGAATATTGCTTCCCTATTGTCAAGTAATGATGATAGTAGTAGTAGTGCTTGAACTTCATCATCAAATTTGATCTTCATACATTTTAGTCTTGAAATGATTGAGTTGAAATTATTCACGTGGTCTTGAATTGATGCTCCTTCTTTTATCCTTACATTCACCAACTGGAAAATCAAGAATACCTTGTTCAAGGATGAAGGTTTCTCATACATATTTGACAATGCCTTAATCAACTCGTCAGTGGTCTTCTTGTGGACAATGTTGTATGCAATATTTCTTGCCAATGCTAATCTGACCACACCCAAGGCTTGTTGATCTAGAAGCTTCCACTCAACTTCTTCCACATTTTTTTTTCTCTTTTGGCTTTTTGCCTCAAGAGGTAGGTACAACTTCTTTTAATATAGATAGTCTTCAATCTACATCTTCCCAAATCCTTGCCATTGGACTTGTCAATCTTGTCTTTCACATCTTCTCCCATCATTTTGTTCTCTCTCCAAAGAACCAATGCTCCAATGCCACTTGTTGGGAGAAACTATGCAACTAGGAATTTGAAAGAGCAATAGGAATCCAAATTTGGCTTTGAGATGGAGCAAACATCATTCATCAATTTAGACAAGAAAAGCATGCACTAAAATCATGCCAAATTTCATATGGTCCAACCAATGTCTGCCTATGTCCCCAGTTGCAAGGAATTTTATATTACTCTTGAATTGTTGATCAATAACTGTAAAACAAAAACTATCTAAATCCCATTGACTTTACACTATTTATACTCTTATACTTAGAGACCTTATCTAGTTTTGGAAAACTATGGTGCAAATTGATCTGTATCTAAACCCTAGATTGTCTAGTACCAATTAATAAACATCACCTCACTCAGTTCCACAAGTGGAGACCATGTGAGAAACCTCCCCAGGTCCCATGGCTCTTGATCCTTCTAGTAGGTCACGTGCCTGTAGGAGGCATTCCCATAGGTCCCATAGCTATGATGTAAAATCACCATAAATAATTTTACAGGTTGCATTCAGAATTTTTATGGGTAAAGGTGGAAGGGGTATATGGGAAGTTTATAGGTGGTCACCAGTCATTGTAACACTATACGGAATTGCAAATCAAGACGGGTAGCTTTTTACAAGTTATAGTTGCTCCCATAAAATTTAACTCCACCATAAATCACTATAATCATGATAGTGATATGAATTAGAGTCAAATGATTTGAAATTGAAAGGAAAATAGTGCAAACCCACAAACACCCACATTGAGAAAATCATAAAGATTGTGGGCTTGAAGGTGAACATAGTGGGTCGAGCTTTGGGGCGAGAAATTTATGCATGTTTTTGAATTGAGCTTTGCGGTTTGTTGGTGGAGAGAAGAAATTTTTTATGAGTTGATAAATTTATGCATTCAATCAATTTGTGTGCACACAGGTTGAGAGATGCGAAGAGAATAGTGGGTTGAGAATTAGGTTTTTTAGGCTCGATTGATAATTTCATGCAAGAAGTGAATAATGGGTTGAGAAATTTATGCAAGCCATCAATGCATGTGCACACTTAGAGAATAGAAGAGAATAGTGGAGAGAGAAATTATTGGCGGGAGCCAAGAATTTCACCAGAGAAGAAAATAATGGGTTGAGAAAGGGTTGTTTTGAGGCTAAGCTGAGAATATTACACATGATAATTTCACATGGGGAAAGAATAGTGAGTTTAGAAATTTTTGTATTGAGGTCGTATAGTCAATATACTACCGCAATATAAAATACTGGAGTAAACCAAGTGTTAAGTTTAGTGACAGAAAGTAAATGATAGAAAATGATGTGAGCACAAGGCACAAGTAAGGGCAGAGTTTTGCATGAACACATGGTCCAGTTTGGAGAGTAAGAGTTGAGAGAAGATAAAGTTGGTTGGTTAAGTCTACTTTGAATATCAACGTGCCCCGCCTCACTACACGACAATACTAAGAAATTTAATGCCGAATATTACTGTGATCTCCCGTGACAGTTGAACATTGAACCCAAGATTCTTATACAATACCTGAAGGGAATATATTAGGGGGTTCAAGAACCCCTTTTCAGATTCCGAAAATTATTTTAACGAGAAGTCTATGGGAGACCTCGTAAACGGGGGATGTGAGGGGAAAATCCATTAGTTTTATGGAGAAAATCCTTAGCCTCCTGGAAAAATATGATCAGTAAACTTTACAGGCAAAGGGTGGTCCATAAAACTTAACTACGAAAAAATGACCTGAAAAGATGGCCCCAAAAGAAAACTATTGAAATTCTAAATTTTTATAGATTTTTTTATTATGGTCGGATTCATAAATAAACTTATAGAAACCTTACGGGAATGTCCGATACCCGTACAGTTCTTTCTTGAAACCTCCTATTGTCAAGATGTATCACGGTGGTCAAAAAATTTGAAAGCAATTCGTGGACTGTCGACATATAAAAAACAAGTTATCGATACTTTGTCCTATCCGCATTGCATAGATTCTAGATCTATCACGATATTCGACCAAAGTTTCCTTGTAATTGAATTTGTTCATAGTTAATAGACACCCAATGATTGAAAGGCTGATTAGCTCTGCAACTGAACTTTAGAAGATGAGTAGTAAAGGAACGGCTATCACATATCACTGTTTTCAGCAGAATTCCGGTCTTCACAGTGAAAGGCGAACAGCTACTGCTTAGAAGTCGAGCGGTCTTACCTTCATAACGTCTGGTAAGGATATGAATAAGTCGTCCTCTCTAGAGTTTTACTTTTGGGGTTAGTGAACGTTCAGATATAAAATGAAGTCAACTACTCCATAGATTTTATTCATGCTGCTCGATCCTTCATGTAAGATGAGAAGAAAGAGAATTTAGACATCTCATAAAATATAGGGGATATACCTTTCTTAAATACTCTAGTAGTACGGTGGAAAAAGTGAGTAATCAAAGTAAAGTTTTTTCACCAAGTCTACACAAAAACGCATTGTCAAGTATTATGTTCCTATGTATGGTGGGTGAGGGAAGTACCAAACATAGATATTACTACGTGTAAATTTTTTCATATCAGTTCTTTTATGGCTATGAAGTCAGAAATGTTAACAACTTGTTAATTAAAAGATTCAGTCACGAATTGGGGTTGCACCTCTTGGACTAGGATCTTTGATCATAATAATTAGCTCTACTGTATCCTTAAAAAGCTGTTTGGAGTCTTAGAGTTCTTCGTTTCATAATTGTAAAGCTTAGTATTACCTGCAACAGCCTGTTTTAGATTCAATTTCTTTTTTTCAATTACAATGCATCCCTTTCAGATATCTTCTGAGCAAAATTTCGGCTTCAATCTTTGTTTTCAAAGTATGCTTAATAGAAGATATTTCCTTTCGTAGTATGTGCAACTGGTTGATACGTAACGTCGTCGCAGTATCAAACTTGATTGAAATGTGTGAGGCGAATGCCTCACCATGATATCATATGAGTGCAGCGTCAGTGCACTGTTCAGAAATACTATGATTCGAATTTAATTAACTCACAAAGAAAACACTCAGGGTGTATCTTATCCAAAAGAACTCCGCTGTCTGTTTAATCATCCCCAAAAGAAACATTTTTCAACAATTCACTAGACACTAATCATATTTTCTCATCAGATTTCAATGTCTCCCCGTTTACACACAAGATATACTCATTGCAAAGTCTTCTTAGTACTTGAAAGGAAATTTATATCCGCAAAATAAGCACACAGCCTTCAAAGATTAGTTTAACTACAAATATAAGTTTATTGAAAATCATTTGCAGAAATACATTGAAAGTGACTATGATAGGTTTATATACTTAGCTAGATAATCTATCTAAATAACATTTGTTTTATTTTTATATTAGAACACAGAACTGGAAGAAAAAAACACCCTTAGACCTCAAGCTGTATTTCATGTCAAGTTCGTGAAGTCCGGATCCTGATGGATATGAACATCGTGAAGATTCTCCAAGGACTGTCAAGTGGATTCCGGGCCCTCCCGTTCCACAACTGCTCATGAAAGTCGAAGAGCAGCACACGGCAAGATTTGTCTATTGGATTCATTCTTGGACGACTGCAACTGGCCCCTCAAACTTGAGGTTGGCGGCAAGGTCATGTGACGAAGGGAGTAGCCCGCACTGTCAAGTATCACACTCGCAATTGCAATTAACCAAAATTTCTTCCCGCGTTGCTGGTAGATGAGAGCTTTGTTTGTGGTTTGTTCGAATCGGTCTGGAATTAAACTACTGCCTAAACTGATGAAATACGAGGGACTATTGGTGATTTAAGCTCACGTCATTGGGGGCCAAGTGTTAGAAAATACAGTCCCAAGGGACCTCTCGCAATAGCACATCATAAGGCTCATTAAATTAAACATACATAAGAGGACTAACAAGAAATAACGTGGTTCACTCCCTGTCCCGGAAGCTACCTCCACGGCTGAAACAGACTCACACCAGCCTTCGAACCTCTATTTCCATTACACATATGTATATATATACAAACACAGGGATAGTCACTCTGTCATCTGTCTAAACTCCTGAATATAGACATGCGTTACTTCATGAGTATTGATCACTCAAGATATCTAGTCACTTTAATACTCAACCTTAGAAGTGACTGAATATATATCCGCATGATACAGTCAAGTTTTGCTCTTGCTCTTGATCAGGCAAGTCACTTATAGCAAGCCAAACATAACAAACTACACCTTTTGCTTGTATCCACCTTATCATCCCAAAGAGCAACATTGAACTTCATGAGTATTGATCACTCAAGATATCTAGTCACTTTAATACTCAACCTTAGAAGTGACTGAATATATATCCGTATGATACAGTCAAGTTTTGCTCTTGCTCTTGATCAGGCAAGTCACTTATAGCAAGCCAAACATAACAAACTACACCTTTTGCTTGTATCCACCTTATCATCCCAAAGAGCACCATTGAACGTTAAGCAAGTTCATGCATAACTTGAACTTTTCAACAGGAACAGGTTTAGTCAACATATCAGCTGCATTTACCTCTGTGCCAATCTTTTGCAAATTGATTTCACCATTTGTCACAGCTTCCCTGATAAAATGGTGTCTCACATCAATATGCTTTGTCCTTGAATGATATACTTGATTCTTTGCCAAGTGAATAGCGCTTTGGCTATCACAAAAGAGTGTGGACTTCACATTAGGGAGTCCTATATCCTTGGCTAATCTTTGTAGCCATATTGCCTCCTTGGCAGCCTTAGTTGTTGCCATATATTCTGCCTCTGTAGTAGAAAGAGCAACAGTAGATTGGAAAGTAGACTTCCAACTTACTGCACCACCAACAAGTGTAAAAGCAAATCCTGTTGTAGACCTTCTCTTATCCAAGTCTTCGGCAAAATCAGAATCTACGTACCCTGTAATTCCTCCTTCTTGTTCCTTCTCCACATCAAACTTAATGCCAATATTTATAGTCCCTTTCAAGTAACGAAGTATCCACTTCACAACTTCCCAATGTTGTTTCCCCAGATTTGCCATGTATCTACTCACCATGCTCACAGCATATGAGATGTCTGGTCTAGTGCAGACCATAGCATACATTAAACTCCCAACAGCACTAGCATAAGGAATGTTGGACATTACTTTTCTCTCCTCCTCATTTGATGGACATTGCTCCAATGATATCCTGAAATGACTTGCCATTGGAGTGTTCACAAGTTTTGCTTTCTCCATGCCAAACCGAGCAAGTAATTTTTCCAAATATCTCCTTTGAGATATCCATAATTTTCCCTTGCTCCTGTCCCGATGGATTTCAATCCCAAGTACCCTCTTTGAAGAACCCAAGTCCTTCATATCAAACTCCTTACCAAGTTGTGCTCTCAATTTCTCCACCTCAACCATATCCTTTGCAGCAATCAGCATATCATCCACATATAGTACCAAGATGATTATATCAAATACTCTAGGTCCATGTAGCTTCTTGAGGTACACACAACAATCTGATTCACTTCTGTTATATCCCTGCTTCAACATGAAAGTATCAAATTTAATGTACCAAAGTCTTGGACTTTGCTTTAGTCCATATAAAGACTTTTGTAACCTGCAAACCAAGTTTCGGTTCCTTGGTACCACAAAACCTTCAGATTGATGCATATAAATCTCCTCCTCCAATTCTCCATGTAAAAAAGCAGTTGTAACATCTAGTTGCTCCAACTCCAAGTTATGCAATGCAACTATTGCCAATAGTGCACGAATTGAAGAGATTTTTACCACTGGTGAAAAAATCTCATTGAAGTCAATACCTTCTTTTTGGCTGTAACACTTTGCTACAAGCCTTGCTTTGTATCTATCTCCACCTGATTTTGGAAGTCCTTCCTTCTTCCAAAATATCCATCTGCAACCAATTGCCTTCTTTCCCATAGGCAATTTTTCAAGTCTCCAAGTTTGGTTCTTGGCCAAAGACTTCATCTCCTTTTCCATTGCAAAATGCCACTTTTGACATTCTTGATCTTGCATTGCCTCTTCATATAAAGAAGGCTCACCATTATCCGTAAGAAGGGCATAAGCTAAAAAAGAATCATCAAATCTCTTTGGAGGCCTTCTATCCCTATTTGGATACCTACGTTCATGAATCACTTCGGGGCTTTGCTCTTCTAATGGTTCACTTGGTAGATCTGCAAGAGGTGAAATGTCTTCATTTCCAATATCAATATCTATCTTAAAAAAATCTGACTGAATTTTTTTTTTCTTTTCTTTTGCTAGAGTAATAGTCTTCATTGTACTAGTCTCATCAAAATCTACATCCCTACTCACAACAAGACAACACCTTTCTGGATCCCACAATCTATATCCCTTTGTATCCTTCTCATATCCAAGAATATAACAAAGGACTTTGGGGTCTAACTTTGTCCTTTGTTCTTGTTGAATATGAACATAAGCTATGCATCCAAATACTCTAAGTGAAGAGTAATCAACATGCCTACCTGTCCATTTTTCCATAGGTGTCTTACACTCAATAGCAATAGAGGGAGAAATGTTTACCAAATGACAAGCCGTATTTATAGCTTCTGCCCAAAAACTCTTCTCCAATCCAGCATTGCTTAACATACTTCTTGCTTTCTCCAAGAGTGTACGATTTATCTGCTCTGCCACACCATTTTGTTGAGGAGTACCGGGTATGGTAAAGTGATGGATTATCCCTTCACTCTTACAATATCTGTCAAACTCTCCAGATTTGTATTCTCCACCATTATCAGACCTCAAACACTTCACTTTCCTTCCAGTTTGTTTCTCCATCATCACCTTCCATTGTTTAAAGATAGAGAAGACCTCTGATTTTTGCTTTATGGTGTAGACCCATACTCTCCTAGAGTAATCATCAACCAAAGACACAAAATATAATGCTCCAGATTTTGAAGCTACAGGTGCAGGGCCCCAAACATCAGAATGCACATAGTCTAAAATTCCCTTTGTGCAATGAACTCATGTGGAAAAGCTTATCCTCCGTTACTTTCCTATTACACAATGCTCACAGAATTTTAACTTACAACTTTTAAGGCCCTTCAGAAGTTGTTGCTTGGACAATTCACTTAGACCTCTTTCACTCATATGACCCAAACGGAGGTGCCATAACTGAGTAAGATCTTTGGGATCTTCATTTTCAGAAATAGTACTTGCCACTCCTCCAGTGATGGTCTCTCCAACAAGCTCATAAAGGTTTCCTATCTTCTTGCCCTTCATCACAACCAATGCTCCTTTTGATACCTTGAGTGTTCCATTTTCTGCTCCCCACCTCCAACCATTTGAGTCCAAAGTGCCTAGTGATATTATCAAATTCTTCCTTAACTCAGGAACATGTCTCACATCAAAAAGAGTCCTCACAATACCATCAAACATCTTAATGTGTATTGTACCAATGCCAATAGCTTTACAAGCCATGTTGTTCCCCATTATTACAGATCCTCCATTGAATGATTTGTACTCATGAAACCACTCCTTATTTGGACACATTTGGTAAGAGCAACCTGAGTCCAATATCCATGACTCCTCAAATTGATCTTTGTCTTGGGTAACACATAGAACATCATCCACAACTCCAGATGACTCAGCAATGCTTGCTTGATCTGAAAGTTGACCTTTATCCTTGTTGGACTCAAGCCTCTTGTTGTTACAATCCTTCTTGAAATGTCCAACCTTCCCACAAATCCAGCACTTGCCTTTGAAACCTCCAGTTCTAGACTTGGATCTTGATTTACTCCTGATCTGATCTCTCTCTCTTGTCCTTCCTCTGATAAATAGAGCCTCTGAATTTGTCTTTTCTTGGTTGGGTCTTTTTTGCATCTCGTTAGACAATAATGCTGAAGTGACCTCCTCACAGTTTATATCATCCTTCCCATATAGAAGAGTTGTGACCAGATGCTCATATGATGGAGAAAGTGAAGTCAATAACAGCAATGCCTTATCCTCCTCTTCTAACTTAACCTCTATGCTCATCAACTCACAAATGATTTTGTTGAAAGCATTGAGGTGCTCCATAATACTCTGGCCTTCCTTCATCCTCAACATATACAACTTCTCTTTAAGAAACAGTCTGTTTGTCAAAGACTTGGTCATATAAAGATTTTCCAGTTTGGCCCATAGTTTTGGTGCAGATTCCTCATTCATAACATTGTATAGCACTTCATCAGCAAGGTTCAACCTAATAGTGCTAATACCTCTCAGATCTGCATCTTCATCTTCCCCATCCTCATCACTTTTGTCCTCCTTTTTCTTCTTCAGTGCTCCATGCAGTCCTTGCTGGACAAGAAGGTCCTTCATCTTCAGTTGCCAAAATCCAAAATTGTTTTTCCCATCAAACTTCTCCACTGCAAATTTAGCATTGGATATGGATATCACCCCTGCCATTGCTTTGCTGTGGACTTGCTTCTGGACCCACTTCCCTGCACCCTCAGATCTCAAGACCCTCTTAAGGACCAACTATGCTCTGATACCAATTGTTAGAAAATACAGTCCCAAGGGACCTCTCGCAATAGCACATCATAAGGCCCATTAAACATAAATCAGAGGACTAGCAGGAAATAACGTGGTTCACTCCCTGTCCCGGAAGCTACCTCCACGGCTGAAACAGACTCACACCAGCCTTCGAACCTCTATTTCTATTACACATATGTATATATATACAAACACAGGGATAGTCACTTTGTCATCTGTCTAAACTCCTGAATATAGACCTGCGTTACTTCATGAGTATTGACCACTCAAGATATCTAGTCACTTTAATACTCAACCTTAGAAGTGACTGAATATATATCCGCATGATACAGTAAGGAGTTTCCATCAGTCAAGTTTTGCTTTTGCTCTTGATATCTAGTCACTTTAATACTCAACCTTAGAAGTGACTAAATATATATCCGCATGATACAGTAAGGAGTTTCCATCAGTCAAGTTTTGCTCTTGCTCTTGATCAGGCAAGTCACTTATAGCAAGCCAAACATAACACCAAGTTCATCAGAAGTATGATCTGGAGGTCAACAGTACCTACGTAATATCATATCATACTCCTAACGCTTTCTACAAAATAGTTGTGACTCGGCGGGAAGGTTAGAAAATTGTGAACTCGGGAGCAGCGGGGCAGCTTCTAGTTCAGTACTTCTCCCTAGTGCTGAATAATATATTATGGTTTATTCTTCCGTTCAGTGCATTAAGTCGTCTACTTCACTCATCATGATGACTTTCTGGGTTGGGTTCTCGAAAAGCCTGCTGTCAATGAGGTGATGTCACTGCACGGATTTGTATGTATGGGTAGGTCTGATCAAAACAGCCAGTATCATCCACGGCCACATCTAGAGGTGTTACCTTTGCCAGCATTAGTCCGGAGGTTCGATCACCGAAATCCTGCTCGGCTCGAGCTTGGCTCTTTCCCGACTCCAACAACTCCAGCACTCCACTCAGTTCCAATACAGAACAGAGCGACTACACTTTGATCTCAATTACGTGTCTATGCGTGAGATTTATCAAGCGTCCAAAACTATTGCTGGTTTCCCTCACAAGCATTGTGGAAGACTGCGAAGCAAGTTGGAAACTTAAAGCAAAACGTTTACCTGCAACACTAAAGTTCTCGCGGTCTTCTCTTCTTTGTGGATGGTTCCGTACTCCATTTTCAATTCTCGTGTTGGGTCTGTTGGTGTATACAATAAATAAATATTAAAATTTTACTTTTGGTTCGGAAGGAATTTCAACCATAGGGGCATAGTACTGTATGTAAAGAAAGGCTACGCGGTGGTTGTGGGTGGCTCGGTACTCAATTTTCAACTCTCGTGTTGGGTCTGTTGTTCTATACAATAAATAAACATTAAAATTTTACTTTTGGTCCGGGATAAACTTCCACGATAGGGAAGCAAAGGGCGACCGCGCAGATACCATGAAGGATGGAAAGACGATAGGGGCATAGTACTATATGTCAAGAAAGGCGACCGCGTAGGATAACAAGCAGGATGGGAAGACGTCATCCAGCGGCACAAAGATAAGATGCAAGAGGTAAAATGGGGCTAAGCCCAATGGTATTGGCATAAGAAATCATAGTACTGTAGCAATCTTAGATATTCGTCGAACCTTGCTAAGTTCAGACCGCACCTCGAGCCTCGTAGTTGGGGTTCGGTAATGCCTTTTGGTTGAGGTTCCCCTTGAAATTCGGAAGTTGTGACTATGTTTTCTTCTGTCGATTTTCTTCACGTTACTGAGAGATACCTTCACTCGCCTTTTATGTTCATGAATATTAACAATTTGGTGAATTAGAGCTTTCAATCTCAGCTCCATCCAGCTAATGTGTAAGCATTGTGTTTAGATATATATAATCCGTAAGATAACATCTGACAAGAATCTTGACCAATTCAGAGTTGTAACAGGACGGTGAATCTTATCACCATTTACGGAGAGCATTGTATAATGAAAAAGTGGTAAGGAGAGCATCTGAGTAGGCATCGTGATTTCTCGAAGCTTTCCATAGGTACAGATTCAATCTGTTAAACGAACCCTAGTCGAAACATTGAAACCACTGGAATGTAATTTGCCGTCGTAACCAGTATTGAAACGAATCTTTCTGTTAAACCGGGGACACGGTTTATGGCATTGGATTATGGGTGCAATCTTCTTCTTGATTCTTCTTGGTGTGCTGGAGGCAAATAAGAAAATCTAGGTAGATGGTTGTAAAGTAATATAGACATGAACGATATAGGTCACGCAACGGACTCTGACCTTCCTTGGCAGGTCCATTCTACAGTTAACACTTTTAACATAGAGTCAGAAATTTCTCTTACTATTCAGTTGAGGAAACTCCATGCTTTGAATGTTTTATCAAAATGATACATTTCTGATATCTGTTTCGTATTTAGTTAGTTTAGTTACTCTGACGCTTCGTGCACCTCATGACATTCAGATTCCATCCAACTGAGGATCAATGGATGTTTTTAACCAGACATGGTACGTAGATGAGTACAGATAATGGAAAATGAGGATCAAATCAACGGAAACAGAAGAGTCAACCTAAATAAACAATCCAATGAACTGTACTTTGCAGCAGATAAATTTTGTAGAATACAAGTCGTTTCGTGGAGCACTTGGTGAAGAGATTGATAAAGTGAAAATACCTTTACTTTCTTATCCTTATTTACTTTGATGTGGACATAGAAGATGTACTGTAACATATCATACAAAAAGGTCTTTTCAGTCACTTGGCACAAAGATGGATGACCTGAACGAAAAGTTTAAGCACTGACAGTGATCCACAATACGACTATCGTTGAGGGTAAAATTTACAAAGGATGACAGGATCTTCTTCTGAATGGATGCATGGGAGTAAATGAATGGGAATCATAAGTTGCTATCAAGCTGATGAGCGTTGTTTACACTCGAGTATCTTGTATCAGAGTTTGTACTGTCCTTCCACCCTTAAGAATGGAATTCCCTTTCAAGTTCAGTCGAATTATGAAATTGGACGGTTTGTTGCAGTCAACTGCATCAATGTTGGCACACAGACAGCCAAAGAGATCACTGTTTCCCCTTTCTTCACTTACAACATACAGTAGACGAGGATGAAATCGCTCCGAGAACGAGGGAAGTAAAGAGAAGCGTTAGAGGACGAAATCGCTCTGCGAACGAGGGAAGTAAAGCGAAGCATTAGAGGACGGGAGGACTAGGGAAGTGGAGCGAAGCGTTAGAGGACGGGATATCGATCATATCACAACATGTGCTATGAACACATGAATCCTAAAACACCAAGGGAAGCAGAAAAGCTGTCATAGTACGCCTCCACGTACTTGAGAGGATTGGATAGTGTATGTCGCAATATGCTTTATGAAAACATGAGTTCCAGAACACTAAGCACTCAAATTCAAGGAATACGTTGAGATATTGAGAGGTAGAGTTGTCCCTACCTTGGATCCCCTACTTGAGATGTCAACTCCGCTCATTCCACTTGCCGAGCTTGATCATATAACCGATCCACAATCCTTTACGTGGACTTCGGTGTTCCCAAAGTCTTTCAAACTAGTTGACCAGTTATGACTGAACCTAACTTAATTTAGAGATTATCTTGCAATAAATTTTATATCTATCATTTAATCACAGGCTCAATTCTTGTCTACATACATAGTATAACTTGGATAAACTACATCCTCAATTTCCCAATAGCCATACATCATGATTTTCATTATATACATAAATAAGATCAAGTTCACCCTGTAAGTGTCTATTTCTAGGGCCATGCATGAATAATGCTACCTACTGACACCTTGATGCATTGGCTATTGCTGGGTACCAAGGTCTTGCACCTACTGTCACTATGGTAGCAAACATGGAGAGAAGGGGCCTTTTCACACCTTTAGACTCCATTCCAAGAGGTATGAAGAGGAGGCTTAAGGAAATATTGGATCTAAGAATACTCTGGTCAGATTCAATCCGATATTTGGAGTATGGGAAAAAACCTCACATAGAAAGACACCCAGAGGGATTCAAGAGACCATGGAAATATTGGAAGATTGCTAGCAATGATGGTGTATGACTCAAGATCCTGTAGTTTTCTCAGCAGCCATCTACTAGAAGGCCTTGCCCAAGTCTATCATCGCATAGCTCAAGGTCAAATCACGGATGAGAATGCTTTTAGTCCCTTTCACCAGGAAATCAAGTGCACACTTTTGATGTACCTCCTACAACGAGCTAGTATGTGGAGATGTCATATGGGGAGAGCTCTGGAGTTGGCCCATATGGTCAGTTTCATAGAGATGTGAGACTCCATATCCAGATACCATCAGGCAAGAGACCAGATGGGAACATTCTATACAATGAAAAATGAATTCTTTCCATATGCAGTCAAGGGCAAGAGGAGGAAATAACATCGGAAGGCTTGCATGAAGTGCAAGGATTTAGACCAGGCTATGTTGATGGTAAGAAATACCATGTTTCAAGGTGAGAAGTGTCATCTATGGGACTATATAGAGGAAAGGTGTGGTATAAAGATCTATTGCAGGAATAGAAATAATGGGTTATGTAGGAGAAGGATCTATTGCAAGATCTGATGTTATGGAACATGCGGGTAGAGTCACCTGTAGGCAGACTAAGTTGAAGTGTGGGATAAATCCTCAATGGGATGTACATTAGTGTGAGATAAACACTCCACAAGATTTTGAATTACCAAAGTATTTAGGTAGGCAATTAAGGCTAAGACAATGCTCCGACTATGCCAAAACTGTAAACTAGGAGAGAAGATGAAAGCAATGTTAAGATTGAGGAGATAGCGGCCACAGTAGAAGTAGCATAAGGGGATAGAAAAATTCATTTTAGGATTTGGATGTTAGGTATTCAAGGGAGCTCATGCCACTTAGTGGAGGCTTTTCCTCCTTATTTCATAGCCACTATTAGTTGTGGATCTTGTGTAATCCAACTTTTGTAAATCCAAGAGTTAGAGATTGAGTTTCCTATATATTCTTTGAGGAGAACCATCTTTGTTTAAGTTGATTTCTAGTATCAGCAGAGGAGCTTGGGTAATCATTGGATCCACAGGCTAAATCTATTGCCAGTTGTGGTTGTAAGAGTGATCTATGTGACTTTCTATTGATGAATTAAGCAATGACTATTATAAAGAAACCTATAAATATGTGTTATGCATAATGGTGCTTCTCACTATGCTCATTGCATTCTTGCCTAGGTTTTAGAGTGTTCAGCAATACTACCCATAACATTTCATTACTTACCAAGAGGGTGACGACCATGGAAGCCAAAGCACTCAAAGGGTAACAGACCTGTGAGTCATTTCTTGGATGAAGTGTCCAAGGGTGAACCTATCTCACAATCAAGCTAAGACTGCTACATGAACTTTTGCCGTAGATTGCTATAGGATCTTTGCCCATAGACTACTACAAGAACTCTGCCTATAGTATGTGGTAGGACTATCTTGTACTTCTACATTCCATAGCATCCTATACCCTTAGCTACAAGGCTGGTCTAACCCGGCAACACCACATAGTAGCACCAATGCTTGAGTTGATGGAGCAACTCCTTCCAGTGTAAAAGGAGTGTCCTAGCCAAATCACCAACTAGATCACCTTTGTCCAACATCCTGAGCACACTACATAGGAAGTTTTACAAGAGAAGAAGAAGGTGCAAGACAATTGGCAGGCATCCATGCTCAAAATTTGGTTGTGGGTAAACATAGCAACAATTTTGCGTAGGAGGCAGCCAAACTTGGGGAAGAAAGAGCAGTCCTAGAGAAGGACGTGCAAGAGGAGAAGGAGAAAAGATATGCAGAAGAGAAGCTTTGCCAAGAGGAGGAAGCATGGTACCAAACTCAACTTGAAGAACATGTACGAGCTCAGGATGAAGAAATCAATACTCTTAAGGAAGAAATAGAGAAGGAAAAGGTGGTCCTTGTCATAACAGAAGTGAGACATCAAGATGAGCTTAGAGTGGTGAGATTGCGTGTCAAGAAGCTTGTGGATCAGGAAGAGGAATGTGATTGGGACAGTTTGGCCATTGAGGAGGAAGTATTGTTAGAATTGCATGAGATGAAGATGCAATTGAAATTGGAGTAAACCACTATGTTGGCAAAGATAGAGATGGCACAAGATCAATTGGCAGGTATTGCGGAGGAAGCAATGGAGACCTCCTTGGAGAAGCCAAGGTTGCAAGATCTCAAATCACAAGTACATGCTTTGGAGGTGAAGGTGTCCACAAATGAGCCTCTACAGCAGCTGTTTGACAAACTTCAAGATCACACCCCAAAGAAATTCAAGAGATCCACCCAAGCACTGCTTGCCATAATAATTGATTACACATATATAATTGACTTGTTGAAAGATAGTTTCTTGCAATAGATTTTAAGAAAATGATACTTTAGCCAGAAGGAAAGGAGATAGAAATATGTTAAACATAGAACATACCTTCCCACTAGAATTCACTTTGGCCATCTTCAAAGGACATCTTTGCCCAAGAAACCTTTACAGAATAAGGATAATTTTCTATCTATATCCGAGTAACATCAATGATAAGATAAGCAGATAAGATTAGCAATGAGTGAGTAGTTGGTTTGGAAGTGGAAAAATTCTAATTTTGCATTAGGATAAGATAAGCAGATAAGATTAGCAATAAGATCAATGGAGCACTGAAAGTACCACAGATTAGAAAAGCCAAATAGACAATGAATTTTGGATTTTTGTGGGATTGTGTCTTCTGGGAAGGGACGCACGGAGTCAACCACAACATCGTCAAGGTGATAGCACCTTCGGGTTGAGAATTGACATTTGGGGTGGAAACCAACTTTCGGGGTGAAATAAACCTTAGGGAAAGGACTAACCTTCAAGATAAAAAGATTCTTCAAGGGGAAGAAACCTTCTGTATGAAGTGAACCATTGCCATATTTTGTGAAAGTGTTTATTAATTTATCTTTTCAGCCGGGCATAATTTACCATAATGTGTGTTTTAACTCTTTTTTATCAATGGTTATTAGATGCGCATAGATACACAACTTCTGACATTATAACATTTTAGTTTCATTCTTGGTCATGTATTTTCAACATGATTTATTTTTGTTTCATTTTTTGTGATGTATTTTCACCATGATTTATTTTTCAATTACATTAGTAGTACTTTGACATTGAATTGTTATTGTGATAACAATGACAATCCATAGACCCAAAAGGTTAAATAGTAAATCGTTAGTTTCTCAAATGTGACATTTTTATTAGTATTCAACTATTTCTTACCCGTATCATGGTGGGAACGGGTCCGTTACTTACCAAAAATGCTCCAATATTGTTTGTTGGGTTGCTACACGACCAATTGTAAGGTCTTACCAAATTGCTCCAATTCATTGTTTGTTAGGTTGTTACACGACCAATTGTAAGTGCTGGACTTGAAAGAGACACGTACCTCTCACTACGATGCATCGAATAACACGGCAACCATTGATGCTCATCGTGAGGGGAATACCCTGACGGGTCACAATTCGCTTCTTCATGGTGTTTTTCTTTTCATGTGTTGTAGTCACTTTGGCAAAAGGACGTCGCTGTCTGAATGCTCCTCTATAGGCCCACTCAACCTTACTAGAAACCTAGCTGTAATTTCAGTCCGTGTCGTGTGGGCCCCCGAGCTTCTATGCTCGCGGGGCACTCGGTGTAGATCAAGTTTCTCAGAGTTCAGATGCCGCGGACCTTGCACAGCAGATGTACCCGGCACATGGTATCTCTCGCCAGGTTCCCCATTTCAAGCTTTAGTCAGAGATGTCAATCTCTATCATCGGCCAGTGTGTATTGTATTCAACTCTCTCCTTCTGATTGAACATAGTCCGGAGGTAGAATTCACAGAGCATTGAACTGCCGCACTTGATAACTTCATCCCCAGTATCGGACTGGTACCATCTTCACTGAACCCGTTTCCCAGGAGGACATATCTTGTTCTCGTGATTGCCTTTAGCCTTCTAATCTGCTTCAGCTGCTGTTGATTACTGGGCTTGGAAACTCGGAGATCTCAGGGAGGAGCTCGTTGAGTTTCGGATCTGTAGGTCGATTCGGGTTGTCCTCCGATGCACTCCACTCGTACTCAAGTTGTTGTCTCGACATGTGTGAAAAACTATTATTGATGACGAACTTCTTCTGCAGGATCTGTCGAAGTCTGCTTTCCACAATGTCCTCAGATGTTTTTCCCCTCTTGGATTTTCGCTTTACACGTTGCTTTTGGATCAGGTCTCTTTGACATAAAAATTTGTAATCACACTGGCCTCCTGCATTACCCGAATCAAGTATAATCCACTTTCCGCGAATCGCAAAATCAACCGGGGACATAACCCCATCAATCTTGCTTCGTTGTTTTTGTTCCCACATGGTAGAGGGAGACAAAGGAGGAATAACTGAAGCCCGATACCCCAACTCATTGGCTTGTCCTTCGGAAAGCGCAACTGCAAACCTTTTATCCAGCAAGCGAGTGTAATTTATGGCTTCGGATGTACTTGCTTTTGACTTGTCTTCGTTGCTCTTCCGCGATTTGCGATTGAGCTTGTATCCAAAAAATCCAAATAGGTCAAAACCAGCACGCACCTCACCTCCATGGTCTCTCGAATGTTCAGAAATGTTGGTATCCTCATGCTCAATCACCATTGTAGTGGGGAGGGACTCCACCTTGCTCAATATCTCCCACTCTCTGTTTCTTGGTATATCTCGGCGCACTGCATTCTCTTTGAGGCAATGAAATGACTGCAGTAAATTATCGTGATACCATCCGAAAGTTAGGGGATCTTCAGATGAATGACCACATGCAGCAAACAGATAATTGACGGCCAGTTCAGTCACCAGACGTCTCCTTTTAGGACAACCATCAACCACATCACATAGAAATCTTATGGTTATGAAGGCCGACATATGATTATCTGCCAGTTGCACCGGGGGTTTAAGCGTCACAGCCAGTTGCTCCTCCATCCTGACAATCTTAAGGGATATATCTGTACTGGTTTTCGGTAGGATTCTCAACGGAACCGTGACCTCGGTATGTGGTGTCACCCATTCCAAGGTATAATCATCACCTTTTAACCAGACGTTGACGGTTAACTGCAAACATGGATCCTGCGCACACAACGTCTCCGTCCTGTCGGTGTCAACCAATGTCGGGTCTGACGTGTCAACCTTCCTACTTCCCCTCAGCATGCCTAGATGGCTTCTGAAGCTGGTTAGAATCGCTGTCCCAAATGAAGGTCCTGAAGTCGTGGAAGACGTGCTCTTCTCCTTAGGTTCTTTTCCATGGCTATCTCCTGCACACTCCACTCTTTCCAGCCATGCTGGTAAGGTCGTAACAGTTGTTGTCTTTGAACAACCAATTTTCCATATAGTATCACGCAATAGACCAACCCAAGCGGGGGCCTCTGCAGCTCTATTCTTAGCGTCAGAAGATTGTACTAATTGAATTTCTCCTTCTTGTATATCGATCCCCTCCACTCCTAACACCAAATCGTTCAGCAGCTTCATTAGTGGAAAGTCTTGAACCGGGAGTAGCAGGTACATTGGACTTCTCGTGATTGAGTTCATCATCAGAAAATAAAAGCAGATGAGCGTTCTTCATGACGTCCTTCTTCCACCGATTTTTCCATTGTCCCTCCTCGATTTCTTGAATCCTGAACACAGAGTCCTGTCCGAGCATGACCTTGCAAAACGGCACACCTACTCCAATCACCTTAGCCATTCCTTCTTCGTGGAGAAACGTGAACTCCACATGATCCTCAACATTCTCAAACATGCACAGACTTCGCTTCGGATCAAATCTTTGACGGAAGTCATTGAAACCAAGCTTTATTGCATCAGGCCTTAGATCCTCCTTGTCTGAACATAGACCCCCAGCATATGAACTTGTACTTGGAAAGCTGGATATCCCGCAGTCAAGGCTACTCTGGCTCATGGAGAAGTCCTCTTCCTGTGAACCTCCCACATTCCGCTGTGCTTCGTCTGAATCTTTATCTATCCGATTGGGGACCGTCAACTTCTCCTCTTCATTAACTGGAAATGTTTTGGGCATTGTTTCAGTTCCGGTCAATGTAGGGAGTTCTTCCTTCACTCTAATAGACTGCATAATCTGTACAAGTCGATTACCTTGTTAATTTTGAGGCAAAACATACATCTTGTAAAGTCACATTTTTTATCATATCCGTACATTTATGCATGCACAATTTGGCGTTAAACTCAATCAGCTATGAAATTCGCAGTTGGCGAGGACCTTTCTTAGACTCTCAATGCTACTTTCCTGCATTATGATTTGTGATACGTGATGAAAGTTATATGTGAGAAGAACGTGAAAATATTTTCTAGTATATCAAGCCAACTTGAAGAGAATCGAACGTTAAACATACCTGCCCAAAAATTCCAATCCAAACGAAATCACGGATCAATGACAGCAGCTTTGGGATGGCCGGTGGGACTTCTCCTATTTTCTCCGCTCCAAGAGCTCTACCATGCAAGAGCTCTACCAGTCTTTCAACATGAAAAGGGTTTTTAGAATCCTCCAGCTCTACCAGTCTTTCAACACCTCCAGCTCTACCAGCTTTACCAGCAAAAGGGTGTTCCGAATCCTCCATTTCATATCACTTATACCTTGATCCCAAAGTCCACAAAGCTTTCAAGATTTCCTCTTCTTTTGCAAAGCCTTCCTTCCCGACCAAGGACAGCAGCATTGGGATGGCCACGTGGACCTCTCCCATTTGCTCCACAATCTGCTTTTGATTTTGCTTTTGATTCGACTCATTGCTCAACATCAGAGTGTACAAAGCTCCCATCAATGCCTCTTGTAAAGCAACATCTCCACTATCCTTCATGATCAATGACAGCAGCTTTGGTATGGCCCCACTGACCTGTCCTATTTTCTCTGCTCCTGCACTTCTGGTTGCCAAATTCTCTAGTGTACCTGCCAAACGTTCAAGGAACTTGGAGCTCTTCCGAACACCCAAGAGCTTTACCAGTCCTTCAACAGCGCCGGGGAGTTCCACAATCTGGTTTTGATTCGACTGATTACTGGATGTCAAAGTGCGCAAAGCTCCCATCAATGCCTCTTCTAAAACCATATCTCCACTATCCTTCATGATCAATGACAGCAGCTTTGGGATGGCCCCATACACTTGTCCTATTTTCTCCGCTCCTGCGCTTCCTGTTGCCAAATTCTCTAGTGTACCTGCCAAACGTTCAAGGAACTTGGAGCTCTTCCGAACACCCAAGAGCTTTACCAGTCCTTCAACAGCGCCGGGGAGTTCCACAATCTGGTTTTGATTCGACTGATTACTGGATGTCAAAGTGCGCAAAGCTCCCATCAATGCCTCTTCTAAAACCATATCTCCACTATCCTTCATGACCAATGACAGCAGCTTTGGGATGGCCCCATACACTTGTCCTATTTTCTCCGCTCCTGCGCTTCCGGTTGCCAAATTCTCTAGTGTACCTGCCAAACGGTTAAGGAACTTGAAGCTCTTCCAAAAACCCAGGAGCTTTACCAGTCCTTCAACAGCGCCAGGGAGTTCCACAATCTGGTTTTGATTCGACTGATTACTGGATGTCAAAGTGCACAAAGCTCCCATCCATACCTCTTGTGAAGCAATATCTGGTTTATAATTTGACCAACCCTCGTAAGATACATAGGCCAGTCCACTATCCTTCAGGATCAATGACAGCAGCGCTGGTATGGCCCCAAAGAGTTGTCCTATTTTCTCCGCTTCTGCGATTCCGGATGCCAAATTCTCTAGTGTACCTGCCAGACGTTCAAGGAACTTGGAGCTCTTCCGAACACCCAAGAGCTCTACCAGTCTTTCAACAGCGCAAGGGAGTTCCACAATCTGCTTTTGATTCGACGGATTACTAGATGTCAAAGTGCGCAAAGCTCCCATAAATGCCTCTTGTAAAGCAATATCTCCACTATCCTTCTGCTTTTGATTCGACTGATTACTGGATGTCAAAGTGCACAAAGCTCCCATCAATGCCTCTTGTAAAGCAATATCTCCACTATCCTTCAAGATGAATGACAGCAGCGCTGGTATGGCCCCACTGACCTGTCCTATTTTCTCCGCTCCTGCGCTTCCGGTTGCCAAATTCTCTAGTGTACCTGCCAAACATTCAAGGAACTTGGAGCTCTTCCGAACACCCAAGAGCTTTACCAGTCTTTCAACAGCGCCAGGGAGTTCCACAATCTGGTTTTGATTCGACTGATTACTGCATGTCAAGGCGCACAAAGCTCCCATCAATGCCTCTTCTAAGACCATATCTCCACTATCCTTGTCGATCAATGACAGCAGCTTTGGTATGGCCCCACTGACCTGTCCTATTTTCTCCGCTCCTGCACTTCCGCTTGCCAAATTCTCTAGTGTGCCTGCCAAACGTTCAAGGAACTTGGAGCTCTTCCTAACACCCAAGAGCTTTACCAGTCCTTCAACAGCGCCAGGCAGTTCCACAATCTGGTTTTGATTCGACTGGTTACTGGATGTCAAAGTGCACAAAGCTCCCATCAATGCCTCTTGTAAAGCAATATCTCGACTATCCTTCATGATCAATGACAGCAGCTTTGGGATGGCCCCACTGACCTGTCCTATTTTCACTGCTCCTGCACTTCTGGTTGCCACATTCTCTAGCGTACCTGCCAAACGTTCAAGGAACTTGGAGCTCTTCCGAACACCCAAGAGCTTTACCAGTCCTTCAACAGCGCCGGGGAGTTCCACAATCTGGTTTTGATTCGACTGATTACTGCATGTCAAAGTGCACAAAGCTCCCATCAATGCCTCTTCTAAAACCATATCTCCACTATCCTTTATGATCAATGACAGCAGCTTTGGGATGGCCCCACTGACCTGTCCTATTTTCTCTGCTCCTGCACTTCTGGTTGCCAAATTCTCTAGTGTACCTGCCAAACGGTTAAGGAACTTGGAGCTCTTCCGAACATCCAAGAGCTCTACCAGTTCTTCAACAGCGCCAGGGAGTTCCACAATCTGGTTTTGATTCAACTGATTACTGGATGTCAAAGTGCACAAAGCTCCCATCAATGCCTCTTGTAAAGAAAAATCTCCACTATCCTTCCTGATCAATGACAGCAGCGTTGGTATGGCCCCAAAGAGGTGTCCTATTTTCTCTGCTTCTGCGATTCCGGTAGCCAAATTCTTTAGTGTACCTGCCAGACGTTCAAGGAACTTGGAGCTCTTCCGAACACCCAAGAGCTTTACCAGTCCTTCAACAGCGCCAGGGATTTCCACAAGCTGCTTTTGATTGGACTGATTATTGGATGTCAAAGTGCACAAAGCTCCCATCAATGCCTCGTGTAAAAACAAATCTCCACCATCCTTGTAGATCAATGACAGCAGCTTTGGGATGGCCCCATGCACTTGTCCTATTTCCTCTGCTCCTGCGCTTCCGATTGCCACATTCTCTATTGTGTTTATTGCGTATATACGGAGCATGAAATAATCCTCATGATCAGGCCAGCAGGAATTCACCAGTGACTGAATGGCACCGGGCCATGCTTGAATCTGTTGTCGAGCAAAAGGAAAGCACGCTAGCTGAGAAAGGCAATACAAGTGAAGTATCATGATTGGCGTTGGCCGGCCTATATCCCTGCACGAATTGATCAAATTCTGTATCGTCCCCGGGATCCGACCCTTCAGTGTTGACTGCAACCCTGTGAATTGAAGGTTCCGCAGTACAGAGGCAATGGCTGGTCCAAACTTGAAAGAGGACAGCAAAGTTACAAGACTATCATCGTTGAGTTTACCGTCGCAAACGATCTCGATCATTACCTGGGCAAGGGGGAATGCGTTCACTTTCATTAGTAGCAAAACTCTAAAGGATCAATCTGTAAAGGATCAATCATTTAAAGGATCAAAGGATCAATTATATAAGTCAATTCAAGTCAAATTCAAAAACTCAATGTGAGAGTTTCAAAATTACCCCGGAAAAGGTTGCAAAACTTCAACTCTATGCATATGCCAGATGTCCACTCAATTGATTTACTAAAACAAGATCTCTAAAAAAATAAGAAAACTTCATGAAATCAAATATCCAGTGGCACCTATCCGAGATCGTTCATTTCCAATATGATGTAGCTTAGGTTAATAGCAATGTTGTTCATTGCAAGGAGTTCATGAGGAATTTCTACACAGTAACTAAGAGATATATGGCTTAGTATTTCCGAATGGGCTTAGAGGAAAACCTACTTAATAAAAAATAACAGTATATTCGATTCTTAGCCAAATAGGAAAATAACTTCATGTACATAGTTATCGGAGTAGTTCATAGGTACCTTTTATGTCCGTAACTAAAGATTCAATATTGGGACTCATTCATTACTAGGTGAAAAATAACAATTTGCACATGTTTCCATGTCCTCGTCAGTTTAAAACTGCTATATACTTGAGGAAAGATGCTTCAAGTACCTGCTTGGCACAACAAACCAATTTGTCCAACGAGGTTTCGTGCTTTTGTCCTTCGTCCTCTGAGAGAGGCTCATACAACAGGGTAACAAGAGGTCCTAGTGCAACCCGTAGTTCCTTGAAAAAAGTTAAACTAGGACAACTTATTCCCAGGTCTTCGGCGGCTTCACGTGCATAGTCCCACATTAAATAAAGGATGCAAAGTGCAGGGACCACCTTCCGGGCCGCGGGGTTCAGCTCGCGTAATTTCTCCGGTTCCATAGCCCCAGATATTCCGTAAGGAATGCCTCACCTCCTTGGCATTTCTCGTCATCATTTCTCCTGTCTGGTGGTTGATGAACCCCCGTTGTATCTCATGAAGGCGTAGAGTTTCAAAGTTATACAAACTCGCCGCGTATGGATCCGAGGAACTGATACAAAGTGTCGGATCAAAGAATGCAATCGAATCGGCGTGGACTTGCAGCACCATTGCACTTTCTCTCAGTTCGTTGAGGTCATCGTGGAAGGACGTTGAAGACGTTGAATATTCTCTTCCCGTATTTTAGTGTACAGCCTGCGCACAACTTGATTGGGGATGCTTTCCTCTTCACAGTGTGCGATCAAGATAAGCAGACGTCGAGAGTTCGGTGATAGGAGTTGGTATGCCATCAACAATGGTCCATCAAAACTTATTTGGAATCGGAAACCAAAACTCGGATCGAAATAGTAGCTCGTTGCCACCTTGTGCCACTCCTGAGAACGAGTATTCCTGCGCTTGGTTATTCTCGACCCCGCCATTGCCAGAGCTAATGGATTGTACTCTGTTTTGTGTATAATACGGGCAGCAATACTCTGCAGATTTTGTAGGACGAAATTAGATTTCTTGTTGTGTCACGCAATATGACAAACTGTATAGTCCTTAACTCAATGCAAGATATTATTCCTTATATCATGTCCTTGGCCTCGCGTTTCTGTGAAGTTACAGACAACTTCATGAGAGTGATCATGAAAAAAAGGAGTCTATAACGTTCAGCTTTCAACTAGTCTAGCTGAAAACAAAAGACGATTTATAATAGTGACTCTAAGAAATAGCTTCTCATGATCCAACACCGTTTAGGACTTAAAAATGATATATTGGAAAATCGTTTTCCCGATTCATCTATTGCAGTTCATCCTAAGAGTCGCATAGAGATGGTAGATCAAACCTTCAAGTCCGATGGGAGTTCGTGGTCTACGAATCCTGCACATGCTGCCAGGATCTGCTCTGCCTTTCCCAAACTGACTGGTGGAACTTCTATGGCAGCAGAAGATCTCCATGTGGTCAGATTTCTAGAGGTGATTAGAAATTTCACTTGATCGTGTAAATCGAACGCAAGGTCATCAACGAAAGTCTCGATAAAACCGTTGTCCCAGACGTCATCCAAGATTATCAAAGTCTCTTGTATTTTGAGTGACGATCGTATCTCTTGTTTGATGAGAACACTTTGATTTGGACTGTACTTCTGCCTGTAACTCGCTTTAGGACAGAGGGTTTGGAAAAGTTTCAACAGCTTGACTTGCACAATCGCCTCAGACCCACATTCCACGAAAAGAATGGTGGACTTTCTCGGTTCAGGAACCATATCATCCTGGCTGAATCCAGTTGCACCTTCTTTTCTGCCTTGCAGTTCATTAGGAACACCTGAGTAGTGATCGCTTATGTATCTTGCTAGAGCAGATTTCCCACTTCCAGCATTGCCATGCAATAAAACCACATATTTCTCTTCCAACGCGTCCCGAATACTTGCCTCTATGTCTGGACGTGGGACATACGTGCTCAGGCTTCTTTTAGAATGGGGCCTCTTTCCTGGTTCTTCCGCTGTTGCAGTGACCTGAAACATTGCACGATAGACATAGATTGATTAAACTAGTGGTAATATGTGATGAAAGTAATATGTGAGAAGCCAACTTAGAAATGAGGTGTACTTGTCGAATGGGAGGTCCGTCAAGAACAGTCATTCGATCCGATGAGGTCTGACATGGACACCGTAAAGCAGTGATCCAACACCATTCAGGATTTAGAAACGATATAATGGAAAACCGATTTCCTGAGAGATCGCGACATGTACACGGTGAAAGCAGTAGACTCAAATCGTAACTTCATTGCAGCTTATCCTGATTAATTGCGACCAAAACCTTACTTCTTGTCAGAGTAAAATGCAGAAGAGAGAATTTTCACCTTAGCTCCTCTTGTCGTCATGCTTCCCGATATCAGGGTCAGTTATGTGGGGAATCACGCTATAAGCTCACACCAGAAAAATTGGTGACCTCTTGTTTGCCCACTGATAACTGGATGACGTCCATCCTGAGGAAGATCCAGACCACGTTCAATGTCATAGATTTTCAAAAAGCTACCGTTGTAAGGATCTCTTAGATCCCAAACTGTCACTCCGAACTTGACATTCGATATGCAAAGGAGGTAAAAAGCCATCAGTAGGAACATCTAGTAGAATATCTCCCTTAAAGCAACATGAAAGTAAGGATCATTGAGATTGAGAAACAAACCTGAAGTATGGACATGATTCATAATTTCTTTGAATGTCTGAGTGAAGAGTCGCTTCAGGTAGACTTCTGCTCATCAACAACAGATTCTGAATATCATTGATCTAACATCGACCGCAATGGTCAACTGTCCATAAAATCATATCCAGGGCCATTCTAGCATTATTACCTGTTTCGACCTTATGCCGCTTTTTGGTTAGATTTTCACGATTCCATCTAAAGTATCTTTTTGCATGCCATATGAAAACAATCTAGCCTACCGAACATCTTCAGATTGATTGACCCTTGGTTGTTTTGATCATCTCGAAAAATAGGACCATCAAATCCGTGCGGAATGGGGAACGACGTTGACTACACACCAGTTCAGAGAACGAGATATGAGGATGTACTGATGTCATTCGCACAGACGACCTCCCATCGTCACACGCTTTCAGTATCACTTCCGTGCTTCCTCCTCTACAATCCTTGCACACCCTCAAGAAGTGATATATGCAGACAACCGGGTGTCCGCATCTCTAAGCACCAAGGGGAACAGAAGTTGCAGATCACGTCTCGATTCCTCGATTGGCGAAACAGCTAACTAGGTGCACAGCGCAGAAATATCAAAAATTGCATACATCGAAAGTCAAAACATCTATTATGCTAGAGTGACTCAGCAAATCACTCAACCGGCGTATAAAATAACCTTTCCCCGTGCCAGAAGACTACTACACTCATTAGTTTACATCTTTATCGGGCGTGGAGTGATTCTCTTTTAGATTACGACAGCTTTATACGGTTTGACGTGATTACTCCGATAGAAACTGGACCAACGAGTATACCAAGAAGTGAACACCTTTATCGGGCCCGTGCAGTGATTCTCTTTTACATAACGACAGCTTTATACAGCTTTGACGTGATTGCTCCGATTCCATTTTTAGATTACGACAACTTTATATATCTTCACGTGACTACTACGATAGAAAATGGACCCACCAGTGTCTCAAGCAGTGGCACTAGACTCAGTAGTTTCCACCTTTATCTGGCTCGTGCAGTAATTCTCTTTTAGATTACGACAGCTTTATACGGTTTGACGTGATTACTCCGATAGAAACTAGACCAGAGTATCCAATTGGTTCTATGTTCTCAAGAGTTACTGCCTTGCTAACGGTTCTGATTTCTCATTAGATAGGTTGTAAGGTTATGTCTGTATGGACACCTCTACTGGATAATTTTACAAGCTCATTTTTTTTCCATACTCTTGCGCGATCCCGCGGCCCTTAAATCCTCATTTAACCATTGAATCAACGAATTGGATTCTCGCTGAAAACCAAGTTACATTTCAGCACAATAGTCAACACGGGAAAGATGCTCCGGATGTGAAGTATGGCACTACATGAGCATTGTGGATGACTGCAACTAGCCCGTCAAACTTGGGCTTGATTGGCAATGTCATGGGACGAATTGAGTAACCGCACAATCACGTGTATTTCATGTATTTCATCATAGTCGAATAAACTCCCTTAAGGGAAAACATATCCGACCGATGAAGTGATATTATGGAGGCAAATATGTTCCTCACAACATTAACTTGCACTTATGTAATATCTGATCCAGGCATCATCTCTAAGTTTGAAAGGTATTCCTCCTGGAATTTGGATGAAGAAACCATGCATGATGAAGCTCCATAACCCATTCTGAAAACACATTGGGTCACAACCCCTATATTTGACATTCTGGCAAAATAGCCACCAACTTCTATCATACACTATTATGACATTATGGCTGACTTGGCATACATAAAACCCATTATCACTATTAATCAACTTTGCAAAGTATCCCTTATGAAGCATAGGAGGCTACAAAATGTCCTAACAAAGGAACAGCTTGTACTAAGCTTCAAGGATCTGCAGATTGGGAATGTTGTCCCGCTAGGACCCGATCCTATAGACTTACTATGTACTCCAACTACATAAAATTTATAGAATTCCACTATGGAATTATTGCACACCACCCTTGTTGACACAATTCCAATGGATCATCATTTTTTGTACACAAAGGTTCACAAACCAAACATTCCAGTAACAATATAGGGGAGTGTTATTCCAAACTGCTGGGTATGGACTATTGACTCTAGGTCCTTGGTGAATATTAATAACCAAGGGTGTTATGGAAACATTGGGATTGAACGGTATGGTTAAGACTACCACCCTCCTCCAAACAGCCAATGGGAGAAGACATCACCCTCTTGACGTGTTGTCCAAGGTCCCTACACTCATTGGTGATCAGACCTTTTTGGTTGACTACTTGATAATGTATATGTTTGCTTCATTGCAAACTCATACTTTCATTGGAGTCAAGTAACTGGTGGATGTTGATGTTGTCACCTCTTGAAGGACTAGTAAGTTGACTTTTGGAAGGACATCAAATTGCATTGTTCTTCTGATGTACCTAACTGAGCCTATGTCAAGCTCGGATCATGAAGGAGAACTGAGTTTCAATTTTGATGTGTGGAGCACTTCTCATGCTGATAGTGATGAGGAAATTATGGATGCCATTGCTAATTGTGTATTTATAACCAAAGAAGAAATGAATGGTCATGCCACTCTTGCAGTAGCAAGTAGTAGAGAATCAGATGGCCTTAGTCCCACTCTTTTACCATGGTCAAAAAATGTTATTGGTAGGCTTGCTTCCACTTCCCCAAAGGATGCATCTTTGGACACAGAGGATTGAACCCTTAGGTCTAATGATGGAACCTTCTACTACACAATGTCTCCTTTGCTGCACAGGGAAACATCATTAGAAAGTTATGGCTACCTCTTATTTTTATATCAAGGATGGCATTGATTGTCAAGACTAAGAATAGGATGGAGAACACCTCCATCTCAATGAGCCTCTCCATGATGATATTTTTATCCCTCAAGAATAAGTAAAGAAGCCCACTACATGCAACAAAGATGTTCTACCTGCTACTATGGATGACAATTCTTTATCCCAATAGCTCAAGCCATTTTTGGAGAAAGCTATTACCATGATTGATGATCATATGGGGAAGCTCACAAAGTGGTGAAAAGGAACAAGAATTCCATCAAAAAATACTTGAGGACAAATTGCAATGATACTTCTTGGAGAAACCTCCAAAGTAGCCATCCAAAAATGTCCTCTCCACTTGCAAGTTGTTGACTAGTTTTGAGATCTCAATATCTCACAAACAAAAGAAAAACCTAAATATGTCAAGATCAGCACAAACATGTTGGTCAAGGATCAATCTACCTACAAAGACCTCTTCCAAGATTTTCAAGATGCTTTGCCTATGATTACATAGAACTTATGGGGTGTTGATATCCTAGATGTGCCAACATCAAATCTTACTCCATTGAGAGCCCCTCCCAATTAAATCCAAACCTTAAAGTCTAAACCCAACCTACTCTTAGAAAGTGCATAATGACTTAGACAACTACTAAAATGTGGGTTCAATTAACTCATATGAGAGATAGAATGGGCCTCCCCAATCTTGGTGGTCCTTAGAAAGGATATGGAAGGGTGCAAATCTATGTAGACTTCTGCAAGTTGAATTTTCAGACTATCCCAAACCCCTTTCCAATCCCGTTCATAGATATGCTACTAAACAAAGTGGCATGTAACCAATGATTCTTGTTCATGGATGGGTATTCCAGCTTGGTTGTTGCTCTAGACAACCAATGCAAGACCATGTTTGTCATAAAATGGTGCACTTACGCTTCTTGAGTGATGCCTGTTGAGTGATGCTCCCCAATGTTCCAATGCTACATGATGAACTCATTTGGCAAAATAAGGAAATACATGGAGCTACCTTGATGATATGTGTATGCATAGTTCCCACACTTATCATATCAAGGTACTACGGGCCATTTTCCACATCTATAGGCAAGTCAAGATTTCTCTAAATCCCTAAAAGTGTCTATTTACCATTTCTTGAGGACCTCTCCTTGGTCACCTAGTTTGTGAAAATTCCATAATAGTGGGCCCCAAGAAGATCCATACCATTCTTGAGTTGACTGCTCTAGAGACCAAGAGTGAGCCTAGAAGTTTCTTAGGCTGTATGGGATATTATAGGTGATATATTGACATGTATGCTAAGATTTCTTCTACATTGGCTGACCTCCTACACACCAAAGGCAAATTTATGTGGACCAAAAAATGCACCAATATATTCAAAACTTTGAAACAGTGGCCATTGCTCCAATTCTAGCAGCACCTAATTGGAAGCTGGTTTCATGATTTTTTAGGCACCTCTAACACGGCCATGGGTGTTGTCCTAGCCCAATATGATGATGAACAATGGAAACATCCACGCTACTAAGCTAGCCGGTCACTCAACTCAGTAGAGAAGAACTACTGCACAACAAAGTGAGAGTGCCTCGTGATGATCTTCATTCTCCAAATAATTCACCACTTCCTCATGGAAAATAGTTGTGTGTTCCATGTAGATCATGAAGGCCTCAAATATCTGATGAACAAACTATGTCATGTAGGAAGATTGGCCCAGTGGATGTTACTCCTACAAGAGTTTTCTTTTATGATGGAATACTGTCCTAGCAAGTCTCATGATAACATAGAGTTTTGTCTTGTATTCCTGGATGTCCCATATATTCCTCCTTGAACTTGGATCTCATAGACTTCAATCTTTTTTATTTAGGGAAAAACATGACGGCTCAATCATCTTGGATGATACAAAATCAAGCAATATTTGTTTATGGGCAATGTGCCATTTGATTTAACCTGGGGCCCTACAATTCCTGCCCAGCAAGTCATATGGGCGTGGTCTTTGGGGTTTTGGACAACTCAATGTATAGTGTCCAACTGCTACACAATTCTAGCAAACACCTACAAATGGATTTTTGTGACAACCCAATGTCAACGTACTAATAGTATAATAGATAAGAACAGGTCATTCCTACAAGGATATGAATTGGCATATGAAAGGACTAGAAATGGAAAATAAGGTTTCAAAATGTCATGTTCTATTCTTATGTGTTTAAACTCTTGAGCAAAAACCAACCCCAGAAGAGGGTAGAGAAATTAACCTCTGTGGCATCCTACAAAAAGAGAAATTAACAACCATTCTCACAAAAATCTAATCTAATAAGCTCTTGGTGGTGGAAGTTCACTTCACACTAAAAGACTATACTCCTGAAGAGCCTTTTCTACCCTGGCATCTATTCCTTCCTCTCAGGTTCATTTCACCTTGGAGTTGGTTGTTAGACCAAAGGTTCTTTCTTTATAATGCCATTCCTGATTGTATGCATCTCTTCCCAAAAAATGCAATCCCAATGAGACCTTTTGGGTTTCATTGGGATTGCATTGCATTCTCAGTAGCCTACTTTTCTGTTCTATGGTACTTTTGATGCTCCATCGTTCCCAAAACCTTCCTCACATTGAATTGCTCATTCAGAATGTCAAGGGTAAATTCCTTGATTTAGTGAAAATTTCCTAAGCAAGTACTCCAACACATTCCTATTTCAAGATTTCTCACCTCTATTTGACCAATAAAAAATATAAGCAAGTCACAAAAGAAGTAACACAAGAGAAGACAAAGGTGTGGGATGTACTGGCAGAGGTTCATGCACAACATTTGGAAATAAGCAATATAATAATGTGCACAAAAGGTAGCCAAAATTTCTGAAGGAGTAGCTTTGGAGAAGAAGGTCCAAGACGAGAGTCCTCAATCAAGTCCATGAACAAAGAGGTGCATGAACAAACCCAGCTTAAGGAAATAGTTAAGTGCAAGCATAAGAAGTTGAGGCATTGAAGAGAGAAGTAGAGAAGGTGAAGGTGGCCCTTGTTGCATGAAAATTGTGTCATCAAGAGGAACTATGAGCAGCCAATATATAAGTGTAGAAACTCACCAAAAGAATCAAGTGAAAGGAGGATGAATGCAAGAAGGACTAGGCAACCCTTCAAGAAGAGATCTTGGCTGAGGAGATTTTCTCTTGGAAGAGATTACTCAAGACTCTCTTTGTGGATCTTCTTCTCCAAAGCTACTCCTTCTTCAGAAAGTTTGGCTACCTTCTGTGAAAATTTTTATTTTGCTTACCCATTGCCAAATGTTGTGCATGAACCTTTGCCACTTCATCCCACACCTTCATCTTCTCTTGTGTTACTTATTGTGCAACTTGATCAAGATGTTGATAATCATGACATAATCCATAATGGCTCCATGGGATTCCACATATAGAGAGGAGTAGCTCCATCAACTCTAGAGCCAGGCTGACCTTGTACACCACTAATTGAAAAGGGCCACTACCACAAATGGTCTAGTTTCCCTTCTACTTGAGCTCCACTTGCAAACACACCAACACCTTCCAACAAACCACATTTTAGATTCACTCCATTCCATTGTAGTAGTTGTTGCAACATCTACTTGGATGATAGATGGTTTACCATAAGGATAGAGCTCATTGCCATGTCACTAATCCATATATTTGATCCAAGGATTTAGGTTCCTTTGAGAGAATTCTCTTTGCTATATAATAAAGACAAGGTGCTCCTTTGGAGCATCAAAGTATTGGTGTGAAGTTTTGTGTTTCTCCTTTTGTGTTTCTCTTAAGGTTTCTTATTTAGAAAATGTTTGAATTGGCAAAAAGAAATGCCTTGTTTAGTTGAATTTTGGCATTTAGAGGCTTTTGGACTGGAAAGTCTATGAAGGCCTAGTAGGCCAACTAGTCAACTTGCTAGCCTGAGGCTAGCTAGTATGATCTTTTGGTAGTACTTTGGAAAAATATGCACACTCTTCAAGATTATGTGCAAAAGTGTTTGAACCTTGGATCTTCAGTTTCTAGACTTGTGCCCGAGCCAATTATTCCACCCTCTCTTGTTATCATAGAGGTTGATGGAATCGTTAATACCTATGTAGCTTTGGTCAGGATATGAGATTTGAGCTCATTTTTGGTGATCTTGGTAATGTAAGAGTAGATATGCACACTCATATTATATCAGATTCCAAATGGTGGTAAAGTCAATCTTCTTTTGATTTGTGAGATGGAGAGTTATCATTGAGATTTCTTGTGATTTGAATCACTCCATCATTTACTCCCTATTCGTGCACCACGTTATTATGAAGTGCCTTGATATTTAGTGTTAGCACTCTAGTGTGCTCTTAATATTGAAGTTAGCGTGATAACCAATCACGATTCTTTTATTTTTCTCCAATAAGATGAGAAATGATGAACTACACATCATGAGGATGCGTGTTGTGATAGTTAGTTACAAGTTTTTTGTTCTCTTAGTATAGTTGTCACAATAAGAGTTACTTTAGTGGGTGTGTTTGGTAGTTATTGGCACTTGGTGGTTACAGGTATAATCCAGGGTACATTGTCACTATTGAGTTCTTTAGAGATTTTAGAGGAGATTTGCTACATTACTCATTAGTTTTCCATAGAGTGGCACTTGGTATGTGGCCATATCTCAAGTCTTAGTGAGAGGAGATGGATTCCAATTTGGAGTCTAACACAAGAGCTAATTCAATTAAGAGTGCATATTGTGTGTCAACATTGTTGTTATGGGACCTAGATGAAATTTATGGGGCCTCCAAACGCCCTACAGTCTACTCTAGTATAATGAGTACTATTGAGTTGGATGATTTCATCTAGGAGTTTCATAGTTGGTATGATCTGTAATAGATATGGAACCCCACTTATTCACCCCTTTCATGGGATGGAAGGGGTTGTTCCAACACTTGGAAGGTCTGATGGATGACTTCCACAAGTTCAAGAGACATCCCTTGGAAGAGATTGAGCTATGGAGATAATATTGGTCTCCAAACTACATCTTCATCACTTCAGTCTCAATTTCTAGAGGTAGATTGGGAGTGTCCATAAATTCTAGCTCTAGTATCATTGGTGTATCTAGTGGAGGTGCACTAGTTGGAGATGGTGCTACTACAAGTGGAGGTACCACTACAATAGGTGGTGCAATGCTAGACTTTAGTCCCAAGATTGAATTCTTCAATGTTTGAGGTGGAAATACCAAGGAGTGTGAGCTAACAAGTTGAAGAGCTTGTAGGAGTTCCAACTAAAGGTTGGAAAGTGCATACATGAGGTATACACTTCCATCAGACATAAATTTCACTCAAGAAGTTACTAATGCCCAAGTAGTCCAATTTTGGTATGGGATATTGGACAAGGAGCTATGATGTAGAGTATGTGATGCTACATTGTTTTAGGTTACCTCATCAACTTTGGTTGTGGTCTTTGGTTTGGTTAAGCATTATTGTGAAACATACAACTTATTCATTATAAAACCAAATTTATCAGGTTTTTATCTGATTTTCATAAGCTTTTATAATGATATAAGTGGTGATTCACTTTAGCTAAAAGTTAATTTTGGTCAAAAAACCTTCAAGGGTAGAATAGATACCTTGGGGCCAATATATTTATGATTAATAGTCTAAATAAGGCATTCTTAGTCTTGGTGCAAGTGTCTTTTCAAGGAATTTTTGTAGAGACTAAAATTGTGACAATTTGAGCTTTTTAGCAAGAGTTACAAACACTATAAGACACCATTAGGTCAGGATTTCACAATGACATCAAAACACTACTACCATCAGAGTAGAGCATAAGGAATTGGGGATGACACTACGACCATCAAAGTCAAGATACCAAAAAAGTGGAACGGATATTTTGGGGTTAATATCTCCATGGTTATTGATCCAAATTTAGCATGCTTTATCTCACAGAAAGTATCTTCTCAAGTGCTTTATACAGAAACCAAAATTGTAGCAATTTGAAATTTGTAAGAGAATTTATGGCCACATGAAGAAGACCATCAAATACAGACGTAAGAATCACATCCCAACCATTTGAGTGAGGTGAAAATTGATAGAGCAAGGAACCAAAAGTGTGTTTTGACAAAAGAACATTTTATTGATCAGCAAGGCATAAACAAAGGTTCTAAGGAGTAAATTCTAGCTTTTTTCTTTTTTAGTAGGGATGTGAAGAAGGTTTGTTAATAATTCTTGATAATCAAAGAGTTTTTCAAGATTAATAAGAAGTGAGAGAAGAGACAGTATACTTCACATAATTGTGAAAAACCTATACATTTTGAACTTCTTTGAATAAATATATTGAGTTAGTGTATTTTGATGCATTTCAAGAATTATGTTTTGAATGAATGAAGGATTGAGAATTCAATGGATTAAACGAGTAGTTGTAGCCATATAGACCCAATGTCTATTCACCAAGGATTTTGGTCTTTTGGTTGTTAAAAATTAAATTCCATGAGAATGCATTGAGCTCAACATGGTAGAGGAGAGAATGGTGACATATGGATTTGGTAAGACGACCTCATCCATAACTATTTCTTCTTCTAAAGTGCAATGAAGTGCACCACACTATATTGGCTTTCAAAGGCAGAGTGGACAATGCAAATCTTATGGAGCGATTGGGAAGCCTAGTGCACATAGATCCTTCCACTCATTTTCTTCTCAACAATAGCTAGTGAGTGGTGGTATTGCTGTTAGACTTGTGGTAGACCTCACCACAAGAGAGAATGCACTTAGGGTAGTGGACATAATAATTCAAGTTTTAAGGCTTCCACTTCTTATGTTGGTGATAGAGATGTCCTTGAATTTATGTGTTGAGTAGCACAAGTAGATGCATTTGCTAAAATGAGTATGAGTGTTGATCATACTCTTGAGGCTAGAGGAGCATTAGTAGAGTTGGATCTAGAAAGAGGAGAGATTGTATAATACCAAGAGCTAGCCATATGATATAGATGGGAAATTTAGTTTAATAATATCTAGAATAATGTTATATATGATGGTCAAAATAGATCAGATAGAAGTATCAACAAAAGAGTACTACTACTAATAGAACAAAAACCAAAATAGACTTGGGAACCTTAGCACCAGTAGCTAGACATATGATTTAAAGGTGAGAATTTGTCTGGTAACATCTGGAAAAATGTTACACATGATGGACTAAATAGATCACAAAGAGGTATCACCAAAAGGGGACTTCTACTAATGGTATCAGAGCAAGTTTCTTAGTCCAAGAGAGTGGATCACCCCTCTTGGAAGAGCACAAATGATTGAAACTGAGTAATTTTAAGGCAAAGAACATAGAGTAGTTGCTAGACTTAAGAAGGACTTTAGAGAGCAGACGGGATGGACGCACCGGGAGGATAATTTCCTACACCTAGTTTTCCATTCCCAAATCCATTCCACATCAAGGCTATCTACATCCAGCGTGAACAAATGAGGGTATCATTAGTTTATCATTTTGGCACAAAATTCATGGACAAGGTGATGAACTCACCAAACTCGGTGATTATACCTATGGTGATATATGACAGAGAGTGGGATTTGACAATCTACATTCTACTATGATGAGATGGATGTGAATGTCCCAAATCCTCCCTCTTTCAACACTCAAGTAAAAATTTGTTATGTTGTAAGACCAAAAGTGATATTTAGAGATTTTGTGGTTAGATATTCTAGCAAGGAGTATTATCAATGAGTGATAGCTTCTAAGGTCCCAATGGTAGTTCCAATAGTTCAAGCGCCTTCTAGAGTGATCATATTGACTCTGTATTGAAGTAGACATTAGCAATTGAGTGTTGCAAGAACCATGGATCCGCAATTGCAAGAGTTGGTGCAAGGAATGCAAGGGATGTTGAATGAATTTCAAGAGATTAAGATGACCATGGAGACATTACAAAGTTAAGTGCAAATCCTCAAGAACGATCAAGCCATGCAAGAAGAAGAGCCATCTCAAAACCCAATACCTACAACTGAAGTACTTGGAGAGGCACCTCTACCTACAAACCCTATCAATGATGAAGTCACATTGCTACTCCGAGTGTAGAAGACCTGCAACATTGAGCATTACAAGGGGTAACGTATGATAGGAGTATTGGAAAATTGGATCTCAAGAATGAATTGATATTTCCAATTGTCCTCAACAGAGATCACGGAGCATGCTGCATGTGTGTTTGCATGTGGGTACTTGACCAATAAAGCCCTCATATGGTATGATGCTTGGGAAAGATCCATGTTGGCAGAGAGAAGGGAGGTCACGTGGACATCAATGCAAGAAGGATTGTTGAAGAATTTCCAATCGGTAGATTTTGTGCAGATAGCTCAAACCCGATTATGGGGATTGAGACAAAAGAACAATGCACAAGAGTATGTGGATGCATTTCTAGATCTACAAGCTGCAATAGCAGACATGAGTCAAACAGAGGCTCTCAACAATTTGAAATGAGGGTTAAAAGAGCGGATTTGCCAAGAAGTCATGGTGCAAAATCCTTGCACGGTATTTGAAGCCATTGCTTGTGCACAAAGAATAGCAAGAGCATTGGGTGGAGGTGAAGGAGTAGTTCTACCTTAACATTATCGGGCAGAAATGCCACACATGGGTGGACCCGTATTGATAAAATTGGGCAACCTTTGATCTCAAAATCAAAGGTTGCCCAATTCCTTATGCTCTGCTCTCATCTCTCTCTAGATCTAGGTCCATCCCACAATGTTTAGAAAATTTGACTTGTAGATCCCTTTGAAATGAATTTTGTTATATGTATTGGTGTAAGATGCATCCTTAAATGACTGAAACTTGTGAAGAAATTAGCAAAGTTGGGCCATAGTCAATAGAATGATTATTGAAAGATGAACCAAAATTTGAACTTAGGATAAAACTTCTTCTTGATACAAAAATTCACTATGAATAATTTTGGGGTAATTTTACAATGCATGTGAAAGACCACCAGTCAAAATCTCTTATCTTCATTTCCAAATTGTACTACTCATCCTTTCTTCTCCAATTCATATCTCATTTACGGTTCTCAACAAACAAAGAATAAGTGACAATTCATCTGGAGAAAAAAGTGGGGTGTGATATTTAATCATGGTTGTAGAATTTTGGTTGACTCAATAAGTTCAGAAAATTGTTTTTCCATGCAATTAGCAAAGGAATTATATATTCTTATCAAGCTAGTAATTGGAAGTAGATTGATGATGGTGGATGGCAGAAAGGGTTTTGCATTCTATATCTCACATTTTGTTACATTCAAGATTGGGAAAGAGTATTTAGAGTGTATGAGGTTTCTAGTGGCACCTCTACACTATGATGTTATTCTAGGACTACCTTGGCTTGAATGTCATAAGGTTCAATTTGATTGGACTGACAATAATTTCAAGTACAACACCAAGGTAAGAATTTCCAATTAGATTGTCTTGCACCTTTGAGTAAAACACCTAAGAATAGTCAGTCCCAAGATGAAAAGTTTGTAAGGAAAGCAGCCATAAAGTGAACCTAAAAGGAAGAGAAGTCCCAAGATGGAAAGTTTGTAAGGAAAGCAGCCATAGAGCAAACTTTGAAGGAAGTGAAGTCTCAAGATGGGGAGTTTGTAAGGAAAGCAACCATAGAGCAAGCCTTGAAGGAAGATAAGCCCCTAGATGGGAAGTTTGCTAGTGAAGTAGCTTTAGAGTGAGCTTTGGAGAGATAAGTCTATTTTTGTGGTGTGGATCAAGCAAATTGTACAAGGAGAATCCAAGGAGAGTCAAGAGCCTCATCAAGCAATGATTGATCAAATAGTTCAAGAGTTTGCAGACATATTTCCAAACAATCTGCCAAAGGGATTACCCTTTGATTGTGGTATGCACTTCAAGATTGAGTTATTGCCAAGGAGTACTCCAATGAGTAGATCAATCTATTAGCTCTCACCAAAGGAGTTGGAGGAGTTGTGAACAACACTTAAAGAGTTGTTGGAGAAGGATTTCATACAACACATGATACATCTCCTTGGGGAGCACTAGTACTATTTGTTCTAAAGAAGGGTGGATGAATTTGTTTTTGTATTGATTTCTATGGGCTCAATAAATACACAATGAAGAATGCATACCGCTTTCCTTGAGTTAATGACTTGCTTGATCAATTGAGTGGAGCATGATACTTCTCCAAGTTGGATCTTTGTAGTGGCTACTAGAAAATCGCTATTGATAGGGAGGGTGTGCAAAATATTACCTTTTGCACAAGGTATGGACATTTTGAATGGAGAGTTCCGCCTTTTGGGCTCAATAATGCTCCAAAAGTCTTCATGGATTAGATGCATTGGTGTTGGATGAACTGTTGGATTGATACATGGTGGTGTTCTTGGATGTTATCCTAATATATTGCAAGTCAGAGGAAGAACATGTGAAATCACATGCAAGAAATGCTAAGACAACTACAATAGTGAAAGTTTTATTATAGGAAGTTGAAGTATGCCTTTTGGTAGAAGGAAGTTACCTTCTTGGGTCACAAGATCTCATTAGAGTGGATCAAGATGGAAGAGAAGAAAATCAAGGCAATCACTGATTGGCCAAATCCAAAGGATGCTATTGAAGTATGGGCATTTAATAGATTGGCTAGTTTTTACCCGTACTATGTTCATGTGGCTGCATTATTGATTGATCTCTTGATAAAAGAATTGGAGCTCTCAATGGACCAATAAGCACAAAGAAGCATTCCAAAAGTTGAAATATGTGGGGTCTTCAAGACCAATTCTGCAACCATATGATCCTCAACGACCATGTGTGGTTGATTTTGATGTGTCTAACTTTGCAATTGGAGCCGAGTTGCAATAGGAGTTCAAACATGGATTGCATGCCATTGCATTTGTGTCTCCTAGACCCAATATAGTGGAAAGGAATTACTCTGCTCAAGATTGAGAAAAACTAGTGATGGTATATGCCACCAAAGTGTGGAGGTATTATCTCTTAGGGAAACAAGTGGTCATGCAAATTGATCACAAATCCTTGTTGCAAACGTTTACATTTAGAACACACAAAGAGTTGACATTGTCAATGGGAGGAAAAACTATAGCTGTTTGACATCAAAATTGAGTACAAACCGAGTCAGTTCCATGTCATCCTTGGTGCCCTATCACAATGACCTGATTTGAAGTCTCTTCCTCTCATCATGATGGCAATTACAATAGTGTTAATCAACTCCAAAGTCTAAACTCAATTTAGGACAACTCTACAACAAGATCCATTCTTTCATAGTGTATAAGTTCATCTTGAAGCATGCAATAAGAAGTAAAAATCCTTCTTCTTCAAGGAAGGCCTTCTATTCCATGAGGACCGGATCTGTGTTCTAGTCAAAGATGATCTGCAATTTATGTACCTTCAATAAGCCCATGATTTACCTATTGTTGGTCACATGGGTGTGGACAAGACCTTAGGTATCCTCCAACACTAATGGTGGTGGCCCAACATGACACAAGATGTTTAGAGAGTTTGTACAATTGTGTGAGAGCTGCCAACATAACAAGGCTAGTAAACAAAAATTGAGTGGACTCCTTCAACCACTCACAATTCCATCTACTTGTTGGGAACATGTGAGATTAGATCTCCATCACCCCCTTGCCCAAGGCAAAGCAAGGTCACACAAAAATTGTGGTGTTTGTGGATAAGCTTAGTAAGAAAATCCATTTGGCACCAACAACTAATATTGTGGATGCTCCAACCTTGGCGTAGATCTACTTTGACAATATATTCAAATATCATGGGATGCCGCATGTACTCATTTCTAATCTTGATCCTTGATTCATTGGGAAATTTTGGCAAGCACTCTTCCTAATACTTGGCATCAAGCTTACTTTGTCCATGGCCTATCATCCTCAAACTGATGGAAAAAACTAATGTGAAAATTGCACCTTAGAAGATATGTTTTGTACCTTCGTCAACATCCACCATACCAAATGGGATGAATGTCTTATTGCTGTGGAGTTTGCATACAATAATTCCAAACATGCAAGCAATAGATTCTCTCCTTTCTTCCTCAATTTTGGCCAAGATCCATTTGTTCTATATTCCCTTCTTCCTCCTCCTCTATCTCATATCCCTCATACTTCAATCTTCTTGACAACCATATCTCAATCCTTCCAGCAAGTTAAATCTCATCTCCTTGTTGCTTAGAATCAACAAAAATAATATGCAGGCCATTGTCATGGTGATCTCACATTTCAAGTTGGTGATAAATTCATGCTCTCCTCCAGTAACCTTCCCCTCCGACTTGGTACCCAAGTTAGTAAACTTGCCCCTAATTGGATAGGACCCTTTGATGTCACCTAAATTATCTATTCTCTTGCTTCTTGACTTGACTCGACTTGCCTTCGATTGTCATATGCATATCCACTCTATCTTTCATATTTCCAAGTTGAAAGCCTTTGTTCCTAATCCATCTTCATTTTCCTCTTGGGTCCAACCTCTTCCTCCTCCCATCTCTATCAATGATCATGAGGAGTATGAAGTTGTTCATATCCTTGCACATCACTACATTCAACAAGACCATCGGCAACATACAAAATATAAGGTCCTTTGGAAAGGGTATCCCTTCATGATACCAGATGGGAACCTCTTTCTTGTCTCTAGGACACATAGTCAACCATCCAAGAGTTTGAAGCTTCAATGGTGACGAGGACATCACCAACTAGCAATGGGGGAATATGTAACAATATGGAGTTAAGTAACAAAGTTAGTTAGGGCTAACAAAGTAGCCAATAGGACAAATTAACCTATTCTAGAAGGATCTAAGAAGCTTCTTGGAAAGCTTCTCAGCTAGCTAAGCTTGCACCCCAAGTAAGGAATTTCTAGACAAAGTTTCTAGTAGCTTCCAACTAGCTCACCTTGCAAACCACGTGTACAACTTCTTGAGAAGCTTATCGATTAACTTGGCTTGCACTCCAAGAAAGTAGCTCAAGGAAGCTCCTTGAAAAGCTTCCTAGGAGCCTTGTATGCTCCCTATATATACCAAAGCCAAAGCTCATGCTAGGCATTTGGAGTTTCCCTCATTCAAGTATCCCAAAGTGAATTTCCATTCTCCTATTTCTCTCCTCAGTCTTCATCTTTTACACTATCGGGGTCTAAACCAACAAATGGTAAAGAATAAATATTCCTTACTGGCATGGATGACACTTCACCAAACTTTATCTACAAAGTAGTTACAATCAAATCCAGATTATGGAGGAAGACAACCTCTTACGGCACTACATGGCAAGGGAAAGTAGTGAATATGGGGAACCGCTCAAGAATTGGACTTTCAAGAATTGAAAGACGCATTACTATATGCACAAACCTTGAAATGGTATGACCTAAAATAGCCAATAAAGCTAGCTTTAAATGCATCAAGCATAGCAATAGGAGTAGTCCTACAACAAGAGTGGTATAATGGATGGCACCCCATTGCATATTTCTCTCAAAAGCTATTACTAACAAAATGCAACTATCACACCACCAAAAAAGAAGAGTTGGTCATTGTCCTTGCAACCAAGCATTGGAAGCACTATCTTGGAATGAAGGCATTTGTAGTGGAGATAGATCACAAATTGTTAGTCTACCTCAAGATACATAAAGATCTATCTTTTCAATAGATTGGATGAGTAGAGTGGAGATAAAGGTTCAATATGATAATCACATATGTGGAAGGCGAGAAACAACTAATAGATACATTTACCCAAATGCCTATAGCAAAAAATACGGTAGTAGAGTTCAAAATGAACCCTAAATTTGGCAAATTATTCTTGTTGCTACACAAATTGACCCAAAGATTGTAGGAGCACAATCATCCAATGGCATCACTTGTATCCAAGGACTTGGTTTTTGTGATGGTAGGTTATGCATCCCGGATGACACAAAAATTAAAATCATTATCCTAGTAGAATGTCATGCTTCTGCCATTGCAGATCACATTAATATGGACAAGACGTTGGATGCAACCAAATGCCATCACTATTGGCCCAAGATGAGCAATGATGTAGTGGAGTACATTCAAAGCTACATGCTTTGTTAGTAGAATAAAGCTTCTAATCAAGCTCTCACTATACTCCTTCAACTCCTTCCTACTCCTACACAAAATTGGGAACAAGTAAGCATGAATCTAGTTTGCAAATTGCCCAAGACCATTTTAGGGTTTGACTCTTTTGTAGTCTTTTTTGACTGACAGCAAGATAATTCATATGCATCCTACCACCAAGGATGTGACTATTCCACAATTAACTCAATTTTACTTAGATATAGTCTTTTCTCACCATGGGCTGTCTCAAGTGCTCATCATTGATAAAGGTACTCAATTCACTAGTTTGTTTTGGAGAACACTCTTTGGTTTCTTCAAAAAAAAATTGACCATGTTTATAGGTTACCATCCATAAACCAATGGACAAATAGAGTGAGCTAATCACACTATCTAAGATATGCTCTAGTGCTTCACCCTAAAAGAGCAAGAAAGGTAGGACACTTTAATCCTACTAGTGGAATTTGTGTACAAAAATTTAGTAAATGCATTCACACCATTCTTCCTCATGTATGAAGAGCATCATTTCACACCTTGAGCTTGATGAAGATCCACCCAATGGATACCAAGGTGGATATCGTTAACCGTTTTGTTTGTAGAATCCATAAAGAAGTGGAGAATGCCAAACACAAGTTGCAGATCACCCAAATTCAACAAAAAATATATGCAAATGCACATTGCTAACACATGGAATTCAATGTTGGGGATTAATGATGACTATCAACAACCAACCTCATATTAGTTAACCTTCACAAGCTCAAACCTTGTTTTGTTGAGCCTTTTCCCATCCTTCGTTGAATCAAAGCAATGGCCTATCACCTTGAGCTACCGCTACACATGAAGATCTATTTAGTATTCCATGTTTCCTTAATATATAGATATGCACCCTAACCAACCCACTTTTCTTTCATACAAGAAATTTTACTTTATCCAACACTCATTGATGACACAAAGGAATATGAAGTTGAACATATTCTCCAAAAACACTTCTGTGGTACTCACCATCCACATGTCAAATATCTCATATATTGGAAAGTGTACCCACTATATGGGACAACATGGTAGCCAATGTGAGCAATGCACCAACGTTAGTGAAATCTTTTGAGCAAGAACTTTGCAATGAGTACATTGCGTCTTAAAAAGAGAGGTTTATAATATCAATAGCCAGATATATTATCTAGAGTTGAAAATTCAGTTGATAATATCTAGGAGAATGGTAGGTATGATGGGCTATGTAGATTAGATAGAGGTGTAACAGAAAGAGCACCTGTACTAATAGAGGAAGAATCAAAAATTACTTGAAAATGTAATACCAATAGCTAGACATATCATCTAGAGATGAAAATTGGCTTGGTAATATCTGGAAATATATTTTAGATAATAGAATAAGTAGATCAGATAGAGGTATCACCAAGAGAGTAATTTTACTTATAGGTCAAGAGCCAAAAGTAAACTTTAAAGTTAATTTCAAAGGTCTAAATGGATGAATTAGGCCTCAAAAATGTGCAAATTCTATTCCCAATGGATAAAAAGTTGGCATTCCCTTCTCCCTTGCTTATTCCATTGTGAGCTTCCCAATGGTACCTCACCCATGCAATTCTGAAATTCCTACAAGTATATTCCCTAAAGATTCCTTTTGGTCAAATGTTGTTTGACCAACTAGATAGGACCAAAACCAACATGTCATCCATGCACACAACTATTCTAAGGGTAGATCTCAATGATCACCTATCCATGTATTTGATCCAAGGGTGAAGCTTCCTTGGAAAAAATACTCTTTGCTATATAATATAGTCAAGGTACTCCTTTGGGACATAGGAGAATTGAATGTGAAGCTTGTGTTTCTTTTTCTATATTTTTTCAAGGTCTCTTATCCTTGGAAGATAAGGGTTTCTCTCAATACATATAAAAGGAGTTGAGATCTTGGACCCAAAGGGTAGAGATATTGGTATAGGTCAAGAAGACTTTGGGACATAGGAGAATTGAATGTACTCCTTTGGTACTCCTTTGGGACATAAGAGAATTGAATGTGAAGCTTGTGTTTCTTTTTCTATATTTTTTCAAGGTCTCTTATCTTTGGAAGATAAGGGTTTCTCTCAATACATATAAAAGGAGTTGAGATCTTGGACCCAAAGGGTAGAGATATTGGTATAGGTCAAGAAGACATTCATGATGATATTTCAATGATGAATTTATCTTCATATTGATGTTGTGGGTGGCACAATTGGTGCCAAGGAAGTACACCATGTCCTTCAACAAGCCAAGCAGTTTAGATTAGAGTGCATATATCTTCTTTGTGTATGGAAGAATAGTAAAATGTGAGTAATGATCCTTCCATCTCAAAGACCACAATTGGTATGGCATGCTCATGAAGAGCTAGGATATTTTGGAGTAAATTAGACATATATCTTATTCTAGAGTCATTATTAGTGGTGTAATATCTAGATTGATATAAAATATTATATTTTTTGATATATAGTTTATTACCAAGTTAGAACATTATTTAATGCTCTTATGTCATAATTACACCCGTAACATATCATGAGATTGGGTTGCCACTAGAGTTTAGATTTTGTTGGCTTTTACCATTGATAGTGAGATATCATTGGTATGTTTTGGCTATGGTGGATTTTTTGTCCAAGTAGATTGAGTTTATGACACTTCTCGACAAGTCCAATGAAAAGACAACTTAATAATTCCAAGACCATATTCTTAATCATTTTGGTCCACCAATTAAGGTCTTATTCAATCAAGGAATAGCGTTGATGAGTGAGTTTCAACTCTTGTATGACAAGGCCTTGTGTAAAAGACCAAGGAGAGAATAAGAGAATGGAAGATAGTAGTGGAAGATCACATTGGGACACTTGAATGAGGGAAACTCCAAATGCCTAGCATGAGCTTGGCCTTTGGTATTTATAGAGAATATACAAGGCTCTTGAGAAGCTTCATAAAAGCTACTTTCTTAGAGGACAAGCCAAGCTTATTGAGAAGCTTCCTTCTATAAGCCACCTACTTGGCATGTAAGCTAAGCTATCTGGAAAATTTGACAAGAAGCTTCCTTTTAGAAGCCACCAAATTGGCATGCAAGCTAAGCTAGCCAAGAAGCTTCCCAAGAAGCTTCTTCCTAGAAGTCACTACTTGGCATGCACATTATCCAATACTTGGAAGGTATCAAGTAGTTTCCTAGATGCTTCTAGAATATTCTTATAATTCTTGGCTAATTTGTCCTACTTGCTACTTTGTTAGTCTTGACTAACTCCTTAATAAACTCCATATTGTTACATATTCCCCCATTGCTAGTTGATGACATCATCATGGAAGCTTCAAACTCTTGGGATGGCTATTTGTGCATTCTAAAGATGAAAAAGAGTCATGAAAGCAATACCCTTTCCAAAGGACTTTATACTCCATATGTTATTGGCAATCATATTGATTGTGACTACAATGTCCAAGGATATGATCAACTTCATACTCCTCATGATTGTTGCTAGGGATGGGAGGAGTAGAGGGTTGGACTCAAGAGGAAAAGGAAGATAGATAGGAAAAAAAGGGGTTTCAACTTGGAAACATGAAAGACAAGATGGATGCGCATATGACAAGGTGTAATCCCAATAGTTAGACATATTGTCTAGAAGGATATTATATATGATGGGCTACGTAAATTAGATAAAGGTATCACAAAAAGAGTAATTCTACCAATAGGGCAAAAGTAAAAAATAGGTTGAAAACTTTAGAGCCAATTTTGGAGGCCTAAACGGATGAACTAGGCCTTGAAAATAGAAAGATTCCTTCCTTTCAGAGGAAAATTCTTGCCTTCTCTCCCCATGGTTTGTCTCATTGAGAGCTTTCCATTAGTACCTCATCCACATGATTTTAAGCATATTATAAGAAGATTCTTTAAAGATTCTTTTTGGTCAAACCTATTTGACAAACTAGATAGGACAATGACCAACATATCACCCATCTAGGCAACTAATCTAAGGGTGGATCACAATGACATGTCACCAATCCATGTATTTGATCCAAGCGTGGACCTTCCTTTGAGTGGATCCTTTATATTATATAATTAAGAGAAGGTGCTCCTTTGGAGCATTGGAGTATTGAGTGTGAAGCTAGTGTTTTCTCTCTTTATATCTCTCTTCAAAAGTTCTCTTGTGTTTGGAATATTACAATGGTAACAAAGCAGGTATTTCAATCCAAGAGAGTGGGTCACCTTTCTTGAAGAATACGGGCTACTAAAATTATGTAATTTTAAGGGGAGAAAACATAATGTGGGTGTTTTAGAGAGAAGATGGGCTGGAGGTGCCTGGAGGATAATTTTCTATACCTAGCTTTCTATTCTTGAATCCATTCCATATCAACATTAGGTACATCTAGCATGAGAAAATGAGAGGATCTCTCATTTAGAGCAAAATTCATGGACAAAGTGATGAATTCACCAAACCCGGTGATTCTACCTATTGTGGTATACAACAAAGAGTAGGATTTGATAATCTTTACTCTATTATGGATCTCAATATACTGAACCTTCACCCTTTCAACACACGAGTAGAAATCCGTTATGTGGCTAGACCAAAAATGATGTTTAGGGATTTTGTAGTCAACAATTTTGGTGAAGAATATTATCAACAAGTAATAGCCTGTAGGGTTCCAATGGTAGTCCAATAGTTTTTTCTCTCTCTTAAGTGATTACATTAATCCTCCATTGAAGTAAGAAGTAGCAATTGAACATTTGCCGTGTATAGGAATCATGAATCCATAAGTGCATGCGTTGATGCAAGGAATGCAAGGGATGATCAAAGAGTATTGAGAGATCAAGATGACCATGGAAGAATTTCAAAATAAAGTATGTATCATCAAGAATTATCAAGGAGGAGAAGCTATCTCAACAACCAACACCAATGATCAAGATACTTGGAGAGTTACTCATGCCAATGATACCTATCCTAGTCAACAACCAAGCCACATTATTACTACAAATGAAAAAGATATACAACATCAAGCCTTACAAAGGATAGTGTTCCATGGGAGTAGTGAAAAATTGGATTCCAAGAATGAATCTATACCTTTGATTGTTCACAATTGAGGTCATTGATCATTCTATATGTGTTTTCATATGGGTACTTTATCAATAAAGCCCTCACATGGTATGATTCTTGGGAATGATGATTGTTGGTAGAAGGAAGAGAGACACTTGGACAACCATGCAAGAAGGGTTGCTCAAGAATTTCCAATCCATGGATTCCATGGCCCAAACTAGACTCTGGAGGTTGAAGGAAAAGAAAATACATACAAGAATACATGGAGGTATTTCTTGACCTATAGGTTGTGATAACCAATATGAGTCTAGCCAAAGCTCTTGAAAATTTCAAAAGGGATTAAAAGAGTGGATTCACCAAGAGGTAATGATACAAAATCCTAACACTATTTCTGAAACCATTGCCTATGCTCATTGAATAGGAAGGACGATTGGAGGAGATGAAATGATAACACCAATGAAAAACTATTGGGCTTAGACACATCATTTTGGTAGACTCATTCCTATGAAATTGAGAAAGATTCAATTCCAAGACCGAGGAGCAATATTCTTCCAAGCAGAAAGAGGACACATTGAAGAAAGGAGAGGAGGAGTCCCATGAGGAGAAGGGGCTCAAGCAAAACAATGATGTTGTTACAATTATGGCTAAATTGTGCATATAGCCATTGATTTTTGTGCTTGTCATTCTAGAAGCTCTCGGCCTTCATACAAGTAGCCTTTGAATCACATGGAGAGACAAATTCAATAACAGGATGCTAAAATCACATCAAAAAACAAAAAATACCAATATATTTACCTCGTGACCTTATTGGTTCCATGAAGAAGAGTAAAAGTGGAGAGAGGATTAAGATGAGGATGAGTATGCAAAGGTGGAGGAAGAAAAACACACAATTGATTGTTGCAAATGGAGTACTAGAAGGCAATCCAATGAGAGTGTTGGTAGACCCTAAAGCAATAGAGAATTTCTTGTCCCACTTTGTTGCAATAAGTTTGGGGATGGAACTAAAGAAAGATGAGAATGACAAAGTAGAATTACCTAATGGTGAGACAAAGAGGATTGAGTCATTATCAGAAAGGTAATACTCTCTATAGGAAAGTATGAAGAAGCAATTGAATGGCAAGTGATGCAATTAGCTTGTTATGATGCAATCTTAGGCATGCCATGCATAGAGCACTACAACCCCATTGTGGATTGGAGAAAAAAAAGTAGTGAGAACTAGTTAATGGAAGATCTTTAGGGTTGAAGAGAGATCACAAAGGCAAGAGCTGCCTCTCTATATCATAAGGACCACATCTATTAGTAAGACATATAGATCTTTCATGGGTGTTATAAGAGAAGTCCAAAGTGCACAACAAAATGGAAGAATTCTTGAGAAATTGAAAGATGTGATCAATAAGTTTCAAGATGTCTTTTTGAATGAATTACCCTAGATTTTACCACCAAAAAGGAGAGGAGATCATAAAATTGAGATACTTCTTGGGAAGACACATCATTTTAAGGCCCCATATTGACTATCACCTCATGAGTTGGAGGAGTGTAAAGCTCAAATCAAGGATATGGTGCAAAAGTGGTATATCTAACCTAACGTTTCACCATGTGGAGCTCTTGTATTGTTTGGGATGAAGGACATAACAATGCACACGTACATTGACTATCGGAGACTAAATCAACAAATAGTGAAGAAAGAATCCACATTACCTTGCATGGATGACTTGTTTGATCAACTCAATGGGGCAAAGCACTTCACCAAACTTGATCTATGGAGCAATTACAACCAAAATCAAGATCGCAGAGAAGACAAACACAAAACAACCTTTGAACAAGGTGTGGTCACTTTGAGTTCTTGGTGATGCACTTTGGCCTCACCAACACTCTAGCCACTTTCATGAGCTTAATGAAAGACATATTTTATCCATACTTGGGTAAATTTTTTATCATTTCCCCCAATGATATCTAAGTCTACAGTAGCACGATTATAGAGCACATGCAACATCTGCAAGAAGTCCTCTAGATTCTATGCCAAAATCAATTGTATGCCAAAATCTCAAAGTTTGAGTTTGGCAAATCTGAAGTAGACTACTTAGGGCATAGAGTAAGTATAGAAGGTATCCAAGTGCTAATAGATAAAATAGAAGTCATTAAAAAATGAGGTGCTCTAAAAGATCAGACTCTACTCAAGAGTTTCCTAGTATTGATGGGGTTCTATGGTCAATCTATTAAGAACTTCTCTAAGATTTCATAGCCCCTAACAACACTATTGGGCAAGGAGAAGAAGTAAATATGGAGAACCACACAAGAATTAGCCTTTTAAGAATTGAAAGATATGTCACTAAATGCACCAATCTTGGAATGGTATGACCCAAACCATCCAATCAAGATGGCTATATATGCATTTGGCACAGCAATAAGAGCAGTCCTACAACAAGAGTGGTAGGAAAAATGGCACCCAATTGCATATTTCTCTTGTAAGTTGTTATTGGTACAATGCAACTTTCACACCATCAAACAAGAAGAGTTTGCCATTTTCCTTGCAACCAAGCATTGGAAGCACCGTCTTGGTGAGAAGGCATTTGTGGTAGAGACAGACCATAAATCTCTAGTCTACCTCAAGGCACAAAAAGACCTTTTTCATCAATAGATTTGGTAGGAAAAGTAGAGACAATAATTCAATATTTATAATCAAATATGGGGAAGGCAAGAAGCAACTTGCAGATGCATTCATCTGGATGCCAATGGCAAGCAATCTTGTGGTGGAAGTTAGATGAACCTTGAATTTTGGCCAAGGATTGTAGGTAGAAAACTAATCTACAAAAACTGATCCTATGAAAATTGATTCACATATTGTTGGTGCTCAATCATCCAAAGGCATCACTAGCACCCAAGGACTCACCTTTTGTGATGGCAAGTTATGGATTCAGGATGCCAAGACTCAAAGAACCACCATCCTAATATAGTGTCATGATTTTGCCATTGCAAGTCACATTAGAGTAGACAAGACCTTGGATGTAGTCAAACGCTATTACTATTGGCCCAAGATGAGCAACAATGTGATGGAATAGATTTGGAGTTTTCTACTCTATTAACAAAATAAAGCTTCTAATCAAGCTCCCACATGACTCCCTCAACCCCTCCTACACAGTGTTGGGATTGGGGTAAGCATAGATCTAGTTTGTGAATTGCCCAAGACCACCTCAAGGTTTGACTTCATTGTAGTCTTTGTCAATGGACTCAAAAAAATGATTCATGTGTGTCCTACCACCAAAGAAGTGACTGTCCAACAACTAGCTCAATTGAACTAAGATGTAGTTTTTTCTCACTATGGCCTGTCTTGAGTGCTCATCATAAATAAAGGCACTCAATTCACTAGTTGTTTTTGGAGAACACTCTTTGGTTTCTTCAAAGCTAAATTAGCCATGCCCACAACTTACCATCCATAGACCAATGGACAAACAAAGTGGTAAAATTGCACTATTGAAGACCTGCTCTAGGGCTTTACATCAGATGAGCAAGAGAGGTGGGATACCTTACTCCCATTGGTGGAATTTGCTAACAACAATTCAGTGAATGCCTCCACATATCTCACATTTTTCTTATTCATGTATGGAGAGTATCCTTTCACACCTGAGTCTGATGAAGGTCCATCTGGTGGCTTTTAAGGTTGAAATTATCAACACTTTTGTTTTAAGAACCCAATAGGGTATGGAGAATGCCAAGCACATGTAGTAGATTGCCCAAATTGACAAGAATAATATATCAATAGATGCATATGGCCAAAACATGGAGTCAATGCTGGAAATCAAGTTAGGCTATCAACCACCAACCTCATATTAGCTGGTCCTTGTAAGCTAAGGCCTCATTTTATTGGTCTTTTCTCCATTATTCATTGAATTGGCATAGTGGTCTTCCACCTCAAGCTATCACCACACAGGAAGATCCATCCAATATTCTATGTTTCCTTGCTACATAGATATCTACCTTGACCATCCCACTTCTCTTCTATCCAAGAAAGTTGATCTTGTCTAACCCTCCTTGATGACATAGAGGAATATAAATTAGAAAACATTCTCCAAATGCATATGTGGTTCTCACCATCCACATGTGAAATATCTTGTACATTGGAAAGGGTATGATTGTATGAGGCAACATGGGAGCCAATAGCCAACTTGACCAATGCATTGGTGTTAGTTCAATCTTTTGAGCAACAACTTTGCAATGAGGATGTTGCGTCTTAAAAGGAGAAGGTCTATAATATCAATAGCTAGATATATTATCTCGATGTGAAGATTTGCTTGGTATCATCTAGAAGGATGTTGTATATGATGGGCTAGGTAGATCAAATAGAGTTGTTACCAAAAGAGCACTTTTACTAATAAGGTAGAAGCCAAAAGAGCTTGAAAAATTTAGAGTCAATTTTGGAGGCCTAAACGGATGAAATAGGCTTGTAAAATGGAAAAAATCTACCTCCCTTATGGGGAAAGAACTTGCCTTCTATTTCCCATGGTTTGTCTCATCAAGAGCTTCCCTATGGTATCTCAACTTCATGATTCTGAGCTTCCTCAAGAAGATTCCCAAAAGATTCCCTCTTGTCACCCATCTAGCACCTAGATCTTAGGGTGGAGCTCAATGACATATCACTAATCCATGTATATGATCCAAGGATGGAGCTTCCTTTGAGTGGATCTTCTTTGCTATGTAATTAAAATAACATGCTCCTTTGGGGCATCAGAGTATTGAGTGCAAAGCTAGTGTTTTCTCTCTTGTATCTCTCTTGGAGAGTTCTCTTGTCCTTGGAATATTACACAAGGCAAGGCAAGTTGATGAGCAACAAGATAAATGATTTGGGTGGTAAAAAATAGACATATTTGATTAGGAGCAACTTTATAAACTAGGGTATCAAAGAGAAAGGGTAGGTTATGGGAAGAAAGCATGACCTTATCATCGAGTTGAAAGGTAGATCACTATGATGTTGGTCTACGTAATTTTTTTGGATGATTCTGAGCAACAAGGAGATGCGATTTGGCTTGTTGTAGGGATTGGGATATTATGGTCAAGAAGGTGGAAGTACAAGGGAAATGAGATGTAAGAGGAGCAAGAAGGGATATAGAACAAGTGGATCCTGGCCAAAAATTAAGGAAGAAGAGAGAAAATCCCATGCTTACATGTTTGGAATTATTGTAGGCAAACTCAACAACCGCAAGACATTCATCACAGTTAGTATGGTGAACATTGGCAAAGGCGCAAAGCATATCTTCCAAGGTATGATTTTCACATTTGGTTTGTCCATCGATTTGAGGGTGATAGGCCATGGACAAAGGAAACTTGGTACCAAGTATTTGGAAGAGTGCTTGCCAAAATTTTCCAATGAATGAGGATTGCTATAAGAGATGAGTACATGAGGCATCCTATGATGCTTGAAGACATTGTCAAAATATATCTGGGCCAATGTTGGAGCATCCATTGTGTCAAGGGTTGGCATCAAGTGGATTTGCTTACTAAGTCTATCAACAAACAACACAAGTGTTGTGTGATCGTGCTTTGTCTTGGGCAAGGAGGTGATGAGATCTAAGCTCATGTGTTCCTCTTGAGTATATAGAGTGGGAAGTGGTTGAAGGATACCACTTTCTTTTTGGTTTTTGGCCTTGTTGCATTGGTAGCTCCCAAGATCAAACAAAATCTCAAACATCTGATGCCATGTTGGGCCACCACCATTGGTATGTAGGATAACCAAGCTCTTTTCCACACCCATGTGACCAATGATTGGTTAGTCATGGACTTATTGAAGATGCATAAGTTGTAGATCACCCTTGGTTGGAACATAAATTTGGTTCTCATAAAATAGAAGGCCTTCCTTGAAAGAGAAAGTTTTGTCTTTTTTGTCATGTGTTGCAAGATGACCTTGTTCTATCGAAAAGAAGGTATCTTATTGTAAAGTTGTCCTTAACTTAATTTGGACTTTTGAGTCAACAAATACTATCATGATTGCCGTTGTGATGACAAGAAGAGACTCCAAATCAAGTCATCATGATGAGACTTCAAGGATGGCATGGACCTATTGGGTTTGTATTCAAGTTTGATGTCAAACAATTGTACTTATTCCTCTTATTGGTGATGTTTAATCTTCATGTGCTCCAAATGTAATGTCTAAAACAAGGGTTTATGATCAATTTTCATGATCACTTGTTTCTCCAAAGGATAATGCCTCCATACCTTGGTGGCATATACTATTGCTAGTTGTTTTTTTATCTAAGTAGAGTAATTTTATTTTTTTTAGTTTAGTTGATGAGACACTAAGGCAATTGGATGTAACCCATTTGGAAACTCTTGATGCAACACAGCTTTGATGGAAAAGCTAGAAGCATCAAAATCAACCACCAAAGATAATTTAGGATCATATGGTTGAAGAATTGGTCTTGAAGACACCATATGTTTTAGCTTTTGGAATGCTTCTTCATGCTTGGTGGTCTACTGAAAGCTTGAGGTCTTCCCCATGAGGTTGGTCAATGGTGTGGTAATATGAGCAGAATAATGGATGAATTATCAGTAAAAATTTACCAATCCATTAAATGCTCACACTTTTATGGTATCCTTTGCAATAGGTCAATCAATAGTGCCCTTGAATTTTTCCGCTTCCATCTTGATTCCCGCTATGAGATCTCATGACCCAAGAAGGTAGCTTCTTTTTGTCAAAAGGTATACTTTGACTTCATGTAGTAGAACTTCCATTGACATAGTTGTCTTAGTACTTCTAGTATATGATTTTCATTTTTAGCCTCCTTTTTGCTATAGACTAAAATTTCATCCAAGAACATCACCATGTACCAATCCAATAGCCCATCCAAAATCTAATCCATGATGATTGATCTAATTCCATGGAGCATTAGTGAGCCAAAAAGGTAGAACTCTCCATTCAAAATGCTCATACCTTGTGTGAATATCCTCCTTATTAATGGGAATTTTCCAATAGCCACTTTAGAGATCCAACTTGGAGGAGTATTGTGCTCCACTCAATTGATCAAGCAAGTCATCACTACAAGGCAAGGGATATGCATTCTTCACTATCTGTTTATTGAGGCTATGGTAATCAATACAAAAATGAAATCCTCCATCCTTCTTTGGAACAAATAATACTGGTGCTTCCCAAAGAGATGTACTATGTCATATAAAATCCTTCTCCAACAATTCCATCAATGTCATTTGAAGTTCATCCAACTCCTTTGGTGAGAGACAATAGATTGGTCTAATTATTGGAGTATTTCTTGGTAATAACTCAATTTTGAAGTGCATACCAAGATTAGAGGGTAATCCCTTTGGATGATCATCCAAAAGCACATGTTCAAACTCCAGAACTACTTGATCAACCATTGCTTGAAGAGGCTTTTGGCCCTCATCAAATTCTCCATGTGCAATAGGCTTGATCTACACCACAAAAGTAGACTTATCTTCCTCCAAAGCTTACTCTATGGCTACTTTATTGATAGAATTCCCATCTTGGGACTGATTTTTCTTAATTTGCTTTCTCAAAGGTGCCAAACACCTAATCAGTACTTTGCACCTTTGTGTTGTACTTGAATTTATCATCAGTTCTAATCAAATTGAACTTTATAATATTCAAGCCAAGGCAAACAAAGAATGACATCCTAATGTCACTACCAACCTCATACACTCTAAATATTTGTTCCTAATTTATGTAACAAGATGTGCGATATATAATGCAAAAACCTTTCTACCATCCACTACCATCAATCTACTTCCAATTATTAGCTTGATAGGAATACTTAATTCCTTTGATAATTGCATGGAAATCAAAATTTTGAATGTCCAAAATCAACCAAAATCCTACACTCACAAATAAATATCATATCTTGCAAGCAAAGCAAACTTGCACAGGTTGAGCCTTCAATCCCATTGGAACTAATCAAGTTACTAATAGGTGGCTTGAGTTCTCCTATTGGAATTTCTTATTTCCTTGACCATCATGCACCATGTACTCTATTTGGACTTTTTGTTGGGGTTGTCCGTTCTTGAGCAGATATTCAACAACACGATGTCAAATTTGGTGACAATAAAGACAACTTCCATTTTGTTGCTTGTTTATGAAGCCAAGTTGTTTCCTTATTTAAAGAGCTGATTGGTTTTTTTTGGATGGCATAAATCTCCATTGGTGTTGGTTCCTCCACCCGTGTGTAGTGTGTGGGAAGGTTTGATGAAGGTTGAAGTCAAGACCAAGTTGTTGCAACCAAGGAATCAAAGTGCTCACCCAACTGCATAGCTTCCTCCAAATCTTTGGACTCCCTCATAGTCACCTCCAATTTGGTACATGATTTCAAGTCTCTCATAGATTGATCCAAAGCTTCAACCTTTATTATATTTGGAATTTGCATAATGGTGTTCTCGAATTGCATGATATAGCTTCTTATAGAGGTAATCTGGTTCAAATTTTCCAACCTATCTTGTGCAGCTTGTGTGGCATTTATAGCTTAGAATTGATTAATTATTGCACTCTTGAAATCTCCTCATATCAAGATTTGTGCAACAAGTTACCATTTAGCTTGCTCCACTCAAAATCACCACCATAATTGTGCAACTCTATCCAATTGACTTGAAACCAAGAGAATCTATTTTTGTTCATCTTGAAGATTTTTAGCTTCAAATACCTTGGGCTTTGGAAATGAAATTTGCTCTTCTTCTCAAAATGGTTTTGTTTCTTTTGTTATTGATGATCTTTTTCTTTCAACAATTGAGTAAAATACTTGATTTGCTGTTGGATGGAAATGATAACCTTGGGTATTGCTGCCATGACTACTAGTCTATCAAACTATCTATAGTTTGTAAGTTAACATGTAAATAAAACAAGTCTACCGTTCTCCATAAGTTACAATCAGAAGTACCAAGGGTTTATTGGACAAGGTGATTTCATTCATAAATTCTACCCAAAGCATGAGATGATGTTTGGGTATTACATGGACACAAAAATCCCAATGGTTTGGTTGGAATAGTTTTGGTGGTCTATCACTCTTTCCATCCCATTCTTGCTCTAATAACAATGTAAACGACCAAGGAGAGAAATAAGAGAATAGAAGACCAGAGTGGAAGATCACAATGGAGCACTTGATTGAGTGAAACTCCAAATGCCTAGCATGAGCTTGGGCTTTGGTATATATAGAGAACATACAAGGCTTTTGAGAAGCTTCTCAAGATGCTTCCTAAAAGCCGCCTTCTTAGAGTGCAAGCCAAGCTAACAGGGAAGCTTCTCAAGAAGCTTCCTTCTAGAAACCATCTACTTTGCATGCAAGTTAAGCTACCCATGACGTTTCCCAAAAAGCTTCTTTTTAGAAGCCACCTACTTGGCATGCAAGCTAAGGTAGCCGGAAAGCTTCTCAAGATGCTTCCCCCTAGAAGTCACCACTTGGTATGCACATTACCCAATACTTAGAAGATATCAAGTAGCTTCCTAGATGCTGATATAATATTCTTATAATTCTTGGCTAATTTGGCCTACTTTCTACTTTGTTAGTCTTGACTAACTTGTTGATAAAATCCATTGTTACACCTTGATTGATCATTGTACTACCTCTTGAGATCACCTTGAGGCATATGTGTATTCATAGAGAGTGGTTCAAATGGTGAAGAAAGGATTTTGTAAGTATGGTTTGTATGGTTTATAGCATGTTCACTCTTTATGTGATATATATTGTAACATGTGACTAACATTAGGGCTTGATAGTACCTTGCCTTTTGATCTTTGCTTGCAATGCAATATATCAAATAATTGGAGTAGATGGCTATCTAGAGTTAGAGGGATCTTACCTTGAGCTAGGGAGGCAATTATAGCACTTTAGAGTTCAGGTATGTCATTTGTATGAGTTTTTTTTCTATAGTGTATGATATTAATAGTGATATATATTGTGTAACAATATATTTACTCACAATAACTACCACAATATTTGTAACACCAAAGCTAGTTTGCCTGGATGTTGAAATTTTAGTCTTGGCAGTCATAATTCTAAACTTGGTTGCTCAAAGATTACTTAATGGTGGCCATGTTGTTAGGGCTATTGATCACATCATTGGAGATCCTATAAATTACACCATTTGCATCATCAAATTGGCCATCAATCGCACCATTAGGTTTGGAGTTCCAAGTTTTGAAGGTGTAGCTTTAAAGAGCTCACTTCTTTAATGTTGAGCCTTCAAGCTCTTGGTTGTGGTGGATAAAGACCAACAAGTGTCACTTGAAATCTCTTAGCTAGAGTAGGTGTGGCTTGAAAATATAATTCAAGCCCATTTTTTGTAGTTTATGGAGTTGAGAGTGAAGTTTCTGGTCTGAGTTGAGTTTATGCTTGATCTGATTATTGTGTCACTTTAGAGTTCATGTATGACCTTTTTATGAGGTGTGCTTTTGTAGTGTATGATGTTGACAATGATGTATATTGCATATTAATGTATATATATGCACAACATACTCTAATTTTATAGAAAAATCATGATTTGGTTGCACATTTGAATCTTGGGGCAAATGCTACTAAATTTACCAATGGGTGGCTATACAAGTTTTGGAAAAACTACAAAATGTGCAATTTCAAAATCTAAGGTGAAAGCAGTTTAGCAAAACTTGAGGGTATGGAAGTTTCAATGGATGCCATTAAGGCCAAGATCCAAGAATTTCTCTACTAACATCTACAACATGGATGAGATAGGACTTTCTTACTGCATAGTTCCAACTCAAACAATACAAAAGTTCTAATAAATTATTCAAAGAAGGATATGATACAACTAACAATTTCACTTATGGTTATAATGTTGATGGATAACAAAAGTTACAGATGAGAAAGGACTTTCTTACTGCATAGCGCCTACTCAAACAATTACAAAAGGTCCATTAGAACTCAAAGAAAGATAAATTTGACTAACAATTACACCTATGGTCAATGCTAATGGATTGCACAAGTTATAGTTAAATATATTTTCATTGGCCATGCAAATAAAACACTTTGCTTCAACAAGCACAATGCTGTAGATAATGGATTTTTATATTTCCATAACATAGGTGACAAGAGAACTCTTCCAAGAGTGACTTTAAAGCATTGACAAGAATATGAGAATCTCAAATAAAAAAACATGTTGACTTTTTGATAATGCACCTTTACATCTTCCTGCCAATTTTGATTTTACAAATGTTGAAATTCAATTTCTCCCTCTGATACAACTTCCAAAATCCAACCAACAGATGTAGGGATAATCTTTCATTTAGGCATCTGTCATCCCTTGAAATTACAAAATGTAATTGAAAAAATTTACAAGAATGTAATTGACAAAGATGATTAAGGAGCAACAAACATTTACAAAGTAGATCAATTGATGACAATGCAATAGTGCTCAACAACAAGGAATGAGATCGATGTGACCATTCTTGCAAATTGTTTCGACCACATAAGACATACGGTAAACATAGCACTAGAAGTGACACTTCTAATTAATGAGCAAAATGTCAAAGATGAGGTCAAAAATATGCTTATGCAACTTCCAATCCAACATATAATATCAATTGAAAATTTGTTGACCTTCCAATCCAACACATAATGTCAATTGAAAATTTGTTGAACCTTGGAAGTGAGCAAGAGGTTCATAAAAACTCAGCGGCGAAGAAATTTTTACATTGGTGCAAGAGCCGGAGTCAAAAGAGAGCAGCAATCAAAAAAACCTAACCGAGGAACAAGTCTTTACAAAATCTCAAAGGCACTCATGTTGTGAGCTCCATGCTTGGCATATCCAATGTTGTAGATTATGCAGTGCTCGAACTACTTTGAATCATATAAGAGAATCTCTAAATGGAGAAAATTAACAAATACACTTGATCTTGATCACTTGTTATGAAAAAGCGTTTTTCTGTACATCCAATGCATTATGTTCTTATGCTGTATGCAGAAAGAGGTCTGGTTTGTCTTATCCACCTGAGCTAGAGAGTTACTGCATAGAGGAAAATTAATTTCTGTCCCTGAAACTTGTATCTATTGAAATAATCAAGCAAAACGCGACCGCATAGGGAACAAAAAAATTAATTTCTGTCCCTGAAACTTGCATCTATTGAAATAATCAAGAAAAAGGCGACCGCATAGAGAACAAGAAAAAGAGAAAAGAGTTTTAGGCGAGAAAAAGGCGACCGCATGTTAGGCTTGATGGGAAGACCCCATCAAGCCTAACAAGGGATAGACAAAAAAGGTAAAATGGGGCTAGGCCCCAATAGAGTCTATATGAAAAATCTGCCCTATTGCACTTACGAGATAATCATGTATTATATGTACTTCTCTTGTCCTGGTAATTTATAAATTTTTCCATATAGTGATAAGCTATAAGATATAAGAAATTATAATCGATTATTATTGGATGTGAGCTATATATCTCAAGTTACTCACACAGCCCTCGAAGTCTTACCATTATGTACTTCTAGCACTATAACTTGTATATTATTTTAACTCTTTTTCAGTTTCCTGCCCCGGATCACATGTAACATCCACTCACTATTTGCTTCTCCTAGACTACCTTCACTATTCTCTCGCTTTCGTCTGATTTGATCTCTTTGCTTTTAATACTCTCTTCCATGATTTTCCTCCGCTCTTACCTCTATGCTCCTACTATTTTCACCACTCGCATACTGGGTCCTGTTTGTGTTTGCTTGCGATTCCAATCATCCTATCCGTTTTTCATTTCAGATATTACCCCGAAGTTCTATTTTGCATCTTCTATGAATATCATCTTCCCATCTTGCATTTGTGTATGGGATGAATCCGTGCGCCACTCTTTAAAAGCAACCGAGTTTGCATGGGGAGAATTGGCTTTCCAACAAACACTCGGTACGCGGGTACTGGAATTCGCCCAGCTGCTACTTGTGGACTTCGTGTGTATTGATGAGGTCGTGCTGCCATGCAGGCTTACTATGAAAGTCTTACTTCTTACTTCTTATTTAATGTTCACATTTAACGGCTACTCGTAGTCGTATTGAATAAACATGTCCTCTTACAGTAATTGGGATTCTCCCAATCACGAAATTGCTTTTACTTTAACGCGAGGATAACACTAACTAAATCCCTGGCACTTGGCACTCTTGCCTCACCTCTATATTGTATTTATGTTTTCATCACTTTGGAAGCTTCTGATCCTTCTCACATTTAAAAGCCATCACACTTGATTACAGCTGTCGAGTTGACACTTAATTATTGAGTGAATGGTTAGGAACATTTTCTGGTGAAGATCCCAAGGACTAAGAGTTTTATCATTTAGAGCATCTTATCTTCAATGATGGGACCTTTTCCTGCTAACATTAAATAGTATACCAAAATCTTTGGTTAGTTAAGATTTACTACTATAGCTAGTCCAGGCAATTCGAGGAGTGTTAGAGGCCAAACCGCATGATCTGCAGAAATAGGGGTGAGAAGTGAGAAGGCATATTGACAGTATCTGCATTAAACAGTTAAAATGCGGTGCTGCGGTGGTCATAAGTGCATCCATATCGTCGACCTTCCAGACCTGATACGAGTCATGGAAAGGTTTCTTAAGCGCCTGCCAAGTGGTTAGCGTCTAGAAAACCTTCTCTTTAACGTGCACAAAGAAAACTTCTCTCTAACATGGACAAAGAAGCTTTTCTAGACATGTCCATATACTTTTCGATTCGATTGATCTCCTAGGCGTCTTGTCTACTTGGCAGGCGCCTAAGAAATTTTTCAAGAGTTAACCCAAGAATTAACACTCGGCAGGCGTAAAGAAAGTTTTTTGAAAATTTTTTTTATCTTTAAAACACGAGTGTAGCCTATACAGGAGGGTAGGTTACCCAGGAGAGAGATGCGAGATATAATTGACTTTTCTTTCACAAAATTGATAAAAGGAGATGAGTTCCTAGGATAAAATTGTCTTGCTGACTAAAATTAGAATGGATAATCGGAGATGAGTTACTGAGAGAGAGAGAGGGATGACAAACAGAATTCATAATGATAAATTTGCATACGAAAATGATAAATGGAGATGGGTTCGGACAAAAGGAATTGTTCTTAAGACGTGGGCGGGGGGACGGAACTGTCAAAGCGAACGAATGAGGATGGGCGACGATGGATAAAACTGTGTATGTGAACGGGGCATGAAAGAAGTTCTTTTTGCAAACCTAGGTCGGGTTCCTAGTTTCTATAAAAAACTTCCCATTCGGATGAGGGGAAACGAGTGGAAATGAAAGTGAGAAATGAGAGAAAGTATATGATCATATTTTGAAGAACTCACCTACCTACATGACATTAGTGAATAGTAGAATCTGTTTACTTTTCAATTTTTGTTCTATTGGTACCTAGATTGAAGGCTATAGAGAATTGAATAAAAAATTATAATACTTTATATTCGTTTGTAGAGTTTAAAGTAATTACTTCACATTGAGAGTGATGGGTTGAGAATTTTCATTTATAATCTTTTTAAACTTATACTTGAGTTCCATGGAGACTTGGTTTTGAAACTTTTGAGATGAAATTTGAAAGTCACGACAAGTTATAGTTTTTAGAGGTTGGAGAGATAACACCTACTCATATGAGCTGGGATGTGGGAGGTTGTGCTTTTGTATGTATGGGGAAATGTGCAGAGAAGCATTGCGTGTTACAACAATTATTCTCATTCTAGCCATGGTTACACTTCCCCATATGGGTCACCTAGAGCGGCTTGGGATCTATTTACAATTTTACAAGAGTAATCCGAGTTCCATGAATTCCACGGTCAATGTCTCATTTGAATCCCCCGTTTCTGACAATAGACTGGTATCTCAGAGCTTGCCATGAAGTACCGTAGCTTTCTCCCTCTTCCCACAACGAACCCCCTGGTCAAACATAATGTGGAGTGAACCACGTGCTCGATAAAACACCATAAAGAGAAAACCTCACATTGAACTTACGTCTAAGAAATGGTATTGTCTTCTCTAAAGCACAAATACTGTGCTTAGCTAGCGTACTTAAGTGCGTGATTTCAATAGTCCACCGGGTAAAGTAGAATTATTAGAAATTAGAAATATGAAATTCGTTCATATGAAATTACAAAGGATAATGGCACATTGGATGGAATACAAAATAGCTCCTACTTTCTTTTGATAGTTGATAGAGTATCAAAAGCTAATATACCTTGACGCTAGTATAAAAAGGAAAGTTTTAATCGTTAGTGATCATTTTAAATTTATGGTGGCATCAGACCCAACACACTTGTATACTTTTCTCTTCCTATTGGAGCAGGTCTTGTGTCTTGCAGACTATTCTTTGGCGAACTTTGGTATCTCCATTCTCATTTTACCCTTTGTAAGGTGTATCGTTGCAGAAGACAGCCTTTGGATACAAATTGGTCAGAGAGTCTAGATTACCATGATTTTGCTTGATTGATTTATACCATGAGTACTAAATCCATATGTATGGTGGTATCCAGGAGGAGGCCTTGTCAGAGAACAATATCCAATATGGAAATACAGAATATATGTCTTCTTGAAAGGCTACGAATTGTTTTAATTTGGCCAAAGGTTGAAATTTGCATGGCAGGTGTTGTTCAGATCCTGATGCAAGTGCTTGGAAGAAACTTGTTCATCAAGTATTGCACTATCTTTCTTTGTGTGTTTTGTTCCATATATGTTGATACTCTCAAGGAGGTTTGGGATGCATTTGCAAATGATTTTCAGAGATCTACAAAAAGCAAGAAAACTTCAACTAAAGAAGCAATTAATGCAGGTTAAGAAAGACAATCTGAATATCACCAATTATATTCATCACATTCATGGTCTCAATAACTCAATCCCCGCTCGGTGTAAGTGAACCTACGAGTTTTCCTGGTACAGTACTCCAATGTGTACCCAAGTTGCCCTATATGCATCTACTTCACATGTATTACAAATAGCGAACAGGACACGTCCACCGAACTGAAACCTTTAATAAAAGTTCAAATGCTGTAAAAACATGAGTATCCCAACGAATTTTCTTTTTTTAAGTGCTGTTACAGTACAGTTTCCGCTTCGAGCATTGGTGGGATGAATGTTGATCACAGTGGAGGTGTATCTTGAATTGAACTTGATAATGGAGATGTTCTCACTAGATGACGTTCCACTTAACACCCATAAAGCACGGCCATGCTGTTGTACTAGAAATGCTCAGGACGGATTTACTAACGCACAAGTATACCAGTTTGACTATACCATACAGGGGGATTCAAACGACGGGTGTTGGAGTTCCGTAAAAGATCCGCAACTTAACCTGCAGTCGATGGTGAAAAAGTTTATGGCGGATGTGGTAGGGGTACGCTTGAAGTTTTACAGTATCCGGACCACACGCACTAGGAAATCTTGCGGGCCAGGAAAAAGATGACCCGTTATAGTACAGTGGTGGTAGGAAATTTCGCGGGTAAGGGAAACGATGACCCGTTATAATTCTGTGGTCGTAGAAAATCTTAGAAAATATTACGGACCACCAGCCGTAGGAAATCTTATGGATCAGGAAATAGATGACCCGTTATAATTCTGTGGTTGTAGGAAAACTTGCAGGTTAGAAAAAGATGACCCGTTATCGTGTATAGTGAGTTGAAGTGTACAGATGGGGTCTAAAGTATTAAGTAGATAGCGAAGGAAAGCGTACCAGGATATTACTCGTCCATCCTTCAGAGGATTAAATATCTCATGATTGTTTCAATATAAATATCTATTATATCAACCTGATATTGAAATTGAAACCCTCTCTAAAAACTGCAGCCCGAGTACCTTGTACCATAAATCTGTAAAAGGATTGATGTACTGTTCATTTTTGTGAAATTATTTTTTTTACAATACATTGACTAAAATTTTACAAGATGTAATCCGAGTTCCATGACTTCCACAGTCAATGTCTCATTTGAATCCCCCGTTTCTGACAATAAACTGGTGTCTCAGAGCTTGCCATGAAGTACCGTAGCTTTCTTCCTCCTCCCACAACGAACCCCCTGGTTATACATAATGTGGAGTGAATCACGTGCTAGATAAAACACCATAAAGAGGAAAAGAAATGGTATTGTTTTCTCTAAAGCACAAATATTGTGCTTAGCTAGCGTACGTAAGTGCACGATTTCAACAGTCCACCGGGTAAAGTAGAATTATTAGGAATTAGAAATGTGAAATTCGTTCATATGAAATTACTCAAATTACAAAGGATATTGGCACATTGGATGGAATACCAAATAGCTCCTACTTTTTGTTGATAGTTGATAGAGTATCAAGAGCTAATATACCTTGAGGCTAGTATAAACAGAAAAGTTTTAATCTTTAATGATCATTTTAAATTGAGGGTTGCATGAGACCCAACACACCTGTATACTTTTCTCTTCCTATTGGAGCAGATCTTGTGTCTTGCAGACCATTTTTTGGTGAACTTTGGTATCTCCATTCTCATTTTACCCGTTGCAATATGTATCAGGGCAGAAGAGAGCCTTTGGATACAAATTGGTCAGAGAGTCTAGATTACCATGATTTTATTTGATTGATTTATACCATGAGTACTAAATCGATACGTATGGTGGTATCCAGGAGGAGACCTTGTCAAAGAACAATATCCAGTATGGAAATACATAATATTTCTTCTTGACAGGCTACGAATAGTTTTAATTTGGCCGAAGGTTGAAATTTGCATGGCAGGTGTTCTTCAGATCCTGATGCAGGAAGAAACTTGTTAATCTAGTATTCCACTATATTTCTTTGTGTGTTTTGTTCCACATAAGGTGTTGATACTCCCAAGGAGGTTTCGGATGCATTTGCAAATGATTTTCAGAGATCTACAAAAAGCAAGAAAACTTCAATTAAAGAAGCAATTAATGGCGGTTAAGAAAGACAATATAAATATCACCAATTATATTTATCACATTGATGGTTTGGTTGAACAGCTGAGTAGCATTGGAGATAAGATTGAAAATGATGATCTAATTCTTCATACTATTCAAGGTCTACCAAAGGAGTATAAACCTTTTGAAACATCCATAGCCATCAAAGATACTTATCCTCTACTTGATGAGGTAGTCCTCATGTTAGTCTCTGAAGTGATGTGACTGCAAGGTGGTAATCAAGTGCTTTTTGCAAGGAGAAATCTAGCAAGAGGTAAAGGATTTGGAAGTTAATTTTGTGGATGTACCATTGGTACAGGTCAATCCTCACAAATGGTACAGGTCAGTCCTCACAAAGATTACATATCACAAGGTAAGTCCTTAATATATAGGTTTTGCAATTATTGTAAATCAAAATCTCACCATAAGAAGAATTTTAAAAATCAAGTCAATGTTAGAATCTTTTTGTGCATATATACACTGCTATACAACATATATTACTATTAATATTATACACTATAGAGGTGCAATATAGACATAAGTTACATGTGAACTCTAGAGAACTCACTTGAACTCTATCATCCACTCAATAATTTGCAAACCATTGTAGTTTGATTATAATCAAACCACACACTCTAGCTAAAGCATACCAGCTGATGCTCACCATTGTTTGTCCACAATAGTCAGGAACTCAAAATCTAAAAATCATAGAAATGAACTCTATGGAATTTCACTTCAAAAGTAAACACTTCTATTCCACCTAGATCTCTAACTCTAAGTACCTCACGAATGACACATAGTATAATACCAATGGTACAAGTGACCCTGTGTCCTGCCATGTGATCAATAACATTAACATGAAATTTTATTATCATCAAATAACTTATGCGCAACTTCCCAAAGAACTATGCCTACCATGTACTAGTAACCTTTTTCTCCTCGCCTCTCTAGAATATCTTTTTTATCTTTTTCATTTTCCATCTTCTTGACCTCTTCTGAAATACTACTCTCTCGAGGTCAATTCACCGTTCTACATATCGGTGGTCAATACAAAGACCTTTGGCTCCTGTTTTATTATCAAAGCTCTCATTCGTAATGCAAGCCGGTTGATGAAGTACTTCCAAATGCTTCCTTTCTGCACTACTGCATTCCACCTTAACCAGATTATTGATTATTGTCAAAGGATACAACGCCCATGCTATATACATACCAAAATTACTGAAGTCTATACTCTCCGAGATCTTTACCTCAGGTTGGGATTAACTACATTGGGATTAACTACAGAACTTTGTATAAGAGAACTATCACGCTCGCGTGATCCATATGGAGTATTCCATTGTTTCCTTGAGCAAGAATTGCGTACACTTCATATGGAGTATTCTATTGTTTCCTTGAGCAAGAATTGCGTACACTTCATTGCAACGCAAAGGGAGGAAAGCGTCATGGAATATTCCATTGTTTTCTCGAGCAAGAATTGTGTACACTTCATTGCAACGCAAAGGAAGGAAATCGTTATTTATTGTCAAAAATTGGAACAAAAGAAGATGTATGCTATCCGTAAGATTTTTCTTAAACATCGGTTCTACCCGTTGCAATGAAGGAAATCGTTATTTATTGTCAAGAATGGAACAAAAGAAGATGTATGCTATCCGTAAGGTTTTTCTTAAACATTGGTTCTATCGGGATCAAGATTCACTCTCGCCATCTCTGCACTTCTCAATTCCTTAGTTCTGAGCTCAAAGCCTTCTAGTGTCTGATAGCATTGTAAGCATACCAATCTGTGGCTCGTGAAACGGAAGTCCCGCTTCCTGTAAGAGTTGTACAGGGATCATCAGAATCTGCTTGGACTCATATCGACCTTTCAGTCTCTCTCTCCGTATCAGTAACTGAACTGGTTTTTACAATTAACGGACCAAAGGTCGAGAGTTTCAATTTCTCGAAAGGAAGGAGGAGTTCTGAGTGCGTTTTGACTACGTTCTTCTTTGACTGTACAGGAATGCCATCTACGTGGTAAAAAGGTTGTAACTTTCTGCCTCACCGCAGCAATGAGGGATTTTGTACTAGGGATGCAACTGAGGATGACCTCTATTGTTAACACTGAGGACACTTTACATTTTGAGTAGCGTCTTACAACTTTCCAGACATTGAAACATGGTTTTTGTAGACAAGAACATGAGTTGAGCTTCGCATGTAGTGATTATGACTATTTGACACACACTTCTATCATTTGTTTCAATTACAGCATTAACGTTTGGAAGAAGTACGCGGGTCCAAGTACAATTCATGCTCAAGTGAGTCAGTCTAAAAACTAGGAGTTGAAATTTCATAGTGGTGACAATATATCAATATAAGAATTGTGTAGTTGTATCCAGAGAGACATTTTATGCCGAGTTATAACATTAAACTTTTTAGAAACTTTGGTAAATTATTCAAGTGTGGTTAGTCATTCGAGTTTGAGACCCCATTTGCCAGTCTACTGGGAGAGGTAGCAGTCCAAAAATTTCTACTTTACAAGTAGACTTCAAACCGAATCCACCGGTCGGAACTGAACTTTATAATTATTTGTACTTTTTTCTCTTGTCTGTTCATAACTGATGATTGTTGATAATCAAATTTCAGTTGCCTATCGACATCTCTGCTTATAATAAGTACGCAGAGATGTCGATAGGCCACTGAAAATCCAGTTGAGATGTCGATAGGCCACTGAAAATCCAGTTGATGGAGTTGCGATACAACTTCGAGAATGACAAGGTTCTGTCTCTAGGGCAATGCACATAAAATGAAACCAACATCGAGGCAAAACATTACATGCAAGTTAAGTCTCCAACTGGAAGTACATGCCTGCCAGAACCACCTTTAAAAGCAGGGAAATCCATGAATTCGAGAGGATTACCGCATAAGATGCTTAGCTTAAAATTGAAGTGGATAGATATCTTTATTTGATTTTTCCGACTGAAGAAACTGAAAGTACATCTAAGATCTTGTAATAGACTTTTCTGGTTCCCCAAACATACAAAACTTTCGAGCAATGAGTTCGAATCAAGTCCTTCGAAGTTGATGTTCAACGTTACGTTGTAGATGTATAGAAGTTCCCATTATTTGCAGTCACGATCATCCATCCTCGATCTCCACGTCGAAATGCGTCTGTCATCGCCTGTGACCAATAACGCATGACGCAAAGAGTCAGACTATAGAAACCTCGAGTCAGCTATCTGGCTGGCATTGCACAACCGCAAGTGCTTATGCCAAATCCACGTCTGATACTAGAAATTGTGAATGTCTGCCAGTAACTGAGATAGACGGAAGATGTTGACTGTTTCACTGCGCCATTTTCCATCCTTTTTCGTACACAGATTAAACAGACAAATTCAGATTGAGAAATTTAAGTAATTAGTAACGTTTCTAGAGATCAAACAAATCAACGAAATCAGCTGCTGAAACTTCACCCTCTCCAAGGAAGAGATGCATGTCAAGGAAGCACTAATTGTTCACACTCAGCAATCAGGTCCGGTTATTCGAAAGATTGCACCAAATGTAAAAATCAGATTTACAGATCTCACAAATTTCAGAGATGTTTGGCGGAAAACTAACCTCTACCCGCAGATGAGACTGCGAATAAGAATCAGCAAAGCTTCCAGCAAACGACCAATATTGATGCTCGCAACTAACCGAAGGATGCCATTAAGCAAACCGAAAAGCTGAATCACGATACCCCTTCGCAAGAAGTCAACAGCGATGACAAGGAGCTCAACCGTGCCCGGAACAAAATTGAAAGTCCCCAACACGTTGTTGGCAGTGTCAAGGATTTCGATAACTATACTTGTAGTACCATTTACTATGTAGGGTACTTGGATGGTTGTCAGAGGTTCCAGTGTGTACAATCGCCCAACGTTGCCACCACCGAGCACTTGGCGGCAACTCAGAGTCACTGGAGCGTTGTTGGTGGCAAGGTATTGTTTGACACTGGTTTGTGCTGCCACTCGGCTCAGGAATGCGGACAGCACGGCGATGACTGCGAGCAGAGCGACCGCGGAGTTGATACCCATGTCGATGGCTATGTGAACGTCCTTGTCTTGGGTAGATTGCCGGCTTGAAGCGCAGTCACTCAGATTCAATTGCAGAAGCTGAGTTGCAGTGGACGAACGGGACTCAATGCAAGTACCAAGGTGTAGAAATAAACGATATGGAAATAGTGAAGGCGGCTTCCTTTATACATTATAAACGTGGTCTTCTTCAGAAATTCAATCATTCATCATGCCACGATTGCAGAAGTTTGGTGTTGATAAGTTATCTGTCCACCTCCAGTCAGTTGCGTGGACTCCCGAATGGCAGATAGCAAGCAAACTTGTTTCTATTATGAGTCTGCTAGGCACTGGAGATAAAGAAATGTCCTATTGCTCCAACGTGATAAATTGAATGGCGTCAGTTCTATATAATATGTCCAAAAAGTTTAAATCAGCTTCCGAAGATTATCATTCACCAAATTTTCTCAAAATGTGGCACGATCGAGATCCATAATGGGAGAACTAAGCTTTACGTTCACTAGGTTAAACCACATTGATAATGTCTAGAAACCCGTTCCCTTTCTCCGTACCATTTATTTCTACAGCCATCCATCTGACTCTGGGACCTTTCAGAGGACGCAGTCGGTTTCTTTATCGACTGCCATTTGGATTTTGCACTCGCAGACGCACACCAGTATAGAGCAGAGGACATGGGCATCAAATCCGCTGGCCCTCTGCTCGTCATCATTACGATGCTTTCGGCTTTCTTGAAGTGAGTGGCCACACAAACCTGCGTCAAACATACGTTGCCACCAACGACGCTCCTGTGAATCTGCTTTGTCCCCAAGTTTTCCATAATGCTAAAGTTGGGCCAACCTATGGACTAGCACCGCTCAAGACCATCCGTGAACCATGTAAACGGTACTGCAATCGTGAGTAAACGGTACTGCAATCGTAGTTACGGAAATCCTTGACATTTTAGGAGACAATGGTGGGGGAAGTCGGGGACCAACCGACCTTTGCAAGAATTCGGATTTGTTACGTTTTTTCGTCCCTGTGTTGAGATCTGTAATGGAAGGAAATGGTGCAGAACTAACTACAATCTGGAGAATTCAAGTTTAATCGAGTTCAGAAGTCGCTACCTTGCCAGCTTGCATAATTTTCTGGGTAGATGCAACAATATCATTTGCTTCAAATATTTCCCATTTTCTTGTCCTACTATACTTGAATCTAGAAATTTCATCCTAGCTCTGACGCTGCACTTAGATGGCTTTAAGAAAATGGACAATACTGAGAACTGTCTTTGAAACATAATTGAATGCACAAGCATTTGGCACGAATCGAGACGAACCTGCAGTTACATGTTAATAAAAGGACCCACAGGATCGTGGGTCCCTTTTATTACCCCAGTATAATTTGATAAGTATTAATATTATATTAGTATTATAAGTATTTTTAGATAACGAAGGAAAGCTTAGCAAGATATTAGTTGTGTCCATCCTTCAGTTGATTAAATATCTCATATTTGCTTCAACCCATAAATATCTTTTATATCAACCTGATATTGAAATTGAAACGCTCTCTAAAAACTGCAGCCCGAGTACCATGTACCATAAATCTGTAAAAAGGATTAATGCACTGTTCATTTTTGTTTTTTTTATTCTACAATACATCGACTAAAATTTTACAAGTTGTAATCCGAGTTCCATGAATTCCACAGTCAATGTCTCGTTTGAATCCCCCGCTTCTGACAATAGACTGGTATCTCAGAGCTTGCCATGAAGTACCGTAGCTTTCTTCTTCGTCCCACAACGACCCCCTGGGTATACATATGTGCAGTCAATCACGTGCTCGATAAAACACCCTAAAGAGGAAAATTTCATATTGAACTTACGTTTACGAAGTGGTGTTGTCTTCCCTAAAGCACCATTATTGTGCTTAGCTAGCGTACTTAAGTGCACGATTTCAACAGTCCACCGGGTAAAGTAGAATTATTAGAAATTAGAAATGTGAAATTCATATGAAATTACTCAAATTACTAAGGAGACTCGCAAACTGGATGTAAAACCAAATAGCTTCTACTTTTGTTGATAGTTGATAGAGTATCGAAAGCTAATATTCCTTGAGGTTATTATAAACAGGAAAGTTTTAATCTTTATTGATTATTTTAAATTTATGGTGGCATGAGACCCAAACACGATTTTATACTTTTCTCTTCCTATTGGATTAGGTCTTGTGTCTTGCAGACCAATCTTTGGTGAACTTTGGTATCTCCAATTCTCATTTTACCCTTTGTAATATGTATCAGGGCAGAAGAGAACCTTTGGATACGAATTGGTAAGAGAGTCTAGATAACTATGATTTTATTTAATTTATTTAAACCATGAGTACTAAATCGATACGTATGGTGGTATCCAGGAGGAGGCCCTGTCAGAGAATAATATCCACTTTGGAGATACAAAATATATGTCTTCTTGAAAGGCCAAGAATTGAAAGGCCAAAGGTTGAAATTTGCATGGCAGGTGTTCTTTCAGATCCTCATGCAAGTGCTCGGACTAAACATGTTATTGTAGCACTGCACTATCTTTCTTTGTGTGTTTGCTACATATAAGGTGTTGATACTCCCAAGGAGGTTTGGGATGCATTTGCAAATGTTTTTCAGAAATCTACAAAGACAAGAAAACTTCAACAAAAGAAATAATCAATGGAGGTTAAGAAAGACAATCTAAATATCACCAATTATATTTATCACATACGTGATTTGGTTGAACAGAATAGCATTGGAGTTAATATTGAAAATGATGATCTAATCCTTCATACTATTCAAGGTCTGAAAATGGAGTATAAACCTTTTGAAACATCCATAGCCATCAAAGATATTTATCTTCTACTTGACGAGCTAGTCCTCATGTTAGTCTAGTCTGTGAAGTGATGTGATTGCAAGGTGGTGACAATAATATTGTTGCTCAAGATCTAGAAAGAGGGAAAGGACTTGGATATTAAATTTTGTGGAGGTACCATTGGTAGAGGTCAATCCTCACAATGACATTACATAACAATTATTCCATCATAACAATTATTCCATAATGGATAGGTTTTGCAATTATTGTAAATCAAAATCTCATAATAAGAAGATTTTTTAAGAATCAAGCTAATAACAGAACATGTTATCTATTTTGTGAGTATATACATTACTACACAATATATATTACTATCAATATTATACATTATAGATATAAAAGTGCAATTCATACGTAAATTAGATGTGAACTCTAAAGGGTCGTAATAATAAGTTCTCCATGTAATAAGTTGCAAACCATTGTATCTTGATTACAATCAAACCACACCAACTCTAGCTAAAAGATTACAGGTCATGTTTGCTACTCTATGTCCACCATAGCCAATAACTCAAAGACTAAACATAAGAGAAATGAGTTTTATCAAATTTCACTTCAAAAGTATACCCTACTAATCGATCTAGATCTGTAACCCTAAGCATGTCTCTAATGCTACATAGGATAATACAAATGGTACAAATGATAATGCATCTCACCATGTGATCAATAACACTAACAAGAAATTTGACTATCATGAAATAACTTATGAGCAACTACCCAAAGAGCTATGACTACCAATGTATTACTACCCTGTTATCCCTTTGCCCCTCTAGAATGTCCTTCTTATCTTTTGTCATTTTCCATCTTCTTGACCTCTTATGAAATACTACTCTCTCAAGCTCAACTTACCATACAATGGCCTTTGGCTCCTGTTTCATTCTCAATGCTCTTATTCGTAATGCAAGCCGGTTGATGAAGGGCTTCCAAATGCTTCCTTCCTGCACTTCTGCCTTCCACCTTCACCAGATTATTGATTATTGCCAAAGGATACAACGCCCCATGCTATAGACATACCAAAATTACGGAAGTTTGTACTCTCCGAGATCTTTACCTCGGGTTGTGACCCTACAGAACTTAGTATAAGAGAACTATCACGCCCGCGTGATCCATATGGTTCATTCCATTGTTTTCTCGAGCAATTTACCTCGGGTTGTGACCCTACAGAACTTAGTATAAGAGAACTATCACGCCCGCGTGATCCATATGGAGCATTCCATTGTTTTCTCGAGCAAGAATTGCGTACACTTCATTGCAATGCAAAGGAACGGTAGCGTTATTGTATCGTCAAGAATGTACCTCGGGTTGTGACCCTACAGAACTTAGTATAAGAGAACTATCACGCCCGCGTGATCCACATGGAGCATTCCATTGTTTTCTCGAGCAAGAATTGCGTACACTTCATTGCAATGCAAAGGAACGGTAGCGTTATTGTATCGTCAAGAATGTACCTCGGGTTGTGACCCTACAGAACTTAGTATAAGAGAACTATCACGCCCGCGTGATCCACATGGAGCATTCCATTGTTTTCTCGAGCAAGAATTGCGTACACTTCATTGAAATGCAAAGGAACGATAGCGTTATTGTATCGTCAAGAATGGAACAAAAGAAGAATTCAGTTATCAGTAAGATGTCTAGCATCCGATTTTTCTTAATCATCGGATCAAGATTCACTCGCGCCATCTCTGCACTTCTCAATTCCTTAGTTCTAAGTTCAAAGCCCTCTAGTGTCTTATAGTATTGTAAGCATACCAATCTGTGGCTCGTGAAACAGAAGTCCCGCTTCCTGTAAGAGTTGCGCAGGCATCATCAGAATCTGCTTGGACTCATATCGACCTTTGAGACTCTCTCGTATCTGTAACTGAACTGGTTTCTACAGTTAACGAACCAAAGGTTGAGAGTTTCAATTTCTCGAGGCGGGAGGAGTTCTGAGTGCGTTGTGACTACGTACTTCTTTGACTGTACAGGAATGCCATCTACGTGGTAAAAAGGTTGTAACTTTCTGCCTCACCGCAGCTATGAGAGATTTTGTACTAGGGATGCAACTGAGGATGACATCTATTGTTAACACTGAGGACGCTTTACATCTTGAGTAGCTCCTTACAACTTTCCAGACATTGAAACATGGTTTCTGTAGACAAGAACATGAGTTGAACTTCGCATGTAGTGATTATGACTATTTGACGCACACTTCTATCATTTGTTTCAATTACAGCATTAACGTTTGGAAGAAGCACGCGAGTCCAAGTACAATTCATGCTCAAGTGAGTCAGTCTATAAACTAGGAGTTGAAATTTCCTAGTGGTAACAATATATCAATATAAGAATTGTGTAGTTGTATCCAGAGAGACATTTTATGCTGAGTTATAACATTAAACTCTTTAGAAACTTTGGTAAATTATTCAAGTGTGGTTAGTCATTCAAGTTTGAGACCCCATTTGTCAATCTACTGGGAAAGGTAGCAGTTCGAAAATTTCTACTTCACAAGGAGACTTCAAACCGAGTCCAACGATCGGAACTCAACTATATAATTATTTGTACTTTTTTCTCTTGTCTGTTCATAACTGATGATTGTTGATAATCAAATTTCAGTTGCCTATCGACATCTCTGCTTATAATAAGTACGCAGAGATGTCGATAGGCCACTGAAAATCCAGTTGATGGAGTTGCAATACAACTTCGAGAATGACAAGGTTCTGTCTCTAGGGCAATGCACCGAAAATGAAACCAAAATTGAGACAAAACATTATATGCAAGTTAAGTCTCAGACTGGAAGTACATGCCTGCCAGAATCACCTTTAAAAGCAGGGAAACCCATGAATTCGAGAGGATTACCGCATAAGATGCTTAGCTTAAAATTGAAGTGGATAGATATCTTTATTGGATTTTTCCGACTGAAGAAACTGAAACTACATCTAAGATCTTGTAATAGACTTTTCTGGTTCCCCAAACATACAAAACTTTCGAGCAATGAGTTCGAACCAAGTCCTTCGAAGTTGATGGTCAACGTTACGTTGTAGATGTATAGAAGTTCCCATTATTTGCAGTCACGATCATCCATCCTCGATCTCCACGTCGAAATGCGTCTGTCATCGCCTGTGAACAATAACGCATGACGCAAAGAGTCAGACTATAGAAACCTCGAGTCAGCTATCTGGATAGTATTGCACAACCGCAAGTGCTTATGCCAAATGCACGTCTGATATTAGAAAGTTTGAATGTCTGCTAGTAACCGAGATAGACGGAAGATGTTGACTGTTTGATTGCGCCATTTTCCATCCCTTTCGTACACAGATTAAACAGACAAATTCAGATTTAGAAATCTAGGTAATTAGTAACGTTTCTAGAGATTAAACAAATCAACAAGATCAGCTGCTGAAACTTCACCCTCTCCAAGGAAGAGATGCATCTCAAGGAAGTACTAGTTGTTCACATTCAGCAATCACGTCCGGTTATTCGAAAGAGGTACCAAATGCAAAAATCAGATGTACGGATCTCACAAATTTCAGAGATGTTTGGCGGAAAACTTACCTCTACGTGCATATGACACTGCGAATAAGAATCAGCAAAGCTTCCAGCAAACGACCAATATTGATGCTCGCAACTAACCGAAGGATGCCATTAAGCAAACCGAAAAGCTGAACCACGATACCCCTTCGCAAGAAGTCAACAGCGATGACAAGGAGCTCAACCGTGCCCGGAACAAAATTGAAAGTCCCCAACACGTTGTTGGCAGTGTCAAGGATTTCGATAACTATACTTGTAGTACCGTTTACTATGTAGGGTACTTGGATGGTTGTCAGAGGTTCCAGTGTGTACAATCGTCCAACTTTACCACCACCGAGCACTTGGCGGCAACTGAGAGTCACTGGAGCGTTGTTGGTGGCAAGGTATTGTTTGACACTGGTTTGTGCTGCCACTCCACTCAAGAATGCGGACAGCACCGCGGTGACTGCGAGCAGAGCGACCGCGGATTTGATACCCATGTCGACGGCTATGTGAGCGTCTTTGTCTTGGGTAGATTGCCGTCTTAAAGCGCAGTCACTCAGATTAGATTGCAGAAGCTGAGTGCAGTGGACGAACGGGACTCAATGCAAGTACCAAGGTGTAGAAATGAACGATATGGAAATAGTGAAGGCGGCTTGTTTTATGCATTATGAACGTGGTCGTCTTCAGAAATTCAATCATTCATCAACGTGATAAATTGAAAGGCGTCAGTCCTATATCATATGTCCAAACAGTTTAAATCAGCTCCCGAAGATGATCATGCACCAAACTTTCTAAAAATGTGGCACGATCGCGATCCATAATTGGAGAACTACGCTTTACGTTCACTAGGTTAAACCACATTGACAATGTCTATAAACCCGTTCCCTTTCTCCGTACCATTTATTTCTACAGCCATCCATCTTACTCTGGGACCTTTCAGAGGACGCAGTCGGCTTCTTTATCGACTGCAATTTGGATTTTGCACTCGCAGACGCATACCAGTATAGAGCAGTGGACATGGGTATCAAATCCGCTGGCCCTCTGTTCGTCATCACTACGATGCCTTCGGCTTTCTTGAAGGGAGTGGCCGCACAAACCTGCGCCAAACATACCTTGCCACCAAACGATGCTGCTGTGAATGTGCTTTGTCCCCAAGTTTTCAATAATGCTAAAGTTGGGCCAACATATGGACTAGCACCACTGAAGAGCATCCGTGTACCGTGTAGAGTAAACGGTACTACAATCGTAGTTACCCAAACCCTTGACATTTTAGGAGACAGTGGTGGGGAAAGTCGGGGACCAACCGACCTTTGCAAGAATTCGGATGTGTTATGTTTTTTCGCCCCTGTGTTGAGATCTGTAATGGAAGGAAATGGTGCAGAAGTAACCACAATCTGGAGAATCCCAGTTTAATCGAGTTCAGAAGTCGCTACCTTGCCAGCTTGCATAATTTTCTGGGTAGATGCAACAATATCATTTGCTTCAAATATTTCTTATTTCCTTGTCCTACTATACTTGAATCTAGAAATTTCATCCTAGCTCTGACGCTGCACTTAGATGGGTTTAAGAAGATGGACAATACTGAGAACTGTCTTTGAAACATAATCTAATGCAGAAGCATTTGGCACGAATCGAGGCGAGCCTGCAATTACATGTTAATAAAAGGGACCCACAGGATTCGTGGGTCCCGTGTATCACCCCAGTATTCAAATCACCGAAGAAGTTAAATGTGCACAGGACTCCAGGCAATCGAAATCGGAATCGAAATACGAATTCAACCAGTTGCTTTCTACTGTGTGAATCGTAATAGATCTTGACGATGTGTTGTTGTTATCCAGCTCAATCATCAGACTACCCTTCATACTCTACGTTCCACATCTGTATAGTAACTGTACTCGAGGTCCTGCTCGAACTAGTAGTACTGCATCTCCACATTAGCATAGAATGAAGTGGTGATATGCAAGAAGTCAGTTTCGTGTGTTTACGTGTGTCTCGAGTCAGTTTTCTATACGCCTGTCAAAGTCATATCTCTTCTCGGACTGCTTGTTATCTCATCGGCAGGTGATTCAACTACACCAACTGCTCCGTTGTTTTTTAAGGCATCGAGATTCAGAAAGTGGAAGGCAAGTTCAAACAATTTAGTAACGTTATCAACCTTACACCTCCCGCCCTTGCGCAGGATCTTTTCTGAACGGTAAATTAACAGACCGGGAGCTCGATCTCAACAATCCGAGAAAAGAATCTTGGATAATTTCGCAGCTCTCTTTCTATAGCTTAGCAACCCAATCGAGAGAAGCAACGGGAGGGGGAAGAAAGAGAAAGTATATTTTAGACTTGTGTAGAACACACGTGCATATATATATAGGTATACGAGAACATAAACCTCTCTTGGAATTGGAGGGTTATCCAGAACTCACGATGGGTAAATGATTGATTAGGAACATGTACATGAAACATAATACTAGAACTCATGAAGGGCAAATGATTGAGTAGTAACATGGACATGAATCATAATATTAGAACTCATGAAGGGCAAATGATTCATTAGGAATATGTACATGAACCATAAAACTAGAGTAACATTAAATCCTTTAAGGTAGAATGTATCCTACAAAGGGCAAATCTATCATTTACCCTTTGCATATAATGTAGGATCCTACATGTAAAGTTTAATTGAAACAAATTGATGGCTGACCAACTAGTAAAGAGCATCTATGCAAATGATGTAGATGAATAGTAAATGTTATGTAAGAGCTTGCTAGTAATCACCACGTGAACAAATATGAAGAGTGTGGGCTTGAGTTGGGTGGGAACATTGTTGACATGAGAGCGTGAAGTCAAAGAGCAAAGGGAAAATATTAGGGAGTGAATTAGTGGGGGAATGGAGGAGTGGAACAAAACAAGAATTCTTGGGTGATGTGGCTACAAAAACGGGTCAAAGTGTAATAGAGTAATGAGAGCAAACCGGAAGAGTACAGGATATAAAGTATATTGCAACTAGCGCTATGGACACTGGAGTGTTGAGATGCTAAACAGCTCAGGGAAGCAGAAGGCTGCCAAATTAAACCTCCACAAAAACTCATATGTCTACATTAGTGCGTCACGTAGTCCGAAAGTAGTTGAGCAATTGTCAATAACCCTCCTGCTGAGTTTTTGCTCAAAAACTCATGAATGCCAAGGCAAGCTTGGTTGCTTCCAATAGTGCCACTCAGCATAAGGGAAAAGCTAAAACATATGAAGCATAAAATCCAAACAATGTGCACAAAAATAACCAGCAAAATGACTATGTGATGAAAATAAATCAACCTGAGAATGAAGAAAATGAAAATATGGTCATTAATAAGTAATGGACTCAAGACATACATAGTTAAAGCCTGAAAGAAAAAAAATGTTAGTATTGTAAGCAGATGAAAACTTGTAGAAGTGATCTATGATGCAAACAAATGAAAAAGGTAGTAAATTTCCAGAGTAAAAGCGCAAAAAAAATAAAAATTTAGGAAGTAAGCCATAAGGCACGAGAAGGAGCAAGTAGTTTGACACCCAATAAGGAAAATAGTGAGCAAATCTAACCACTTAGAGAAAGAGCAAGTAAGTTGCCATAGAAATGGAGGTTGAAAGTGCAGAGTAAAGTAGAACAAGCAGCAACCAAACATCCAACCACTTAGAGAAAGAGCAAGCTAGTTGCTATAGAACTGGTGAAAGTGCTGAGTAAAGTAGAACAAGCAGAAACCAAACGTGAAATGAAAATAATAATCCATAGAGGGGAAAGGGGAACAGGAAGGGGCGGAAGATGAGAGCAAACAAGAAAGAAAACAAAGCACTGAAAAAATTAGTACATCTTGCAAAGGGTCAAAGCAAAAACTGAAATAGACTTGAGAACTTTAGAACCAATAGCTAGACATAGATTTAAAGGTGAAAATTGGTTTGGTAACATCTATAAGTTTGTTACACATGATGGATTAAACAGATGAAAAAGAGGTATCACCAAAATGAGACTTCTACTAATAGAGTAAAAACCAAAATATACTTAAAATCTTTGAAGATAATTTCGGAGGCATAAACGGATGAATTAGGCCTCAAAAATGTGCAGATTCCCCCTTACACATCAAAGGAAAGGCTGGCATTCTCTCCCCCCTGCTTTGTCTCATTGAGAGCTTTCCAATGGTACCTTACTCACGTGATTCTAAGATTCCTACAAGAAGATTCCCTGAAAGATTCCTCTGGTAAAAGCTTGTTTGACCAAATAGATAGGACCTAGACCAGACATGTCACCCATCCAAGTAAGTAATCCAAGGGTGGAGCTTGCTGACATGTCACCTATCGGTGTCCCTAATCATATGGTGGAGCTTCCTTGGAGGAGATCCTCTTTCTCTATATAATAAAGAGAAGGTGCTCTCTTGGAGCATCAAATGTTTGAGTGTGCAATCTGTGTGTTCTCTCTTCTCTTATCCTCAGAGCATTACAATTGGGACATCAAACCATAGAGTCACAATTCCGGTGACTAACACCACCAACACTTCACATTTAGATACACCATCTTCTGATTATTGGGAATCAGATTTTGAAGAAGGAGTTTCAAGTGTGGACACAAGCATAGAAGAGGAGACTTCCATGGAAGAGGATGAATTTGAATTAGATTCATATGTCTATCTCTTGTGTGCTATAGATTTTTCATCTAAGCCAAAGGTTTTGAAGGAGATCAATCACCATTGACACTTGAGTAGATAGAGAGGAGGTTATCTACCCTCAAGTTTAGCCCAAATGTTACCAAGGGGGAGAAGGTAAGATTTGAGGAGATGCTCTGCGATTTCATCCATATGTTTGCTTTTAGTTTCAAGGATTTGAAGGAAGCCACCTTGGAGGAACACAAGATAGAGGTGGAGTCACATGCAAGACCTATCCACCAAATACAATATCACATTAGCACACCAATATCTTTGGTTGTGAAGGAGGAGTTTGATAAGATCAAGGAGGCTAGATTTATCTTTGATGTGGAGAATTAAAAATATATGTCTTCAATTGTCATTGTGAAGAAAAAGAATGGCAAGCTTTGGTTATATGTGGATTACAAGAAGCTCAACTTTGTTACCAAGAAGGACTACTACATTTTGCAATTCATTGATTTTGGAGGAGGTTGCAGGTCATGAGAGATACAATTTTGGAGATGGTTATAATGGATATAAAGAAATCAAGATTGCACCAAAAGATAAACAACTCACCACATTCACCACACTTTGGGGAGCTTATGCTTTCAAGGTCATGCCTTTTGATTTTTGCAATGCTCCAATCACATTCCAATGGTTCATGAACAAAGTATTTGAACCTTTCATTAGGAAATTTGTGAGAGACTTCATTGATGACTTTTGTGTCTATGGGAGCAAGGAGGAGCACTTTGAGCACCTAATCAAGGTCTTGCAATGCTTGGATGAGGCAAATGCATCACTCAATCCAAAGAAGTGTATTTTTGGATGTGAAGAAGGTGTACTTTTGAGGCGCATCATCTCCAAGGATGGTTTATCCATTCCTTCACCTAAGAAGGTGAAGGAAATCTCAGAGCTTTTATTCCCTTCAAGCTTGACAAAGTTATGTCAATTCTTGGGGCTGGTTGGGTTCTATAGGAGGTTCATCTTCTCATTTTCCAACAAGGCTTACACATTGACCATCTTTATGAAAAAGGGTGTAGATTACATGGTGATTTTGAAGGTCAAGGAATCTCTCAACGCTTTTGAGAAGCTCAAGAAATCTCTTGTTGTAGCTCCAATTCTTGCTAAACCTGATTGGAATAAGCCTTTCATCCTCTACAATAATACTTCTAATGTTGATATAGAATTCACTCTCAGTCAATTAGACCAATATGTGCATGATCATCTAATAGCTTATGCTAGTAGGCAAATGGTTTCAATAGAAAAAAACTACTCTATCACAAAGAGAAAAGGGTTGGCAATGATCTTTAGTCTCAAGAAGTTTAGACACTTCTTGATTGGAGGGAAAGCCACCGTTGTCATTGATCACAAGGCCTTAAAGTACATCTTCAACAAGTCTAATGTTGAAGAGAGACTAGCAAGGTGGATGATACTCTTGTTTGAGTATGACTACACCACTGGTCATGATTGAGATGAGCCGGTAAATGATTCCTTCCTAGATAAGGAGCTCATGACAATCTCAGTCACTCAAGAGGTTGCAATGGAATACAAGGAGATTGTGGATTTTGTGATAAGAGGTAACTACCCAAAAGGGATGCATGCTAGAGAGAGGAAGGCTCTTACAGCAAGATCTAGACCTTACACAATGGTGGAAGATATTCTTTTTAACCAAGGGGTAGATGGTCTACTTTGAAGAGAAATAGGTAAGGAAGAGTCCATCCTACTCATAAAAGAGTTTCATGAAGGTTTAGTGTGTGGAGAACACTTTGCAAGAAAGGTGATTGCTTTCAAGATTCTAGATGCAAGTTACCATTGGAGAGGGATCTTCAGATATTGTCTTGATTATTGCAAAACTTGTCATGTTTTTCAAGCTTTTGCTTGAAAATCTACTTCCACTCCACCATTAAGATTGATTCCATTGTTAGGACCTTTTGAGAAGTGGAGAATTTATTTTGTTATTCCTCTCAATAGAACCCCAATGAACAATTGATACATTGTGGTAGTTATTGATTACCTAACCAAGTGGGTTGAGGCTAGACCATTGAGTGACAAGAATGAAGATAAAGTTGGTAGATTTCTTTATGAATGCATTATCACTAGGTTTGGATGCACTTTGAAGTTGGTTTCCAATAGAGGAGTAGAGTTAACATGAATCATTACTAAAGCCATGTTATGACATTTCTCTATCACAAACAGAGTAACTACATCCTATAAGCCAAATTCCAATGGCTTGGCAAAGAGAATCAATCTGACCTTGTGCATGGTGTTGGCCAAAGATGCAGAAATGAGGGGGGAGGAGGGCTCAACATCATTGGGATAAGAGGATTCATGCAATTTTGTGTGATTATAAGAACACCATGCAGACTTCCACTAAATATTCTCCATTTCAATTGGTATATGATATTGAGTCTACCTTACCCATCCACTTTGATCTTCCTACCTTCCAAAGTATTTATCAAAGATTGAAGAAAGCACAAGGAGGTGATGCAGAGAAGTCAAGGAAGGATCAACTCATGGAGTTCAAAGAGGCAAGAGCAATTGCTATGGTTCGAATGGAACAAGCCCAAAGGAAACAAAAAGAGAGCTATGACAAGAGGTAGAGCAAGAAGAAGATTAAGCCTTTCAAAGAAGGTGATTGGGTAATGTTGTTTGATTCCATTTGCTTTAAGAGAGTGCAAAAGAAGTTTTGCCTAAGTACTTTGGATCTTTCATAGTGGAGAAGGTGTGGGCAAGTTACACCTATGATCTCAAGGAATTGGGAGTAAAACACTTTGATAGGATTAACCATGATAAGTTGAAGATGTCTCATTGAATGTAGAGAGACCTTCACTTTGAGGACAAAGTGAAAACTTAGAACGGGGGTAAATGTAACACTCATTTGTGCATGTGTGTGGTATTATGATATTTAGCTTGGTATTACAAATACTTGAGAGATATTATTTAAAGAGATAAAGGATGGTTTTACATTTGTCATGATTAGCTAAAGTCAATCATAGCTAATTAGAGGAAGTGGAAAAGATGAGCACCACTATTTTGGATTCTAATGTATTGACTTAGTATTATTCCTAACTATTTGGCTTTGAGGAAAGAGTTGAGAACTCTTGGGCCTGCAAGCCTTTTTGTTTGGATTCTTCTATAATCCAAGGATAACCCATGTGAATGAATCCTTGACTTAGTGATTGGGTTAAGATAAGATCACATGCTTAGTGAAATATGCCCATGTGAATGGATATTCCTTTATACTTTTTGACTTTACTTGACTTTAAGCCTAATAACTTGAGTTAATTCAATGATTAGTAGCTATGGTGTGTAACTATTTCACAAGTATATAAGCTAGCGGTGAGGAGTTACTCATCATCCTTTCATTTGCAACTATCTTTCTCTCATTGAATTCTCTAGTGAACAATGTCTTGAAGTGTTAGCCTTGGAGGAGTATGATGGAGTTGGGGTTCCTTGCCTTCTTAGTCCATGTTGCGCTACCATAATAGCCATTAGAGGTTCATCTTGAGTGAGAGACAGGCCAACTCACAGATCATCCTTCTTTGGCTCTGCATCCATCTTCTCCAATACTAGTTCTAAATAAGGATTATCTCTTCCCTCAACACGGTCAATAGCCACATGAAATGCCTCATCTTCTTCCACTTCAACCAACTGTTGAACTTCCTCTTCACCATCACTCTCACTTTTGGATTCCCCACTTTGTAGTGTGACCTACGCTTCTTCTGATTCTCCTCCTCTAGACTTTGTCTCCCCTTCAGACTTTGTTTCCAACATCTTTCACTACCTTCTTACCTCACACAATAAGTCTTTGGGTCTTCCATTATGGTTGATGCAACACTACCTCTTTGAGTTTAGTCCGCTTCTTTGTCTTTGGACTTCTTCCTTCCATTCTCTCCGTCTGTCCCATTCTGGTAAAGTGATCATTGTTGGCTTGCAGGTGGGACATGTAATGTTGCTTCTCTTCATCCGATTCTTGTCACAGATCAAGATGGAAATGTGACACCATGCAATGCCTCTCCTCTGCTGTCAAAAAATTCAATCCAAAGTAGAAGTGTGCTGCAAATGGTGTGAAATAATGTGGAGGTGAACCGGTTCTCAGATTGACAATCATTGGCCTCATTTGCTAATGGAAGCACTTTGCCCAATTCCCCTTCACTCCTGCAAACATCTTGTGGAAGAAGAATGTGTGTTGCATAATTGAGTATGTCATTTGTTTGGGCTTGAACATGGCCATTATCATGCCTACAATGCTTCATTAAATCAGGTCCTGATAGGACTCCACTTTGTAACCATTGGTAGTATGCCGAGCAAAGAATGAATTTTAGATTTTTGTTGTCTCCCTTGCAACATCAGATGTCCAATAGAAGGTGATCCCTCTTGAAATTGCCTTGATTTCTAGAAGGTGATCCCAATTGCCTCTCCTGCTTCCTTCCCCAATACTAACTTCCAATCCAACTCAGTCTATCAAGCCAGATTTCCTCTTTTCCCCTTGACTTCAAGGACGTCCTCAAAATTATTGCCAGCTATCTTTGCCATGACTCTCAAGAAAATGAAATTCCAATCCATGATAAAAATGTAATTTGAAGTCTATTCAAGAACTCAATCCTTGCTATGACCTCTAACCTCCAAATTGCAAAACTTTCATTGCAAGTGCATTCTTGGCCTTCTTTGCCATGATTTACTCTCTAGTTCTTTGTCACTAAAAAACTATCCCCTCTCTTGGATGAGACACTCTAACCCCTTATGGACATTAGAAAATTTTACTCTCAATTGGCTTCTTGACATGCATTATTGCAAGACAACTACTCAGAGGAACAAAATACTTATTTGATGTATTCAATTTCTCCGTGCGCAATAACATTTTTATATTACCCCAAAGTGGGGTCATTCTTCAGTCACTTTCAAAATTGACTCCCACTTCTTCTGCATGTTGGCTTATAGTCACTATCAAGGCCTTCTTCTCCTACCTCTAGCATTTCTTAAACTGTTCTTTCTTGCCACGGAGAAAGGTTGTTACAACGTCTTTGTATCAGCCTTTACTTCCCGTTCCAAAGATGCCCTTGTTTGGACTTGTCTATTCATAACCCCATTTGAGTACTTCTGGTTTCTAACCCCAAGTTGACTTCTTTGGGGTTACTCAGAAGACACACCAGTCCATTCTTTCTTTTGTAATTTGGATTTCTTACTTCTTTATTAAAACTCTAACCAAACAAAAGAAAAAAAAATGTGTGTACCACATGAGGACTTTCTCATATGTTGGATGCTATTCCTTTTTTAATAACCTCTACATCACTTTCGGGATTAAGCTCTTTTGTCAAGAGATTGTCATTTCTATGGGGACATCTTGTGCTATCTCTTTGCAGCTAACCTATACCTCTTCACCTATGAACTTGATTTCTATTGCAGATTATTGGATGCCAATGATGTTGCTATGTTGCATGACCTATACCAAGTTTGAAGATATGTTGATGATCGATGTTGCTATGTTGCATGCCCTATACCAAGTTTGAAGATATGTTGATGATCTTTTGGTGGTTGGCTTGGGACAGTTTCATTTCATGGATATTATGTATATGAATGATGCTGCTAGAGGTGGAGGGATCTATCTTAGACTTTCCTGTGAGCTAGTTTGAACTCATTTTGGCACTCATTGTAATTATCTCAATTGTTGCATTATCCATGACAACTTCAATATTGTTGTCTCTATCTATGACAAGAAAGAGATGCCTCACTTTTCTCACATCAAGACAATCTTGCTCCCTCATGTTCTTTCAGACATTTCCCCTAAATGTAAACTGGGGATTAAAAAATGGAGTGTGTCAAATATAGACAGATTTGTAATTCCAAAAGTCATACCTTTCAGCTTGTAAGAAACTATAAATACGTTTATCTCCAAAAATTAAACTCTTCACATGATCCAAAATAAGTTTGGCTTGGTCTTTCAATTGGAAAAAATATACATGGCTATCATGGGCTTAATATCTATAGAGATTTAAGAACATCCATTCGTCTTGCCAAGCAGGGAGCTCAAGTTTGAGCACACCTGTAGTTTTTACTGCAGGCTTGTATACCATACTATCGATTAGTCAATAAGGAGTCCTACTTGACTTCTTATTTTTTGTATCTATTATCTATTGTCTATAGAGATTTGAGAACATATGTTCTTTTTGCCAAGCGGCAAGCTCATTTTAGAGCACACCAGTAATTTTCCCCCTAGACCCGAATACCATCTTGATTCTTGCAGTTATATATACACATTGAATACCACTATTTTTGTTGTTTTTCCATCAGGTATTGATTGTATGCTTATGAACACGTGGCCTCTACATATGGACACATGGGCCCACCTGGTCTTTCACTTCATATGAGCTGAATTTCCTTCCATGCTTTGACCTTTTGCGAGATGTCCTAATTTTTTCAGTGCTTTGTTTTCTTTCTTTGTTTGCTCTCGTCTTCTGCCCCTTGCTGTTCCCCTTTCTCATCTATGGATTATTATTTTCACGTTTGGTTGCAGCTCGTTCTACTTTACTCTGCACTTTCAACCCCCATTGCTATGGCCACTGACTTGCTCTTTCTCTAAGTGGTTGGATTCGCTCCCTACTGTCTTCATTGGGTGTCAAATTACTCGCTCCTTCTTGTGCCTTATGACTTACCTCCTTACTCTTTCTTTGTTCCTTTCACTCTGTGAATTCACTACCTTCTTCATTTGTTGCATCAGATATTACTTCTACTAGTTTTCATCTGCTTTCAGTACTAACATTTGTTTCCTTTCAGGCTTTAACTAGGTGTGTCTTGAGTCCATTAGTTATTAATGCTCACATTTTCATTTTCTTCATTCTGAGGCTGATTTATTTGCATCACCTAGTCATTTTTCTGGTTATTATTGCTGCACATTGTTTGGATTTTATGCTTCATATGTTTTAGCTTTTCCCTTACTTCGAGTGTCACTGTTGGAAGCAACCAAGCTTGCCTTGGCATTCATGAGTTTTTTAGCAAAAACTCAGCATGAGGGTTATTGACAATTGCTCGACTACTTTGGGACTACGTGAGGCACTAATGTAGTCATATGTGTTTTTGTGGAGCTTTAATATGGCGGCCTTCTGCTTCCCTTAGCTGTTTAGCGTCTCAAGACTCCAAAGTCCATAGCGCTAGTTGCGAGATACTTTATATCCTGTCCTCTTCCGGATTGCTCTCATTACTCTATTACACTTTGACCCGGTTTTGTAGCCACATCACTCAAGAACTCTTGTTTTGTTCCACTCCTCCATTCCCCGACTAATTCCCTCCCTAATATTTTCCCTTTGCTCTTTGACTGCTTCCTCCTTCACGCTCTCATGTCAAAAATGTTCCCACCCAACTCAAGCCCACACTCTTCATATTTATTCATGTGGTGATTACTAGCAAGCTCTTACATCACATTTGCTATTTCATCTCCATCATTTTCATGTCTACAATGTTCCTACCCTAATTCCCTCCCTAATATTTTCCCTTTGCTCTTTGACTGTTTCCTCCTTCACGCTCTCATGTCTACAATGTTTCTACCCGACTCAAGCCCACACTCTTCATATTTATTCATGTGGTGATTACTAGCAAGCTCTTACATCACATTTACTATTCATCTCCATCATTTGCATAGATGCTCTAGATTTCATGTTCTTTACTAGTCGGTGAGCAATCAATTTGTTTCAATTATACTTTAGAGGTAGGATAGTATTCATATATATATATATATATATATATATATATATATATATATATATATATATATATATATATATATATATATATACATACGTGTGTTCTACACAAGTCTAAAATATACGTTCTCTTTCTTCCCCCTCCCGTTGCTTCTCTCTCGTTCTCGATTGGGTTGCTATGCTATAGAAAGAGAGCTGCGAAATTTATCCAAGATTCTTTTCTCGGATGTCAAGATCGAGCTCCCGGTCTGTTCATTTACCGTTCAGAAAAGATCCTGCGCAAGGGCGGGAGGTGTAAGGTTGATAACGTTACTAAATTGTTTGAACTTGCCTTCCACTTTCCGAATCTCGATGCCTTAGAAAACAACGGAGCAGTTGGTGTAGTTGAATCACCTGCCGATGAGATAACAAGCAGTCCGAGAAGAGAGATGACTTTGACAGGCGTATAAAAGCTGACTCGAGACACACGTAAACACACGAAAATGACTTCTTGCATATCACCGCTTCAGTCTATGCTAATGTGGAGATGCAGTAATACTAGTTCGAGCAGGACCTCGAGTACAGTTACTATACAGATGTGGAACGTAGAGTATGAGGGGTAGTCTGATGATTGAGCTGGATAACAACAACACATCGTCTAGATCCATTACGATTCACACAGTAGAAAGCAACTGGTTAAATTCGTATTCCGATTCCGATTTCTATTGCCTGGAGTCCTGTGCAAATTTAACTTCTTCGGTAATTTGAATACTGGGGTGATAAAGGGGACCCACGAATACTGTGGGTCCCTTCTATTAACATGTAATTGCAGGCTCGTCTCGATTCGTGCCAAATGCTTATGCATTAAATTGTGTTTCAAAGACAGTTCTCAGTATTGTCCATTTTCTGAAAGCCATCTAAGTGCAGCGTCAGAGCTAGGATGAAATTTCTAGATTCAAGTATAGTAGGACAAGGAAATGGGAAATATTTGAAGCAAATGATATTGTTGCATCTACTCAGAAAATTATGCAAGCTAGCAAGGTAGCGACTTCTGAACTCGATTAAACTTGTATTCTCCAGATTGTGGTTAGTTCTGCACCATTTCCTTCCATTACAGATCTCAACACAGGGGCGAAAAAACATAACATATCCGAATTCTTGCAAAGGTCGGTCGGTCCTCGACTTTCCCCACCACTGTCTCCTAAAATGTCAAGGGTTTGCGTAACTACGATTGTAGTACCATTTACTCTACATGGTACACGGATGGTCTTCAGCGGTGCTAGTCCATATGTTGGCCCAACTTTAGCATTATGGAAAACTTGGGGACAAAGCAGATTCACAGGAGCATCGTTGGTGGCAAGGTATTTTTGACGCAGGTTTGTGCAGCCACTCCCTTCAAGAAAGCCGAAGGCATCGTAATGATGACGAGCAGAGGGCCAGCGGATTTGATACCCATGTCGACTGCTCTATACTGGTGTGCGTCTGCTAGTGCAAAATCCAAATTGCAGTCGATAAAGAAGCCGACTGCGTCCTCTGAAAGGTCCTAGAGTCAGATGGATGGCTGTAGAAATAAATGGTACGGAGACAGGGAACGCGTTTCTCGACATTGTCAATGTCGTTTAACCTATTGAACGTAAAGCGTAGTTCTCCAATTATGGATCGCGATCGTGCCACATTTTGAGAAAGTTTGGTGCATGATCATCTTCGGAAGCTGATTTAAACTGTTTGGACACATGATATAGGACTGACGCCATCCAATTTATCACGTTAGGGCAATAGGACATTTCTTCATCTCCAGTGCCTAGCAGACTCAGAAACAAGTTTTGCTTGCTATCTGCCATTCGGGAGTCCACGCAACTGACTGGAGATGGACAGATAAACTCAACACCAAACTTCTGCAATCGTGGCATGATGAATGATTGAATTTCTGAAGAAGACCACGTTCATAATGTATAAAAGAAGCCGCCTTCACTATTTCCATATCGTTCATTTCTACACCTTGGTACTTGCATTGAGTCCCGTTCGTCCACTGCAACTTAGCTTCTGCAATTGAATCTGAGTGACTGCACTTCAAGCCGGCAATCTACCAAAGACAAAGACGTTCACATAGCCATCGACATGGGTATCAAATCCGCGGTCGCTCTGCTCGCAGTCACCGCGGTGCTGTCCGCATTCTTGAGTGGAGTGGCAGCACAAACCAGTGTCAAACAATACCTTGCCACCAACAACGCTCCAGTGACTCTGAGTTGCCGCCAACTGCTCGGTGGTGGTAAAGTTGGGCGATTGTACACACTGGAACCTCTGACAACCATCCAAGTACCCTACATTGTAAATGGTACTACAAGTATAGTTATCGAAATCCTTGACACTGCCAACAACGTGTTGGGGACTTTCAATTTTGTTCCGGGCACGGTTGAGCTCCTTGTCATCGCTGTTGACTTCTTGCGAAGGGGTATCGTGGTTCAGCTTTTCGGTTTGCTTAATGGCATCCTTCGGTTAGTTGCGAGCATCAATATTGGTCGTTTGCTGGAAGCTTTGCTGATTCTTATTCGCAGTGTCATATGCACGTAGAGGTAAGTTTTCCGCCAAACATCTCTGAAGTTTGTGAGATCCGTAAATCTGATTTTTGCATTTGGTACCTCTTTCGAATAACCGGACCTGATTGCTGAATGTGAACAACTAGTACTTCCTTGAGATGCATCCCTTCCTAGGAGAGGGTGAAGTCTCAGCAGCTGATCTTGTTGATTTGTTTGATCTCTAGAAACGTTACTAATTACTTAAATTTCTAAATCTGAATTTGTCTGTTTAATCTGTGTACCAAAGGGATGGAAAATGGCGCAATGAAACAGTCAACATCTTCCGTCAATCTCAGTTACTGGCAGACATTCAAACTTTCTAATATCAGACATGCATTTGGCATAAGCACTTGCGGTTGTACAATACCATGCAGATAGCTGACTCGAGGTTTCTATAGTCTGACCCTTTGCGTCACGCGTTATTCTTCACAGGCGATGACAGACGCAGGTCGACGTGGAGATCGAGGATGGATCACCGTGACTGCAAAAAATGGGAACTTCTATAGATCTACTACGTAACGTTGAACATCAACTTCGAAGGACTTGGTTCGAACTCATTGCTCGAAAGTTTTGTATGTTTGGGGAACCAGAAAAGTCTATTACAAGATCTTAGATGTAGTTTCAGTTTCTTCAGTTGGAAAAATCAAATAAAGATATCTATCCACTTCAATTTTAAGCTAAGCATCTTATCCGGTCATCCTCTCGAATGCATGGGTTTCCCTGTTTTCAAAGGTGATTCTGGCAGGCATGTACTTCCAGTCTGAGACTTAACTTGCATATAATGTTTTGTCTCAATGTTGGTTTCATTTTATGTGCATTGCCCTAGAGACAGAACCTTGTGATTTTCGAAGTTGTATTGCAACTATATCAACTGGATTTCAGTGGTCTATCGACATCTCTGCGTACATATTATAAGCAGAGATGTCGATAGGCAACTGAAATTTGATTATCAACAATCATCAGTTATGAACAGACAAGAGAAAAAGTACAAATAATTATATAGTTCAGATCCGATCGGTGGACTCGGTTTGAAGTCTCCTTGTTAAGTAGAAATTTTCGAACTGCTACCTTTCCCAGTGGATTGACAAATGGGGTCTCAAACTTGAATGACTAACCACACTTGAATAATTTACCAAAGTTTCTAAAAACTTTAATGTTATAACTCAGCATAAAATGTCTCTCTGGATACAACTACACAATTCTTATATGAATATATTGTTACCACTGGGAAATTTCAACTCCTAGTTTATAGACTGACTCACTTGAGCATGAATTGTACGTGGACCCGCGTGCTTCTTCCAGACGTTAATGCTGTAATTGAAACAAATGATAGAAGTGTGCGTCAAATAGTCATAATCACTACATGCGAAGTTCAACTCATGTTCTTGTCTACAGAAACCATGTTTCAAGGTCTGGAAAGTTGGAAGAAGCTTAGGGTGAATGTAAAGCGTCCTCAGTGTTAACAAGAGATGTGATCCTCAGTTGCATCCCTAGTACAAAATCCCTCATTGCTGCGGTGAGGCAGAAAGTTACAACCTTTTTACCACGTAGATGGCATTCCTGTACAGTCAAAGAAGTACGTAGTCAAAACGCACTCAGAACTCCTCCCTCCTCGAGAAATTGAAACTCTCAACCTTTGGTTCGTTAACTGTAGAAACCACTTCAGTTACAGATCCGAGAGAGACTGAAAGGTCGATATGAGTCCAAGCAGATTCTGTTAATGCCTGCACAACTCTTACAGGATGCGGGACTTCCGTTTCACGAGCCACAGATTGGTATGCTTACAATGCTATCAGACACTAGAAGACTTCACGAGCCACAGATTGGTATGCTTACAATGCTATCAGACACTAGAAGGCTTTGAGCTTAGAACTAAGGAATTGAGAAGTGCAGAAATGGCGCGAGTGAATCTTGATCCGATAGAACCGATGTTTAAGAAAAATCGGATGCCAGACATCTTACGATAACTGAATTTTTGTGTTGTTCCATTCTTGACGATACAATAACGCTTTAGTTCCTTTGCATTGTAACGAACTGTACGCAATTCTTGCTCGAGAAAACAATGGAATGCTCCATATGGATCACGCGGGCGTGATAGTTCTCTTATACTAAGTTCTGTAGGGTCACAACCCTAGGTAAAGATCTCGGAGAGTACAAACTTCCGTAATTTTGGTATGTCTATAGCATGGAGCGTTGTATCCTTTGGCAATAATCAATAATCTGGTTAAGGTGGAAGGCAAAAGTGCAGGAAGGAAGCATTTGGAAGCCCTTCATCAACCGGCTTGCATTACGAATGAGAGCATTGAGAATGAAACAGGAGCCAAAGGCCATTGTATGAACCACCCATAGTAGAATGGTGAGTTGAGCTTGAGAGAGTAGTATTTCATAAAAGGTCAAGAAGATGGAAAATGACAAAAGATAAAAAGGACATTCTAGAGGAGCAAGGAGAAAACATGTTAGTAATACATTGGTAGTCGTAGTTCTTTGAATAGTTGCTCATAAGTTATTTGATGATAGTCCAATTTCTTGTTAATGTTATTGATCACATGGTGAGTCGTACTATCATTTGTACCATTTGTATAATCCGATGTACCATTAGAGACATGGTTAGGGTTACAGATCTAGATCGATTAGCAGGGTATATTTTTGAAGTGAAATTTTATAGAACTCATTTCTCTAATGTTTAGTTCTTGAATTCTTGGCTACAGTGGACATAGAGTAGCCAAGAATTAACCCCATTTATAATTTTGTATCTTTTTGTTAGAATTGGTGTGGTTTGATTTGTAATCAAGATACAATGGTTTGCAGATTATTACAGGGAGAACTAATTATTATGACACTTTAGATTTCCCATATAATTTATGAATGAATTGCACTATGATGCATGGCTGTAGAAATAAATGGTACGGAGAAAGGGAACGGGTTTCTAGACATTGTCAATGTGGTTTAACCTAGTGAACGTAAAGCTTAGTTCTCCGATTATGGATCGCGATCGTGCCACATTTTGAGAAAATTTGGTGAATGATAATCTTCGGAAGCTGATTTAAACTGTTTGGACATATTATATAGAACTGACGCCATTCAATTTATCACGTTGGAGCAATAGGACATTTCTTTATCTCCAGTGCCTAGCAGACTCATAATAGAAACAAGTTTGCTTGCTATCTGCCATTGGGAGTCCACGCAACTGACGAGGTGGACAGATAACTTATCAACACCAAACTTCTGCAATCGTGGCATGATGAATGATTGAATTTCTGAAGAAGACCACGTTCATAATGTATAAAAGAAGCCGCCTTCACTATTTCCATATCGTTCATTTCTCACCTTGGTACTTGCATTGAGTCCCGTTCGTCCACTGCAACTCAGCTTCTGCAATTGAATCTGAGTGACTGCACTTCAAGCCGGCAATCTACCGAAGACAAGGACGTTCACATAGCCATCGACATGGGTATCAAATCCGCGGTCGCTCTGCTCGCAGTCATCGCGGTGCTGTCCGCATTCTTGAGCGGAGTGGCAGCACAAACCAGTGTCAAACAATACCTTGCCACCAACAACGCTCCAGTGACTCTGAGTTGCCGCCAACTGCTCGGTGGTGGCAACGTTGGGCGATTGTACACACTGGAACCTCTGACAACCATCCAAGTACCCTACATAGTAAATGGTACTACAAGTATAGTTATCGAAATCCTTGACACTGCCAACAACGTGTTAGGAACTTTCAATTTTGTTCCGGGCACGGTTGAGCTCCTTGTCATCGCTGTTGACTTCTTGCGAAGGGGTATCGTGGTTCAGCTTTTCGGTTTGCTTAATGGCATCCTTCGGTTAGTTGCGAGCATCAATATTGGTCGTTTGCTGGAAGCTTTGCTGATTCTTATTCGCAGTCTCATCTGCGGGTAGAGGTAAGTTTTCCGCCAAACATCTCTGAAGTTTGTGAGATCCGTAAATCTGATTTTTGCATTTGGTGCAATCTTTCGAATAACCGGACCTGATTGCTGAGTGTGAACAATTAGTACTTTCTTGAGATGCATCTCTTCCTTGGAGAGGGTGAAGTTTCAGCAGCTGATCTTGTTGATTTGTTTGATCTCTAGAGACGTTACTAATTACTTAAATTTCTAAATCTGAATTTGTCTGTTTAATCTGTGCACGAAAAGGATGGAAAATGGCGCAGTGAAACAGTCAACATCTTCCGTCTATCTCAGTTACTGGCAGACATTCAAACTGTCTTATATCAGACGTGGATTTGGCATAAGCACTTGCGGTTGTGCAATGCCATCCAGATAGCTGACTCGAGGTTTCTATAGTCTGACTCTTTGCGTCATGCGTTATTGGTCACAGGCGATGACCGATGCAGTTCGACGTGGAGATCGAGGATGGATGATCGTGACTGCAAATAATGGGAACTTCTATACATCTACAACGTAACGTTGAACATCAACTTCGAAGGACTTGATTCGAACTCATTGCTCGAAAGTTTTGTATGTTTGGGGAACCAGAAAAGTCTATTACAAGATCTTAGATGTAGTTCAGTTTCTTCAGTCGGAAAAATCAAATAAAGATATCTATCCACTTCAATTTTATGCTAAGCATCTAATGCAGTAACCCTCTCGAATTTATGGATTTCCCTGCTTTTAAAGGTGATTCTGGCAGGCATGTACTTCCAGTTGGAGACTTAACTTGCATGTAATGTTTTGTCTCGATGTTGGTTTCATTTTATGTGCATTGCCCTAGAGACAGAACCTTGTGATTCTCGAAGTTGTATTGCAACTCCATCAACTGGATTTTCAGTGGCCTATCGACATCTCTGCGTACGTATTGTAAGCAGAGATGTCGATAGGCAACTGAAATTTCATTATCAACAATCATCAGTTATGAACAGACAAGATAAAAAAGTACAAATAATTATATAGTTCAGTTCCGATCGGTGGATTCGGTTTGAAGTCTACTTGTAAAGTAGAAATTTTCGGACTGCTTCCTCTCCCAGTAGACTGACAAATGGGGTCTCAAACTTGAATGACTAACCACACTTGAATAACTTACCAAAGTTTCTAGAAACTTTAATGTTAGAACTCAGCATAAAATGTCTCTCTGGATACAACTACACAATTCTTATATGGATATATTGTTACCACTGGGAAATTTCAACTCCTAGTTTATAGACTGACTCACTTTAGCATGAATTGTACTTGGACCCGCGTGCTTCTTCCAAACGTTAATGCTGTAATTGAAACAAACGATAGAAGTGTGCGTCAAATAGTCATAATCACTACATGCGAAGTTCAACTCATGTTCTTGACTACAGAAACCATGTTTCAATGTCTGGAAAGTTGTAAGGCGCTACTCAAAATGTAAAGCGTCCTCAGTGTTAAGAATAGATGTGATCCTCAGTTGCATCCCTGGTACAAAATCCCTCATTGCTGCGGTGAGGCAGAAAGTTACAACCTTTTTACCACGTAGATGGCATTCCTGTACAGTCAAAGAAGTACGTAGTCAAAACGCACTCAGAACTCCTCCTTCCTTTCGAGAAATTGAAACTCTCGACCTTTGGTTCGTTAATTGTAAAAACCAGTTCAGTTACAGATACGGAGAAAGAGACTGAAAGGTCGATATGAGTCCAAGCAGATTCTGATGATGCCTGCATAACTCTTACAGGAAGCGGGACCTCCGTTTCACGAGCCACAGATTGGTATGCTTACAATGCTATCAGACGCTAACAATGCTATCAGACACTAGAAGGCTATGAGCTTAGAACGAAGGAATTGAGAAGTGCAGAGATGGCGAGAGTGAATCTTCATCCCGGTAGAACCGATGTTTAAGAAAAATCTTAGGGATAGCATACATCTTACTGATAACTGAATTGTTCTTTTGTTCCATTCTTCACGATACAAGAACTATTTCCTTCCTTAGCGTTGCAATGAAGTGTACACAATTCTTGCTTGAGAAAATAATGGAATATTCCATAACGCTTTCCTTCCTTTGCGTTGCAATGAAGTGTACGCAATTCTTGCTCAAGAAAACAATGGAATACTCCATATGGATCACGCGAACGTGATAGTTCTCTTATACAAAGTTCTGTAGGGTTGATCCCTACCTGAGGTAAAGATCTCGGAGAGTATAGACTTCCGTAATTTTGGTATGTATATAGCATGGAGCGTTGTATTCTTTGACAATAATCAATAATCTGGTTAAGGTGGAATGCAGAAGTGCAGGAAGGAAGCATTTGGAAGTGCTTCATCAACCGGCTTGCATTACGAATGAGAGCCTTTGATAATAAAACAGGAGCCAATGGTCTTTGTATGGACCACCGATATGTAGGAAGGTGAATTGACCTCGAGTGAGTAATATTTCATAAGAGGTCAAGAAGATGGAAAATGAAAAAGATAAAAAGGATGTTCTAGAGGGGCGAGGAGAAAAAGGTTACTAGTACATGGTAGTCATAATTCTTTGGGAAGTTGCTCATAAGTTATTTGATGATAATAAAATTTCATGTTAATGTTATTGATCACATGGCAGGAAACAGGGTCACTTGTACCATTGGTATTAGGGTCACTTCTACCATTGGTATTATACGATGTGTAATTAGTGAGGTACTTAGAGTTAGAGATCTAGGTGGAATAGAAGTGTATACTTTTAAAGTGAAATTCCATAGAGTTCATTTCTATGATGCGGAGACTTTGAGTTCCTGACTATTGTGGACAAACAATGGTGAGCATCAACTGGTATGCTTTAACTAGAGTGTGTGTGGTTTGATTATAATCAAGATACAATGGTTTGCAAATTATTGAGTGGAGGATAGAGTTCAAGTGAGTTCTCTAGAGTTCACATGTAACTGATGTATGAATTGCACCTATATATATAATATTGACAGTAATATATGTTGTATAGCAGTGTATATATGCACAGAAAAGATTAAATGTTCTCATATTAGCTTGATTTTAAAATTCTTCTTACTGTGAGATTTTGATTTACAATGATTGCAAAACCTATCCATTAAGGACTTACCTTGTGATATGTAATCTTTGTGAAGATTGACCTGTACCAATGGTATATCCACAAAATTAACTTACAGGTCCTTTACCTCTTGCTAGATTTCTCCTTGCAAAAAGCACATGATCATCACCTTGCATTCACATCACTTCAGAGACTAAAATGAGGACTACCTCATCAAGTAGAGGATAAGTATCTTTGATGGCTATGGATGTTTCAAAAAGTTTATACTCCGTTGGTAGACCTTGAATAGTATGAAGAATTAGATCATCATTTTCAATCTTAACTCCAATGTTACTCAGCTGTTCAACTAAACCATGAATGTGATGAATATAATTGGTGATATTCAGATTGTCTTTCTTAACCTGCATTAATTGCTTCTTTAGTTGAAGTTTTCTTGCTTTTTTAGATCTCTGAAAAACACTTTCAAATGCATCCCAAACCTCCTTGGGAGTATCAACACCTTATATGGAACAAAACACACAAAGAAAGATATATGGAACAAAACACACAAAGAAAGATAGTGCAATACTTGATTAACAAGTTTCTTCAAAGCACTTGCATCAGGATCTGAAGAACACCTGCCATGCAAATTTCAACCTTTGGCCAAATTAAAACAATTTGTAGCCTTTCAAGAAGACATATTCTGTATTTCCATATTGGATATTGTTCTTTGACAAGTTCTCCTCTGGATACCACTATACGTATCGATTTAGTACTCATGGTATAAATCAATCAAATAAAATCATGGTAATCTAGACTCTCTGACCAATTTGTATCCAAAGGCTCTCTTCTGCCCTAATACATATTGCAAAGGGTAAAATGAGAATGGAGATACCAAAGTTCACCAAAAAATGGTCTGCAAGACACAAGACCTGCTCCAATAGGAAGAGAAAATTATACAGGTGTGTTGGGTCTCATGCTACCATAAATTTAAAATGACCAGTAAAGATTAAAACTTTCCTGTTTATACTAGCCTCAAGGTATATTAGCTTTTGATACTATGTCAACTATCAACAAAAAGTAGGAGCTATTTGGTATTCCATCCAATGTGCCAATATCCTTTGTAATTTGAGTAATTTCATATGAACGAATTTCACATTTCTAATTCCTAATAACTCTACTTTACCCGGTGGACTGCTGAAATCGTGCACTCAAGTACGCTAGCTAAGCACAATATTTGTGCTTTAGAGAAGACAATACCATTTCTTAGACGTAAGTTCAATGTGAGGTTTTCCTCTTTATGGTGTTTTATCGAGCACATGATTCACTCCACATTATGTATAACCAGGGGGTTGTACTTAGGTTGATAATCTAAGACCTCTTATGGTACTCCCGCACCACCAAGAGAGAAAAAAGAATAAGAACCATGCTAACTAGTCCAAGAGATCACGTGCCAAATGATCAAGTGGTATGTGACAAGCCTATCTAACCTCATCAGTGTATATGTTAGCCTATGGAATAGACATGGAGATGAAAAGCTAGTCTCAAATAACCCCAAGATACACCCTACTTGAGATGCTAACTACTCCCATGACTAGATTGGTATCCTTGAAATGATCAACAAAAGGACAAAAGAAGTGTGCATAATCTTGAGTGTCACTATAGTTGATGATGAAAAACTCGCCTCATGTGAGGATCCTTGACAGTTGATGCCTTTACTCCTTACAAGGTAAAGCTTCAGTGACACACTAATCATGGTGTATCCCAAACCGCTCTAGGTGACCCCACATGGGGAAGTGTAACCATGGCTAGCACAAGAATAATTGTTGTAATAAAGAATGTTCCTCTGCATACTTCCCCATACATACAAAAGCACAACCACTCATATCCCAACTCACATGAGTAAATTTTATCTCTCCAATCCCTGAAAACTATAACTTGTCATCACTTTCAATTCTCATCTCAAAAGTTGCAAAACTAAGTCCCCATGGAACTCAAGCATAAATTTAAAGAGATTATAAATGAAAATTCTCAAATGAAAATTCTCAACTCACCACTCTCAATGTGAAGTAGTTACTTTAAACTCTAAAAACAAATATAAATCATTCTAACTTTCTATTCAATTCTATATAGCCTTCAATCTAGGTACCAATAGAACCAAAATTGAAAGGTAAACAGATTCTACTATTCACTCATGTCATGTAGGTAGGTGAGTTCTTCAAAATTTGATCATATACTTACTCTCATTTCTCTTCCACTCGTTTCCCGTCATCCATACGGGGAAGTTTTTAATAAAAACTAGTTACCCGACCTAGTTTTGCCAAAAGAACTTTTTTGATGCCCCGTTCACATACACAGTTCCGTCCCCCATCGCACGTTTTAAAAACAATTCCTTTTGTCAAAACCCATCTCCATTTATCATTTTCTTCTGCAAATTTATCACTGTGAGTTCTGTTTGTCATCCCTCTCTAAGTAACTTATCTCCGATTATCCATTATCATTTTAGTCTGCAAAGACAATTTTATCCTAGGAACTCATCTCCTTTTATCATTTTCGTGATAAAAAGTCAATTTTATCTCCTGGGTAACCTACCCTCCTGTACAGGCTACACTCGTGTTTTAAAGATAAATAAATTTTCAAAAAGCTTTCTTAATGCCTGCCAACTGTTAATTCTTGGGTTAAGTCCCGAAAAATTTCTTAGGCGCCTGCCAAGTGGTAGAGAAGCGCCTTGGAGATCAACCGAATCGAAAAGTATATGGACATGTCTAGAAAAGCTTCTTTGTCCATGTTAGAGAGACGTTCTCTTTGTTCATGTTAAAGAGAAGGTTTTTTAGACGCTAACCACTTGGCAGGCGCTTAAGAAACCTTTCCATGACTCGTATCAGACCTGGAAAGGTCAACGATATGGATGTACGTATGACTATAATCCACCGCAGCAGCGCATTTTAACTGTTTGATGCAGATACTGTCAATCTGCCTTCTCACTTCTCACCACCTATCTCTGCAGATCATGCGGTTTGGCCTCTAACACTCCTCGAATTGCCTGGACTAGCTACAGTAGTAAATCTTAACTAACCAAAGATTTTGGTATACTATTTAATGCTAGCAGGAAAAGGTCCCATCATTGAAGATAAGATGCTTTAAATGATAAAACTCTTAGTCCTTGGGATCTTCACCAGAAAATATTCCTAACCCTTACGAGTTCACTCAATAAGTAAGTGTCAACTCGACAGCTGTAACCAAGTGTGATGGCTTTTAAATGTAAGGAGGATCAGAAGCTTCCAAAGTGGAAAACATGAATAGAATATAGAGGTGAGTCAAGAGTGCCAAGTGCCAGGGATTTAGTTAGTGTTATCCTCGCGTTAAAGTAAAAGCAATTACGTGATTGGGAGAATCCCACTTACTGTAAGAGGACATGTTTATTCAATACGACTACGAGTAGCCGTTAAATGTGAACATTAAATAAGAAGTAAGACTTTCATAGTAAGCCTGCATGGCAGCACGACCTCATCAATACACACGAAGTCCAAAAGTAGCAGCTGGGCGAATTCCAGTACCCGCGTACCGAGTGTTTGTTGGAAAGCCAATTCTCCCCAGGCAAACTCGGTTGCTTTTAAAGAGGGGCGCACGGATTCATCCCATACACAAATGCAAGATGGGAAGATGATGTTCATAGAAGATAGAACCTCGGGGTAATATCTGAAATGAAAAACGGATAGGATGATTGGAATCGCAAGCAAACACAAACAGGACCCAATATGCGAGTGGTGAAATAGTAGGAGCATAGAGGTAAGAGCGGAGGAAAATCATGGAAGAGAGTATTAACAGCAAAGAGATCAAATCAGACGAAAGCGAGAGAATAGTGAAGGTAGTCTAGGAGAAGCAAATAGTGAGTGGATGCTACATGTGATCCGGGGCAGGAAACTGAAAAAGAGTTAAAATAATATACAAGTTATAGTGCTAGAAGTAAATAATGGTAAGGCTTCGAGGGTTGTGTGAGTAACTTGAGATATATAGCTCACACCCAATAATGATCATTTATAATTTCTTATATCTTATAGCTTATCACCATATTTAAAATTTAAAAATTACCAGGGCAAGAGAAGTATATATAACACATGATTATTTCAATATATGCAAGTTTCAGGGACAGAAATTAATTTTACTCTACGCAATCACTCTCTATCGCAGGTGGATAAGACAAACCAGACCCCTTTCTGCATACAGCATAAAAACATAATGCAATGTATGTACAGTAAAAACGCTTTTTCGGAACAAGCGATCAAGATCAAGGGTATTTTGTTAATTTTCTCCTTTTGGAGATTCTCTTACATGATTCAAAGTAGTTTGAGCACTGCTATGACATTGGATATGCCAAGCATGGAACTCACAACATTAGTGCCTTTGAGCTTTTGTAAAGACTTGTTCCTCCGTTAGGTTTTTTGATTGATGCTCCCTTTTGACTCCGGCTCTTGCCCCATGTAACAATTTCTTCTTCGCTGAGTTTTTATGAACCTCTTGCTCACTACCAAGGTTCAAAAATTTTTCAATTGACATTATGTGTTGGATTGGAAGTTGTGCTCATGATAGAAGTTTCACTTCCAGTGCTATGTTTACCATATGCCTTATGTGGTTGAAGATTTTGCAAGAATGGTCATATTGATCTCATTCCTTGTTGTTGAGAACCATTGCATTGTCATCAATTGATCTACTTTGTAAATTTTGGTTCCTCCTTGATCATCTTTGTCAATTACATTCTTGTACACTTTTTCAATGAAAATTTAAAGTGTTTTCTTTGCATGGCCAATGAAAAGTAACTTTAAGTTGTGCAATCCATTAGCATTGGTCATAAGTGTAATTGTTAGTCACATTTGATCTTTCTTTGAATTTGATTGGACCTTCTGTTATTTTTTGAGTAGGCGCTATGCAGTAAGAAAGTCCTTTCTCATCTATAACTTTTGCTATACATCAACATTGACCATAAGTGAATTGTTGGTTGTATTGTTTCCTTCTTTGAATCATTTATTGGACCTTTTTTATTGTTTGAGTAGGAACTATGCAGTAAGAAAGTCCTATCTCATCCATGTTGTAGATGTAAGTAGAACAATTCTTGGATCTTGGCCTTAATTGCATCCATTGAAACTTCCATACACTCAAGTTTTGCTAAACTGCTTTCACCATAGATTTTAAAATTGCACATTTTGTAGTGTTTCTAAAACTTGTATAGTCACCTGTTGGTAAATTTAATAGCATTTGCCCCAAGATTCAAGTGTGCAACCAAATCATGAGTTTTCTGTTAAATTAGATAATGTTGTGCATATATACATTACTATGCAATATACATCACTGTCAACATCATACACTACAGAAGCACAACTCATAAAAAAGGCATACATGAACTCTAAAGTGACACAATAATCAGATCAATCATACACTCAACTCAGACCAGAAACTTGACTCTCAACTCCATAAACTACATACAATGGGCTCTAATTACATTGTCAAGCCACACCTACTCTAGCTAAGAGATTCCAAGTGATACTTGCCGGTCTTTATCCACCACAACCAAGAGTTCAAATGTGCAACATCAAAGAAGTGAGCTCTTTAAAGCTACACTTCAAAAGTATACCCCTCTGGCTCAACTTGGAACTCCAAACCTAGTGGTACCATTGATGGCCCATTTGATCATGCAAATTGTGTAATTAATAGGGTCCCCAATGATGTGATCAATAGCCCTAACAACTTGGCCACCATTAAGTAATCTTTGAGCAACTAAGTGTATAATTATGACTGCCAAGACTAACACTCCAACGTCCAAACAAACTAGCTTTGGTGTTACAAATATTGTGATTTTTATTGTTTGTATATATATTGTTACACAACATACATCATTGTTTATAGCAGACACTATAAAGACAAACTCATACAAAAGTCATACGTGAACTCTAAAGTGCTATAATTGCCTCCCTAGCTCAAGGTAAAATCCCTCTAACTCTAGATAGCCATCTACTCCAATTATGTGATATAGCGCATTGTGTGCAAAGATCAAAAGGCAAGGTGCTATCAAGCCCTATTGTTAGTCAAATTTTTGCAATCTATTTCACATAAAGAGTGAACTAGCTATAAACCATACAAATTGTACTCTCTACAAACCATACTTACAAAATCCTTTCTTCACCATTTGAACCACTCTCTATGCTAACCTATATGCCTCAAGGTGATCTCAAAAGGTATTACAATGATCAATCAAGGTGTAACAATACAGATCTTATCAACAAGGTAGTCAAGACTAACAAAGTAGCAAGTAGGCCAAATTAGCCAAGAATTATACAAGCATCTAGCAAGCTACTTGATATCTTCTAAGTATTGGGTAATGTGCATGCCAAGTGGTGAATTCTATGAGGAAGCTTCTTGTAAAGCTTTCTAGCTAGTTTAGCTTGCACGCTATCGTGTTATGGTTTGCATAGCCCTTGAAAGAGTTAACTGATGTGGTTTATCTTTGTAGAGATGGAGTAGGTTGCATGTCGGATCCCACGGTTGAACTGTTACTATGTGTGCAATCCATGTACATGTATATGATAGGCCATATGGATTATGGTCTTGTCTTCTTTGAGTGTAACAATATTGAGTTTAGCGACATAGTTAATAAGGTTAATGAAGTAGAGAATAAGCCAAATTAGCCCAAAATATTCCAGAATTATATAGGAAGCTTCTTGGGAAGCTTCCGGACTAGCTTAACTTGCACCCCAAGTAAATAACTTCTAGAAGGGGGCTTCTAGAAGCTTCCAACTAGCATAGCTTGCATGCCAATTAGACAACTTCTAGGAGGAAGCTTCTCAAGAGCCTTGTATGCTATCTATAAATACCAAAGCCAAAGCTCATGCTAGTCATTTGTATTTTTCCCTCATTCAAGTGTCCCAATGTGAGCTTCTTTTCTCCTATTTCTCTCCTCGGACTTGGACTTTTATATTGGTATTAGAGCAGGAATGGGATGGATGGAATTTATGGGCCACCAAATCCACTTCCACCAAACCATTGGGATTTTCATGTCCAAGTACTACCTAAGCATCCTTTCACACAATTTATCACCTCAGGCTTTGGACAAGATTTTCTTCATATGATCACCATATCGAAGGAACCCTTGGTGCTTCGGATGATAACTTATGGAGAATGGTGGATGTGCTACTTCTATGTGTTAATAAATTAGATAGATTAGGGGTGGCATGATAGAGTAGCAACCATGGTGACAATTTTTGATGTTATTCTTGCTATGTACCATAAAATCCAACACCTTATTAGATTGTTGGATGAATGGGGTCTTTGACAACAAGAACACATAGAGAGAGTACCAATTCAAGAAAGAGAAGATCAAAGCCTATTCCCTAAACCCAAGGTATTTGAAGGCAAGAATCTCTTGAGTGTAGTGGAGAATTTTGTGTTTGATTGTGAATATTATTTTGAAGCTACAAGTCTGCAAGATGAGAAAAAAAGATTCTCTTGGCTTCTAGCCAATTGGATGGAGTAACAAAGCTATGATGGCGATTCCAAGTTGAGCAAGTTAAACAACAATTTGTTGCACCAATCTTGACATGGGTAGAATTCAAGTATACAATAATTAGTTGGTTCCAAGCTATACATGCCACACGAGCTGCACAAGATAGGTTAGCAAAGTTGAAACAAATTAGTTATGTAAGAAGTTTCATCATGCAATTCCAAAACACCATCATGCAAATTCCATACATATTGGAAGGTGAAGCTTTGGATCAATTTTTGAGGGGCTTGAAGTCAAGAACCAAATTAGAGGTTATCATGCAAGAGCCACAACACTTGGAGGAAGCAATGCGGTTGGCCAAATATTTTGATTCCTTAGTTGTGACAACTTGGTCTTGACCTGGACCTGGACCTCCACAAAACCTACCAATACACTACACAACGGTGGAAGAGCCGGCACCAATAGAGATTGATGCCATTCAACGGAGACCACTTAGCATTGCAGATGGAGAGAAATTGTGACAAAATGGTGGTTGTTTTTATTGTTGCAAATTAAAACATCACATTGCTGAATGTCCACTCAAAAATGGACAACCTCCACAAGTTGCCTAGATGGAGTTTGTGGAGCAAAAATATAAGGGAAACCAGAAATCCCAACATGAGATTTTGAGCTACCTCCTAGGAGCTTGATTAGTTCCAATGGGATTGAAGGCTCAACCTATGCAAGTTTGTTTCACTTGCAAGGTATGATATCTAATCAAGGTTGCAGGATTTTGGCTGATTTTAGAAGTTCATAGAATTGCATGTCTATGCAAGTAGCAAAAGAATTGGGTATTCCTCTCAAGCCCGTAATTGGAAATAGATTGATGATGGCGGATGGTAGAAAGGGTTATGCATTCCATACCTCACATCCTATTACCTTCAAGATTGGGAAGGAGTATTTGGAGTGTATGAGGTTTGTAGTGGCACCTCTGCACTATGATGTCATTCTAAGGCTACCTTGGCTTGAACGCCATAAGCTTCAATTTGATTGGACCTGATGAAAAATTTCAAGTACAACATCAAGGTAGGAATTTTTATTAGGTTGTCTGTCTGGCACCTCTGGGTAAGACACCTATAAATAGTCAATCTCAAGGTGGGAAGTTTGTCACGAAGGTAGCCATAGAGAAAGCCTTGAAGGAGGATGAGTTCCAAGATGGGAATTTTACTAAGATAGCAACCATAGAGCAAACTTTGAAGAAAGATGAGTCCCTAGATGGGAAGTTTATTAGTGAAACAACCATAAAGCAAGCTTTGGAGGAAAATAAGTCTATTTTTGAAGTGTGGATCAAGCCAATTGCACAAGGACAATTTAAGGAGGGCCAAGAGCTTCATCAAGCAAGGGTTGATCAGATAACTTAGGAGTTTGTGGACGTGTTTCCGGATGATCTGTCAGAGTGATTACCTTCCAATCGTGGTATGCCCTTCAAGATTGAGTTATTGCCAAAGAGTACTCCATTGAGAAGATCAATCTATCTGCTCTCACCAAAAGAGTTGGAGTTGCAAATAACACTTATGGAGTTGTTGGAGAAGGACTTCATACGACATACACCTCTCCTTTTGGAGCACTAGTACTACTTTTTCCAAAGAAGGAGGGAGGACTTTGTTCTGTATTGAGTATCATGGGCTCAATCAGCAAACAATGAAGAATGCATATCTCTTGCCTCAAAACGATGACTTGCTTGATCAATTAAGTGGAGCACAATAATTTTCCAAGTTGGATCTTCATAATGGCTATTGGAAAATCTCCATTGATAGGGAGGATGTGCAAAAGACTACCTTTTGCACAAGGTTTGGGCATTTTTAGTGGAGAGTTCTAACTTTTGGGCTCACTAATGCTCTAGCAGTCTTCATGGATCAGATGCATCAAGTGCTAGATAGACTATTGGATTAGTATGTGATGGTTTTCTTGGATGATATCTTAATTTATAGCAAGGCAAAGGTAGAACATGTGAATCATGTGCAAGAAGTACTAAAACAATTACAACAATGGGAATTTTATTGTAAGAAGTCAAAGTGTACCTTTTGGCAAAAGGAAGTTATCTTCTTAGGTCACAAGATCTCATTGGAGGGGATCAAGATAGAAGAGGAGAAAATCAAAGCCAATACTAATTGGCCTATTCCAAAGGATGCTACAAAAGTATGGGCATTTAATGGATTGGCCAATTTTTATTGACATTTCATCTATTATTATGCTCATTTGGTTGCACCATTAACTGATCTCTTGGAGAAGAACTTGAGCTTCCAATTGACCACCAAGCATGAAGAAGTATTCTAGAAGTTGAAACATATGGTATCTTCAAGGCCCATTCTTCAACCATATGATCCTCAACTACCTTGTGTGGTTGATTTTGATGCTTCTAACTTTGCAATTGGAGCCGTGTTGCAACAAGAATTCCCAAATGGACTACATACCATTACCTTTGTGTCTCATCAACTAAACATGGCTAAAAGAAATTACTCTGTTTGAGATTGAGAAAATTTTGCAATGGTATATACCACCAAGGTATGGAGGCATTATCTCTTTGAGAAACAAATGATCATGCATATTGATCACAAACTATTTTTACAAACCTTACACTTAGAAAACATGAAGAGTCAACATCATCGATGGGAGGAAAAACTCCAATTGTTTGACATCAAACTTGAGTATAAACCATGTTAGTTCCATGTCATCCCTAATGCTCTATCATGATGACCTGATTTGAAGTCTCTTCTTCTCACCACAACAACAATCATGATGGCGTCAATTGACTCCAAGGTCCAAAATAAGTTTTAGTCAGCTCTACAAAAAGATCCCTTCTTCCAAATGGTACATGGTTGTCTTACAACATGCAACAAGGAGTACAAAACCTTCTCCTTCAAGGAAGGCCTTCTATTCTATGAGAACCAGATCTTTGTTCTAGCCAAAGGTGATCTTTGACTCATGCGCCTTCAAGAAGCCCATGATTTTCCAATAGTTGGTCACATGGGTGTAGACAAGACCTTGGGTACCCTTTAACACCAATGATGATGGCCCAACATGACATGAGATGTTTGAGAGTTTGTTTGATCGTATGAGAGTTGCCAATGTAACAAGGCCAGCAACCAAAAGTTGAGTGGACTCCTTCAACCACTCTCCATTCCATCTACTCAATGCGAACACATGAGCTTGGATCTCATCACATCCTTGCCCAAGACAAAGCAAGGATACAAAACAATCATGGTGTTTGTGGATAAGTTAAGTCAGCAAATCCACTTGGCACCAACCTTTGATACCATGGATGCTCTAAGCTTAGTGCAAATCTACTTCCACAATGTCTTCAAGCATCATAGGATGCTCCATGTACTCATCTCCAATCGTGATTCACCAAGAAGTTTTGGCAAGCACTCTTCCAAATACTTGGCACTAAGCTTGCTTTATCCACGGCCTATCATCCTTAAATTGATGGAAAAACCAAATATGCAAATCAAACCTTAGAAGATATGTTGCATACCTTTGTTAGTGTCGACCATACCAATTGAGATGAATGTCTTGCAGCTACAGAGTATGCCTAGAATAATTCCAAACAAGCAAGCACCGGATTTTCTCTTTTCTTTCTAAATTTGGGCCAAGATCTACTTGCTCCAGATTCTCTTCTTGCTCCTCCTCCATCTTAGGTCCCTCATACTTCAACCTTCTTGACCACCATATCTCAATCTCTCCAACAAGCCAAATATTACCTCCTTGTTACTCAAAATTGTCATAAACAATATGCGGACCACCATCATGGTGATCTCACATTTGAAGTTGGTGATAAAATCATTCTATCCTCTAGTAAAATACCCCTCCCACTTGATACTCAAGTCTATAAACTCATCCTTAATTAGATAGGACCCTTTGATGTCACCCAGATATCTCTCATGTTGCTTATTGACTTGCCTTACCTTGTCATATGCACATCCACCTTGTCTTTCACATTTCCAAGTTGAAACCCTTTATTCCTAACCCATCTTCTTTTTCCTCTTGTGTCCAACCTCCTCCTCCTCCTCCTCCTCCTCCCATCCCTAACAATGATCATGAGGAGTATGAAGTTGATCATATTCTTGCATGTTGTCACATTCAATGAGGACCCCGACAACATACAGAGTACAAGGTCCTTTGGAAAGGGTATCCCCTTAATGATGCCAAATGGGAACCTCTTTCTCACCTCCAGAATGCACTGACGGCCATCCAAGAGTTTGAAGTTTCAATGGCAATGAGGATGTCACCAACTAGCAGTGGAGGAATCTATAACAATATGGAGTTTAGAGGCACAATTGCAAAAGGATTGCCTTCCAGGTTTGCAAGTTGAATAGAGCCATTGGCATATATGTGCATAACACGGTATAGCTCCATTCACCTCAAATGAAGTTTCCCTGGAAAAGATATGCGGCGATTGTCATATAACAATACCAAGTCACCTTCCTGAACAACAACAGGCTTGATTCTCTTATCGTGCCTGATTTTCCGCTGTTCTTGTACTTGCTTCAAGGTTTGCATTGCATCATCCCTTTTCTCTTCTAACCACATCAGGTCATTTTGGCTTTCTTCCTCCAACAATTGTTCTTTGCAAAGAATCCGATATGTCTGTACTTCAAATTCAACTAGTAGTATGGGATGCAATCCGTATGTCATGAAATAGTAAGTTTGCTTGGTGGTAATCTTTTCAGCTGTTCTATATGCCCACAAAGCTACAGGTAACTTCATGTCCCAGTCGTAGGCATAATTGATTGTCACCTTGCTCAAAATTTTACACAACAATCCATTGGCCTTCTCCATTAGTCCATTCACTTTTGGATTGTAGTGAGTTGTCTTCCAATGTTTAATTTGGAAGTACTTGGTTAACACTTCCACCATAGAGTTCAGAAAATGAGTTCCCCGATCACTGACCAATTCTAAAGGACACCCGTAATGGGAAATGATGTTTTGGATGAAAAATTCTGCAACTATTTCCGCATTATCTCTTTGTGTTGCCTCTGCTTATACCATCTTGGTAGCATAATCAAAGCATACCAAGATGTAGCTCTTCCTTGTGAATTTGGTCATTGGTTGAATTGGACCCACAAAATCAACATCCTATTTCTCAAATGGAGCCAATGACAAAATTGGTTTCAAAAGCCATTGGAAAGTTGCCATCGGTTATCTTATTCTTTGACAAGCATCACAACTTTGAATATGGGCGTAAGTATCTTTATACATCATAGGCCACCAATTCCCTACTGAAAGGATTTTCTTCACAGTATTATTTAGGGCATAGTGTCCTCCCAATGCTTTAGAGTGTAAGGATTCAATGACTCCTCCAACTGTGTATGCCTCCAAACATCTCCAAAGTACTTCATCGTTGCCCATCTTAAACAAAATGTTGTGTTTTAATTGGTACAATCCCATCTTCTTGAGGAAGACTGCTCTTTGCTCCGGGTCCAACCCCTCAAGACAATGACAAGTATGCAGATAGTGATATTTAGCCATATACCTTGTACTTTAAATAGCCATCAGATGATATAGCTCTTCATCAAGAAACCAATCATCGACTTCCAAGTCTTGGTCTTGAGTTTCTAACCTGGATAATAAATCCGCATTCAAATGCAAAGCTCCCTTCCTTACTTGTATAGTGCATGTGAATTCTTGTAACAACAAGATCCATCTTGTAATCTGCCCAAAAATATCTACCTTCTTGACCAAATGTTGCAATGCATAATGGTCAACAAAGAAGACAAACTCATATCCCATATGAGTTTTTGCAAGAAATTTATAGAAATTTTATAGAAATTTTGCCCCTACTCATATCCCATATGCCTGAGTAGGGGCAAAATTTCTTGCAGGCATACACCACTCCGAGTGCTTCTCTTTCTGTCATTGAATACTTCTTTTCTAAGATTGATAGTTGTCGGTTGACATAATAGACCGGATTGTCATTCTTCTTCTCATCCTTCTGACTAAAGACGACTCTAATTGCCATGGACAAAGTGTCCACATACACATGAAAAGGGGCATCCCAATTTGGGGCCCTCATAATTGGTGCTTCAACCAGTTTCTTCTTCAATATTTGGAAAGCATCTTCTTGTGCGGCTTCCCACAAGTAGTCTTTAGACTTCTTTAGCAGCTTTGTAAGGGGTGCAGCAAGCACAGCATAGTTTGAAACAAAGCTTCTACAGTATCTGATGTGTCCTAAGAAGGCTCCCAGCTCTCGGATGTTCTTCTGGGATTCCAAAGTTGAGACTACTTTGACCTTCTCAACATCGACTTCAATACCTCGGCTTGACACCCGATGCCCTAGAAGAATTCCCTCCTTCATTGCAAAGAAGCCTTCCTCCGGGTGTAATGAAAAAATGCCAAATGACACCTTTCAAAAGTTTGGGAAAGGTAATCCAAATGTACATCTCTTTTCCCAAACACACAAAAATCATCAATGAAGGCTTCAACAAATTTGAGCAAAAAATCCTTGAAGATTTCATTCATCATCCGCTGGAAAGTAGCAGGAGCATTACACAACCCAAAGGGCATTTGATTGTAAGGAAAAGTGCCCCAATTGGTAGTGGAAAAAAGACTTCAATGAATATTTCAACAAATTTGTGCAAAAAATTCTTGAAGATTGCATTCATCATCCGCTGGAAAGTAGTAGGAGCATTACACAACCCAAAGTGCATTTGATTGTAAGAAAAAGTGCCCCAATCAGTAGTTTTATCCTTGTCCTCTTCTCGGATGGATACTTCATTGTACCTTGAAAATCCATCAAAAAAACTATAACAAGGGTGAGCAACTACTTGGTCCAAAATTGTATCCATAAAAGGTAAAGAATGATGATCCTTCCTTGTCACTACGTTCAACTTGCAAAAATCTTGGCACACTCAAATCTTTCCCGTCTTCTTCTTTGGAATGATGACTATGGGAGAAACCCACTCACTGCTCAAGACAAGAATGGTTATTCTAGCCCCTAAGTACTTATCAATTTTGTCTTTCACCAAGAGGGAGTACTTTGGGTTCAAGCGGTATTGTCTTTGCCAAACCAGAACTGTTCCTTCAACAAGATCAATCCGGTGTTCTCCAAATTCTTGTGGAATACTTGGAATTTGATCAATAGAATAGGCAAATACATCATAGAATTCTATAAACTTGATAGTGTATCCTGCCAACTCCTCCAAAGTGATTGTCTTCAAAATTTTCAAGATTTTTCCTTCAGTCAAGACAACATCTTGACAGTCATCAGGGTTGGTGACTCCTTCCACATGGTTTACTCAGGTCAATCTGAGCCAAACTGCGGTCAAACCTTCTTCTTACAAGTTGTGTTCACTTGAGGCAATGTCATATGGGTCTTTGTCTTTGACCTTTACCTCGTAGCATTTCAAGTAATTGACTTGGACTTTGTCTTTGGAGTCTTCTAAAGACAAAGATGATTCATTTTGGGATTCATCTTTGTCTTTTGACAAAGTCGTTTCCCTGAGGTAAGGAACCTTTGTCCAACTCACGATCACTAGCTTTTGATCTTTGGACAAAATGTTTTTAAACTGTAACTTTTGCTGGTGCCAATCCACAGTAACCTGGGCACTGTACAGCCAAGGTCTTTCGATCAAGAAAGGGTAACCAATTCTAGTTATTGGTCGCAACATAATGTAATTTAACTTAAACGACACCCCTCCAATGATTGTAGTGATGTTTGACAGTATGCACAAAGGCCGTCTCTTAGTTTGATCTGCAAATTTAAAACTTGGGGTGTTGATTCAAACGTTGTATATCCCAATTGATGTGCATTGTCTTCTGTCATGACATTCACACCTGACCCTAAATCAATGGGCATAGATGTGATTATGCAGCCTGCGATCTCCGCATCCACTTTAGGAGATCCCAAATCTTCTTGTTCAATATGATAAATTGCGGGCAAGTCTTTCTTGGTCATTGCACTTACTTTCTTGAGGGCCAAACTCAGCTATTTCTTGTACAGCTTTTTGTCCTCCACAATTTCTAAAATGTGACATTAGAACTCATAGACACCAAATCAGCCACAATATTGTACTCTGGGACTCCTCCCAACTTCACCTTCACCTTCCTATGGGTCCAAAGTCTGTCCTTGTTCAAATTAGACTTTGGGTTGCTTCAAGATGGTAATTGGAGTATAGATGGCCTTGACCCGATGTTCTTTGGGTTGACCAACTTTAGCTTGGATCAAGTCCTTTACTTTGGACCAAATATCTGCCAGAAAAACTAGAGGCTTCGTCTTCATTTTCTCCTCCAAACTCATCTCCTGCATTCTGAGTATTGCTTCCTTGATTTATTTGTACAAGGCTTTTGCTTTAGCTGTTGCTAGAATCTTTTCCTCCTTGGCAAAAAGGGTAGCTTTCAAGCATAACCTCTTTGCCTTTCATGAAGACAAAGAAGTAGTACCCACTTCTTTGAGATCACGCTTCTTCTTACCCGCACATGTCTCAACCTTCAAAAGTTTGAGGTCTGGCCATTCTCCTTCTGAAGTGGGACTCCCTTCTTGAGGCCTCTCTTCCTCAAGTGTTATACAATTTACATTTTCATCCCCTTTTGCTTGGAGCGCAACATGCTCAGCAGGGGTCTGTACATATTTTACAGGTAGTTTTGAGTTTGGTGGTTGCATGCACTAGTTTCCTAATGCCCCAATCCCTTACAATTTACACAAAGTAGAATGTACCCAATTTATGTCTTGGCTCTGGAAAATTTGGAGACCAATGTCCTATCAAGCCCTAATTATAGCAAGCACCCACCCAATGCAACATTTTGAGGCCTATTCTGGCCACCTATTGGTGGTCTTCATGGAAGAGCATTATTGTTATACTCCCTTGGTCCATACCTTGGACCTTGATACAATGTGCTCGCTTGAGGCTGCACCTCTTGGGTGTGGTACACAGCCTCATCTTCCTCACTTTGGTCCCAACCGGGAACCAATCAATTTGTTGCATTGGAAATGCATTGTGTGTCAAACACTCCATATTAGTGTGGCTGGATTTACCACATGCAATGAACCATACATTTGGTTGGCCAAATGACAGAGGCTTTCTTTGGTCCTTAGCCCCAATCATCTGGATCTTGAAAGCCGCAAACTCTTTAATAAGAGTTTCCAGCTTCTGATCCGCCTTAGGTGCATTCTTTGTTGGCAGTGTTTCTGGTTTCTTTCCTCTACATCTTTGTATTTGTCTTGGCTTTGATTCTTCTTCAGATTTCAAAGAAGAACTCAAAGATATGGAGGATTCCTTTGAAGAAGGGGATGTGCTGCAAGAAGCTTTCCTTCTAGGCTTCTTGTCTTTCTTCTCCCGATTTCTTCAGTTGTTGGATGAGTGAGAATGAGCTGCCTCATATCAAGCGACATGTTTTTGGACTTTGTCCAAGGAAGTTACACTCATCTCCCTTGCAAAGATATGAATCTCCAATGAAAGTCCGCCAACAAACCACATAATGGTTTGGGCCTTGGAGTAACCCACCACACCAGATTGTTTTGGAACTCGGTTCAAAAGGGCCGTGAACCGCTCGGAGTAATCTCTCAAGTTTTCCTTCTTCCCTTGGTCCAAATCATTGAGTACCGCAAAGACACTCATATCATAATCAACTTCATGGAATCATTCCAAGAAGCCATTTTGCAAGTCTGCCCAATTGGCTAGTGTGAACCTCTTTTGGGTTACATGGGTGTACTAGCTTTGAGCTTTCTTTTGAAGCAGACTTGGAAAAATTCACAGACAATCCGTAGAGTCATGTTCCTTGTTGGCAAAGGTGATGACTTTGAATTCTTTGATAAATTCATCAGGATTTTTGTCTTGTTCAATCCCCTTATACTTCTGATAGGCATGTCAGGTGACAAGCAACAAAGTTGTTGTTTGATTTGGTGGGATTAGTTGTGGTAAGTTTGAACTTGATGGGCCCAAGGAGCTACTTGGTATGGACGTTGTGTTGACAGCCCAAGAATTCTAATTAGTCAAGTTCTAAGTGGGGTCTACTTTGAAAAATTCTTCTTCTCTATTTGTGTTGACTTCAACTCAAATAAAAGCAAAGGTTCAACACCAAAACCTTCCAAGTGTTCTTCAAAATTACTTCAAGACAACCAAGGAATTGTGCATAGAAGATGTTGACACTCTTCTTCTAGAAGTGTTTGCGCTGTCTTTTTATGAACAAACTCCTTGATAAATTTGACTTCCTTAATAGCTTTAAGGGAAGTTGGTGTACTGGGTTGTAATGAATATGTCTACCCATTCAAGTCTTTCTTCTTCTTGGAAGAGGTAGATGAGAAGTAGCCTTGCCATGTGCCTTTGTGTTTCTTTTGTTTGAGTTCTTGCAAATCTTCTTGAACTTTGTGAAGAAGTTGGAAGTCCAACGTCTCCTGTTTGGCTTCATCAAAAGTGGATTGGATCTTTAGGCATTCTTCTTCTTCACTATGCAACATTTTTCTTTGAACTCTCTCTTCCTGTTGTTCTCTCAATGCAAACATTCATATTGCTTTGACACCCAATTTGAGCTTGGCTTCATATTCTTCCACTTCTGAGATTTGTATCCCCGGAAACGGTGCCAAAAATCATGTGACAACCTAGCAAATATCACTTTTGTGGTAATCAAGTAAGTAAAGTTCATTCCTGCAGAGATACAATTCAAAATTCATCAAATACAAAGTCAAATAGTAATGTGTAATTCTTCTTGAGTTCCTCTTTAATCTCTCAAGTAGAAACTAGACCTAGAAGAGAGTAACAAGCTCACAATCTTGATAACTTGTCATGAATACACACACCCATAATCACAACAAAGCAAATTCTGTCCAAAAAAACCTTGATTGTGATGATTCAGATTCACCCAAAGATGGCACTTCATTGCAAAAACAACTTCACCTTAGAATTGTATTCCACCCCTCCACTGAAGGCACAACTTCCTTGATCAAAATTGCTTCACATCAACTCAACATTACACTCACTAATGCAAAATACTACCACACTACAATTTCTCTCAGATTTATCAAGGTATTGCTTTGATTGCACTTCATTCAAGATCAAACATACAAAATGAAGATCAAGGTTGTTGAATTCAACATCCAACAAGCACATTGACTTGCACTTTGAGTTTCTCCACACACTTACAAACCCACACGTAGAGTTGAGACTTGAAATTAAGCTCAAGCAATGAGCACTAAAATCAACACTTTGCTTTATCTATCTTCAGAAATATGAACATTGAACAACATTTTACTACGAATGCCTCCTTTAAATAGTAGAGCAATTGATAGTTGCTAACAACTATACCGTTCTATAACAAATCTTCCTACCTATAGATCCAAAATGACAATGCACCTCTTCATATCTACCTCTTCAAATCTCAATTTGTTTCTACTCCAATCTGATGTCAATCTCCTCATCGGCTTTCAGACCCGATGATCTTTTTATTACTTCTCCTTCTTTGGGTATATCTGATTCTACTAATTCTTTCACTATTTCTACTACTTCTTCACTAGAAACGACAATTGAGGTCATGAATAATCCATCTACTTCTTTATCTTGCAACCCACTCTTCTCTAATGTCTCAAAGAACAAGTCCAAAGACACTTGAATTCATACTTCTACAACATCGGATTTTTCTCCTCTATCACACTACTCCTAATCCTCTCTAGCTCTGAATTTGTTAAATCTAATCCAAGACTAAGATTGTCTCCTACTTCTAACATCTTTCTATCTACTTGCTCCCTCAATCAGATTAGTAGAGTGTTCATGTAAACATCTTTGGCTCTCCTCTTCTGAGTTTCCTACACAAGCAACTTTAACTCATGTAGTCTTGCTTCTTCCAATCTTCCTTCAGCCTCAATGCACAAAATAGCTCTCAATTTTCCCACAACTTCTTCTACTGATTCCGATGCATACCCTCAAGATTTCTTTGCCTTTTGCTTCTCCCAATACATCTTCAACTCATCTTTGTACTCAACAGAGAGCATCTTGTTCTCCTCCGCATATTGAGAACTCTATAACTCAACACTTTGTACCAACTCTCTCAATCTTTCTTGTTCTTGATATCTTACCACCAACTCTCTCTACCATGCCTGATCCTTCCTAGCTGCACTCTTCCTCAAGCTTTATAGCTCCTACTCCATCACTATTGCAATCCCTTTTACATGAATACTCTCAATGTGCACTTTCCTGACCTCCTCTTTCATCTTGGTCAGCAACATCGTCTGCTCCTTCAACTCTTCGGCTTGTCATTGCATTTCTCTCCCTCTTGACTCAAAAATCTCTTGCAGCTTCTTGAAAGTCTTCTTCCTCAAGATTGTATCCACCCAAAGCTCTTCAACTTCCTTGTCTCTTTGGGTTACAAGCTCCTACAATCCCTTCACTTCAGCCAGCAGATACTTCACCACCTGCAACTCATTCATCACCTTCATATAATCTTGTGGGATTACCTTCTGGTGCTCTTTCAACAACTCTAACAATGGAGTTACAACATGCAATAAATACTATACTCCTCCAAATTTCTCTCTGTCTTTGGCCCCATCTTTGTACTTTGCCTCTTCTGCCAGCTCCTTCTTCCAAAGTCTTGATCTTTGTACCTTCAGCAATACTTCTTCCGAGCTTCCAAGCTTCCTTCTTCCTTACCTGTTGAACTTGGCCCCCCAGGATACTCCTTTTTTTGCTCAGCCCCCTTCTCTTCCATGACCAAGCTACATAGTGATTAGCATTTCCCTTTATACTATCAATCATTGCATGAAAAGCTTCATCTTCTTTTGCTTCAACCAATTGCTAAACTCCATCTTTACCCTCACTCTCACTTCCAGATTCCCCACTTTGTAATGTGAGTTCCGCTTCTTCTAAGTCTTCTCCTCTAGATTTTGTTTCCCTTTTAGACTCAATTTCCAAAGGTTCTTCTTTCACTACCTTCTTACCCCGCATAACAAGTCTTTGGGTCTTTCTTTGTGCTGGAGGCAACTCTACTTCTTTGGGTTTATTCCGCTTCTTTGTCTTTGGGCTTATGACTTCTTCCATCTCTCATTGTCCCATTCTCAATAGATGATCATCACTAGCTTGCAGGTGTGCCATGTATTGTTGTTCTTCTTCATCTACTTCCCGTCTCAAATCAAGATGAAAATGTGATACCATATGACACCTCTTTTCCGTTGTCAGCAAATTCAACCCAAAGTAGAAATGTGCTGCAAATGGTGGAAAATAATGTGGAGAACGGTAGACTTGTTGCATCTACATGTAAACTTATAAATTTTAGATAGTTTGATAGAGTAGCAGCCATGGTGGCAAGATCCAAGGTTATCATTGCCATCCAGCAACAAATCAAGTACCGTATTCAATTGTTGGAAGAACAAGATCATCAACAACAAAAGCAACAAAACCATTTTGAGAAGAAGAGAAAATTTGATTTCCAAAGCCCAAAGCATTTGAAGGCAAGAATCTCTTGGCATAGTTGAGAATTTTTTCTTTGATTGTAAATGTTATATCAAAGCTATAAATCTTCAAGATGAACAAAAATAGATTCTTTTGGTTTCAAGTCATTTGGATGGAGTGGCAAAATTATGGTGGTGATTTTTAGTGGAGCAAGCTTAATGACAACTTTTTGCACCAATCTTGACATAAGGAAAATTCAAGAGTGCAATAATTAATGGATTCCAAGCTATAAATGTTACACAAGCTGCACAAGATAGGTTGGCAAAGTTGAAACTGATTAGTTCTGTAAGAAGCTATATCACGTAATTCTAGAAAATCATTATGCATATTCCAAATATAATAAAGGTGAAACTTTGATCAATTAATGAGGGACTTGAAATCACATACGGAATTGGAAGTGACCATGTGAGAACCCAAATATTTGGAGGAAGCTATGCAGTTGGTTGAGCACTTTGATTCCTAGGTTGCAACAACTTGGTCTTGACCTCAACCTTCACCAAACCTTCCCACACACTACACATGGGTGGAGGAACCACTACCAATGGAGATTGATGCTATCCAACCAAAACCATTTGGCTCTATAGATAAGGAAAGATTGTGACAAAACGGAAGTTGTTTTTATTGTCACCAAATTTGACATTGCATTGTTGAATGTTTGCTCAAGAATGGACAACCCCGACAAAAAGTCCAAATATGAGTTCATGGAGCATGATGGTCAAGGAAACAAGGAATCCCAATAGGAGAACTCAAACCACCTATTGGGGACTTGATTAGTTCCAATGGGATTGAAGGCTCCTATGCAAGTTTGCTTTACTTGCAAGATATGATATCTAATTGTGAGAGTAGGAGTTTGGTTAATTTTGGATATTCAAAAAATTGCATATCTATACAATTAGCAAAGGAATTAAGTATTCCTATCAAGCTAATAATTGGAAGTAGATTGATTATAGTGGATGGTAGAAATATTTTGCATTCTATATCTCACATCTTGTTATATTTAAGATTAGGAAGGAGTATTTGGAGTGTATGAGGTTTGTAGTGGCACCTTTACACTAGAATTTCATTCTTGGTTTGCCTTGGCTTTAATACCACATGGTTCAATTTGATTGGAATTGATGACAAATTCAAGTACAACATCAAGGTACAAAATATTGATTAGGGTTCTGGCACCTTTGAGTAAGCCAATTAAGAACGGTCAATCCAAGATGGGGAGTTTTTCAATAAAGTAGCCATAGAGTAAGCTTTAGAGGAAGATAAGCTTATTTTTGTTGTGTAGATCAAGCGTATTGCGCATGGAAAATTTGATGAGGGCCAAAAGCCTCATCAAGCAATGGTTAATCAAATAGTTCAAGAGTTTGCATATGTGCTTTTGGATGATCATCCAAAGGGATTTCCCTTTGATCGTGGAGTGCCCTTCAAGATTGAGTTATTACCACCCAGTACTCCAGTGAGTGGACCAATCTATCATCTCTCACCAAAGGAGTTGGATGAACTTCAAATAACATTGATAGAGTTGTTGGAAAAGGATTTCATATGACATAGTACATCTCCTTGGGGAGCACCAATACTATTTTTTCCAAAGAAGGATGGAGGATTTCATTTTTGTATTGATTACCATGGACTCAATAAAAAAATAGTGGAGAATACATATCTCTTGTCTTGTAGTGACTTGCTTGATCAATTGAATGGAGCACAATTCTTCTCCAAGTTAGATCTCTAAAGTTGATATTGGCAAATTCTTGTGCAAAAGACTACCTTTCACACAAGGTATGGGCATTTTAAATGGAAAGTTCTACCGTTTTGGCTCATTAATGCTCCAAGAATTGTCATGGATCAAATGCATTGGATGTTGGATAGGCTATTAGATTGGTACATGTTGGTTTTCTTGGATGATGTTTTAAACTATAGCAAGAAGGAGGTAAAACATGCAAATCATACACAAGAAGTCCTAAGACAACTACGTCAATGGAAGTTCTACTACAAGAAGTCAAAGAATACCTTTGGGTAGAAATAAGTTACCTTCTTGGGTCATAAGATCTCATAGAGAGAATTGAGATGGAAGAGGAGAAAATCAAGGTCATTATTGATTGACCTACTCCAAAGGATGCCACAAAATTATGAGCATTTAATGGATTGGCAAGTTTTTTCTCATGATTCATCCACTATTATGATCATGTAACCACACCATTGACCAACCTCATGGTGAAGAACTCAAGCTCTCAGTGGACCACCAAGCATGAAGGTGCATTCTAGAAGCTAAAACATACGGTGTTTTCAAGACCACTTCTTCAACCATATGATCCTCAATTACCTTGGATGGTTGATTTTGATGCTTCTAACTTTACCATTGGAATTGTGTTGCATCAAGAATTTCCAAATGGGTAACATTCAATTGTATTACTGTCTCTTTGACTAAACATTACAAAAACAAATTACTCTACTTGATATGAAGAACAAATAGAAATAGTATATTCCACCAAGGTATGGAGGCATTATCCTTTGGGGAAGCAAGTGATCATGCAAATTGATCACAAACCCTTGTTGTAGAGTTAACACATGTCAGTCATTTGGAGCACATGAAAAGTCAACATCACCAATGGGAGGAATTAGTACAATTTTTTGATATAAAAATTGAGTACAAATCCAATAGGTGCCATGTCATCCTTGATATCTTCCTTGATGTCTTATCATGATGACCTAATTTGAAGTCTCTTCCTCTTATCACAATGGAAATTATGATAGTATTAGTTGACTCAAAAGTCCAAATTGAGTTTTGGACAACTTTACAACAAGACACCTTCTTTTAGATTATACAAGGTCATCTTGAACACATGACAAGAAATAAAACACCTTCTCTTTCAAGGAAGGCTTTCTATGCTATGAGAATCAGATTTATGTTCCACCAAGGGCGATCTACAACTTATGCACCTTCAAGAAGCCCATGACTTACCAATCATTGGTCATGTGGGTATAGACAAGACCTTGGGTACCCTACAATGCCATTGGTGATGGCCTAACATGGCATGAGATGTTTGAGAGTTTGTTTGATCTTGAGAGCTACCAATGCAACAAGGCCAACAACCAAAAACCAAGTGGTCACCTTCAACCACTTCCCACTCTATTTACTTGATAGGAACACATGAGATTAGATCTCATCACCACCTTGCCCAAGACAAAGCAAGGTCACAAAACACTCATGGTGTTTGTGGATAGGCTTAGTAAGCAAATCCACTTGGTTCCAACGTTTGATACAATGGATGCTCCAACATTGGCCGAGATATATTTTGACAATGTCCTCAAGCATCAAGGATGCCTCATGTACTCATCTCTTATAGTGATCTTCAATTCATGGGAAAATTTGGAAAGCACTCTTCCAAATACTTGGTACCAAGTTTGCTTTGTCTACTATTTGTCATCCTCAAATTGATGGACAAACCAAATGTGCAAATCATAACTTGGAAGAAATGCTTTGTAGCTTTGCCAATGTTCACCATACCAATTGGGATGAATGTCTTGCAGTTGTTGCATTTGCTTACAATAATTCCAAACATGTAAGCATGGGATTTTCTCTCTTCTTCCTTTATTTTGGCCAAGATCTACTTGTTCTAGATTCCCTTCTTGCTCCTCCTCCATCTCATGTTTCTCATACTTTGACCTTCTTGACCATAATATCCCAATCCTTACAACAAGCCAAATCTCATCTCCTTGTTGCTAAGAATCATCAAATTCAATAAATGGACCAACATCATCATGATCTACCTTTCAACTTGACGATAAGGTCATGATTTCTTCTCATAACCTACCCCTTTTTCTTTGATACCCAAGTTCATAAACTTGCTCCTAATTGGATATGTTTACTTTTTATCACCCAAATAATTTCTCTTGTTGCTTGTCAACTTGCCTTAACTTGTGTAATACTCCAAGGACAAGAGAACTCTCAAAGAGAGAAACAAGAGAGAAAATACTAGCTTCACACTAAATAATCGGATGCCCCAAAGGAGGACTTTATTTTGATTATGTAGCAAAGGAGATCCCCTCAAAGGAAGCTCCACCCTTGGATCAGATCCATGGATTGGTGACATGTCAATAAGCTCCACCCTAAGATTAGGTACCTAGATGGGTGACATGTTGGTCATTTTTCTATCTAGTTTGTCAAGCAGGTTTGACAAGAAGGAATCTATAGGGAATCTTCTTGTAGGAAGCTCAAAATTGTGTAGATGAGGTACCATTGGGAAGCTCTTGATAAAAAAAACCATAAGGGAAGAAGGAAAGCTTTTTTATCCATAAGGAGGGTAAAATTTTTCCATTATTCAAGCATAATTCATCAGTTTAGGCTTCCAAAATTAGCTTTAAAACTTTTAAGCTCTTTGGGCTTTTGCACTATTAGGAGAACTGCTCCTTTGGTGACATCTGTATCTGATCTATCTAGCCCCTCATACAAAAGACCTTTCTAGATGTTACCAAGAAAATCTTAAGCTCTAGATAATATATCTAGCTATTGGTATTATAGACCTCCTCCCTTTTAAGACGCAATCTCCTCATTGCAAAGTTGTTGCTTAAAAGATGGAACTAACACCAATGTGTTGGTCAAGTTGGTTGTTGGCTCCCATGTTGCCTCATACAATGTTTCACTTTCCAATGTACAAGATATTCCACATGTGGATGGCGAGAACCACAGATTCATTCTTGGAGAATACGTTCAACTTCATATTTGTTTGTGTCATCAAGGAAGGTTATGCAAGGTCAACTTTTTTGGATGGAAGAAAAGTGGAATTTTTGAGGTGCATCTATGCAATAAGGAAACATGGAATATTGGATGGATCTTCTTGTGTGGTGGTAGCTTGAGGTGGTAGGCCATTGAGACAATCCAATGAAGAATGGAGAAAGGACCAATAAAACAAGGTTTGAGCTTTTGAGGGCCAACTAATGTGAGCTTGGTAGTTGATAGCCAAACTTGAACTCCATTTATTGCCCATGTGCGTCTATTTACATACTATTTTTGCCAATTTTGTGCAATCTACAATCTGTGCTTGGCATTCAGCACACCTTCTTAGATTTTAGAAAAAAAATTGTTGATAGTGTCAACCTTGGTAGCCACCAGACAGGCCTTCATCAAACTTGAAGGTGTCAAAGGATGCTGCATACATCAGGAAGAAAAATGTGACATGTGTGGAGTGATTCACTGAATTGTTGTTAGCAAATTCCACCAATGGGATCTATGCTTACCCACTCCCAACATTGTGTAGGAGTGTGAAGGGGTTGAAGGAATCATGTGGGAGCCTGATTAGAAGCTTTATTTTCTTGAGAGAGTAGGCAAATCCTAACCTGTTCCATCACATTGTTGCTTATCTTGGGCCAATAGTAATGGCATTTGACTATGTCCAAGGTCTTGTCCACTTCAATGTGACTTGCAATGGCAAAATCATGATATTCTGCTATGATGGTGGTTCTTAGATTCTTGGTATCCGAAATCTAGAACCTTCTATCACAAAATGTGAGTCCTTGGGTATTGGTGATGCCTTTGTATGATTCAGCTCCTACAATATGTGGATCAGTTTTCATAGAATCAGTTTTTGTAGTTCAGTTTTCCACCTACAATCCTTGGCCAAAATTCAACGTTCATCTGACTTCCACCACCAGGTTGCTTGCAATCAGCATCCAAGTGAATGCATCTACAAGTTACTTTTTGCATTCCACATAGTTGATCATGATGATGATTTTTGTCTCTACTTTGCCTACCAAATCTGTTGATGGAAAAGATATTTTTGTGTCTTGAGGTAGACTAGAGATTTGTGGTCTATCTCTACCACAAATGTCTTCTCACCAAGCTAGTGTTTACAATGCTTTGTTGCAAGTACAATGTCCAACTCTTCTTGTTTTGATGGTTTGATAGTTGCATTTTGCCAATAACAACTTATTAGAGAAAAATGCAATTGGGTACCATTTTTCCTACTATTCTTGTTGTAGGATTGCTCTTATTGCTATGCCTAATGCATCTATAACCATCTTGATTGGATGTTTTGGGTCATATTATTCCAAGATTGGTGCATTTAGTAATGCATCTTTCAATTCCTAAAAGGTCAAATCTTGTGTGGTCCTCCATATCCACTTCTTCCCCTTGCCCAATATTGTTGTTAGGGCCTATGCAATCTTGGAGAAGTTCTTAACAGATTGACTATAAAACCCCATCAATCCCAAGAAACTCTTGAGGTGAGTTTGATCTCCTAGAGCACCCCATTTTTTAATGACTTTTATTTTATCTATTAGCACTTGGATACCTTCTACACCTTACTCTATGCCCTAAGTAGTCTACATTAAATTTGCCAAACTCAAACTTTGAGATTTTGGCATAGAATCTAGACAATTTCTTGTAGATTTTGCTTGTGCTTTATCATCATCCTACTGTAGACAAAGATATCTTTGAGGAAAATGATAAAAAATTTATTCAAGTACGGATGAAATATATCATTCATTAAACTCATGAAAGTGGCTACATTGGCAAAGTGCATCACCGAGAACTCAAAGTGACCATACTTTTTTCAAAGGTCATTTTGTGTTTGTCTTCTCCACAATCTTGATTTTGCTATAGTTGCTCCATAGATCAAGTTTGGTGAAGTGCTTTGCCCCATTGAGTTGATCAAACAAGTCATCCATGCAAGGTATTGGGTATTTTTTCTTCATGATTTGTTGATTTAGTCCTTGGTAGTCAATGCACATGTGCATTGTTCTGTCCTTCTTTGTCCCAGACAATACAAGAGCCTCATATGGTGGTATGCTAGGTTGGATAAACCTTTTTTGCAACATATCATTGATTTGAGCCTTACACTCCTCCAACTCATGAGGTGATAGTCAATATGGGGCCTTACAAGAAGGTGTTTTTCTAGATAGTATCTCAAGTTTATGATCTCCTCTCCTTTTTGGTGGTAAAACTTAGGGTAATTTATTCAAAAAGACATCTTGAAACTTATTGATCACATCTTTCAATTCTCAATTTTGTGCTTTGAACTTCTCTTAGACCCATGAAACATCTATCTATCTCACTAATAGATGTGGTCCCTATGACATAAAGAGGCAGCTCTTGTCTTTGTGATCTTTTTTTAACCCCAAAGATCTTCCATTGACTAGTTCTCACTACTTTCTTTCTCCAATCCACCATGGGGTTTGGTTGTGGTGCTCCATCCATGGCATGCCTAAGATTGCATCAAAACAAGCTAATCGTATCACTCTATACTCAATTTCTTCTTGATACTCTCCTATAGCAAGTACTCCCTTTCTAGATAATGACTTAACCCTCTTTGTCTCACCATTAGGTAACTCTACTTTGTCATTCTCATCCTTCTTTAGTTCCATCTCCAACCTTATTGCAACAAAGTGAGACAAGAAATTCTCTATTGCTTTAGGGTTTATCAACACACTCACTTGATTGCCTTCTAGGACTCCATTTTTAACAATCAATTGTATGTTTTCTTCCTCCACCTTTGCACACTCATCCTCATCCTAATCCCCCACCTTTACTCTTCTTCATTGAGCGAATAAGGCCATGAGGTAAATTTATTGGCAATTTTTATTTTTTGATGAGATTCCATCATCCTCCTCTTTGATTTGTCTCTCTATGTGATTCAGAGGCTACTTGTATGAAGGCCAAGGGCTTCTAGAATGACAAGCACAAAAAATGATAGCTAAGTGCACAATTTGGCCACAATTATAACAACATCATTGTTTTGCTCAAGCCCCTTCTCCTCATGGGACTCCTCTCCTCCTTTCTTCAATGTGGCCCCGTTCTCCTTGGAGGAATCTTGCTCCTTGGTCTTGGAACTGAATGTTGCCCAATTTTGTAGGCACTAGTCCATCAAAATGGTGTGTTTGAGCCTGATACTTTTACATTGGTGTTACCACTTCACTACCTCAAAGCATCCTAAACATCACTAACCACACAATGGATTTCTACTTGTGTGTTAAAAGGATGAAGTTTTAGTACATTCAGATCCATAATAGAATATAGATTGTCAAATCCCACTCTTTGTTGTAAACCACCACAGGTAGAATCACCAAGTTTGATAAATTCATCATTTTGTTTATGAATTTTTCATGGACAAAGTGATGATAAATGAGAGATACTCTCATTTGCTTGTGTTGGATGTACATAATTATGATATGGAATGGATTCAAAAATAAAACAGTACGTGTAAGAAAATATCCTCTAGGCACCTCCATCCCATCCTTTATCTAAAACACCACCCAAGTCTAACAATTGCATTTTGTTTTCTCCCCTTAAAATTACTTAGTTTTAGTAGTTTGTACTCTTCCAAGACACTTGATCCACTCCCTTGGATTAAAGCACCTACCCTGATACCATTGTAATACTCCAATGACAAGAGAACTCTCCAAGAGAGATACAAGAGAGAAAACACTAGCTTCACATTCAATACTCCAATGTCCCAAAGGAGCACCTTCTCTTAATTATATGCAAAGAGGATCCCCTCAAAGGAAGCTCCACCCTTGGAGCAGATACATGGATTGGTGACATGTCATTGAGTTCCACCCTAAGATTAGTTGCCTAGATGGGTGACATGCTGGGCATTGTCCTATCTAGTTGGTCAAACAGGCTTGACTAGATAGAATCTTTAGAGAATCTTCTTATAATTCTTATCATAGAATCATGTGGATGAGGTACCAATGGAAATCTAACAATGAGACAAACCAGGGGGGAGAAGGCAAGAATTTTTCTCTAAAGGAGAGGAATCTCTCTATTTTCAAGGCCTAGTTCATTTGTTAAGGCCTCCAAAATTAGCTCTGAAGTTTTCAAGCTACTTTGACTTCTGCCGTATTAGTAGAATTACTCTTTTGGTGACACCTCTATCTAATCTACCTATCCCATCATACACAATATCCTTTTAGATATTACTAAGCCAATTTTTACCTCTAGATAATATGTCTAGCTATTGAGATTACACTTTATCATATGTGCATCCATCTTGTCTTTCATGTTTTCAAGTTGAAACCCTTTGTTTCTAATCTACCTTCCTTTTCCTCTTGAGTCCAACCCTCTCCTCCTCCCATCCCTAGCAACAATCATGAGGAGTATGAAGTTGATCATATCCTTGGACATCATAGCCATATTCAATGTGGTTGCCAATAACATATGGAGTATAAAGTCCTTTGGAAAGTGTATTGTTGTTACGGTGCCATTTGGGAGCCTCTTTCTCATCTCAAGAATGCAAAAACAGCTATCTCAAGAGTTTGAAGCTTCCATGATGAAGAGGACGTCATCAACTAGCAGTGGGGGAATATGTAACAATATGGATTTTATTGATGAGTCAGTCAAGACTAAAAAAGTAGCAAGTAGGCCAAATTAGCCAAGAATGATAACAATATTTTAGAAGCATCTAAGAAACTACCTGATACCTTCCAAGGATTGGATAATGTGCATGCCAAGTTGTAACTTCTAGGAAGAAGCTTCTTGGGAAGCTTCCTAGCTAGCTTAACTTGCATGCCAAGTAGGTGGCTCCTAAAAGAAAGCTTCTTGGGAAACTTCAAAATAGCTTAGCTTACACGCCAAGTAGTTAGCTTCTAGAAGGAAGCTTCTCAATAAGCTTAGCTTGCACTCTAAGAAAGTAGGTTTTATGAAGTTTCTCAAGAGTCGTGTATGTTTCCTGTAAATACCAAAGCCCAAGCTCATGCAAGGCATTTGGAGTTTCACTCATTCAAGTATCCCAAGGTGATCTTCCACTATGGTCTTCCATTTTACTATTCTCTCCTTGGTCTTTTACACAAGGCCTTGTCATACAAGAGTTGAAACTCTCTCATCAACGCTATTCCTTGATCATTAAAGACCTTAATTGGTGCATCAAAATAATTAAGAATCTTTTTAAGTTGTCCTTTCATTGGACTTGTCAAGAAGTATCAACTCAATCTGCTTGGAAAAATACTCACCATAGCAAAAACATACCAATGATATCTCAATATTAATGGTAAAAGTACAACAAAATCTAAAATCTAGTGGTAATCCAACCTCATGATATGTACAGGTGTAACTATGGCATAAGAGCATCAAATGATGCTTTAACTTGGTCATAAACTATAAAATCAAAAATAAATTATTTTATATCAATCCACATATTATACCACCAATAATGACTCTAGAATAAACTATATGTCCAACTTACTCCAAAATATCCTAGCTCTTCATGAGCATGTCATACCAATTGTGGTCTTTGAGATGGAAGGAGCACTACTCACATTTTACTATCCTTCCATATAAAGAAGATGTATGGACTCTAATCTACATTGCTTAGCTTGTTGAAGGACATGGTGTCTCTCCTTGGCATGAATTGTGCCACTCATAACACCAATGTGAAGATAATCCATCATTAAGATATCATCATGAATGTCTTGTTGACCTAAACCAATATCTCTACCCTTTGGATCCAAGACCTCAACAACTCCTTTTATTTGTATTGAGAGATATTCTTGTCTTCCAAGGATAACAGACCTTAAAAGAACACACAAGAAGAAACACCAATTTCACACTCAATCCTCTTATGCCCCAAAGGAGCACCTTTACTTTATTATATAGCAAAGAGTATTCCTTCAAAAGAAACTTCACCCTTGGATCAAATACATGGATAGGTGACATGCTAGGGAGCTCTACCCTTATAATTTGCGTGCATGGATGACATGTTGGTTCTATGTTGGTTCTGGTCCTATCTGGTTGGTCAAGCAAGCTTTGACCAAAAGGAATATTTAGTGAATCTTCTTGTATGAATTTCAAAATTGCATGGGTGAGGTACCGTTGGAAAGCTCACTATGAGGCAAGAAAGGGAGGAAGGAAGGTCAAACTTTTGTCCATTGGGAGTAGAATCTGCATATTTTTTAGGCCTAATTCATCCTTTAGGCCTTTGAAATTAGCTTTGAAGTTGACTATTTTTGGCTCTTGACCTATTAGTAAAAGTACTCTCTTGGCAATACCTCTATCTGATCTACTTAGTCCATAATCTATAACACCCTTCTAGATGTTACCAAGCCAATTTTAACCTCTAGATAATATATCTAGCTATTGGTATTACATTTTCAAGTTAATTTTTACTCTTGCACTACTAGTAAAAGTGCTCTTTCTGTTACACTTCTATCTAATCTATGTAGCCCATCATACCTACCATCCTTCTAGATATTATCAAGTCAATTTTCACCTCTAGATAATATATCTAGCTATTGATATTATAAACCTTTCTCCTTTTAAGATACAACGTCCTCATTGCAAAGTTATTGCTCAAAAGATTTCACTAACACTGGTACATTGCTCAAGTTGGATGTTGGCTCCCATGTTGTCCCATATAATGGGTACACTTTCCAATGTATAAGATATTCCACATGCGGATGGTGAGTACCATAGATGGTGGTAATTTGGTTTACTTTGGTGGTAATTTTGAGTGGAGCAAGCTAAATGACATATTGTTGCACCAATCTTGATATGGGCAAAATTAAAGAAGACAATACTTGATTGATTTTAAACTATGAATGCCACCCAAGCCGCATGAGATAAATTGGAAAAATTGAAGCAGATTGGCTCTATAAAGAGCTACATCATGCAATTTCAAAACATAATCATGTAGATTCTAGATATACAAGAAGATGAAGTTCTTGATCTCTTTGTGAGGAGATTGAAGTCACAAAACCAATTGGAGGTGATAATGCAGGAACCACAAAATGTGGAAGAAGTCATGCAATTGGCTGAGCTCTTTGATTCCTTGGTTGCAACAACTTGGTATCAACCTTGACCTACAAAAAGCCTACCAATACACTACGCATGGGTGGAGGAACCGGCACCAATGGAGATTGATGTTATCCAACGGAGACAACTTGGTGTAGCAGATAAAGAAAGATTGCAACAGAATGTTGGTTGTTTTTATTGTTTCCAAGTTGGACATCCCATTGTTGAATGTCCACTTAAGAATAGGTGACCTTGACAAGTTCCCAGATAGAGTTTGTGGAGCGGAATCCCAAGGAAATGAGGAATCCCAACAAGAGAATTCAAGCCGCCTATTGGGAGCTTGATTAGTTCCAATGGGATTGAAGGCTTGACCTAGGCAAGTTTGCTTCACTTGCAAGGTCCAATATCTAATTGAGGTTGTAAGATTTTGGTTAATTCTGGAAGTTCAAAGAATTGCATGTTTATGCAAGTAGTAAAGGAATTGGGTATTTGTATTAAGCTAATAATTAGAAGTAGATTGATGATGGCATCTTGTTACACTTACGGAGTTATTGGAGAATGTTACACTTACTGAGTTATTGGAGAAGGACTTCATATGATATAGTACCTCGCTTTGGGAAGCATGGGTACTATTTCTTACAAAGAAAGATGGAGGATTTCATTGTTGTATTGATTAATTTGGGCTCAATAAGCAAACAATGAAGAATGCATATCCCTTGACTTGGATTGATGACTTGCTTGACAATTGAGTGGAGCACAATACTTTTCCAAGTTGGATCTTTGTAGCAACTATTGCCAAATCCACATTGATAGGGAGGATGTGCAAAAGACTACCTTTTGTACAAAGTAAGGACATTTTGAGTGGAGAGTTATACCTATTGGGTTCATTAATGCTCCAATAGTCTTCATGGATCAGATGCACTGGGTGTTGGATATACTATTGGATCGGTACATTGTTGTACTTTTTGTGTCTCCTCTGGGAACACACAAGGTGCCTAGTTGTGGAGATTGCAGATTAGAGGCTATAGGTAAATCTACAACTACTTGTGTGAACATGCATGTTACCTAACAATCGGAACTCTCCACTCTTGTAACTAGTATTCTTACTATCGGGTAGGGTAGTGATGTGCAACCTAACCTATCATCACAACATGCACTCTAGGTCTATTGGTCATAACTTCCAACATTACCAAGGAGAAAGATACTACACTCCTAGAAGGAAAGAACCTAAGCGCAATGCACGAGCACTAATCCAAACCAATTGGGCATACAAACAAGCCTGCAAGCACAGAGAGGATCCAATCACAGGAATGTGGCAATAACTCTTTGTGCTTTCTGTCAAAATAGAGCTTCACAGCCTTTGTGCTCTATCATCAAGCTAATTTCAACTTGTACTCCAAGTCTTTTCCAAGTTGTATTTCAGATCTCAACAAATTCCTACTCCATATGGGGATTTCATATGTCTTTTTGATAAGAAAAACTTAGCGCAACTCATATGAACATAACTCTTTATATATAGCTTAGATTCAAGTGTTCTAGAATAAAATGGAAAGCATGTGAGATAATCTTTCCAATGATTTAAAGTAGACCTAAATCACTACAACTTCCCTGAAAAGCTCTCAAAGTTGGCCATGTTTTTGCAACTCTCACCCTAATTTTGAAATCCCCTTTTTAGTGTTTTGCCCATGGTTCTTGCCAAATTTCCACTCATTTCTAAGCCAGATGTACACTTGATCCTCAAAAAACACTCCGGAAATCTGAGCTCTCAATTGTAGTCACAAAAGTGAGAGAATTGACATTCAATTAGGATTGAAGAAAGAAATGCTACTCCAAGCTTACAATAGTCTTTTCAATAAAACTTGTTGCATCAGATCTCACTCTCTATAAGTCTAGAGCCATCTAAAATTTCCTTAGTAGTTGGTCGTGCTCTTGGTTAACACTCTAAAACTTTTGATGGCCTAATCCAACCCCAATCCCTAGATATGGATCAATTCCTAAGTTGAGCTAACTTGTGAGCTATATAGACCCAGGTATACTTGATCCAAGACCCTGATTTCTCTATTTAAAGAATTTACAGAAAACCTTTGCATAGAGGTGCAAAAACTATCCACCAACAACTTTGGAATTTTCATAAGGAAATTTGAACCACAATTGGGAGAGTGACCAAAACTCCAAACCTGATCATTAGCTCTTCTCTAACACCTTACATCCCATAAGCTTCAACTTCAATCAATTGGATCTGATTTGAGATTGACCCAAAACTGGAATTTATTGCGCTCAATACTGTAAGTACTTTGTCTTCTCTCCAATCTTAATGACATTTAGTAAAAATGTCTCAAGAAGCTCCTTCAATTGGCTACTTTGTGCTCCTAGGTATGAATTTAACCCCCCTTGACTCAATTGATTATATCCCTCTCATACTCAGCTCAAATCATGTGATTTCTCTCTTCAGATTGTAGCCTATCATCTCATCTTTCCATTCATGTCCTTCTTTTTCCAAATGGCCTCCCAGAAACTTCTTGATGGTTGAAAAATTCCAGACTTCTCTCATGGGACCCAAGCTCTTGCACATTTGTCCTTAGGTCTTTTTACTTTTTGACAAATGGACCCCACAACTCCACCTTGAAGCTTATGAGCAAAAATTTAGGCATTCCATAGCTATAGAAGGATATATATTGTCAAGTCCTAAACATTTTCATAAGTAAGCACCGGAAGGACGATAGGATCCGGGTTTCCCATCACCGACTCCACAAACACCACCCCAAAACGTGCTACCAACCAATCTCGTAAGTTGTCACGATGTAAAATCTAAAGCCTGATGAGAAAAGGACTCAAGAGTGGCAGATCAGGAGCATGGGACATCTCATGCTCAAATGCTTCCTCCAATGCTCTAACACTTGCTCTATGCTACAACTCTCACTCCCAATCTCCATCTCCCCTCGAGACTCTCCAAACTAAAACACACCCGTCTCTCCATTGGCCCTCATCTTTATTCATCAAAGCCCTCAAACATGATAAGATTGTAAGCCACATGGCCAATCACATACATGTACAAAGATGGCTCATGTGGTGCCCACATTTTTTGTTTTTTTTCAAAATAAGAAGAAGAAGTGTATAGAGAAGGCGGATTGCGCCTGTATGGCCAAAGAAGGCGAAGAAAAGAGTCTTCAGGATGAAACCCAAGGTAACATGACTTTGGGTCATAAGGCGAAGTACTCTAAAATGCCCTATTAGCATACAAACCAAAGTAAATTGTCTTTGTATCGGGGGAGGGAGCTCAACCCGAGGCAAAGACAGTCTAACCACCTTTTGTCGGGGCGAGAAATTCAAGAAGGGACCGTTCAAAACTGGCAGCCCATACTCGCAAAGGTGATTGACAGTAATAGGTGCATGCATGTGGTGCAATTTCTTGGTAGAAACTCAAAGCAATGAAAGACGAAGAAGGGCAACTCTATAAAAATTGAACTTGCAACAACAAAATGTCGAGTAATTTTTGTTTGCCGTTGCAAAATCGTCTTGCAGGTGATCATGGGAAGGGAAATAAAGTTGAAATTGTGTCAGTGCGCAAGGAAGAAGTCGCAAGAGTGAAATTGAGAGAGAGTGAGAAGGTAGAAGAGATGGGAGGAGGAAAGAAGAACTCTGAATTTGTAGTTAGAAATCATGCAATTTGGAGGTTAGACGTAATAGCAAGGATCAAAGTCTTGAGCCGACTTTGGATCACATTTTTGGCATGGAACTGGAATGTAAGCTTTCTTGGATTCATGACAGAAATCATCAAGAGCAAGTGTCTCGATGGACCCGAGGAAGAAGGGAAGAGAGGAAATCTGGCTTGTTGGACAAAGTCGGATTGGAGACTAGTACTCGAGAAGGAGGCAGGCTTAGAGCAGGGAGCCACGTTCTTGGGGAAGGGAGAGATAGCCCAAGAGACACATGAGGTGAGAGATGCCTTCTTGTCAAAGAGGACGAAGAATAGATATAAGGTTGAGAGCTACAAAGACCCTTTGAAGAGAGGGATCGTGAGTGCACTGATGGCTATCCTAAAGCCGGAACAAACCACCTATGTGATGAAACACCAAGCGGTGTTCTTTCACAAGCTTTTTGCACGAGAACCAATCAATTGGGCGAGGTGTTTTCATGGGAGAACAAGGTAGATGGTGTGTAATTTGTGGGATAAGTCAACTCCACACTACATCGTGCCGTTTGCAACACACTTCTACCTCGGGCTCAACCTGCTAAACTTGGCGGAGCAGACTCAAATGGTGTCACATTTCCATCCGGATTTACAAAAGGAAGTCGATGTCAAGGAGCAGCAATACATCCTGCAGATCAAGAGCACTGACGACTACTATGCAAAGACGGGGAAGAACACAGAGGTCGCAGTGAGTACCCCGATTACAAAGAGCAGTTGGCAAGGTGAAGCCGAAGATATCAAGAAACCTCGGAAGATGCGGAGAGGCAACCCGAGGCAAAGTATGATGGTAATTGAGTCGGAGGACGAAGACTCAAAAGAAGATGCCGAGTTAAAAATTGAAGACTCGGAACATGAGGAGGAGCCTGAGCTAACGCTGCAAAGTGGAGATACGAGCAGCAATAATGATGAAGGGGGAGAAATGACATCGGTGCCAGCGGCTGAAGAATACGAAGAAGAAGCAGTGCAAGCCGAGATGGAAGCCAAAGACAACACACAATTGGAGGACAAAGTAAATGTGCCCAAAGAAAAGAAGATCACAGTACAGCGAGGAGTTCGCTCAAGACGTAAGGCAAAGTGTGAAGCGGGGCTGAGTAAAGCAAAGGAAGAGGTAGGTGAAAGCTTGGGAAGTGAGGCTTTGATTCCGATATGAAGACTGCAGAGAAGAAGGCGAGTATCGGATGAACAAGAAGTACAAAGAGAAGTGGCCATACAAGAAGATGTAACACTGAGTGAAGGAGTGGAGTACCTACGGGAGATTGTGTGTCCATTGTTGGTGAAATTGGAGTACAGGAAGAAGGAGATGCAGTTGACTTGTCCAGAGGTAAAGACTGTATTGCAAGTGTTGGCCAGATTAGAAGAAGAAAACTCGGAGTTGAAGAAGAGTATAACCCGGGGTGAGGAGGAAAGGGAAGTGATGAGAGCGGAGGCAGTAGAGAGAAGTCAGCTATCGAGAGAATCTTATGAGGAAGAGTGACATAGCAAGGGAGAGACAAGTAGCGGAGTATGAGATCTTGAAGCAACAGTTTGCTGATTCACGTTTAGAAATTATCCATGCTATGGCAAAGGTAGCAGAGAAGGAACAAGAGCTCGATAGAGTGATGGAGAGTGTAGAAGAGAAGAAGCAACTCTGGCAACGAGAGTTGGCGACACGATATAGAGAAGAAGAAAGACTACAAGAATTACTTTGTAATTAGGAGGAGAAGGTTGTACAGAAGGAGAAGGAGAAGGAGATGGTGAATGCCGAGTTCAAAGCGGAGTTGGCAATGTACCGAGAGGACTGGCTTGCAGATCGAGAGCGAGAGAGGAAGATGAGATTGGAGCCGTTGAAGGAGATTGTCCTCAAGATGAACGCGATGTTGAGTACAGAGGCCAGCGTTCGAATTGAAGAGACGAGGTTGCACGAGTTGAAGTTGTTAGTGCAGGTGACGAGGCAAGACAAACAAAAGACATTGATTTAAATGCCTTGTTGATTAAGTTAAGGACTCGGGTAGATAGGAAGATATTAGAAGTAGAAGACAACATTTCAATTAGATTAGATTTAGTGAAAATAGAGATAGAAAAGCTTCAGAAGGATGTTAGAGCAAAACCGGAAGTAGATAACATAGGAGTACAAATGTCTTTGGAGTTACCACTGGAGACTTTAGAGAGAGTGGGTTGGGGGATAAGGAGTTAGATAGATTAACCCCAAGTGCAATTTCAGATCAGGAAAGAGAGTTGCTGGAATTGGTAGAGGAAGTAGAAGATATGAAACCCAAGGACAGAATATTAGGAGGTAAAGTTACTTTGGGTTTGGGTTTGAAAGCCGATGACGAAGTAGACATTGGATCAGATTAGTAACAGATTTGAGATTTGAAGAGGTATATGAAGAGGTGCATTGTCATTTCGGATCTGCAGGTTAGAAGGGTTGTTGTAGAATGGTATAGTTGTTGGAACTGTCAATTGATTCACTATTTAAGAGTGGCATTTGCAGTCTAATGTTGTTCAGTGCTCATAATTTTTGAGAATAGATAAAGCGGAGTGCTATGAAGTAGTGCTCGTTGCTTGAGCTTGATTCCAAGTATCAACTTTGTGATTGTGTTTGTGAGTGTTTGAAGAAATTTGAAGTGCAAGTCAATGTGCTTGTTGGATGTTGGATTCCAAAGCCTTGATCTTCATTCTGTGTGTTTGATCCTGAATGAAGTGCAATCGAAGCAATGCCTTGACAGATCTGAGAGAAATTGTAGTGTTGGTAGTATTCTGCATTTGTGAGTGCAATGCAAGGTTGATGTGAAGCAATTTCAATTGAGGAAGTTGTGCCTTCAATGGAGGGGTGGAACACAATTCTGAGGTGAAGTTGTTTTGCAGTGAAGTGCCATTTTTGGGAGAGCCTAAATCATCACAATCAAGATTGTTTGGAAAGATTTGATGGAGTTGTGATTAAGGAGTGTTACTTTGTGACAAGACTGCGAATCATTGCTTGTTACTCTCTTCTGGGTGTGTTTTCTACCTGAGAGATTAAAGACGCAACCAAGAAGAACTACATGATACTGTTTGACTTTGTATTTGACCAATTCTGACTCATATCTCTGCGGGAACAAACTTTACTTACTTGATTACCGCAAAAGTAATATTTGCCGGGTTATCACAGCTCACATGGCAACATCTCATCTGTCAAATCTAGCATACAACCTACAGCACTAATGTAGAGATAAACTATGATAAGTCACTTTTTATGGCCTACACAAACCACAACATGACATTGTGTTACCAACTAGTCTTGTAAGCCGTCAAAGTGCAAAATTTGAAGCATGATGAGAAAGGATTTGGGAGTGGAAGATCAGGAGCATGGGATATCTCATGCTCAAATGCTTCCTCTGATGTTCTACCACTCACGCAGTACTACAACTCTCACTCCCAACGTCCTCCTCCCCCTCAAGACTCCTCAACTAAAACACAATCTCCTCTCTCCACTCACCCTCATCTTTATTCACTAGAGCCCTCAAACATGATAAGATTGTAACCCATGTGCCCAATCACATACAAGTACATAAATTGCTTACATTGTAGTACCTCATTTGTTGGATCTGGAAGACACCTACTCCACTAATGTGGAGATAAAAATGATAAGTCACTTTTTTATGGGCTATGCAAACTACAACATGACAATGTGGTGGTGTTCTTGGATGATATCTTAATCTATAGCAAGACAAAGGCAATCACGTGAAGTATGTGCAAGAAGTCCTAAGATGACTATGATAGTGGAAATTTTATTGCAAGAAGTCAAAGTGTGCCTTTTGGTAGGATAAGATGGAAGAGGAGAAAATCAAGACCATTACTGATTGGCCTACTCCAAAGAATAATACAAAAGTATGGGCATTTAATGGATTGGTCAATTTTACCAATGGTTCATCTATTATTATGCTCATGTGGCTACACCATTGAATAACCTCTTAGGAAGAACTTGAGCTTCCAATGGACCACCAAGCACAAAGAAGCATTCCAAAGGTTGAAACATATGGTGACTTCAAGACCCATTCTTCAACCATATGATCCTAAGCTACCTTGTGTGATTGACTTTGATGCTTCTAACTTTGCAATTGAAGCCGTGTTGCAATAGGAATTCCTTGATTGACTACATCCCATTGCCTTTATGTCTTGCCAATTAAATACAATTGAAAGAAATTACTCTGATTAATATTTGGAACAACTTGCAATGGTATATGTCACCAAGGTATGGAGGCATTATGTCTTGGAGAAACAAATGATCATATGAATTGATCACAAACCATTGTTGTAGACCTTACAATTAGAACACATGAAGAGTCGACATTGTTGATGGGAAGAGCAACTCCAATTGTTTAACATCAAACTTGAGTAAAAACCAGATTGGTTCATGTCATCCCTGATGCTCTATCATGGTAACTTGATTTGAAGTCTCTTCTTCTTATCATGGTGGCAAATAAGACAATGTCAATTGACTCCAAGGTCCAAAATGAGTTTAGGTCAGCTCTACAACAAGATCCCTTCTTTCAAATAGTACATGGTTGTCTTACAATATGCGATAAAGAGTACAAAACCTTCTCCTTCAAGGAAGGCCTTCTATTCCATGAGAATTGGATCTATGTTCCAACCAAAGGTAATCTCCTACTTGTGCCCCTTCAAAAAGCCCATGATTTACCAATAGCTGGTCACATGGGAGTGGACAAGACCTTGAGCACCCTCCAATGCTAATGGTGGTGGTTCAATATGGCACAAGATGTTTGGGAGTTTGTCCAATCATGTGAGAGTTACTAACACAACAAGCTAGTAACCAAAAACCGTTTGGACTCCTTCAACCACTCCTCATTCCATCTCCTCATTAGGAAGATGGGAGCTTAGATTTCATCACCTCTTTGCCCAAGACAAAGCAAGGTCACATAGCAATTGTGGTGTTTGTGGATAAGCTTAGATAGCAAATCCACCTGGCACCAGAGGTCGATATTGTGGATGCTCCAACCTTGGCATAAATTTACTTCAACAATGTATTCAAGCATCATGGGATGTTGTGTGTACTCATCTTTGACCGTGATCTTTGTTTCATTGGAAAGTTTTGGCAAACACTCTTCCAGATACTTGTACCAAGCTTGCTTTGTCCACGGCCTATCATCCTCCAACTGATGGACAAACTAAATATGAAAATTGCACCTTGGAAGATATACTTTGTGCCTTTGTTAACATTCACCATACCAATTGGGATGAATGTCTTGTAGCTGCGGAGTTTGCATATAATAATTCTAAACAAAACAAGCACCAGATTCTCTCCTTTCTTTCTCAATTTTGGTCAAGACCCACTTGTTCCAAATTCCCTTCTTGCTCCTCCTCCGTCTCATGTCCCTCATACTTCCATCTTCTTGACCACCATCTTTCAATCCTTCCAACAAGCCAAATCTCATCTCCTTGTTGCTCAAAATTGGCAGGAAAAAATATGCAAATCACCATTACCATGATCTTTGTTTTCAAATTGGTGATGAAGTCATGCTCTCACCTAATAATCTCCTTCTCCCACTTGATACCCAAGTTTGTAAACTTGCACCTATTTGGATAGGATCCTTTGATGTCATCCAAATTGTCTCTTTTGTTGCTCATCAACTTGTCTTGCCTTGCCATATGTGAATCCATCTTGTCTTTCATATTTCCAAGTTGAAAACCCTTTGTTCCTAACCCATCTTCTTTTTCCTCTCAAGTCCAACCTCCTCCTCTTCTTGTCCCTATCAATGATCATGAAGAGTATGAAGTTGAGCATATACTTGCACATTGACACATCTAACACGGTTGTCGACAACATACAAAGTACAAGGTCCTTTGGAATGGCTATCCTCTTCATGATGCCACATAGGAACATCTTTCTTATCTCTAGAATGCACAACCGGCCATCCAAGATTTTGAAGCTTCACTGGCAACGAGGGCATCACTAACTAGCAGTGGGCGAATATGTAACAATAAAGAGTTTAGTTATGAAGTTAGTGGGGCTAACAAAGAAGCAAATAAGACAAATTAGCCTAGAATATTCTAGATATATCTAGGAAGCTTCTTGGGAAGCTTTACAGCTACCTTAGCTTGCATCCCAAGTAGGTAACTTCTAGAAGCTTCCAACTAGCTTAGCTTGCATGCTAAGTAAACGACTTCTAAAAGGAAACTTTTTGAGAAGCTTTCCAATTAACTTGGCTTGCACTCCAAGAAAGCGGCTCAAGGAAGCTTCTTGAGAAGATTTTCAAGAGCCTTGTGTATGATCCTTATAAATACAAGAGCCAAAGCTCATGCTAATCATTTGGAGTTTTCTCTCATTCGAGTGTCCCATTGCGAGCTTCCATTCTCCTATTTCTCTCCTTGGTCTTGGACTTTTACAGAAAGCTTCTTGGTTAGCTTAGCATGCATCCCAAGTAGGCAACTTCTAGAATTTTCCAATTAGCTTAGCTTGCATGTCAAGTAAGCAGCTTCTAGAAGGAAGTTGAGAAGCCTCTTGTTTGTATTGGCTTACGCTCCAAGAAAGTGGCTTAAAAAAGCTTCTTAAGAAGCTTTTGAAGAACTTATATGATCCCTATCAATACAAAAGCTGAAGCTCATGCTAGGCATTAGGAAGTTCTTACACTCAAGTGGTCCAATGTGATCTTCCTTTCTCCTATTTCTCTCTTCAATCTTGGTCTTTCACAACGTCTTGTATGATAAGCTCTCACACACTCCTTGACAAATGTGTCAAATGTTGTGTCCATCCCTCCATATAACTCCAAGGTTAGAGGAACAAAGAGATGAACTTGCTACATAACTCTATACTTGGAGACCTTGTGTGGTATTGCTCCATTAGCTGCCTATCTGAGAGGAAGAGTAATCACTCCTTCCAAAATTTCATCATGCATTGGATTTGTAACAACAACATCTGCCATTGTCACATGATTATCTTGGACCAAGTATAAGTCTATGTTGACATATGTCATCTGCAAACATATAAACACTCCCTCCAAGCAAGGTATCTACTCTCTGGTGCTATAGCAAACAGTATATACTTGGTGGCATCATGGGTATCTATCCTTTGTCCTCCAAAAGGATATTATGTCATACATATGGTTGTTACATCTAGTGTACAACCACATTTACAAGTGAGTAACAAAGATGTAGATAAGTGGATCACACTTAGGCAAAACTTCATTGCTGTAGAGAACGTGGTTGGTGCAATTTGGAATGCCCTAGTGCACAATCTAGCTAAGATCCAAGAGCCTACATCCTTGCCAAAGCAAGAGCAAAGATGTGCTCTAGTTGCTTGAGGAATGGACAACCCAACTAAGAGGGAATGTAGTGTATGTTAACATTGTTGATTCTATCAAAGATTGCAACCCTTTGGTCCAATCTGACAGGAGTGAAGCAAAAGATGGAAGGTACTCTTGTGCAAGTGAGGATATACCATCTCTCATTTGCCACAATAAAACTTGGAGAGAAAAGGATCCCTCCTCCACCTTGACCACATATGTTCATAAAATTGGCCTATCAACAAGCACAAAATGGGAGAAAAGTAGGATGCCAAGGGAGCTCAACTGCCCAAAAATGCTAAAGGTGCCATCTCCTCCATAGATAATATGCTTACCTTTCCACAAAAGATTGGTAGAGATATGTATCTGTGTGCTAAATTTCCCATCACATACTCAAATGTCTCTAGTCCGATGATATCACCAAAGACTCCTATAATCCTCCTATCAAAAGCTCTCAAACATGATAGGAAAGTCAAGGAAAGAGGTACCATGTGAAAAAGGTAAGTTGGTTGGCAAGCAATACTAGAGGAGAGTATACCAAATGCCACTTGTGGATCTCCTACTAGAGGAAAGTCATCCACATGGAGAATATCTATTGCAAGGACAATGTCTAAGAAGCATAATTCTTAGATCCTATTGGGACTCCAAGAACATGTAGTCCAAATTTAGATATGACACACCCCTTTAAAAGCTCAAGGTGGGGCGGGATACTTGAAAGGGACCATGCTATGCACTTTGACACCTTGATTCTCAAGCCTACAAGATGTAGCTTGATAGTCAAGTGATCAAAGACTTGTCTAATCTGATCTATGAGACCCACAATGTGTATATCATCTGCCAAAGAGAGAAATACACAACATGACATGGCCAAAGTGGTAGACAGGAGAGCTCTTAAGTGAGCTATGGCAACCAAAGGTCCCCCTAAAGGATCTCCTTGTAGTGTACTAACAACTAACTCCAAGATGGTGCTCCTTCTTGTGAAAACCCATATTGGTAGTAAAGGGAAGCAAGAGAACCATAAAGCACACAAAAGAAATGAGACTTACCAAGGATCCACTGGCTTGCCTAAGCTCTCTAAAGATGGATGCATGATTTATACTATTAAAAGTGTTTTCAACATCTACTTGTAGGACGATCCACTCTGGATGGATACCAAAGAGTGCACTGATGCTTAGAGATATGAGAATGAGACTCGCCAAGGATCCACCAACCTATCTAAGCTCTCTAGAGATGGATGCCCAAGAGAAACTATTAAAATTATTCTCAACATCTGCTTGTATGATCCACTTTGGATGGATATCTAGGAGTGCCATGATGTCTAGAGATAGCCTTAGAACCTCTAGGTGTAGCTACTCCAAATTGATGTGGGCAGACATGCTCTCAGAAGTGAGATCAATGCCAAAAGACAATGGTGTGGCTAACCAAGCACAAAAAGATCTCTCCAATAACAATTGGTCTAATGCCTTTTATATCCATCTCCATCATGAGAAGTGGACTAGCACCTAACACCAAGCTAATAGATGGAAGAAAATCTCTCCTTCCTAATATTGCAACCACCTGAAATAGTTGCACCTCAAATAGCTTGGTAAATCCACTAGAAGGATCATTTGCCTAGAAGCAATCTCTAAGAGGCTCAAATACCATCTTTGACAAGCCTTTTGAGCAAAGATGAGGAGTAGTGCACAACACTTTTGCAAGAAGTGACCTATCAAGACATAAAATTTGCTTAGATTGATAATCCAAAACCTTTGATGGTACTCCTTTTCTTGCCATAGGATGTAGTGAGCTTAGGGAAGATATAGTCTCATCAATGGGACTTGTCATAGACAAAGGTGTAGCACTCATGTTGCTCTACTAAACTTTCATGCTTGACCTAGTGTCTTACATCGTCGTAATCAAGTGGACTCTGTGGTAACTTGTGGTAGAATTTGTCTCCTAAAATGTGTTGCCCAATAAAATTCCTCTTGTAGGGCAGCCTAATCCTTGCTCAGAATCAAATAAATCCAATAGCCACCTCTCTATGCCCCGCATATCCTCATATAGCATAACAAAGGCACCATCAAGGGAGTAAGAGGAATAAGAACCATGCTAACTTATCAAAGAGATAGCATGTAAAACTATCAAGTTGTAGGTGAAAAGACTATCAAGCCTTGTCTTTGAGTGGATGAAATAGCCTATGGAATAGACGTAGACATGGAGAACTAGTCTCAAATAACCCCAAGATACAACCTGCTTGAGATGCTAACCATTCCAATGATTCGATCTATATCCTAGAATGATCAACAAAGGGATAGAGGAAGCGTGCATATTCTTGAGTGTCACTATAGTGGATGTGGTTAATGCAAGCATCCCAAGTGGTCCAACCATAATTTTTGTGCATCTTTCCTACATGGGTCTTTACTCCTTGCGAGGTAAAGTGTTGATGACACACCAAATGTGGTGTATCCTAAGTCACTCCATGTGGTTCCACTTGGGGAAGTTTAGCCATGGTTAGCACAAAAATAATGATCATAATACACAATGTTTCTATCCATATCTCCCTATAGTTACAAAACCACAACCACTCATATCTCTCAATGAATAAATATTATCTCTCCCACCCCTAAAAGTTATAAATTCTCATAACTTTCAATTTCTATCTCAAAAGATTTTTCATTTAAACTCATATGGAACTCAAACATGAATACAAAGAGATTAAGAATGGAAATCCCCACCCATCTATCTCTCAATGTGAAATGACCCTAACCCCTACAAAACCTAAAAGTATTTTTTACTCTATTCTCCGTTGCCTTGGATCATGGAACCCAAATCAATAAATGATCATAATAGACTATATATATATATATATATATATATATATATATATATATATATATATATATATATATATATATATATATATGACCCAAAAGTTTTACATGCTTTTACGTCCAGGTACTCTTTTTACCATCCTCATTGTTGCTTTTAAGTATGGGGGAACTCTAGGCCGTTTACCCTTTAACTTTGCCTCACTTTCACAGACATTATCAAACTTTTCTTCTCCTCCTTATCCTTGCAAGTGTATTCAACATCCACGTTTCATTAACCCTTCACATGGGCTTGTCGTTACAACTTCACTTAAAATTTAATCTTCCTCCAACATTTCACATGTCTTCTCTAGAGGAACCAAGTTTTGTATTTTTCCCACCTTTCCCCCCTCTACTTTCATTGCAGTTCAAACTTGCATTCACAATTTTGTTCTTTATTATAAAGCGATATTGGGCACCAAAGGCATTTTTGACCAATGGAAAGTCACCATTCTACAAAAATTTAAAATTTTACTCAATCTCCCTCCCATTTCTCATGATTTCAATTCTGTAGATCTTATTTTCCTTTCTCCTCATGATAGAAAACTTCTTGCTCATTCAATTCCCATTTCATTATTACTTATATGAACAAGTGCACCAACAACTTTGTATCCATTTGCAAACACTTTTACATTCAAACTTTGCTCAACTAGCTTCATTCTCCTTTAAAAACCTAGATTACTCAAAACCAACTTTTACTTTCTCACCATAATTTCAATACCTCTCACTGATTTTGCACTTCCAAGGATTCCATGAAACTCCCTTACTTCTGCTGTGCTTGGAAATTCCATAAGTCTCCCGTTGCTCCTAGGTTCATTGCTGCAGGCTACTCTACTTCCTTGTTTGAATTTTCTTGCTGGTTGAGCTCATTCTTCAAAGCATTGCTACCTTTTGCAAAAGACCTCTGGAATAATGAGTTCTTACCCGTGGGGCTGATGGTCAACTCTAACTGGATCTTGGATGACTCTTTTGAACTTCTTGTTTTGCTTGAGCAGGTGCTAAGACTGCTCAAGAGAAGATCCTCTTCTCCCACAAATTCTAGTTTGCAGCAGACTCATGCCACCTTGGAAGAAGTTCTTCTTCAAAGTTTGATTTCACCACCCTTTATACAAAGATCCACCTCCATGATCTCAAAACAAGGCTGTCTACTCTCATTAGATCTATTTTCCATTATAGGTTCATGTTGAATAGGGAAAATTTGTTACTAGTTGAGACCTCTACACTTGACATCAAATCTAGATCGCTTAACATTCAAAACAATATCTCTCAATTGACAAAACACCTCAAATTCATGGTTGTTGATGAGGACTTTCTCATCTGTTGAATGCTATTCCTTTTTGATAACCTCTACATCACTTTTGGGAATAAGCTCTTCCGTCAAGAGATTGGGATTCGTATGGGACACCTTGTGTTGTCTTCGTGGCTAGCCTGTACCTCTTCACCTATGAACTTGATTTCATTTGCAAATTACGGGATGCAAATGATGTTGCTTTGTTGCATGACCTGTCCCAAGTTTGAAGATATGTTGATCTTCAGGTAGTTGGTTCGGGACTTGATCATTTCACAAATTTTATGTATATGGATGATGCTACTAGAGGTGGAAGGATCTATCCTAGACTTTTCTATGAGCTAGTTTGAACTCATTTTGGCACTCACTATGATTTTCTCAATTGTCACATTACCTAGGATGACTTCAATATCTTTGTCTCTATTCATGATAAGAAAGAGCTGCCTCACTTTGCTCACATCAAGCCAATGTCAATCCCTCATGTTCTTTCAGACATTTCCTCTACATGTAAACTAGGGATTATAAAATTGGAGTGTGTTAGATACAGACATATGTAATTCTAAAAGTCATACCTTTCAGCTGTAGGTTACTTATAAAAAGCTTCATCTCCAAAATTACACTCTTCACATGATCTAGAAAAAAATTTGCTTGGTCTTACAATTGGGAAAAGATATCCATGGTTATCAATGTCTTAGTATCTATAGAGATTTAAGAACATCTGTTCTTTCTACCAAGCAAGGAGCTCAAGTTTGTGCCCACCAGTACTTTTCACTACAGGCTTGTATGCCATTCTGTTGATCAATTGATCAGAAGTTATACTTGACTTCTTATTTCATGTATATATTATTTTATTGTCTATAGAGATTTGAGAACATATGTTCTTTCTGCCAGGCGGTGAGCTCATTTTCAACCCCACCAGTAATTTTTCCCCTAGACCCAAATACCATCTTGATTCCTGCAGGAATATATACGCATTGAATACCACTATTTGCATTTTCTACAATGTGGACTTGATTTTTTGCTTATGGACATGTGGCCTCTGCTTTTGGACACATGGGCCCACCTGGTCCTTCACTTCATATGAGGCTGAATTTCCTTCCATGCTTTGACCTTTAGCAAGATGTCATAATCTTTTCAGCTCTCGTTTTGTTTCTCTGTTTGCCCTCCTCTTCAGCTTCTGTTCTCCTTTCCCCTCTATGGATTATTATTTTCATTTCACTTTTGGTTGCTGCTCATTCTACTTTACTTTGCACTTTTGACCCCCATTTCAACTGACATGGGTGGATTCACTCCCTACTGTCTTTGTTGGGTGTCAAACTATTTGCTCTTTCTTGTGCCTTTTGACTTACCTCCTCACTCTTTCTTTTGCTGTGAATTTACTACCGTCTTCATTTGTTGCATCATCTATTACTTCTACTAATTTTCATCTACTTTCAATACTAACATTTGTTTCCTTTCAGGCTTTAACTAGGTATATGTTGAGTCTCTTACTTATTAATGCTCATGTTTTCATTTTCTTGTTGATTTATTTGCATCACATACTCATTTTGGCAAGTATTATTGCTGCACATTGTTTGGATTTTATGCCTCATACATTTTAGCTTTTTCCTTACCCTAAGTAGCACTGTTGGAAGCAACCGAGTGCGCCTTGGCACTCATGAGTTTTTTAGCAAAAACTCGGTAGGGGTATTGACAATTGCTCAGCCACTTTGGCACTGCATGAGGCAAAAATATAGTCATAAGTGTTTTTGTGGAGGTTTAATACCTTATGCTTCCCTTAGCTGTTTAGCATCTCAGGATTCCAGCGTCCATAGTGCTAGTTGTGATATACTTTATATCCTGTCCTCTTATGCTTCACTCTTGTTGCCTTGTTACACTTTGACCCATTTCTTATGCTTCACTCTTGTTGCCTTGTTACACTTTGACCCATTTCTGCAGCCACATCACCCAAGAACTCTTTTTTTGTTCCATTCCTCCATTCCCCAACTAATTCACTCCCTAGTATTTTTGCTCCTTTTATCCCTTTGCTCTTTGACTGCTTCATGCTTCGCACTCTCGTGTCTACAATGTTCCTACCCAACTCAAGCACATGTTCTTCATCTTTGTTCATGCGGTGCTTACTGGCGTGCTCTTACATCATGTTTCTTCCTCCTCTCCATCATTTGCATAGATGATCTAGATTTCATGGTCTTTACTAGTCATCAGCCATCCCTTGTTCTCAATTTGTTTCAATTATACTTTTGATGTTCTCAATTTATTTCAATTATACTTTTGATGTAGGATACATTTGATGATGCAAAGGGCAGATGAGAGATTTGCCCTTTGCATTCCATGCATTCTACCTTAGAGATTTAACATTACTCTAGCATCGTGATTCATGTACATTTTACTAATTCATCATTTGCCTTTCATGAGTTCCGGGAACGGCATCTGATCTCGTATATCTCTATATATATAGAGATAAAAATTTACTTTCTCTTTCTCCCCCTCCCGTTTCTCTTTCTGCCCCCTCCCGTTGCCTCTCTCTCTCTCCCTCTCGTTGTCGATTGGGTTGCTATGCTATAGGAAGAGAGCTGCGAAATTTATCCAAGATTCTTTTCTCTGAATGTTGAGATCGAGCTCTGTTCAAACAAGGTTATCAAACAAGGATCGAGGTCTGTTAATTTACCGTTCAGAAAAGATCTTGCGCAAAGAAGGGCGGGAGGTTTAAGGTTGATAACGTTACTAAATTGTTTGAACTTGCCTTCCACTTTCCGAATCTCGATGCCTTAGAAAACAACTGAGCAGTTGGTGTAGTTGAATCACCTGCCGATGAGATAACAACCAGTCCGAGAAGAGGTATGACTTTGACAGGCGTATAAAAGCTGACTCGAGACACACGTAAACACACGAAACTGACTTCTTGCATATCGCCGCTTCAGTCTATGATAATGTGGAGATGCAGTACTACTAGTTCGAGCACGACCTCGAGTACAGTTACTATACAGATGTGGAACGTAGAGTATGAAGGGTAGTCTGATGATTGAGCTGAATAACAACAACACATCGTCTAGATCTATTACGATTCACACAGTAGAGAGCAACTGGTTGAATTCGTATTTCGATTCCGATTTCGATTTCCTGGAGTCCTGTGTACATTTAAGTTCTTCGGTAATTTGAATACTGGGGTGATAAAGGGGACCCACGAATACTGTGGGTCCCTTTTATTAACATGTAATTGCAGGCTGTGGGTCTCGATTCGTGCCAAATGCTTATGCATTAGTTTATGTTTCAAAGACAGCTCTCAGTATCGTCCAGTTTCTTAAAGCCATCTAAGTACAGCGTCAGAGCTAGGATGAAATTTCTAGATTCAAGTATAGTAGGACAAGAACATGGGATATATTTGAAGCAAATAATATTGTTGCATCTACCCAGAAAATTATCCAAGCTGGCAAAGTAGCAACTTCTGAACTCGATTAAACTTGAATTCTCCAGATTGTGGTTAGTTCTGCAACATTTCCTTCCATTATAGAACTCAACACAGGGGCGAAAAAACATAACAAATCCGAATTCTTGCAAAGGTCGGTCGGTCGGTCCTCGACTTTTCCCACCATTGTCTCCTAAAATGTCAAGGATTTCCGTAACTACGGTTGTAGTACCGTTTACTGTATATGGTAAACGGATGGTCTTCAGCGGTGTTAGTCCATATGTTGACCCAACTTTAGCATTATGGAAAACTTGGGGACAAAGCAGATTCACAGGAGCATCGTTGGTGGCAAGGTATGTTTGACGCAGGTTTGTGCGGCCACTCCCTTCAAGAAAGCCGAAAGCACCGTAATAATGACGAGCAGAGGGACAGCGGATTTCATACCCATGTCGACTGCTCTACATTGGTCTGCGTCTGCGAGTGCAAAATTAAATTGCAGTCGATAAAGAAGCCGACTGCGTCCTCTGAAAGGTCCCAGAATCAGATGGATGGCTGTAGAAATAAATGGTACGGAGAAAGGGAGCGGGTTTCTAGACATTGTCAATGTGGTTTAACCAAGTGAACATAAAGCGTAGTTCTCCAATTATGGATCGCGATCGTGCCCCATTTTGAGAAAACTTGGTGAATGATAATCTTCGAAAGCTGATTTAACCTGTTTGGATATATTATATAGAACTGGCGCCATTCAATTTATCACGTTGGAGCAATAGTACATTTCTTCATCTCCAGTGCCTAGCAGACTCATATTAGAAACAAGTTTGCTTGCTATCTTCCATTCGGGAGTCCACGCAACTGATTGGAGATGGACAGATAACTTATCAACACCAAACTTCTGTAATCGTGGCATGATAAATGATTGAATTTCTCAAGAAGACTACTGAAGAAGACCACGTTCATAATGTATAAAAAAAGCCGCCTTCACTATTTCCATATCGTTCATTTCTACACCTTGGTACTTGCATTGAGTCCCGTTCGTCCACTGCAAGTCAGCATCTCCAATTGAATCTGAGTGACTGCACTTCAAGCCGGCAATCTACTGGAGACAAGGACGTCACATAGCCATCGACATGGGTATCAAATCCGCCGTCGCTCTGCTCGCAGTCATCGCGGTGCTCTCCGCATTCTTGAGCGGAGTGGCAGCACAAACCAGTGTCAAACAATACCTTGCCACCAACAACGCTCCAGTGACTCTGAGTTGCCGCCAAGTGCTCGGTGGCGGTAACGTTGGGCGATTGTACACACTGGAACCGCTGACAACCATTCAAGTACCCTACATAGTAAATGGTACTACAAGTATAGTTATCGAAATCCTTGACACTGCCAACAACGTGTTAGGGACTTTCAATTTTGTTCCGGGCACCGTTGAGCTCCTTGTCATCGCTGTTGACTTCCTGCGAAGGGGTATCGTGGTTCAGCTTTTCGGTTTGCTTAATGGCATCCTTCGGTTAGTTGCGAGCATCAATATTGGTCGTTTGCTGGAAGCTTTGCTGATTCTTATTCGCAGACTCATATGCGTGTAGAGGTAAGTTTTCCGCCAAACATCTCTGAAATTTGTTAGATCTGTAAATCTGATTTTTGCATTTGGTGCAATCTTTCGAATAACCAGACCTGATTGCTGAATGTGAACAACTAGTACTCCTTGACATGCATCCCTTCCTTGGAGAGGGTGGAGTCTCAGCAGCTGATCTTGTCGATTTGTTTGATCTCTAGAAATGTTACTAATTACTTAAATTTCTAAATCTGAATTTGTCTGTTTAATCTGTGTACGAAAGGGATGGGAAATGGCGCAGTGAAACAGTCAACATCTTCCGTCTATCTCAGTTACTGGCAGACATCCAAACTTTCTAGTATCAGACGTGGATTTGGCATAAGCACTTGCGGTTGTGCAATGCCATCCAGATAGCTGTCTCGAGGTTTCTAGAGTCTGACTCTTTGCGTCATGTGTTATTGTTCACAGGCGATGACATATGTAGTTCCACGTGGAGATCGAGGATGGATGATCGTGACTGCAAATAATGGGAACAACTATAGATCTACAACGTAACGTTGAACATCAACTTAGAAGGACTTCGTTCGAAAGTTTCGTATGTTTGGGGAACCAGAAAAGTCTATTATGAGATCTTAGATGTAGTTTCAGTTTCTTCAGCCGGAAAAATCAAATAAAGATATCTATCCACTTCAATTTTAAGCTAAGCATCTTATGCAGTAATCCTCTCGAATTGATGGGTTTCCCTGTTTTCAAAGGTGATTCTGGCAGGCATGTATTTCCAGTTTGAGACTTAACTTGCATGTAATGTTTTGTCTCGATGTTGGTTTCATTTTATGTGCATTGCCCTAGAGACAGAACCTTATAATTCTCGAAGTTGTATTGCAACTCCATCAACTGGATTTTCAGTCGCCTATCGACATCTGTGCGTACTCATTATAAGCAGATATGTCGATAGGCAACTGAAATTTGATGATCAACAATCACGAGATGAGTTATGAACAGAGAGGAGAAAAAACTACAAATAATTTTATAGTTCAGTTCCGATCGGTGGATTCGTTTTGAAGTCTCCTTGTAAAGTAGAAATTTTCTGATTGGTACCTCTCCCAGTAGACTGACAAATTGAGCCTCAAACTTGAATGACTAACCACACTTGAATAATTTACCAAAGTTGCTAAGAAGTTTAATGTTATAACTCAGCCTAAAATTTCTCTCTGGATACAACTACACAATTCTTATATGGATATATTGTTACCACTAGGAAATTCAACTCCTACTTTATAGACTGACTCACTTTAGCATGAAATGTACTTGGACCCGCGTGCTTCTTCCAAACGTTAATGCTGTAATTGAAACAAATGATAGAAGCGTGTGGCAAATACTCATAAGCACTACATGCGAAGTTCAACTCATGTTCTTGTCTACAGAAACCATGTTTCAATGTCTGGAAAGTTGTAAGAAGCTACTCAAAATGTAAAGCGTCCTCAGTGTTAACAATGGATGTCATCCTCAGTTGCATCCCTAGTACAAAATCCCTCATTACTGCGGTGAGGCAGAAAGTTACAACCTTTTTACAACGTAGATGGCATTCCTGTACAGTCAAAGAAGTACGTAGTCAAAACGCACTCAGAACTCCTCCTTTCTTTCGAGAAGTTGAAACTCTCCGTCCTTTGGTTCGTTAACTGTAGAAACCAGTTTAGTTACAGATATGGAGAGGTCAATATGACTGAAAGACTGAAAGGTCAATATGAGTCCAAGCTGATTCTGATGATGCCTCCACAACTCTTACAGGAAGCGGGAATTTCGTTTCACGAGCCAGAGATTGGTATGTTTACAATGCCATCAGACATTAGAAGGCTTTGAGCTTAGATTTAAGGAATTGAGAAGTGCGGAGATGGCGCGAGTGAATCTTGATTCGATAGAACCGATGTTTAAGAAAAATCGAATGCGGAGATTGCAGGCTACATGATCACATCCATGCCCATTGATTTAGGGTCGGGTGTGAATGTCATGAAAAAAGACACTACACATCAATTGAGGTATACAATGTTGAATCAACACCCCGAGTTTTAAATTTGCGGATCAAACTAGGAGACTGCCTTTGGGCATGCTGTCAAACATCACTTCAATCCTTGGAGGGGTGTGCTTTAAGTTAAATTACATTGTGTTGCAACTAGTAACTAGAACTGGTTACCCTTTCTTGATCGGAAGACCTTGGCTGTACAATGCCCAGGTTATTGTGGATTGGCACCAGCAAAAGTTACGGTTTAAGGACATTTCGTCCAAAGATCAGAAGCTAGTGACCGTGAGTTGGACAAAGGTTCCTCACCTCAAGGAGACAACTTTGTTGGAAGACAAAGATGAATCCAAAAATGTATCATCTTTGTCTTTAGAAGACTCCGAAGACAAAGTCCAATTCAATTACTTGGAATGCTACGAGGTAGAGGTCAAAGACAAAGACCCATATGACATTGCCTCGGGTGAACACGACTTGGAAGAAGAGGGTTTGACTGCAATTTGGCTTGGATTGAGCTGAGTAAGCCATGTGGAAGGAGTCATCAATCCCGATGACTGTCAAGATGTTGTCTTGACTGAAGGAAAAATCTTGAAAATTTGAAGACAGTCACTTCAGAGGAGTTGGCAGGATACACTGCACTGTTTATAGAATTCCAGGATGTATTTGCCTATTCTATTGATCAAATAATGAGTATTCCACGAGAATTTGGAGAACACCGGATTGATCTTGTTGAAGGTGCAGTTCCGGTTTGGCAAAGACAATACTGCCTGAACCCAAAGTACTCCCTCTTGGTGAAAGACAAAATTGATAAGTACTTAGGGGCCAGAATAACCATTCATGTCTTGAGCAGTGAGTGGGTTTCCCCCATAGCCAAGATTTTTGCAAGTTGAATGCAGTGATGAGGAAGGATCATCATTCTTTGCCTTTTACCAATACAATTTTGGACCAAGTATCTACTCACCCTTGTTATAGTTTTCTTGATGGATTTTCAAGGTACAATGAAGTATCCATCCGAGAAAAGGACAAGGATAAAACTACATTCACTACCAATTGGGGCACTTTTGCTAACAATCAAATGCCCTTTGGGTTGTGTAATGCTCCTGCTACTTTCTAGCGGATGATGAATGGAATCTTCAAGGATTTTCTGTGCAAATTTGTTGAAGTCTTCATTGATGATTTTTGTGTGTTTGTGCAAAGAGATGTACATTTGGATTACCTTTGCCAAACTTTTGAAAGGTGTCATTTTGGCAGTTTGTCATTACACTTGGAGGAATGCTTCTTTGCGATGAAGGAGGGAATTCTTCTAGGGCATTGGGTGTCAAGCCGAGGTATTGAAGTTGATGTTGAGAAGGTCAAAGTAGTCTCAGCTTTGGAATCCCATAAGAACATCCAGGAGTTGGGAGCCTTCTTAGGACATGTCGGAAACTATAGACGCTTCGTTTCAAACTATGCGGTGCTTGTTGCACCCCTTACAAAGCGGCTGAAGAAGTCCAAAGACTACTTGTAGGAAGCCACACAAGAAGATGCTTTCCAAGTATTGAAGAAGAAACTGGTTGAAGCACCAGTTATGAGGGCCCCAAATTGGGACGCCCCTTTTCATGTGTATGTGGACACTTTGTCCATGGCAATTGGAGTCATCTTAAGTCAGAAGGACAAGAAGAAGAATGACTATTTGGTTTATGATGCCGGCCAACAACTATCAGTCTTAGAAAAGAAGTATTCAATGACAAAAAGAGAAGCACTTGGAATGGTGTATGCCTGCAAGATATTTTGCCACTACTCACTGGGATATGAGTTTGTCTTCTATGTTGACCATTATGCATTGCAACATTTGGTCAAGAAGGTAGATTTTTCTGGGCAAATTGCAAGGTGATCTTGTTGTTACAAGAATTCACATGCACTGTAAAAGTAAGGAAGGGAACTTTGCATTTGAATGTGGACTTCTTATCCAGGTCAGAAACTCAAGACCAAGACTTGGAAGTCGATGATCGGTTTCTTGATGAAGAGCTATATCATCTGATGGCTATTCAAAGTACAAGGTATACGGCCAAATATCACTATCTGCATACTTGTCATTGTCCTAAGGGGCTGGACCCAGAGCAAAGAGCAGTCTTCCTCAAGAAGATGGGACTGTACCAATTAAAACACAACATTTTGTTTAAGATGGGCAAAGATGAAGTACTTTGGAGATGTTTGGAGGCATACACAGATAGAGGAGTCATTGAATCCTTACACTCTAAAGCATTGGGAGTACACTATGCCCTAAAGAATCCTGTGAAGAAAATCCTTTCAACAGGGAATTGGTGGCCTTTGATGTATAAAGATACTTATGCCCATATTCAAAGTTGTGATGATTATCAAAGAATAAGAAAACCAATGGCAACTTCCCAGTGGCTTTTGAAACCAATTTTGCCATTGGCTCTATTTGAGAAATGGGGTATTGATTTTGTGGGTCCAATTCAATGAATGACCAAAGTCACAAGGAAGAGTTACATCTTGGTATGCCCTGATTATGCTACCAAGATGGTATAAGCAGAGGCAACACAAAGAGATGATGCGGGAACAGTTGCAAAATTTTTCATCCAAAACATCATTTCCCGTTATGGGTGTCCTCTAGAATTGGTCAGTGATCGGGGAACTCATTTTTGGAACTCTATGGTGGAAGTGTTAACCAAGTACTTCCAAATTAAACATTGGAAGACAACTCCCTACAATCCAAAAGTGAATGGACTAACAAAAAAGGCCAATGGATTGTTGTGTAAAATTTTGAGCAAGGTGACAGTCAATTATGCCTATGACTGGGACATGAAGTTACCTACAGCTTTGTGGGCATATAGAACAACTGAAAAGATTACCACCAAGAAAACTTACTATTTCTTGACATACGGATTGCATCCCATACTACCAGTTGAATTTGAAGTACCGACATATTGGATTCTTTGCAAAGAACGATTGTTGGAGGAAGAAAGCCAGGATGACCTGATGTGGTTAGAAGAGAAAAGGGATGATGCAATGAAAACCTTGAAGGAAGTACAATAACTGTGGAAAGTTAGGCACGATAAGAGAATCAAGCCTATTGTTGTTCAGGAAGGTGACTTGGTATTGTTATATGACAATCACCACATATCTTTTCCAGGGAAACTTCATTTGAGGTGAATGGAGCTATACCATGTTATGCACATATATGCCAATGGCTCTATTCAACTTGCAGACCTAGAAGGCAATCCTTTTGCAATCTTGCCTCTAAACTCCATATTGTTACATATTCCTCCACCGCTAGTTGGTGACATCCTCATTGCCATTGAAGCTTCAAACTCTTGGATGGCCGTCTGTGCATTCTAGAGGTGAGAAAGAGGTTCCCGTGTGGTATCATGAAGGGGATACCCTTTCCAAAGGACCTTGTACTCTGTATGTTGTTGGGGTCCTTGTTGAATGTGACAACATGCAAGGATATGATCAGCTTCATACTCCACATGATCATTGTTAGGGATGGGAGGAGAAGAAGGAGGAGGTTGGACACAAGAGGAAAAAGAAGATGGGTTAGGAATAAAGGGTTTCAACTTGGAAATGTGAAAGACAAGGTGGATGTGCATATGACAAGGTAAGGCAAGTCAATAAGCAACAGGAGAGATATTTGGGTGACATCAAAGGGTCCTATCCAATTAGGGATGAGTTTACAAACTTGAGTATTAAGTGGGAGGGGTAGGTTACTAGAGGATAGAATGACTTTATCACCGACTTCAAAGGTGAGATCACCACGATGGTGGTCCGCATATTGTTTATGACAATTTTGAGTAACAAGGAGGTAAGATTTGGCTTGTTAGAGAGATTGAGATATGGTGTTCAAGAAGGTTGAATTATGAGGGACCTAAGATGGAGGAGGAGCAAGAAGAGAATCTAGAGCAAGCGGATCTTGGCCCAAATTTAGAAAGAAAGGAGAAAATCCGGTGCTTGCTTGTTTGGAATTATTGTAGGCATACTCTGTAGCTGCAAGACATTCACCTCAATTGGTATGGTGGACACTAACAAGGGCATGCAACATATCCTCTAAGGTTTGATTTGCATATTTGGTTTGTCCATCAATTTAAGGATGATAGCCCATGGATGAAGCAAGCTTAGTGCCAAATATTTGGAAGAGTGCTTGCCAAAACTTCCTGGTGAATCACAATTGGACATGAGTACACAGGGCATCCCATGATGCTTGAAGACATTGTGGAAGTATATTTTTGCTAAGCTTAGAGCATCCATGGTATCAAAGGTTGGTGCCAAGTGGATTTGCTTACTAAACTTATCCACAAACACCACGATTGTTGTGTATCCTTGCTTTGTCTTGGGCAAGGATGTGATGAGATCCAAGCTCATGTGTTCCCATTGAGTAGATGGGATGGAGAGTGGTTGAAGGAGTCCACTCAGCTTTTGGTTGTTGGCCTTGTTACATTGGCAACTCTCAGACAATCAAACAAACTCTCAAACACCTCATGTCATGTTGGGCTGCCACCATTGGTGTTAGAGGGTACCCAAGGTCTTTTTGACACCCATGTGACCAACTATTGGTAAATCATGGGCTTCTTGAAGGCGCACGAGTCAAAGATCACCTTTGGCTGGAACATAGATCCGGTTCTCATGGAATAGAAGGCCTTCCTTGAAGGAGAAGGTTTTGTACTCCTTGTTGCATGTTGTAAGATGACCATGTACCATTTGGAAGAAGGGATCTTGTTGTAGAGCTGACCAAAACTCATTTTGGACCTTGGAGTCAATTGACACCATCATAATTGTTGTTGTGATGAGAAGAAGAGACTTCAAATCAGGTCATCATGATAGAGCATTAGGGATGACATGGAACCAACCTGGTTTATATTCAAGTTTGATGTCAAACAATTGGAGTTGTTCTTCCCATCGATGATGTTGACTCTTCATGTTTTCTAAGTGTAAGGTTTGTAACAATGGTTTGTGATCAATTTGCATGATCATTTGTTCTCCAAGAGATAATGCATCCATACCTTGGTGGTATATACCATTGCAAAATGTTATCAATCTCAAACAGAGTAATTTCTTTAGCCATGTTTAGTTGATGAGACACAAAGGTAATGGTATGTAGTCCATTTGGGAATTCTTGTTGCAACACGGTTCCAATTGCAAAGTTATGAGCATCAAAATCAACCACACAAGATGGTTGAGGATCATATGGTTGAGGATCATATGGTTGAAGAATAGGCCTTAAAAATACCATATTTTTCAACTTCTAGAATACTTCTTCATGCTTGGTGGTCAATTGGAAGCTCAAGTTCTTCTCCAAGAGGTCAGTCAATAGTGCAACCACATGAGCATAATAATGGATGAAATGTCAATAAAAACTGGCCAATCCATTAAATGCCTATACTTTTGTAGCATCCTTTGGAGTAGGCCAATTAGTATTGGCTTTGATTTCTCCTATTCCATCTTGATCCCCTCCAATGAGATCTTGTGACCTAAAAAGGTAACTTCCTTGCACCAAAAGGCACACTTTGACTTATTACAGTAAAATTTCCATTGTTGTAATTGTTTTAGGACTTCTTGCACATGATTCACATATTCTACCTTTGTCTTGCTATAAATTAAGATATCATCCAAGAAAACCACCAGATACTAATCCAATAGTCTATCCAGCACTTGATGCATCTGATCCATAAGACTGCTAGAGCATTAATTAGCCCAAAAGTTAGAACTCTCCACTCAAAATGCCCATACCTTGTGCAAAAGGTAGTCTTTTGCACATCCTCCCTATCAATGGAGATTTGCCAATAGCCATTATGAAGATCCAACTTGGAAAATTATTGTGCTCCACTTAATTGATCAAGCAAGTCATTGATCTGAGGCAAGGGATATGCATTCTTCATTGTTTGCTTATTGAGCTCACGATAATCAATACAGAAACAAAGTCCTCCATCCTTCTTTGGAACAAGTAGTACCTATGCTCCCCAAGGAAAGGTGTTATGTTGTATGAAGTCCTTCTCCAACAACTTTGTAAAAGTTATTTGCAACTCCAACTCCTTTGGTGAGAGCCAATAGATTGATCTTCTCAATGGAGTACTCTTTGGCAATAACTCAATCTTGAAGGGCATACCACGATTGGAGTGTAATCCCTTTGGTAGATCATCCGGAAAAACGTCCACAAACTCCTAAGCTATTTGATCAACCATTGCTTGATGAGGCTCTTGGCACTCCTTAAATTGTCCTTGTGCAATAGGCTTGATCCACACTTCAAAAATAGACTTATCTTCCTCCAAAGCTTGCTTTATGGTTGTTTCACTAACAAACTTCCCATCTAGGGACTCATCTTTCTTCAAAGTTTGCTCCATGGTTGCTTTCTTAGTAAACTTCCCATCTTGGGACTCATCCTCCTTCAAGGCTTGCTCTATGGCTACCTTCTTGACAAGCTTCCCACCTTGAGACTGACTATTTTTAGGTGTCTTACTCAAAGGTGCCAAACAGACAACCTAATAAAAAATTCCTACCTTGATGTCATACTTGAATTTTTTGTTAGGTCCAATCAAATTGAAGCTTATGACATTCAAGCCAAGGTAGTCTTTGAATGAAATCGTAGTGTAGAGGTGCCACTACAAATCTCATACACTCCAAATACTCCTTTCAAATCTTGAAGGTAATAGGATGTGAGGTATGGAATGCATAACCCCTTTCTACCATCCGCCATCATCAATCTATTTCCAATTATTGGCTTGAGAGGAATACCCAATTCTTTTGCTACTTGCATAGACATGCAATTCTATGAACTTCCAAAATCGGCCAAAATCCTACAACCTTGATTAGATATCATACCTTGCAAGTAAAGCAAACTTGCATAGGTCAAGCCTTCAATCCCATTGGAACCAATCAAGCTCCTAGTAGGTGGCTCAAAATCTCCTATCAAGATTCCTTGTTTCCCTAATAGTTTTGCTCCACAAACTCCATCTGGGCAACTTGTCGAGGTTGTCCATTCTTGAGTGGACATTCAGCAATGTGATGTCCCAATTTGCAATAGTAAAAACAACCACCATTTTGTCACAATTTCTCTCTATCTGCAATGCCAAGTGGTCTCCATTGGATAACATCAATCTCCATTGGTGCCGGCTCTTCTACCCTTGTGTAGTGTATTGGTAGGTTTTGTGGAGGTCAAGGTCAAGGTCGAGGTCAAGACCAAGTTGTCACAACTAAGGAATCAAAATATTTGGCCAACCACATTGCTTCTTCCAAGTGTTGTGGCTCTTACATGATAACCTCTAATTTGGTTCTTGACTTCAAGCCCCTCAAAAATTGATCCAAAGCCTCACGTTCCAATATGTCTAGAATTTGCATGATGGTGTTTTGGAATTGCATGATGTAACTTCTTACATAACTAATTTGTTTCAACTTTGCCAACCTATCCTGTGCAGCTCGTGTGGCATGTATAGCTTGGAACCAACTAGTTATTGCATTCTTGAATTCTATCCACGTCAAGATTGGTGCAACAAATTGTTGTTCAACTTGCTTAACTCGGAATCTCCACCATAGCTTTGTAACTCCATCCAATTGGCTAGAAGCCAAGAGAATCTTTTTTTCTCATCTTGCAAACTCGTAGCTTCAAAATAATGTTCACAATCAAACACAAAATTCTCCACTACACTCAAGAGATTCTTGCCTTCAAATACCTTGGATTTAGGGAATAGGCTTTGATCTTCTCCTTCTTGAATTGGTACTCTCTCTATGTGTTCTTGTCGTCAAAGATCCCATTCATCCAACAATCTAGTAAGGTGTTGGATTTGATGGTGCATAGCAAGGATAGCCTTTAGCATTGTCACCATGGTTGCTACTCTATCATGCCACTCCTAATCTATCTAATTTATTAACACATAGAAGTATCACATCCACCATTCTCCATAAGTTATCATAAGAAGCACCAAGGGTTCCTCCGATATGGTGATCATATGAAGAAAATCTTGTCCAAAGCCTGAGGTGATGAATTGTGTGACAGGATGCTCGGGTAGTACTTGGACATGAAAATCCCAATGGTTTGGTGGAAGTGGATTTGGTGGTCCATAAATTCCATCCATCCCGTTCCTGCTCTAATACCAATGTAAAAGTCCAAGTCCGAGGAGAGAAATAGGAGAATAGAAGCTCACATTGGGACACTTGAATGAGGGAAATATACTAATACCTAGCATGAGCTTTGGCTTTGGTATTTATAGGTAGCATACAAGGCTCTTGAGAAGCTTCTCAAGAAGCTTCCTTCTAGAAGTCATCTACTTGGCATGCAAGATATACTAGTTGGAAGCTTCTAGAAGTTTCCTTCTAAAAGCTACCTACTTGGAGTGCAAGTTAAGCTAGTCCACAAGCTTCCCAAGAAGCTTCCTAGATACTTCTGGAATATTTTGGGCTAATTTGGCCTATTCTCTACTTCATTAACCTTACTAACTACGTTGCTAAACTCAATATTGTTACACTCAAAGAAGCTTCCTCCTAGAATTCACCACTTGGCATGCACATTACCCAATACTTAGAAGATATCAAGTAGCTTGCTAGATGCTTGTATAATTCTTGGCTAATTTGGCCTACTTGCTACTTTGCTAGTCTTGACTAACTTGTTGATAAAATCCATATTTTTACACCTTGATTGATCATTGTGCTACCTTTTGAGATCACCTTGAGGCATATAGGTTAGCATAGAGAGTGGTTCAAATGGTGGAGAAAGGATTGTGTAAGTATGGTTTGTAGAGAGTACAATTTGTATGGTTTATAACTAGTTCACTTGTTATGTGATATAGATTGCAAACATGTGATTAACAATAGAGCTTGATAGCACCTTGCCTTTGATCTTTGCCCACAATGCGGTATATCACATAATTGGAGTAGATGGCTATCTAGAGTTAGAGGGATTTTACCTTGAGCTAGGGAGGCAATTACAGCACTTTAGAGTTCACATGCAACTTTTCAATGAGTTTGTTTTTATAGTGTATGTTATAAACAATGATGTATGTTGTGTAACAATATATATACACAATAACAAACACAATATTTGTAACACCAAAGCTAGTTTGTTTGGATGTTGGAGTGTTAGTCTTGGCAGTCATAATTATACACTTGATTGCTCAAAGATTACTTAATGGTGGCCAAGTTGTTAGGGATATTGATCACATCATTGGGGATCCTATTAATTACACCATTTGCATCATCAAATGGGCCATCAATGGTACCATTAGGTTTGGAGTTCCAAGTTGAGCCAGAGCGGTATACTTTTGAAGTGTAGCTTTAAAGAGCTTATTTCTTTGATGTTGAACATTTGAACTCTTTGTTGTGGTGGATAAAGACCGGCAAGTATCACTTGGAATCTCTTAGCTAGAGTAGGTGTGGCTTGACAATGTAATTAGAGCCCATTGTGTGTAGTTTATGGAGTTGAGAGTCAAGTTTATGGTCTGAGTTGAGTGTATGATTGATCTGATTATTGTGTCACTTTAGAAATCATGTATGACTTTTGTATGAGTTGTGCTTCTGTAGTGTATGATGTTGATAGTGATGTATATTGTGTAAAATATATATATGCACAATATTATCTAATTTAACAGAAAACTCATGATTTGGTTGCACACTTGAAACTTGGGGCAAATGCTATTAAATTTACCAACAGGTGACTATACAAGTCTTGGAAACACTACAAAATGTGCAATTTCAAAATCTATGGTGAAAGCAGTTTAGCAAAACTTGAGTGTATGGAAGTTTCAATGGATGCCATTATGGCCAAGATCCAAGAATTGTTATACTTACATCTACAACATGGATGAGATAGGACTTTCTTACTGCATAGTTCCTACTCAAAAAAAAAGGTCCAGTAAATGATTCAAAGAAGGATACAATACAACTAACAATTGCACTTATGGTCAATGTTGATGGATAGCAAAAGTTACAGATGAGAAAGGAATTTCTTACTGCATAGCGCCTACTCAAAAAATAACAGAAGGTCCATTCAAATTCAAAGAAAGATCAAATGTGACTAACAACTACACTTATGACCAATGCTAATGGATTGCACAACTTAAAGTTACTTTTCATTGGCCATGCAAAGAAAACACTTTAAATTGTAATTGAAAAAGTGTACAAGACTGTAATTTGACAAAGATGATCAAGGAGGAACCAAAATTTACAAAGTAGATCAATTGATGACAATGCAATGGTCCTCAACAACAAGGAATGAGATCAATATGACCATTCTTGCAAATTTTTTCAACCACATAAGGCATATGGTAAACATAGCACTGGAAGTGAAACTTCTAATTCATGAGCAAATTGTCAAAAATGAGGTCAAAAATATGCTTGCACAACTTCCAATCCAACACATAATGTCAATTGAAAATTTTTTGAACCTTGGTAGTGAACAAGAGGTTCATAAAAACTCAGCGAAGAAGAAATTGTTACATTGGGGCAAGAGCCGGAGTCAAAAGGGAGCATCAATCAAAAAACCTAACCGAGGAACAAGTCTTTACAAAAGCTCAAAGGCACTCGTGTTGTGAGTTCCATGCTTGGCATATCCAATGTTATAGATTATGCAGTGCTCAAACTACTTTGAATCATGTAAGAGAATCTCAAGAGGAGAAAATTAACAAAATACCCTTGATCTTGATCGCTTGTTATGAAAAAGCGTTTTTACTGTACATACATTGCATTATGTTTTTATGCTGTATGCAGAAAGGGGTCTGGTTTGTCTTATCCACCTGCGATAGAGAGTGATTGCGTAGAGGAAAATTAATTTCTGTCCCTGAAACCTGCATATATTGAAATAATCATGTGTTATATATACTTCTCTTGCCCTGGTAATTTTTAAATTTTAAATATGGTGATAAGCTATAAGATATAAGAAATATAAATTATCATTATTGGATGTGAGCTATATATCTCAAGTTACTCACACAGCCCTCGAAGTCTTACCATTATGTACTTCTAGACCTATAACTTGTATATTATTTTAACTCTTTTTCAGTTTCCTGCCCCGGATCACATGTAACATCCACTCACTATTTGCCTCTCCTAGACTACCTTCACTATTCTCTCGCTTTCGTCTGATTTTATCTCTTTGCTGTTAATACTCTCATCCATGATTTTCCTCCGCTCTTACCTCTATGCTCCTACTATTTTCACCACTCGCATATTGGGTCCTGTTTGTGTTTGCTTGCGATTCCCATCATCCTATCCTTTTTTCATTTCAGATATTACCCCCGAGGTTCTATTCTGCATCTTCTATGAGTATCATCTTCCCATCTTGCATTTGTGTATGGGATGAATCCATGCGCCACTCTTTAAAAGCAACCGAGTTTGCCTGGGGAGAATTGGCTTTCCAACAAACACTCGGTACGCGGGTACTGGAATTCGCCCAGCAGCTACTTTTGGACTTCGTGTGTATTGATGAGCTCGTGCTGCCATGCAGGCTTACTATGAAAGTCTTACTTCTCACTTCTTACTTCTTATTTAATGTTCACATTTAACGGCTACTCATAGTCGTATTGAATAAACATGTCCTCTTACAGTAATGGGATTCTCCCAATCACGTAATTGCTTTTACTTCAACGCGAGGATAACACTAACTAAACTCCTGGCACTTGGCACTCTTGCCTCACCTCTATATTCTATTTATGTTTTTATCACTTTGGAAGCTTCTGATCCTTCTTACATTTAAAAGCCATCACACTTGATTACAGCTGTCGAGTTCACACTTAATTATTGAGTGACTGGTTAGGAATATTTCCTGGTGAAGATCCCAAGGACTAAGAGTTTTATCATTTAGAGCATCTCATTTTCAATGATGGGACCTTTTCCTGCTAACATTAAATAGTATATCAAATGCTTTTGTTAGTTCAGATTGACTACTATAGCTAGTCCAGGCAACTCGAGGAGTGCTAGAGGCCAAACCGCATGATCTGAAAAGATAGGGGTGAGAAGTGAGAAGGCAGATTGACAGTATCTGCATCAAACAGTTAAAATGCGCTGCTGCGGTGGGTTGTAGTCATACGTGCATCGATATCCTCGACCTCCTCAGGTTTAATACGAGTTTCATGGAAAGGTTTCTTAAGCGCCTGCCAAGTGTTTAGCGTCTAAAAAACCTTCTCTTTAACATGAACAGAGAAAACTTCTCTCTAGCATAGACAAAGAAGCTTTTCTAAATATGTCCATATCCTTTTCGATTCGATTGATCTCCTAGGCTTCTACACTTGGCATGCGCCTAAGAAAGTTTTCAACAGAGTAATTAGGCGCCTGAGAATTAACACTTGGCAGACGTTAAGGAAGCTTTTTGGAGTTTTATTTATCTTTAAAACACGAGTGTCGCCTATACAGGAGGATAGGTTACCGAGGAGAGAGAGATGCGGAATAGAATTGACTTTCTATCAGTAAATGATAAACGGAGATGAGTTCCTGGGATAAAATTGCCTTTGTGGACTAAAATGATAATGAATAATCGGAGATGAGTTACTAAGAGAGAGATGACAAACAGAACTCATAATGATAAATTTGCATACGAAAATGATAAATGGAGATGGGTTCTGACAAAAGGAATTTTTCTTAAAACGTGGAAGGGGTGACGGAACTGTCAAATCGAACGAATGGGGATGGGCGACGATGGACAGAACTGTGTATGTGAACGGGACGTCCAACAGGTTCTTTTTGATGTGTGTATCATGCATGAGGTTTACCTAGTTTCTCTTAAAAACTTCCCGAGTCGGGTGAGAAGGGAACGAGTGGGTGAGAAATGAGAGGCAGTATATGATCAAATTTTGAAATTTCACCTACACACATCACATGAATGAATAGTCTAATCTGTTCACTTTTTAATTTTGGTTCAGTTGGCACCTAGATTGAAGGCGACGGAGAATTGAATAGAAAGTTATAATGATTAAAAAAATAATTTAGAGCTTAAAGTAATTATTTCACATTGAGAGTGATGGGTAAAGAATTTTCATTCATAGTCTCCTTATATTCATGTTTGAGTTCCATGGGAATTTAGAAAATTTCTGAAATGGGAATTGATAATTATGAGAATTTAGAAATTTTAGGGTTTGGAGAGATACAATATACTCACATTGAGTTGGGATGTGAGAGGTTTGTGGTTTTGTATGTATGGGGAAATATGTAGAGGAGCATTGTGTGTTACATCAATTCTTCTTGTGTTAGCCATGGTTACATTTTCCCATGTGGGGTCACCTAGAGCGGCTTTGGATACACCATCTTTGGTGTGTCACCGACGCCTTACCTTGCAAGGGGCAAAGACCCATGTGAGAAGGATACACAAGGAGTATGATTGGACCACTTGGGATCCTCATATGAGGCGAGGTACCACATCAATTGTAATGACACTCATGATTATGCAAACTTCCTTTGTCCTTTTGTTGATCATTTCAAGTATACTGATCGAGCCATGGGAGTGGTTAGTATCTCAAGTGTGCTATATCTTGGGGTTATTTGAGACAAGTTTTCCATCTTCATGTCTATTCCAAGGCTACCTTGTTATTTCCATGATGAGGCTAGATAGTGTTTTCACCCACCACTTGATCATTTGGCACATGATCTCTTGGACAAGTTAGCATGGTTCTTATTCTTCTTACTCCCTTGATAGTGAAGGAGTAATTCTAGAGGTCTTAGAATATCAACATAAGTAGCTTTTTTTTTCCTGATAGGTCACTTTTTACACAAGCATTGTGCATTGCTCCTTGCCTCTCCTCAAGAGACTTGTTAGGGATAGTATGTGAGCATCTTAGAGATTTCTTTCAGGCAGGTGTTCTTCTTGTGGATTTATTGAGCTGTTTCATGTGGTTGTAATAAAAGCAAGGAAAGATTGTTAGAAAAACACAGTCGCTAGGACCTCTCACAATAGCACATCATAACTACATTAAACAGAAATCAGAGGACTAATAGGAAATAATGTGGTTCACTCCCTGTCTCAGAAGCTACCTCCATGACTGAAACAGGCTCACACCAGCCTTCGAGAGCTTTATTTCTCATTGCACATATATACATTATAAACAGCTCCATCACTGTCCAACGATGTCATCCACTTGAACTTCTAGACAAGTGACAAGCAACAGCCATTAGTTATGTTTGCTTTTGCTCTTGACAAGCAAAACATAAAAATCTCCACCTTTTGCTTGTATCCACCATATCATCCCAAAGAGCACAATTTAACTCTGAGCAAGTTCATGCATAACTTGAACTTTTCAACAGGAATAGGTTTAGTCAAAATATCAGCTATTTTTACCTCTGTGCCAATATTTTGCAAATTGATCTCACCATTTATCATAGCTTCCTGATAAAAATGATGTCTCACATCAATATGCTTTGTCATTGAATGATATAGTTGATTTTTGGCCAAGTGAATAGCGCTTTGGCTATCACAAAAAGTGTGGACTTTATGTTAGAGAGTCCTATATCCTTGGCTAATCTTTATAGCCATATTGCCTCTTTGGCAGCCACAGTTGTTGCATGTATTCCACCTCTGTAGTAGAAAGAGAAAATGTAGATTGGAGAGTAGACTTCCAACTTATTGCACCACCAACAAGTGTAAAAGCAAACCTTGTTGTAGACCTTCTCTTATCCAAGTCTTTGGCAAAGTCAGAATCTACATACCTTGCAATTCCTCCTTCTTGGTCCTTCTCCACATCAAAGGTAATGCCAATATTTAGAGTCCCTTTTAAGTAACAAAGTATCCACTTCACAACTTCCCAATGTTGTTTCCTTGGATTTTCCATGTATCTACTCACCATACTCACCGCATATGAGATGTTTGGTCTATGCAGACCATAGCATACATTAAACTCCCAACAGCACTAGCATAAGGAATATTTGACTTTTCTCTCCTCTGCAATTGATGGACATTGCTCCAATGATATCTTGAAATGACTTGCCTTTGGAGTAGTCACTGGTTTTGCATTCTCCATGCCAAACCAAGCAAGTAATTTTTCCAAATATCTCCTTTGAGATATCCATAACTTTCCCTTGCTCCTATCCCGGTGGATTTAAATCCCAAGCACCCTCTCTTTGAAGAACCCAAGTCCTTTATATCAAACTCCTTACCAAGTTGTGCTTTCAATTTCTCCACTTCAACCATATCCTCCATAGCAATCCTCATATCATCCACATATATTACCAATATGATTAAATCAAATACTCTAGGTCCACACAACAATTTGATTCACTTCTGTTATATCCATGCTTCAACATGAAAGCATCAAATTTCATGTACCAAAGTCTTGGACTTTGCTTTAGTCCATGTAACGACTTTTGTAACCTACAAACCAGGTTCTGATTCCTTGGTACAACAAAACCTTCAGGTTGATGCATGTAGGTTTCCTCCTCACAATTCTCCATGTAAAAAATCAGTTGTAACATCTAGTTGCTCCAACTCCAAGTTATGCAATGCAACTATTGCCAATAGTGCACAAATTGAAGAGATCTTTACCATTGGTGAAAAATCTTATTGAAGTCAATACCTTCTTTTTGGCTATAACCCTTTGCTACAAGCCTTGCTTTGTATTGATCTCCACCTGATTTTGGAAGTCCTTCCTTCTTTTGGAACCTTTAGGTTGATGCATGTAAATTTCCTCCTCACAATTCTCCATGTAAAAAAGTAGTTGTAACATCTAGTTGCTCCAACTCCAAGTTATGCAATGCAACTATTGCCAATAGTGCACAAATTGAATTGTTTTCACTTCAGTTGCCAAATTCCAAAATTGTTTCCCATCAAACTTCTCCATTGGTATATTAGAGCTTGCCATGAAGTTTGGAGCCTAAAGCTCAACTGAAACATTTGTATTTCAAGCATCAAGACGAAGTTGCATTTAACTCAATCCACGCTTGGTGCAATTGAACCTATGAGTTTTAGAGGTACAGATCTACAGTACCCCAATGTGTACCCAAGTTGCCCAATATGCATTGTTGTGTGTATATACATTGCTACACAACATACATCACTGTCAACATCATACACTATAGAAGCACAACTCACACATAAGTCATACATAGACTCTAAAGTGCCACAATAATCAGATTGTTTACCACTCTCAACTCAACTCAGATCAGTACTTGATCTATCACTCTATAAACTGCCAACAACTAGGCACTGATTCCAGTCAAGAACACCCACTCTAGCTAAGAGAATCCAGGTGATGCTCACCGGGCTCTGTCCACCATAGCCAAGAACTCGAAGGCTCAACATCAAAGAAGTGAGCTCTCTGGAGGTACATTTTAAAAGTATACCCCCTGGACTCGAGCTAGGTCTGGAACCCTAATGGTCTTTCACACAACACACTCAACGATGCAAATGGTGCAAAGTGATGGTGGGCCCACCATGAAGTCAATACCCAAAACACAAAATCTGACAGTTGGAAAGGAGTCTCTAAGAAACTACTAAAATAACTCTAACTACTATCACTACAACTCCAGTGTCCAAGCAATCTAGATGCGATAATACAAATGGCGTGACAATTGTTGTGCGTATATACATCACTGCACAACATACATTGTTTTCAACATCATACACTATAGAAGCACAACTCACACATAAGTCATACATAGATTCTAAAGTGCCACAATCACCCCCAACCTTGGGTCCATAGTACCATCAATGTTTGGGAGGTGGCATGGCACACAATTGCACACATGATCCTTCCAAACAACACCATCATGTCCTTCTAACACAAGGACTCCAGATGGCAAAACCTCACGCACTCTCAAGATAGTGCAGCTTATCAAAACATCAAGTGTCATCGGTGCTATCTATTGTAGATATATATAGTCTCTTGGATGAAATTGATGAATCGAGAGTCTATAACCTCCTCCTCAAATGGTAGCTTAGCATAAAGTACCTCTATGCTGAGCAATTGCCAAGTTCTCAAAGGCCATTGGCATCACTCTCCAAAAGATCTCTGCCCATTGAGAATATGCACTCATCCATACATCGGGGTCATCCAAGTCCAAAACTATAGTAGCATCTTGATGAATGGTTGTAGGTAAATCTGGATCTTGTCCATAGAGTAGAAAGTACGGAGAGAAGGATGCTAAGGAGGCTTGCCGGTTGAATCGATAGCCCATGGCCAACCACAATCATTGGAGATCCCAATCTCCCAAGTGGCCTCTCTGCAAACCATACTTTTGCAAACCTCTCTTCACCATCTGAACCACTCTCTCTGCTAAGCCATTTGCCTCAAGGTGATCTCAGGATGTAGTATGATGATCAATCAAAGCCTCATCACACAAGACCTGAAACTCGCACAAGAACTCTATACCCTAATCAGTCAAAACCTCAACTGGTCCACCAAAATGACTAAGAACTCAATCCAGGAACAAGTAAGTTGTCCCTTCACTAGACTTGTCAAGAAATACCACCAACTCAATCCACTTGGAGAAGTGCTCCACCATCACCAAAACATACCGATGATGTCTCACAATCAATGGTAAAGGTCCAACAAAGTCCAAACTCCAATGGTAACCCAATCCCATGATAAGTAATGGGTGTAATTGTGGCATAAGAGCATTGAATGATGCTCTAACTTGGTCATAAACTACACATCTGGCAACAACTACTGTACCTTGGTCTGCATATTGCGCCACCAATAATGACTCTAAAGTAAGCTATGTGTATGCTTTACTCCAAAATGTCCTAGCTCCTCATGAGCATGATGAACCAACTGTGGTCTCTGAGATGGATGTGGTACTACTTGCACTCTACCATCCTCCCATACACAAGGTGTTTGCCCTCCAATCTAAACCATCTGGCTCACTAAAGAACATGGTCTCTCTCCTTGGCCCCAACTGTGCCACCCACAACACCAATGCAAAGATAGTCCATCACTAAGACATCATCATGAATGTCTTATTGAACTATACCAATATTTTCACTCTCTAGATCTATGACCTCAATAACTCCTCTTGTATGCGCTAAGAGAGATACCACCAAAGTCTTTGAAAATATACACAAAAAGGCCAATGCATGCCAACCTAGCACCATCTCCTCATCTGTCTCACCATGCCAATGTGCTCCGGTCTGATCCTACTAGTTGGGACATGGGTTTCTACTCAACCCATTTGCATCACGGTTCATCACTCTAAGTTTGTGAATAGCAATAAAATCATACTCATGTAAAATCAGAGCCCATCATGCAAGCTTCCTTGAAAGATTGTTGGACTCCATCAACCACTTCAGTGGCTGATGATCAATGATGAGAGTGAAGGGGTTACCAAATAGGTAACATCGGAAATGTGCTACTATCCAAACTGCTGCGAAGCACTCTCCCTCATATGAACTATACTTTCCTATGCTGAATTGTTGGAGCAACTAGCATAAGCCACCACAAACTCCTTCCCCTCATCATCATATTGAGTGAGCACTACTCCAAGCTCCAACATACTCCAATCAGTATGAACCTGAAATGTTTGTCCTCTGATTGGTCTCCTCAAAATAGGAGCAGATGCCAACCTCTCCTTGAGCTCTATAAAACCTCTCTCCTGCTCATCTCCCCAACACCACCCATGTGTAAGCTTGGTCAGCTTTGTCAAGCTTGGCAATGGCACTAAATCCTCTAACATAGCGGCGATAGAATTTCACCAACCCAAGGATTGCTTGCACTCTAATCACATCCGTAGGCTGAGAAATACGTACAATAGCCTCCACCTTGGTCTACTGAACACCAAGTCCTATGAGGTAGATAGTGTGACCCAAATACTCAGCCTGCTCGTGGAAGAACCTACACTTTCTAGGATGTAATTTGAGTCCTTGATCTCAACCTCTCAAACACCTTCAAAAATTGTCTCTCATGCTCCTCCACATTAGTGCTATAGACCAAAATGTCATCAATATCACACCGAGCAAAATCCAATCCAGCTAGGATCCTAACCATGACCCTCTAGAACTCAGCAAGAGCATTCTTTAACCCAAACGGTGAGAACCTCCACTTATATAACACATCCTTGCCACAAGGATCAATAACCTTGAATGTTGTCTTGGACTTATCCTCTTCTCTTATTGGCAATTGATGATATCTGCTCAAAGATCCAAAGTACTAAAGACCTTTGCATCCCAATCACATCAAAAATCTCCTTCGGTTTAGGCATGGCATACCAATCAGCCCTAGTCAATGGGTTGATAGGACGGTAATCTCCACACATCCGCCTATTTGTGTAGTTGCCATGCATATCCTTCTTGGTTGGCATCACTATCACTGATGCATACTCTCCATGTGAAATCTCAACCAAACCAGCCTCAAAAAGCTCACTACTCTGGCTCTGGATCAATGTCCTCTCCATATCACTATATTGATAAGGACATAAAAAAACTAGTGTATCGCTAGTCAACTCAATCCATGTACTAGGTCCTTTAGAGCACCCAAATCCTTCATACCAAAAGCAAAACAACTCATGTGGCTCCTCAAGAACCTCCAAACCTTTTGTCTTTCCTCTATAGTAAGCTTTGGTCCAAGATCTAACTCCCAAGTATCCTTTATAACTGTAGTAGGAGTGGAAGACGTATTGACGGGTTGCTACACTGGGCCCATGGGAGCAATAGTGTCATGCTCCCGACCACTAGAGGTCCCAACCTCTATGTGAAAAACTCCCTCCACTCTGGTTGCAAGCTCCACATGTCTCCTAGCTGCATCCCAAGTGGACCAAGGGTGTAATCCAAGTAGCCCATGCTCACCTGCATGGACTCCAAGTAGACCACTCTCCCTAGTAGCTACTAGCCGTGTCCCAAGAATACCATGCCTACTTGGTCCATTGTTCCTTACATGTGCCTGAATCATCTTGATAGGCATAGGACTCACAAGTGTCCAAGTGGTGATACCTATCAAGTGCATCCTACGCTGGTTTACCAAGCCAAGGCTCACAATCCAGGTCAAATAGTTCAGGTCCATAGCCTAACCTAATACTTGATGCCTAGATACCTCTAACACTATTGGAACAGTGGTAATGTTGGTGCAAAAACCCATTGCCCACTCTCTCTCATCAATGCTGGGCTCCACCAACTATTATAATTGTGAGTCCCAAACAAGTCCAGGTCTTTCCTCTCAAAAAGTATGAGAGTTTGGGAAACTCATGAGTGTGGGAAATGCAGCTCTAGGCTGTCCAACTAGGTTCACCACTGCCATAGGTGACCTATCAACCACTACCATTGTCTGAGACTAACGCCCAACATCCAAGATATCATCAACAAGGATGTGGTCAAGTTGCTGAATCCCATCATAAGCACGTTGTAGAACCTTTGTGGGTAAGAGGTTTGTCCACCAAAGACAAAGATGATGAGCCCGTGATCCCACTCTGGTTGCATCTAACAATACAGTAAGTCCTATCCAAGAATGTACCTAATGTGTACTCGTCACCACTCTGGTGCAAGAATCACCCATCAAAGGAAAGTTCTCCAAAAGGTAAGTTGGAGAAATAGACTGATGAACCTGGAGATGTTGTAGTATCCGTAACATCTCCCAAACATACCAAAATAAGGATCTTGAAGACCCAATCCACAACCCACACGTGTATGTCCTTGACATGGCCATCCAAAAATCACCAAATGAATAGGCCCATATCTCTCCAAATCATGCGCCCCTAGTAAGGAAATGTCTACTAGTAGGGCTTTCTAAAAACCTCTGACTATTGACATCGATAATAACTCTAGATATCAATAGGCCAAGTGTACCACATGATGTAGAGAGACTCACCTAGCAATCTCATCTCTCTCTACATACAAGTACCTGTGTACTTGTATATCTACTTGTAATACCGCAACTAGTCCGGTGCTAATCCCACCAAACAACTCCAATAAACATATCCCCTTTATTGGATATTGCCAAGCAATGAGTGTGGTATCCAGAGGTATTGAATTAATTGACTTTGGAGGCTCATCCTCACACTCATCTCTTGATGGTATGAAGGCTCCACTCCAAGCATGTTGCACCAATTGATCTGCATGTTGCTGCAACACCTCCTCTGAACTCCACAATGGAACATCCAAGGTGGATGGAACAATTCCACTTGTACTCCAAATCCAAGTGATCTCCTCTGGTACTGGAGTATCCTTTGCATGGGCGTTCCTCTCCAACAAGTCACCAGACCAAGTAACTACACCACTGAAAGCTAAAACTAATGTTGCCATGGTCCCGGATTGTAGTGAGCCAAGACTGCCACTACTAAAGCGTACTAGTGGGTGACCTATTTGTCCCTCACCAGACTGCCAATGTGGTCTATAGTAGCCTATCTCCTCCTAGTAGTCAATGCTGAAACCCATGGGATATAACACTGCTCCCCCAATTAGCACATCATATGATTCAACTATTGTCGCAATAGCTTGAGCTCTCACCACCAAGGTACTAGTCGGATGACCAGGCTGAACCTAGACAACAAGCTCCCCATGTGTGATGTATTGTGTCGAACCACCACCTAGAGATGGAGAGGCACCAATTTCAGGGTGGTGGTTTGACACAAGTCTCCACATTGGTCTTCCGTAACTCCATACCGACAACTACAACCTTCTCCAACATAAGGGGCTACGCACCAGAGTCCAACAAGACTCTCTGTGGTGTATAAACCTTTCTTGAAGGTCCCACCAAATGGAAAATCCCCCTCTGGTTATCCAATAGGACAACACTAGGTGTGAACCGTGCTCTCTCAAAGGCCGGTCTAGCTGGCAAATCCTCCAGTCTAGCCATTGTTGCCTACCATAAACCACTAGTTGTTGAACAAATCTCATGCTCCTCAACCAAGTCAGCTCCACTATCAGCCACCTCTGCTCTAGTAGTAGGAACCGCATCATCCTTACTCTCACACAGCATGGTAGCTAGCCGGAACATTGGGGTTGGGTCAACTCCCAATGTAAACATGTCACTGGTTGAAAACAAAGGAGGCCGCATAATCAGCTGAGCCGCCCCCAACATCATGATAGACTTAGTCTGTGTAGTAGCAGGTGGCTAACAAGTAGGTAGTCCATCATGCACTCCATCACCACCTACCACACCTGCACTAGGATGTCTAGGAACCATGGATGTCATCTACAATGCCTCAGATAGTGTGAAAGATTGGGGAAGTCTGACCTATCTCCCAAATTCTCCTCTTTGTGGGTCCAACTCCATTAATGCTTCTCTAGGCTTTGGAGCACGTACTGCACTCCTAGTTGTTATTGCAGATGCATCCACCTGTGCTGCTCTACACATGAAGTCCGAAGCATCTCTATCACCAACATATGAGGTGGAAGCCTCAATAGCCGAATCTGATCTCCTTTGAGCAATGGCCATTTTAGCCAATCTCTGCTCCAATTGCTCAATCCAAGTAGTCATAGTTGTACTAAAAGTAAGGGCAAGTATTGCACTCCTACTAGATGTAGATCCTCTACCACCACCTTTACCACCTTGTCCTCCATGAATTGGAGCTCCTCTACTACCTGGCATAGTAGCCCTACCACTCCGTAACTCTGGGTGTAGGTCAAAACACCGGTCACTAGTGTGAACAAATATGTGGCAATGCTCACACTACCTTTGTGATGGGTATGATGCACCCGAGGTATCAGGTCCACTCTCTCTAATGGTGAGGTCCACCACAAGTCCAACAAGCAACACCACTACTCATTGGCAATTGTTGACCCAAAAATGAAGGTAAGGATCTAACACCACTAGGCCCTCCACTCGCTCCATAGGATCTTGGCTGTCCACCCTATCCTCAAAAACCAATTGGGCATGGTGCACTCTGCTGCACTCTAGCAGAAGTCATGTCGTGGATGAGGTCTCCCTACCAAATCTAGATGTCACGACTCTCTCCTCCACCATGTTGAGCTCAATATGCTTAGCCAAACCCAAAGACCACTACCAAAGTAGGTGAAGTAGCCTGCAACAATGTAGCATCACAAACTCTACGTCATAACTCTCTGTCCAGTATCCCATACCAAAATTGGACTGCCTGGGCCTCAGTAACTCCCTAAGTGAAAATGATCAGCCACCTCATTCAAGTGTATGCCTCTTGTAGGCTCTCTTGAGCCTTCCGCTGGAACTTTTGCAAGCTCCTCAGCTTGTCAGTCCGCAACCCTTGGTAGTTTTGCCTCAAACATAGGAAGAACTCCACCATGGGGTTAAACCCCGGTACCACACCACCTCCTACAACGGTACCTCCACTCGTAGTAGCACTATCTCTAGCTAGTGCACCTCCACTAGCTCCACTAGCACTACTTGAGCTAGAACTGGTAGATACAACCAATATCTCTTGGCCACTAAACCTGAAGTGATAGAGACATAGTTTGGAGACTAATACTATCTCCATAACTGATCTCCTCCAAATGAGCTCTCTTGAACTCATGGTAGTCATCCATTGGCGGACCCTCCAGATGCTGAAACAACCACTTCCATGCCATGAAGGGTGTAAACAAAGTTGGGTTCCATATCTGCTTTAGATCACACCAACTATCAAACTCCAAGATGAAGTCATCCAACTCAATGGTACCCATTGTAACAGAGTAATGCCTAGGGCCTTGGAGGCCCCATAATCTCGTCCATGTCCCACAACATGGTACGGACACACCAAGTGTACTCTCAGTTGAATCAACTCATGTGTCAAACTCCAACTCAGAGTCAATCTCCTTCCTCACTAGGATTTGATAAACAGGCTAATACCGAGTACTACTCCGATTAAACCCACTGCATAATATAGGGCTATCTCCTCTAGAATCCCCAAAGAACTCCATCATGACAAAGTAACTACAACCGCAAACTGCAATAGCAAACTGGAACCAAAAATTGCAACCCCAAGTTGTGATCGCAAGTACCCCACCAAGTGCCAATACCAACTAAGCACTACCCACTAATGTAACTCTATCGAGATAACTACACTAGGGGAAAGGGCAACCGGCAACTTGTAACTTGCCATCACAACACGCACTCTCATGGTCTGCAGGTCATCACTTCATGGCTCACCAGAGAGAAACAAAGATAGTTTGATTGGTCATCACTCCTGTCTCACTATCAAGAGCACACCAGAGCACCAACGCTCAAAAGTTAGGGAACCTCACACAAACATGGTGCACAAATAGGAAGTAGAGAATGGAAGGGATCCAATCACAAGAAATCTAAACAAAAACCATCCATCTCATAAAAAAACATGAGATTGACTCTACCACCATTTGGCATTTGACATAAGAGAAGTTTGTATCTAAGTCCTAAGCTACAAGGATCACCAAGAATGGGATCAAATTGCCTCTCCTAGCCAAAGCTACAAGTGTATAGATAATAGTGGCATAGTCACTAGGACAACAAGTGAGGGTGGACCAGTTGGCTAGGGCACTAGTCTATGAAAAAGAGATCTAGGGGTCAAACCCTATTGTGCACAATCTAGCATGAAAGGCAAATTTTGCCAACCAATGACCAAGATCTACTCTAAACTAGCTAGCCTCATGCCAACAAGCTAGCTTGTTGGCCCTTCTAGTACTTTGTAGCCTCTCATAGCCCACAACCCTATGCCTTGAAGCCTCAAAATGCCAAATGAGGCCTTTCTTCTTACCACTTCGAACCTCCTCCAAAATTTAGCAAAACTCCTCCAAACTTGCAAAAGTCCTCTAAATTTGTGAAACTCCTCCAAATCGGGCCAACATCTGATGTAAAATCCAGCCAAAATGTGACATAAAATCAAACGTAAACACTAAAGTTAGCTGATTGCCAAATCCCCTGCTAACTTTTCACTCAAGCCAGATTGAAAACACGAGTTTCTCCAAATCACAAATTCAAGAGAATAGCTTCCCAACTCCACCTTCAATTTTACTTTCTGAGCCAACTCGTAACAAATTGGTCATGCCTTCACCTCTTGAGCTCAAAATCATAACCATTACTCAAAATTTCCTCCTTTTGTGCTAAAAAATTGGCCAATGCTTCCACACACCGTTTGCCTTACTGCCAAATCTCCATCAAGCAACGAGCTTCTGTACACCAGGGAAAAACTAAACTTCAATTGAGCTACCAATGATCCACCGAGCTTGGAGATACCACCAACACTCAAAGATTTTGGACCCAATTTCCACTTGATTTCATTTCTTTGATGTAATCAGATTGGTTATCACTCTCAACTCAACTCAGATTAGTATTCAATTTGTAACTCTATGAACTGCCAATAACTGCCAATAACTGCCAATAACACAACTTACAATCAAACCACATCCACTCTCTCTAATAGAATCCAAGTGATACTCGCCGGACTATGTCCACCATAGCCAAGAACCTGAAGGCTCAACATCATAGAAGTGAGCTCTTTGGAGCTGCACTTGGAATGTATATCCCCTAGACTCAAGCTAGATCTAAAACGGTCCTGTTGATAGCACAATCCCGTTGATGACACACTTGACGGAGCAAACGGTCCATTTGATAGCACACTCGATGGTATAAAGTGAACCCCACCATGAAGTCAATACCCCGAACACAAAATCTAACCATTAGAAAATAATCTCTGAAACACTATTGAAATAACTCTAATTACTATTATTGCAATTCCAATATCCAAGCAATCTAGATGCAACACTACAAATGACGTGACAACATCTACTTCATATGTATCAAAAAGCAAAAACAATATACGTCCATAGAGCAGAAACCTTTAATAAAAATTCATATGCTAAAATACATGAGTATCCTAACAAATTTTCTTTCTTGAATTGATATTTCAATAGACTTTCCGCTACGAGCACTGTTGGGATGAATGTTGATTACAGGGGAGGTTTATCTTGAATTGAACTTGATAATAGAGATGTTCACACTAGATGACGTTCCACCTAACACCCAAAAAGCACGGGCATGCTGTGGTACTACAAGTGCTCAGGAAGGATTTACTAACGCACAAGTACACCAGTTTGACCATACCATACAGGGGGATTCAAACGACGGGTTTTGGGGTTGCGTAAAAGATCCGCAACTTAACCTACAGTCGATGGTGAAAAAGTTTATGGCGGATGTGGTAGGGGTACGCTTGAAGTTTTACAGTATCCGGAACACACGCACTAGGAAATCTTGCGGGCCAGGAAAAAGATGACCCGTTATAGTACAGTGGTTGTAGGAAATCTCGCGGGTAAGGGAAAAGATGACGCGTTCTGGTTCCGTGGTCGTAGAAAATCTTAGAAAATATTACCGACCACCGGCCGTTGGAAACCATGCGGGTCAGGGAAAAGATGACCCGTTATAGTTCTGTGGTTGTAGGAATCTTGCAGGTTATGAAAAAGATGACCCGTTGTTATAGTGTTTATAAGTTGAAGTTTACAGGTGGGTCTATAGTATTAATTAGATAACGAGGAAAGCGTAGCAAGATATTGCTCGTCCATCCTTCAGATAATTAAATATCTGATATTTGTTTCAACCTATAATATCTATTATATCAACCCGATATTGAAATTGAAACGTTCTCTAAAAACTGCAGCCCGAGTACCATGTGCCATAAATCTGTAAAAGGATTGATGCACTGTTCATTTTTGTGAAATTCTTTTTTATGCCGTACATCGACTAAATGTTTACAAGGTGTAATCCGAGTTCCATGAATTCCATAGTCAATGAACTCATTTGGACCCCCCGTTTCTGACAATAGACTGGTATCTCAGAGCTTGCCCTGAAGTACCGTAGCTTTCTTCCTCCTCCCACAACGAACCCCCTGGTTATATATAATGTGGAGTGAATCACGTGCTCGATAAAACACCATAAAGAGGAAAACCTCACTTTGAACTTACGTCTAAAAACTGGTATTGTCTTCTCTAAAGCACAAATATTGTGCTTAGCTAGCGTACTTAAGTGCGCGATTTCAACAGTCCACCGGGTAAAGTAGTATTATTAGAAATTTAGAAATGTGAATTCGTTCATATGAAATTAGTCAACTTACAAAGGATATTGGCAAATTGGATGGAATACCAAATAGCTCCTACTTTTTGTTGATAGTTGATAGAGTATCAAAAGCTAATATACCTTGAGGCTAGTATAAACAGGAAGTTTTAATCTTTAGTGATCATTTTAAATTTATGGTGGCATGAGACCCGACACACTTGTATACTTTTCTCTTCCTATTGGAGCAGGTCTTGTGTCTTGCAGACCATTCTTTGGTGAACTTCGGTATCTCCATTCTCATTTTACCCTTTGTAATATGTATCAGGGCAGAAGAGAGCCTTTGGATACAAATTGGCCAGAGAGTCTAGATTACCATGAAATTTTTTTTTTATTTGTACCATGAGTACTAAATCGATACGTATGGTTGAGGCTTTGTCAAAGAACAATACCCAATATGTAAATACAGAATATATGTTTTAAAGGCTTGAAAGGCTAAGAATTGTTTTAATTTGGTTTAAGGTTGAAATTCACCTGGCCGGTGTTCTTCAGATCCTGATGCAAGTGCTTGGAGGAAACGTGTTAATCAAGCATTGCACTATCTTCCTTTGTGTGTTTGGTTACATATAAGGTGTTCATACTACCAAGGAGGTTTGGGATGCATTTGCAAATTTTTTTGAGAGATCTACAAAAGCAAGAAAACTTCAACTAAAGAAGCAATCAATGGAGGTTAAGAAAGACAATCTAAATATCACCAATTATATTTATCACATCAATGTTTTGGTTGAACAGCTGAGTAGCAGTGGAGTTAAAATTGAAAATGATGATCAAAATTTTCATATTATTCAAGATTTACCCTAGCAGTATAAACCTTTTGAAACATCCATAGCCATCAAAGATACTTATCCTCTACTTGACTAGGTAGTCTTCATCTTAGTCTCTGAAGTGCCGAGATTGCAAGGTGGTGACAATGGTATTGTTGCTCAAGATCAAGTGCTTTTTGCCAGGAGAAATATAGCAAGAGGTAAAGCACTTGGAAGTTAATTTTGTGGATGTACGATTGTTAGAGGTCAATTCTCACAAAGATTACATATCACAATTAAGTCCTTAATGGATAGGTTTTGCAATTATTGTAAATCAAAATCTCATAAGAAGAAGATTTTTAAAAATCAATCTTGTATTAGAATATTCAATCTTTATATATACTGCTATACAATATATATTATTGTCAATATTATATACAATAGAAATGCAATTCATACATATGTTGCATGTGAACTCTAAAGTGCCACAATAATTAGTTCAATCTTCCATTCAACTCACTTGAACTGATCCTCCCCTCAATAATTTGCAAACCATCTTGTACTGATTATAATCAAACCACACACTCTAGCTAAAACATACCCGTTGATGCTTGCAAATTTTTATCCACCATAGTCAAGAACTCAAAGACTCAACATCATAGAAATGAACTCTTTAGAATTTCACTTCAAAAGTATACATTTCTATTCCACTTAGATCTCTAACTCTAACTAGGTCACTAATGCCACATCAGATAATACAAATGGTACAAGTGACCATGTGTCCTGCCATGTGATCAATAACATTAACATGAAAAATATTATAATCAAATAGCTTATGAGCAACTACCCAAAGAACTATGATTACCAATCTACTATTAACCTTTTTCTCCTTGCTCCTCTAGAATGTCCTTTTTATCTTTTTCATTTTCCATCTTCTTGACCTCTTATGAAATACTGCTCTCTCGAGCTCAATTCACCATTCTACTTCTCGGTGGTCCATACAAAGGCCTTTGGCTCCTGTTTCATTATCAAAGTTCTCATTCGCAATGCAAGCCGGTTGCTGAAGGGCTTCCAAATGCTTCCTTCCTACACTTCTGCCTTCCACCTTAACCTGATTATTGTCAAAGGATACAACGCTCCACGCTATAGACATACCAAAATTATGGAAGTTTGTACTCTCCGAGATCTTTACTTTGGGTATAGATTTGTATAAGAGAACTATCACGTCCGTGTGATCCATGTGGAGTATTCCATTGTTTTCTTGAGCAAGAATTGCGTACACTTCATTTCAACGCAAAGGAAGGAAAGCGTTATTGTATTAAAGAATGGAACAAAAGAAGAATTTAGTTATCAGTAAAAAGTTTGCCAAACTTCAAGAGATCCCAAATCTTCTTGTTCAATATGATAAATTGTGGGCAAGTCTTTCTTGGTCATTGCCCTTACTTTCTTGAGGGCCAAACTTAGCTATTTCTTGTACAACTTGTTGTCCTCCCACAATTGCTTAAATGTGACATTAGCACTCATAGACGTGAAATCAGCCACAATATCGTACTCCGAGACTCCTCCCAACTTCACCTTCACCTTTGTCTTTGGGTCCAAAGTTTGTCCTTGTTCAAATCTGACTTTGGGGTGCTTCAAGATGGTAATTGGAGTACAGATGGCCTTGACCCGATGTTCTTTAGGTTGACCAACTTTAGCTTGGATCAAGTCCTTTACTTTGGACCAAATATCCGCCAGAAAAACTGGAGGCTTCATCTTCATGTTCTCCTCCAAACTCATCTCCTGCGTTCAGAGTATTGCTTCCTTGATTTCTTTCTACAAGGCTTTTGCTTTAGCTGTTGCTAGAATGTTTTCCTCCTTGGCAAAAAGGATAGCTTTCAAGCAGAACCTCTTTGCCTTTCATGAAGATAGAAGTAGTACTCACTTCTTTGGATCACGCTTCTTCTTACCCGCGCATGTCTCAACCTTCATAATTTTGAGGTCTGGCCATTCTCCTTCTGAAGTGGGACTCCCTTCTTGAGGCCTCTCCTCCTCAAGTGTTATACAATTTTCATTTGTATCCCCTTTTGCTTGGAGTGCAACATGCTCAGTGGGGGTCTGTACATATTTTCCACGCAGCTTTGAGTTTGGTGGTTGCGGGCATTGGTTTTCTGATGCCCCGATCCCTTACAATTTGCACAAAGTGGAATGTACCCAATTTATGTCTTGGCTCCGGACAATTTGGAGACCAATGCCCCATCGAGCCACAATTATAGCAAGCACTTGATGCAACATTTTGAGGCCTATTTTGGCCACCCATCGGTGGCCTTCATGGAGGAGCATTATTTTTATACTCCCTTGGTCCATACCTTGGACCTTGATACAATGTGCTTGCTTGAGGCTGCACCTCTTGGGTTTGGTACACAACCTCATCTTCCTCACTTTGGTCCCAACCAGGAATCCAATCAATTTGTTGTATTGGAAATGCATTGTGTGTCAAACACTCCATATTAGGATGGCCGGATTTACCACATGCAATGCACCATACATTTGGTTGGCCAAATGACAAAAGCTCTCTTTGGTCCTTAGCCCTAATCATTTGGATCTTGAAAGCCGCAAACTCTTAAATAAGAGTCTCTAGCTTTTGATCCGCCTTAGGTACATTCTTTGTTGGCGGTGTTATTGGTTTCTTTCCTCTGCATCTTTGTATTCTTCTTGGCTTTGATTCTTCTTTGGATTCCAAAGAAGAACTCAAAGATGGGGAGGATTCCTTTGAAGAAGGGGATGTGGTGCAAGAAGCTTTCCTTCTAGGCTTCTTGCCTTTCTTTTCCCGATTTCTTTAGTTGTTGGTGAGTGAGAGTGAGCCGCCTCATATCGGGCGACATGTTTGAGGACTTCGTCCAAGGAAGTTACATTCCTTGCAAAGATACGAATCTCTAGTGAAAATCTGCCAAGGAACCAGGTAATGGCTTGGGCATTGGAGTAACCCACCACACCGGATCTTTTTGGAACTCGGTTCAATAGGGCCATGAACTGCTCGGAGTAATCTCTCAAGTTTTCCTTCTTCCCTCGGTCCAAAACATTGAGTGCCGCAAAGACACCCGTATCATAATCAACTTCCCAGAATCATTCTAGGAAGCCATTTTGCAAGTCTGCCCAAATTGGTTGGTGTGAACCCCTTTTGGGTTACATGGGTGTACTAGCTTCGAGCTTTCTTTTGGAGCAGACTTGGAAAAATTCACAGACAATCCGTAGAGTCATGTTCCTTTTTGGCAAAGGAGATGACTTTGAAATCTTTGATAAATTCATCGGGATCTTTGTCTTGTTCAGTCCCCTTATACTTTTGATAGGCATATCAGGTGACAAGCAACAAAGTCATTATTTGATTTGGTGGGATCAATTGTGGTAAGTTTGAACTTGATGGGCCCAAGGAGCTACTTGGTATGAACGCTATGTTGAAAGCCCAAGGATTCTAATTAGTCAAGTTCAAAGTGGGGTCTGTAACACCCATTTGTGCATGTGTGTGGTATTGTGATATTTAGCTTGGTATTACAAGTACTTAAGAGATACTATTTATATAGAGTTAAAGGATGGTTCTATATTAGTCATGGTTAGCTAAATTTAGTCATAGCTAAGATAGAGGGGACCTTACTTTAGAGGAAGTAGAAAAGATGAGCACCACTATTTTGGATTTTAGTGTGTTGACTTGGTATTATTCCTAGGTGTTTGGCTTTGAGGAAAGAGTTGAGAACTCTTGGGCCTGCAAGCCTTTTTGTTTTGGATTCTTCTTTAGTCCAAGGATAGCCAATGTGAAGGAATCCTTGACTTAGTGGTTGGGTCAAGATAAGACCACATGCTTAGGGGAATATGCCCATGTGAATGGATATTCCTTTCTACTTTTTGACTTTACTTGACTTTTAGTCTAGTAACTTTAGTTACTACGGTAATTAGTAACTTTGGTACATAACTATTTCACAAGTATATAAACAAGGGGTGAGGAGGTACTCATCATCCTTTCATTTGCAACTATCTCTCTCTCATTGAGTTCTCTAGTGAGCAATGTCTTGAGTCTTGGAGTGTTAGCCTTGGAGGAGTATGATGGATTTGGGGTTCCTTGCCTTCTTAGTCCATAGTGCGCTACCATAATAGCCATCAAAGGTTCATCCTGAGTGAGAGACCGGCTGGCTCACAGGTCTTCTTTGACAAATTCTTCTTCTCTATTTGTGTTGACTTCAACCCAAATAGAAGCAAAGGTTCAACACCAACAACTTCCAAGTGTTCTTCAAAATTCTTTCGAGACAACCAAGGAATCGTGCATAGACAATGTTGACACTCTTCTTCCAAAAGTTTTTGTGCTGTCTTTTTATGAACAAACTTCTTGATAAATTTGACTTCCTTAATAGCTTTAGGGGAAGTCAATGTACTGGGTTGTAATGAATATGTATGCCCGTTCAAGTCTTTCTTCTACTTGGAAGAGGGGGATGAGAAGTAGCCTTGTCACCCGCCTTTGCATTTCTTTTGTTTGAGTTCTTGCAAAGCTTCTTGAACTTTGTGAAGAAGTTGGAAGTCCAATGCCTCCCATTTGGCTTCATCAAAAGTGGATTGGATCGGCAGGCGTTCTTCTTCTTCACTATGCAATGTTTGTCTTTGACCTCTCTCTTCCCATTGTTATCTCAATGCAAACATTCATATTGCTTTGACACCTAATTTTGAGATTGGCTTCATATCCTTCCACTTCTAAAATTTGTATCCTCGGCAGTAGTGCCAAAAATCATGTGACAACCCGGCAAATATCACTTTTGTGGTAATCAAGTAAGTAAAGTTCATTTCCGCAAAGATCCGATCCAAAATTGATCAAATACAAAGTCAAATAGTAACATGTAATTCTTCTTGAGTTCCTCTTTAATCCCTCAGGTAGAAACTACACCCAAAAGAGAGTAACAAGCTCACAATCTTGACAACTTGTCATGAATACACCCATAATCACAACAGAACAAATTCTATCCAAACAAATCTTGATTGTGATGATTCAGATTCTCTTAAAGATGGCACTTCATTGCAAAAACGACTTCGCCTCAGAATTGTATTCCACCCCTCCACTGACGGCACAACTTCCTTGATCAAAATTGCTTCACATCAACTCAACGTTGCACTCACTAATGCAAAATACTACCAACACTACATTTTTTCTCAGATCTGTCAAGGCATTGCTTTGATTGCACTTCACTCAAGATCAAACACACAAAACGAAGATCAAGGCTGCAAAATTCAACATCCAACAAGCACATTGACTTGCACTTTGAGTTTTTCCACTGGGTTTGCACTCACAAACCCACACATAGAGTTGATACTCAAAATTAAGCTCAAGCGATGAGCACTAAAATCAGCACTTTGCTTTATCTATCTTCAGAAATATGAATATTGAACAACATTTTACTATGAATGCCTCCTTTAAATAGTAGAGCAATTGACAGTTGCTAAAAATTGTATTGTTCTATAACAACTCTTCCTACCTGTAGATCCAAAATGACAATGCACATATTCATATCTACCTCTTCAAATCTCAATTTATTTCTACTCCAATTTGATGTCAATCTCCTCATCGGCTTTCAAACCCGATGATCTTCTTATTACTTCTCCTTCTTTGGATATATCTGATTCTACTAATTCATTCACTATTTCTACTACTTCTTTACTAGGAACGACAATTGAGGTCATGGGTAATCCATCTACTTCTTTATCTTGCAACCCACTCTTCTCTAATGTCTCAAAGAACAAGTCCAAAGACACCTGAATTCCTACTTCTACAACATCGGACTTTCTCTCCTCTATCACACTACTCCTAATTCTCTCTAACTCTAAATTTGTTAAATCTAATCCAAGACTGATATTGTCCCTACTTCTAACATCTTTCTATCTACTTGCTCCCTCAATCGGATTAGTAGAGTGTTCATAACAACATCTTTGGCTCTCCTCTTCCGAGTTTCTTGCACAAGCAACTTTAACTCGTGTAGTCTTGCTTCTTCCAATCTTCCTTCAGCCCCAATGCACAGAATAGCTCTCAATTTTCCCACAACTTCTCCTACTGATTCCGATGCATACCCTCAAGATTGCTCTACCTTTAGCACCTCCCAATACATCTTCAACTCATCTTTGTACTCAATAGAGAGCATCTTCTTCTCCTCCGCATACTAAGAACTCTATAACTCAGCACTTCATACCAACTCTCTCAATCTTTCTTGTTCTTGATGTCTGACCGCCAACTCTCTCTGCCATGCCTGATCCTTCCCGACTGCACTCTTCCTTAAGCTTTCTAACTCCTGCTCCATCACTCCTACCATCACTTTTACATGAATACTCTCAATATGCACTTTACTGACCTCCTCTTTCATCTTGGTCAGCAACATAGTCTGCTCCTTCAACTCTTCGGCTTGTTGCTGCATTTCTCTCCCTCTTGACTCAAAACTCTCTTGCAACTTCTTGAAAGTCTTCTTCCTCAAGACTGTATCCACCCAAAGCTCTTCAACTTCCTCGTCTCTTTGGGTTACAAGCTCTTGCAATCCCTTCACTTCAGCCAGCAGATACTTCACCACCTACAACTCATTCGTCACCTTCATATGATCTTGTGGGATTACCTTCTGGTGCTCTTTCAACAACTCCAACAATGGAGTAACAACATGCAATAAATACTATATTCCTCCAAAATTCTCTTTGTCTTTGGCCCCATCTTTGTACTTTGCTTCTTCCCCCGGCTCCTTCTTCTAAAGTCTTGATCTTTATACCTTCAGCGATACTTCTTCTGAGCTTCCTTCTTCCTTACCTGCTGAACTTGGCCCCGCAGGGTACTCCTTCTTTTGCTCAGTCACCTTCTCTTCCATGACCAGGGCTACAAAGTGATTAGCATTTCCCTTTATAATATCAATCATTGCATGAAAAGCTTCATCTTCTTCTGCTTCAACCGATTGCTAAACTCCGTCTTTACCCTCACTCTCACTTCCAAATTCCCCTCTTTGTAATGTGAGTTCCGCTCCTTCTAAGCCTTCTCCTCTAGATTTTGTCTCCCTTTCAGACTTGGTTTCCAAAGGTTCTTCTTTCACTGCCTTCTTACACCACAGAACAAGTCTCCGGGTCTTTCTTTGTGTTGGAGGCAACTCTGCTTCTTTGGGTTTATTTTGCTTCTTTGTCTTTGGGCTTATGACTTCTTCCATCTCTTGTTGTCCCATCCTCAAGAAATGATCATCATTGGCTTGCAGGTGTGCCATGTATTGTTGTTCTTCTTCATCTGCTTCCCGTCTCAAATCAAGATAAAAGTGTGATGCCATACGACACCTCTCTTCCGTGGTCAGCAAATTCAACCCAAAGTAGAAATGTGTTGCAAATGGTGCAAAATAATATGGAGAATGGTAGAGTTGTTGCATCTACATGTCAAAATTAAAATTTTTTAGATAGTTTGATAGAGTAGTAGCCATGGTGGCGATATCCAAGGTTATCATTGCTATCCATCAACAAATCAAGTACCTTATTCAATTGTTTGAAGAACAAGATCATCAACAACAAAAGCAACAAAACCATTTTGAGAAGAAGAAGACAAAATTTGATTTCCAAAGCCCAAAGTATTTGAAGGCAAGAATCTCTTGGCATAGTTCAGAATTTTGTCTTTGATTGTAAATGTTATTTCAAAGCTTTAAATCTTCAAGGTGAATAAAAATAGATTCTTTTGGTTTCAAGTCATTTGGATCAAAACTATGGTGGTGATTTTTAGTGGAGCAAGCCAAATGGCAAATTTTTGCACCAATCTTGACATGAGGCAAATTCAAGAGTGCAATAATTAATCAATTCCAAGCTATAAATTGTACACAAGCTGCACAATATAGGTTGGCAAAGTTGAAACAGATTAGTTCTGTAAGAAGCTATATCACATAAATTCTAGAACATCATTATGCAAATTCCAAATATAATAAAGGTGAAACTTTGGATCAATTAGTGAGGGACTTGAAATCACATACGGAATTGGAAGTGACCATATGAGAACCCAAAGATTTGGAGAAAGCTATGCAGTTGGTTGAGCACTTTGATTCCTTGGTTGCAACAACTTGGTCTTGACCTCAGCTTTCACCAAACCTTCCCACACACTACACATGGGTAGAGGAACCAACACCAATGGAGATTGATGCCATCCAACCAAAACCACTTGGCTTTATAGATAAGGAAAGATTGTGACAAAATGGAAGTTGTTTTTATTGTCACCAAATTTGACATTGCATTGTTGAATGTCTGCTCAAGAATGGACAACCCTGACAAAAAGTCCAAACTGAGTTCATGGAGCACAATGGTCAAGGAAACAAGGAATCCCAATAGGAGAACTCAAACCACCTACTGGGAACTTGATTAGTTCAAATGGGATTGAAGGCTCCTATGCAAGTTTGCTTTACTTGCAAGATATGATATCTAATTGTGAGAGTATGATTTTGGTTAATTTTGGACATTCAAAAAATTGCATATCCATACAATTAGCAAAGGAATTAAGTACTCCTATCAAGCTAATAATTGGAAATAGATTGATGATAGTGGATGGTAGAAATATTTTGCATTCTATATCTCACATCTTGTTATATTTAAGATTAGGAAGGAGTATTTGGAGTGTATGAGGTTTGTAGTGGCACCTTTACACTAGGATTTCATTCTTGGTTTGCCTTGGCTTTAATATCATAAGGTTTAATTTGATTAGAATCAATGACAAATTCACATACAACATCAAGGTACAAAATATTGATTAGGGGTTTGGCACCTTTGAGTAAGCCAATTAAGAATAGTCAATCCAAGATAGGAAGTTTCTCAATAAAGTAGCCATAGAGTAAGCTTTAGAGGAAGATAAGCTTATTTTTGTGGTGTAGATCAAGCCTATTGCGCATGGAGAATTTGATGAGGGCCAAAAGCCTCATCAAGCAATGGTTGATCAAATAGTTCAAGAGTTTGCATATGTGCTTTTGGATGATCATCCAAAGGAATAACCTTTTGATTGTGGAGTGCCCTTCAAGATTGAGTTATTACCACCAAGTAATCCAGTGAGTGGACCAATCTATCATCTCTCACCAAAGGAGTTGGATGAACTTCAAATAACATTGATAGAGTTGTTGGAAAAGGATTTCATATGACATAGTACATCTCCTTGGGGAGCACCATTACTATTTTTTCCAAAGAAGGATGGAGGATTTCATTTTTTTATTGATAACCATGGCCTCAATAAACAAATAGTGAAGAATATATATCCCTTGTCTTGTAGTGATGACTTGCTTGATCAATTAAGCGGAGCACAATTCTTCTCTAAGTTAGATCTCTGAAGTTGATATTGGCAGATTCCTATTAATAAGGAGGATGTGCAAAAGACTACCTTTCACACAAGGTATGGGCATTTTGAATGGGAAGTTCTACCTTTTTGGCTCATTAATGCTCCAAAAATTGTCATGGATCAAATGCATTGGATGTTGGATGGGCTATTGGATTGGTACATGGTGGTGTTCTTGGATGATGTTTTAATCTATAGCAAGAAGGAGGTAGAACATGCAAATCATATACAAGAAGTCCCGAGACAACTACGTCAATGGAAGTTCTACTATAAGAAGTCAAAGAATACCTTTTGGTAGAAAGAAGTTACCTTCTTGGGTCATAAGATCTCATAGAGAGAATCAAGATGGAAGAGGAGAAAATCAAGGTCATTATTGATTGATCTACTCCAAAGGATGCCACAAAATTATGAGCATTTAATGGATTGGCAAGTTTTTACTCATGATTTATCCACTATTTTGCTCATGTAACCACACCATTGACCAACCTCGTGGTGAAAACCTCAAGCTTTCAGTGGACCACCAAGCATGAAGAAGCATTCTAGAAGATAAAACATATGGTGTTTTCAAGAGCACTTCTTCAACCATATGATTCTAACTTTGCCATTGAAGTTGTGTTGCATCAAGAATTTCCAAATGGGTAACATTCAATTGTATCACTGTCTCTTTGACTAAACATTACAAAAACAAATTACTCTACTTGATATCAAGAACAAATAGCAATAGTATATGCCACCAAGGTATGGAGGCATTATCCTTTGGGGAAGCAAGTGATCATGCAAATTGATCACAAACTCTTGTTGTAGAGTTAACATTAGGAGCACATGAAAAGTCAACATCACCAATAGGAGGAATTAGTATAATTTTTTGATATAAAACTTGAGTACAAACCCAATAGGTTCCATGTCATCCTTGATGCCTTATCACGATGACCTGATTTGAAGTCTCTTCCTCTTATCAAAATGGCAATCATGATAGTATTAGTTGACTCAAAAGTCCAAATTGAGTTTTGGACAACTTAACAACAAGACACCTTCTTTTAGATGGTACAAGGTCATCTTGGAACACATGACAAGAAATTAAACATCTTCTCTTTCAAGGAAGGCTTTCTATGCTATGAGAATCAGATTTATGTTCCGACCAAGGGCGATCTACAACTTATGCACCTTCAAGAAGCCCATGACTTACCAATCATTGGTCACATGGGTATGGACAAGACCTTGGGTACCCTACAATACCAATGGTGACGGCCTAACATGGCATGAGATGTTTGAGATTTTGTTTGATCTTGAGAGCTACTAATGCAACAAGACCAACAACCAAAAACCAAGTGGCCACCTTCAACCACTTCCCAACCTATCTACTTGATAGGAATACATGAGATTAGATCTCATTACCACCTTGCCCAAGACAAAGCAAGGTCACACAACACTCATGGTGTTTGTAGATAGGCTTAGTAAGCAAATCCACTTGGCTCCAACCTTTGATATAATGAATGCTCCAACATTGGCCGAGATATATTTTGACAATGTCCTTAAGCATCAAGAGATGCCTCATGTAATCATCTCTTATATTGATGCTCAATTGATGGGAAAATTTTGGAAAGCACTCTTCCAAATACTTGGTACCAAGTTTGCTTTGTCTACTATTTGTCATCCTCAAATTGATGGACAAACCAAATGTGAAAATCATACCTTGGAAGATATGCTTTGTAGCTTTGCCAATGTTCACCATACCAATTGGGATGAATATCTTACAGTTGTTGCATTTTCTTACAATAATTCCAAACATGTAAGCATGGGATTTTCTCTCTTCTTCCTTTATTTTAGCCAAGATCTATTTGTTCTAGATTCCCTTCTTGCTCCTCCTCCATCTCATGTTCCTCATACTTTGACCTTCTTGACCATAATATCCCAATCCTAACAACAAGCAAAATCTCATCTTCTTGTTGCTAAGAATCATCAAATTCAATAATGGACCAACATCATCATGATCTACCTTTCAACTTGACTACAAGGTCATGCTTTCTTCTCATAACCTACCCTTTTTCTTTGATACCCAAGTTTATAAACTTGCTCTGTGAGCCGGCCTGTCTCTCACTCAGGATGAACCCCTGATGGCTATTATGGTAGCGCACCATGGACTAAGAAGGCAAGGAACCCCAACTCCATCATACTCCTCCAAGGCTAACACTCCAAGACTCAAGACATTGCTCACTAGAGAACTCAATGAGAGAGAGATAGTTGCAAATGAAAGGATGATGAGTACCTCCTCACTCCTTGTTTATATACTTGTGAAATAATTACGTACCAAAGTTACTAATTACCGTAGTAACTCAAGTTACTAGACTAAAAGTCAAGTAAAGTCAAAAAGTAGAAAGGAATATCCATTCACATGGGCATATTCCCCTAAGCATGTGGTCTTATCTTGACCCAACCACTAAAGCAAGGATTCCTTCACATGGGCTATCCTTGGACTAAAGAAGAATCCAAAACAAAAAGGCTTGCGGGCCCAAGAGTTCTCAACTCTTTCCCCAAAGCCAAACACCTAGGAATAATACCAAGTCAACACACTAAAATCCAAAATAGTGGTGCTCATCTTTTCTACTTCCTCTAAAGTAAGGTCCCATCTATCTTAGCTATGACTAACTTTAGCTAACCATGACTAATATAGAACCATCCTTTATCTCTATATAAATAATATCTCTTAAGTACTTGTAATACCAAGCTAAATATCACAATACCACACACATGCACAAATGGGTGTTACATTTACCCCCGGACTAAGTTTTCACTTTGTCCTCAAAGTGAAGGTCTCTCTACCTTCTATGGTACATCTTCAACTTATCATGGTTAATCCTATCAAAGTGTCTTCCTCCCAACTCCTTGAGATCATAAGTGTAATTTCCCCACACCTTCTCTACTATGAAAGGTCCAAAGTACTTAGGCAAAAACTTCTTTTGTACTCTCTTGAATCAAATGGAATCAAACAACATTACCCAATCACCTTCTTTGAAAGGCTCCACCTTCTTCTTGCCTTGCCTCTTGTCATAGCTCTCCTTTTGTTTCCTTTGGGCTTGCTCCACTCGAACCATAGCAACTGCTCTTGCCTCTTCCAACTCCATGAGTTGATCCTTCCTTGACTTCTCTGCATCACTTCCTTGTGCTTTCTTCAATCTCATATGAATGCTTTGGAAGGTAGGAAGATCAAAGTGAATAGGTAAGGTAGACTCAATACCATACACCAATTGGAATGGAGAATATCCAGTGGAAGTCTTCATGGTTGTCCTATACTCCCACAAAACTGCATGAATCCTCTTGTCCCAATGATGTTTAGCCCCCTCCATTTCTGCATCTTTGGCCAACATCATGCACAAGGTCTGATTGGTTCTCTCTGCCAAGCCATTGGAATTTGGCTTATAGGATGTAGTTACTCTATGTGTGATAGAGAAATGTCGTAGCATGGCTGTAGTAATGCTTCCTGTAAACTCTCCTCCTCTATCAGAAACCAACTCCAAAGGGCATCCAAACCTAGTGATAATGCGTTCATAAAGAAATCTACCCACTTCATCTTCATTCTTGTCCCTCAATGGTCTAGCCTCAACCCACTTGGTAAGGTAATCAGTAACTACCACAATGTACCGATTGTTCCTTGGGGTTCTATTGAGAGGTCCTACAAAATCAATTCCCCACTTCTCAAAGGGTCCTAGCAATGGAATTGATCTAAGTGGTGGAGTGGATGTAGACTTTCTAGCAAAAGCTTGACAAACATGACAAGTTTTGCAATAATCAAGACAATCCTTGAAAATCCCTCTCCAATGGTAACCTGCATCTAGAATCTTGAAAGCAGTCACCTTTCCTGCAAAGTGTCCTCCACATACTAAACCTTCATGAAACTCCTTTATGAGTAGGATAGACTCTTCCTTACCCACTGCTCTTCGAAGTAGACCATCTGCTCCTTGGTGAAAAAGAATATCATCCACCATTGTGTAAGGTCTAGATCTTGCTGCAAGGGCCTTCCTCTCCCTAGCATGCATCCCTTCTGGATAGTTACCTCTTGTCACAAAATCCACAATCTCCTTGTACTCCATTGGAACCTCTTGAGTGACTGAGATTGTCATGAGCTCCTCATTCGGGAAGGAATCATCTACTGGCTCATCTCCATCATGATCATAGGCTCTAGATAACAAATCAGCATTTGCATGTTTCTTTCCTGGCCTATCCTCAATTGTGTAGTCATACTCAGACAAGAGAATCATCCACCTTGCTAGTCTCCCTTCAACATTAGGCTTGTTGAAGATGTACTTCAAAGCCTTGTGATCCGTGACAATTGTGGCTTTCCCTCCAATCAAGTAGTGTCTAAACTTCTTGAGACCAAAGATCATTGCCAACCCTTCTCTCTCTGTGACAGAGTAGTTCTTCTCTGCTGAAACCATCTACCTACTAGCATAAGCTATTGGATGATCATGCCCATCTTGGTCTAATTGACTAAGAGTGCATCCTATAGCTACATTAGAAGCATCAGTGTAGAGGATGAAAGGCTTACTCCAATCAGGTTTAGCGAGAATTGGAGCTACAACAAGGGATTGCTTGAGCTCCTCAAAAGCTTTGAGAGCCTCCTTGTCTTCCAAAATCACCATGTAATCTACACCCTTCTTCATGTAGATGGTCAATGCATAAGCCTTGTTGGAAAATGAGAAGATGAACCTCCTATAGTACCCAACCATTCCCAAGAATTGGCGTAACTTTGTCAAGCTTGAAGGGAATGGAAGGTCTGAGATTTTCCTCACCTTCTCAGGATCAACTGCTATTCCATCCTTGGAGATGATGTGCCCCAAAAGTAGACCTTCTTCACATCCAAAAATGCACTTCTCTGGGTTGAGTGATGCATTTGCCTCATCCAAGCGTTGCAAGACTTTGATTAGGTGCTCAAAGTGCTCCTCCTTGCTCCCATAGACACAAAAGTCATCAATGAAATCTCTCACAAATTTCCCAATGAAAGGTTCAAATACCTTGTTCATGAACCGTTGGAATGTGGCTGGAGCATTGCAAAGCCCAAAAGGCATGACCTTGAAAGCGTAAGTTCCCCAAGGTGTGGTGAATGTGGTGAGTTGTTGATGCTCTGGTGCAATCTTGATTTGGTTATATCCACTATAACCATCTTCTTGCTCCTTGTAGAACTCAAACCACCTCTAAGCTCCTTTCTCAAGGTAGGGTTCAAAGCAATTAATTGGCCCACTGTGATGTTAGCCTTGTGACTACCAACATCCTCCAACACATTGTAGTTCCATTGTTGCTTGGAGATCAAGAAGTCCTCCATCCCCAACTTCTTCCTTGGAGTCTTTGTTGTTGATGGTGTTGAGGTGCGAGTGCACCTAGTAGACATAGGAGTATCCTTGCTTGAAGTAAATCCTTGAGAAGAGTGAACATCCTCTGCAAAACGAGCTCTCTTCTTCTCTTGTGCCAAAAGCTCCAAATTAGGACCCTTGGAGTTTGAGCACTCTCCCTTCTCATACTTGCTCTCAACCACATCTATGGATGCTATCCCCTTACCTTTGTTGGGATTAGGAGCCACTTGGGTTTCACTACCTCCCTCTTTCCCTCTATTGGCTCCCTCATAACCCCTTCCTCCATGGTAAGTGGAATTTGGGCAATTCCTTTGGATATGGCCTCTTCCCCCACAACCAAAACAATTTCTATCATTGAAATTGTTGGCTGGTTGGCCTCCTCTATATGGATGGTTTCCATAACTCCTAGGCCCTCTCCCTACATTCTGATCCACCTCTCTCTTCTCCCATAATTGCACCACATTGATCTTGAGATCCGCAAGTTGTTCTGTGATGGTTTGGAGTGGATCTTTTGGTGGAGGTGCAAGAACTGGAGCAACTACTACTTGTGGTGCAACCCTTGTCACCAAAGTATCAGAAGTTCCACCATACTTGTAGCCTTGAGGAGGATGCACAACCTCCTTCACCACCAAATCACTTTCATCCCCTTCCAAACTCTCCTCCATACGAATTGCGATCTTGATAGCTTCAACCTTGGAAGAAGGTTTCTCATATCTCACCTTGCTTCTAATTTGTGGTCTCAATCCTCCCACAAAATTCTTGGTGAGCATGGCCCCTATGCCAATCATTGTAGTCTCCACATCATCCCCACCCTTCCTCAACACTATGCGAAATCTGGACTCCAATTTTTCCACTCTTTCCACATAGACTCTCACTTTCTCTCCATCTCCTTGCTTGAGAAATGTAACCTCACTCATCAATCTCTCATAACTCTCATCAGGAAGAAAGTTCTCAATGAGTGCTGAAGTCAAAGTCTCCCAAGACTCCTCTTCCCCCTCTCTCCTCTCTCTCTTTTGGTATTCTGACTCATACCATGTAAGTGCTGCATCCTCAAAGAAATCTGGTAATAATGAGGCCCACTCATTCTTCCTCCTCTCATTGTTTCCTATGCAAGCTCTCTTGAAGTCTCTCACAAAGGCCTCCACATCTTCTCCATCCTTGCCAAAGAAAACCGGAAGTTTCCCCATCTTAACCCCTCACTATCTTTCTTTTCTCTCAAATTTTTTTTTTTCCTCTTTTCTTTTCTCTCACTCTATTACTAATAGAGTATATACATGACTAACACCATCTGAGAATAATCCACTCTAGGGAACACAAAAGGTTCAGGTTGCTCCAAGATTTCTATAGCAACATCAAATCCTAGAGTGCATATTAATCTAACTCTCATGGATAGTTTATCCATAAGTTGAAAGATTATCTCCATCACTAATCTTGAGAACTAGCTGATGAAGGTGGTAGTATTTCTGTAGCTGTACTAAGACTCTCTCCAAGATCCTTCACCAAAGTTTCCAAAAGTGCTTTTACTCCACTACACTCATGTCCTTTTGGAAGTCCTTCAACTCCACAAACCTCACACAACTCTTTGGTCTTAGATCTTCTCCCTCCCAATCTTGGTGAAGAAGGTCCAACATGCAAACCCAAGTCAAGTAAGCCTCTCCTTTCCCTCAATCTCTTGCTCTCAAAGGTCAATGGACATGAACTTGCCTTATGTCCCTTCTCTCCACATAGAAAGCACTTAGACTCACTCTTTCCTCCAAGTGGTGTAGGTTTTTGGATCCTCTCAACACTCTCTTCAAATTCTATTGTAAACTCTCTTTTCCTCAAATCCACCCCTACAATCACCTCAAACCCTTGGGGAACCTTGCATAATCTCAATTTCCACTCTTGATGACTCTCCATGTTCCCCAAGATGAATCTAAACACTCAAACATGCTTTTTGTTGATCTCAAACTTCTCATGCATGAGATCTCCACTCTGCAGAATTGACCCTTCCTCACAATGTCATTCAAATCTCCCAACCAATACGTCACAGTCCTCTGAAATTTTGCACACTTGATCACAACTCCAGGGCGTCCCTCCCTGCAAAATTTCAGATCTTTTCATTGAGCCATTTGGCCTAGACATCTTTCTATTCAGCACCCATATTTCAGATTTGGTCTGAAAACCACCCCCCTCACTTCAAAAACTCATCACGCCCTGCGCAAAAACGATATCTCTCTAATTTTTGTGGCAGCAGGTAGGATACAATGCATTGAATTTTCTTGGAAAATTTCAGGACAATTCACTGAAAATTGAAGAAATGGCAGACTCTGTACAATTTTCCAGAGAGCATGCAGTTGCGGGAGCACTTTACCCTATCAACTTTCAAAAATTCTAGCCCAGTGCGCATAGAAGCTCTCTCAATAATTTCAAGTGTGCTAACTGAAAGATAACCCAAACTATCATGTGTAGAAATCTCAAGTCCAGATCTCAAACTTGAGATTTTGCCCAAAATCACCTTAATCCCCAAAATCTGCAATCCACCTCACACAATCTCTCCAATTCCTCTCATATGTACAAGATGTACAAAATCACCTCAAAGACATCATAATGAACTACAGGGTATACAAATGGATCTTGGTTCTCTAACATAAGTTCAGCCCTCTCCTCTCCTAATGTTCTCTCCAAGTGAGCTCTCATAGCCTCCTTCTGCCTAATGTAGAATTGGACGCGGAACATTATCTTGCCTTCTAGAGAGGTCCCGGCAACGGAACCAAAAATGTGAGCCGGCCTGTCTCTCACTCAGGATGAACCTCTGATGGCTATTATGGTAGCGCACCATGGACTAAGAAGGCAAGGAACCCCAACTCCATCATACTCCTCCAAGGCTAACACTCCAAGACTCAAGACATTACTCACTAGAGAACTCAATGAGAAAGAGATAGTTGCAAATGAAAGGATGATGAGTACCTCCTCACTCCTTGTTTATATACTTGTGAAATAATTACGTACCAAAGTTACTAATTACTGTAGTAACTCAAGTTACTAGACTAAAAGTCAAGTAAAGTCAAAAAGTAGAAAGGAATATCCATTCACATGGGCATATTCCCCTAAGCATGTGGTCTTATCTTGACCCAACCACTAAAGCAAGGATTCCTTCACATGGGCTATCCTTGGACTAAAGAAGAATCCAAAACAAAAAGGCTTGCGGGCCCAAGAGTTCTCAACTCTTTCCCCAAAGCCAAACACCTAGGAATAATACCAAGTCAACACACTAAAATCCAAAATAGTGGTGCTCATCTTTTCTACTTCCTCTAAAGTAAGGTCCCATCTATCTTAGCTATGACTAACTTTAGCTAACCATGACTAATATAGAACCATCCTTTATCTCTATATAAATAATATCTCTTAAGTACTTGTAATACCAAGCTAAATATCACAATACCACACACATGCACAAATGGGTGTTACAGCTCCTAATTGGATATGTTTATTTTTATCACCCAAATAATTTCTCTTGTTGCTTATCAAATTGCCTTACCTTGTGTAATACTCCAAGGACAAGAGAACCTTCAAAGAGAGATACAAGAGAGAAAATACTAGCTTCACACTAAATAATCGGATGCCCCAAAGGAGGACTTTATTTTAATTATGTAGCAAAGGAGATCCCCTCAAAGGAAGCTCTACCCTTGGATCAGATACATGGATTGGTGACATGTCAATGAGCTCCACCCTAAGATTAGGTACCTAGATGGGTGACATGTTGGTCATTTCCTACCTAGTTTGTTGAACAGGTTTGACAAGAAGGAATCTATAGGGAATCTTCCTGTAGGAAGCTCAAAATTGTTTAGGTGAGGTACCATTGGAAAGCTCTTGATAAAACAAACCATAAGCAAAGAAGGCAAGCTCTTTTATCCATAAGGAGGGTTAAATTTTTCCATTTTTCAAGCATAATTCATCTGTTTAGGCTTCCAAAATTAGCTTTAAAGTTTTTAAGCTCTTTTGGCTTTTGCCCTATTAGTAGAACTGCTCTTTTGGTGACACCTATATCTGATCTATCTAGCCCATCATGCACAAGACCTTTCTAGATGTTACCAAGAAAATCTTCACCTCTAAATAATATGTCTAGCTATTGGTGTTATAGACCTCCTCCCTTTTAAGACGCAATCTCCTCATTGCAAAGTTGTTGCTTAAAAGATGGAACTAACACCAATGTGTTGGTCAAGTTGGTTGTTTGCTCCCATGTTGCCTCATACAATGTTACACTTTCTAATGTACAAGATATTCCACATGTGGATGGCAAAAACCACGGATGCATTCTTGGAGAATACGTTCAACTTCATATTTGTTTGTGTCATCAAGGAAGGTTGGGCAAGGTCAACTTTCTTGGATGGAAGAAAAGTGGAATTGTTGAGGTGCATATCTATGCAATAAGGAAACATGGAATATTGGATGGATCTTCTTGTGTGGTGGTAGCTTGAGGTGGTAGGACATTGAGACGATCCAATGAAGAATGAAGAAAGGACCAATAAAACAAGGTCTTAGCTTTTGAGGGCCAACTAATGTGAGGTTGGAGGTTGATAGCCAAACTTGAATTCCATGTATTGCCCATGTGCATCTATTTACATACTATTTTTGTCAATTTTGGGGAATCTACAACTTGTGCTTGGCATTCAGCATACCTTGTTAGATTTTAGAAAAAAATTGTTGATAGTGTCAACCTTGGTAACCACCAGACAGCCCTTCATCAAACTTGAAGGTGTGAAAGGATGCTGCATACATGAGGAAGAAAAATGTGACATGTGTGGAGGGATTCACTAAATTGTTGTTAGCAAATTCCACCAATGGGATCTATGCTTACCCACTCCCAACATTGTGTAGGAGTGGGAAGGGGTTGAAGGAATCATGTGGGAGCTTGATTAGAAGCTTTATTTTCTTGATAGAGTAGGCAAATCCTAACCTATTCCATCACATTGTTGCTTATCTTGGGCCACTAGTAATGGCATTTGACTATGTCCAAGGTCTTGTCCACTCCAATGTGACTTGAAATGGCAAAATCATGATATGATGCTGGTTCTTAGATTCTTGGTATCCAAAATCCAGAACCTTCTATCACAAAAGGTGAGTCCTTGGGTGTTGGTGACGCCTTTGGATGATTCAGCTCCTACAATATGTCGATCAGTTTTCATAGAATCAGTTTTTGTAGTTCAGTTTTCCACCTACAATCCTTGGCCAAAATTCAAGGTTCATATGACTTCCACTACCAGATTGCTTGCAATCAGCATCCAAGTGAATGCATCTACAAGTTACTTTTTGCATTCCACATATTTGATCATGATGATGAATTTTTGTCTCTACTTTGCCTACCAAATTTGTTGATGAAAAAGATCTTTTTGTGTCTTCAGGTAGACTAGAGATTTGTGGTCTATCTTTACCACAAATGCCTTCCCACCAAGATAATGTTTCCAATGCTTTGTTGCAAGGACAATGTCCAACTCTTCCAACTGTCCAACTTTGATGGTGTGATAGTTGCATTTTACTTATAACAATTTATGAGAGAAATATGCAATTGGGTACCATTTTTCCTGCTATTCTTGTTGTATGATTTCTCTTATTGCTATGCCTAATGCATCTATAGCCATCTTGATTGGATGTTTTGGGTCATTGTGATACTCACATTTTCATTTTGGACAAGTTTTGAAGAAAAAGTGCCTTGCTAAAACCGAATTGGAACCAAATGGAGAAGAAATGAGTGGAAACTTGTGTTTTGATCAAGCTCAAGGAAGTCGACTTTGTGTTAAAGGAAGAAGGACTCGGGGCCGAAGGAGGGCAGAGCCAAAGGAGGAAGAGAAGTTGTAGGTCAGGATTCTTGCATGGCCCATATCTTAGTGACGATAAGTCCAAATCATGCGTGCTATATTTTGTTAGAAGCATCTTGTTCAAGGCTTTCTATTGCTACCAAAATCGGAAAGTTTTGAGCTATTTAGAAGAAGTTACAAGTATTTGAAGTTTCTGGAGTAGATGTACTTTGAGTTGAGGGTCTTCGGATTTCAGACTTCAAACTTTGGACTTCGGACTTCAGATTTTGGACTTCAGGTTTACATGACTTTAGGTCTAAAGACTTCACCTCAAGACAAATATGATTCAACCCAAGGTAGTCAAAATGTAGTGAAGGTGACTTCGGGAATCTTGCAAAAGGCGTTAGAGGAAATTAGAGTAAGGAAAGAAGATATTTAGGATACCCATGACTTCCATTTCAATTCTGATTGAAGATATGATAGAATTAAAAGAGAAATAGGAGTAGTGAATAAACATGAAGTGCAAGATCAGACTGTAAGTGTCTTCGGATTTGACATTTGACACTTTAGAGAAGAGTGGGTTTGGAGATGAATGTTTAGAAGAGTTACACACCAATGTAAATAGAGATCAAAGTGAAGAAGTGTTAAAACTGGTAGAGGAGTTAGGAGTTATGAAACCCAAGGAAAGAGTAGTAGGGAGTGAAGTTACTTTGAGATTGGGTTTGAAAGCCGAGGAAGAAGTAGACATTGGATCAAATTAGTAATAGATTTGAGACTTAAGAGGCAGATATAAAGAGGTGCATTGTCATTTTGGATCTATAGGTTTGTAGAGTTGTTAGGAAACGGTATAGTTGTTAGAACTATCATTTGCTTCACTATTTAAGAGTGGCATTTGCAAGAAATTGTTGTTCAGTGCTCATAATTTATGAGAAAAGATAAAGCGAAGTGTTATGAAGTAGTGCTCATTGCTTGAGCTTGATTCCGAGTATCAACTTTGTGTTTGTGTTTGTGAGTATGTAGAGAAATTCAAAGTGCAAGTCAGTGTGCTTGTTGGATGTTGGATTCCGCAGCCTTGATCTTCATTCTATGTGTTTGATCCTGAGTGAAGTGCAATTGGAGCAATACCTTGACAAATCTGAGAGGAATTGTAGTGTTGGTAGTATTCTGCATTTGTGAATGTAGTGTGAAGTTGATGTGAAGCAATTTTGATCAAGGAAGTTGTGCCTTCAGTGGAGGAGTAGAACATAATTTTGAGGCAAAGTCATTTTGCAATGAAGTGCCATTTTTTGGAGAGCCTGAATCATCACAATCAAGATTGTTTGGAAAGAATTGAAGATGTTGTGATTAAGAAGTATTAATTTGTAATGAAACTGCAAATCAATGCTTATTACTCTCTTCTCGATGTGGTTTCTACCTGAGAGATTAAAAGACGCAACCAAGAAGAACTACATTGTTACTGTTTGAGTTTGTATTTGACCAATTCTGAATTCTATCTCTACGGGAACAAACTTTACTTACCCGATTACCGCAAAAGTGATATTTGCCGGGTTGTCACAGTCATACTATTCCAAGATTGGTGCATTAAAGAATGCATCTTTCAATTCCTAAAAGGTCAATTCTTGTGTGGTTCTCCATATCCACTTCTTCCCCTTGCCCAATATTGTTGTAAGTGCCTATGCAATCTTGGAGAAGTTCTTAACAAATTGACTATAAAACCCCATCAATCCCAAGAAACTCTTGAGGTGAGTTTGATCTCCTAGAGCACCCCATTTTTTAATGACTTCAATTTTATCTATTAGCACTTGGATACCTTCTACACCTTACTCTATGCCCTAAGTAGTCTACTTTAAATTTGCCAAACTCAAACTTTGAGATTTTGGCATAGAATCTAGACAATTTCTTGTAGATTTTGCTTGTGCTTTATCATCATCCTACTGTAGACTAAGATATCATTGAGGAAAATGATAACAAATTTATCCAAGTACGGATGAAATATATCATTCATTAAACTCATGAAAGTGGCTAGAGTGCCAAAGTGCATCACCAAAACTCAAAGTGACCATACTTTGTTCAAAGGCCATTTTGTGTTTGTCTTCTCCACAATCTTGATTTGGCTGTAGTTGCTCCGTAGATCAAGTTTGGTGAAGTGCTTTGCCCCGTTGAGTTGATCAAACAAGTCATCCATGCAAGGTAATGGGTATTTGTTCTTCATCATTTGTTGATTTAGTCCTCGGTAGTCAATTCACATGTGCATTGTTCTGTCCTTCTTTGTCCCAAACAATACAAGAGCCCCATATGGTGGTACGCTAGGTTGGATAAACCCTTTTTGCAACATATCATTGATTTGAGCCTTACAATCCTCCAACTCATGAGGTGATAGTCAATATGTGGCCTTACAAGAAGGTGTCTTTTTAGACAGTATCTCAATTTATGATCTCCTGTCCTTTTTGGTGGTAAAGCTTAGGGTATTTTATTCAAAAAGACATCTTGAAACTTATTGATCACATCTTTCAATTTCTCAGGAATTTGTCCATTATGTTTTGCACTTTGAAATTCTCTTATTAGACCCATGAAACATCTATCTATCTCACTAATAGATGTGGTCCCTATGACATAAAGAGGCAACTCTTGTCTTCTTGATCTTTCTTTAACCCCAAAGATCTTCCATTGACTAGTTCTCACTACTTTCTTTCTCCAATCCACCATGGGGTTTGGTTGTAGTGCTCCATCCATGGCATGCCTAAGATTGCATCATAACAAGCTAATTGTATCACTCTCCACTCAATTTCTTCTTGATACTCTCCTATAGAGAGTACTACTTTTCTAGATTATGACTCAATTCTCTTTGTCTCACCATTAAGTAACTCTACTTTGTCATTCACATCCTTCTTTAGTTCCATCTCCAACCTTATTGCAACAAAGTGAGACAAGAAATTCTCTATTGCTTTAGGGTCTATCAACACTCTCACTTGATTGCCTTCTAGGACTCCATTTGTAACAATAAATTGTATGTTTTCTTCCTCCACCTTTGCACACTCATCCTCATCATAATCCCCCCACCTTTACTCTTCTCCATTGAGCCAATAAGGCCATGAGGTAAATTTATTGGCAATTTTTATTTTTTGATGAGATTCTAGCATCCTCCTCTTTGATTTGTCTCTCCATGTGATTCAAAGGCTACTTGTATGAAGGCCAAGGGCTTCTAGAATGACAAGCACAAAAAATGATGGCTATGTGCCCAATTTGGCCACAATTGTAACAACATCATTGTTTTGCTCAAGCCCCTTCTCCTCATGGAACTCCTCTCCTCCTTTCTTCAATGCCTTCCCGTTCTCCTTGGAGGAATCTTGCTCCTTGGTCTTGGAACTGAATGTTGCCCAATTTCATAGGCACTAGTCCACCAAAATGGTGTGTTTCAGCCTGATAGTTTTACACTGGTGTTACCACTTCACTTCCTCCAAGCATCCTAAACATCACTTTGGGTCTAACCACACAATGGATTTCTACTTGTGTGTTGAAAGGATGAAGTTTTAATACATTCAGATCCATAATAGAATATAGATTGTCAAATTCCACTCTTTGTTTTATACCACCATAGGTAGGATCACTGATTTTGGTGAATTCATCACTTTGTCTATGAATTTTTCATGGACAAAGTGATGATAAATGAGAGATACTCTCATTTGATTGTGTTGGATGTACATAATTTTGATATGGAATGGATTCAAGAATAAAACACTAGGTGTAATAAATTATCCTCTAGGCAACTCCATCCCATCCTCTCTCTAAAACACCACCCAAGTCTAACAATTGCATTATGTTTTCTCCCCTTACAATTACTTAGTTTTAGTAGTTTTTACCTTTCCAAGAAACTTGATCCACTCCCCTGGATTAAAACACCTACTCTGATATTTTTGTAATACTCCAATGACAAGAGAAGTCTCCAAGAGAGATACAAGAGAGAAAACACTAGCTTCACATTCAATACTCCAATGCCCCAAAGGAGCACCTTCTCTTGATTATATGCAAAGAGGATCCCCTCAAAGGAAGCTCCACCCTTGGAGCAGATACATGGATTGGTGACATGTCATTGAGTTCCACCCTTAGATTAGATGCCTAGATGGGTGACATGCTGGGCATTGTCCTATCTAGTTGGTCAAATAGGTTTGACTAGATAGAATCTTTAAAGAATCTTCTTATAATTCTTATCATAGAATCATGTGGATGAGGTACCAATGGAAATCTCTCAATGAGACAAACCATGGGGGGAGAAGGCAAGACTTTTTCTTTAAAGGAGAGGAATCTATCTATTTTAAAGGCCTAGTTTATTTGTTTAGGCCTCCAAAATTAGCTCTAAAGTTTTCAAGCTATTTTGACTTCTGCCATATTAGTAGAATTACTCTTTTGGTGAAACCTCTATCTAATCTACCTATCCTATCATACACAATATCCTTTTAGATATTAGTAAGCCAATTTTCACCTCTAGATAATATGTCTAGCTATTGAGATTACACTTTATCATATGTGGATCCATCTTGTCTTTCATGTTTTCAAGCTGAAACCCTTTGTTTCTAATCTACCTTCCTTTTCCTCTTGAGTCCAACCCTCTCCTCCTCCCATCCCTAGCAACAATCATGAGGAGTATGAAGTTGATCATATCCTTGGACATCATAGCCATATTCAATGTGGTTGCCAATAACATATGGAGTATAAAGTCCTTTGGAAAGGGTATTGTTGTTATGGTGCCACTTGGGAGCCTCTTTCTCATCTCAAGAATGCAAAAACAGCTATCTCAAGAGTTTGAAGCTTCCACAATGAAGAGGACGTCATCAACTAGCAGTAGGGGAATATGTAACAATATGGAGTTTATTGATGAGTCAGTCAAGACTAACAAAGTAGCAATTAGGCCAAATTAGCCAAGAATTATAAGAATATTCTAGAAGCATCTAAGAAACTACTTGATACCTTCCAAGGATTGGATAATGTGCATGCCAAGTGGTGACTTCTAGGAAGAAGCTTCTTGGGAAGCTTCCTGGCTAGCTTAGCTTGCATGCCAAGTAGGCGGCTTCTAAAAGAAAGCTTCTTGGGAAACTTCCAAAATAGCTTAGCTTACATGCCAAGTAGTTAGCTTCTTAAAGGAGGCTTCTCAAGAAGCTTAGCTTACATGCCAAGTAGTTAGCTTCTTAAAGGAGGCTTCTCAAGAAGCTTAGCTTGCACTCTAAGAAAGTAGGTTTTATGAAGTTTCTCAAGAGTCTTGTATGTTCCCTGTAAATACCAAAGCCCAAGCTCATGCTAGGCATTTGTAGTTTCCTTCATTCAAGTGTCCCAAGGTGATCTTCCACTACGGTCTTCCATTTTACTTTTCTCTCCTTGATCTTTTACACAAGGCCTTGTCATACAAGAGTTGAAACTCTCTCATCAACGCTATTCCTTGATTGCTCAAGACCTTAATTGGTGCATCAAAATAATTAAGAATCTTTTTAAGTTGTCCTTTCATTGGACTTGTCAAGAAGTATCAACTCAATCTGCTTGGAAAAATACTCACCATAGCCAAAACATACCAATGATATCTCACTATTAATGGTAAAAGTACAAAAAAATCTAAACTCTAGTGGTAACCCAACCTCATGATATGTATGGGTGTAATTGTGGCATAAGAGCATTAAATGATGTTTTAACTTGGTCATAAACTTTAAATTCAAAAATAAATTATTTTATATCAATCTACATATTACACTACCAATAATGACTCTAGAATAAGCTATATGTCCAACTTACTCCAAAATATCCTAGCTCTTCATGAGCATGTCATACCAATTGTGGTCTCTGAGATGGAAGGAGCACTACTCACATTTTACTATCCTTCCATATAAAGAAGATGTATGGACTCTTATCTACACTACTTAGCTTGTTGAAGGACATGGTGTCTTTTCTTGGCATGAATTTTGCCACTCATAACACCAATGTGAAGATAATCCATCATTAAGATATCATCATGAATGTCTTGTTGACCTATACCAATATCTCTACCCTTTTGATCCAAGACCTCAAAAACTCCTTTTATTTGTATTGAGAGATACTCTTGTCTTCCAAGGATAATAGACCTTAAAAGAACACACAAGACGAAACACCAGTTTCACACTCAATCCTCTTATGCCCCAAAGGAGCACCTTTACTTTATTATATAGCAAAGAGTATTCCTTCAAGAGAAACTTCACCCTTGGATCAAATACATGGACATGATAGGGAGCTCTACCCTTAGATAAGTTGCATGCATGGATGACATGTGGGTTATATGTTGGTTCTGGTCCTATCTGGTTGGTCAAGCAAGCTTTGACCAAAAGGAATCTTTAGGGAAGCTTCTTGTAGGAATTTCAGAATTGCATGGGTGAGGTACCGTTGGGAAGCTCACAATGAGACAAGCAAGGGAGGAAGGAAGGTCAACCTTTTGTCCATTGGGAGTAGAATCTGCAGATTTTTAGGCCTAATTCATCCTTTAGGCCTTTGAAATTAGCTTTAAAGTTGACTATTTTTGGCTCTTTACCTATTAGTAAAAGTACTCTCTTGGCAATACTTCTATCTGATCTACTCATTCCATAATCTATAACATCCTTCTAGATGTTACCAAGCCAATTTTCACCTCTAGATAATTTGTCTAGCTATTGGTATTACATTTTCAAGTTAATTTTTACTCTTGCACTACTATTAAAAGTGCTCTTTCTATGACACTTCTATCTAGTCTATGTAGCCCATCATACCTACCATCCTCCCAAATATTATCAAGATAATTTTCACCTCTAGATAATAGATCTAGCTTTTGATATTACAAACCTTTCTCCTTTTAAGATGCAACGTCCTCATTGCAAAGTTGTTGCTCAAAAGACTTCACTAACATTGATACATTGCTCAAGTTGGATGTTGGCTCCCATGTTGCCCCATATAGTGGGTACACTTTCCATTGTATAAGATATTCCACATGCGGATGGTGAGTACCATAGATGCATTTCTAGAGAATACATTTGACTTCATATTCCTCCGTGTCATCAATGAGTTGAACAAGGTAAAATTTCTTGTATGAAAGAAAAGTGGATGGTCAAGGTGCATATCTATATAGTAAGGAAACATAGAATACATAATAGATCTTCATGTATTGTGGTAGCTCAAGGTGATAAGCCACTACTTTGATTCAATGAAGGATGAGGAAAGGCCCAACAAAACAAGGTTTGAGCTTGTGAGTGCCAACTAATGTGAGATTGGTTGTTGATAGCTAGCATTGATCCCCAACATTGAATTCTATGTGCCAGTTATGTACATTTGCATATGTTTCTATTGATTTTGGGTGATCTACAACTTGTGTTTAGCATTCTCCACTCCTTGTTGGATTTTGGAAACAAAAGTGTTGACAACATCCACCTTGGTATCCATCAGGCGGATCTTCATCAAGCTCAAAGGTGTGAAATGATGCTCTTCATACATGAGGAAGAACGGTGTGAATGTATTCACTAAATTGTTGTACATAAATTCCACCAATGGGATCAAAGTGTCCCACCTTTCTTGCTCTTTTAGAGTGAAGTCCTTGAGCATGTCTTCAATATTGCAATTAGCTCACTCTATTTTTCCATTGGTTTGTGGATGGTAAGCCATGGACATTGCCACTTCTATTTTGAAGAAACCAAAGAGTGATCTCTAAAACAAACTAGTGAATTAAGTGCATTTATCAATGATGAGCACTCAAGACAGCCCATGGTAAGAAAAGACTACATCTAAGTAAAATTGAGCTAATTGTGGAACAATCACATCCTTGGTGGTAGGACGTAAATGAATCATCTAGCTGAGTTGGTCAACAAAGACTACAATGGAGTCAAACCCTGAAATGGTCTTGGGCAATTAGCAACCTAGATTCATGCTTATTTGCTCCCAACATTGTGTAGGAGTAGGAAGAAATTGAAGGAGTACAATGAGAGCTTGATTAGAAGCTTCATTCTATTAACAAAGTAGGCAGCTTTGAATGTACTCCATCATATCATTGCTCATCTTGGGCGAATAGTAATTGCATTTGGCTGCATCCAAAGTTTTGTCCATGCCAATGTGACCTACAATGGCGGTCTCATAACATTTTGCTAGAATAATGGTTCTAATTTCCATATTATCTGGGATCCATAAACTACGATCAAAAAAAGCAAATCCTTGGATACTAATGATGCCATTGGATGATTGCACTCCTAAAATATGTGGGTCAATTTTTGTAGCAACAAGAATCTTTGGCCAAAATTTAGGGTTCATTTTGACCTCTACCACTAGATTGTTTGCCATAGGCATTTGGGTAAATGTATCTACTAGTTGCTTCTTACCTTCCACATACATGATTGTCATATTGAACCTTTGTCTCCACTCTGTCCATCGAGTCTATCAAAAAGAAAGATCTTTTTGTGTCTTGAGATAGACTAAAGGTTTATGGTCTATCTCCACTACAAATGCCTACTTGCCAACACAAAGCTTCCAATGCTTGGTTCCAAGGACAATGGCCAACTCTTCTTGTTTGGTGGTGTGATAGTTGCATTCTTTTGGTAATAGCTTTTGAGAGAAATATGCAATTAGGTGCCATCCATCATGTTACTCTTGTTGTAGGACTACTCCTATTGTCATGCTTGATGCATCTATAGCCAACTTGATTGGCCATTTTGGGTCATACCATTTCAAGGTTTGTGCATATAGTAATGCATCTTTCAATTCTTGAAAGGCTAATTCTTGTGCGGTTCCCCACACCTACTTATTCCTCTTGCCAAGCAATGCCATTAGAGGTTATCTTCCTCCATAATCCGGATTTGATAGTAACTACTCCATAGATCAAGTTTGGTGAAGTGTCTTGCTCTATTGAGCTGATTGAACAGGTTATCCATGCAGGTAAGGAGTATTTATTCTTTACCGTTTGTTGATTTAGACCTCGATAGTGTGAAAGATCAAGACCGAGGAGAGAAATATGAGAATAGAAACTTACATTGGGATATTTGAATGAGTGAAACTTTGAGTGCCTAGCATGAGCTTCGGCTTTGGTATTTATAGGGAGCATATGAGGCTTTGGTCAAGAAGCTTTCTTGAGCCACTTTCTTGGAGTGCAAGCCAAGTTAACCAAGAAGCATCTCAAAGAAGCTTCCTTCTAGAAGCCGCCTACATGGCTTGCAAGCTAAGCTAGTCAAAAGCTTTTAGAAGCTTTCTTCTAGAAACTACTTACTTGGGATGTAAGCTTAGCTAATCAAGAAGCTTCCTAAATACATTTAGAATAGGCTAATTTGTCTTATTTGTTACTTCATTAGCCCTAACAAACTTTGTTGCTAAACTCCATATTGTTATATATTCCTCCACTGCTATTTAATGACGTCTTCATCGTCATTGAAGCTTCAAACTCCTAGATGGTTGATTGTGTATTCTAGAGATGAGAAAGAGGTTGCCATGTGGCATCATGAAGGGGATATGTCACGCCATTTGTAGTGTCACATCTAGATTGCTCAAACACAGGAGTTGCAATGATAGAAGTTAGAGCTATTTTAGTAGTTTCCCATAGATGATTTTATGATAGTCAAATTTTCTATTTGGGGTACTGTGAGCCGGCCTGTCTCTCACTCAGGATGAACCTCTGATGGCTATTATGGTAGCGCACCATGGACTAAGAAGGCAAGGAACCCCAACTCCATCATACTCCTCCAAGGCTAACACTCCAAGACTCAAGACATTGCTCACTAGAGAACTCAATGAGAGAGAGATAGTTGCAAATGAAAGGATGATGAGTACCTCCTCACCCCTTGTTTATATACTTGTGAAATAGTTACGTACCAAAGTTACTAATTACCGTTGTAACTCAAGTTACTAGACTAAAAGTCAAGTAAAGTCAAAAAGTAGAAAGGAATATCCATTCACATGGGCATATTCCCCTAAGCATGTGGTCTTATCTTGACCCAACCACTAAAGCAAGGATTCCTTCACATGGGCTATCCTTGGACTAAAGAAGAATCCAAAACAAAAAGGCTTGCGGGCCCAAGAGTTCTCAACTCTTTCCCCAAAGCCAAACACCTAGGAATAATACCAAGTCAACACACTAAGATCCAAAATAGTGGTGCTCATCTTTTCTTCTTCCTCTAAAGTAAGGTCCCATCTATCTTAGCTATGACTAACTTTAGCTAACCATGACTAATATAGAACCATCCTTTATCTCTATATAAATAATATCTCTTAAGTACTTGTAATACCAAGCTAAATATCACAATACCACACACATGCACAAATGGGTGTTACATTTACCCCCGGACTAAGTTTTCACTTTGTCCTCAAAGTGAAGGTCTCTCTACCTTCTATGGTACATCTTCAACTTATCATGGTTCATCCTATCAAAGTGTCTTCCTCCCAACTCCTTGAGATCATAAGTGTAATTTCCCCACACCTTCTCTACTATGAAAGGTCCAAAGTACTTAGGCAAAAACTTCTTTTGCACTCTCTTGAATCGAATGGAATCAAACAACATTACCCAATCACCTTCTTTGAAAGGCTCCACCTTCTTCTTGCCTTGCCTCTTGTCATAGCTCTCCTTCTGTTTCCTTTGGGCTTGCTCCACTCGAACCATAGCAACTGCTCTTGCCTCTTCCAACTCCATGAGTTGATCCTTCCTTGACTTCTTTGCATCACCTCCTTGTGCTTTCTTCAATCTCCTATGAATGCTTTGGAAAGTAGGAAGATCAAAGTGAATAGGTAAGGTAGACTCAATACCATACACCAATTGAAATGGAGAATATCCAGTGGAAGTTTTCATGGTTGTCCTATACTCCCACAAAACTGCATGAATCCTCTTGTCCCAATGATGTTTAGCCCCCTCCATTTCTGCATCTTTGGCCAACATCATGCACAAGGTCTGATTGGTTCTCTCTGCCAAGCCATTGGAATTTGGCTTATAGGATGTAGTTACTCTATGTGTGATAGAGAAATGTCGTAGCATGGCTGTAGTAATGCTTCTTGTAAACTCTCCTCCTCTATCAAAAACCAACTCCAAAGGGCATCCAAACCTAGTGATAATGCGTTCATAAAGAAATCTACCCACTTCATCTTCATTCTTGTCCCTCAATGGTCTAGCCTCAACCCACTTGGTAAGGTAATCAGTAACTACCACAATGTACCAATTGTTCCTTGGGGTTCTATTGAGAGGACCTACAAAATCAATTCCCCACTTCTCAAAAGGTCCTAGCAATGGAATTGATCTAAGTGGTGGAGTGGATGTAGACTTTCTAGCAAAAGCTTGACAAACATGACAAGTTTTGCAATAATCAAGACAATCCTTGAAAATCCCTCTCCAATGGTAACCTGCATCTAGAATCTTGAAAGCAGTCACCTTTCCTGCAAAATGTCCTCCACATACTAAACCTTCATGAAACTCCTTTATGAGTAGGATAGACTCTTCCTTACCCACTGCTCTTTGAAGTAGACCATCTGCTCCTTGGTGAAAAAGAATATCCTCCACCATTGTGTAAGGTCTAGATCTTGCTGCAAGGGCCTTCCTCTCCCTAGCATGCATCCCTTTTGGATAGTTACCTTTTGTCACAAAATCCACAATCTCCTTGTACTCCATTGGAACCTCTTGAGTGACTGAGATTGTCATGAGCTCCTCATCCGGGAAGGAATCATCCACTGGCTCATCTCCATCATGATCATAGGCTCTAGATAATAAATCAGCATTTGCATGTTTCTTTCCTGGCCTATCTTCAATGGTGTAGTCATACTCAGACAAGAGTATCATCCACCTTGCTAGTCTCCCTTCAACATTAGGCTTGTTGAAGATGTACTTCAAAGCCTTGTGATCCGTGACAATGGTGGCTTTCCTTCCAATCAAGTAGTGTCTAAACTTCTTGAGACCAAAGATCACTGCCAACCCTTCTCTCTCCGTGACAGAGTAGTTCTTCTCTGCTGAAACCATCTGCCTACTAGCATAAGCTATTGGATGATCATGCCCATCTTGGTCTAATTGACTAAGAGTGCATCCTATAGCTACATTAGAAGCATCAATGTAGAGGATGAAAGGTTTACTCCAATCAGGTTTAGCAAGAATTGGAGCTACAACAAGGGATTGCTTGAGCTCCTCAAAAGCTTTGAGAGCCTCCTTGTCTTCCAAAATCACCATGTAATCTACACCCTTCTTCATGTAGATGGTCAATGCATAAGCCTTGTTGGAAAATGAGAAGATGAACCTCCTATAGTACCCAACCATCCCCAAGAATTGGCGTAACTTTGTCAAGCTTGAAGGGAATGGAAGGTCTGAGATTTTCCTCACCTTCTCAGGATCAACTGCTATTCCATCCTTGGAGATGATATGCCCCAAAAGTAGACCTTCTTCACATCCAAAAATGCACTTCTCTGGGTTGAGTGATGCATTTGCCTCATCCAAGCGTTGCAAGACTTTGATTAGGTGCTCAAAGTGCTCCTCCTTGCTCCCATAGACACAAAAGTCATCAATGAAATCTCTCACAAGTTTCCCAATGAAAGGTTCAAATACCTTGTTCATGAACCGTTGGAATGTGGCTGGAGCATTGCAAAGCCCAAAAGGCATGGCCTTGAAAGCGTAAGTTCCCCAAGGTGTGGTGAATGTGGTGAGTTGTTGATGCTCTGGTGCAATCTTGATTTGGTTATATCCACTATAACCATCTCCAAAACTGTACCTCTCATGACCTGCAACCTCCTCCAAGATCTCATCAATGAATGGCAATGGGTAGTAGTCCTTCTTGGTAACAGCATTGAGCTTCTTGTAATCCACACATACCCAAAGCTTGCCATTCTTTTTCTTCACAATGACAATTGGAGACACCCATTCTGAATTCTCCACCTCAAAGATAAATCCAGCCTCCTTGAGCTTATCAATCTCCTCCTTCACAACCAAAGATATCGGTGGGCTAATGCGACGTTGCTTTTGGCGGATTGGTCTTGCATGTGACTCCACCTCTATCTTGTGCTCCTCCAAGGTGACTTCCTTCAAATCCTTGTAACTAAAAGCAAACACATGGATGAACTTGCGAAAAATCTCCTCAAATCTCACCTTCTTCTCCTTGGTAACATTTGGGCCATACTTGAGGGTAGATAACCTTCTCTCTACCTCCTCAAGTGTCAATGGTGATTTATCTGGGTCCTTCAAAACCTCTGGCTTAGGTGCAAAATCCATAGCACACAAAGGATACACATCTGAATCAGATTCAGATTCATCCTCCTCCGTGGAAGTCTCCTCTTCCATGCTTGTGTCCACACCTGAAGCTCCTTCTTCAGAATCTGATTCCCAATAATCAGAAGATGGTGTATCTGAATGTGAAGTGTTGGTGGTGTTAGTCACAGGAACAGTGACTCTATGGTTTGATGGCCCAATCCTCAAGTACCCTTTGTGCCATCGATCAGTTGTGCGTGCTGCTCTCAACCATGGCCTCCCAAGAAGTAAGTCATAGCTTGAATCCTTCAAGACTTGGAAAGTCATGAGATTTTGAACTCCCATAACTGAAACTACCACCTTATCCATCACCCCTACTGGTTGAACTTGTTGCTTGTTTGCCATGCTCACCACAAATGTTGAAGGTCTTGAGGGTATCATACCCAACTTCTTCATCAACCTTTCTGACATGGCATTCACTGCTGATCCTCCATCAACCAATGCATCCTTGATGTTGTGACCATTCACTCTCACATCAATCTTGGAGGCATATTCACAAGCTTCCCATGGTGTTGGCTTGGCATCCACCACCCCCATTGATACTGGAACTTTTGCCTTCTTCTTCTTCTTGCTCCTTGTAGAACTCAAACCACCTCTAAGCTCCTTTCTCAAGGTAGGGTTCAAAGCAATTAATTGGCCCACTGTGATGTTAGCCTTGTGACTACCAACATCCTCCAACACATTGTAGTTCCATTGTTGCTTTGAGATCAAGAAGTCCTCCAACCCCAACTTCTTCCTTGGAGTCTTTGTTGTTGATGGTGTTGAGGTGCGAGTGCTCCTAGTAGACATAGGAGTATCCTTGCTTGAAGTAAATCCTTGAGAAGAGTGAACATCCTCTGCAAAACGAGCTCTCTTCTTCTCTTGTGCCAAAAGCTCCAAATTAAGACCCTTGGAGTTTGAGCACTCTCCCTTCTCATACTTGCTCTCAACCACATCTATGGATGCTATCCCCTTACCTTTGTTGGGATTAGGAGCCACTTGGGTTTCACTACTTCCCTCTTTCCCTCTATTGGCTCCCTCATAACCCCTTCCTCCATGGTAAGTGGAATTTGGGCAATTCCTTTGGATATGGCCTCTTCCTCCACAACCAAAACAATTTCTATCATTGAAATTGTTAGCTGGTTGGCCTCCTCTATATGGATAGTTTCCATAACTCCTAGGCCCTCTCCCTACATTCTGATCCACCTCTCTCTTCTCCCATAGTTGCACCACATTGATCTTGAGATCCGCAAGTTGTTCTGTGATGGTTTGGAGTGGATCTTTTGGTGGAGGTGCAAGAATTGGAGCAACTACTACTTGTGGTGCAACCCTTGTCACCAAAGTATCAGAAGTTCCACCATACTTGTAGCCTTGAGGAGGATGCACAACCTCCTTCACCACCAAATCACTCTCATCCCCTTCCAAACTCTCCTCCATACGAATTGCGATCTTGATAGCTCCAACCTTGGAAGAAGGTTTCTCATATCTCACCTTGCTTCTAATTTGTGGTCTCAATCCTCCCACAAAATTCTTGGTGAGCATGGCCCCTATGCCAATCATTGTAGTCTCCACATCATCCCCACCCTTCCTCAACACTATGCGAAATCTGGACTCCAACTTTTCCACTCTTTCCACATAGACCCTCACTTTCTCTCCATCTCCTTGCTTGAGAAATGTAACCTCACTCATCAATCTCTCATAACTCTCATCAGGAAGAAAGTACTCAATGAGTGCTGAAGTCAAAGTCTCCCAAGACTCCTCTTCCCCTTCTCTCCTCTCTCTCTTTTGGTATTCTGACTCATACCATGTAAGTGCTGCATCCTCAAAGAAATCTGATAATAATGAGGCCCACTCATTCTTCATCCTCTCATTGTTTCCTATGCAAGCTCTCTTGAAGTCTCTTACAAAGGCCTCCACATCTTCTCCATCCTTGCCAAAGAAAACCGGAAGTTTCCCCATCTTAACCCCTCACTATCTTTCTTTTCTCTCAATTTTTTTTTCTCTTTTTTTTTCTCTCACTCTATTACTAATAGAGTATATACATGACTAACACCATCTGAGAATAATCCACTCTAGGGAACACAAAAGGTTCAGGTTGCTCCAAGATTTCTATAGCAACATCAAATCCTAGAGTGCATATTAATCTAACTCTCATGGATAGTTTATCCATAAGTTTAAAGATTATCTCCATCACTAATCTTGAGAACTAGCTGATGAAGGTGGTAGTATTTCTGTAGCTGTACTAAGACTCTCTCCAAGATCCTTCACCAAAGTTTCCAAAAGTGCTTTTACTCCACTACACTCATGTCCTTTTGGAAGTCCTTCAACTCCACAAACCTCACACAACTCCTTGGTCTTAGATCTTCTCCCTCCAAATCTTGGTGAAGAAGGTCCAACATGCAAACCCAAGTCAAGTAAGCCTCTCCTTTCCCTCAATCTCTTGCTCTCAAAGGTCAATGGACATGAACTTGCCTTATGTCCCTTCTCTCCACATAGAAAGCACTTAGACTCACTCTTTCCTCCAAGTGGTGTAGGTTTTTGGATCCTCTCAACACTCTCTTCAAATTCTATTGTAAACTCTCTTTTCCTCAAATCCACCCCTACAATCACCTCAAACCCTTGGGGAACCTTGCATAATCTCAATTTCCACTCTTGATGACCCTCCATGTTCCCCAAGATGAATCTAAACACTCAAACATGCTTTTTGTTGATCTCAAACTTCTCATGCATGAGATCTCCACTCTGCAGAATTAACCCTTCCTCACAATGTCACTCAAATCTCCCAACCAATATGTCACAGTCCTCTGAAATTTTCCACACTTGATCACAACTCCAGGGCGTCCCTCCCTGCAAAACTTCAGATCTTTTCATCGAGCCATTTGGCCTAGACACCTTTCTATTCAGCACCCATATTTCAGATTTGGTCTGAAAACCACCCCCTTGACTTCAAAAACTCATAACGCCCTGCGCAAAAACGATCTCTCTCTAATTTGTGTGGCAGCAGGTAGGATACAATGCACTGAATTTTCTTGCAAATTTTCAGGACAATTCACTGAAAATGGAAGAAATGGCAGACTCTGTACAATTTTCCAGAGAGCATGCAGTTGCGGGAGCACTTTACCCTATCAACTTTCAAAAATTCTAGCCCAGTGCGCATAGAAGCTCTCTCAATAATTTCAAGTTTGCTAACTGAAAGATAACCCAAGCTATCATGTGTAGAAATCTCAAGTCCAGATCTCAAACTTGAGATTTTGCCCAAAATCACCTTAATCCCCAAAATCTGCAATCCACCTCACACAATCTCTCCAATTCCTCTCATGTGTACAAGATGTACAAAATCACCTCAAAGACATCATAATGAACTACAGGGTATACAAATGGATCTTGGTTCTCTATCATAAGTTCAACCCTCTCCTCTCCTAATGTTCTCTCCAAGTGAGCTCTCATAGCCTCCTTCTGCCTAATGTACAATTGGACGCAGAACATTATCTTGCCTTCTAGAGAGGTCCCGGCAACGGAACCAAAAATGTGAGCCGGCCTGTCTCTCACTCAGGATGAACCTCTGATGGCTATTATGGTAGCGCACCATGGACTAAGAAGGCAAGGAACCCCAACTCCATCATACTCCTCCAAGGCTAACACTCCAAGACTCAAGACATTGCTCACTAGAGAACTCAATGAGAGAGAGATAGTTGCAAATGAAAGGATGATGAGTACCTCCTCACCCCTTGTTTATATACTTGTGAAATAGTTACGTACCAAAGTTACTAATTACCGTTGTAACTCAAGTTACTAGACTAAAAGTCAAGTAAAGTCAAAAAGTAGAAAGGAATATCCATTCACATGGGCATATTCCCCTAAGCATGTGGTCTTATCTTGACCCAACCACTAAAGCAAGGATTCCTTCACATGGGCTATCCTTGGACTAAAGAAGAATCCAAAACAAAAAGGCTTGCGGGCCCAAGAGTTCTCAACTCTTTCCCCAAAGCCAAACACCTAGGAATAATACCAAGTCAACACACTAAAATCCAAAATAGTGGTGCTCATCTTTTCTTCTTCCTCTAAAGTAAGGTCCCATCTATCTTAGCTATGACTAACTTTAGCTAACCATGACTAATATAGAACCATCCTTTATCTCTATATAAATAATATCTCTTAAGTACTTGTAATACCAAGCTAAATATCACAATACCACACACATGCACAAATGGGTGTTACAGTACCGACTTCATTGTGGGGCCCACCATCACTTTGCATTGTTTGCACCATTGAGTGTGATATCAACAAGATTGTTAAGGTTCTAGACCTAGCTCAAGTCCAGGGATATACTTTCAAAGTGCAGCTCTAGAGAACTCACTTCTCTAACGTTGAGCCTTCTAGTTCATGGTGGACAGAGGCTGGTGAGCGTCACCTAGATTCTCTTAGCTAGAGTGGGTATGGCTTGACTATAATAAATGCCTAGTTGTTGGTAGTTTATAGAGTGACAAATCAAGTACTGATTTGAGTTGAATTGATTCAAATGTTGTAAACAATCTGATTACATCATAGAAGTGAAGTGAGGGGAAATAGAGTGTATGCATTGAGAGTGTTGGTGGTATCTCCAAGACTTGCTGATTGTTGGTAGCTTGATTGGAGCTCAAGTTTTCTCTAATGTGCAAAAGCTCATTCAATTGATACAGATTTGGCATTGAGATAGACGGTTTGCAAAAATGTTGGCCAATTTTTAAGCAAAGAAGAAGCAAATTTCAAGTAGTGGTTGTGATTTTGAGCTCAAGAGGTGAAAAGAAGACCAATTTGTTGCGAGTTGGGCCCAAAAAGTGAAATTGAAGGTGGAGTTGAGAACCTACCCCTATGAATTTGTGATTTGGAGAAACTTGCATTTTCAATTTGACTCAAGTGAAGAGTTAGCAAAGGATTTGGCGGTCAGCCAACTTTAAGGTTTATGTCAGATTTTGGCCAAATTTAGAGTAGTTTTGCAATTTTGGAGGAGTTTCATAGATTTAAAGGAGTTTTGCCAGATTTGGAGAGGGTTTGTAGTGGCAAGAAGAAAGGACTCATTTGGCTGAATTTCAAGGCTTCAAGGCATAGGGCTATGGGCTATGAAGGCCTAGAAGGGCAAGCAAGCTAGCTTGCTGGCGTGAGGCTAGCTAGTTTAGAGTAGATCTTGGTCATTGTTTGAAAAAAATTGCCCATCCTACTAAATTGTGCACAACAAGGTTTGATCCCTAGATCTCTTGTTTCGAGGCTGGTGCCCTAGCCAACCAATCCATGTTCACTTGTTGGCCTAGTGATTGTGCTACTATTATCTACACACTTGTAGCTTTGGCTAGGAGAGGCAGTTTGATCCGATTCTTGGTGATCCTGGTAGCTTAGGATGTAGATACAAACTTCTCTTATGTCAAATGCCGAATGGTGGCAGAGTCAGACCCGTGTTGCTTTGTGAGATGGAGAGTTTTTGTTTAGATCTTTTGTGATTGGATCCCCTCCATTCTATGCTTCTTATTTGTGCAGCATGTTTGTGTGAGGTGCCCTAAATTTAGAACGTTGGTGCTCTGGTGTGCTCTCAGTAGTGAGGCTGGAGTGATGACCAATAAGACTAGCTTTGTTTCTCTTTGGTGAGGTAGGAAGTGATGACCTGCAAGCCGTGAGAGTGTGTGTTGTGATGGCAGGTTATAGGTTGCCTTTTCCTTTAGTGTAGTTATCTCAATTAGAGTACATTAGTGGGTGGTATTTCATGGGTATTGGCACTTAGTGGTGTTCAGTTGGTGTTGGCACTTGGTGGTGGAGTACTTGCAGTTGCAATTGCAGTTGGTGGTTCCAGTTTGTGGTTATTTTGTCACGATAGAGTTCTTTGGGGATTCCAAAGGAGTTAGCCATGTAGTACATAGTAGGTTTACTCGGAGTGGTGCTCGGTATCATTCTATATCTCAGGTTTTGATGAGGGAGGAGAATGACTCTGAGTTGGAGTTTGATACAAGAGTTGATTCAATTGAGAGTGCACTTGGCATGTTTGCACCGTTGTTGTAGGACATAGACAAGATTTATGGGGCCTCCAAAGGCCCTAGGCATTTCTTTGGTACAATGGGTACCTTTGATTTGGATGACTTTATCTAGTAGTTTGGTAGTTGGTGTGATCTGCATTAGATGCGGAACCAAACTTTGTTTACACCCTTCATGGCATGGAAGAGGTTGTTTCAACATTTGGAGGGTCCATCAATGGATAACTACCATGAGTTCAAGAGAGCTCATTTAGAGATGATTGAGTTATGGAGATAGTATTGGTCTCCAAACTATGCCTCTATGACTTCAAGCTTGGTTTCCAAGAGTAGATCGGCTGTACCCGCAAGTTCTAGCTCAAGTAGTGTTGGTGGAGCCAGTGGAAGTGCACTAGCTAAAAATAGTGTTACCACGAGTGGAGGTACTGTTGTAGGAAGTGCTGTGGTATCGGGGTTGAACCCCATGGTGGAGTTCTTCCAATGTTTGAGGTAGAAGTACTAGGGAGTGCAAACTAACAAGCTGAGGAGCTAACAAGAGTTCCAACGGAAGGCTAGAGAGAGCTAACGCAAGGCATATACTTGCATGAGGCGGCTGATCAGTTTCACTCAAGGAGTTACAAAGGCCCAAGCAGTCCAATTTTGGTATGGGATACTGGACAAGGAGTTGCAATGTAGAGTTCGTGATGCTACGTTGTTACAAGCTACTTTGCCTACTTTGGCAGTGGTCTTTGGTTTGGTTGAGTGTATTGAATTCAACATAGTGGAAGAGAGGGTGGTGATATCTGGACTTGGTAGGGAGACCTCATCTATAGTTGTTACTTCTTCTAGACAGCAGTAGAGTGCACCATGCCCAATTGGTTTTTGAGTACAAGGTGGACAGCCCAGATCCTATGGAGCGAGTCGAGGGCCGAGTGAAGCTAGACCCTTACCTTCCTTTTCAGGTCAACAATAGCCAATGAGTGGTAGTGTTGCTTGTTGGACTTGTGGTGGACCTCACCATTGGAGAGAGTGTACTCAAGGCAGCAGACCCCATACTTCTGGTGCATCATAGCTAGCACCAAGGCAATGTGAGCATTGCCACAGATTTGGTCACACTAGTGATTGATGCTTTGACCTACACCCGGAGTTCATGGAGGACAAGGTGGTAGAGGTGGCGGTAGAGGATCTACACCTAGTAAGGGTGCAGTATCTACCCTTACTTTTGATACAGCTATGGCTACTTGGATTGAGCAGTTGGAATAGAGATTGGCTAGTATGGCCATTACTCAAAGGAGATCAGATTTGGGTGCTGGAGGCTTCCACCTCATATGTTGGTGATAAAGATGTTTTGGACTTCATGTGAAGAATGGCATAGGTGGATGCATCTGCAACAATGACTAGGAGTGCAATATGTGCTCTAGATACTACATGAGCATCAGTGGAGTTGGACCCACAGAGAGGAGAGGTTGGGAGATATATCAGACTTCCTAGTCTTTTACACTTGACGTCCCAGTGCATGTGTGGTAGGTGGTGATGGGGTGCATGATGGACTACCTACTAGCCAGCCACTTGCTACTACACAGATTGAGTCAGCACAATGTTGAAAGCAGCTCAGCTGATTATACCGTGCCCTTTGTTTTCAACTAGTGACATGTTTACATTGGGAGTTGACCTAGCCCCAATGTTCCAATTGGCTACCATGCTTTGTGAGGGTAGGGATGATGCAGTTCTTACTACTAGAGTAGAGGTGGTTGATAGTAGAGTTGACTTGGTTGCGGAGCATGGGATCCGTTCAGCAACTAGTGGTTTATGGCAAGTAGCCATGACTAGATTGGAAGAGTTACCAACTAGACCAGCCTTTGAGAGAGCACAGTTCACACTTGGTGTTGTCCTATTGGATAACCAGAGGGGGATTTTCCATTTGGTGGGACCTTTAGGGAAGGTCTATACACCACAGAGAGTCTTGTTAGACTCTGGTATGCAACCCCTTATGTTGGGCAAGGCTATAGTAGTCGGTCTGGAGTTATGGAAGACCAATGTGGAGAGGTGTCCATTTTAGATCCAGACATCTCTAGGTGGTGGTTTGACACACTATACATCACACATTGGGAGCTTGTTGTCCAGGTTCAGCCTGGTCATCTTATTGATAGCTCAGTGGTGAGAGCTCTGGCTATTGCAACAATAGTTGAGTCATATAATGTGCTAGTTGGAGGAGTAGTGCTATATCCCATGGGTTTCAGTATTGACTATTGGGACCTCCTATAGACTAAGTTGGCAGTCTGGTGAGGGAAGGGTATATTGCGTACCGATATGCTTCAGTAGTGGCAGTCTTGGCTCACTACAATTTGGGACCAAGGCAACATCAGTTTCAGCTTTCAATAGTGTAGCTACTTGGCTAAGTGACTTGTTGGAGGGGAACGCCCATACAAAGGATACTCTAGTACTAGAGGAGATCACTTGGATTTGGAGTACGAGTGGGATTGTTCCATCCACCTTGGATGTTCCATTGTGGAGTTCAGAGGAGGCATTGTAGCAGCATGCAGATCAATTGGTGCAACAGGCTTGAAGTGGAGTTTTTGTACCATTGGGAGATGAGTGTGAGGATGAGCCTCAAGAGTCAATTACTTTGACACCTCTGAATACCACACTCATTGCTTGGTAGTATCTTGTAGAGGAGATATGTCTTTTAGAATTATTTGATTGGATTAGCATCAGACTAGCTGCAATATTATAGGTGTGTATACGAATACAAAGGTACTTGTATGTAGAGAGAGATGAGACTGCTAGGAGAGTCTCTCTACATCATATGGCACACTTGGTCTACCGGTAATTTAAGTTATTACTAATATCAATAGTCAGAGGTTACCAGAAGGCCCTACCAATAGACATTTCCTTATTGGGGGCGCATGATCTGGAGAGATATGGGCCTATTCATTTGGTGATTTCTAGATGGCCATGTCAAGGATATACACATGTTGGCCAAGGTTTGGGTCTTCTAGATCCTCATTCAAGTATGTTTTGGGAGATGTTATGGATACTACAACATCTCTAGGTTCATCAGTCTATTTCTCCAACTTACTTTTTGGAGAACATTCCTTTCATGGGTGATTCTTGCACCACAGTGGTGGCGAGTACACATCAAGTCCAATCTTGGATGGGACGTGTTGTATTGTTGGATGCAGCCAGAGTGGGATCACAAGCTCATCATCTTTGTCTTTGGTGGACAAACTTATTACCCATAGAGGTTTTACAACGTGCATATGATAGGATTCAACAACTAGACCACATCCTTGTTGATGACATCTTGGATGTGGGATGTGAGTCTCAAACGGTGGTAGTGGCTGATAGGTCACTTATAGTAGTGGTGAACCTAGTTGGACAGCCTAGAGCCGCTTTTCTCACACTTATGAGTTTCCCAAGCTCTTATGCTTTTTGAGAGGGAGGACCTTGACTTGTTTGGGACTCACAGTTATAGAAATTGGTGGAGCCCAATGCCAATGAGAGAGAGCGGGCGATGGGTTTTTTCATCGGTATTACTGTTGTTCCAATAGTGTTAGAGGCGTCCAGGTGTTAGGTACTAGGTCAGGCTATGGACCTAAACTGTTTGACCTAGATTGCAAACCTTGGTTTGGCAGAGCAACGTAGGATGTGTTTGATAGGCATCACCACTCAAACCCTTGTGGGCCTTGTGCCTATCGAGATGATTCAGGCACATGTTGTGGGCAACAAACCGAGTAGACATGGTATTCTTGGGACACAACCAGTAGCTTCTAGGGAGAGTCGTCTACTTGGAGTCTATCCAAGTGAGCATGTGCTACTTGGATTACACCCTTGGTCTACTTGGGATGCAACTAGAGGACGTGTGGAGCTTGCAGCCAGAGTGGAGGGAGTTTTTCACACAAAGGTTGGAACTCTAGTGGTCGGGGACATGACACTACTGCTCCCAAGGGCCCAGTGTAGCAGCCAGTAAGTAAATCTTCCACTCTTGAGATAGTTACAAAGGATACTTGGGAGCCAGATCTTGGACCCAAGCTTACAAGAGAGGAAAGACGGAGAGTTTGGAGGTTTTTGAGGAGCTACACAAGTTGTTTTACCTTTAGTATGAAGGATTTGGGTGCCCTGAAGGGACCTGGTATATAGATTGAGCTGACTAGCAATACACTAGTTTTCCAACATCCTTATCACTATAGTGACATGGAGAGGACATTGATTTAGAGTTGGAGTAGAGACCTTTCTGAGGTTGGTTTGGTGGAGATCTCACATGGAGAGTTTGCATCTAGCCATAGATGCCAGCCAAGAAGGATATGCATGGCAACTACACAGATAGGCGGATATGTGGAGATTACCGTCCTATCAACCAATAGATTAGGGCTGATCGGTATGCCATGCCTACACCTAAGGAGATTTTTGATGTGATTGGGCATGCAAAGGTCTTCAGTACTTTGGATCTTCAAGTAGGATATCATAAGTTGCCAATAAAGAAGGAGGATAAGTCCAAGACAACATTTGGGGTTATTGATCCTCACTGTAAGGATGTGTTATATTAGTGGAGGTTCTTACCATTTGGGTTAAAGAATGCTCTTTTTGAGTTCTAGAGGGTCCTGAATAGGATCCTAGCTGGATTGGATTTTGCTTGGTGTTATATTGATGACATTTTAGTCTATAGACCTATTGTGGAAGAGCATGAGAGACAATTGTTAGAGGTGTTTGAGAGGTTGAGATCTCATGGATTCAAATTACATCCTAGGAAGTGTAGGTTCTTCCACAAGTAGGTTGAGTATTTGGGTCACACTATCTACCCTGGAGGACTTGGTGTTCAGTAGACCAAGGTGAAGGCTATTGCACATAATTCTTGGCCTACGGATGTGAGCAGAATGCAATCATTCCTTGGGTTGGCAAACTTCTATCGCTGCTATGTTAGAGGATTTAGTGCCATTGCCAAGGCCTTGACAAAGCTGACCTATGAGCCGGCATGTCTCTCACTCAGGATGAACCTATGATGGCTATTATAGTAGCGCACCATGGACTAAGAAGGCAAGGAACCCCAACTCTATCATACTCCTCCAAGGCTAACACTCCAAGACTCAAGACATTGCTCACTAGAGAACTCAATGAGAGAGAGAGAGATAGTTGCAAATGAAAGGATGATGAGTACCTCCTCACCCCTTGTTTATATACTTGTGAAATAGTTACGTACCAAAGTTACTAATTACCGTAGTAACTTAAGTTACTACACTAAAAGTCAAGTAAAGTCAAAAAGTAGAAAGGAATATCCATTCACATAGGCATATTCCCCTAAGCATGTGGTCTTATCTTGACCCAACCACCAAGTCAAGGATTCCTTCACATGGGCTATCCATGGACTAAAGAAGAATCCAAAAAAAAAGGTTTGCAGGCCCAAGTGTTCTAAACTCTTTCCTCAAAGCCAAACACCTAGGAATAATACCAAGTCAACACACTAAAATCCAAAATAGTGGTGCTCATCTTTTCTACTTCCTCTAAAGTAAGTTCCCTTCTATCTTAGCTACTACTAACATTAGCTAACCATGACTGATATACAACCATCCTTTATCTCTATATAAATAATACCTCTTAAGTACTTGTAATACCAAGCTAAATTACACAATACCACACACATGCACAAATGGGTGTTACAGACCAAGCTTACACAGGAGTGGTGTTGGGGAGATGAGCAGGAGAGAGCTTTTGTAGAGCTCAAGGAGAGGTTGACATCTTCTCTTATTTTGAGGAGACCAATCAGAGGACGACCATCTCATGTTCATACTGATTGGAGTATGTTGGGGCTTGGAGTGGTTCTCACCCAACATGATGATGAGGGGAAGGAGTTTGTGGTGGCTTATGCTAGTCACTCCAAATAGCAGATGCAAAGTATAGTTCATATAAAGGAGAGTGCTTGGTAGCAATTTGGGCAATAGCACATTGCTGATGTTACCTATTTGGTAACCCCTTCACTCTCATCATCAATCATCAACCGCTAAAGTGGTTGATGGAGTCCGACAAGCTTTCAGGGAAGCTTGCATGATGGGCTCTTATTTTACAGGAGTATGATTTCATGGTTGTTTACAACCTTAGAGTGATGAACCATGATGCAGATGGGTTGAGTAGAAACCCATGTCCCGGCCAACAAGATTAGACCGGAGCACGTTGGCATGGTGAGACAGATGAGGAGATGGTGCTAGGTTGGCATGCATCGGCCTTTCAGTGTATATTTTTTGAGACGTTGGTGGCATACAAGAGGAGTTATTGAGGTCACATATCCAAAGAGTGAAGATATTGATACAATTTAGCAAGACATCCATGGTGATGTCTTACTGATGGACTATCTTTGCACTGGTCTTGTGAGTAGCAAAGTTGGGGCCAAGGGGAGAGACCGTGTTCTTCAGCAAGCCAAATGGTTCAGATTGGAGGGCAGACATCTTTTGCATGTATGGGAGGATGGTAGAGTGAGAGTAGTACCACTTCTATCTCAAAGACTACAATTGGTCTGTCATGCTCATGAAGAGCTAAGACATTTTGGAGTTAAGCGTACATATAGCTTACTCCAGAGTCATTATTGTTGGCACGGGATGCAGACCAAGGTACAATAGTTTGTTGCTAGATGTGTGGTTTGTGACCAAGTTAGAGCATCATTCAATGCTCCTATGCCACAATTACACCCATTACCTATCATGGGATTGGGTTATCATTGGAGTTTGGACTTTGCTGGACCTTTACCGTTGACAATGAGACATCATTGATATGTTTGGGTGATGGTAGAGATCACCTTAAGGCAGATGGCTTAGTAGAGAGAGTGGTTTAGCCAGTGAGAAGAGGACTGCAAAAGCATGGTTTGCAGAGAGGCCACTTAGGAGATTGGGATCTCCAATTACCTTGGTTGGCCATGGGCTATCGGTTCAATCGGCAAGCCTCCTTAGCATCCTTCTCTCCTTACTTTCTACTCTATGGACGAGGTCCAGATTTACCTACAACCATTCATTGAGATGCTACTATAGTCTTGGACTTGGATGATCTAGATGTGTGGGTGAGCACATGTTCTCAATGGGCAGAGATCTTTCAGAGAGTGATGCCAATGGCCTTTGAGAACTTGGCAATTGCTCAACATAGGGATACCTTATGTTATGCTACTATTCAAGGAGGAGGTTATAGAACCTCAATCCGTCAATTTCATCCAGGTGACTATGTATATCTACTACAGACAACACCAATGACATTTATGTTTTGATAGGCCACTGTCATGCCATTTGTAGTTCCGCATCTAGATGCTCGGACACTGGAGTTCCACTGATGGTAGTTAGAGTTATTCTAGCTGTTTCTCAGGGACTACTTTCCGACGGTTAGATTTTGTGTTCGGGGTACTGACTTCACGGTGGGGCCCACCGTCACTTTGCACCGTTTGCACCGTCGAGTGTGCCGTCAGCGGGACCGTTAGGGTTTCAGGGCTAGCTCGAGTCCAGGGGGTATAGTTTCGAAGTGAGCTCCAGAGAGCTCACTTCTCTGATGTTGAGCCTTCGAGTTCCTGGCTATGGTGGACAGAGGCCGGCGAGCGTCACCTGGATTCTCTATGCTTGAGTGGGTGTGGCTTGACTGTAATCAGTGCCCAGTTGTTGGCAGTTTATAGAGTGACAGATCAAGTACTGATCTGAGTTGAGTTGAGTTGAAAGTGTTAAGCAATCTGATTATTGTGGCACTTTAGAGTCTATGTATGACTTATGTGTGAGTTGTGCTTTTATAGTGTATGATGTTGACAGCGATGTATGTTGTGTAGCAATGTATATACGCACGACACCACACTATCTTGAGGAGAGTGCGTGAGGTTTTGCCATCTAGAGTCCTTGTGAAGAACGTGATGGTGTTGTTTGGAAGGATCATGTGCATAATTGTGCACCATGTCACCTTCCAAACATTGATGGTTCTATGGACCCAAGCTTGGCACTTATAAGTGTAGGCTTGAGGTGTATGTTATGTGGCTCTTCCGGTGGAGCTGCTACTATGTTAATCTATGATAGGTGTTTGAGAGGATGGCATATGGCATGTATGACTACTCCCTTCACGGTGGTTCCTCAAGGACAATGGTTATGTCCTAGATATACTTGACCTATAGCTAGTTCATTCTTTATATGGTATAGATTGCAAATAGATGACTAACAATGAGGACTCCATAGCACTTGACCTTCTGATCTTTGTCCATCATAGTGCATACCATATACTTGGAGTAGATGGCTATCTGGAGTTAGGGGGACCTAACCGCTAGCTAGGGTGGCAATTGTGGCACTTTAGAGTCTGTATATGACTTATGTGTGAGTTGTGCTTCTGTAGTGTATGATGTTGACAGCGATGTATGTGTGTAGCGATGTATATACATATGACAAATACCCTTTCCAAAGGACCTTGTATTCTATTTGTTGATGGCGGCCTTGTTCAATATGGCAATGCGTAAGGATACAATCAACTTCATACTCCTCATGATCATTGATAGAGATGGGAGGAGGAGGAGGTTAGACCCAAGAGGAAAAAGAAAATGGGTTAGGAACAAAGGTTTTCAACTTGGAAATGTGAAAGATAAGGTGGATATACATCTGAAAAGGCAAGACAAGTCAAGTCAATAAGCAATAGGAGAGATAATTTGGGTGACATCAAAGGGTCCTATCTAATTAGGGGCAAGTTTACAAACTTGGGTATCAAGTGGGAGAGGTAGGTTACTAGGGGAGAGCATGACTTTATCACTAACTTGAAATGTGAGATCACGGTGAATGGTGGTTTGCATATTGTTTCTACTGATTTTGAGCAACAAGTAGATGAGATTTGGCTTGTTGGAAGGATTGGGATTTGGTGGTCAAGAAGGTTGAAGTATGAGGGACATGGGATAGATGAAGAGCAAGAAAGGAATTTGGAACAAGTGGATCTTGGCCAAAATTGAGGAAGAAAGCAAAGAATTTGGTGCTTGCATGTTTGGAATTATTGTATGCAAGGTGGAAGCAAGACATTCATCCGAATTGGCATGGTGGATGTTGACGAAAGCATGAAGCATATCTTCCAAGGTGCAATTTGCATGTTCAATTTGTCCATCAATTTGAGGATGATAGGCCATGGACAAAGCAAGCTTGGTGCCGAGTATCTAAAAGAGTGCTTGCCAAAATTTCCCAATGAATTAAGGATCATGATCAAAGATGAGAACATGCGGTATCCGATGATGTTTGAATATATTGTCATAGTAGATCTATGCCAAGGTTGGAGCATCCACAATATCAATTATTGTTGCCAAATGGATTTTCTTACTAAGCTTATCCACAAACACTACAATTGCTATGTGACTTAGCTTTGTCTTGGGCAAGGAGGTGATGAGATCTAAGCTCACATGTTCCAAATGAGTAGATGGAATGGGGAGTGGTTGAAGGAGTCCACTTGGTTTTTGGTAATTGGTTTTATTGCATTGATAGCTCTCACATGATTGTACAAACTACTGAACATCTTGTGCCATGTTGGGCCACCATCATTGGCGTTGGAGGGCACCTAAGGTCCATGGGACCAACAACTTGCAAACCATGGGATTCTTGTAGGCGTACAAGTCAAAGATCACCTTTGGCTAGAACAAAGATATGTTCCTCATGGAATAGAAGTCCTCTTTTGAAGGAGAAGGTGTTGTACTCCTTGTTGCTTGCTGCAAGATGACCTTCTACCATCTAAAAGAATGGATCTTGTTGTAGAGCTATCCTAAATTTGGTTTGGGCTTTAGAATCAACTAACACTGTTTGTAATTGATACCATGATGAGAGGAGGAGACTTCAAATCAGGTCATCATGATAGGGCATCAAGGATGACATAGAACTGACTGGGTTTGTACTCAATTTTGATATCAAACAATTGTATTTGTTCCTCCTATCGATGATGTCAAATCTTCATGTGTTCCAAATGTAACATCTGCAACAAAGGCTTATGATCAGTTTGCATGACCACTTGTTTCCCCAAGAGATAATGCTTCCATACCTTGGTGGCATATACCATTACTAGTTTTTCTTGATCTTGATCACAATAATTCATTTCCATTGTATTGAGTCTATGAGACACAAAGGCAATAAGATGCAATCCATTTGTGAATTCTTGTTGCAACACGGCTCCAATTGCAAAGTTAGAAATATCAAAATCAACCACACATGGTAGTTGAGGATTGTATGGTTGGAGAATTGGTCTTGAAGACACCATATATTTCAGATTCTAAAATGCTTCTTTATGCTTGTTGGTCCATTAAAAGCTTAAGTTCTTCCCCAAAAGATCGATCAATGGTGCCACCACATGAGCATAATGGTAGATGAACTTTCAATAAAAAACTAGCCAATCCATTAAATGCCCATACTTCAATAGCATACTTTGGAGTAGGCCAATAAATGGTGGCCTTGATTTTCTCCTCTTCCATCTTGATCCCCTCCGATGAGATCTTTTGACCCAAGAAGGTAACTTCTTTCTACCAAAAAGCACACCTTGACTTCTTGCAATAAAACTTTCAATGTTGTAGTTATCTTAGCAGTTCTCGCACATGATTTTGATGTTCTTCCTTTGTCTTGCTAGAGATTAAGATATCATCCAAGAACACCACCATATGCCAATCCAATAGTCCATCTAACACCCAATGCATCTGATCCATGAAGATTGTTGGAGCATTAGTGAGCCCAAAAGGCAAAACTCTCCACTCAAAATGTCCATACCTTGTGAAAAAGGTAATATTTTGCACATCTTCACTATCAATAAGGATTTGCCAATAGCCACTATGAAGATCCAACTTGGAGAAGTATCATGCTCCACTCAGTTGATCAAGCAAGTTATCAATTTGAGGCAATGGGTATGCATTCCTCATTGTCTGTTTATTGAGCGCACATTGTTTGTTTATCAATACAAAAACAAAGTCCTCCATCCTTCTTTGGAATGAATAGTACCAGTGCTCTCCAATGAGATGTACTCTATAATATAAAATCCTTCTCCAACAACTCTGTAAGTGTTATTTGCAACTCCTCCAACTCCTTTGGTGAGAGTTGATAGATTGGTATACTCATTGAAGTACTCCTTAGCAAAAACTAAATTTTTAAGTGCATACCACAATCAAAAGGTAATTATTTTAACAGATCATCTAAAAACTTGTCCACAAACTCTTGAACTATTTGATCAACCATTGCTCAATGAGGCTCTTGACTCTCCTCAAATTTTCCTTGTGCAATTGGCTTGATCCACATTGCAAAAATAGACTTATCTTCCTCCAAAGCTTGCTATATAGTTGCTTCACCAACAAACTTCCCATCTAGGGGCTTATCTTCCTTCAAGGCTTGCTCTATGGTTGCTTTCCTAACAAACTTCCCATCTTGGGACTTCACTTCCTTCAAAACTTACTCTATGGCTGCTTTCCTTACAAACTTCTCATCTTGGGACTTCTCTTCCTTCAAAGCTTGCTCTATGGCTGCTTTCCTTACAAACTTCTCATCTTGGGACTAATTATTCTTAGGTGTCTTACTCAAAGGTGTCAAACAACCTAATAAAAAATTCCTACCTTGGTGTTGTACTTGAATTTATCATCAGGTCCAATCAAATTGAATCTTATAACGTTCAAGCCAAGGTAGTCCTAGAATGACATCATAGTATAGAGGTGTCACTACAAAGCTCATACACTCTGAATACTCATTCCCAATCTTGAAGGTATTAGGATGTGAGGTACAAAATATAGAACCTTTTCTACCATCTATCATCATCAATCTACTTCCAATTATTGGTTTGATAGGAATACATAATTCCTTTGCTAATTGCATGGACAAATAACTTTTTGAATTTCTCAAATCAACCAAAATCTCACAACCATGATCATATATCATAACTTGCAAGTAGAGCAAACTTGCATAGGTCAAGCCTTTGATCCTATTGGAACTAATCAAGTTCTCAACAGACGGCTCAAAATCTCTTATTGGGATTCCTCATTTCACTAATCATTCTACTCCACAAACGCCATCTAGGCAACTTGTTGAGGCTATCCATTCTTGAGTAGAATTCAATGATAAGATGTCCAATTTGGCAATAATAAAAACAACTACTATTTTGTCATAGTTTTTCTCTATTTGTAGTGCAAAGTAGTCTTTGTAGATGGCATCAATCTCCATTGGTGTCGGCTCCTCCACCCATGTTTAGTGTATTGGTAGGTTTTGTGGAGGTCAAGGTCAAGACCAAGTTGTTACAACCAGAGATCAAAGTGTTTGGCTAACTGCATGGCTCCTTCCAAGTGTTGTGGCTCTTGCATAATTACCTCTAATTTGGTTTGTGACTTCAAGCCCCTCACAAATTGATCTAAAGCTTTGCATTTTTAGTATATTTAGAATTTGCATGATGATGTTCTTGAATTATGTGATTTAACTTCTTATAGAGCCAACTTCTTTTAACTCTGCCAACTTTTCCCATGCAGCTTGTGTGGCATTTATAGATTAGAATCAACTCATCATTGTACTCTTGAATTCTGCACATGTCAAGATTGGTGCAACAATTTTCCGTTCAACTTGCTCCACTCAAAACCACCATAGCTTTGCTACTCCATCCATTTGGCTAAAAGGCAAGAGAATCTATTTCCCCTCATCTTGAAGATTGGTAGCTTCAAAATAACATTCTCAATCAAACATAACATTCTCCATTGCACTCAAGAGATTCTTACCTTTGAATACCTTGGGTTTAGGGAATAGGATTTGGTCTTCTCCTTCTTGAACTAGTACACTCTCTACATGATCCTATCATTGATGATCTTGTTCATCCAACAATCAAGTAAGGTGCTTGATTCATTGCTATGTAGCAATGATAACCTTGGGCATTGCCGCCACGGTTACGACTCTATCATGTCATCCCCAATCAATCTAATTTATTAACACATAGATGTAACACTTCCATCATTCTCCATTAACACATAGATGCAACACTTCTGTGACAACTTGGCAAATATCACTTTTGCGGTAATCATGTAAGTAAAGTTTGTTTCCGCAAAGATATGATTAAGAATTTGTCAAATACAAAGTCAAACAGTAACATGTAGTTCTTCTTGAGTTCTTCTTTAGTCTCTCAGGTAAAAATCACCTCAGAAGAGAGTAACAAGCTCACAATCTTGACAACTTGTCACAAATACACACTCCTTAATCACAATACCTTCAATTCTTTCCAAACAATCTTGATTGTGATGATTCAGGCTCTCCTAAAAATGGCACTTCATTGCAAAATGACTTTGCCTCAGAATTGTGTTCTACCACTCTATTGAAGGTACAACTTTGTCGATCAAAAATGCTTCACATCAACTGTGCACTACACTCACAAATGCAGAATACTATGAACACTACAATTCCTCTCAGATCTGTCAAGGCATTGCTTTGATTGCACTTCACTCAAGATCAAACACATAGAGTAAATATCAAGGTTGCGGAATCCAACATCCAACAAGCACACTAACTTGCACTTCAAATTTCTCCACACACTCAAAACCACAAACACAAAGTTGATACTTTGAATCAAGCTCAAGCAACAAGCACTGCTTCACAACACTTTGTTGTATCTATTCTTAGAAATAATAAGCACTAAACAACATAAGACTGTGAATGGCACCTTTAAATAGTGAAGCAAACGACATTTCTAACAATTATAATGCTTCCTAACAACTCTTCTAACCTACAGATCCAAATTGACAATGCAACTCTTCATATCTGCCTCTTCAAATATCAAAATTGCTTCTACTACGATCCGATGTCAATCTCTTCCTCGGCTTCCAAACCCGATAACCTCTCTATAATTTCCACATCCTCGGGTCTATCCAATTTTACTCCTAACTCTTCTATTTCTACAATTTCTTCACTACAATCTACAATTGAGGTCATGGGTAATCCATCTACTTCCTTATCTCCCGACCCACTCTTCTCTAAAATGTTAAATGTCAAATCTGAAGACACTTGCACTCTTACTTCAGCAAGTTCGGGTCTAACTACTATCAATTCCTTTGCTAATTCTATTATTTCCTCATCAAAAATTGTAATCGAAAGAATGGGTACACTATCTACACCTTCAATTTGTAGCCCACTTTCCCCTAATCACTCATGTTATTGACCCGAACACACTAACAGTCTGATTTTGCACTTTGGGTTCATTCACTACTATTATTTCTCTTCTAATTCTCTCCTATCTTCAATCAGAACTGAAATTGAAATCATGAGTATCCTATCTTCTTTCCTTACTCTAACTTCCTCTAATACCTCTAGCAAGATTCTTGAAGTCAACTTCATTGCACTCCAAGGTCCAACTACCTTGGATTTAGTCACCTTCGTCTTGAGTCGAAGAAGCTTCTAACCGAAGTCATGTAAACCCGAGGTCCAAAATCCAAAGACACCAAACTACTTTGTACATCTACTGTAGAAACTTCAAATGCTTGTAACTTTTGCTACAGATCTCCAAACTCTGCGATTTTAGTGGCAATAGAAAGCTCTAAACGAGATGCTTCCAAAAAGATATTGTACACATGATTTGAACTTGTGGTCAATGAGATATGGCCCCCGCAAGAATCTTGACCTGTAACTTCTATTTCTCCTTTGGGTTTACCCTCCGTCAACGTCTGATCCGAGTTTTTTTCTTCCTCTGACGCGAAGTAAGCTTCTTTGGGTGAAGCTTCTTTGGGTGTGATCCAGTCCGAGTCCGTCTTCCTCTTACATGAAGTTGCTTCCTTGCTTCTAATCAAAACATGGGTTTCCACTCATTTTTTCTCTATTTGGTTCAATTTGGTTTCAGCAAGGCACTTCTTCTTCAAAACTCATCCAAAATAAAATATGATGGTACCACAACTTCCATCATTCTCCATAAGTTACAACTTGAAGTACTAAGGGATCCTCAAACAAGGTGATGGTATTCAAAAAGTTCTTACCCAAAGCATGAGATGATGAATTGTGTGAAATGATGATTGGATAGTATCTAAACACAAAAGTCCAAATAGTTTGGCAAAAATGGATTAAGTGGTCCATAAATTCCATCCAGCCCATTTTTGCTCTAATACCAATGTAAAACATTGAGACTAAGGAGAGAAATATGAGAATGGAAACTCACATTGGAACACTTGAATGAGGGAAATTCCAAATGCCTAGCAAGAGTTTTAGCTTTGGTATTTCTAAAGAGCATACAAGGCTCTTGAGAAGCTTCTCAAGAAGCTTCCTTCTAGAAGCCGCCTATTTTGCTTGCAAGCTAAGCTAGTCGGAATTTTCCCAAAAAACTTCCTAGATACTTATAGAATAAGCTAATTTGTCTTATTTGCTACTTCATTAGCGCTAACTAACTTTGTTTCTAAACTCCATATTGTAATAGATAGTCAATGCACATGCGCATTATATTACCTTTTTTCTTCACAGACAAGATTGGAGCTCCATATGGTGATATTTTGGGTTGCATTAACCCTTTTGTAGCATATCCTCAATTTGAACCTTACAATCCTTTAACTCATGAGGTGATAGACAATATGAGACCTTACAAGGAGATGTCTTCCCAAGGATTATCTCAATTTTATGATCTACTCTCTTTTTTGCTGGTAATCCTAAGGGTAGGTCATTTAGGAAGACATCTTGAAACTCATTGACCACATCTTTCAATTTCTCAAGAACTTGTCCATTGAGTTGTACACTTTGGATTTCTCTTATTAGGCCCATGAAAAATCTCTCTATCTTATAGTTAGTTGTTGTCCTTATGACAAAGAGAGGTAATTCTTGCATGTGTGCTCTCTCTTTAACCCCAACGATCTTCCATTGGCATTTTCTCACTACTTTCTTCCTCCAATCAACCATGGGGTTGTAGTGCTCCATCCACGGCATACCAAAGATTGCATCACAATGAGCTAACCATATCACTTATCACTCAAGTGCTTCTTGATACTCTCTTACAAAGAATGCTACCTTTCTAGGTAATGATTCACTCCTCTTTGTCTATCCATTTGGTAATTGTAATTCTTCATTCTCAGCCTTCTCTAGATCTATCCCCAACCTTATTGCAACAAAGCAAGACAAGAATTTTTTTGTTGCTCTAGGGTTTATTGACACTCTCACTTGATATCCCTCCAAGACTTCATTTATGACAATCAATTGTGATTTTGTCTTCCTCACTCTCTACGCACTTGTCCTCTTCCTTTCTAGGCTTTTGGGCTTCTCCATGGAGCCAATGAGGCTGTAAGGTATATTTATTGGCAATCTTTGTTTTTTGATGTGATTTCTATCTCCTCCTCTTCAATTTGTCTCTCCATGTTATTCAAAGATTGCCTATATGGAGGCCAAGGTCCTCTAGGAAATTGAGTACAACAATTGATGGCTGGGTGCCAACTTGGCCATAATTGTAACAATGATGTTATCTTGCTCAATTTCCTCCCCTTTGTGGGATCCCATCTCTTCTTTCTTTAAGCTATCCCTATTCTCCTTGGAGCAGTTGTGCTCCTTGTTCTTGGAACCAATTGTTGCCTAATTCCATAGGAGCTGATCCACCAAAGTGTTATGTTTTGGCTCAATAATGTTGAGTTGGGACTACCCCTTCACCTCTTCCAAGCACTCCTACTATTCTTTGAGCACAAGCAATGGCTTCAAAAACCATGCAAGGATTTTGTACCATTACTTCTTGTTGAAGTTGCTCTTTTAATGCTCATTTGAAATTGTCCAAACCTTCTTTTGGACTCATGTCAATTATTGTGACCTATAGGTCAAGGAATGCCCCCATGTACTCTTGTAAATTATTCTTTTGCTTCAAACCCCATAGTCGGGTGTGGGCCATCTGCATGGATTGGAAGTTCTTCAATAGGCCTTCTATCATGACCTTTCTTCCTTTTGCCAACATTGATCATTCCCAACCATCATATTGTGTGAAGGATTTATTAGTCAAGTACCCATATGAAAACACAACTATAGAATGATTTGTGATTTCAATAGTGAACAATCAAAAGTATCAATTCATTTTTGAAATTCAATTCTCCACTACTCACATGGACCATTGTCTCTTGTAAGGCTCAATATTGTATGTCCTTTCATTCGTAGTAACAATGTGGTCTCATTGTTGATAAGGGTTAGTGTCACTAGCATGAGTGACTCTACATGTACTTTGGCCATTGGTATTGGGTTTTGGGATGACTCCCCTTTGTGCATTGCTTGATCATGCTTGAAAGTATGTACTTGACTTTGCAATGCTTCCATGATCATCTTGATCTCCTTAAACTAATTCAACATTCCTTGCATTCCTTGCATCAACTCTTGCAACTGCGGATCCATGATTCTTACACAACAACTACTCAATTTCTACTTCCTACTTCAATATGATCACTCAAGAGAGTGCACAAACTATTAGGACCACCATTGGATCTTCATACGCTATTACTTGTTGATAATATTCCTCACCAAAATTACAGACTACAAAATCCCTAAATATTACTTTCAATATAACAATATGGAGTTTAGCGACGAAGTCAGTCAGGCTCACGAAGTAGCACATAAGACAAATTAGCCTAGAATATTCCGGAAGTATCTAGGAAGCTTCTTGGGAAGCTTCCCCATTAGCTTAGCTTGCAGCTTAAGTAAGTAGCTTCTAGAAGGAAGCTTCTAGAAGCTTCTAACTAGCTTAGCTTGCACGCCAAGTAGGTGGCTTCTAGAAGGAAGCTCCTTGAGAAGCTTCCTAGTTAACTTGGCTTGCACTCTATGAAAGCGGCTCGAGAAGCTTCTCAAGGGCCTTGTATGCTACTTATAAATACCAAAGCCAAAGCTCATGCTAGGCATTCGGAGTTTTCCCTCATTCAAGTGTCCCAATGTGAGTTTCCATTCTCCTATTTCTCTCCTCGGTTTTGGTCTTTTACATTGGTATCAGAGCAAGAATGGGATGGATGGAATTTATGGACCACCAAATCCACTTCCACCAAACCATTGGGACTTTCATGTCCAGATATTATCAAAGCATCGTTTCACACAATTCATCACCTCATGCTTTGGGCAGGATTTTCTACATATGATCACTGTGTCAGAGGAACCCTTGATACTTCCAGTTGTAACTTATGGAGAACGGTGGACGTGTTGTATCTATGTGTTAATCAACTAGATAAATTGAGGGTAGCGGAATAGAGTAGTAGCGATGGCGGAAATACTGGATGTTATCCTTGCAATGCAACAACAAATTGAGCATCTTACTCGATTGTTGGATGAACGAGACCAGCAACGACAAGAACAGATAGATAGAGCGCCAGTTCGAGATGGAGAAGATCGCATTTGATTTCTGAAACGCAAGGTGTTTGAAGGTAAGAATCTTCCAGGCATAGTGGAGAAATTTTTTGTTTGACTGCAAACGTTACTTTGAAGCCACCTATCTTCAAGATGAGCGGAAACAAATTCTCTTGGCTTCTAGCCAATTGGATGGCGTGGCAAAACTTTGGTGGCAATTCCGAGTAGAAAGAGCTAAAGAACAAATTGTTACACCAATTTTGACATGGGCAAAATTCAAAGATGCAATACTTAGTCGATTTCAGACTATAAATGCCACCCGAGCTGCACGAGATAAATTGGCAGAGTTGAGGCAGATTTGCTCAATGAGAAGCTACATCACACAATTTCAGAATATCATCATGCAAATTCCAGATATCCAAGAAGGTGAAGTTTTGGATCGATTTGTGAAAGGATTGAAGTCACAAACCAGATTAGAGGTGACCATGCAAGAGCCACAAAATGTAGAAGAAGCCATGCAATTGGCTGAGCGTTTTGATTCCTTAGTTGCAACAACTTGGTCTCGACCTTGACCTACACAAAACCTACCAGTACCACGAGTGGAAGAACCGGTACCAATGGAGATTGATGCTATCCAACAAAGACCACTTGGCACAAGAGATAGAGAAAGATTACAACAAATTGGAGGTTGCTTTTATTGTTGCCAAGTTGGACATCGCATTGTTGAATGTCCACTTAGGAATGGGCGACCTTGATAAGTTGCCCAGATGGAGTTTGTGGAACAGAATGATCAAGGAAACAAAGAATCCCAGTAGGAGATTTTGAACCACCTACTGGGAGCTTGATTAGTTCCAATGGGATTGAAGGCTCGACCTATGCAAGTTTGCTTCACTTGCAAGGTACGATATCTAATTGGGGTTGTAGGATTTTGGTTGATTCTGGAAGTTCAAAGAATTGCATATTTATGCAAGTAGCAAAGGAATTGGGTATTCCTATCAAGCCAATGATTGGAAGTAGTTTGATGATGGCGGATGTTAGAAACAGTTCTGCATTCCGCACCTTGCATCCTGTTACCTTCAAAATTGGGAAGGATTATTTGGAGTGCATGAGGTTTGTAGTGGCACCTCTACACTATGATATCATTCTGGGTCTACCTTGGCTTGAACGTCATAAGGTTCAATTCGATTGGACCCGACGTCAAATTCAAGTACAACACCAAGGTAGGAATTTCCGATTAGGTTGTCTGGCACCTCTGAGTAAGACACCTAAGAATAGTCAGTCCCAAGATGGGAAGTTTGTTGAGAAGGTAGCCATAGAGCAAATCTGGAAGGGAGATGAGTACCAAGATGGGAAGTTTGCCAAGAAAGCAACCATGGAGCAAGCTTGGAAGAGAGATGAGTCCCTAGAAGGGAAGTTTGTTAATGAAGCAGCCATAGAGCAAGCTTTGGAGGAAGATAAGTCTGTATTTGCGGTGTGGATCAAGCCGATTGCACAAGAACAATTTGAGGAGGGCCAGGTGCCGCATCAAGCAACGGTTGATCAAATAGTTCAGGAGTTTGTAGATGTGTTTCCGGATGATCTGCCAAAGGGATTACCCTCTGATCAAGGTATGCCCTTCAAGATCAAGTTATTGCTAGGGAGTACTCCAATGAGTAGACCAATCTATTGGCTCTCACCAAAGGAGTTGGAGGAGTTGCGAACAACACTTATAGAATTGTTGGAGAAGGATTTCATACAACATAGTACTTCTCCATGGGAAGCACCGGTACTATTTGTTCCAAAGAAGGATGGAGGACTTTGTTTATGTATTGATTATTGTGGGCTCAATAAGCAAACCGTGAAGAATGCATATCCCTTGCCTTGGATCAATGACCTACTTGATCAATTAAGTAGAGCACGCTACTTTTCCAAGCTAGATCTTTGTAGCGGCTATTGGCAAATTCCTATTGAAGGAGAGGACGTGCAAAAGACTGCCTTTTGCACAAGGTATGGACATTTTGAATGGAGAGTTCTACCTTTCGGACCCACTAATGCTCCAGCAATCTTCATGGATCAGATGCATCGGGTGTTGGAAGGACTATTGGATCAGTCCGTGGTAGTGTTCTTAGATGATATCTTAATCTATAGTACGACAGAGGCAAAACACAAGAATCATGTGCGAGAAGTCCTAAGACGACTACGACAGTGGAAATTTTACTGCAAGAAGTCAAAGTGTGCTTTTTGGCAGGAGGTTACCTTCTTGGGTCATAAGATCTCATCAGAGGAGATCAAGATGGAAGAAGAGAAGATCAAGGCCATTACTGATTGGCCTACCCCAAAGGATGCTACCGAAGTACAAGCATTCAATGGATTGGCCAATTTTTACCGACGGTTCATCCACTATTATGCTCATGTAGCTGCACCATTGACTGACCTCTTGGGAAAGAACTCGAGCTTCCAATGGACCACCAAGCATGAAGAAGCATTCCAGAAGTTAAAGCATATGGTGTCTTCAAGACCCATTCTTCAACCATATGATCCTCAACTACCTTGTGTGGTTGATTTTGATGCTTCTAACTTTGCAATTGGAGTTGTGTTGCAACAAGAATTTCCAGATGGACTACATCCTATTGCCTTTGTGTCTTGCCAACTAAATACAGCTGAAAGAAATTACTTTGCTTGATATCAGGAACAACTTGCAATGGTATATGCCACCAAGGTATGGAGGCATTATTTCTTGGAGAAACAAGTGATCATGCAAACTGATCACAAGCCATTGTTGCAGACCTTACACCTAGAGCACATGAGGAGTCGACATCATCAATGGGAAGAGCAACTCTAATTTTTTGACATCAAACTCAAGTACAAACCAGGTTGGTTCCATGTCATCCCTGATTCTCTATCACAATGACCTGATTTGAAGTCTCTTCCTCTCATCACGGCAGCAATTACGACGGTGTCAATTGATCCCAAGATTCATAACAAGTTTCGGTTAGCTCTACAACAATATCTCTTCTTCCAAATGGTACATGGTCGGCTAACAACATGTGACAAGGAGTACAACACCTTCTCCTTCAAGGAAGGCCTTCTATTCCATGTGGACCGGATCTATGTTCCAGCCAAAGGTGATCTTCGACTTGTGCGCCTTCAAGAAGCCCATGATTTACCCATCGCTGGTCATATGGGTGTGGACAAGACCTTGGGTACCCTTCAACGTCAATGGTGGTGGCCCAACATGACACGGGATGTTTGAGAATTTTTCCAATCGTGTGAGAGCTGCCAACGTAACAAGGCCAGCAACCAGAAGCCGGGTGGACTCCTTCAACCGCTTGCCGTTCCATCAGCTCGTTGGGAGCATGTGAGCTTGGATCTCATCACATCCTTGCCATAGACAAAACAAGGACACACCGCCATCGTGGTGTTTGTGGATAAGCTTAGTAAGCAAATCCACTTGGCACCAACCTGTGATACTGTGGATGCTCCAACCTTAGCGCAAATCTACTTCGACAATGTCTTCAAGCATCATGGAATGCCACGCGTACTCATCTTTGACTGTGATCTTGGCTTTACCGGGAAGTTTTGGCAAGCACTCTTTCAGATACTCGGCACCAAGCTTGCTTTGTCCACGGCCTATCATCCTCAAACTGATGGACAAACCGAACGTGCAAATCGTACATTGGAAGATATGTTGCAGGCCTTTGTCAATGTCCACCATACCAATTGGGATGAATGTCTTGCCGCTGCCAAATTTGCCTACAACAATTCCAAACAGGCAAGCACCGGATTCTCTCCTTTCTTTCTCAATTTTGGCCAAGATCCGCTTGTTCCAGATTCTCTTCCTGCTCCCCCTCCATCTCAGGTTCCTCATGCTTCCACATTCTTGACCACTATATCCCAATCTCTCCAACAAGCCAAGTCTCACCTCCTTGTTGCTCAAAATTGCCAAAAACAATATGCGGACCACCATCGTCGAGATCTCACCTTTGAAGTCGGTGATAAAGTCATGCTATTGTCTAGTAACCTCCCTCTCCCACTTGATACCCAATTTTGTAAGCTTGCCCCTAATTGGATAGGACCCTTTGATATCACCCAAATTGTCTCTCTTGTTGCTTATCGTCTTGCCTTGCCTTGTCACATGCGTATCCATCCTGTCTTTCTGTTTCCAAGTTGAAACCCTTTGTTCCTAACCCCTCTTCCTTTTCCTCTCGAGTCCAACCTCCCCCTCTTCCTATCCCTATCAATGATCATGAGGAGTACAAAGTTGATCATATCCTTGCACGTCACCACATTCACGAGGCCGTCGCCAACATACGGAGAACAAGGTCCTTTGGAAAGGGTATCCCCTTCATGATGCCACTTGGGAACCTCTTTCTCACCTCCACAATGCACAAACGGCCATCCAGAAATTCAAAGCTTCACTGGCAACGAGGACGTCACCAACTAGCGGTGGGGGAATATGTAACAATATGGAGTTTAGCGACAAAGTCAGTCAGGCTCACAAAGTAGCACATAAGACAAATTAGCCTAGAATATTCCGGAAGTATCTAGGAAGCTTCTTGGGAAGCTTCCTAGTTAGCTTAGCTTTCATCTTAAGTAAGTAGCTTCTAGAAGGAAGCTTCTAGAAGCTTCCAACTAGCTTAGCTTGCACACCAAGTAGGCGGCTTCTAGAAGGAAGCTTCTTGAGAAGCTTCCTAGGTAACTTGGCTTGCACTCTAAGAAAGCGGCTTGAGAAGCTTCTCAAGGGCCTTGTATGCTACCTATAAATACCAAAGCCAAAGCTCATGCTAGGCATTTAGAGTTTTCCCTCATTCAAGTGTCCCAATGTGAGTTTCCATTCTCCTATTTCTCTCCTTGATTTTGGTCTTTTACATTCAATCTAACTATATAATAGATTTCTACTTGAGTGTTAAAAGAGAGAGGATTTGGCATATTCATCACAATAGAATGTCTATTGTCAAGTCACTCTCTTTATTGTAGATAACCACATGCAAAATCATTGAGTTTGGTGAATTCATCACTATATCCATGAACTTTGCTCCAAAATGAAAAATGAATATACTCTCACTTGCTCATGAGGAATGTGCATAATCTTGATATGGAATGGATTTAAGAATGTAAATCAAGGTGCTAGATATTGTCCTTCTTGAATCTCCATCCTATCCTCCCTCTAACACAATTCTAACCTATCAATTGCACTATGGTTTCTCTCCTCAAAATTTCCTCAATCTCAATAGCCCATGTACTTCCAAGAGAGATGATCCACTCTCTTGGTTTGGAACACCTGATTTGATACCATTTCAATATTCTAAGGGTAAGAGACCTTAAAGGAAACATAAGAAAATAAACACAAGCTTCAAACTTAATCCTCCAATGTCCCAAAGGAGCACCTTGATTTTATTATATAGCAAAGAGGATGCCCTCAAAGGAAGCTTCACCCTTAGATCAGATACATGGATAAGTGACTTGGCAAGGAGCTCAACCCTTAGATTATTTATGTGCATGGATAACATGTTGGTTCTAGTTCTTTTTGGGTGGTCAAACAAGATTTGACCAAGGGAATCTTAAGAGAATCTTCTTGTAGGAATCTCAAAATTGTATGGATGAGGTATAAAAAAAGTTGATTAATCAATGAAAATTGGCCAATCAATGATGGCCTTGATTTTCTCCTCTTCTGTCTTGATCCCCTCCAATGAGATCTTGTGACCCATGCAGGTAACTTTTTTTTTGCCAAAAGGTACACTTCAACTTCTTGCAATAAAACTTCCATTGTCATAGTTGTCTTAGGACTTCTTGTAAGTGATTTACATGTTTTACCTCTATCTTGCTATGGATCAAAATGTCATCCAAGAACACCACCATGTACCAATCCAATAGTCCATCCAACACTTGATGCCTCTTATCCATGAAGACTCTTGGAGCATTAGTGAGCCCAATGGATGGAACTCTCCATTCAAAATGCCCATACCTTAAGCAAAAGGTAGTCTTTTGCATATCCTCCCTATCAATGGGGATTTGCCAATAGCCACTACAAAGATTCAACTTAGAAGAGTATCATGCTCCACTCAATTGATTAGGCAATTCATCAATTCAAGGCAAGGGATATGCATTCTTCTCTATTTGTTTATTGAGCCCATGGTAATAAATATAGAAATAAAGTTCTCCATCCTTTTTTGGAACAAATAGTACTGGTGGTCCCCAAGGAGATGTACTATGTCGTATGAAATCCTTCTCCAACAACTCCATAAGTGTTTTTTGCAACTCCTTCAAATCCTTTGGTGAGAACAGGTAGATTGGTCTACTCACTAGAGTACTCCTTGGCGATAACTCAATCTTGAAGGGCATACCATGATCAAAGGATAATCCCTTTGGCAGATCATCTAGAAACACATCCACAAACTCTTGAACTATCTGATCAACCATTGCTTGATGAGACTCTTGACCCTCCTCAAATTCTTTGTGTGCAATCTGCTTGATCCACCCCAAAATAAACTTATCTTCCTTCAAAGCTTGCTCTATAGCTGCTTTCTTGACAAACTTCTCATCTTGAGACTTATCTTCCTTCAAAGCTTGCTCTATGGCTATTTTCCTGACAAAATTTCTACCTTAGGACTTATCTTCCTTCCAAGCTTGCTCTATGCTTGCTTTCTTGAAAAACTTCCCATATTGGGACTGACTATTCTTAGGTGTCTTACTCAAAGATACTAAATAACCTAATTAGAAATTCCCACCTTAGTGTTGCACTTGAATTTGTTGTTAGGTCCAATCAAATTGAATCTTATGGCGTTTAAGCCAAGGCAACCCTAAAATGATATCATAGAGTAGAGGTGTCACTACAAACCTCATACACTCCAAATACTCTTTCCTAAACTTGAATGTAATAAGATATGAGGTACAGAATGCAGAACCCTTCTACCGTCCGCCATCATTTATCTACTTCCAATTATAGGCTTGATAGGAATATGGAATTCCTTTGCTAATTGCATCTACATGCAATTCTTTGAACTCCTTGAATCAACCAAAATCCTACAACCGTGCTTAGATATTATACCTTGCAAGTGAAGCAAACTTGCACAGGTCGAGTCTTCAATCCCATTGGAATTAATCAAGTTTTCAATAAGCGGCTCAAAATCTCCTACTAGGATTCCTCATTTCCTTGATCATTCTGCTCCACAAATTCCATCTAGGTGACTTTTTGAGATTACCCATTCTTGAATGGACATTCAACGATGTGATGTCCAAGTTAGTGACAATACAAATAACCACCATTTTGTCACAATGTTTTTATCTATAGTGCCAAGTGATCTCCGTTGAATGGTATCAATCTCCATTGGTGCCGGCTCCTCCACTCTTTTGTAGTGCATTGGTAGGTTCTATGGAGGTTGAGATCAAGACCAAATTGTTGCAACCAAGGAATCAAAGCATTTGGTCAACTGCATGGCTTCCTCCAAGTGTTGAAGCTCTTGTATAATTACCTCTAATTTGGTTTGTGATGTCAAGTCCCTCACAAATCAATCCAGACCTTCACCTTCCAATATAATTGGAATTTGCATGATGGTGTTCTAGAATTGTATGATATAACTTCTTATAGAGCCAATCTACTTCAACTCCGCCAACCTATCTTGTGCAACTTGTGTGGCATTTATAGAATAGCATGCTCACTCGGTCTATCATCTCCAATATAGTGATGACATCACTATAGCTTGAATCATCTCAATAGGCACAAAGCTCACAAGAGTCTAAGTGGAGATTTCTATCAAGTGTCCAAGTGGAGATTTCTATCAAGTGTATCATATATTGCTCAACCAATCTAAGGCTTATAATCAAAGTCAAATAGTTTAGATCTATAGCCTTACCTAGCACAAGATGTTTGGATGCCTTTAATATTGTTGAAATGGTAGTAATACCAATACAAAAACCCATTTCTTGCTCTCTTTCTCTCTTAAATGTTAAGCTCCACCAATTGTTGTAACTATGAGTCCCAAAGAAGTCTAGGATCTCCATCTTGAAAAGCATGAGAGCTTGAGAAACTCATGAGTGTAGGTAAAGTAACCTTGGATTTCCCAACAAGTTTCATCATTACCATAGGTGACTTATCAACCACTACCACTATCTTAGACTAACACCCAACATCCAACAATCAAATATGATGGTTGTTGAATACCATCATATGCACAATGTAGAATCTCCTTGGATAAGAGGTTAGTCCACCAAAGATGAAGACAACAAGCCTGTAATCTAACTTTGACTACATCCAATAATATGGCAAGTCAAAATCCAAGAACAAACCTGATGTATAATTGCTACCACCCTTGTGTTAGAATCACCTATCAAAGGGATGTTCTCCAACATACATATGTAAATTGGAGAAACAACTTGATGAACCTAGAAAGGTCATAGTATATGTAACGTCTCTCAAGATACACCAAAATGAGGATCCTATATACTTTGATCTTGGCAAAAACAAATATGTCCTTGATATGACCATCCAAGAATTACTTAATGAATGGGACCATGTTTCTCCAAGTCCTACACCTTAGTAAAGAAATGTTTATGTGACATCCCTATGTTGAAGTAAAAGTATGACACTAATAGTATGATTAGTAAATAGGTATTGATAGTATAATAGGTTTTTTCTATGAGGATATGGGTTGGCAATGACTAGAAATGAAGATAAAGCATCATAATGTCACTAGTTGGCTATTCTTACCTATTTAACCTCTTTGACAGAAACCACTCCTAGAAGAGTATATGGATACTCACAATCATATCCTACAAAAAAGAGAAATAAACAACAACTCAATCAAAAGATCTAATCTAACAAGCCCTTGATAATGGTGGTACAGTTTTGTCAAAGTCCTCTTCCTCTTAGAGACCTTTTTTACTTTGGCGGCTAGTCCGCTTCTTGCAAGTATGTTTCATCCCAAAGGTCAGTTTTCAAGCCAAAGGTTCTTTCACCGTGATGCTATCATTGACTATGCACATCTCTTCCCAACAAACAAAATCCCAAATAATCCAAAATCAACTTTGTACTTTGCTTTTCTATTCCGTGGTACTCTCAATGCTCCATCATTTTGAGTACTCTTCTTCACATTGACTTGCTTTTTCAAAATATCAAGGGTAACTTCCTTTATAATGTGCAAATTTCTTACATAAGTACTCAAGCACTCATTCCCATTGAATGCAAAGGGTAACTCCCTTGATTCAATGCAAATTTCCTAAGTACATACTCAAATACACACTCCCATTGCAAGATTCCTCACCTCTACTGGACCAAGTACTCAATCAAAGAAGTAAGTGAAAGTCATTCATTACAAAGACTAAAGAAAATTTGTGAGCTTAAATTCTTCAATTGTGAAAGAAGTGGACAAATCATCCTTGGGTTCCAACCCATATATACAATTTCCTAAGTCTTGAGATGAAGATGATCAACAACTAAGAGTGCTAGAAATTTTCTCATTATACCTACTCCATTAGGCACTAATCCGTCCTATTGATCTTATCCTAAGTGTAATTATGAGGGCTCCATTACCTCCTTTGCAATCTCCTCTATATGGTCCCATGCCATCTCCATGCTTGGCAAAATTTCAATCTTCTCTAGGTTGAACTAGGCTTGACTTTCCTCCATCTTGGCCATGACTTTTCCTTGGTTGCCCTATCCTTCTTGCAAGAATCCTCCTATTGCTTCAGATTCTTTGCAAGTTGTTTCTTTACTTGGATGTTGGCTACTTGTAGCTCCTCTTAATGACAAAATTCCACTCTTACAAGGGACACCTCTACCTTTTCTACTTCTCTTTTAAGCACATCAATCTCTTCTGCTTGGACCTTTACCTGTTCCTCAAGCTTATGTTGTTGATGCATTTCTTCCTCCTTCAAGTTGGATGTCTTGTGTCTCATTGTCCTTTCTTTTGAAATCTTCTTCTCCAGAGCTACGCTTCTTTCCTAAGCTTGGCCACTTCCTACACCAAGTCAATACTTTGTTTTCCTATCTTCAAATGCTAGACATGGACTTCTTTTAGTTTATCTCTTGCCTTCATATTTTATGCATTTACTTCTTGTGCCACTCAATGAAGATGCTTGATCATGGTGAAATATTTGGTGATTCTCTTGCAAGACCCCTTATATGTGAGGAGGAATTGCTCCATTAATTCCAATGTTGGGCCAACTTGAGAAAGTGGCACTAGCATGAGCAGCCTGGCCTCCTTCTTGCTTGAACTTTCCCATCTTACCATTTTGAACAATGTCAAGTATCCACTCTCCTCTTTCTTGATCTTGACAAAGATAGGCGGCTTTTGTTTCTTGGATACCAACTTTATCAAGGTTGGTACCTCTATCATGGACTGCCCGTCATCTTGTGTGTTGTCTTCTTCCCAAAGTCCACCTTCAACTTGAAAACTTTCCTTGTCTTGATAGGAATTTGTATCTTCTTCCTTGAGCTTCTCTTTAACACACAAGAATCCTTTCTCTCTTAGCTCCATTTCTCCTATGGGTGTGAAAAAAGAGGAGTTTGTCATCCTTGAACCCTTTGCCATACTTTTCTTTAGGTTAAAAGGCCTAAATTCTTGGTCATACCATCCAAAGCTGTTCATCTTTTCTACTTCCTATAAGTTGTTTTTTTTTGGGGAGTTTGTGATGTGATGGAGTGTAGTCCTCTACCTTCTTGATCTTTGGTTGCGTCCTTGTTTGATGAAATTACTATTCTCATGAAAGATTGCTTGTTGGCCATTGGAATGGGATTTGGTTGTGCCCCAATGTTGCCTTTGTCCTAGACTCCTTTCTCTTCCTCCACAAGGATTCTTCTTGTCCTCTTTGTAGCATTTGCCTTTAGCCTTGAAGGAGCCTTGGGTCATTTCCTAAGTATGGGCTCCTTGGAAATCTCTTGTTGCCTCTACTTCTTGAAGCCAAAGATATTGTAGGCTTCTTTCACTTGCACATAATTCCCTATGTGGGTACTGCATTTTCCTCTAATTATTTTTGTACCATGAATACTCTTTCCTTAGGTTTATCAAAATGTCCCGTAGGGAAGAAGTGATCCAAATACTTCTTCTTCTCTTTTGGGGTTAGTAGATCTATCCCCATGGAGAAATGGAGGAAAAGGAGGACACTAAAGTTACTCTTCTTTCCTTCTTCATAGTTCATACAAGTTCTCTTGCCCTTGCTCAGAATATTGATGCTCAATTCACATGCTTTTCTTAGTATGAATACTCAAAGAAAATTACCTGGTTGTTGTTCAAGTAAGTTGTTCATTTGGATTTGAACAACTTCATGACCAATTTGACTAGGATTGTCCTTGCATGATCCTTGATACCAAGAACAAACCAACCATTTTTTGGTCTTCTTATCTCTAAAAGTGGCATTGAACGTGGCCTTGATGGTAAAGTCTAATCAAATCCATACACTATCTAGAGTCATGTCGTCTGGTGGTGAATAACTAGGCCCCATTGCTCCTTGGTCCAAGCAAAAAGGTTCCATCTCAAATTGTCTAGCCTTGGATCTTGGTTATCTCTAATTTCATGCAAAATTGCGTGATCACTCAATTCTTAATTCCATAGCAAGAATTCTAGCTTCTTGCTACAGACCAATTCTTATCTATAGTACATGCTCCACTCAACTAATATAGGAGATTTGATGATGAATTCTAGGGACCCTTCTCATCCTCCTTGGCACACTTGGGGTAGCCATTTCCTTTTCCTTCTGTCCTCTTGTCATTCTTACTTCTCTTCTCACTTTCTAATTCTCCTCACACACACACACTCTCTTGAAGTTTGAAGGCCTAAGTAAAACTTCTTGTTGGGGATGAAGGAAGTAAAACCAATCTTGCTTAGTCTGATTTTGCAAAAGGTGAAAAGGATCCAAGCTCCAAGTGGATGTTTAAGGTATCAGCCCAACCATTATGAACTTTTGGTAAGCATGCTCTTTGGTGAGCCATCACTACTCCCACATGTGAATGGTCATTAATTGTGGTTCTTGATCTTCAAGACAAAGATATTCAAGGATGAAGGGTTTCCTTGCCTAAAGGTTCTCTTGTCTAACAATCTTCCTTCTTGAAGAGCCATGCTTTGTGCTTGTGGTCAAGATCTACTACTACTGGTTCTTCTACTAGATATCTCTTTTGCATCATCTTTCCCTTGAAGGTATAATTTCCCTTGGGGTGGAAGGTAATCAATCATCTACCTCCTACCTTGGTTATTGAATGAATATTTCTATACTTTTCCTATTTAATTCCTACAAGAAAAAGAAAAAGGTGTGCTTTGGAAAGAACTGATGCATCAAAGTCTATTGGTAGGATCTTATGGTAATCCTTAATTGCTAACATAAGTAATAGCTCAAGATACTTATAGGCCAAGTGTGTCACATGATGTAGAGAGACTTGCTTAGTAGTATTTTTTCTCTTGGAAAACAAGTACCTTTCAACTAATATGCTTGCTTGTAGTACCATAACTAGTCTAGTGCTTATCCCACCAAACAACTCCAATAAGCATACTCCCTCCCTTTGTTGGATACAACCAAGCAATAAGTGTGGTATCCAAAGATTACAAGGTAGTAGACTCTGGAGACGCATACTCAAATCAGTCTCCTGGTGGTACAAAGGCTTCACTCCAAACCTATAACACCAACTAATCCTCATACTATTGCAATGTACTCAAAACTCCATAGTGGAATATCCAAGGTGGATGCAACCAACCCACTTGCAATCCAAATCCTAGTGATCTCCTTTGGTATTGGAATATCCTTCTGCATAAGTATTCCCCTTGAGTAACTCACCATGCCTAATAATGAACCCACTGATCATAGAGACTAATAACATAGCCCCTAATTATAGTGAGCCAAAATCACCACTACTAAAGTGCATCAGTAGGCAACATACACATTTCTCAATTGACTGCCAACTTAGTGTTCAAGAAGTTATCTCTTCCCAATAGTCAATGCTGAAATCCAAGATGTATAACACTTCCTTAATAAGCACATCATACAACTCTAATATTGTTGCAATGGCTTAAGATCTCACCATAGAACTATCAATCAGATGACCAAGTTGAATCTAGAAAATGAGCTCCACATGTGTGATGTACTATATAGAACCACCCACTAGATATGTCTAGATCAAAATTGACACCTCTCCACATTGGTCTTTGTGGCCCAAGACCAATAAGTATAGCCTTCCACAACATGAAAAGTTGTACACCAAAGTCTAATAAGACCTCCAGTGTTGTAAAAACTTTTTCTTAAAGGTCTTCCCAAACTAAAATTCTCTCTTGTTGTACAATATGACAACTTTAAGTGTCAATTGAGCTCACTTAAATATAGATCCAGTTGGTAACTCCTCCAACCTAGCAATTTTTGCTTACCACAAGCCACTAGTAGCCAAATTGATACCATGCTCCTCACCTAAGTCAGCTATACCAATAACCACCTCTAGAAGTAAGAACCAAACCATCCCTATTCCTAAAAAGTTTGGTGGCCAAACAAAATATTAGATGTAGGGCAACTCCCAATGTAAATATGTTGCTAGTTGAGAACAAAGAGGAGCACATAATCAATTGAATCACCCCCAACATTGTACTAGATACAATCTTTGTAGAAGTAGGTGGTCGGCTACCTAGTCCCTTTTGCACTCCATGATCACCTATACACCTACATTATGACATCTAAGAGGCATGTATATTATTTGTAGTGCCTTAGAAGTGTGAAAGATTGGAAAGTTTGACTTGTCTACCAACCTCTCCACTTTATAGATCCAACTCCACTAATGCTCTTGTAGGCTTAAGAGCATGATCAGCACTCATACTTATTGCAACAAATGCATCTATTTGCGCTTTTCTACACATAAAGTCAAGGACATCTCTATCACCAACATAAGAGGTAGAAACCTTAAAACTTGAATTATTATGTCCACTGCCCTAAGTGCACTCTCTCTTGTGGTGAGGTCTACCACAAGTACAACACTAATACCACCACTCACTAGCTATTGTTGGAATAAACTATTGTTGGAACAATAAAATGAGTGGAAGGGTTGTTGTGCACTAGGCTTTCCACTTGCTCCATAAGATTGGCATTGTCCACATTGCCTTCAAAAGCAAACATAGTGTGGTGCACTTTGTTGCACTTTAGAAGAAGAAATATTTATGGATGAGGTTTCTTACCAAATCCATATGTCACCATTCTCTCCTCTACCATGTTGAACTCAATGCATTGTCATGGAATTTAATTTTTAACAACCAAAAGACCAAAATCCTTGATGAATAGACATTGGGTCTATATGGCTACAACTACTAGTTTAATCAAATGACTTCTCAATTCTTCATTCATTCAAAACAAAATTCTTGAAATGCATCAAAATAAACTTAATATATTTATTCAATGAAGTTCACAATGTATAGTATTTTTCACAATTGTGTGAAGTATAATTTCTCTTCTCTCACTTCTTATTGATATTGGAAAACTCTTTGATTATCAAGAACTATTAACAAACCTTCCTCATGTCCCTACTAAAAAAGAAACTAGCTAGAATTTACTCCTTAGAACCTTCCTTTATACCTTGTTGATCAATAGAAAGCTTTTTGCCAAAACCTGCTTTTGATTCCTTGCTCTGTCAATGTTCACCTTACTCCAATGGTTGGGATGTGATTCCTAAGTCCATATTTGATGTTCTTCTTCATATGGCCATAACTTCTCTTACAAAGGTCCAATTGCTACAATTTTGGTTTTTATATAAAGCCCTTGAGAAGATACTTTCTATAAGATAAAGCACGCTAAATTTGGATCAGTAACCATGGAGATATTAGCCCCAAAACATCTACTCCACTTTGTTAGTCACCTTGACTTTGATGGTTGTGGTGTCATCCCCAAGTCCTTGTGCTCTAGTCTGATGGTAGTGGTGTCTTGAAGTCATGGTGAAATCCTAACCCAATGATGTCTTATAGTGTTTGTAACTCTTGCTAAAAAGCTCCAATTGTCACAATTTTAGTCTCTACAAAAATTCCTTGAAAAGACACTTCTAACAAGACTAGGCATGCCTTATTTAGACTAGTATTCATAAATATATTGGCCCCAAAGTATCTATTATACCCTTGAAGGTCTTTTCTTGACCAAAAGTAACTTTTAGCTCAAATGCATCACCACTTCAATCACTATAGAAGCTTACAAAAATCATATAGAAACTTGATAAAATTGGTTTTATAATGAATAAGTTATATGCTTCACAATAATGCTCAACCAAACCAATGACCACTACCAAAGTTGTTGAGGTAATCTAAAAAAATTTAGCATCACATACTCTGCATCATAGCTCCTTGTCCAATATCCCATACCAAAATTGGACTACTTGGGCATTAGTAACTTCTTGAGTGAAATTTCTATCTCATGGAAGTGTATACCTCATGTATGCTCTTTCCAACCTTTGGTTGCAACTCCTACAAGCTCTTCAACTTGTTAGTCCGCACTCCTTGGTTTCCACCTTAAACATTTGGAATACTTCTATCTTGGGACTAAACTCTAGTATTGCACCACCTCTTGTAGTGGTACCTCCACTTGTAGTAGCACCATCTCCAACTAGTGCACTTCCACTAGATACACCAATGATACTAGAGCTAGAACTTGTGAACACTCCCAATCTACCTCTAGAAATTGAGATTGAAGTGGTGAAGATGTATTTTGGAGACCAAGATTATCTCCATATCTCAATCTCTTCCAAGTGAGGTCTCTTGAACTAGTAGAAGTCATCTATTAGACCTTCCAAGTGTTGGAACAACCCCTTCTATGCCATGAAGTGTGTGAATACATGGGGTTCCATATCCATTACAAATCATACCAACTATCAATTTCTTAGATGAAGTCATCCAACTCAATAGTATTCATTATACTAGAGTAGACCGTGGGGCATTTTGAGACCCCATAAATTGCATCTATATCTCATAATAACAATATGGATACACAATATGCACTCTTAATTGAATATGCACTCATGCTAGCTTCACTATTAAGAGCACACTAGAGCGTCAACACTCTTAATATGAAGGCACCTCACAATAACATGGTGCACAAATAGGGAGTAAATGATGGAGGGATTCAAATCACAAGAAATCTCAATAGAACTCTCCATCTCACAAATCAAAACAAGATTGACTTTACCACCATCTGGAATTTGATATAATATGAGTGTGTATATCTACTCTTACACTACCAAGATCATCAAAAATGAGCTCAAATATCATCTCCTAACCAAAGCTACATAGATATAAATGAGTCCATCAACCTTTATGATAACAAGTGAGGGTGGACTAATTGGCTCAGGCATAGGTCTAGAAACTGAAGATCCAAGGTTTAAACACTTTTGCACATAATCTTGAAGAGAGTGCACATTTTGCCAAAGGACTACCAAAAAATCATCTAAACTAGCTAACCTCACGCTTGTAGGTTGACTTGTTGGCCTACTAAGCCTTCATAGCCTCTCTAGTCCAAAAGCCTCTAAATGCCAAATTCAACAAAACAAGGCATTTCTTCTTGCCAATTCAAACATTTTCTAAATAAGCTAACCTTGACTAACTCAATCACTAGCTCCCTTTGTATAATTTTTTGAGGATAGGAAACCTTAAGAGAAACACCAGAGGAGAAACACAAAGCTTTACACTCAATACTATGATGCTCCAAAGGAGCACCTTGTCTTTATTATATACCAAAGAGAATTTTGTCAAAGGAAGCTCCATCCTTGGATAAGATACATGGATTGGTGACATGGCAATGAGCTCTTTAGATGAGTTGCATGCATGGGTGACATATTGGTTCTGGTCCTGTTTGGTTGGTCAAACAAGCTTTGACAAAAGGGAATATTTTGGGAATCTTCTTGTAGGAATCTCAAAATCTCATGGGTGAAGTACTATTGGAAAGCTCTTGATGAGACAAATAGAGCTAAGAAGGCTAGCCTTTCCTTTTGGAAGAGAATGTGCACAATTTTTAGACCTAATTCATCTGTTTAGGTCTCCAAAATTGGCTTGAAAGTTGACTATTTTTGGCTCCTACCCTATTAGTAGAAGTACTCTATTGAAAACACCTCTATTTAATCTACTTAGTCCATTATCTATAGGATATGCAGATAATCAATACTCTGTTCATGCTTATTTCCATGAGTTTTGCATTCATGGACTTGTAATGTTGGTGCTTGTTGAGAATGTTTCTTATTGTAACTTGGGTTTGAACCTTTTCAAGAGCAACTCTCTTTTTGCCCATTTTGATATAAAGACTTGTTATGTATTTGGATTTGCATTTCTATACTTGCAAATAGAGAGTCTTTGCTCATTTGAGACACGTGATAGCCGTATATGCATTTGATTTTTTAAATCAAAATGATACACTCTATACAATCTACTTGTTGAAATAATGTTGTTTGTTTGCATGGCCACATAATATTCTTGGATCTTGGCCCTGGTAGCATAACTTCCATTGCTTCACATCTACATGGACTACATTTAGATTGCTGCAAGTATTAGGTTACAATAGGTACCCATAATCTTCTCCCCATCAACTTATATCCAAAAACTTATAATCTCCATATGCGCAAACGGAGGTTCCGCTAATTTATAACCTTTGTATTTTATAAAATTACCTGTCCACCCAAGGTATAAGTTAAACTGGAAGACAGTACTATACACAAGAGATTACCTTTTGTCCATATATAGTTGTGTAATTTGCCCATGGTCTTTTTTAGTTCAAATCAAAATGTTCAAAATAAAAAATTTAAAGGTATTAAGATAAATACAATGTAATTATTTAGTATATTTTTAAAACACTCAGTTATTTGATTAAATTTCATACTATTTTCATAATAATAATTACTCTAATAAATTGATATTTTGATATACATGGGATAAAAATATTATAATATTATTAAATATATTATATTTTTATTTTATTCTAATTTAAAATATAGTCTTATCTAGGCTTTTTATTTAAGTACCCTTGTCCGATGTTTAGTTGATTAAGTATCTTTACGGTGTTCTCCAATAATCGTGTAGTTTATTTGGTATGGAGATTTCAATACAACAAGTTCTCTAAAATTGGGTGAAACTACATTCTCATAGTGACTTTTATTGCACTACCTATTTATCATGTAGACACTTGTTTCAATCATAGATAAACCTGCTTATTCATTTTAGACTATGCAATGTACGTTCTCTTCTCTGGAAATATTGTAAAATGAATAGCAATTTATCCTTAAACAACACGCTGAAATTCTGGACTCAAATTTCAGATATTTCAATAGCTTGCAAAATAAAATTCTAAAATTTAAAAAAATATTATATATATATTAATAATATAAATTTATAAATATGGAAATTTATTTCCATATCATTCAAATTATTTATGTAAATATTTTCTTCACTCTTTATTTCAAGCTTAAGAAAATAAAGTAATTTTTTCCATGAGTTATCTGATTTTAAAAGCAGACTAATAATTTATTTTCATGTCATTCAAATTATTTCTATAAATATATTTATTTTATAAATTAATATTACAAGGTTAAATTGATTCTGGTTATAATCAGTTATAACTTCTACAGAAGCATATATTTTACAAACAAATTATGTTAGTATCATTATCTATAATCACATCTTCGATTTGTTAAAAAGTATTGTTCATTGAATGAACTATTTTTTTGATAAAATATTATTATTTAATGAACACATATATAAATAATTAAATTATTTTTATTTAATAGTTTAGTTATTACAGGAAAAAATTACATAATTCAAATTGATATTGGAAAATTAATTATCTTTATTATATTTTTTCTATTCCTCAAACTGATGTTTGCTAAACTTAAGGTGCGTTCCCTCTAGTATTGTAATACTTATTAATATTTTCTTTGAATGAACTATCTTTTGATAAAAAATTATTATTTGTTTATTTAACAATAAATACACATATATTAATACTTTAAATTAAATTTATATAATAGTTCAGTCATTGTAGGAAAAAATTATATAATTTAAAGTAATATTAGAAAATTCATTATCTTTACTGGACTTTTTCTATGCGGCATATCATATTCTGCTCAAATCGATTTTTGCATAAACTTAAAGCACGTTCCCTCTAGTTTTGTAATACCTATTGATATAATTTGGCCACACTTAAACTTTCTTGCGATATTCTGACTTAGAGGGACACTCAATGGAGAAAGGTTAGGCCTTACTCTTAAAGAGTAAACTGTCGGTAGTCGAGTAATAAATTGTGCCTCTAATATAGTGGATGGATATACTCCGGTTAGCGATAGTATTAAATCAGATCATGCTGATTCAAACTAGAATAAATTTCTGTTAGTAATAGAAACCGTGAAATCAAAGGGCAAATGGGCAACTCACCTCACCTTTTCTATTCTAACACTCCCGAACCAATCTCATTAGCTATTGATTGGCTAATTGTACGTAATGAGTGAAAGGGGCCCACATAGAACACAAGAAGGATGGGAAGACCCATCATGCCATACAAGGAGAGACAAAAGAGGGAAAATGAAGCTAGGCCTCAATAATATTAATATGAGAAATCTACCCCATCGCACCTAAGGTATCCAAGCTATACAAGTCATAAGGTTTACAAACTACTTGAACCTCCTAAGAAGCATCACCTAGTGTGATTGCTCTCCTATGGATTGCATTAGCCAACTATCTTTGTAGAGAAATGGACACACGATCTCTAAAATATGTTACAAAGTAGCAAATAAGAAAAAAATTAATCTAAAATATTTCAAAATTATCTAAAAATTTTCTTGAGAAATATAACAATATAGAGTTTAACAATGAAATTAATAGGGCTAACAAAGTAACAAATAAGATAAATGAACTAAGAATATTCTAGAAATATTTAGGAAGCTTCTTTGGAAGTTTTCCAACTAACTTAACTTGGACCCCAAATAGATAACTTCTGGAAAGAAATTTTTAGAACTTTCCAATTAGCTTAGCTTGCAAGCCAAATAAACAACTTCTAAAAAGAAATTTCTTGAGAAACTTCCCAATTAACTTGGTTTGCACTCCAAGAAAGTGGCTCAAGGAAGCTTCTTGAGAAATCCTCAAGAGCCTTGTATGATCCTTATAAATACAAGAGCCAAAGCTCATGCTAGACATTCAGAGTTTTCCTTCATTCAAGTGTCCCAATGTGAGCTTCCATTCTCCTATTTCTCTCCTTGGTCTTGGACTTTTACATTGGTAGTCAAGTAGGAATGGGATGGATGGAATTTATGGATCACCAAATAAAATTCTGCCAAACCATTGGAATTTTAGTGTCCAAATATTACCCAAGCATCATTTCACACAATTCATCACCATGCATTTTGGGCATGATTTTTTGCATATGATCACCTTGTTTGAGAAATCCTTGATACTTCCGATTGTAACTTATGGAAAATGATGGATGTGTTGCATCTATATATTAATAAATTAGATAAATTAGGAGTAGTGTGATAGAGTAGTAGCCATGGCAGCAATACTAGATATTATCATTATTATGCATCAACAAATTGAGCACCTTACTTGATTGTTGGATGAACAAGACCAAAAACAACAAGAAAACATAGAGCAAGTGCAAATTTGGGATGAAGAAGATCAAATCCGATTTCCAAAACCCAAGGTATTTGAAGGCAAGAATCTCCCGTACATAGTGGAGAATTTTGTGTTTGATTGCAAATATTACTTTGAAGCTACCAATCTTCAAGATGATTAGAAATAGATTCTCTTGGCTTCTATCCAAATGGATGGTGTGACAAAAATTTGGTTGCAATTTTGAGTGGAGCGAGCTAAATGACAGATTGTTGCACCAATCTTGATATGGGCAGAATTCAAGGAGGCAATAATTGATTGATTTCAAACTATAAATGCCACCTAAGCCGCATGAGATAAATTGGAAAAATTGTAGCAGATTGGCTGTGTAAAGAGCTACATCATGCAATTTCAAAACATCATCATATAGATTCTAAATATACAAGAAGATGAAGTTCTTGATCTATTTGTGATGGGATTGAAGTCACAAACCAAATTGGAGGTGATAATGTAGGAACCACAAAATGTGGAAGAAGCCATGCAATTGGCTGAGCTCTTTGATTCCTTGGTTGCAACAACTTGGTATCAACCTCAACCTACAAAAAGCCTACCAATACACTACGCATGGGTGGAGGAACCGACACCAATGGAGATTGATGTTATCCAACAGAGGCCACTTGGTATAGTAGATAGAGAAAAATTGCAACAGAATGGTGGTTGTTTTCTATTGTTGCTAAATTGAACATCGCATTGTTGAATGTCCACTTAAGAATAGATGATCTTGACAAGTTGCCTAGATAGAGTTTGTGGAGCGGAATCCCAAGGAAATGAGGAATCCAAACAAGAGATTTCAAGCCGCCTATTGGGAGCTTCATTGGTTCCAATAGGATTGAAGGCTTGACCTATGCAAGTTTGCTTCACTTGCAAGGTACAATGTCTAATTGGGGTTGTAAGATTTTGGTTAATTTTGGAAGTTCAAAGAATTGTATGTTTATGCAAGTAGTAAAGGAATTGGGTATTCTTATTAAGCTAATAATTGGAAGTAGATTGATGATGGCATCCTGTTACACTTACGGAGTTATTTGAGAAGGACTTCATATGATATAGTACCTCGCTTTGAGAAGCACCGGTACTATTTGTTCTAAAGAAAGATGGAGGATTTCATTTTTGTATTGATTACCATAGGCTCAATAAGCAAACCGTGAAGAATGCATATCCTTTGCCTTGGATTGATGACTTGCTTGACAATTGAATGGAGCACAATACTTTTCCAAGTTAGATCTTTGCAACAACTATTGGCAAATCCACATTGATAGGGAGGATGTGCAAAAGACTACCTTTTGTACAAGGTATGGACATTTTGAGTGGAGAGTTATACCTTTTGGGCTCACTAATGCTCCAACAGTCTTCATGGATCAGATGCATCAGGTGTTGGATAGACTATTGGATTGGTACATTGTTTTACTTTTCATTTCTCCTCTGGGAACACACAAGGTGCCTAGTTGTGGAGATTGCAGATTAGAGGTTGTAGGTAAACCTATAAGTACTTGTCTGAACATGCATGTTACCTAACAGTCGGAACCCTCCGCTCTTGTAACTAGTATTCTTACTATTGAGTAGGGTAGTGACGGGCAACCTAACCTATCATCACAACATGCACTCCTGGTCTGTTGGTCTTCACTTCCAACATTACCAACAAGAAATACACAACACTCCTAGAAGGAAAGAACCTAAGCGCAATGCACAAGCACTAATCCAAACCAATTGGGCATACAAACAAGCATGCAAGCATAGAGAGGATCCAATCATAGGAATGTGGCAATAACTCTTTGTGCTTTTTGTCAAAAAAGAGCTTTAGAGCTTTTGTGCTCTATCATCAAGCTAATTTCAACCTGTATCCAAGTCTGCTCCAAGTTGTATTTCAGATCTCAACAAATTCCTACTCCATGTGGGGATTACATATGTCTTCTGATAGAGAAAACTTAGTGCAACTAATATGAACATAACTCTTTATATATAGCTTAGATTCAGATTTTCTAGAATTCAATGGAAATCTTGTGAGATAATCTTTCCAATGATATAAAGAAGACCTCAATCAAATCACTACAACTCCCTTGAAAAGCTCTAAAAGTTGGCCATGTTTTTGCAACTCTCACCCTAATTTTGAAATCCCCTTTTTAGGGTTTTGCCCATGGTTCTTGCCAACTTTCCCCTGATTTCTAAATCAGATGTACACTTGATACTCAAAAAAACACTTCGGAAATCTGAACTCTCAATCATAGTCACAAAAGTGAGAGAATTGACATTCAATTAGGATTGAAGAAAGAAATGCTACTCCAAGCTTACAACAGTCTTTTCAATAAAACTTGTTGCATTAGATCTAACTCTTTATGAGTCTAGAGCCATCTAAAATTTCCTTAGTAGTTGCTTGTGCTCTTGGTTAACACTCTAAAACTTTTGATGGCCTAATCCAACCCCAATCCCTAGATATGGATCAATTCCTAAGTTGAGCTAACTTGTGAGCTCTACAGACCCAAGTATACTTGATCCAAGACCCTGATTTCTCTATTTAAGGAATTTACATAAAACCTTTGCACAAAGGTGCAAAACCTATCCACCAATAATTTTGGAAATTTTCAAAAGGAAATTTAAACCACAACTGGGAGAGTGACCAAAAATCCAAACCTGATCATTAGCTCTTCTCCAACACCTTACATCCCATAAGCTTCAACTTCAATCAATTGGATCTGATTTGAGATTGACCCAAAACTGGAATTTATTATGCTCAGTACTATAAGAACTTTGTCTTCTCTCCAATCCCAATGACATATAGTGAGAATGTCTCAAGAAGCTCCCTCAATTGACTACTTTGTGCTATTGGGTATGAATTTAACCCCCCTTGACTCAATTGATCATATCCCTCTCATAATCAGCTCAAATTGTGTAATTTCTCTCTTTATATTGTAGCTTGTCATTTCCTCTTTCCAAATATGTCCTTTGTTCCCCAAATGGCCTCCACATACTCCCTTGATGGTCGAAAAACTCCAGATGTCTCTCTTGGGACCCAAGCTCTTGGACATTTGTCGTTAAGTCTTTTTACTTTTTGACAAATGGACCCCACAACTCCACCTTGAAGCTTATGAGCAAAAATTTAGGCATTCCCCAACTATAGAAGGACATATATTGTCAAGTCCCAGACATTTTCATAAGTAAGCACCGGAAGGATGATAGGATCCGGGTTTCCCATCACCAACTCCACAAACACCACCCCAAAACGTGCTACCAACCAATCCCGTAAGTCGTCATGGTGTAAAATCTAAAGCCTGATGAGAAAAGGATTCGGGAGTGGCAGATCGGGAGCATGGGACATCTCATGCTCAAATGCTTCCTCCAATGCTCTAACACTCGCTCTCTACTACAACTCTCACTCCTAACGTCTTTTTCCTCTCAAGACCCTCCAAACTCAAACACACCCATCTCTCCATTTGCCCTCATCTTTATTCATCATAGCCCTCAAACACAATAAGTTTATAAGCCACGTGGCCAATCACATACATGTATATAGATGACTCACATGGCAATATCTTATCCGTCAAATCTAGCATACAACCTACTGCACTAACATGGAGATAAACTATGATAAGTCACTTTTTTATGGCCTACATAAACCACAACATGACATCGTGCCACCAACTAGTCTCATAAGCCATCATGGTGCAAAATTTGAAGCATGATTAGAAAGGATTTGGGAGTGGCAGATAAGGAGCATGGGACATCTCATGCTCAAATGCTTCCTCTGATGTTCTACCACTCATGCACTACTACAACCCTCACTCCTAACGTCCTCCTCCCCCTTGAGACTCCTTGACTAAAACACACCCTCCTCTCTCCACTCGCCCTCATCTTCATTCACTAGAGCCCTCAAACATGATAAGATTGTAACCCACGTGGCCAATCACATACATGTACATAGATCAGTTACATGGCAACATCTCATTTGTTGGATTTGGCAGACACCTACTCCACTAATGTGGAGATAAAAATGATAAGTTGCTTTTTTACGGGCTATGCAAACTATAACATGACAATGTGGTGGTGTTCTTGGATGATATCTTAATCTATAGCAAGATAAAGGCAAGCACGTGAAGCATGTGCAAGAAGTCTTAAGATGACTATGAAAATGGAAATTTTATTGCAAGAAGTCAAAGTGTGCCTTTTGGCAGAAGGAAGTTACCTTTTTGGTCACACGATCTCATTGAAGATGATAAAGATGGAAGAAGAGAAAATCAAGACCATTACTGATTGGCCTACTCCAAAGAATACTTCAAAAGTATGGGCATTTAATGGATTGGCCAATTTAACCAATGGTTCATCCATTTTTATGCTCATATGGCTACACCATTGACTGACCTCTTAGGAAGAACTTGAGCTTCCAATGGACCACCAAGCACAAAGAAGCATTCCAAAAATTGAAACATATGGTGACTTCAAGACCCGTTCTTCAACCATATGATCCTCAGCTACCTTGTGTGATTGACTTTGATGCTTCTAACTTTGCAATTGGAGCTGTGTTGCAATAGGAATTCCTTGATTGAGTACATCCCATTGCCTTTATGTCTTGCCAATTAAATACAGCTGAAAGAAATTACTCTTCTCAAGATTTGGAACAACTTGCAATGGTATATGCCACCAAGGTATGGAGGCATTATCTCTTGGGCAAACAAGTGATCATACAAATTGATCACAAACCATTGTTGTAGACCTTATAGTTGGAACACATGAAGAGTCAACATTGTTGATGGGAAGAGCAACTCCAATTTTTTCACATCAAACTTGAGTAGAAACCAGGTCGGTTACTTGTCATCCTTGATGCTCTATCATGATAACCTGATTTGAAGTCTCTTCCTCTTATCATGGTGGCAATTACGACAATGTCAATTGACTCCAAGGTCCAAAATGAGTTCAGGTCGGCTCTACAACAAGATCCCTTCTTCCAAATAGTACATGGTTGTCTTACAACATGCGATAAAGAATACAACACCTTCTCCTTCAAGGAAGGCCTTCTATTCCATAGGAATCGGATCTATGTTCCAACCAAAGGTGATCTTCTACTTGTGCACCTTCAAAAAGCCCATGATTTACCAATAGCTGGTCACATGGGAGTGGACAAGACCTTGGGTACCATCCAACGCTAATGGTGGTAGCTCAATATGGCACAAGATGTTTGGGAGTTTGTCCAATGGTGTGAGAGTTACCAACACAACAAGGCTAGTAACAAAAAACAGATTGGACTCCTTCAACCACTCCTCATTTCATCTTCTCATTGGGAACATGTGAGCTTAGATTTCATCACCTCCTTGCCCAAGACAAAGCAAGGTCACATAGCAATTATGGTGTTTGTGGATAAGCTTAGATAGCAAATCCACCTAGCACCAGAGGTTGATATTGTAGATGCTCCAACCTTGGTACAAATTTACTTCAACAATGTATTTAAGCATCATGGGATGCCGTGTGTACTCATCTTCTACCACGATCCTTGTTTCATTGGATAGTTTTGGCAAACACTCTTCCAGATACTTGGCACCAAGTTTGCTTTGTCCACGGCCTATCATCCTCCAACTGATGGACAAACTAAATATGAAAATTGCACCTTGGAAGATATACTTTGTGCCTTTATCAACATTCACCATACCAATTGGGATGAATGTCTTGCAGTTATGGAGTTTGCATATAATAATTCTCAACAAACAAGAACCGGATTCTCTCCTTTCTTTCTGAATTTTGGTCAAGACCCACTTGTTCTAGATTCCCTTCTTGCTCCTCCTCCGTCTCATGTCCCTCATACTTCCACCTTCTTGACCACCATCTCCCAATCCCTCCAACAAGCCAAATCTCATCTCCTTGTTGCTCAAAATTGGCAAGAAAAAATATGCAAATCACCATCACCGTGATCTTTGTTTTCAAATTGGTGATGAAGTCATGCTCTTATCTAATAACCTACCTCTCCCACTTGATACACACTTTGATATACTATTTGGATAGGATCCTTTGATGTCATCCAAATTGTCTCTCTTGTTGCTCATTGACTTGTCTTGCCTTGCCATATGTGCATTCATCTTGTCTTTCATGTTTCCAAGTTGAAACCCTTTGTTCTTAACCCTTCTTCTTTTTCCTCTCAAGTCCAAACTCCTCCTCCTCTTGTCCCTATCAATGATCACGAAGAGTATGAAGTTGAGCATATACTTGCACATTGACACATCTTACACGGCTATGGATAACATACAAAGCACAAGGTCCTTTGGAAGTGCTATCCTCTTCATGATGCCACATGGGAACCTCTTTCTCATCTCTAGAATGCACAACTGGCCATCCAAGAGTTTGAAGCTTCACTGGCAATGAGGACATCACTGACTAGCGGTGGGGGAATATGTAACAACATAGAGTTTAGTAATGAAGTTAGTAGGGCTAACAAAGTAGCAAATAAGACAAATTAGCCTAGAATATTCTAGGAATATCTAGGAAGCTTCTTGGGAAGCTTCATAGCTACCTTAGCTTGCATCCTAAGTAGGTAACTTCTAGAAGCTTCCAACTAGCTTAGCTTGCATGGTAAGTAAACAACTTCTAAAAGGAAACTTTTTGAGAAGCTTTCCAATTAACTTGGCTTGCACTCCAAGAAAGCGGCTCAAGGAAGCTTCTTGAGAAGATTTTCAAGAGCCTTGTGTATGATCCTTATAAATACAAGAGCCAAAGCTCATGCTAGGCATTTGGATTTTTCCCTCATTCAAGTGTCCCATTGTGAGCTGCCATTCTCCGATTTCTCTCCTTGGTCTTGGACTTTTACATGAAGCTTCTTGGTTAGCTTAGCATGCATCCCAAGTAGGTAACTTCTAGAAGTTTCCAATTAGCTTAGCTTGCATGCCAAGTAAGAAGCTTCTAGAAGGAAGTTGAGAAGCCTCTCGGTTAACTTGGCTTACACTCCAAGAAAACGGCTTAAAAAAGCTTCTTAAGAAGCTTCTCAAGAACTTATATGATCCCTATAAATACAAAAGCTGAAGCTCATGCTAAGCATTAGGAGGTTCCTCCACTCAAGTGGTCCAATGTGATCTTCCTTTCTCTTATTTATCTCTTTGATCTTGGTCTTTAACAACATCTTATATGATAAGCTCTCATGCACTCCTTGAAAAATGTGTCAAATGTTGTGTCCATCCCTCCATATAACTCCAAGGCTAGAGGAACAAAGAGATGACCTTGCTACATAACCCTATACTTGGAGACCTTGTGTGCTATTGCTCCATTAGCTGCCTATCTCAGAGGAAGAGTAATCACTCATTCCAAGATTTCATCACGCATTGGATTTGTAACAACAACATCTGCCATTGTCACGTGATTATCTTGGACCAAGTATAAGTCTATGTTGACACATGTCATCTGAAAAACATATAAACACTCCCTCCAAGCAAGGTATCCACTCTCTTGTGCTATAGCAAACAATATATACTTGGTGGCATCATGGGTATCTATCCTTTGTCCTCCAAAAGGATATTGTGTCATACATACTATTGTTACATCTAGTGTCCAACCACACTCACAAGTGAGTAACAAAGATGTAGACAAGTGGATCACACTTAGGCAGAACTTCATTGCTGTAGAGAAGGTGGTTGGTGCAATTTGGAATGCCCTAATGCACAATCTAGCTAAGATCCAAGAGCCTACATCCTTGCAAAAGCAAGAGCAAAGATGTGCTCTAGTTGCTTGAGGAGTGGACAAGCCAACTAAGAGGGAATGTAGTGTATGTTTAACATTGTTGATTCTATCAAAGTTGCAAACCTTTGGTCCAATCTGACGGGAGTGAAGCAAAAGATGGAAGGTACTCTTGTGCATGTGAGGATAGACCATCTCTCATCTGCCACAATAACACTTTGACAGAAAGGGACCCCTCCTCCACCTCGACCACATATGTTCCTAAAATTGGCCTATCAACAAGCACAAAATGGGAGAAAAGTAGGATGCCACTGAAGCTGAACTGCCCAAAAATGCTAAAGGTGCCATCTCTTCCATAGATAATATGCCTACCTTTCCACACAAGATTGGTAGAGATGTCTATCTGTGTGCTAAATTTCCCATCACATACTCAAATGTCTCTAGTCCGATGATATCACCAAAGACTCCTATAATCCTCCTATCAAAAGCTCTCAAACATGATAGGAAAGTCAATGAAAGAGGTACATGTGAAAAAGGTAAGTCTGTCGACAAGCAATACTAGAGGAGAGTATACCAAATGCCACTTGTAGATCTCCTACTAGAGGAAAGTCATCCACATGGAGAATATCTATTGCAAGGACAATGTCTAAGAAGCATAATCCTTAGATCCTATTGGGACTCCAAGAACATGTAGTCCAAATGTAGATATGACACACCCCTTTAAAAGCTCAAGGTGGGGAAGGATACTTAAAGGGGACCATGCTATGCACTTTGACACCTTGATTCTCAAGCCTACAAGATGTAGCTTGATAGTCAAGTGATCAAAGACTTGTCTAATCTGATCTATGAGACCCACAATGTGTATATCATCTGCCAAAGAGAGAAATACACAGCATGACATGGCCAAAGTAGTAAATAGGAGAGCTCTAAAGTGAGCCATGGCAACCAAAGGTCCCCCTAAAGGATCTCCTTGTAGTGTACCAACAACTAACTCCAAGATGGTGATCCTTCTTGTGAAAAACCGTATTGGTAGTAAAGGGAAGCAAGAGAACCATAAAACACACAAAAGAAATGAGACTTACCAAGGATCCATTGGCTTGCCTAAGCTCTCTAAAGATGGATGCATGATTTATACTATTAAAAGTGGTCTTAACATCTACTTTTAGGACAATCCACTTTGGATGGATATCTAAGAGTGCACTGATGCTTAGAGATATGAGAATGAGACTCGCCAAGGATCCACCAACCTACCTAAGCTCTCTAGAGATGGATGCCCAAGAGATAATATTAAAAGTGTTCTCAACATCCGCTTGTAGGACCCACTTTGGATGGATATCTTGGAGTGCCACGATGTCTAGAGATAGCCTTAGAACCTCTAGGTGTAGCTACTCCAAATTGATGTGGGTTGAGATGCTCTCAAAAGTGAGATCAATGCCAAAAGACAATGGTGTGGCTAACCAAGCACAAAAAGATCTCTCCAATAAAAATTGGTCTAATGCCTTCTATATCCATCTCCATCATGAGAAGTGGACTAGCACCTAACACCCAGCTTATAGATGGAAGAAAATCTCTCCTTCCTACTATTGCAACCACCTAAAATAGTTGCACCTCAAATAGCTTGGTAAATCTACTAGAAGGATCATTTGCCTAAAAAAAATTCTCTAAGAGGCTCATATACCATCTTTGACAAGCCTTTTGAGCAAAGATGAGGGGTAGTGCACAACACTTTTGCAAAAAGTGACCTATAAAGACATAAAAGTTCCTTAATTGATAATCTAAAACCTCTAATGGTACTACTTTTCTTGCCATAGGATGTAGTGAGCTCAGGGAAGATATAGTCTCATCAATGGGACTTGTCATAGACAAATGGTGTAGCACTCATGTTGCTCTACTAAACTTTCCCGCTTGACCAAATGTCGTCCATCGTCATAATCAAGTGGACTCTGTGGTAACTTGTGGTAGAATCTGTCTCCTAAAATGTGTAGCCCAAACAAATTCCTCTTTGAGGGCAGCCTAATCCCTGCTCAGAATCAAAGAAATCTAATAGCCACCTCTTTATGCCCCGCACATCCTTATATAGCATAACAAAGGCACCATCAAGGAGTAAGAGGAATAAGAACCATGCTAACTTGTCAAAGAGATAACATGTAAAACTATCAAGTTGTAGGTGAAAAGACTATCAAGCCTTGTCTTTGAGTGGATGGGATAGCCTATAGAATAGACATAGACATGGGGAACTAGTCTCAAATAACCCCAAGATACAACTCGCTTGAGATGCTAACCATTCCAATGTTTTGATCTATATCCTAGAATGATCATCAAAGGGATAGAGGAAGCGTGCATATTCTTGAGTGTCACTACGGTTGATGTGGTTAATGCAAGCATCCCAAGTGGTCCAATCATAATCTTTGTGCATCTTTCCTACATGGGTCTTTACTCCTTGCAAGGTAAAGCGTTGATAACACACCGGTGTGGTGTATTCTAAGTCACTCAATGTGGTTCTACTTGGGGAAGTTTAGCCATGGTTAGCACAAAAATAATGATTATAATACACAATGTTCCTATCCATATCTCCCTATAGTTACAAAACCACAACCACTCATATCTCTCAATGAATAAATGTTATCTCTCCCACCCCTAAAAGTTATGAATTCTCCTAACTTTCAATTTCTATCTCAAAAGATTTTTCATTTAAATTCATATTGAACTCAAACATGAATACAAAGAGATTAAGAATGAAAATCCCCACCCATCTATCTCTCAATGTGAAATGACTCTAACCCCTACAAAACCAAAAAGTATTTTTTACTCTATTCTCCGTTGCCTTGGATCATGGAAGCCAAATCAATAAATGATCATAATAGACCATATATATATGACCCAAAAGTTTTACATGCTTTTACCTCCATGTACTCCTTTTACCATCCCCATTGTTGCTTTTAAGTAGGGGGGAACTCTAGGCCGTTTACCCTTTAACTTTGCCTCACTTTCACAGACATTATCAAATTTTTCTTCTCCTCCTCCTCCTTGCAAGTGTATTCAACATCCAGGTTTCATTAACCCTTCACACGGGCTTGTCATTACAACTTTATCTTCCTCCAACATTTCACTTGTCGTCTCTAGAGAAACCAAGTTTTGTATTTTTCCCACCTTTCCTCCCTCTACTTTCATTGCGGTTCAAACTTGCATTCACAATTTTGTTCTTTATTATAAAGCCATAATGGGCACCAAAGGCATTTTTTACCAATGGAAAGTCACCATTCTACAAAACTTTAAAATTTTACTCAATCTCCCTCCCATTGCTCATGATTTCAATTCTGTAGATCTGATTTTCCTTTCTCCTCACGATAGAAAACTTCTTGCTCAGTCAAGTCACATTTCATTATTACTTATATGGACAAGTGTACAAACAACTTTGTATTCATTTGCAAACACTTTTACATTCAAACTTTGCTCAACTAGTTTCATTCTCCTTTAAAAACCTATAAACTCTCATAGATTACTCAAAACCAAATTTTACTTTCTCACCATAATTTCAATACCTCTCAAGGATTTTGCACTTCCAAGGATTCCAAGAAACTCCCTTTCTTCTACTATGCTTGGAAATTCCATAAGTCTCTTGTTGCTCCTAGATTCATTGCCGCAGGCTACTCTACTTCCTTATCTGAACTTTCTTGCTGGTTGAGCACATTCTTCAAAGCATTGCTACCTTTTGCAAACGACCTCTGGAGGAATGAATTCTTACCCGTGGGGCTGATGGTCAACTCTAACTGGATCTTGGATGACTCTTTTGAACTTCTTGTTTTGCTTGAGCAGGTGCTAAGACTGCTCAAGAGAAGATCCTCTTCTCCCACAAATCCTAGTTTGCAGCAGACACATGCCACCTTTAAAGAAGTTCTTCTTCAAAGTTTGATTTCACCACCCTTTATACAAAGATCCACCTCCATGATCTCAAAACAAGGCTATCTACTCTCATTGGATCTATTTTCCATTATAGGTTCACGTTGAATAGGAAAATGTGCTACTAGTTGAAGCCTCTACACTTGACATCAAATATAGATGGCTTAAGATTCAAAACAATATCTCTCAATCTACAAAACACCTCAAATTCATGGCTGTTGATGAGTACTTTCTCATCTGTTGAATGCTATTCCTTTTTGATAACCTCTACATCACTTTTGGGAATAAGCTCTTCCGTCAAGAGATTGGGATTCCTATGGGACACCTTGTGCTGTCTTTGTGGCTAGCCTGTACCTCTTCACCTATGAACTTGATTTCATTTGCAGATTACTGGATGCAAATGATGTTGCTCTGTTGCATGACCTGTCCCAAGTTTGAAGATATGTTGATGATCTTCAAGTAGTTGGTTTGGGACTTGATCATTTCACAAATTTTATGTATATGGATGTTGCTGCTAGAGGTGGAAGGATCTATCTTAGACTTTTCTATGAGCTAGTTTGAACTCATTTTGGCACTCACTATGATTATCTCAATTGTCACATTACCTAGGATGACTTAAATATTTTTGTCTCTACTGACATGCTCTTTCCTTTCATGGGTGGATTCACTCCCTACTGTCGTTGTTGGGTGTCAAACCATTTGCTCTTTCTTGTGCCTTTTGACTTACCTCCTTACTTTTTCTTTTGCTGTGAATTTACTACGTCTTCATTTGTTGCATCATCTATTACTTCTACTAGTTTTCATCTACTTTCAATACTAACATTTGTTTCCTTTCAGGCTTTAACTAGGTATGTCTTGAGTCCTTTACTTATTAATGCTCATGTTTTCATTTTCTGGTTGATTTATTTGCATCACATACTCATTTTGCCAAGTATTATTGCTGCACATTGTTTGGATTTTATGCTTCATACGTTTTAGCTTTTTCCTTACCCTAAGTGGCACTGTTGGAAGCAACCGAGTGCGCCTTGGCACTCATGAGTTTTTGCTATTACCCTAAGTGGCAGTGTTGGAAGCAACCGAGTGCACCTTGGCACTCATGAGTTTTTTAGCAAAAACTCTGTAGGGTATTGACAATTGCTCAGCTACTTTGGCACTGCATGAGGCACAAATATAGTCATAAGTGTTTTTGTGAAGGTTTAATACCTTCTGCTTCCCTTAGCTGTTTAGCATCTCAGGACTCCAGCATCCATAGTGCTAGTTGTGATATACTTTATATCCTGTCCTCTTATGCTTCACTCTCGTTGCCTTGTTACACTTTGACCCATCTCTGCAGCCACATCACCCAAGAACTCTTGTTTTGTTCCATTCCTCCATTCCTCCATTCCCCAACTAATTCCCTCCCTACTATTTTCCCTTTGCTCTTTGACTGCTTCATGCTTCGCACTCTCATGTCTACAATGTTCCTACCCAACTCAAACCCATGTTCTTCATCTTTGTTCATGCGGTGCTTACTGGCTGGCTCTTACATCATGTTTCTTATTTCTCTCCATCATGTGCATAGATGCTCTAGATTTCATGGTCTTTACTAGTCATCAGCCATCCGTTGTTCTCAATTTGTTTCAATTACACTTTTGCTGCAGGATACATTCGATGCAAAGGGCAGATGAGAGATTTGCCCTTTGCATTCCATGTATTCTACCTTAGAGATTTAACATTTCTCTGGCATTGTGATTCATGTAAATTTTACTAATTCATCATTTGCCCTTCATGAGTTCCGGGAACGGCATCTGATCTCGTATATCTCTATATATATAGAGAGATAAAAATATACTTTCTCTTTCTGCCCCTCCCGTTGCTTCTCTCTCTCCCTCTCGTTGTCGATTGGGTTGCTATGCTATAGGAAGAGAGCTGCGAAATTTATCCAAGATTCTTTTCTCTGAATGTTGAGATCGAGCTCCCGGTCTGTTAATTTACCGTTCAGGAAAGATCTTGCGCAAGGGCGGGAGGTTCAAGGTTGATAACGTTACTAAATTGTATGAACTTGCCTTCCACTTTCCGAATCTCGATGCCTTCGAAAACGACTGAGCAGTTGGTGTAGTTGAATCACCTGCCGATGAGATAACAACCAGTCCGAGAAGAGGTATGACTTTGACAGGCGTATAAAAGCTGACTCGAGACACAAGTAAACACACGAAACTGACTTCTTGCATATCGCCGCTTCAGTCTATGATAATGTGGAGATGCAGTACTACTAGTTCGAGCACGACCTCGAGTACAGTTACTATACAGATGTGGAACGTAGAGTATGAAGGGTAGTCTGATGATTGAGCTGAATAACAACAACATATCCTCTAGATCTATTACGATTCACACAGTAGAGAGCAATTGGTTGACTTCGTATTCGATTCCAATTTCGATTTCCTGGAGTCCTGTGCACATTTAAGTTCTTCGGTAATTTGAATACTGGGGTGATAAAAGGGACCCACGAATACTGTGGGTCCCTTTTATTAACATGTAATTGCAGGCTGTGGGTCTCGATTCGTGCCAAATGCTTATGCATTAGATTATGTTTCAAAGACAGCTCTCAGTATCGTCCATTTTCTTAAAGCCATCTAAGTACAGCGTCAGAGCTAGGATGAAATTCCTAGATTCAAGTATAGTAGGACAAGAACATGGGATATATTTGAAGCAAATAATATTGTTGCATCTACCCAGAAAATTATCCAAGCTGGCAAAGTAGCAACTTCTGAACTCGATTAAACTTGAATTCTCCAGATTGTGGTTAGTTCTGCAACATGTCCTTCCATTATAGAACTCAACACAGGGGCGAAAAAACATAACAAATCCGAATTCTTGCAAAGGTCGGTCGGTCCTCGACTTTTCCCACCATTGTCTCCTAAAATGTCAAGGATTTCCGTAACTACGGTTGTAGTACCGTTTACTGTATATGGTAAACGGATGGTCTTCAGCGGTGTTAGTCCATATGTTGACCCAACTTTAGCATTATGGAAAACTTGGGGACAAAGCAGATTCACAGGAGCATCGTTGGTGGCAAGGTATGTTTGACGCAGGTTTGTGCGGCCACTCCCTTCAAGAAAGCCGAAAGCACCGTAATAATGACGAGCAGAGGGACAGCGGATTTCATACCCATGTCGACTGCTCTACATTGGTCTGCGTCTGCGAGTGCAAAATTAAATTGCAGTCCATAAAGAAGCCGACTGCGTCCTCTGAAAGGTCCCAGAATCAGATGGATGGCTGTAGAAATAAATGGTACGGAGAAAGGGAACGGGTTTCTAGACATTGTCAATGTGGTTTAACCAAGTGAACATAAAGCGTAGTTCTCCAATTATGGATCGCGATCGTGCCCCATTTTGAGAAAACTTGGTGAATGATAATCTTCGAAAGCTGATTTAACCTGTTTGGATATATTATATAGAACTGGCGCCATTCAATTTATCACGTTTGAGCAATAGTACATTTCTTCATCTCCAGTGCCTAGCAGACTCATATTAGAAACAAGTTTGCTTGCTATCTTCCATTCGGGAGTCCACGCAACTGATTGGAGATGGACAGATAACTTATCAACACCAAACTTCTGCAATCGTGGCATGATAAATGATTGAATTTCTCAAGAAGACTACTGAAGAAGACCACGTTCATAATGTATAAAAGAAGCCGCCTTCACTATTTCCATATCGTTCATTTCTACACCTTGGTACTTGCATTGAGTCCCGTTCGTCCACTGCAAGTCAGCATCTCCAATTGAATCTGAGTGACTGCACTTCAAGCCGGCAATCTACCGGAGACAAGGACGTTCAAATAGCCATCGACATGGGTATCAAATCCGCCGTCGCTCTGCTCGCAGTCATCGCGGTGCTGTCCGCATTCTTGAGCGGAGTGGCAGCACAAACCAGTGTCAAACAATACCTTGCCACCAACAACGCTCCAGTGACTCTGAGTTGCCGCCAAGTGCTCGGTGGCGGTAACGTTGGGCGATTGTACACACTGGAACCGCTGACAACCATTCAAGTACCCTACATAGTAAATGGTACTACAAGTATAGTTATCGAAATCCTTGACACTGCCAACAACGTGTTAGGGACTTTCAATTTTGTTCCGGGCACGGTTGAGCTCCTTGTCATCGCTGTTGACTTCCTGCGAAGGGGTATCGTGGTTCAGCTTTTCGGTTTGCTTAATGGCATCCTTCGGTTAGTTGCGAGCATCAATATTGGTCGTTTGCTGGAAGCTTTGCTGATTCTTATTCGCAGACTCATATGCGTGTAGAGGTAAGTTTTCCGCCAAACATCTCTGAAATTTGTTAGATCTGTAAATCTGATTTTTGCATTTGGTGCAATCTTTCGAATAACCGGACCTGATTGCTGAATGTGAACAACTAGTACTCCTTGAGATGCATCCCTTCCTTGGAGAGGGTGAAGTCTCAGCAGCTGATCTTGTTGATTTGTTTGATGTCTAGAAATGTTACTAATTACTTAAATTTCTAAATCTGAATTTGTCTGTTTAATCTGTGTACGAAAGGGATGGGAAATGGCGCAGTGAAACAGTCAACATCTTCCGTCTATCTCAGTTACTGGCAGACATCCAAACTTTCTAGTATCAGACGTGGATTTGGCATAAGCACTTGCGGTTGTGCAATGCCATCCAGATAGCTGTCTCGAGGTTTCTAGAGTCTGACTCTTTGCGTCATGCGTTATTGTTCACAGGCGATGACATATGTAGTTCCACGTGGAGATCGAGGATGGATGATCGTGACTGCAAATAATGGGAACTACTATAGATCTACAACGTAACGTTGAACATCAACTTAGAAGGACTTCGTTCGGACTCATTGCTCGAAAGTTTCGTATGTTTGGGGAACCAGAAAAGTCTATTATAAGATCTTAGATGTAGTTTCAGTTTCTTCAGCCGGAAAAATCAAATAAAGATATCTATCCACTTCAATTTTAAGCTAAGCATCTTATGCAGTAATCCTCTCGAATTGATGGGTTTCCCTGCTTTCAAAGGTGATTCTGGCAGGCATGTATTTCCAGTTTGAGACTTAACTTGCATGTAATGTTTTGTCTCGATGTTGGTTTCATTTCATGTGCATTGCCCTAGAGACAGAACCTTATAATTTTCGATGTTGTATTGCAACTCCATCAACTGGATTTTCAGTCGCCTATCGACATCTGTGCGTACTCATTACAAGCAGATATGTCGATAGGCAACTGAAATTTGATCATCGACAATCACGTGATGAGTTATGAACAGACAAGAGAAAAAACTACAAATAATTTTATAGTTCAGTTCCGATCGGTGGATTCGGTTTGAAGTCTCCTTGTAAAGTAGAAATTTTCTGATTGGTACCTCTCCCAGTAGACTGACAAATTGAGCCTCAAACTTGAATGACTAACCACACTTGAAGAATTTACCTAAGTTTCTAAGATGTTTAATGTTATAACTCAGCATAAAATTTCTCTCGGGATACAACTACACAATTCTTATATGGATATATTGTTACCACTAGGAAATTCAACTCCTACTTTATAGACTGACTCACTTTAGCATGAAATGTACTTGGACCCGCGTGCTTCTTCCAAACGTTAATGCTGTAATTGAAACAAATGATAGAAGCGTGCGTCAAATACTCATAAGCACTACATGCGAAGTTCAACTCATGTTCTTGTCTACAGAAACCATGTTTCAATGTCTGGAAAGTTGTAAGAAGCTACTCAAAATGTAAACCGTCCTCAGTGTTAACAATAGATGTCATCCTCAGTTGCATCCCTAGTACAAACTCCCTCATTGCTGCGGTGAGGCAGAAAGTTACAACCTTTTTACAACGTAGATGGCATTCCTGTACAGTCAAAGAAGTACGTAGTCACAACGCACTCAGAACTCCTCCTTTCTTTCGAGAAGTTGAAACTCTACATTATCAAGTTCAATTCAAGATAAACCTCCACTGTAATCAACATTCATCCCACCAGTGCTCGAAGCGGATACTCTATTGAAATATCAATTAAAGAAAGAAAATTCGTTAGGATACTCATGTATTTTATCATATGAATTTTTATTAAAGGTTTTTGGTCCGTGGACGTGTATTGTTTCCGCTGTTTGATACATGTGAAGTATATGTTGTCATGTCATTTGTAGTGTTGCAACTAGATTGTTTGGATATGAGAATTACAATAATAGTAATTAGAGTTATTTCAATAAATTTTTAGAGATTACTTTCCGATGGTTAGATTTTGTGTTCGGAATATTGACTTCACGATGGGGCACACCGTCACTTTACATCATTTGCACCGTCGAGTGTGCTATCAATGGGACTGTTAGAGTTTCAAACCTAGCTTGAGTCCAAGGGTATACTTTCAAAGTGCAGCTCCAGAAAGCTCACTTCTATGATGTTGAGCCTTCGGGTTCTTGGCTATGGTGGACATAGTCCGGCAAGCTTCACCTGGATTCACCTGGATTCTGTTAGCAAGAGTGGGTGTGGCTTGACTGTAATCTGTGTTGGCAGGTCATAGAGTTACAAATTGAGTACTAATGTGAGTTGAGTTGAGTTGAGAGTGATAAATAATCTGATTGCATCAAAGAAGGGAAATCAAGGGGAAATCGGGTACATGAACTTTGAGTGTTGTTGTTGTCTCCAAGCTCGGTGGATCATTGGTAGCTCAATTGAATTTCACTTTTCCCTTGGTGTGCAAAAGCTCATTGCTTGATGGAGATTTGGCAATAAGGCAAACGGTGTGCGGAAGCGCTGGCCAGTTTTTGAGCACAAAAAGAGGAAATTTCAAGTAATGGTTGTGATTTTGAGCTCATGAGGTGAAGGCAGGATCAATTTGTTGCAAGTTGGGCTCAGAAAGTAAAATTGAAGGTGGAGTTGTGAAGCTATTCTTATGAATTTATGATTTGGAGAAAGCCGTGTTTTCAATTTGGCTCGAGTGAAGAGTTAACGGAGGATTTGGTGGTCAACTAACTTTAGTGTTTACGTAAAATTTTACGTCAAATTTTGGTTGGATTTTACGTCAGATGTTGGCCAGATTTGGAGGAGTTTCACTATTGGCCATATTTGGAGGACTTTTGCAAGTTTGGAGGAGTTTCGCCAAATTTTGGAGGAGGTTCGAAGTGGTAAGAAGAAAGGCCTCATTTGGCGTTTTGAGGCTTTGAGGCATAGGGCTGTGGGCTATGAGAGGCTACGAAGGCCTAGAAAGGTCAACAAGCTAGCTTGCTGGCGTGAGGCTAGCTAGTTTAGAGTAGATCTTGGTCATTGGTTGGCAAAATCTGCCTTTCATGCTAGATTGTGCACCATAGGGTTTGACTCCTAGATCTCTTTTTCCTAGACTGGTGCCCTAGCCAATTGGTCCACCCTCACTTGTTGTCCTAGTGACTATATCACTATTATCTATACACTTGTAGCTTTGGCTAGGAGAGGCAGTTTGATCCCATTCTTGGTGATCCTGGTAGCTTAGGACTTAGATACAAACTTCTCTTATGTCAAATGCCAAATGGTGGTAGAGTCAATCTCATGTTGTTTTATGAGATGGAGTGATTTTGTTTAGATTTCTTGTGATTTGATCCTCTCTATTCTTTGCTTCCTATTTGTGCACCATGTTTGTGTGAGGTGCCCTAACTATTGAATGTTGGTACTCTGGTGTGCTCTCAATAGTGAGGCTGGAGTGATGACCAATCAAACTATCTTTGTTTCTCTCCGGTGAGCCATGAAGTGATGACTTGTAGACCGTGAGAATGCGTATTGTGATGGCAGGTTACAAGTTGCCCTTTCCCCTAGTGTAGTTATCTTGGTTAGAGTTACATTAGTCGGTAGTGCTTAGTTGGTATTGGCACTTGGTGGAGTACTTGCGGTTGCAGTTTGTGGTTCCGGTTTGCTATTGCAGTTTGCGATTGCGGTTACTTTGTCACGATAGAGTTCTTTGGGAATTCTAGAGGAGATATCCCTATAGTATGGAGTGGGTTTACTTTGAGTAGTACTCGGTATCAGCCTATATCTCAGATCCTAGTGAGGAAGGAGATTGACTTTGAGTTGGAGTTTGATACATGAGTTGATTTAGTTGAGAGTGCACTTGGTGTGTCCGTACCGTTGTTGTGGGACATGGATGAGATTATGGGGCCTTCAAAGGCCCTAGGCATTACTCTAGTACAATGGGTACCATTGAGTTGGATGACTTCATCCTGGAGTTTGATAGTTGGTGTGATCTATAACAGATACGGAACCCGACTTTGTTTACACCCTTCATGGCATGGAAGGGGTTGTTTCAGCATCTGGAGGGTCCGCCAATGGATGACTACCATGAGTTCAAGAGAGCTCATTTGGATGAGATTGAGTTATGGATATAGTATTGATCTCTAAACTATATCTCTATCACTTCAGGTTTGGTAGCCAAGAGTAGATTGGTTGTATCTACGAGTTCTAGCTCGAGTAGTGTTAGTGGAGCAAGTGGAGGTGCACCAGCTAAAGATAGTGCTACTACGAGTGGAGGTACCGTTGTAGGAGGTGGTGTGGTATTGGGGTTTAGCCCCATGGTAGAGTTCTTCCTATGTTTGAGGCAAAACTACCAAGGGTTGCGGACTGACAAGCTGAGGAGCTTGCAAGAGTTCCAGCGAAAGGCTCAAGAGAGCCTACGGTAGGCATACACGCAAATGAGGTGGCTGACCAGTTTCACTTAGGAAGTTACTGAGGCCCAAGCAGTCCAATTTTGGTATGGGATACTGGATAGGGAGTTGTGACGTAGAGTTTGTGATGCTACATTGTTGTAGGCTACTTCACCTACTTTGGCAATGGTCTTTGGTTTGGCTGAGCGTATTGAGCTCAACATGGTGGAGGAGAGAGTGGTGACATCTAGATTTGGTAAGGAGATCACATCCATGACTGTGACTTCTTCTAGATGCAATAGAGTGCACCATGCCCAATCAGTTTTTGAGGATAGGGTGGACAGCCTTGATCCTATGGAGCGAGTGGAGGGCCTAGTGGAGTTAGACCCTTACCTTCATTTTTGGGTCAGTAGTAGCCAGTGAGTAGTGGTGTTGCTTGTTGGACTTGTGGTGGACCTCACCATCAAAGAGAGTGTACTCAAGGCAGTGGACCTGATACCTCGGGTGCATCATAGCCAGCACAGAGGTAGTGTGAGCATTTCCACAGATTTGTTCACACTAGTGACCGATGTTTGACCTACACCCGGAGTTACGGAGTGGTAGGGCTACTATGGCAGGTAGTAGAGGAGCTCCAGTTCATGGAGGACAAGGTGGTAGAGGATCTACACCTAGTAGGAGTGTAGTACTTGCCCTTACTTTTGATACAACTATGGCTACTTGGATTGAGCAGTTGGAGTAGAGATTGGCTAAAATGGCCATTGCTCAAAGGAGATCAGATTTGGCTGTTGAGGCTTCCACCTCATATGTTGGTGAAAGAGATGCTTTGGACTTCATGTGCGGAACAACACAGGTGGATGCATCTGCACTAGCAACTAGGAGTGCAGTACGTGCTCCAAAGCCTAGAGGAGCATCAATGGAGTTGGACCCACAAAGAGGAGAATTTGGGAGATAGGTCAGACTTCCTTAGTCTTTCACACTATCTGAGGCATTGCAGATGACATCCATGGTTCCTAGACATCCTAGTGCAAGTGTGGTAAGTAATGATGGAGTGCATGATGGACTACCTACTTGTCAGCCACTTGCTACTACACAAACTAAGTCTAGCATGATGTTGGGGCCGGCTTAGCTGATTATGCGGCATCCTTTGTTTTCAGCCAATGACATGTTTACATTGGGAGTTGACCCAGCCCCAATGTTCCGGCTGGCTATCATGCTGTGTGAGAGTAGAGATGATGCGGTTCCTACTACTAGAGCAGAGGTGGCTGATAGTGGAGCTGACTTGGTTGAGGAGCATGAGATTTTTCCAGCAAGTAGTGGTTTATGGTAGGCAACAATGGCTAGACTAGAGGAGTTCCCAGCTAGACTGGCCTTTGAGAGAGCACAATTCACACCTGGTGTTGTCCTATTGGATAACAAGAAGGGAATTTTCCATTTGGTGGGACCTTCAAGGAAGGTTTATACACCACATAGAGTCTTTTTAGACTCTGGTGCGTAGCCCCTTATGTTGGGGAAGGCTGTAGTTGTCGATCTAGAGTTCCGGAAGACCGATGTGGAGAGGTGTCCATTTTAGATTCAGACATCTCTAGGTGGTGGTTTGACATAGTACATCATGCTGAGGAAGCTTGTTGTCCAGGTTCAGCATGGTCATCCGACTAATAGCTTGGTGGTGAGAGCTCAGGCTATTGCGACAATAGCTAAGTCATATGATGTGCTAATTGAGGGAGCAGTGTTATACCTCATGGGTTTCAACATTGACTATTGGGAGGAAATAGGCTACTATAGACCACATTGGCAGCTTGGTGAGGGACGGATAGGTTGCCCACCAGTACGCTTCAGTAGTGGTAGTCTTGGCTCACTACAATCCGAGACCATGGCAGCATTAGTTTTAGCTTTTAGAAGTGTACTTACTTGGCCTGGTGACTTGTTGGAGGGGAATGCCCATGCAAAGGATACTCTAGTACCAGAGGAGATCACTTGGATTTGGAGTACGAGTGGGATTGTTCCATCCACCTTGGATGTTCTATTGTGGAGTTTAGAGGAGGCGTTGCAGCAACATGCAGATCAGTTGGTGCAACATGCTTGGAGTGGAGCCTTCATACCATCATGAGATGAGTGTGAGGATGAGCCTCCAAAGTCGATTACTTTGACACCCTTGGATGCCACACTCATTACTTGGCAGTATCCAATAGAGGTGATATGTCTATTGGAGTTGTTTGGTGGGATTAGCACCGGACCAGTTGCGGTATTACAGGTAGGTATACAAGTATAGAGGTACTTGTATGTAGAGAGAGATGAGAATACTAGGGAAGTCTCTCTACATCATGTGGCACACTTGGCCTATCAATATCTAGAGTTATTACCGATGTCAATAGTAAGAGGTTTTAAGAAGACCCTACCAGTAGACATTTCCTTACTGGAGGCGCATGATTTGGAGAGACATGGGCCTATTCATTTGGTGATTTCAGGATGGCCATGTCAAGGACATACACGTGTGGGCCGTAGATTGGGTCTTCAAGATCCTTGTTCTGGTGTGTTTTGGGAGATGTTATGGATACTACAACATCTCTAGGTTCATTAGTTTGTTTCTCCAGCTTACCTTTGGAGAACTTTCCTTTGATGGGTGATTCTCACACCAGAGTGGTGGCGAGTACACATTAGGTCCATTCTTGGATAGGACATGTTGTATTGTTAGATGTAGCCAGAGTGGGATCACGGGCTCATTGTCTTTGTCTTTGGTGGACAGACATCTTACCCACAGATGTTCTACATTGTGCTTATGATGAGATTTAGCAACTTGACTACATCCTTGTGGATGATATCTTGGATGGTGGGCGGTAGTCTCAGACAGTGGTAGTGGCTGATAGGTCACCTATGGTAGTGGTGAACCTAGTTGGACAGCCTAGAGCCGCATTTCCCACACTCATGAGTTTCCCAAGCTCTCATGCTTTTTGAGAGGAAGGACCTGGACTTGTTTGGGACTCACAATTATAACAGTTGGTGGAGCCCAACACTGATGAGAGAGAGCGGGCAATGGGTTTTGGCACCGGTATTACCGTTATTTCAGTAGTGTTAGAGGCATCTAGGCATCAAGTGTTAGGTCAGGCTATGGACCTGAACTATTTGACCTGGATTGTGAGCCTTGGCTTGGTAGAGCAGCGTAAGATGCGCTTGATAAGCATCACCACTTGGACACTTGTGAGCCCTATGCCTATCAAGATGATTCAAGCACATGTTGGGGGCAATGGACCGAGTGGGCATGGTATTCTTGGGACACAACCAGTAGCTACTAGGGAGATTAGTTTACTTGGAGTCCATCCAGGTGAGCGTAGGCTACTTGGATTACACCCTTGGTCCACTTGGGATGCAACTAGAGGATGTGTGGAGCTTGCAGCTAGAGTGGAGGGAGTATTTTACATAGAGGTTGGGACCTCTAGTGGTCAGAGCCATGACACCATTGCTCCCAAGGGCCCAATGTAGCAACCAGTCAATACATCTTCCACTACTACAGTTATAGAGGATACTTGGGAGCCAGATCTTGGACCAAAGCTTACTAGAGAGGAAAGACAAAAGGTTTAGAGGTTCTTGAAGAACCACACGAGTTGTTTTGTCTTCAGTATGAAGGATTTGGGTGCTCTGAAAGGACCTGGTATACAAATTGAGCTGACTAGCGATACACCAATTTTTTGATGTCATTATCAATATAGTGATATGGAGAGGACATTGATTCAAAGCCAGAGTAGTGACCTTTTTGAGGTTAGTTTGGTTGAGATTTCACATGGAGAGTATGCATTGGCGATAGTGATGCCAGCCAAGAAGGATATGCATGGCAACTACACAGATAGGCAGATGTATGGAGATTACCGTCTTATCAACCGATTGACTAGGGCTGATTGGTATGCCATGCCTACAGCGGAGGAGATTTTTGATGTGATTGGGATGCAAAGGTCTTCAGTACTTTGGATCTTAGAGCGGATATCATCAACTGCCAATCAGGGAAGAAGATAAGTCCAAGACAACATTTAGGGCTATTGATCCTCACGGCAAGGATGTATTATTTCAATGGAGTTTCTTACCGTTTGGGTTAAAGAATGCTTTTGTTGAGTTCTAGAGGGCCATGGTTAGGATTCTAGCTGGATTGGATTTTGCTTGGTGCCATATTGATGACATTTTGGTCTATAGCACTATTGTGGAGGAGCACGAGAGACAGTTGTTGAAGGTGTTTCAGAGGTTGAGATCTCAAGGACTCAAATTACATCCTAGAAAGTGTAGGTTCTTCCATGAGCAGGTTGAGTATTTGGGTCACACTATCTACCCCAGAGGACTTGGTGTTCAGTAGACCAAGGTGGAGGCTACTGCACGTATTCCTCAACCTATGGATGTGAGCAAAGTGCAAGCATTCCTTGGGTTGGCAAACTTCTATTGCCACTATGTTAGAGGATTTAGTGCCATTGCCAAGGCCTTGACAAAGTTGACCAAGCTTACACAATGGGTGGTGTTGGGGAGATGAGCAGGAGAGAGCTTTTGTAGAGCTCAAGGAGAGGTTGGCATCTGCTCCTATTTTGAGGAGACCAATAAGAGGACGACCATTTTAGGTTCATACTGATTGGATTATGTTGGAGCTTAGTGCGGTGCTTGCTCAGCATGATGATGAGGGGAAGGACTTTGTGGTGGCCTATGCTAGTCGCTCCAACAATTCAGCAGAGGCAAAGTAAAGTTCATATGAGAGAGAGTGCTTGGCAGTAGTTTGGGTAGTAGCACATTTCCGATGTTACCTATTTGGTAACCCCTTCACTCTCATCACTATCATCAGCCACTAAAGTGGTTGATGGAGTCCAACAAGCTTTCAAGGAAGCTTGCATGATGGGCTCTAATTTTACACGAGGATGATTTTATGGTTGTTCACAGACTTGGAGTGGTGAACCATGATGGAGATGGGTTGAGTAGAAACCCATGTCACAACGAGCAGGATCAGACCGGAGCACGTTGGCATGGTGAGACAAATGAGGAGATGGTGCTATGTTGGCATGCATTGGCCTTTTGTGTATATTTTCAGACACTTTGGTGGTATCTCTCTCAGCACATACAAGAGGAGTTATTGAGGTCATAGATCTAAAGAGTGAAGATATTGGTACAGTTCAGCGAGACATTCATGATGATGTCTTAGTGATGAACTATCTTTGCATTGGTGTTGTGGGTGGCACGGTTGGGGCCAAGGAGAGAGACCATGTTCTTTAGTGAGCCAGACGGTTTAGATTGGAGGGTAGACACCTTGTGTATGGGAGGATGGTAGAGTGCAAGTAGTACCACATCCATCTTAGAGACCACAGTTGGTTCATCATGCTCATGAGGAGCTAGGACATTTTGGAGTAAAGCATACATATAGCTTACTCCAGAGTCATTATTGGTGATGCAATCTGCAGACCAAGGTACAATGGTTTCTTGCCAAATGTGGTTTGTGACCGAGTTAGAGCATCATTCAATGCTCCTACGCCACAATTACACCCATTACCTATCATGGGATTGGGTTACCATTGGAGTTTGGACTTTGCTGGACCTTTACCGTTGACTGTGAGACATTATTGGTATGTTTTGGTGATGGTGGAGCACTTCTCCAAGTGGATTGAGTTGGTAGTATTTCCTGACAAGTCTAGTGAAGGGACAACTTACTTGTTCCTGGATCAAGTTCTTAGTCATTTTGGTAGACCAGTTGAGGTTTTGACTGATTAGGATACAAAGTTCTTGGGTGAGTTTCAGGTCTTGTGCAATGAGGCTTTGATTGATCATCATACTACATCTCGAGATCACCCTGAGGTAGATGGCTTAGCGCAAAGAGTGGTTCAAATGGTGAAAAGAGGTTTGCAAAAGTATGGGTTGTAGAGAGGCCACTTGGGAGATTGGGATCTCCAATTACCTTGGTTGGCCATGGGCTATTGATTCAACCGGCAAGCCTCCTTAGCATCCTTCTCTCCGTACTTTCTACTCTATGGACAAGATCCAAATTTACATGCAACCATTCGTCAAGATGCTACTATAGTTTTGGACTTGGATGACCCCAATGTATGGATGAGCGCATGTTCTCAACGGGCAAAGATCTTTTGGAGAGTGATGCCAATGGCCTTTGAGAACTTGGCAATTGCTCAGCATAGAGGTACTTTATGCTATGCTACCATTTGGGGAGGAGGTTATAGACCATCGATTCATTGATTTCATCCAAGAGACTATGTATATCTACAACAGATAGCACCAATGACACTTGATGTTTTGACAAGCCGCACTATCTTGAGAGTGCATGAGATTTTGCCATTTGGAGTCCTTGTGTTAGAAGGACATGATGGTGTTGTTTGGAAGGATCATGTGTGCAATTGTGCGCCATGCCACCTCCCAAACATTGATGGTACTATGGACCCAAGCTTGTGGGCGATTGTGGCACTTTAGAGTCTTTGTATGACTTATGTGTGAGTTGTGCTTCTATAGTGTATGATCTTGACAATGATGTATGTTGTGTAGTGATGTATATATGCACGCCATTTGTAGTGTTGCATCTAAATTGCTTGGACACTGGAGTTGCAGTGATAGTAGTTAAAGTGATAGTAGTTAGAGTTATTTTAGTAGTTTCTTAGAGACTACTTTCCAACGGTCAGATTTTGTGTTTATTGAGTGTGTTGTCAGCAAGACCGTTAGGGTTTCAGACCTAGCTCAAGTCCAAGGGGTATACTTTTGAAGTGTACCTCCAGAGAGCTCACTTCTTTGATGTTGAGCCTTTGAGTTCCTGGCTATGGTGGACAGAGGCCGGCAAGCATCACATGGATTCTCTTAGCTAGAGTGAGTGTTCTTGACTAGAATTAGTGTTTAGTTGTTGGCAGTTTATAGAGTCATAGATCAAGTACTGATTTGAGTTGAGGTGAGTTGAGAGTGGTAGACAACTTGATTATTGTGGCACTTTAGAGTCTATGTATGACTTATGTGTGAGTTATGCTTCTATAGTGTATGATGTTGACAGTGATATATGTTGTGTAGCAATGTATAAACCCACAACAATGCATATAGGGCAACTTGGGTACACATTGGGGTACTGTAGATCTGTACCTACAAAACTCATAGGTTCAGTTGCACCAAGCATGGATTGAGTTAAATGCAACTTTGTCTCGATGCTTGAAATACAGATGTTTCAGTTCAGCTTTAGGCTCCAAATTTCATGGCAAGCTCTAATATACCGATCTCTTGTCAAAAATGAGTGGTGATTTGCTTCTGGTGAGCCAATGCACACACAATTATCATCTATCAAGGAGTGTAATATACAATCTAGCATACCCAAAGTAGTAGATAGAAGAATTCTAAAGTAAACCATGGTAAAGAAAAACCACCCTAAAGGATCTTTGTGGCCTATGTCATTAGCTCCAAGATGATGATTCTCTCTTGTGACCAACCATGTTAGTAGTTAGGAGAAACAAGAGAGCCAAGGAATGAGAATGAGATTTGCCAAGGATCCATCGGTCTCTCCAAACTCTATAAAGATGGATGCTCAAGAGATGCTTTTAAAAACATTCTCAACATGCACAAGTAAGAAAATATACTTTGGATAAATATCTAAGAATTTCTTGATACCTAGAGATATAGACTCACAACCTCTAAGTGTAGCTACTCCAAACTGATGTGGACTGAGGTGCTCTTGGAAGTGAGATAGATGTAAAAAGACAATGGTGGAACTAATCAAGCACAAAAAGTCTTTCCAAAAGCAATTGGTCTAATGCCCCTTGTGTCCTTTTCCATTGTGAAAAGTAGACTAGCTGAGAAGTCAACTAGCATCTAACAAACGACCACTTGATATAGGAATATATTTGTTATGTTTGGCTTGCCAAGAGCAAAAGCAAACGTAACTGATGGCCATTGCTTGCCACTTGTCTAGCAGGCCAAGTATATGAGAGTGATGGACAATGATGGACCCGTTTATAATGTGTATACATATGTGCAATGAGAAATAAAGCTCTCTAAGGTTGGTGTGAGCTTGTTTCAGCCGTGGAGGTAGCTTCCAAGACAAGGAGTGAACCATGTTATTTCCTATTAGTCTTCTGATTTTTTTTAATGTGGTTATGATGTGCTATTGTGAGAGGTCCTAAGGACTCTGTTTTTCTAACAATTGGTATCAGAGCTTAGTTAGAGACTTAAGGTCTGAGGGTGTTGTGAAGAGGGTCAAGAAGCAAATCCACAGCAAAGCAATTGGCAAGGGTGATATTTATATCAAATGCTAAATTTGCAATAGAGAAGTTTGATGGGAAAACAATTTTGGAATTTGGCAACTGAAGATGAAGGACCTTCTTGTCCAGCAAGGACTACATAGAGCACTGAAGAATGAAGAAAAAAATAGGAGGACAAAATTGATGAGGATGAAGAAGATGAAGATGTAGATCTTAAAGCTATTAGCACTATTTGGTTGAACCTTGCTGATGAAGTGCTATACAATGTTATGAATGAGGAATCTGCACCAAAACTATGGGCCAAACTGGAGAATCTTTATGTGACCAAGTCATTGAAAAATAGACTATGTGCATTTTGGTATTTGGGCCCTACACTTGTAGCTTCAAAATCTAAAGCATTATATTTTGTGTCTTTGGTTGATGATTACTCTAGGAGAGTATGGGTCTACACCATGAAGCAAAAATTAGAAGTCTTCTCCATCTTTAAACAATGGAAGATGATGATGGAGAAACAAACTAGAAGGAAAGTGAAGTGTTTGAGGTCTGATAATGGTGGAGAATACAAATCTAGAGAGTTTGATAGATATTGTCAGAGTGAAGGGATAATTCATCACTTTACCGTTCCGGGTACCCCTCAATAAAATGGTGTGGCAGAGTGGATAAATCTTACACTCTTGGAGAAAGCAAGAAGTATCTTAAGCAATGCCAGATTGGAGAAGAGTTTTTGGGCAGAAGCTGTAAATACAGCTTGTCATTTGGTAAATATTTCTCCCTCTACTGCTATTGAGTGTAAGACTCCTATTGGAAAATGGACATGTTGGCATGTTGATTACTCTTCACTTAGAGTGTTTGGATGCATTGCTTATGTTCATATTCAACAAGAACAATGGACAAAGTTAGATTCCAAATCTAGAAAATGTATATTCTTGGGATGTGAGAAGGATACAAAGGGATATAGATTATGGGATGCAAAAAGGTGTTGTCTTGTTGTGAGTAGACATGGAGTTTTTGATGAGAAGAGTATGATGGAGACTATGACTATAGCGGAAGAAAAGAAAGAAAAATTCAATCAGATTTTTTTAAGATAGATATTGATCTTGGAAATGAAGAGATATCACCTCTTGTAGATCTACCAGGTGAACCATTAGAAGAGCAAAGTTCCAGAAGTGATTTGTGAATGTAGGTATCCAAATAGGGATATGAGGCCTCCAAAGAGATGTGATTATTCATTTATAGCTTATGCTCTTCTTACAGAGAATGGTGAGCCTTCTTCATATGAAGAGACAATACAAGATCAAGAGTGTCAAAAGTGGCATTGTGCAATGGAAGAGGAGATGAAGTCTTTGGCCAAAAACCAAACTTAGAGACTTGAAAATTTGCCTATGGGAAAGAAGACAATTGGTTGTAGATGGATATGCCAAAAGAAGGAAGGACTTCCAAAATCAGGTGGAGATCAATACAAAGCAAGGCTTGTAGCAAAGGGTTATAGCCAAAAAGAAGGTATTGACTTCAATGAGATTTTTCACCAGTGGTAAAGATCTCTTCGATTTGTGCACTATTGGCAATAGTTGCATTGCATAACTTGGAGTTGGAGCAACTAGATGTTACAACTGATTTTTTACATGCAGAATTGTGAGGAGGAAACTAACATGCATCAACCTGAAGGTTTTGTTGTAGCAAGGAATCAGAACCTGGTTTGTAGGTTACAAAAGTCGTTACATGGACTAAAGCAAAGTCTAAGACTTTGGTACATGAAATTTGATGCTTTCATGTTGAAGCATGGATATAACAGAAGTGAATCAAATTGTTTTGTGTACCTCAAGAAGTAATATGGACCTAGAGTATTTGATTTAATCATATTGGTACTATATGTGGATGATATGAGGATTTCTATGGAGGATATGGTTGAAGTGGAGAAATTGAAAGCACAAATTGGTAAGGAGTTCGATATCAAGGACTTGGGTTCTTCAAAGAGTGTGCTTGGGATTTAAATTCACCGGGATAGGAGCAAGGGAAAGTTATGGATATCTCAAAGGAGATATTTGGAAAAATTACTTGCTTGGTTTGGCATGGAGAATGCAAAGCCAATGAGCACTCCAAAGGCAAGTCATTTCAAGATACCATTGGAGCAATATCCATCAATTGCAGAGGAGAGAAAAGTCAAATATTCCTTATGCTAGTGCTGTTGTGAGTTTAATGTATGCTATGGTCTGCAATAGACCAAACATCTCATATGCTGTGAGTACGGTGAGTAGATACATGGAAAATCCAAGGAAACAACGTTGGGAAGTTGTGAAGTGGATACATTGTTACTTGAAAGGGACTATAAATATTGGCATTACCTTTGATGTGGAGAAGGACCAAGAAGGAGGAATTGCAAGGTATGTAGATTCTGACTTTGCCAAAGACTTGGATAAGAGAAGGTCTACAACAAGGTTTGCTTTTACACTTGCTGGTGGTGCAGTAAGTTGGAAGGCTACTCTCCAATCTACAATTTCTCTTTCTACTATAGAGGTGGAATATATGCAACAACTGTGGCTGCCAGAGAGGCAATATGGCTACAAAGATTAGCCAAGGATGTAGGACTCTCTAACATAAAGTCCACAATTTTTGTGATAGCCAAAGCGCTATTCACTTGGCCAAAAATCAACTATATCATTCAATGACAAAGCATATTGATGTGAGACATCATTTTTATCAGGAAGCTATGATAAATGGTGAGATCAATTTGCAAAAGATTGGCACAGAGGTAAACATAGCTGATATTTTGACTAAACCTATTCTTGTTGAAAAGTTCAAGTGATGCATGAACTTGCTCAACATTAAATTGTGCTCTTTGGGATGATATGGTGGATACAAGCAAAAGGTGGAGATTTTTATGTTTTGCTTGTCAAGAGCAAAAGAAAACATAACAAATGGCTGTTGCTTGTCACTTGTCTAGAAGTTAAAGTGGATGACATCGTTGGACAGTGATGGAGCTGTTTATAATGTATATATGTGCAATGAGAAATAAAGCTCTTGAAGGCTGGTGTGAGCCTGTTTCAGTCATGGAGGTAGCTTCTGAGACAGGGAGTGAACCACATTATTTCCTATTATTCCTCTGATTTCTGTTTAATGTAGTTATGATGTGCTATTGTGAGAGGTCCTAGCGACTGTGTTTTTCTAACAATCTTTCCTTGCTTTTATTACAACCACATGAAACAACTCAATAAATCCACAAGAAGAACATCTGCCTGAAAGCAATCTCTAAGATGCTTACATACTATCCCTAACAAGTCTCTTGAGGAGAGGCAAGGAGCAGTGCACAATGCTTGTGTAAAAAGTGGCCTATCAGGAAAAAAAAAGCTACTGATGTTGATATTCTAAGACCTCTAGAAGTACTCCTTCACTATCAAGGGAGTAAGAAGAATAAGAACCATGCTAACTTGTCCAAGAGATCACGTGCCAAATGATCAAGTGGTGGGTGAAAACACTATCTAGCCTCATCATGGAATAAACAAGGTAGCCTTGGAATAGACATGGAGATGGAAAACTAGTCTCAAATAACCCCAAGATATAGCGCACTTGAGATACTAACCACTCGCATAACTCGATCAGTATACTTTGAAATGATCAACAAAGGGACAAAGGAAGTTTGCATAATCATGAGTGTCATTACAATTGATGTGGTACCTCGCCTCATGTGAGTCCAGAGTGGTCCAATCATAATCCTTTTGTATCCTTCTCACATGGGTCTTTGCCCCTTGCAAGGTAAGGCGTCGGTGACACACCAAAGATGGTGTATACGAAGCCGCTCTAGGTGACCCCACATGGGAAAATGTAACCATGGCTAACACAAGATAATTGATGTAACACACAATGCTCCTCTACATACTTCCCCATACATAAAAAACCACAAACCTCTCACATCCCAACTCATGTGAGTATTGTATCTCTCCAAACCCTAAAATTTATAAATTCTCATAATTATCAATTCCCATTTCAAAAATTTTCTAAATTCCCATGGAACTCAAACATGAATATAAGGAGACTATGAATGAAATTATTTACCCATCACTCTCAATGTGAAATATTTACTTTAAGCTCTAAATTATTTTTTAAATCATTATAACTTTCTATTCAATTCTCCATCGCCTTCAATCTATGTTCAAGCTAGGTATCAACTGAACCAAAATTAAAAAGTGAACAGATTAGACTATTCACTCATGTGATGTGGGTGAAATTTCAAAATTTGATCATATACAGTCTCTCATTTCTCACCCACTCGTTCCCTTCTCACCCGACTCGGGAAGTTTTTAAGAGAAACTAGGTAAACCTCATGCATGATACACACATCAAAAAGAACCTGTTGGACGTCCCGTTCACATACACAGTTCTGTCCATCGTCGCCCATCCCCATTCGTTCCCTTTGACAGTTCCGTCACCCCTTCCACGTTTTAAGAAAAATTCCTTTTGTCAGAACCCATCTCCATTTACCATTTTCGTATGCAAATTTATCATTATGAGATCTGTTTGTCATCTCTCTCTTAGTAACTCATCTCCGATTATCCATTATCATTTTAGTCCACAAAGACAATTTTATCCTAGGAACTCATCTCCGTCTATCATTTACTGATAGAAAGTCAATTCTATTCAGCATCTCTCTCTCCTCGGTAACCTATCCTCCTGTATAGGCGACACTCGTGTTTTAAAGATAAATAAAACTCCAAAAAGCTTCCTTAACGTCTGCCAAGTGTTAATTCTCAGGCGCCTAATTACTCTGTTGAAAACTTTCTTAGGCGCATGCCAAGTGTAGACGCCTAGGAGATCAATCGAATCGAAAAGGATATGGACATATCTAGAAAAGCCTCTTTGTCTATGCTAGAGAGAAGTTTTCTTTGTTCATGTTAAAGATAAGGTTTTTTAGACGCTAACCACTTGGCAGGCGCTTAAGAAACCTTTCCATGACTCGTATTAAACCTGAGGAGGTCGAGGATATCGATGCACGTATGACTACAACCCACCGCAGCAGCGCATTTTAACTGTTTGATGCAGATACTGTCAATCTGCCTTTTCACTTCTCACCCCTATCTTTTCAGATCATGCGGTTTGGCCTCTAGCACTCCTCGAGTTGCCTGGACTAGCTATAGTAGTAAATTTGAACTCACAAAAGAATTTGATATACTATTTAATGTTAGCAGGAAAAGGTCCCATCATTGAAGATAAGATGCTCTAAATGATAAACTCTTAGTCCTTGGGATCTTCGTCAGAAAATATTACTAATCACTTAATAGTTGTAATTAAGTGTCAACTCGACAGCTGTAATCAAGTGTGATGGGTTTTAAATGTAAGAAGGATCAGAAGCTTTCAAAGAGATAAAAAAACATAAATAGGAAATTAGAGGTGAGGCAACGAGTGCCAAAGTGCCAGGGATTTAGTTAGTGTTATCCTTGCGTTGAAATAAAGGCAATTACGAGATTGGGAGAATCTCAATTACTTTAAGAGGCATGGTTATTAAATACGACTATGATTAGCAGTTAAATGTGAACATTAAATAAGAAGTAAGACTTTCATAGTGAGCCTGCATGGAAGCGCGATCTCATCAATACACAGAAGTCGAAAAGTAGCAGGTAGGCGAATTCCATGTATCCGCGTACGATTATCTGTTGGAAAACCCATTATCGCCATACCAACTCAGTTACTTTCAAAGAGTGGCGCTCGGAATCATCCCAGGCACAAATGCAAGATGAGAAGATGATACTCACAGAAGATGCAGAATAGACCCTCGGTGTAATATCTGAAAAGAAAAACGGACAGGATGATGCGAATCGCAAGCAAACACAAACAGGACGCAATATGCGAGTGGTGAAAATAGTAGGAGCATAGAGGTAAGAGCGGAGGAAAATCATGGAGGAGAGTATTAACAGCAAAGAGATCGAATCAGAGGAAAGCGAGAGAATAGTGAAGGTAGTCTGGTAGACGCAAATAGTGAGTGGATGTTACACGTGTGATACGGGGCAGGAAACTGAAAAGAGTTAAAATAATATACAATTTACAGTGCTAGAAGTACATAATGGTAAGACTTCGAGGGCTGTGTGAGTAACTTCAGATATATAGCTTACATCCATATGATCATTTATAATTTCTTATATCTTATAGCTTATCACCATATGTTAAAAATTTCTAAGTTACCAGGACAAGAGAAGTATATATAACACACGATTATTTCAATATATGCAAGTTTCAGCGACAGAAAATAAATTTCCTCTACGCAATAACTCTCTATCTCAGGTGGATAAGACAAAACCAGACCACTTTCCCCATACAGCATAGATACATAATGAAACATATGTACAGTAAAAAATCTTTTTCATAACAAGCGATAAAGGGTATTTTGTTATTTGTCTCCTTTCTCAGATTCTCTTACATGATTCAAAGTAGTTCGAGAACTGCATAATCTATAACACTGGATATGTCATCGTATATAACAATTTATTCATCGTTGAGTTTTTATGAACCTCTTGCTCACTACCAAGGTTCAACAAATTTCCAATTGGTATGTGTTGGATTGGAAGTGCAAAAAAATACAATTGATATCATGAGTGGGATTGGAAGTTGTGTAAGCATATTTCCGACCGCATCTTTGACATTTCGCTCATCAATTAGAAGTTTCACGTCTGTTGCTATGTTTACCTAAGCCTTATGTGGTTAAAGCAATTTGCAAGAATGGTCGCATGATCTCATTCCTTGTTTGTTAGCACCATTGCATTGTCATCAATTGATCTACTTTGTAAATGTTGGTTGCTCTTTAATCATCTTTGTTAATTACATTCTTCTACATTTTTTCAATTACATTTTGTCAATTGCATTTGTAATTTTAAGGAATGATAGACACCGAAATGAAAATTATCCCAACATCTGTTAGTTGGATTTGGAAGTTCTATCGGAAAGAGAAATAGAATTTTAACATTTGTCAAATTCAAATCGGCTGGGAGATGTGAAGAGGCATTGTCAAAAAGCCAATAATTTTCTTATTTGAGTTTCTCATATTCTTTTCAATGCTTTGAGGTCACTCGTGGTACAGTTCTCTTGTCATCTTATGGAAATATAAGAATCCATTATCTACAGCATTGTGCTTGTTGAAGCAAAAAGGTTTATTTTCATGGCCAATGAAAAATACCTTTAACTTGTGCAGTCCATTAGCATTGATCATAAGTGAAATTGTTAGTCACATTTTATCTTTCTTTGAATCTTCCAACGGAACTTCTATAATATTTTTGAATAGGCACTATCCAATAAGAAAGTCCTATCTCATCTTTAACTTTTGCTATCCATTAACATTGACCATAGTGCAATTGTTAGTTGTATTGAATCCTTCTTTGAATATTTTATTGGACCCTATGTAATTTTTTGAGTAGCAACTATGCAGTAAGAAATTCCTATCTCATCCATGTTGTAGATGTAAGTAGAACAATATTCTTGGATCTTGGCCTTAATGGCGTCTATTGCAACTTCCATACCCTCAAGTTTTGCTAAACTGCTTTCACCATAGATTTTGAAATTTCACAGTTTGTAGTGTTTCCAAAACTTGTATAGCCACCCATTGGTAAATTTAGTAGCATTTGCCCCAAGATTCAAATGTGCAACCAAATCATGAGCTTTTTGTTAAATTAGAGTATTTTGTGCATATATACATTGCTATGCAACCTAAATCACTATCAACATCAAACACTATAGAAGCACAACTCATGAAAAAGTCATACATGAACTCTAAAGTGACACAATAACAAATCAATCATACACTCACCTAGGACTAGAAACTTCACTCTCAACTCCATAAACTACCAACAATGGGCACTAATTACATTGTCAAGCCCATACCCACTCTAGCTAAGAAATTCCAAGTGACACTTGCCAATCTTTATCCACCATAACCAAGAGCTCAAAGGTTCAACATCAAAGAAGTGAGCTCTTTAAAGCTACACTTCAAAAGTATACACTGCTAGCTCAACTTGAAACTTCAACCCTAATGGTGCCACTAATGGGCCCATTTGATGATGCAAATGGTGTGATAAATAGGAGACCCAATGGTGTGATCAATAGCCCTAACATGAAATCTGACCACGATTAAGTAATCTTTGAGCAACTAAGGATATAACTCTTACTGCCAAGACTAACACTCCAATGTCTAAGCAAACTAGCTTTAGCATTAAAAATGTTGTGATAGTTATTGTGCCTATATATATTGCTACACAAAAAACATCATTGTTAATATCACACACTATAGAAGCATGACTCATATAAAATTCATACATGAACTCTAAAGTCCTATAATTGGCTCTCTAGCTCACAATAAGATCCTTTTAACTCTAAATAGCCATCTACTCCAAGTATGTGATATAATGCATCATGGGGAAAGATCAAGAGGCAAGTTGCTATCGGGTCCTATTGTTAATCATATGCTTGCAATCTATATTACATAAAGAGTGAACTAGTTATAAACAATACAAACCATACTCTCTACAGACCATACTAACGCAATCCTCTCTTCACCATCTGAACCACTCTTTGTGATAACCCATCTGCATGAAGGTGATCTCAAGTGGTAGTAGAATGATCAATCAAGGCATTTTCATACAAGACTTGAAACTCTCCCATGCACGTTATACCTTGATAAGTCAAGATCTCAATTGGTGCACCAAAATGACTAAGAATCTGGTCTTGGAATGAGTAAGTTGTCCCTTCAGTGGACTTGTCAAGAATTGCCATCAACTTTATCTGCTTTGAGAAATACTCCACAATAACCAAAACATACCAATGATATCTCAAATCAATGGTAAAAGTCCAATAAAATCTAAAATCTAGTGGTAAACCAACCTTAAGATTAGTAATGGGTATAATTGTGGCATAAGAGCATTAAATGATGCTCTAACTTGGTCATAAACCATACATCTAGAAAAATTTTGTTTTACATCATTTTGCATATTATGCTACCAATAATGACTTTAGAATAAAAATTTATGTCTAGTTTACTCCAAAATATCCTAGCTCCTCATGAGCATGTAATAGCAATTGTGGTCTTTGAAATGGGAGGGGCACAACTCACACTTTACTATCCTTCACACACAAAGTAGATGTCTGCACTCTAATCTAAACTGTTTGGCTTGTTGAAGGACAGTCTCTCTCTTTGGCACCAATTGTGCCACCCACAACACCAATGTGAAGATAATCCATCACTAAGATATCATTATAAATCTCTTGTTGACCTATACCAATATCTCTACCCTTTGGATTTGAGACGTCAACAACTTTTTTTATTTGTATTGAGAGATATCATCAAAGCCTCCTAAATTATACATAGAAAGGAAAATGCATGCTAACTTGGCACCATCTCCTCACTTGTCTCACCATGCAAACATGCTCCAATCTAACTTTGTTGGTTGGTATATTTTTTTCTACTTAGCCCATTTGCATCATGGTTCACCATTCCAAGTTTATGAATAACCATGAAATCATACTCTTGTAAAATCAAGGCCTATTGTACAAGCTTCCTTAAAAGCTTGTCAAACTTCATCAACCACTTTAGTACAACATCTGCACTTCCCAAGATGTAATTTGTATCTATGAGATCTTAATCTCTCAAACATTTCTAATAAATGTCTCTCATGCTCCTCCAACATAATATTATAGACCAAAATTTCATCAATATAACACCAAGGAAAGTCCAATTTCATTAGGACCTTATCTAGACTCTCTAGACTTTGGTAGGAGCATTTTTTTTCCAAATAGTAAAAATTCCACTTATTAACTACATCTTTGCCATGAGGATCAATATCTCAAAATGTTATCTTGGACTTGTCTTCCTCCTTGATTGAAAATTGATGATAGTTTGCTCAAAGATCTAAAGTAATGAAGACCTTTGCATGCCCAAACATATCAAAGATCTCCTCCAATGTATGCATAAAATACTCATTAGTCATAGTATATTGATTGATAAGATAGTAATCTATACACATCTGCTTATTTGTGTAGTTTCCATGCAGATCCTTCTTGGTTTGCATCACCATAGCTAAATCATTCTCTCCTTATGAAATCTCTACCAAACTAGCTTCAAAAAGGTCTCCATTTTGGCTTTGAATGAAGGCTCTTTCCATGTCATTGTATTTTTAGGGATGTCAAAAAGTTGGTGTACTTGTCAACTAAATAACTAGTTAACTCAGTCCAAATATCAAATCCTTCAAAGCATCCTAATCTTTCATATTGAAGGCAAAAAAACTCATGTAGCTCTTCAAAAACCTCCAAACTCTCCATTTTCCCTTCTTGTAAGCTTGGGTCTAATGTCCAACTCCCAAACATTCTTTGTTGCTGATGTAGAAGTGGAAGACATATTGACTGATTGAGCCTTGGAAGCAATATTATCCTTCCTCCAACCTCAAAGCAAAAAACTTCTTCTACTTTGGCTACAAGCTCCACCTATCCTCTAACTACATCCCAAGTAGACCAAGGATGTATCCCAAGAAGAATTTTTTCACTTAGATGTACCCCAAGTAGACCACAGTCACTAGTGATCATTAGATGTATCCTAGGAATACCATGCCCACTTGGTCTATCACATCCAACATAGTGATGGCATCACTATAGCTTGAATCATCTCAATAGGCACAAAGCTCATGAAAGTCCAAGTGGTGATGCCTATCAAGTGTATCATATATTGCTCACCCCATCTAAGGCTCAGAATCAAAGTCAGATAGTTTAGGTCTATAGCCTTACCTAACACAAGATGCTTGGATGCCTCTATTATTGTTGAAATGATAGTAATACCAATACAAAACCCATTGCTTGCTCTCTCTCTCATCAACGTTGAGCTCCACCAATTTTTGCAACTATGAGTCCCAAAGAAGTCTGGGACTTCCTCTTGAGAAGCATGAGAGCTCAAGCAACTCACAAGTGTAAGTAATGTAACCTTGGATTGCCCAGCAAGGTTCACCATTACCATATGTGGTTATCAACCACTACTACTATCTTAGACTAACACCAACATCCAAGGTGTCATCAAAAATCAGATATGATAGTCTTTGAATACTATCATATGAACAATTTAGAACCTCCCTAGATAAGAGGTTAGTCCACCAAAGCTGAAGACAATGAGCCCATAATCCAGGTCTGGCTAGATCCAACACCATGAAAATTCACATCCAAGAATAGACTTGATGTGTACTTGCCACCACCCATGTGTGAGAATCACCTATCAAAGGGACATTCTCCAATGTAAATTGGAGAAATAAATTGATGAACCTAGAGATGTTATAGTATGTAACTTCTCCTAAGACACACCAAAATAAGGATCCTATATACTTTGATCTTGGCCAACACGGATATATCCTTGACATGGCTATCTAGGAATCACTAAATGAATGGGACCATGTCTCTTCAAATCCTAAACCCCCAATAAATAAATGTTTATTTTGACATAATAATAGTATAACTTGTAAATAGATACTAATAGTATAACTGGTTGTTCTCGTGAGGATATGGGTTAGCAATACCTAGAGATGAAGATAAAGGTTTATAATGTCATTAATTTTCTATTCTTACCTATTTAAACTCTTGGATAGAAACCATTCCTAGAAGAGTATAGTGATACTCACTATGGCATCCTATAAAAGAGAGAAATAACAACTCGATCAAAAGATCTAATCTAACAAGCCCTTGATAGTGGTGGTAGACTTTTGCCAAAGTCCTCTTCCTCTAAAGACACTCTTTTACTTTGGTGGTTTGTCCCTTCTTGCAAGTATGTTTCACCCCAAAGGTCAGTTTTCAAGCAAAAGTTTCTTTCACCTTGATGCTATCACTAACTGCATGCATCTCTTCCAAAAAAAATGCAATCCAAAAAAAATAAAAAATCAACTATGTACTTGGCTCTTCTATTCCATAGTACTCTCAATGCTCCATCATTTTGATAACTCTTCTTCACATTGACTTGCTTGTTCAAAATTTCAAGGTTTACTTCCTTGATAATGTGCAAATTTCTTACGTAAGTACTCAAGCGCTCATTCACACTAAATGTCAAGGGTAACTTCCTTGATTTAATGCAAATTTCCTAAGAAAATACTTAAATACACACCCTTATTGCAAGATTTCTTACATGTACTTGACCAAGTACTCAATCAAAGATGTAAGTGAAAGTCATTCAACAAAAAGACTAAAGAAAATTTGTGAGCTTAAATCCTTCTGTTATGAAAGAAGTGGACAAATCATCCTTGGGTTGCAACCCATATATAAAATTTCCTAACTCTTGAGATAAAGAGGATAAACAACTAAGAGTGCTAGAAATCTTCTCATTATACCTCCTCCACTAAGCATTACTCCCACCTACTGATCTTATCCTAAGTGTAATTAGGAAGTGATTGCACAATTGCTACCAATCAAAACTTCTTTTCATTTATTGTACAAGTAATTATATCCCTGCAATCATTGGCTCTAAGTAAAAAAGTGTTTTTGGGCAAAGATGCATTTCATGATGAGGGTATAGTTCAAAGCCAGTGAGAATTTTAGACCAAGGATGCATTCTACACTTAACAAATTTCTACCTCTTTCCCTTGGGCCAGTAATTATCTTCTTCCTAGAATCTATTACAAGGAACTATGTTTGCCTTTAAAAACTTTGATTATCATTTGTACATGCTCGAGTACTCTATGATTTCCACCAACAATGCTTTCATGGCTTCCTCAAATTTCTTCAAGGTGTGTTCAAGTAATTTATCAACTAGTTGCAAGTGCTTGTTTTTGTTGATTTTGTGGTGGACCAATGCATGCGCTTGGGGTTTGGAGTCTAGAGCCTTCAATTTCTCCAATGAGTGCTCCATTACCTCCTATGCAATCTCCTCCATATGATCACATGCCATCTCCATCTTTGCCAAAATTGTAGTCTTCTCCAGGTTGAACTAGGTCTGACTTGTAATTAGGTTGAACTAGGTTTGACATGTCTAGCTTGTAATCAATGCCTAATTGTTTGCAAATTATTGAGTGATAGATCAAGTACTGATCTGATTGAGTGTGATTTGAGTTGTGTAAACAAACTGATTACATGAGAGAAGTGAGGTCAAGGAGAAATTGGGTCCAAAAATTAAGAGTGTTGGTGGTATCTCCAAGACTTGTTAATCGTTGGTAGCTCGATTGGAGTTCAAATTTTCCCTAGTGTGCAGAAGTTCATTTGATTGATGCAAATTTGGCAATGAGGCAGACAATGTGCAGAAGCAATGGCCAAATTTTGAGCAAAGAGAAGAAACTTTCAAGTAGTAGATTCTATTTTGAGCTCAAGAGGTAAAATTATGACCAATTTGATGCAAGTTGAGCTCAAAAAGTGAAATTGAAGGTGGAGTTGGAAACCAATCCCCATGAATTTGTGATTTGGAGAACCTTGTCATTTCAATTTGGCCTGATGGGAGAGTTAGTGGTGTCATGTTGTGGTTTGCATAGCCCGTAAAAAAGTAACTTATCATAGTTTATCCCCACATTTGGAGTAGGTTGTATGATAGATCCAACGGATGAGATGTTGCCATGTGAGCAATCTTTGTACATATATGTGATTGGCCAAGTGGGTTACAATCTTATCATATTTGAGGGCTGTGATGAATATAGAGGAGAGCGAGTGGAGAGACAAGGAGGGTGTTTTGTCAAGGAGTCTTGAGGGGAGGAGGACATTAGGAGTGAGAATTATAGTAGAGTGCAAGTGTTAAAGCATCAAAGGAGGCATTTGAGCATTCAACATCCCATGCTCCTGATCTGCCATTTCCAAATCCTTCTCCCATCAAGCTTCAGATTCTACACTGTGATGGCTTACGGGATTGGATGGTGAGATGTTTTGGGATGTTATTCACGGAGTCGATGATTGAACACCCAAACCTTATTGTCCTTCTAGTGCTTACTTACAAGTATGGGACTGAAAAATATATGTGCTCCTATAGTTGTGAAATGCTGAATTTTTGCTCATGAGCTTCAAGGTGGAGTTGTGTGGTCTACTTGTCAAAAGTGAAGAGATAAAAGAAAAAATTGCAAGAGATTGGTTTCCAAGAGGATAAGTCAAGAGGTTTTTGGAGAATTGATGGAATTTGGGGAGAGCATTTGAAGAGAAAAGACCACAATTAGAGAGAAGAGTAGACATGCTACAATTTTGAGACCAAATTTGAGAGATTTGAAACAATTCTATGGGAGATATGATCAATTGAAGTAAGGGGGGTAGAATTCATACCCAAGAGTACAAGATAGAAAATTTGGAAAGCTTTATGAAACATTTTCATGATATGTTAAGGCAATAAGATAGATGACAAAGGGTTTGTAGTGCTGAGCTCAAGAAATGTTAAATTTTGATCAATCTCAAATCAGATTCTTGTCAACTGAAGTTGGAGTTTTGGAAAGTGAGGTGTTGGAGATGAGATGCTAATCAGGTTTGGAATGTTGGTCACTCCTAAAGTTGTGGTTCAATTCACCTTGTGAAAATTTCTAGTCTTGTTGGTGGTTAAAGTTTACACCACTGTGCAACAATTTCATGTGAATTCTTCAAATAGACAATTCATGGTCTTGGATCTGTGAGTCGGCCTCTCTCTCACTTAGGATGAACCTTTGATGGCTATTATGGTAGCGCACCATGGACTAAGAAGGCAAGGAACCTCAACTCCATCATACTCCTCCAAGGCTAACACTCCAAGACTCAAGACATTGCTCACTAGAGAACTCAATGAGAGAGAGATAGTTGCAAATGAAAGGATGATGAGTACCTCCTCACCCCTTGTTTATATACTTGTGAAATAATTATGTACCAAAGTTACTAATTACCATAGTAACTCAAGTTACTAGACTAAAAGTCAAGTAAAGTCAAAAAGTAGAAAGAAATATCCATTCACATGGGCATATTCCCCTAAGCATGTGGTCTTATCTTGACCCAACCACTAAGTCAAGGATTCCTTCACATGGGTTATCCTTGGACTAAAGAAGAATCCAAAACAAAAAGGCTTGCGGGCCCAAGAGTTCTCAGCTCTTTCCTCAAAGCCAAACACCTAGGAATAATACCAAGTCAACACACTAAAATCCAAAATAGTGGTGCTCATCTTGTCTACTTCCCCTAAAGTAAGGTCCCTTCTATCTTAGCTATGATTAAATTTAGCTAACCATGACTAATATAGAACCATCCTTTATCTCTATATAAACAATATCTCTTAAGTACTTGTAATACCAAGCTAAATATCACAATACCACATACATGCACAAATGGGTGTTACATTTACCCTGGACTAAGTTTTCACTTTGTCCTCAAAGTGAAGGTCTCTCTACCTTCTATGGTACATCTTCAACTTATCATGGTTAATCCTTTCAAAGTGTCTTCCTCCCAACTCCTTGAGATCATAGGTGTAATTGCCCCACACCTTCTCCACTATGAAAGGTCCAAAGTACTTAGGCAAAAACTTCTTTTGCACTCTCTTGAATCGAATGGAATCAAACAACATTACCCAATCACCTTCTTTGAAGGGCTCCACCTTCTTCTTGCCTTGCCTCTTGTCATAGCTCTCCTTTTTTTTCCTTTGGGCTTGCTCCACTCGAACCATAGCAACTGCTCTTGCCTCTTCCAACTCCATGAGTTGTTCCTTCCTTGACTTCTCTGCACACCTCCTTGTGCTTTCTTCAATCTCCTATGAATGCTTTGGAAGGTAGGAAGATCAAAGTGAATAGGTAGGGTAGAATCAATACCATATACCAATTGAAATGGAGAATATCCAGTGGAGGTCTTCATGGTTGTCCTATACTCCCACAAAATTGCATGAATCCTCTCGTCCCAATGATGTTTAGCCCCCTCCATTTCTGCATCTTTGGCCAACATCATGCACAAGGTCTGATTGGTTCTCTCTGCCAAGCCATTGGAATTTGGCTTATAGGATGTAGTTACTCTATGTGTGATAGAGAAATGTAGTAGCATGGCTGTAGTAATGCTTCCTGTAAACTCTCCTCCTCTATTAGAAACCAACTCCAAAGGGCATCCAAACTTAGTGATAATGTGTTCATAAAGAAATCTACCCACTTCATCTTCATTCTTGTCCCTCAATGGTCTAGCCTCAACCCACTTGGTAAGGTAATCAGTAACTACCACAATGTACCAATTGTTCCTTGGGGTTCTATTGAGAGGACCTACAAAATCAATTCCCCACTTCTCAAAAGGTCCTAGCAATAGAATTGATCTAAGTGGTGGAGTGGATGTAGACTTTCTAGCAAAAGCTTGACAAACATGACAAGTTTTGCAATAATCAAGACAATCCTTGAAAATCCCTCTCCAATGGTAACCTGCATCTAGAATCTTGAAAGCAATCACCTTTCCTGCAAAGTGTCCTCCACATACTAAACCTTCATGAAACTCCTTTATGAGTAGGATAAGCTCTTCCTTACACACTGATCTTCAAAGTAGACCATCTGCTTCTTGGTGAAAAGATTATCCTACACCATTGTGTAAGGTCTAGATCTTGCTGCAAGGGCCTTCCTCTCCTTAGCATGCATCCCTTCTGGATAGTTACCTTTTGTCACAAAATCCACAATCTCCTTGTACTCCATTGGAACCTCTTGAGTGATTGAGATTGTCATGAGCTCCTCATCCGGGAAGGAATCATCCACTGGCTCATCTCCATCATGATCATAGGCTCTAGATAACAAATCATCATTTGCATGTTTCTTTCCTGGTCTATCCTCAATGGTGTAGTCATACTCAGACAAAAGTATCATCCACCTTGCTAGTCTCCCTTCAACAGTAGGCTTGTTGCAGATGTACTTCAAAGCCTTGTGATCCGTGACAATGGTGGCTTTCACTCCAATCAAGTAGTGTCTAAACTTCTTGAGACCAAAGATCATTGCCAATCCTTCTCTCTCCGTGACAGAGTAGTTCTTCTCTGCTGAAACTATCTGCCTACTAGCATAAGCTATTGGATGATCATGCCCATCTTGGTCTAATTGACTAAGAGTGCATCCTATAGCTACATAGAAGCATCAGTGTAGAGGATGAAAGGCTTACTCCAATCAGGTTTAGCAAAAATTGGAGCTACAACAAGGGATTGCTTGAGCTCCTCAAAAGCTTTGAGAGCCTCCTTGTCCTCCAAAATCACCATGTAGATGGTCAATGCATAAGCCTTGTTGGAAAATGAGAAGATGAACCTCCTATAGTATCCAACCATCCCCAAGAATTGGCATAACTTTGTCAAGCTTGAAGGGAATGGAAGGTCTGAGATTTTCCTCACCTTCTTAGGATCAACTACTATTCCATCCTTGGAGATGATGTGTCCCAAAAGTAGACCTTCTTCACATCCAAAAATGCACTTCTCTGGGTTGAGTGATGCATTTGCCTCATCCAAGCATTGCAAGACTTTGATAAGGTGCTCAAAGTGCTCCTCCTTGCTCCCATAGACAAAAAAGTCATCAATGAAGTCTCTCATAAATTTCCCAATGAAAGGTTCAAATACCTTGTTCATGAACCGTTGGAATGTGGCTGGAGCATTGCAAAGCCCAAAAGGCATGACCTTGAAAGCATAATTTCCCAATGAAAGGTTCAAATACCTTGTTCATGAACCGTTGGAATGTGGCTAGAGCATTGCAAAGCCCAAAAGGCATGACCTTGAAAGCATAATTTCCCAATGAAAGGTTCAAATACCTTGTTCATGAACCGTTGGAATGTGGCTGGAGCATTGCAAAGCCCAAAAGGCATGACCTTGAAAGCGTAATTTCCCAATGAAAGGTTCAAATACCTTGTTCATGAACCGTTGGAATGTGGCTAGAGCATTGCAAAGCCCAAAAGGCATGACCTTGAAAGCATAATTTCCCAATGAAAGGTTCAAATACCTTGTTCATGAACCGTTGGAATGTGGCTGGAGCATTGCAAAGCCCAAAAGGCATGACCTTGAAGCGTAAGTTCCCCAAGGTGTGGTGAATGTGGTGAGTTGTTGATGCTCTGGTGCAATCTTGATTTGGTTATATCCACTACAAAACTGTACCTCTCATGACATGCAACCTCCTCCAAGATCTCATCAATGAATGGCAATGGGTAGTAGTCCTTCTTGGTAACAACATTGAGCTTCTTGTAATCCACACATACCCGAAGCTTGCCATTCTTTTTCTTCACAATGACAATTGGAGAAACCCATTTTGAATTCTCTACCTCAAAGATAAATCCAACCTCCTTGAGCTTATCAATCTCCTCCTTCACAACCAAAGATATTGGTGGGCTAATGCGAAGTTGCTTTTGGCGGATTGGTCTTGCATGTGACTCCACCTCTATCTTGTGCTCCTCCAAGGTGAATTCCTTCAAGTCCTTGTAACTAAAAGCAAACATATGGATGAACTTGCGGAAAATCTCCTCAAATCTCACCTTCTCCTCCTTGGTAACATTTGGGCCATACTTGAGGGTAGCTAACCTTCTTTCTACCTCCTCAAGTGTCAATGGTGATTTGTTTGGGTCCTTCAAAACCTCTGGCTTGGGTGCAAAATCCATAGCACACAAAGGATACACATCTGAATCAGATTCAGATTCATTCTCCTCCGTGGAAGTCTCCTCTTCCATGCTTGTGTCCACACCTGAAGCTTCTTCTTCAGATCTGATTCCCAATAATCAGAAGATGGTGTATCTGAATGTGAAGTGTTGGTGGTGTTAGTCACAGGAACTGTGACTCTATGGTTTGATGGCCCAATCCTCAAGTACCCTTTGTGCCATCGATCAGTTGTGAGTGTTGCTCTCAACCATGGCCTCTCAAATTGTAAGTCATAGCTTGAATCCTTCAAGACTTGGAAAGTCATGAGATTTTGAACTCCCATAACTGAAACTACCACTTTATCCATCACCCCTACTGGTCGGACTTGTTGCTTGTTTGCCATGCTCACCACAAATGTTGAAGGTCTTGAGGCTATCATACCCAACTTCTTCATCAACCTTTCTGACATGTCATTTATTGCTAATCCTCCATCAACCAATGCATCCTTGATGTTGTGACCATTCACTCTCACATCAATCTTGGAGGCATATTCACCAGCCTCCTATGGTGCTGGCTTGGCATCCACCACCCCCATTGATATTGGAACTTTGCCTTCTTCTTCCTCTTGCTCCTTGTAGAACTCAAACCACCTCTAAGCTCCTTTCTCAAGGTAGGGTTCAAAGCAATCAATTGGCCCACTATGATGTTAGCCTTGTGACTACCAACATCCTCCAACACATTGTAGTTCCATTGTTGCTTTGAAATCAAGAAATTCTCCATCCCCAACTTCTTCCTTGGAGTCTTTGTTGTTGATGGTGTTGAGGTGCGAGTGCTCCTAGTAGACATAGGAGTATCCTTGCTTGGAGTAAATCCTTGAGAAGAGTGAACATCCTCTGCAAAATGAGCTCTCTTCTTCTCTTGTGCAAAAAGCTCCAAATTAAGACTCTTGGAGTTTGAGCACTCTCCCTTCTCATACTTGCTCTCCACCACATCTATGGATGCTATCTCCTTACTTTTGTTTGGATTAGGAGCCACTTGGGTTTCACTACCACCCTCTTTCCCTCTATTGGCTCCCTCATAACCCCTTCCTCCATGGTAAGTGGAATTTGGGCAATTCCTTTGCATATGGCCTCTTCCTCCACAACCAAAACAATTTCTATCATTGAAATTGTTGGCTGGTTGAACTCCCCTATATGGATAGTTTCCATAACTCCTAGGCCATCTCCCTACATTCTGATCCACCTCTCTCTTCTCCCATAGTTGCACCACATTGATCTTGAGATCCGCAAGTTGTTCTGTGATGGTTTGAAGTGGATCCTTTGGTGGAGGTGTAAGGATTGGAGCAACTACTACTTGTGGTGCAACCCTTGTCACCAAAGTATCTGAAGTTCCACCATACTTGTAGCCTTGAGGAGGATGCACAACCTCCTTCACCACCAAATCACTCTCATCCCCTTCCAAACTCTCCTCCATACGAATTGCGATCTTGATAGCTTCAACCTTGGAAGAAGGTTTCTCATATCTCACCTTGCTTCTAATTTGTGGTCTCAACTCTCCCACAAAATTCTTGGTGAGCATGGCCCCTATGCCAATCATTGTAGTCTCCACATCATCTCCACCCTTCCTCAACACTATGCAAAATCTGGACTCTAACTTTTCCACTCTTTCCACATAGACTCTCACTTTCTCTCCATCTCCTTGCTTGAGAAAGGTAACCTCACTCATCAATCTCTCATAACTCTTATCAGGAAGAAAGTTCTCAATGAGTGTTGAAGTCAAAGTCTCCCAAGACTCTTCTTCCTCATCTCTCCTCTCTCTCTTTTGGTATTCCAACTCATACCATGTAAGTGCTGCATCCTCAAAGAAATCTGGTAATAATGAGGCCTACTCATTCTTCCTCCTCTCATTTTTTCCTATGCAAGCTCTCTTGAAGTCTCTCACAAAGACCTCCACATCTTCTCCATCCTTGCCAAAGAAAACCGGAAGTTTCCTCATCTTAACCTCTCACTATCTTTCTTTTCTCTCAAAATTTTATTTTTTCTCTTTTCTTTTCTCTCACTCTATAACTAATAGAGTATATACATGACTAACACCATTTGAGAGTAATCCACCCTAGGGAACACAAAAGGTTCAGGTTGCTCCTAGATTTCTGTAGCAACATCAAATCCTAGAGTGCATATTAATCGAACCCTCATGGATAATTTATCCATAAGTTGAAAGATGATCTGCATCACTAATCTTGAGAACTAGCTGATGAAGGTGGTAGTATTTTTGTTGCTGTATTAAGACTCTCTCCAAGATCCTTCACCAAAGTATCCAAAAGTGCTTTTACTCCACTACACTCATGTCCTTTTGGAAGTCCTTCAACTCCACAAACCTCACACAAATCCTTGGTCTTAGATCTTCTCCCTCCCAATCTTGGTGAAGAAGGTCCAACATGCAAACCCAAGTCAAGTAAGCCTCTCCTTTCCCTCAATCTCTTGCTCTCAAAGGTCAATGGACATGAACTTGCCTTATGTCCCTTCTCTCCACACAAAAAGCACTTAGACTCACTCTTTCCTCCAAGTGGTGTAGGTTTTTGGATCCTCTCAACACTCTCTTCAAATTCTATTGTAAACTCTCTTTTCCTCAAATCCACACCTATAATCATCTCAAACCCTTGGGGAACCTTGCATAATCTCAATTTCTACTCTTGATGACCCTCCATATTCTCAAGATGAATCTAAACACTCAAATATGCTTTTTGTTGATCTCAAACTCCTCATGCATGAGATCTCCACTCTACAGAATTGACCCTTCCTAACAATGTCACTCAAATCTCCCAACCAATACGTCACAGTCCTCTGAAATTTTGCACACTTGATCACAACTTTAGTGCGTCCCTCCCAGCAAAATTTCATATCTTGTTATCAAGCCCTTTGGCCTAGACACCTTTCTATTCAGCACACATATTTCAGATTTGGTCTAAAAACCATCCCTCTCACTTCACAAACTCATAACTCCATGTGCAAGAAATATCTCTCTCTAATTTTTGTGGCAGCAGGTAGAATAGAATGCACTTAATTTTCTTGGAATTTTCAGGACAATTCATTGAAAATTGAAGAAATGGCAGACTCTATACAATTTTCCAGAGAGCATGTAGTTGCGGGAGCACTTTACCCTATCAACTTTCAAAAATTCTAGCCCAGTGCGCATAGTAGCTCTCACAATAATTTGAAGTGTGCTAACTCAAAGATAACCCAAGCTATCATGTGTATAAATTTCAAGTCCAGATCTCAAATTTGAGATTTTGCCCAAAATCACCTTAATCCCCAAAATCTGCAATCCACCTCACACAATCTCTCCAATTCCTTTCATGTGTACAAGATGTACAAAATCACCTCAAAGACATCATAATGAACTACAGGGTATACAAATGGATCTTGGTTCTCTAACATAAGTTCAGCCCTCTCATCTCCTAATGTTCTCTCCAAGTGAGCTCTCATAGCCTCCTTCTGCCTAATGTAGAATTGAACGCGGAATATTATCTTGCCTTCTAGAGAGGTCTTGGCAATGGAACCAAAAATGTGAGCCGGCTTGTCTCTCAATCAGGATGAACCTCTGATGGCTATTATGGTAGCGCACCATGGACTAAGAAGGCAAGGAACCTCAACTCCATCATACTCCTCCAAGGCTAACACTCCAAGACTCAAGACATTTCTCACTAGAGAACTCAATGAGAGAGATATAATTGCAAATGAAAGGATGATGAGTACCTCCTCACCCCTTGTTTGTATACATGTGAAATAGTTATGTACCAAAGTTACTAATTACTGTAGTAACTCAAGTTACTAGACTAAAAGTCAAGTAAAGTCAAAAAGTAGAAAGGAATATCCATTCACATGGGCATATTCCCCTAAGCATGTGGTCTTATCTTGACCCAACCACTAAGTCAAGGATTCCTTCACATGGGTTATCCTTGGACTAAAGAAGAATCCAAAATAAAAAGGCTTGCGGGCCCAAGAGTTCTCAGCTCTTTCCTCAAAGCCAAACACCTAGGAATAATACTAAGTCAACACACTAAAATCCAAAATAGTGGTGCTCATCTTGTCTACTTCCTCTAAAGTAAGGTCCCCTCTATCTTAGCTATGACTAACTTTAGCTAACCATGACTAATATAGAACCATCCTTTATCTCTATATAAATAATATCTCTTAAGTACTTGTAATACCAAGCTAAATATCACAATACCACACACATGCACAAATGGGTGTTACAGTTCACGTAGAGATATGATTCAGGATTGGTCAAATACAAAGTCAAACAATAACAAGTATTTCTTCTTGGTTGTGTCTTTAATCACCCAAAAGAGAGTAACAAGCACTAACTTGCAATCTTGTCTCAATAATATGTCACACTTAATCACAACTCCATCAAATCTTTCCAAACAATCTTGATTGTGATGATTCAGTCTCTCCCAAAAATGGCACTTCATTGCAAAGTGACTCTGCCTCAAAATTGTGTCCCACCCCTCCACTAAAGGTACAACTTTCTTGATCAAAATTACTTCACATCAACACTATAGTGCACTCCCAATTGCAAAATACTACCAACACTACAAGTCTTCTCAAATCTATCAAGGCATTACATTGATTGCACTTCACTCAAGATCAAACACACAAAATGAAGATCAAGGCTATGGAATCCAACATCCAACAAGCAAATTGATTTTTCACTTCAAAATTCCTCACACACTCACAAACACACACAGTGTTGATACTCAGAATCAAGTTCAAGCAAAGAGCACTAAAATCAGCTCTTTGCTTTATCTATTCTCAGAAATCATGAGTACTAAACAACATATTGCAAATGCCACCTTTAAATAGGCAAAGCACTTGACAATTACTAATAACTATATTGTTTCATAACAACTCTTCCTACCTGCAGATCCAAAATGACAATGCATCTCTTCATATCTACCTTGTCAAATCTCAAATTTTTTTCTAATCCGATCCAATATCTACCTCAACTTTGGCTTCCAAACCCGATCCCAAAGTAACCATACTACTCTATCTTCGGGTTTCACAACTACTAACTCTTCTACTAATTATAACACTTCTTCTTCTTGATCTACAATTCATGCCATGAGTAACCTTCCTAACTCTTGATCTCCCGACCCACTCTTCTCTAATATCTCTAATGGTAACTCCAAATCTGTACTCCTATCTCATTGACTTCGGGCTTCACTCTTACATCCTTTTGAAGTTTAACTATCTCTAACTTAACTAAATCCAATCTAATCATGATATTGTCTTCCACTTCCAATATCTTCCTATCTACATGAGTTCCAAGACTAATCAACAAAGCATTCAAATCTTTATCCTTCACATTTCTCCTCCTCGTCTCCTACACCAACAAGCTTAACTTGTGTAATCTCATTTCTTCAATCTGCACACTGGCTACTATACTCAACATCACATTCATCTTGATTACAATCTCCTTCAATGGCTTGAGCCTCATCCTTCTCTCCCATTCTTGATCTTCCTGCCTTGAATTTGGCTTTCACCGTCTCCTTCTCCTTCTCCTTCTCCTTCTAAGCAATCTTCTCTTCTAGATTACGAAGTAACTCCCTTAACCTCAGTTCCTCTCTATATCTCACAGTCGGCTCTCTTTGCTAGAGTTGCTTCTTCTCTTCTACACTCTCCATCACTCTATTGAGCTCTTGCTCTTTCTTTGCTACTCTCGCCATAGCATGAATGATTTCTAATTGTGAATCAACAAACTATTGTTTCAAGATTTCATACTTAACTACTATCTTTCCCTTGCTATGACATTTTGCTCTATTACTTGCTCTTTATTTTTGACTTCCCTTTTTAGATTCTCAATTACTTGGTTTTGTACTACTACATCTACTTGTAGTACTCCCTTTTGCTCCTCTCCTTAGGTTATGATCTTCTTCAACTCCAAGTTCTCTTCTTCTAGCCTTACCAATACTTGCAACACAGTCCTTACCTCCGGACACTTTGACTGCATCTTTTTCTTCTTTTCCTCCGACTTTATCAGCAATGTTGTGGTGCACACATTTTTTGTTTTTCTCTGTTTATTAGTGTTTAAGGGAAGAAGTAAGCACGGAAAGCTGAATTGCAAAAGAAGAATGGACATAAGTGACTTTGGAAGACATCTGAAGAAGGCAACATTGGATCTGATGATGGAGGTACGCAGAAGAAGGGTACAACAAAAAAAAGTCCAAAGAGCACCATCTTTGGGTCGAAAGGCGCAAGTGATACAAAGACAGTCTAACAACCTTGGTACGTGGCAAGAAAGTACACTTCAAGAAATGGCAGAGGCAAAAGAAGCATGTCTTGATAATGACCGGACATCAACACATAAAAGAGGGGAGGTCGAATTTGAAATCGACTAAAGAATGACTGCAATTTGGGGTAATATAAGATTGAATATGCCAAGTAAATTTCCAATTCCTTTGAGTAGTTGTCTTGCATTAATGCATGTCCGGAAGCCGATTGAGAGTGAAATTTCTAGAAATCCAAAAGGGGTTAGAGTGTCTCGTCCAGGAGAGGGCATTGTCTTTTAGTGTCATAGAATGTGAGAGCAGATCATGGTGAAGAAGGTCACAAATGCGTAGGCGGTGCGGAGTTTTGTAATTTGTAGGTTAGATGTAGTAGCCCGAATCAAAGTCTTGAATAGACTTTGTATTACATTTTTAGCATGGAACTGGAATTTCAGTTTCCCAAGAGTGATGGCAGAGATAGCTGCCAGTAATTGTGAGGAGGGTCCCAAAGTTGAAGGGAAGAGAGGAAATCCAGCTTGATGGACTGAGTCAGATTGGAGGTTAGTATTGGGGAAGGAAGCAGGAGAGCTGACGGGGATCACTTTCTATCGGAAGTGTGATGTTGCAGAAGAGACGACGGAAATTTGAAACTTGTTCTTTGCTCCGAGAACCACAAATGGCTACAAGGTGGAGTCCTATTGGGATCCGATTAGAAGAAGTATCGTGGGGGCGATGATGGCCATGTTCAAGACAGAATGAACAACGTATGTGAACATGCAGCAAGTGGTCTTCTTCCACCAAATGTTTGCAGGGGCCAAGGTGAATTGGGCGAAGTGTTTTCACCACCGAACGAGGCAGATGGTGATCAATTGGCAAACAAGTTCTCCTCCTCATTATTTCACACCATTTGCAATGCATTTCTACTTTGGGTTGAACTTGCTGATAATAGAGGAGTGGCATCGCATGGTGTCCCATTTCCATCCTAACTTAAGATGGGAAGCAGACGAAGAAGAGTGACTATATATGATACACCTGCGTGCCAATGACGATCATTTCTTGAAAACTGGACAATGGAAGATAGAAGAAGTCACAAGTCCGAAGACAAAGAAGCACAATAAACCCAAAGAAGCAAAGTTGCCTCCCGCTCAAAGGAAGACTTGAAGACTAGTTGTACATAATAAGAAGATGGTGAGAGAAGCATCATTGGAATCAGAGTCTGAAGAAGAAACCAAGTCGCAAGAGGAGGAATCTGAAGAAGATGAACTCACCTTAAAAAGTGAGGAGTCTGGAAGTGATAGTGAGGGGGAATGTGAGGTTCAACAATTGGTGGCGGTCAGTGAAGCTTGTCATATGATGATTGACAGAGTACCCGGAACAACGAGTCAATGCGTAGCCATGGTGGTGAATAAGCAGAGACCAGAGGAAAAGGAGGAGTATCCTACGGGGCCGAGTTCAATTGGTAAAGAAGAAGAAAGTTCCGAAGCGATGTCTCTGAAGATACGAAGATCGTGACTTTGGATGAAGGAGCCGATGAAGGAGCCAAAGACTGAAGATGAAGATGATGACGAAGATAAAGATATCTTCCGTGGGATACTATATCTAAGAAAAGTGGTCACCCCGTTGCTGGAGGTATTAAAGGAGCATCAGAATGTTATTCCCCAAGATTGTAGGAAGGGGATGAATGAGTTGCAAGTGGTGAAGCATCTATTGAGTGAAGTGAAGGGGTTGCAGAAGCAACAAGTCCAAAGAAATGAAGAAATTGAAGAACTTTGGAAGGATGAAGTCTTGAAGAAGAAGACTTTCAAGATGTTACAAGAGAGCTACAAGTCAAAAGAGCAAGAACTGCAAAGGCAAGCTGGAGAATTGAAGGAGCAGGTGATGTGGCTGAGCAAAATGAAGGAGGAAGTGAGTGATGTGCGCATCGAGAATATTCATTTGAAGGCGACAGTAGCAATAATGGAGCAGGAGTTGGACAGCTTGAAGAAGAGTGCAGCGGGGAAGGTCAAGCATGGCAGAGAGAGTAAGCAACCAGGCATGAAGAAGAAGGACAATTACAAGAACTGGTCCAAAGTGCTGAATTACAGAGTACATAGTATGCGGAGGAGAAGAAGATGCTTGGTGTGGAGTATGAAGACGAGCTGAAGATGTATCATGAAGAGTTGAAGGTAGAGCGCTCTTGAGGATATGAGTCGAAATTAGTAGGAGAAGTTGCAGGGAAGTTGAGAGCAATCTTAAGCATAGAGGCTGAAGGGCGATTGGAAGAATCTTGTCTACATGCATTGAAGTTGCTTGTGCAGGAAACTAGGAAGAGAAAAGCCAAAGATGTGGATATGAACACGTTGCTGATTTGATTGAGGGAGCATGTAGACCGGAAGATGTTAGAAGTAGAAGACAACGTTAGTCTCAAATTAGATTTAGTCAAATCGGAGTTAGAGAAAATTAGGAATAGTGTGACAATGGAGAGGAAGTCCAATGTCATAGAAGTAGGAATTTAGGTGTCATCAGACTTGTTATTGATACATTAGAGAAGAGTGGGTCAGGAGACAAGGATGTAGATGGATTACCCATGAGCTCAATTGTAGATTGTAGTGAAGAGATAGTAGAAGTAGTGAAGAGATAGTAGAAGTAGTGAAGGAATTAGTAGTTGTAGCTATATCCAAAGAAGGAGAAGTACTAAGAAGATCATCAGGTTTGGAAGCCAATGATGAGGTAGACATCGGATCGGTGTAAGTACCAATTTCGAGATAAGAAAAGGCAGATATGAAGGGATGGATTGTCAGTTTGGATTTGCAGGTAGAAAGAGATGTTAGGAAGCGGTATATTAGTAGGAAGAACTGCCATTTGCTTCAGTATTTAAGGGGAGCATTTGTAGTATTATGTTGTTCAATATTCATATTTCTGAAGATAGATAAAGTGAAGTGTTGTTTTTAGTGCTCGTAGCTTGAGCTCAATTCCAATTGTCAATTCTATGTTTTTGTTTGTGAGTTTGTCAAGAATTCTAAGTGCAAGTCAATGTGTCTATGGATGTTGGATTCTGCAGCCTTGATCTTCATTTTGTGTGTTTGATCCTGAGTGAAGTGCATCGGAGCAATGCCTTGACAGGTTTGAGAAGAATTGTAGTGTTGGTAGTATTTTGCATTTGTGAGTGCAGCATGAAGTTGATGTGAAGCAATTTTGATCAAGGAAGTTGTGCCTTCAGTGGAGGGGTGGAACACAATTCTAAGGCAAAATTGTTCTTCGTAGTGAAGTGCAATCTTTGGGAGAATCTGAATCATCACAATCAAGAGTTGTTTGGACAAAATTTGCTATGTTGTGATTATGTGTGTGTGTGTATTTGTGACAAGTTATCAAGATTGTGAGCTTGTTACTCTCTTCTGGGTGTAGTTTCTACCTGAGAGATTAAAGACACAACCAAGAAGAACTACATGTTTCTGTTTGACTTCATATTTAGACATTTCTGACTTGTATCTTTGCGGGAACAAACTTAACTTACTCGATTACCGCAAAAGTGATATTTGCCGGGTTGTCACAAATGTGCTTACAACCTCCCATAGATACTCCACACCTCCGTTCTGGCTTACCTTAGCTTGCAAGCTTTTCTCTTTCTTCACTTCTTCTTCACTTAACACTCTTCTTCTCAGCTGCAATTGCCTAATTGGGATGGATTCTTCACTTCCCAAACTTCCACTCTCTACTTCTTTTCTTCTACTTGGCCCCACCTCACACATCACCTTCCATCTGGAATAGAAACCTCTCTGAATGGGCACCCTCTTCTCCTCCTTCTCTGGAACTTTGTCATCTTGACTTGGGTTACCTTCTTCTGCCATCTCCATCTTTCCTCCTTCATCCTCTGGTATAGAATGTATCTCCACTCCTTCACTCTTGCTACTTGCTTCACCACTTTGCAATGTGATTTTAGGTTCTTCCTCCTTCTCTGAGTCTTCTGACTTGTACTTGGCTTCCCCCTCTAATTCTTCTCTTGACAATGCAATCACCACTAGGTCCTTTCTTGGGGTTTACTTTTCTGATCTTCCGAGGTATCATCATCGTTACATCCTCTTCTTCTCCTCTTTGAATCCTCTTCTTTGACTTTGGAGTATTCAACCCCAAATGCATGCTCTATCCTGTCAGCATGTAGTACTTGTCATTGTTTTTGATTTGTCAAATGTACTACTGCTCCTCAGCATCAACATCTCTTCTCAAGTCAAGATGGAAGTGCGACACCATCTTGTGTCTTTTTGCAGTGTTTAGCAAATTCAGTCCCAGGTAGAAATGGATTGCAAACAGCACATGTAGTGCGGAGGTGACTTGCCCTACAAGTTCCACACCATTTGTCTTGTGCGTTGATGGAAGCACTTTGCCCAATTGATTGGTTCTCCTGTGAACACCTTATGGAAGAACACCACTTGATGTTTCATTACATAAGTAGTTTGCTCCGGCATGAAGATAGCCATCATTGCTCTTATGATGCCTCTACTCATAGGGTCCTTGTAACTCTTGACTTTATAACCATTATTTGTGTGCTTTGAAGAAAAGGCATCTTGCACTTCTTGTGCTTCCTCAACTACTTCTCCTTTCTCCAAGAATGTGGCTTCCTGCTCCACACCCACCTCTCTTTTGAGTACTAACCTCCAATCCGACTTTGTCCATTGAGCCGGATTTCCCTCTTACCCTCTGCCTTGGGTCCATCAAGACATTTACTTTCAATGATCTTGGTCATGAAACCTAGAAAACTAAGGTTCCAGTTCCATGCCAAAAAGGTGATCCGAAGTTTGCTCAAGACTTTGATTCTTGCAATCACATCTAATCGCCGGATTGCATGATTTCTCACTACAAATTCTGAGTTCTTCTTTCCACCTCCTATCTTACTCTCCTCCACTATGGGTGGGTGACTACTCTTCCAATCAACTCCCGGACTAATTCTCGTGACTTCCTCTTGATGCACCAACGCATCTCTTACTACACTCCCTTTTCCACGATCTCCCTTTGGATGACTTCTTAATGGCAATGGAAAGTTACTTCTCATCTCTTCACCTCTATCCCGAATCTTATAATGGTACGCTTCCTTTGTCTTTCTTCACTTTGAGTTTTTGACCAAGAAATCACACCTCCTGCATGCTCCTATCACTGTCAATCCCCCCTCCCCGGCCCCTAGGCCAGCCATTTTTTTCCTATGCAGTACCTTCTTGAATGTTCAACCCCAAAGGAAAGTTGTTATATTGTCCTTGCTCCGGATTGAGCACCCCTAAGCCAATGTCTCCTTACTTTGGGTTGAATGTTGACAGGACCAATCCGAGTACTTCATCTTTTGAAACAAAGTCACTTTACCTCGGGTTACAACCCAAAGACACCATTCTTTGCCTTATGATGCCATACACACATAATACAACTTCATTTGTACACGTTTTCTTCCAAAAATAAGGAAAAAAAATGTGGGTATCATAAAATTCATGGAGGAGATGTGGTACCCACATTTTTCATTTTTGACAAGTTTCAAAGAAGAAATGCATTGTTGAAACTAAATTGAATCCAAATGGAAAAGAAATGAGGAGAAACTCATGTTTTGATCCGACCAAGGAAGTCAACTTCATGTAAGAGGAAGAAGGACTTAGATTGGATCAGACCCAAAGGAGTGTAGACGTGAAAGAGGATTGGATTGAAGGAAGGTTTCTTTGCATCAGAATGGAAGCAACAATTCAGGATTACTATGGGGACCATATCTCCATGATGAAAAGTCCAAATCATGCATGCTATATCTTGTTGGAAGTGTCTCATTTAGGCATCATACTGGTCAAAAATGTCCAAATAGAGACCTTTTTCAGGCTAATTTGGTGGAGATTTGACATGAAGAGTATGCATCAACTACAATGATGCCAACCAAGAAGGATATGCATGGTAACAACATAGATAGGCGGATGTGTGGAGATTACCTTCCTATCAACCGATAGACTAGGGCTGATTGGTATGCCATTCTTGCAATGAAGGAGATCTTTGATGCAATTGGGCATGCAAAGGTTTTCAGTACTTTGGATCTATGAGTAGGATATAATCAATTGCCAATTAGGAAGGAGGACAAGTCCAAGCTAGCATTTTGGGCAATTGATCCTCTTGGCAAGGATGTGTTATATTAGTGGAGGTTCTTATGATTTGGGTTAAAGAATATTTCTACCAAGTTCCAAAGAGTCATGGATAGGATCTTAGATGGATTGGATTTTGCTTGGTGCTATGTTGATGACAGTTTGGTCTATAGCACTACTGTGGAGGAGCATGAGAAATACTTGTTGAAGGTGTTTGAGAGGTTGAGATCTCATGGACTCAAATTACATCCTGGGAAGTGTAGGTTCTTCCACAACCAGGTTGAGTATTTAGGTCACATAATCTACCCTGGAGGACTTGGTGTTTGGCATACCAAGGTGGAAGCTATTGCACATATTCCTTGTGAAAAATACCAAGACCAAGGAGAGAAATAGGAGAATGGAAACTCACATTGGGACACTTGAATGAGAGAAAACTCCAAATGCCTAGCCTGAGCTTTGGCTTTGGTATTTATAAGTAGCATACAAGGCCCTTGAGAAGCTTCTCAAGAAGGTTCCTTGAGCCACTTTCTTAAAGTGCAAGCCAAGTTAACTAGGAAGCTTCTCAAGAAGCTTCCTTCTAGAAACCACCTACTTGGTGTGCAAGCTAAGCTAGTTAGAAGCTTCTAGAAGCTACCTACATGGAGTGCAAGTTAACAAGTCAAGAAGCTTCCCAAGAAGCTTTCTAGATGCTTTTGGAATATTCTAGGCTAATTTGGCTTATTCTCTACTTTGTTAGCCTTACTAACTACCTCATTATACTCCATTTTGTTACATATTCTCCCACCACTAGTTGGTGATGTCCTCGTTGCCATTGAAGCTTCAAATTCCTAGATGGCCGTCTATGCATTTTGGAGGTGAGAAAGAGGTTACCATGTGGCATCATGAAAGGGATACTCTTTCCAAAGGACCTTGTTCTCCATATGTTGGCGGCGTTCTTGTTGGATGTGGCGACGTGCAAGGATACGATCAACTTTGTACTCCTCACGATCATTGATAAAGATAGGGGGAGGAGGAGGTTGGACTTGAGAGGAGAAGGAAGAGGGGTTAGGAACAAAGGGTTTCAACTTGGAAACATGAAAGACAAGATGGATGCACATATGACAAGGCAAGACAAGTCGATAAGCAACATAAGAGACAATTTGGGTGACATCGAAAGGTCCTATCCAATTAGGGGCAAGTTTAAGAACTTGGGTATCAAGTGAGAGAGGGGTAGACTACTAGGGGATAGCATAACTTTATCACCAACTTCAAAGGTGAGATCACAATGATGGTGGTCTGCATATTGTTTTTGATGATTTTGAGCAACAAGGAGGTGAGATTTGGCTTGTTGGAGAGATTTGGATATGGTGGTCAAGAAGGTTGAAGTATGAGGGCCTTGAGATGGAGGAGGAGAAAGAAGAGAATCTAGGACAAGCAGATCTTGGTCAAAATTGAGAAAGAAAAGAGAGAATCCGGTGCTTGCATGTTCAAAATTATTGTATGCAAACTCCGCAGTTGCAAGACATTCATCCCACTTGGTATGGTGAATGTTGATGAAGGCACGAAGCATATTTTTCAAGGTGCAATTTGTATATTCAGTTTGTCCATCAGTTTGAGGATGATAGGCTATGGAAAAAGCAAGCTTGGCCCCAAGTATCTAGAAGAGGCCTTGCCAAAACTTTCCGGTGAAGCAAGGATCACGTTCGGAGATGAGTACACATGGCATCCCATGATATTTGAATATCTTATTAAAGTAGAGTTGCGCCAAGGTTGGAGCATCCATAGTGTCAACCATTGGTGCCAAATGGATTTGCTTACTAAGCTTATCCACAAGCACCACAATTGATGTGTGACCTTATTGTGTCCTGTGCAAGGAGTTGATGAGATCTAAGCTCACACGGTCCCAACAAGTAGTTGGAATGGGAAGTGGCTCAAGGAGTCCACTTAGCTTTTGGTTACTAGCCTTGTTGCATTGGCAACTCTCACATGATCAGACAAACTCCCAAACATCTTGTGTTATGTTGGGCCACCACTATTGGTGTTGAAGGGTACCCAAGGTCTTGTTCACCTCCATGTGACCAACTATTGGTAAATCATGGCTTCTTGAAGGCGCACAAGTTGGAGATCACCTTTGGCTGGAACATAGATCCGGTCTGCATGGAATAGAAGACCTTCCTTGAAGGAGAAGGTGTTGTACTCCTTGTCCCCTATTGTCAGATGACCATGTACCATTTGGAAGAATGGATCTTGTTGTAGAGCTAACCAAAACTTGTTATGGACCTTGGGGTCAATTGACACCGTTGCAATTGCCACCATGATGAGAGGAAGAGACTTCAAATTAGGTCATTATGATAGAGCATCAGGGATGACATGGAACCGACCTAGTTTGTACTCAAGTTTGATGTCAAATAATTGGAGTTGCTCTTTCCATTGATGATGTTGACTCTTCATGTGTTCCAAGTGTAAGGTCTGCAACAATGGCTTGTGATCCGTTTGCATGACCACTTGCTTTCCCAAGAGGTAATGCCTCCATACCTTGGTGGCATATACCATTGCAAGTTGTTCTTGATCTTGAGTAGAGTAATTTCTTTCAGCTGTATTTAGTTGGCAAGACACAAAGGCAATAGGATGTAGTCCATTTGGGAATTCCTATTGCAACACAACTCCAATTGCAAAGTTAGAAGCATCAAAATTAGTCACACAAGGTAGTTAAGGATCATATGGTTGAAGAATGGGTCTTGAAGAAACCATATGCTTCTAATTATGGAATACTTCTTCATGCTTGGTGGTCCACTAGAAACTCAAGTTCTTTCCCAAGAGGTCAGTCAATGGTGCAGCCACATGAGCATAATAGTGGATGAACCGTCAGTAAAAACTGGCTAATCCATTGAATGCCCATACTTATGTAGCATCCTTTGGGGTAAGCCAATCAATAATGGCCTTAATCTTCTCTTCTTCCATCTTGATCCCCTTTGATGAGATCTCATGACCCAAGAAGGTAACCTCTTTCTTCCAAAAGGCACACTTTGACTTCTTGTAATAAAATTTCCATTGTTGTAGTTGTCTTAGGACTTCTTGCACGTGATTCACATGTTCTACCTCTATCTTGCTATAGATTAAGATATCATCCAAGAACACCACTATGGACCAATCCAATAATCCCTCCAACACCTGATGCATTTGATCTATGAAGACTGTTGGAGCATTAGTGAGTCCAAAAGGTAGAACCCTCCACTCAAAATGCACATACCTTGTACAAAAGGCAGTCTTTTGCACATCCTCTCTTTCAATATGAATTTTGCAATAGCCGCTACGAAGATCCAGCTTGGAAAAGAAGCGTGCTCCACTTAGTTGATCAAGCAGGTCATTGATCTAAGGCAAAGGATATGTATTCTTCACGGTTTGCTTATTGAGCCCACCGTAATCAATACAAAAATGAAGTCATCCATCCTTCTTTGGAACAAATAGTACCGATGCTCCCCAAGGAAAGGTACTATGTCATATGTAAATCCTTCTCTAACAACTCTGTAAGTGTTGTTTGCAGCTCCTCCTACTCCTTTGGTGAGAGCCGATAGATCGGTCTACTCATTGGAGTACTCCTTGGCAATAACTTGATCTTGAAGGGCATACCTTGATCGGAGGGTAATCCCTTTGGTATATCATCCAGAAATACGTCCAAAAACCCTTGAACTATCTGATCAACCATTGCTTGATGAGGCTCTTGGCCCTCCTTGGATTGTTCTTGGGCAATCGACTTGATCCACACCACGAATACTGAATTATCTTCCTCCAAAGCTTGCTCTATGGCTGCTTTACTAATAAACTTCCCTTCTTGGGACTCATCTCTCTTCCAAGCTTGCTCCACAGTTGCCTCCTTGGCAAACTTCCCATCTTGGGACTCATCTCCCTTCCAAATTTGCTCTATGGCTACCTTCTCAACAAACTTCCCATCTTGGGACTGACTATTCTTAGGTGTCTTACTCAGGGGTGCCAGACAACCTAATTGGAAACTCCTACCTTGGTGTTGTACTTGAATTTTTTGTCAGATCCAATCAAATTGAACCTTATGACGTTCAAGCCAAGGTAGACCCAGAATGATATCATAGTGTAGAGGTGCCACTACAAACCTCATACACTCCAAATACTCCTTCCCAATCTTGAAGGTGACAGGATGTGAGGTGCGGGATGCAGAACCTTTTCTACCATCCGCTATCATCAAACTACTTTTAGACATTGGTTTGATAGGAATACCTAATTCCTTTGCTACTTGCATAGACATGCAATTCTTTGAACTTCCAAAATCAACCAAAATCCTACAACCTTGATTAGATATTGTACCTTGCAAGTGAAGCAAACTTGCATAAGTTGAGCCTTCAATCCCATTGGAACTAATCAAGCTCCCAATAGGCGGCTCAAAATCTCCTATTGGGATTTTTTGTTTCCCAGATCATTCTATTCCACAATCTCCATCTAAGCAACTTGTTGAGGTTGCCTATTCCTAAGTGTACATTCAGCAAAACAATGTCCAACTTGGTGACAATGAAAACAACCTCCATTTTGTCGCAATCTTTCTCTATCCATTGTACCAAGTGGTCTCCGTTAGATAGCATCAATCTCCATGAGTGTTGGTTCTTCCACCCTTGCATAGTGTACTGGTAGGCCTTGTGTAGGTCAATGGCAAGACCAAGTTGTTGTAACCAAGGAATCAAAGCGCTCAGCCAATTGCATGGCTTCTTCTAAGTTTTGTGGTTCTTGCATGGTCACCTCCAATTTAGTTTGTAACTTCAATCCTTGCACAAATTGATCCAAAACTTCACCTTCTTGTATATTTGGAATCTACATGATGATGTTTCAAAATTGTGTGATGTAGCTCCTTATTGAGCCAACTTGCTTCAACTCCGCCAATTTATCTTGTGTAGTGCGGGTGTCATTTATAGTTTGAAAGCAATCCAATATTGCATCCTTGAACTCTACCGATGTCAAAATTGGTGCAACAATTTGTCAATCAACTTGCTCCACTCAAAATTGCCACCAAAGTTTTGCTACACCATCTAATTGGCTAGAGGCCAAGAGAATCTATTTTTGTTCATCTTGAAGATTGGTGGCTTCAACATAATGTTTGCAATCAAACACAAAATTCTCCACTGTGCCCGGAAGATTCTTGCCTTCAAACACCTTGGGTTTTGGAAATCAAATGCAATCTTTTCTATCTCAAATTTGCGCTCTCTCTATATGTTCTTGTTGTTGGTGATCTCGTTTACCCAGCAATCAAGTCATGTGCTCAATTTGTTGTTGCATCGCAAGGATGATGTCTGGTATTGCCACCATAGCTGCTACTCTATCCCACTACTCCCACTTTATTTAATTGATTAACACATAGATGCAACACGTCCACCATTCTCCATAAGTTACAACCGGAAGTATCAAAGGTTCCTCAAACATAGTGATCATATGTAGAAAATCCTGCCCAAAGCTCAAGGTGATGAATTTTGTGAAATGATGCTTGGGTAATATCTGGACATGAAAATCCAAATGGTTGAATAGAAGTGGATTTGGTGGTCCATAAATTCCATCCATCCCATTCTTGCTCTGATACCAATGTAAAAGACCAAGACCAAGAAGAAAAATAGGAGAATGGAAACTCACATTGGGACACTTGAATGAGAGAAAACTCCAAATGCCTAGCATGAGCTTTGGCTTTGGTATTTATAAGTAACATACAAGGCCTTTGAGAAGCTTCTCAAGAAGCTTCCTTGAGCCGCTTCTCAAGAAGCTTCCTTGAGCCGCTTTCTTAAAGTGCAAGCCAAGTTAACTAGGAAGCTTCTCAAGAAACTTCTTCTAGAAGCCACCTACTTGGCGTGCAAGCTAAGCTAGTTAAAGGCTTCTAGAACCTTCCTTCTAGGAGCTACCTACTTGGAGTGCAAGTTAACTAGTTGGGAAGCTTCCCAAGAAGCTTCCTAGATGCTTTTGGAATATTCTAGGCTAATTTGGCTTATTCTCTACTTTGTTAGCCTTACTAACTATGTCGCTAAACTCCATACAGTTACACCTTGGTGGCCAAATGTGAACAGACTGGAAGCATCCTTGGGTTGGCAAAATTCTATCATTGCTATATTAGAGGATTTAGTGTCATTGCCAAGGCCTTCATGGAGCTGACCAAGCTTACACAAGAGTGATGAGTAGGAGAGAACTTCTGTAGAGCTCAAGAAGAGGTTGACATCTGCTCCTATTTTGAGGAGACCAATAAGAAGACAACCATTTCAAGTTCACACTAATTGGATTATGTTGGGGATTGGAGCAATGCTCACCCAACATGATGATGAGAGGAAAGAGTTTGTGGTGGCCTTTGCTAGTTGCTCCAACAATTCAGCGGAGGTAAAGTATAGTTCATATGAGGGAGAGTGCTTGGCAATAGTTTGGGCAGTAGCACATTTTCAATGTTACATTTTTGGTAATCCCTTTACTTTCATCACTGATCATCAGTTTGGTTTTTGGAGTATGACAAGCTTTTGAGGAAGCTTGCACGATGGGTTGTGATTTTACAAGAGTATAATTTCATGGTTATCAGAGACTGAGAGTGGTGAACCATGATGCATATGGGTTGAATAGAAACTCACGTCCCAGATAGTAGGATCAGACCAAAGCACATTGGCATGGTGAGATAGATGAGGAGATGGTTCTATGTTGGTATGCATCTGCCTTTCTTAGTATATTTTTTGAGGATTTGGTGATATCTCTCTCAACTATAATACCAATAACTAGATAGATGATCTAGAGATGAAATTTAGGATGGTGACATCTAGAAGGATGTTACACATGATGGAGAATTTATATTAGATATAAATATCACCAAAAGAGCACTTCTACTAATAGGGCAAAAGCCAAAATAGGCATGAAAACTATAGAGGCAATTTTGGAGGCCTAAACAGATGAATTAGGCCTAAAAAATGTGCAGATCCCTCCCCCTCCCAACCTTCTAAAAAAATGAAAGGTTGGCCTTTTGTCCTCCTTGGTTTGCCTTGCCAAGAGCTTTCCAATAGTACCTCACTCACATGATTTTGAGATTCCTACAAGAAGATTCCCTAAAAGATTCCCTCCAATCAAAGCTTGTTTGACCAACCAAGTGGGACCATGACCAGCATGTCACCCATCCAAGCAAGTAATCTAAGGGTGGAGCTTGCTGCCAAGTCACCTATCCATGTACCTAATCCTATGGTGGAGCTTCCTTGGAGAAGATCCTCTTTGGCTATATAATAAAGATAAGGTGCTCTTTTGGGGCATTGGAGGATTGAGTGTGAAATCTGTGTTTTCTCTCTTGTATTTCTTTTGAAGAGTTCTCTTGTCCTTGGAGTATTACATCAGTGCATACATGAGGATTTATTGAGGTCACAAATCCTAAGAGTGGAGATAAAGGTATAGTTTAGCAAGACATTCATGATGATGTCTTATCGATGGAGTATCTTTGCACTGGTGTTGAGGGTGGCACGATTGGGACCAAGGAGATAGATCATGTTCTTCAACAAGGCAAATAGATCAGATTGGAGTGCAAACACCTGCTACATGTATGGGAGGATGGTAGAGTGTGAGTAGTACCACTTCTATCTTAGAGACCACACTTGGTCCGTCATGCTCATGAAGAGCAAGGACATTTTGGAATAAAGCATACATATAGCTTACTCTAGAGTCATTATTGGTGGCATAGTATGCAAACCAATGTACAACAATTTGTTGCTAGAATTTTGGTTTGTGACCAAGTAAGAGCATCATTTAATGCTCCTAGTCACAGTTACAACCACTACCCATCATGGGATGGGATTAACGTTGGAGTTTAGACTTTGCTGGACCTTTACTATTGATTGTGAGATATTATTCGTATGTTTTGGTGATAGTGGAAGACTTCTCCATGTGAATTGAGTTGCTAACACTTCTTGAGAAGTCCAATGGGGGATGGCTTACTTGTTCTTGGATTGGGTTCTCAATCATTTTGGTGAACTAGCTGAGGTTTGACTGATCAGGGTATAAAGTTCTTAGGGGAGTTTCAGGTCTAATGTGACAAGGCTTTGATTGATCATCATACTATCTCCCGAGATCACCCTAAGGTAGATGGCTTAGCAAAGAGAGTGGTTCAAACAATGAAGAGAGGATTGTGGAAGTATGGTTTGCAAAGATGTCACTTGGGAGATTGGGATCTCCAATTACCTTGTCGGCCATGGGCTATCAATTCAGTTGGCAAGCCTTCTTAGCATCCTCTCTCCTTACTTTCTATGCTTGTGGTACACACATTTTTGTTTTTTTAAAGTTTTCATCATATTTTGAAGAAGTGTATAGACAAAGTTGTATTGTACCTATATGGCATCGAAAGGCAAAGAATGGTGTCTTTGGGTTGTAACCCAAAGTAAAGTGACTTCATGTTAGACACAAAGTACTCAGATTGGTTGTATTAGCATTCAACCCATGTCACGCTATTTATAGTGTCTCATCTAGATTGCTCCGACATTGGAGTTGCAATAATAGTAGTTAGAGTTATTTCAGCAGTTTCTCAAAGACCACTTTTTGATGGTCAGATTTTGTGTTTGGGGTACTAACTTCACGGTGGAGCCCACCATCACTTTGCATTGTTTGCACCGTCGAGTGTGCCATCAATAGGACTGTTAGGGTTTAGACCTAGCTTGAGTCTATGGGGTATACTTTCAAAGTGCAGCTCCAGAGAGCTCACTTCTTTGATGTTGAGCCTTCGAGTTCTTGGCTATGGTGGACAGAGGCCAACGAACGTCACCTAGATTCTTTATGCTTGAGTGTGTGTGGCTTGACTGTAATCAGTGCCCAATTGTTGGCGGTTTATAGAGTGACAGATCAAGTACTAATCTAAGTTGAGTTGAGTTGAGAGTGGTAAACAATTTGATTACATCAGAGAAGTGAAGTCAGGGAGAAATTGGGTGTAGGAACTTTGAGTGTTGGTGGTATCTCCAAGCCCGATGGATTGCTGGTAGCTCAATTCAAGTTGAGTTTTTCCCTAGTGTGTAAAGCTTGTTCAAGTGATGCAGATTTGGTAGTAAGGCAGACGGTGTGCGGAAGGGCTGGCCAATTTTTGAGCAAAGAAGGAGCAAATTTTGAGCAGTGGTTGTGATTTTGAGCTCAAGAGGTGAAAGCATGACCAATTTGTTGCAAGTTGAGCTCAGAAAGTCAAATTGAAGGTGAAGTTGGGAAGCTATTCTCATGAATTTGTGATTTGGAGAAACTAGTGTTTTCAATTTGGCTTGAGTAGAAAGTTAGTGGAGGATTTGGCGGACAGCCAACTTTAGGGTTTATGTCAAATTTTGGCCAGATTTGGAGGAGTTTTGCTAGTTTGGAGGACTTTTGCAAGTTTGGAGAAGTTTTTGCCAATTTTGGAGGAGGTTTGAAGTGGCAAGAAGAAAGGCCTCATGTGGCTGAATTTTGGCATTTCAAGGCATAGGGCTATGGGCTATGAGAGGCTACAAAGGCCTAGAAGGGCCAGCAAGCCAGCTTGGTGGCATGAGACTAGCTAGTTTAGAGTAGATCTTGGTCATTGGTTGGCAAAGTCTGCCTTTCTTGCTAGATTGTGAGCAACAAGGTTTGACCCCTAGATCTCTTGTTCCTAGATTGGTGCCCTAGCTAACTGATATACCCTCACTTGTTGTCCTATTGACTATGGCACTGTTATCTATACACATGTAGCTTTGGCTAGGAGAAGCAGTTTGATCTATTCTTGGTGATCTTGGTAGCATAGGACTTAGATACAAACTTCTCTTATGTCAAATGCCAAATGGTGGCAGAGTTAGTCACGTGTTGTGTTATGAGATGGAGTGTTTTTGTTTACATTTCTTGTGATTGGACCCCCTTCATTCTCTGCTTCTTGTTTGTGCACCACGTTTGTGTGAGGTGCCATGACTTTTGAGTGTTGGTGCTCTAATGGGCTCTCGCTAGTGAGGCTGGAGTGATGACTAGTCAAACTACCTTTGTTTCTCTCTAGTGAGGCAGGAAGTGATGACTTGTAGAGCATGAGAGTGCATGTTATGATGGCAGGTTACAAGTTGCCCTTTCTCCTAGTGTAGTTATCTCGATTAAAGTTACATTAGTGGGTGGTGCTTAGTTGGTATTAGCACTTGGTGGTGTTGGCACTTGGTGGTGTTGGCACTTGGTGGGGTACTTGCGGTTGCAGTTGGTGATTTTGGTTGCAGTTGTGGTTGCTTTGTCACAATGGAGTTCTTTGGAGATTCCAAAGGAGATAGCCCTGCAGTATGTAGTGAGTTTACTTGAAGTGGTACTCGATATCAGCTTGTATCTCAAGTCCCAATGAGGGAGGAGGTTGACTTTGAGTTGGAGTTAGACACAGGAGCTGATTCAGTTGAGAGTGTACTTGGTGTGTCCACACCGTTGTTGTGGGACATGGACAAGATTTATGGAGCCTCCAAAGGCCCTAGGCGTTACTCTGGTACAATGGGTACCATTGAGTTGGATGACTTCATCCAAGAGTTTGATAGTTGGTGTGATCTACAGCGTATGTGGAACCTGACTTTGTTTACACCCTTCATGGCATGGAAGGGGTTGTTTCAGCATCTGGAGGGTCCGCCAATGGATGACTACCATGAGTTTGGGAGAGCTCATTTGGAGGAGATTGAGTTATGGAGACAGTATTGGTCTCTAGCCTATGTCTCCATCACTTCAAGTTTGGTAGCCAAGAGTAGATTGGCTGTACCTACAAGTTCTAGCTCAAGTAGTGTTAGTGGAGCTAATGGAGGTGCACTAGCTGGAGATAGTGCTACTACGAGTGGAGGTACCGCTGCAAGAGGTGGTGTGGTACCGGGGTTTAACCCCATGGTGGAGTTCTTCCAATGTTTGAGGTAGAACTACCAGGGAGTGCGGACAAACAAGCTGAGGAGCTTGTAGGAATTCCAGCGGAAGGCAAGAGAGAGCTTATGCGAGGCATACACTCGCATGAGGCGGCTGATTGATTTCACTCAAGGAGTTACTAAGGCCCAAGCAGTCCAGTTTTGGTATGGGATACTAGACAAGGAGTTACAACGTAGAGTTTGTGATAGTATGTTGCTACATGCTACTTTGCCCACTTTGGTAGTAGTCTTTGGTTTGGCTGAGCATATTGAGCTCAACATGGTGGAGGAGAGGGTGGTGACATCTGGATTTGGTAGAGAGACCTCATCTATAGTTGTGACTTCTTCTAGAGTGCAGCAGAGTGCACCACGCCTAGTTGGTTTTTGAGGACAAGTTGGACAGCCCAAATCCTATGGAGCAAGTGGAGGGCCTAGTGGAGTTAGACCCTTACCTTCATTTTTGGGTCAGCAATAGCCAATGAGTGGTGGTGTTGCTTGTTGGATTTGTGATGGATCTCACTATAGGAGAGAGTGTACTTAGGGCAATGGACCTGATACTTCTAGTGCATCATAGCCAGCACAACGGCATTGTGAGCACTGCCACAGATTTGGTCACACTAGTGACCGGTGCTTTGACCTACACCCAGAGTTACGGATTGGTAGGGCTGCTATGGCAAGTAGTAGAGGAGCTCCAATTCATGGAGGACGAGGTGTTAGAGGTGGTGGTAGAGGATCTACACCTTGTAGGGGTGCAGTACCTGCCCTTACTTCTGATACAACTATGGCTACTCAGATTGAGCAGTTGGAGCAGAGATTAGCTAGTATGGCTATTGCTCAGAGGAGATCAAATTTGGATGTTGAGGCTTCCTCATATGCTGGTGATAGAGATGCTTTGGATTTCATGTGCGGAGTAGCACAGGTGGATGCATCTGCAATAGTGACTAGGAGTGCAGTACGTGCTCTAGAGCCTAAAGGAGCATCAATGGAGTTGGATCCATAGAGAGGAGAGGTTGGGAGACAGGTCAGACTTCCTTAGTCTTTCATGCTATCAAAGGCATTGCAGATGACATCCATGGTTCCTAGACGTCCTAGTGCATGTGTGGTAGGTGGTGATGGAGTACATGATGGACTACCAACTAGTCAGCCACTTACTACTACACAGACTGAGTCTAGCATGATGTTGGGGGCGGCTCAGCTGATTATGCGGCATCCTTTGTTTTTGGCCAGTGACATGTTTGCATTGGGAGTTGACCCCGCCCCAGTGTTTTGGTTGGCTGCCACGCTTTGTGAGAGTAGGGATGATGCAATTCCTACTACAGGAGCAGCGGTGGTTGGTAGTGGAGCTGACTTGGTTGAGGAGCATGGGATCCGTACAGTGACCAATGGTTTATGGCAGGCAGTAGTGACTAGACTAGAAGAGCTGCCAGATAGACCGGCCTTTGAGAGACCTTGGTTCACACCTGGTGTTGTCCTATTGGATAACCAAATGGGGATTTTTTGTTTGGTGGGACCTTTAAGGAAGGTCTATACACCATAGAGAGTCTTGTTAGACTCTGGTGTGCAACCTCTTATGTTGGGGAAGGCTGAAGTTGTCGGTCTAGAGTTACTTATGAAGAAGACCAATGTGGAGAGGTGTCCATTTCAGATCCAGACATCTCTAGGTGATGGTTTGACACAATACATCACACGTGGAGAGCTTGTTGTCCAAGTTTAGCCTGGTCATCCGACTGATAGCTTGGTGGTGAGAGCTCAGGCTATTGCAACAATAGCTAAGTCATATGATGTGCTAGTTGGGGGAACAATGTTATACCTTTGGGTTTTGAGCATTGACTATTGAGAGGAGATAGCCTCCTACCATGTTAGCAGTCTGGTGAGGGATAGGTATGTTGCCTACTAGTATGCTTCAATAGTGGCAGTCTTGGCTCACTACAGTCTGGGACCATGGCAGCATCAATTTTAGCTTTCAATGGTGCAATTACTTGGCCTCGTGACTTGTTGGAGGGGAACACCCATGCAGATGATACTCCTGTACTAGAGGACATCACTTTGATTTGGAGTACGAGTGGGATTGTTCCATCCACCTTGGATGTTCCATTGTGGAGTTTAGAGGAGGCATTGCAACATCATGCAAATCAGTTGTTGCAGTAGGCTTGGAGTGGAGCCTTCGTACCATCAAGAGATGAGTGTGAGGATGAGCCTCCATAGTCACTTACTTTGACACCTTTGGATACCACACTCATTGCTTGGTAGTATCCCGTAGAGGGGATATGCCTATTGGAGTTGTTTGGTGGGATCAGCACCAGACTAGCTATGGTATTACAGGCGGGTATACAAGTACAGAGGTACTTGTATGTAGAGAGAGATGAAACTGCTAGACAAGTCTCTCTACATCATGTGGCACACTTGGCCTATTGATATATGGAGTTATTACTGATGTTAGCAGTCAGAGGTTACCATAAGGCCCTACCAGTAGACATTTCCTTATTGGGGGCGCATGATCTAGAGAGACATGGGCCTATTCACTTGGTGATTTTTGGATGGCCATGTCAGGAACATACACGTGTTGGTAGAGGTTTGGGTCTTCAAGATCCTTGTTCTAGTGTGTTTTGGGAGATGTTACGGATATTACGACATCTCTAGGTTCATCAGTCTATTTCTCCAGCTTACCTTTTGGAGAATGTTCCTTTGATGGGTGATTCTTGCACTAGAGTGGTGGCGAGTACACATTAGGTCCATTCTTGGATGGGACCTGCTGTATTGTTAGATGCAGCGAGAGTAGGATCACGGGCTCACCGTCTTCATCTTTGGTAGACAAACTTCTTACCCAAAGAGGTTCTACAACGTGCTTATGATGGGATTCAACGACTTGACCACATCCTTGTTGATGATATCTTGGATGTTGGACGTCAATCTCAGACAGTGGTAGTGGCTGATAGGTCACCTATAGCAATGGTGAACCTAGTTGGACAGCCTAGAGCCACATTTCCCACACTCATGAGTTTCCCAAGCTCTCATGCTTTTCAAAAGGGAGGACCTAGACTTGTTTGGGACTCATAGTTACAGCAGTTGGTGGAGCCCAACGTTGATGACAGAGAGTGAGCGATGGGTTTTTGTACCAATATTACCATTGTTCCAACAGTGTCAGAGGCATCCAAGCGTAAGGTGTTAGGTCAAGCTATGGACTTGAACTGTTTGACTTGGATTTTGAGCCTTGGCTTGGCAGAGCAGCGTATGATGCACTTGATAGGTATCACCACTTGGACACTTGTGAGCCCTGTGCCTATCAAGACAATTCAAGCACATGCTGGGAGTGATGGACCGAGTGGACATGGTATTCTTGGGACACATCCATTAGCTACTAGGGAGAGTGGTCTACTTGGAGTCCATCCAGGTGAGCATGTGCTACTTGGATTACACCCTTGGTCCACATGGGATGCAACTAGAGGACGTGTGGAGCTTGCAGCCAGAGTGGAGGGAGTTTTTCACATAGAGGTTGGGACCTCTAGTGGTTAAGAGCATGACACTATTGCTCCCAAGGGCCCAATGTAGCAGCCTGTTAGTAAGTCTTCAACTCCTACTACAGTTACAGAGGATACTTGTGAGCCAGATCTTGGACCCAAGCTTATTAGAGAGGAAAGACGGAGGGTTTGGAGGTTCTTGAGGAGCCACACGAGTTGTTTTGCCTTCAATATGAAGGATTTGGGTGCTCTGAAGGGACCTAGTATACAAATTGAGTTGACTAGTGATACACTAGTTTTCCAATGTTCTTATTGATATTGTGAGATGGAGAGGACATTGATCCAGAGTTGGAGTAGTGACCTTTTTGAGGCTGGTTTGGTGGAGATTTCACATGAAGAGTATGCATCAGCAATAGTGATGCCAACCAAGAAGGATATGCATGGCAATTATATAGATAGGTGGATGTGTGGAGATTACCGTCCTATCAACCAATAGACTAGGGCTGATTGGTATGCCATGCCTACACCGGAGGAGATTTTTGTTGCAATTGGGCATGCAAAGGTCTTTAGTACTTTGGATCTTCAAGTGGGATATCATCAATTGCCGATCAGGGAGGAGGATAAGTCCAAGATACCATTTTGGGCTATTGATCCTCATGGCAAGGATAAGTTATATCAGTGGAGGTTCTTACCGTTTGGGTTGAAGAACACTCTTGTTGAGTTCCAAAGGGTCATGGATAGGATCCTAGCTGGATTGGATTTTGCTTGGTGTTATATTGATGACATTTTGGTCTATAGCAGTATTGTGGAGGAGCATGAGAGACAGTTGTTGGAGGTGTTTGAGAGGTTGAGATCTCATGGACTCAAATTACATCTTGGGAAGTGTAGGTTCTTCCACAAGCATGTTGAGTATTTGGGTCACACTATCTACCCCAGAGGACTTGGTGTTCAGTAGACCAAGGTGGAGGTTATTGCACGTATTCCTTGGCCTATGGATGCAAGCAGAGTGCAAGCATTCCTTGGGTTGGTGAACTTCTATCGCCGTTATGTTAGAGGATTTAGTGCCATTGCCAAGGCCTTGACAAAGCTGACCAAGCTTACACAAGAGTGGTGTTGGAGAGATGAGTAGGAGAGAGCTTTTGTAGAGCTCAAGGAGAGGTTGACATCTGCTCCTATTTTGAGGAGACCAATCAGAGGACAACCATTTCAGGTTCATACTGATTGGAGTATGTTGGGGCTTGGAGCGGTGCTCACCCAGCATGATGATGAGGGGAAGGAGTTTGTGGTGGCTTATGCTAGTCGCTCCAACACTTTAGTGGAGGCAAAGTATAGTTCATATGAGGGAGAGTGCTTGGCAGCAGTTTGGGCAGTGGCACATTTCCAATGTTACCTATTTGGTAACCCCTCCACTCTCATCACTGATCATCAGCCGCTAAAGTGGTTGATGGAGTGTGACAAGCTTTCAAGGAAGCTTGCACAATGGGCTCTGATTTTATAGTAGTATGATTTCATGGTTGTTCACAGACCTGGAGTGGTGAACCGTGATGCAGATGGGTTGAGTAGAAATCAGTGTTCCAGTAAGTAGGATCAGACCGGAGCACGTTGGCATGGTGAGAAACAGATGAGGATGCCAACCTTTTTGTGTATATTTTTAGACGCTTTGGTGGTATCTCCCTCAGTGCATATAGGAGGAGTTATTGAGGTCACAGATCTAGAGAGTGAAGATATTGGTACAGTTCAGCGAGACATTCATGATGATGTCTTAGTGATGGACTATCTTTGCATTGGTGTTGTGGGTGGCATAGTTGGGGCCAAGGAGAGAGACCGTGTTCTTCAGTGAGCCCAACGGTTCAGATTGGAGGGCAGACACCTTTTGCGTGTATGGGAGGATGGTAGAGTGCAAGTAGTACCACTTCCATCTCAGAGACCACAGTTGGTCCGTCATGCTCATGAGGAGCTAGGATATTTTGGAGTAAAGCATACATATAGCTTACTCCAGAGTCATTATTGGTGGCGCGGTATGCACACCAAGGTACAGTAGTTTGTTGCCAAATGTGTGGTTTGTGACCAAGTTAGAGCATCATTCAATGCTCCTACGCCACAATTACACCCATTACCTATCATGGGATTGGATTACCATTGGATTTTGGACTTTGCAAGACCTTTACCGCTAACTTTGAGACATCATCGGTATGTTTTGGTGATGGTGGAGCACTTTCCAAAGTGGATTGAGTTGGTGGCACTTCTTGACAAGTCTAGTGAAGGGACTACTTACTCATTCCTAGATCAAGTTCTTAGTCATTTTGGTGCACCATCTGAGGTTCTGACTGATCAGGGTACAGAGTTCTTGAGGGAATTTCAAGTCTTGTGTGACAAGGCTTTGATTGATCATTGTACTACATCTTGAGATCACCTTGAGGCAGATGGCTTAGGAAAGAGAGTGGTTCAAACGGTGAAGAGAGGATTGCAAAAGTATAGTTTGCAAAGAGGCCACTTGGGAGATTGGGATCTCCAGTTACCTTGGTTAGCCATGGGCTATCGGTTCAGCCGGCAAGTCTCCTTAGCATCCTTCTCTCCGTACTTTCTACTTTATGGACAAGATCCAGATTTACCTATAGCCATTCATTGAGATGCTATTGTAGTTGTGGACTTGGATGACCCAGATGTATGGATGAGTGCATGTTCTCAGCAGGCAGAGATCTTTGGAGAATGATGCCAATGGCCTTTGAGAACTTGGCAATTACTCAACATAGAGATACTTTATGTTATACTACCATTTGAGGAGGAGGTTATAGACCCTTGATCCATTGATTTCATCCAAGCAATTATGTATATCTACAACAGATAGCACCAACAACACTTGATGTTTTGACAGGCCGCACTATCTTGAGAGTGCGTGAGGTTTTGCCATCTGGAGTCATTGTGTTAGAAGGACGTGATGGTGTTGTTTGGAAGGATCATGTGTGCAATTGTGCGCCATGCCACCTCCCAAACATTGATGGTACTATGGACCCAAGTTTGGCACTTGTATGTGTAGGCTTGAGGTGTATGTTATGTGGCTCTTTTGGTGGAGTTGCTACTATGTTAGTGTGTGATAGTTGTTTGAGAGGATGTCATATGGTATGTATGACTCCTCCTTTCAAGGTGGTTCCTCAGGGACAGTGGTTATGTCCTAGATGTATTTGACCTATAGCTAGTTCATTTTTTGTATGGTATAGATTGCAGACAAGCAACTAATGATGGAGCTCCACAGCACCCGGCCTCCTGATCTTTGCCCATTATAGGGTATACCATATACTTAGAGTAGATGGCTATCTGGAGTAAGAGTGACCTAACCGCCAGCTAGGAAGCGATTGTGGCACTTTAGAGTCTATGTATGACTTATGTGTGAGTTGTGCTTCTATGGTGTATGATGTTGACAATGATGTATGTTGTGTAGCGATGTATATACGCACAATAGTGGTCACACCATTTATAGTGTTGCATCTAGATTGCTCAAACATTGGAGTTGCAATGATAGTAGTTAGAGTTATTTCAACAGTTTCTCAAAGACTACTTTCCAATGGTCAGATTTTGTGTTTGGGGTACTGACTTCATGGTGGGGCCCACCATCACTTTGCACTGTTTGCACCGTCAAGTGTGCCATTAGCGGGACCGTTAGGGTTCAGACCTAGCTCGAGTCTAGGGGGTATACTTTTGAAGTGCAGCTCCAGAGAGCTCACTTCTCTGATGTTGAGCCTTCAAGTTCCTGGCTATGGTGGACAGAGGCTGGTGAGCGTCACTTGGATTCTCTATGCTTGAGTGGGTGTGGCTTGACTGTAATCAGTGCCCAATTGTTGGCAGTTTATAGAGTGATAGATCAAGTACTGATCTGAGTTGAGTTGAGTTGAGAGTGGTAAAAAATCTGATTATTGTGGTACTTTAGAGTCTATGTATGACTTATGTGTGAGTTGTGCTTCTATAGTGTATGATGTTGACAGCAAGGTATGTTGTGTAGTAATGTATATACGCACGACACCCAGATAATGAAACTTTGTCTCATGGTGCTCAACCCAAGGCAAAGATAGTGTAACAACTTTCCTTTGGGGTTGGACATTCAAGAAGGTTCCACACACAAAAACAGTTGGCCTATGAGCGGGGAAATTGACATTGACAAAAGAGGAGAATGCAGAAGGTGTGAGTTTGTGGTAGAAGCTCAAAGTGAACAGAGATTGAAGAGATGCGTCACTATAAGATTTGGGATTGAGACAAAGAGAGGAGGAATGACAAGTAACTTCCCATTGTCATTAAGAAGTTGTCCTAAGGGAGATCATAGAAAAGTAAGGGATTGTAATAAGAGATGCCTTTGTGTATTGAGAGGAAGTCAGGATTGTCAATCTAGGATTTGGGAGGAAGAGTTTTTGCAAACCTAGAGTGGAAGAGAGTAAGATGGGAGGTGGAAAGAAGAACTTGGAATTTTAGTGAGAAATCAGGCAATTCAGAGGTTAGATGTGATTGCCAAGATTGAAGTCTTGAGCAAGCTTTGCATCACATTTTTGGCATGGAACTAGAACCTTAGTTTTCTAGGTTTCATGACCAAGATAATAAAGAGCAAGTGTCTAGAGGTATGTGAAAGGGAAGAGAGGAAATCCGGCTTGTTCGACAGAGTCGGATTGGAAGTTAGTACTCAAAAGAGAGGCTGGTGAAGAGCAGGGAGCCACATTTGCAGGGAAAGGAGAGGTAGCTAAAGAAAGCCAGGAAGTAAGAGACGCCTTTTCTTCAAAATGCACAAAGAATGGATATAAGGTCAAGAGTTATAAGGACCCTATGAGGAGAGGCATTGTAGGAGCAATGATAGCCATTTTTGAGCCGGAGCAAACCACTTATGTGATGAAATACCAAGCGGTGTTTTTCCATAAGATGTTTGCAAGGGAACCCATCAATTGAGAAAAGTGCTTTTATTAGTGCACAAGATAGATGGTGTAGAATTAACAAGATAAGATGCCTCCACACTACATTGTGCCATTTGCAGCACATTTTTACTTAGGATTGAATCTATTGATTGCGGTGGAGCAACAAAAGATGGTATTGCACTTCCATCCCGACTTCATGAGAGATGTTGATGAGGACAAGCAATAGTACATTCTTTAGATTAGAAGCATTGATGATTACTATGCACAAAGGTGGCAGAGTGTGATATTGGTAGTGATTTCTCCAAAGCCAAAGAAGAAGAGTCAACCCAAAGAAGAAGTGACAGTTGCAAGACTATGGAAGACCAAGAAAGTGAACTCAAAGAAGGACATGGTGGTAATAGAGTCGTTGGAGGAGTAATCAGAAGGTGAGGCCGAGTACAAGTTAGAAGACTTGGAGAGAGAAGAGGAACTCAAACTCATGTTGTAGAGTGGTGAAGCGAGTAGTAGGAGTGAGGATGGAGTTGAGATGCAGCCGGTACTAGGAGGAGAAGAGGGAAAGTTGGAGATTGTAGACAAAGATAACAAGAAAGAAGAAGAGGAAGTTCCAGAGAAATTGGAGAAGATAGTTATCATTCAAAGAGGAATCAGATCAAGAAGAAGCTTGATGCATGAGGTGGGGCAAGTTGAAGGAAGGAAATAGAAAGTGAGAGTTTCTAGAGCAAGAAATCAATTCCAATCAGACGACTCCAATTTTAAAAGAGAATGTCAAGCAAAGAAGAGAAGAAGAATGAGGAAAGCCCGCAAGAAGAAGGGAACCAAATTGGAGAGGTGGAGTATCTGCAGGAGATTGCATGCCCATTGTTGATAAAGATGGAGAAGGAGAAGAAAGAAATGTAGCCAGAGTATCCTGAGGTAAAAAATGCATTGCAGGTGCTAGAGTGGTTAGAAGTAGAAAACTTGGAGTTGAAGGAAAGTATAACCTGAGGAGAGGAGCAAAGGAAGATACTATGCATAGATGCAGTAGTACAGAATCAAATAATTGAAATTTAAAGAGAGAGTGAGGAGTAAAGATAGAATAATAGAGCAGAATGTCATAGCCATGGAAAGACAGATAGCTGAGTACAAAATCTTAAAGCAATAGTTTGTTGATTCTCAAATAGAAGTCATCCATGCAACGACAAGGGTAGCAAAGAAGGAGCAAGAACTCAATAGAGTGGTGCAAAGTGTAGAAGAGAAGGCGCAACTCTGGCAAAGAGAGTTAATAGTGCGGTATAGAGAAGAAGAAAGATTATGGGAACTAATTTGTAATCTAGAAGAGAAGATAGTGCAAAAAGAGAAGGAGAAGGAAAATGTGAAGGCCGAGTTTGAGGCAAAACTAGCAATGTACCAAGAAGATTGGCAGGTGGATAGGGAACATGAGAGAAGGATGCGGCTTGAGCCATTGAAGGAGATGGTAGTGAAGATGAATGCAATGCTGAGCACCAAAGCTAGTATAAGAATTGAAGAAACAAGGTTGCACAAGTTAAGATTGTTGGTGCAAGAGACGAGGAGAAGAAATGCAAAGGATAAGGACTTGAATGTGTTACTGATTAGTCTCAAGACTTATGTAGATAGGAAGATATTGGAAGTGGAAGACAATATCATGATTAGATTAGACTAAGTTAAGTTAGGAGTAGATAAACAAGTGAAGTGCAATCAGAGCAATGCCGTGACAGATCTGAGAGGAATTATTGTGTTGGTAGTATTCTACAATTTGAGTGCAGCATAGTGTTGATGTGAAGCAATATTGATTGCAGAAGTTGTGCCTTTAGTGGAGGGATGGAACACAATTCTGAGGCAGAAGTGTTTTATAGTGAAGTAGCAATTTTTTAGAAAGACTGAATCATCACAATCAAGATTGTTTGGAAAGGTTTGCTATGTTGTTATTATGAGTGTGTGAATTAGTGACAAGTTGTCAAGATTGAGCACTTGTTACTCTCTTTTGGGTGTGGTTTCTACCCGAGAGTCTAAGAAAAAATTAAGAAGAACCACATTTGAGACATTTGACTTTGTATTTTGGACATTTTTGACCAGTGTCTCTATGAGAACAAACTTTACTTACCTGATTACCGCAAAAGTGATATTTGCCAGGTTGCACAATGTTATGGACAAGATCTAAATTTACTTGTAGCCATTCATCAAGATGCTACTATAGTGTTGGACTTGGATGATCAAGATGTATGGATGAGAGCATGTTCTCAATGGGTAGAGATCCTTCAGAGAGTGATGTTGATGTCCTTTGAGAACTTGGCAATTGCTCAGCATAGAGATACCTTACGCTATGCTATCATTCAAGGAGGAGGTGATAGACCCTTGATCCATCAATTTCATCCTTTTGATTATGTATATCTATAGCAGACAGCATCAATGACACTTGATGTTTCTACAAGCCGCATTGTCTTGAAAGTGCATGAGCTTTTGCCATCTAGAGTCCTTATGTTGGAAGGACATGATGGTGTTGTTTGGAAAGATCATGTGTGAAATTTAACACCATGCCACCTCCCAAACATTGATGGCACTATGGACCTCAGCTTGGCATTTGTACGTGTGGCCTTGCGGTGTATGTTATGTGACTCTTCTAATGGAGCTACTATCATATTAGTGTGTGATAGCAATTTGAGAGGATGGCATATAGCATGTATGACTCTTCTCCTCATGGTGGTTGCTCAAGGACAGTGGTTATGTCTTAGATGTACTTGACCCATAGCTAGTTCATCCTTCATATAGATTGTAGATAGGCAACTAACAATGGGGCTAGATAGCACCTGACCTCCTAATCTTTTGCCCACCATAGGGTATATTTTATACTTGGAATGGATGGTTATTTGGAGTTAAAGGGACCTAACTGCCAAGTAGGGAGTGATTGTAGCACTTGAGAGTCCATGTGTGAGTTATGCTTCTAGAATGTGATTTTGATAGTGATGTATGTTGTGTAGTGATGTATATATGCACGATAGTTGTCACACTATTTGTAGCCTTGCACCTAGATTGCATGGACTTTGGAGAAGTAGTGTCGGTAGTCAAGAGTATTTTGGTAGTTACTCATAGACTACTTGTTGATGGTCAGATTTTTTGTTTGGGGTACTAACTACATGGTGGGGCCCATCATTACTTAGCATTTTTTGCACCATTGGATGTGCCATCAATAGGACCATTAGGGTTGGAGACCAGGAGGTACTTTTGAAGTGCAGCTCCAAAGAGCTCACTTCTCTGATGTTGAGCCTTTGAACTCCTAGTTATGGTGGATAGAGGCCGGTGAGCATCACTTGGATTCTCTTAGCTAGAATGGGTGTGGCTTGACTGTAATCAGTGCCTAATTTTTGGCAGATTATTGAGTGATAGATCAAGTACTTATTTGATTGAGTGTGAATCAAGTTGTATGAACAAATTGATTATTGTGGCACTTGAGAGTCCATGTATGACTTATGTGTGAGTTGTACTTCTATAATGTGTGATGTTGACAGCAATGTATGTTGTGTAGCAATGTATATATGCACAAAAAAGGTGAAAAGGATCCAAGCTCCAAGTGGATATTTAAGGTGTTGGTCCAACCATTATGAACTTTTGGCAAGTGTTCCCTTTGGTAAGCCATCAATACTCACACATGTGAACGGTCAAAACAATCAAATGGTCATTAATTGTGGTTCTTGGCCTATTGGTCATTATTTATATGTGAAACTTCATGCCAAGGAACTTCCAAACCAAATGACTTTTTTGGCTAAAGGTCCTCCCTAGGAAAATTTCTATCTTCAAGACAAGGATCTTCAAGGATGAAGGGCTTCCTTGCCAAAGGTTATCTTGTCTAACAATCTTCCTTCTCGAAGAGTCATGCTTTGTGCTCTTAATCAAGATCTACTACCGCTACATATCTCTTTTGCATCACTCTTCCCCCTTAAGGTTTAGTTTCCCTTGGGGTGGAAGGTAATTAATCATCTACCTCCCTACTTGGTTCTTGAATGAATATTTCTACACTTTTCCTATTTAAGTCCTACAAGAAAAAGAAAAATGTAATTTGGAAAGAATTGAGGAATCAAAGTCTATTGGTAGGATTTGGTAACCCTTAATTGCTTACATAAGTATTCATTCAAGATACTGATAGGCCAAGTGTGCTACACAATGTAGAAAGACTTGCTTAGTAGTCTTATTTCTCTAGTGCATACAAGTACCTTTAAAAGCAATATGCTTGCCTTTAGTACCATAACTAGTCCAATGCTTATCCCACAAACAACTCCAATAAGCATACACCCTTTGTTGGATACAGCCAAGCAATAAGTGTATTATTGAAAGATTACAATATGATAGACTCTAGAGGCTCATCATCAAATTGGTCTTTGGGTGGTACAAAGGCTTCATTCCAAATCTATTGCACCAATTGATCCACATATTATTGCAATGTCCTAAAAACTCCAGAGTGGAATATCCAAAGTGGATGCAAACATTGCAAATCCAAGTGAACTCCTTCGGTATTGGGGTATCCTTCTACATGGATATTCCCTTCTAGTTACTCACCAAGCCTAATAATGAAGCACTAATTGTAGAGACTGATGCCATAGTCCCTAACTATAGTGAGCCAGTATTACTACTACTAAAGTGCATTGGTAGGCAACATACACATCCCTCACTTGATTGCCAATTTTACCTTCAAGAATTTATCTCCTCCTAATATTCAATGTTTAAACCCATGAGGTGTAACACTTCTCTACCAATTAGCACATCATACAACTCTATTATTGTTGCAATAGCTTAAGATCTCACCATAGAATTATCAATCAGATGACCAAGTTGAATCTAGAAAATGAGCTCTATATGTGTGATGTACTATATAGAACCACCCACTAGAGATGTCTAGATCTGAAATTGACACCTCTCTACAATTGTCTTTTGTGGCCCAAGACCTATAACTATAGCCTTCCACAACATGAAAGGGTTGTACACCAAAGTTTAATAAGACCCTTAATGGTATATAAACCTTTGTTAAAGGTCCCACCATACTAAAAATCTTACTCTTTTTGTATAATAAGATAAGACAACTCTAAATGTTAAATGAGCTCACTTAAATATAGATCTAGTTGGTAACTCCTCAATCCTAGCAACTATTGCCTATGACAAGCCACCAATAGCCAAATTGATACCATGTTCCTCACCTAAGTTGGCTTTAGCAATAACCACCTCTACTCTAGAAGTAAGAACCAAATCATCCCTACTCCTACAAACTATAGTAGCCAACTAAAATACTAGAGTTAGGTCAACTCCCAATGTAAACATGTCATTAGTTGAGAACAAAGAAGAGCATATAATCAATTGAATCACCCCCAACAATGTGCTAAATACATTCTCTATAGAAGAAGGTGGTTGACTTTTATCTATATATTATCTCTATAGACCCTCTTGCACTCTATGACCACCTACCACACCTACACTATGACATCTAAGAGCCATGGATGTTATCTGTAGTGCCTCAAAAAGTATGAAAGATTGGAAAGTTTGACTTGTCTACCAAGCTCTCCTCTTTATAGATCCAATTCCACTAATGCCATTCTAGGCTGAAGAGCATGATCAACACTCATAGTCATTGGAGAAAATGCATCTACTTGTGTTTCTCTACACATAAATTCAAGGACATCTTTATCACCAACATAAGGGATAGAAGCCTCAACACTTGAATTATTATGTCCACTACGCTAGGTGCAGTCTCTCTTGTAGTGAAGTCTACCACAAGTCCAACAAGCAATACCACCATTTTCTGGCTACTTTTTATTAATGTAGGGTTCCAAGGATAGGAAAACCCCTAAGAGAAAACCTAAAAGAAGAAACACAAAGCTTCACACTCAAAACTTTGATGTCTCCAAGGAGCACCTGGTCTTTATTATATAGCAAAGAAGATTCCCTCAAAGGAAGCTCAACCGTTGGATCCAATTGGTGATATATCAGCAAGCTCTACCTTAGATTATTTGTATGCATGGATTTTGGTCCTATTTGGTTGGTCAAGCAAGCTTTAAGTAGAGAGAATTTTTGGAGAATCTTCAGGGAATCTTCCTTGAGAAATCTAATAATTGCATGGGTGAGATACCATTGGATAAATCTTGAAAAGAAAAATTGGGGGGAAGGAAAGCTAACCTTTATTTCCTCTAACGGGGAAGATGCACATTTTCAAGGCCTAATTCATCCATTTAGGTCTCCAAAATTGGTCTAAAGTTTTTAGGCTATTTTTGGCTCTTGCCTTATTAGTAGAAGTACTCTTTTGGTGATACCTCTATTTGATCTACTTAGTCCATCATATATAGCATCATTCTAGATGTAATCAAGCCAATTTTCACCTCTAGATAGTATATTTAGCTATTGGTATTACAAATCTTTCCCCTTATAAGAAGTAACGTCCTCATTGCAAGGTTGTTGCTCAACAGATTTCACTAACACTGGTGCATGGTTCAAGTTTGCTGCTAGCTCTCATTTTGCCTCATATAATGGGTACTCTTTCCACTATACCAGATATTCCACACGTGGATGGCGAGTACCACAAATGCATTTCTTGAGAATGAGTTTGACTTCATATTCCTCAATGCCATCACTGAGTGTTGGACAAGGTCAAATGTCTTGTATGGAAGGAAAGTGAGGTGGTTGGAGGGCATATCTATGTAGTAAGGAAACATGGAATATTAGATGGACCTTCATATGTAGTGGTAGCTCAAGGTGATAGGCCATTGTGTCAATTCAACAAAGAATGGGATAAGGCCTAATAAAACAAGGTATGAGCTTACAAGGCCAACTAACATGAGGCTGGTTCTTGATAGCTAGACTTGATCCCCCAACATTGAACTCCATGTGCCAGTGGTATGCATCTACATATTGCTTTTATTGATTTTGGACAATCTACAAACCTATGCTTGGCATTCTCCACATCCAATTGGATTCTAGAAACAAAAGTTTTGACAATGTCAACCTTGGTAGCCACCAGATGGATCTTCATCAAACTCAAAGATGTGAAAAGATGATCATCATACATGAGGAAGAATAGAGTGACCTGTGTGGATGCAATCACTAAATTGTTGTAAGAAAATTAAACCAATGGGAGTAAGGTGTCTCATCTCTCTTGCTCATCTAAGGTGAAGCGCCAGAGCATGTCTTTAGTATGATTAGCCCACTATGTTTGTCCCTTGGTCTGTGAATGGTAATTGTGGATATGGTCAATTTGGTTTTAAAGAAACCAAAGAGTGTTATCCAAAACAAACTAGTGAATTGAATGCTTCTATCGGTGATGAGCACTCAAGACAAGCCATATTGAGAAAAGATTGCATTTAAGTACAATTGAGTGAGTTGTGAGGTAGTCACATCCTTGGTGGTCGGATGCACATGAATCATATTGCTAAGTCAATCAATAAATACTATTATAGAGTCAAACCTTGAGATGGTCTTGGGTAATTCACAAACAAGATTCATGCTTACTTGTTCCCAATGTGTAGGAGTGGAGAGGGGTTGAAGGAGTCTTACTTAGAAGCTTTATTTTGTTGATAGATTAGGCAACTCTAAATGCATCCCATCACATTGTTGCTCATCTTGGACCAATTATAATGGCATTTGACTGCATCCAAGGTCTTGTCCACTCCAACATGACTTACAATGGCAAAATCATAGCATTTTGTTAGGATGGTGGTTCTTATGTCCATGGCATCCAAGATCCATAACTTGCCATCATGAAAGGTGAGTCCTTGGGTGTTGGTGATGCTTTTAGATTATTGAGCTCTTGTAATCTATGGATTAATTTTTGTAATAGCCAACATCCTTGGCTAAAATTTAGAGTTCATCTTGATCCCTACCACCAGATTGTTTGCTATTTTCATTTGAATGAATGCATTTGCAAGTTGCTTCTTGCTTTCCATATATGTGATTGTCATGTTGAACCATTATCTCCACTCTACCCACCAAATCTGTCAATGAGATAGATCTTTTTGTGTCGCAAGGTAGACTAGAGGTTTGTGGTCTGTCTCCACAACAAATGCCTTTTCACCCAAATAGTGCTTCCAATGCTTGGTTGCAAGTACAATAGCTAGCTCTTCTCATTTGGTAGTATGATATTTGCATTTTTCTAGTAACAAATTTCAAGAGAAATATGCAATTGGGTGTCATCCGTCATGCCACTCTTGTTGTAAGATTGCTCCTATTACTATGCTTAATGCATTTGTAGCCAACTTGATTGAATGTTTTGGGTCATACTATTTCAAGGTTGGCGCATGTAGTAATGTGTCTTTCAATTCCTAAAAGTCCAATTCTTATGTGGTTCCACACATCTACTTCTTCCCCTTGCCTAATAGTGCTATTAGAGGTTCTTCAACCTTAGAGTAGTCCTTGATAAATTGACAATAGAATCCTATCAATCCCAAGAAACTCTTGAGTTGAGTTTGATCTTCTAGAGCACTCTATTTTTGAATGACCTCTATTTTAATTGGATTAATTATTTTAACACTTGGATACTTCTACACTTACTCTATACCCCAATTAGTCTACTTTTGATCTGCAAAACTTGCACTTTGAGATTTTGGCATATAATTGTTTTTGTCATAAAATCTTTAAGACTTCTTGTAGATGTTACTTGTGTTTCATCATCATCCTATTGAGACTAAGATTTCATCTAGGAAGCCAATAATAAATTTATCTGCTTATGGATAAAATATATTATTCATCAAACTTATGAAAGTGGTTGGTGCATTGGTGAGGCGAAACAACATCAGCAGGTACTCAAAGTGACCATACCTTGTTCAAAAAGTACTTTTATGTATATCTTCCTCCACAATCCGGATTTGGATATAACTGCTCCATAGATCAAGTTTGGTGAAGTCTTTTGCCGCATTGAGTTGATCAAACAAGTCATCCATGCAAGGTAAGGGATATTTTTTCTTCACCATTTGTTGATTTAGGACCCAAAAGTCATTGCACATGCACATTATATTGCCGTTCTTCTTCACAAACAAGATAAGAGCCCCATATGGTGATATGCTAGGTTGAATACTTGATTTCAACCTTACACTCCTCTAATTCATGAGGTGATAAACAATATGGGGTCTTACAATGAGATGTCTTCTCCAAAAATATCTCAATTTTATGATCTACTCTCTTTTTTGGTGGTAATCATGAGGGTAGATGATCTCAAAAGACATCTTGAAACTCATTGACCACATCTTTCAATTTCTCAAGAATTTACCCATCAAGTTGTGCACTCTGGTCTTCTCTTATTAGACCCATGAAATTCCTATCTATCTTATAGATAGTTGCTGTCCCTATGTCTTTATGAAAGAGAGAGGCAATTTTTGCCTTTGTGATCTTTCTTTAACCCCAATGATCTTCCATTGGTAATTTCTTGTTACTTTCTTCCTCCAATCAACCATATGGTTGTAATGCTCCATCCAGAACATGCCTAAGATTACATGATAATGAGCTAACTATATCACTCACCACTCAATTGCTTCTTGATACTCTCTTATAGAGAATGCTACCCTTCTAAGTAACAATTCAATCCTCCTTGTTTGCCCATTAGATAGCTCAACTTTTATATCCTCATTCTTATCTATATCCATCCCCAATCTTATTGCAATAGAGCAAGACAAGAAATTCTTTCTTGCTCCAAGGTCTATCAATACTTTTGCCTAGTTGTCTTCTAGAACTCCATTCATGACAATCAATTGTGAATTTGTCTTCCTTGATCTTTGTGCACTTTTCCTCTTCCTCCCCTCACTTTTTTTGCTTCTCTATTGAGCCAATAAATCCATGAGGTACATTTATTGGCAATCATTCTTTTCCAATGTGATTTTTTCATCTTCTTCTTCAATTTGTCTCTCCATGTTGTTCAAAGATTGCTTGTATGGAGGCCAAGGGCCTCTAAGGAGACAAGCACAGCAATTGAAAGCTATGTGCCCCAGTCAGCCACAAATGTAACAATAGTGTTGTTTTGCTCAAGTCCCTTCTCCTTGTGGCGCTCCATCTCTCCTTTCTTCCCCCATCTCTATTCTCCTTGGAGCGGTTGTGTTCCTTGGTCTTGAAACCAAATATTTCCCAATGATGTTGAGTTAGGACTACCCCTCACCTCCTCCAAGAGCCCCTACTATTCTTTATGCCATCTGCACAAAATCCACATATTGGAAGTTTAGCAATCCTTTTTGCATTTTTGTCCAAGTGACCTCTCTTCCTTTTGCCGACATGCTTGCTCCCAAGCATCATATAATGTGAGAGATTTAATTACCAACATGCAAACATGATTATGGAATTTTTGGTGATCTTTGTTGTGAATAATCAAAAGTATTGATTCATTCTTGAAATCAAGTTCTCCATTACTTGCATGGAATGTTGCCCCTTGTAAGGCTCAATATTGCATATTTTCTTCATTTATAATAACAATGTGGTTTCATTGTTGATCAAGATTGGCATCATTGGCATGAATGACTCTTTAGTTACTTCAGCCATTAGTATTAGGTTTTGAGATGATTCATCTTCTTGCATTGCTTGATCATTCTTGAAGGTATGTACTTGAATTTGAAATGCCTTCATGGTTATCTTGATCTCTTGAAACTCATTTAACATCACTCGCATTCCTTGCATCAAATCATGTAGGTGCAGTTCCAAGATTCCTACACACGGCAATGCTCAAACGCTACTTCATACTTCAAAAGAGAGTTAATATGATCACTTGGGAGGAAGCACAAACCATTGGGGCTACCATTAGGACTTCAGAGGCTATCACTCATTGATAATATTCTTCACCAAAGTTGAGGACTACTAATATTCCTCACCAAATTCCCTTCATCACTTTTGGTCTAACCATATAACAAACTTTCTATTTGAGTGTCAAGATGGAGAGGATTTGGTACATTCAGATCCATCACAACAAAATGTACATTGAAAAATTCCACTCTCTATCATAAATCACTGTAGGATCACCAGGTTTGGTGAATTCATCACTATATTCACAAACTCCGCTTCAAAATCATAAACAAGATATATTCTCACTTGCTCTCATTGGATATACATAATCTTAATGTGGAACAGATTCAAGAATAGAAAGAGAGGAGCAAGAAATTTTCCTCTACAAGTGTAATACCAAGAGCTAGCCATATGATCTAGATGTGATATTTGGTTTGGTAACATCTAGAATGATGTTATACATGATGATCAAAATGGATCAGATAGAAATATCACCAAAGAGTACTTCTACTAATAGAGCAAAAACCAAAATAGACTTGAGAACCTTAGGACCAACAGCTAGATATATGATTTAAAGGTGAGAATTGGTTTGGTAACATCTAGAAAGATGTTACACATGATGGACAAATCAGATCAGAAAGAAGTATCACTAAAAGAGTATTTCTATTAATAGAGTAGGAACCAAAATATGCCTGAAATCTTTGAAAGCAATTTTGAAGGCCTAAATGGATGAATTAGGCCTAAAAGATGTGCATATTCTCCTCCCTCCCCCCAAAGTGCGGGAGAGGTTCACCTTCTCTCCCCTTGGTTTGGCTTGTTGAGAGCTTTCCAATGGTACCTTACGTGATTTTAAGACTCCTATACGAAGATTCACTAAAAGAGTCCCTCTGGTCAAAGCTTGTTTGACCAACCAAATAGGACCTAGACCAACATGTCACCCATCCAAGTAAGTAATCCAAGGGTAGATCTTGCTGACATGTCACCTATCAGTGTGCCTAATCCTATGGTGGAACTTCCTTGTAGGAGATCCTCTTTGTCTATATAATAAAGAGAAGATGTTCCTTTGGGGCACCAAATGTTGAGTGTGTAATCTATGTTTTCTCTCTTCTCTTGTCCTTGGAGTATTACTGTGGTATTAGAGCGAGTGTCTTAGTCCAAGAGAGTAGATCACCCCTCTTGGAAGAGCACAAACTACTTAAATTGAGTAATTTGAGGTGGAGAACATTGAGTAATTGCTAGACTTAGGAAGGACTTTAGAGAGCGTACAGGATGGATGCACCGGGAGGACAATTTCCCACACCTAGCTTTCCATTCCCGAACCCATTCCACATCAAGGTTATGTACATCTAGCATGAGCAAATGAGGGTATTGCTAGTTTATCACTTTGGCATAGAATTCATGGATAGGGTGATGAACTCACCAAACCCGGTGATTCTACCTAAGATGATATATGACAGAGAGTGGGACTTGACAATCTACATTCTATTATGATAAAATGGATGTGAATGTCCCAAATCCTCTCCCTTTCAACACTCAAGTAGAAATCCGCTATGTAGTGAGACCAAAAGTGATGTTTAGAGATTTTGTGGTTAGGAATTTTGGCGAGGAGTATTATCAACAAGTGATAGCTTCTGAGGTCCCAATGGTAGTTCTGATAGTTTTTACGCCTTCCAGAGTGATCATATTGACTTTGTATCGAAGTAGACATTAGCAATTGAGTGTTGCAGGAACCATATATCCGCAATTGCAAGAGTTGGTGCAAGGAATGCAAGGGATGTTGAATGAATTTTGAGAGATTAAGATGACCATGGAGACATTACAAAGTCAAGTACAAATCCTTAGGAACAATCAAGCCATGCAAGAAGAAGAGTCGTCTCAAAACCCAATTCCCACGACTAAAGTACTTGGAGAGGCACTTGTGCCTACAAACCCTATCAATGATAAGGCCACATTGCTACTCCGGATGAAGAAGACCTGCAACATCGAGCCTTACAAGGGGTAGCATATGATGGGAGTAGTGGAAAATTGGATCTCAAGAATGAATTGATATTTCTGATTGTGCTCAACAGAGATCACGCAGCATGCTACAGGCGTGTTTGCATGTAGATATTGACCAATAAAGCCCTCACATGGTATGATGCTTGGGAATGATCCATGTTGGCAGAGAGAAGGGAGGTCACGTGGATAGCAATACAAGAAGATTGCTAAAGAATTTCCAATTGGTGGATTTTGTGCAGATGGCTCAAACCCAACTATGGGGATTGAGATAGAAGAATAGCATACAAGAGTATGTGGACTCATTTTTGAATCTACAAGTCGTAATAACTGACATGAGGCTCTTGACAATTTCAAACAAGGGTTAGAGGAGCGGATTTGCCAAGAAGTCATGGTGCAAAATCCTTGCACGGTATTTGAAGCCATTGCTTGTGCGTAGAGAATAGCAGGAGCATTGGATGGAGGTGAAGGAGTAGTTCTACCTCAACATTATTGGTCAGAAATGCCACACATGGGTAGACTAGTACCGATGCAATTGGGTAACCTTTGATTTCAAGATTGAGGAGCACGACCGCTTCAAGGAGAGCGTGGACGGGTAGAAGAACAAAGAGATGGAGTCCCACAAGGAGAAGAAACTCAAGGAGAAAAATGCCATTATAACAATTATGGTCGTATTGGGTACATATCTACCAATTGTTGCATTTGTTTCCCTAAAGGCCCTCGGCCTTTGTACAAGCAATCTTTGAACAACATGGAGAGGCGCATTGAAGAGGAAGAGGTAGAAATCACTTTGGAAAACAAAGATTGCTAGTAAATGTACCTTGCGGCCTTATTGGCTCAATAAGGAAGAAGAGAAGCAAGGGAAAGAAGAATACTAATGTGCAAAGATCCCAAAAAGCAACCTCACAATTGATTGTTGTGAATGGAGTCCTAGAAGGCAATCAAGTGAGAGTATTAATCGATTCGAGAGCAACAAAGAATTTCTTATCTTGCGTTGTTGCTATAAGATTGAGAATGGATCTAAAGAGAGATAGGAGTGAAGAAGTAGAGTTGCCTAATAGACAAATAGAGAGGATTGAATCATTACCTAGATGGGTAACACTCTTTGTAGGAGAATATCATGAAGCAATTGAGTAGCGAGTGATACAAGTAGCTCATTATGATGCAATCTTAGGCATGCCATGGATGGAGCATTACAACCCTATGGTAGATTGGAGGAAGAAAGTAGTGAGAACCCACCAATGGTCAATCATTGGGGTTAAAGAAAAATCACCCAGACAGGATTTGCCTCCATATGTTGTAGGGACGGCAATTGTTTGTAAGATCGATAGATGTTTCATGGGTCTAATAAGAGAAGTCTAGAGTGCACAACTCAATAGACAAGTTCCTAAGAAATTGAAGACTATGGTGGATGAATTTCAAGATGTCTTTCCCGATTATCTACCCTCAAGATTACCACCAAAAAGGAGAGTAAATCATAAAATTGAGACACTCCAGAGGAAGACACCTCCTTGTAAGGCCCCATATCACCTATCACCTCATGAGTTGGAGGAGTGTAAGACTCAAATTGAGGAGATGTTGTGGAAGGGGTTCATCCAACCTAGCGTATTACCATATGGGGCTCGTATCTTGTTTGTGAAGAAGAAGGATGGTATAATACGCATGTGCATTGACTATCGAGGTCTCATTTAGCAAACAGTGAATAAAAAATACCCCTTACCTCGCATGGATGACTTGTTTGATCAACTCTATGGAGCAAGATACTTCACCAAATTGGACTTGCAGAACGGTTACAATAAAATCTGAATTGCAGAGGAGGATGTGTACAAAACTGCCTTTTGAACCAAGTATGGCCACTTTGAGTATCTTGTGATGCCTTTTGGCCTCACAGATGCACCTGCCACGTTCATGAGTCTAATGAATGAAATATTTTGTCCATACTTGGATAAGTTTGTTATTGTCTTCTTGGATAATATCTTAGTATATAGTAGCACAATGACAAAAACAAACAACATCTACAAGAGGTCCTCCAGATTCTAAAACAGAATCGATTGTATGCCAAAATCTCAAAAGTGCAAGTTTGGCAAGTCTAAAGTAGACTACTTGGGGCATAGAGTAAGTGCAGAGGGTATTCAAGTATTAATAGATAAAATAGAGGTCATTCAAAAATGGCGTGCCCCAAAAGATCAGACTCAACTCAAGAGCTTCTTGGAATTGATGGGATTCTATCGTAGCTTTGTCAAAAACTTCTCCAAGGTTGCAATGCCTTTAGCGGCACTACTTGGCAAGGGGAAGAAGTGGACATGGAGAACCACACAAGAGTTGGCCTTTCAAGAATTGAAAGCCGCCTTGCTGCATGCACTAATCTTGAAGTGGTATGACCCAAAATGACCAATCAAGTTGGCTATAGATGCATCATGCATAGCAATAGGAGCAGTCCTACAACAAGAGTGGCATGACAGATGGCATCCAATTGCATATTTCTCTTGAAATTTGTTACCGGCAAAGTGCAACTACCACACCATAGAACAAGAAGAGCTGGCCATTATTTTGGCAACCAAGCATTGGAAGCACTATCTGGGCGAGAAGGCATTTGTAGTAGAGACAAACCACAAACCTCTAGTCTACCTCAAGATGCAAAAGGATCTATCTCATCACCAAATTTGGTGGACAGAGTGGCAACAACACTTCAACATGTCAATCACCTATGTGGAAGGTAAGAAGAAACTTGCAAATGCATTCACCCGCATGCCAATGGCAAACAACTTGGTGGCAAAGGTTAAGATTAACCTTGAATTCTTGCCATAGATTCTAGTTGCTACAAAAACTGATCCGCAAATTGTACAAGCGCAATCATCCAAAGGTGTCACCAGCACCCAAGGACTCAACTTTTGTGATGGCAAATTATGGATCCCAAATGTCCCAGAATTATGCACCTTTAGCACCTTTCTAGCAGAATGTCATGATTTGGCCATTGTAGGTCATGTTGGAGTGGACAAGACCTTGGATGCAGTCCAGCGCCATTACTATTGGCCCAAGATGAGTAATGACATGATGGACTACATGTGCAACTGCCTACTTTGTCAAAAAAAACAAAGCTTCTAATCAAGCTCCTGCATGGCTCCTTCAACCTCTCCCCATGCCTACCCAACGTTAAGAACAAGTGAGTATGGATCTCATTTTTGAATTAACCAAGACCACCTCAAGGTTTGACTCCATTGTGGTATTTGTGGACCGGCTTAGCAAAATGATTCATGTATGCCCTACCACCAAGGATGTGACAGCTCCACAACTAGCTCAATTATACTTAGATGCAATCTTCTCTCACTATGGCTTGTACTTATCACCGATAGAGGCACTCAATTCACTAGTTTGTTTTGGCAAACACTCTTTGGTTTCTTCAAAACCAAGTTGGCCATGTCCATAGCTTACCACCCACAAACAGATGGCCAAACAGAGCGGGCTAATTGCACAATTGAAGACATGTTATGCGGCTTCACCTTAGAAGAGCAAGAGAGGTGGGACACCTTACTCTAGTTGGTGGAATTTGCTTACAAAAATTCAATGAATGCATCCACCAAGGTCACTCTGTTCTTCCTCATGTATGGTGAGCATCCCTTCATACCTTCTAGCTTGATGAATATCCGTCTAGTGGCTACCAAGGTCGATGCAGTCAACACATTTGTTTCTAGAATCCAACAAGGTGTGGAGAGCGCCAAGCACAGATTACAGATTGCACAAAATCAACAAAAGTAGTATGTTGATGCACACATTAGGCACATAGAGTTCAATGTTGGGAATCAAATGTAGCTATCGACAACCAACCTCACATTAGTTGGACCTCGTAAGCTCAAACCTCATTTTATTAGGCCTTTCTTGATTGTTTGTTGCATCAGCGTTGTGGCCTATCACCTTGAGCTACCACCACACATGAAGATCCATCCATTGTTTCATGTTTCCCTACTACGTAGATATGCTTCCCTATCAGGCCAAGGTCATTCCACACAAGACATTCGACCTTGTCCAACACTCATTGATGGCACAGAGGAATATGAAGTGGAGCGTATTCTCCAAAAACACACATGTGGTACTCACCATCAGCAGATGGACTATCTAGTACAATGGAAAGGTTGCCCCCTCTATGAAGCAACATGGGAGCCCTCTCCCAATTTGACACATGCACCGGTGTTGGTGCAAGAATTTGAGCAAATTGTACACCAAGGACATTGCGTCTTAAAAGGAAAGAGGTCTGTAATACCAAGAGCTAGCCATATGATCTAGATGTGAAATTTGGTTTGGTAACATCTAGAATGATGTTATACATGATGGTCAAAATAGATCAGGTAGAAGTATCACCAAAAGAGTACTTCTACTAATAGAGCAGAAACCAAAATAGACTTGAGAACCTTAGAACCCATAGCTAGACATATGATTTAAAGGTGAGAATTAGTTTAGTAACATCTGGAAGGATGTTACACATGATAGACTAAACAGATCACAAAGAGGTATCACCAAAAGGGGACTTCTACTAATAGATTAGGAACCTAAATATGCTTGAAATCTTTAAAGGCAATTTTGGAGGCCTAAACGGATGAATTAGGCCTCAAAAATGTGCAAATTCTCCTTGGTTTGTCTCGTTGAGAGCTTTTCAATGGTACCTTACGTGATTCTGAGACTCTTATAGGAAGATTCCCTAAAAGAGTCCCTCTGGTCAAAGCTTGTTTCACCAACCAGATAGGACCTAGGCCTCATCATCCAAGTAAGTAATCCAAGGGTAGATCTTGCTGACATGTCACCTATCTGTGTGCCTAATCCTATGGTGGAGCTTCCTTGGAGGAGATCCTCTTTGTCTATATAATAAAGAGAAGGTGCTCCTTTGGGGCACCAAATGTTGAGTGTGTAATCTATGTTTTCTCTCTTCTCTTGTCCTTGGAGTATTACAACAAGCCTCCATCCCATCCTTTCTCTAAAACACTCCTAATCTATTGATTTCACTATAGGTTCTCTCTTCAAAATTACTCAATCTTAGTAGCTCATGTTCCTCCAAGATGGGTGATCCACTCTCTTGGATTGAAGCACTTGCTTTGATACCATTTTAAGGTTCCAAGGACAAGAGAACTCCCAAGAGAAAACCCAAAAGAAGAAACAAAAAGCTTCACACTCAAAACTTTGATGCCCCAAAGGAGCACCTTGTCTTTATTATATAGCAAAGATGATTCCTTCAAAAGAAGCTCCACCTTTGGATCAAATACATAGATTAGTGACATGTCAACAAGCTCTACCATTAGATTAGTTACATGCATGGGTGATATGTCTGTTCTGGTCCTATCCCATTGGTCAAACAAGCTTTGACCAAAAGTAATCTATAGGGAATCTTGTAGGAATTTCAGAATTTGGGTGAAATATGATTGGAAAGCTCTTGATAAGAAAAACAAGGAGGGATGGAAAGGTAGACTTTTCTATCCTTGGCGAGAAACTTGCACAGTTTTTAGGCTTAATTCATCCATTTAAGCCTCCAAAATTGGCTATAATATTTTCAAGCTATTTTTTGCTCTTGCTCTATTAGTAAATGTACTCTTTTGGTAATACACAATCTGGTCTACTTAGTCCATCATATATAACATCTTTCCAAATGTTACCAAACCAATTTTCACCTCTAGATATTATGTCTAGCTATTGGTATTACAACTAGAAAATGAGTAGAAGGCTCTGTGTGCACTAGGCTTCCCACTCACTCCATAAGATCAGGGTTTTCCACTTTGCCAACATAATGTGGTGCACTTTGTTAAATTCTAGAAGAATAAATAGTTATGGATGAGTTCTTCTTACCAAATCTATGTCACCATTCTCTCCTCTACCATGTTGAGCTATAATATGATATGTACATATCATATGATAATGCATTGAGAGGCTCAATGCATTATCGTGGAATTTAATTTTTAACAATTAAAGGACCAAAATTCTTGTTGAGTAGAAACTAGGCCTATTTGGCTATAGCTACTAGTGTAATCCAATTGCTTCTCAATCCTTCATTCATTTGAAACATAATGCTTGAAATGCATCAAAATACCCTTATTCAAAGAAGATCATAATGTATAGGTTTCTTCACAATTGTTTGAAGTATAATGTCTTCTCTCACTTCTTATTAATCTTGAAAAACTACTTGATTATCATGAACGATTAACAAATCTTCCTCATGTCCCTACTAAAAGAATAACTAGATAGAATTTACTCCACAAAAATTTCCTCTATGCCTTGTTGATCATTAGAACTCCTTTTTGTCAAAACCCACTTTTGATTCCTTGCTCTATCAATGTTCATCCCACTCTAATGGTTGTAATATCATTTCTAAGTCCATATTTGCTGGTCTTCTTCATATGGCCCTAACTTCTCTTATAAAGGTATAATTGTGACAATTTAGGTTTCTATAGAAAGCCCTTGAGAAGACACTTTCCATAAGATAAAGCATGCTAAATTTGGATCAATAATTATGGAGATATTAGCTCTAAAATATCTACTCCATTTTTTGGTCACCTTGACTTTGATAGTCATGGTATCATCTCCAATTTCTTGTGCTCTTGTTTGATGATAGTGGTGTCTTGATGTCATAGTGAAATAATAACCCATGGTGTCTTTAAGTGTTTGTAACTCTTGCTAAAAAGCTCTAGTTGTCATAATTTTAGTCTCTATAGACATTCCTTGAAAATACACTTCTAACAAGACTAAGAATGCCTTATTTAGACTATTACTCATGAAGATGTTGGCCTCAAAGTATCAATTCTACCCCTGAAGGTCTTTTCTCAACCAAAAGTGACTTTTAGCTCAAATACATCACCACTTCATTCACTATAGAAGCTTACAAAAATCATTAGGAAACCTGATAAAATTGGTTTTATAATTAATAAGTGGCCCACTTCACAATAATGCTCAACCAAACCAAAGACCACCACCAAAGTTGATGAGGTAACCTATAACAATATAACATCACATACATTATTGTAGGTCCTTGTCCAATATCCTATACCAAAATTGGATTACTTAGGCATTTGTAACTTCTAGAGTGAAATTGCTTTCTCATGGAAATGTATACCTCATGTATGCTCTTTTTAGCCTTCCATTGGAACTCCTATAAACTCTTCATCTTGTCAGTCCATACTCCTTGTAGTTCCACCTCAAATACTAAAAGAATTCCATCATGGTGCTAAACTCTAATATTGCACCACCTCTTATAGTAGTACCTCCACTTGTAGTAGCGTCATCTCCAACTAATGCACCTCTACAAGATACACCAATGATACTAGAGCTTAAACCTATGGATACTCTGGATCTATCCCTAGAAATTGAGATTGAAGTGATGAAGATGTAGTTTGGAGACCAATATTGTCTCCATAGCTCAATTTCTTCCAAGTGAGCTCTCTTGAACTTGTGGAATCATCCATTGGTGGATCTTCCAAGAGTTGGAACAACCTCTTCCATGCCATGAAGGGTGTGAATACGTGAGGTTTTGCATCTATTACAGATCATACCAATTATCAAACTCCTAAATGAAGTCATCCTACTCAATGGTATCCATTGTACTAGAGTAGAGATTAAGTCCTTTGGAAGCCCCATAAATTGCATCCACATCCTACAACAACAATGTGGACACAATATGCACTCTCAATTGAATCAGCTCTTGTGTTAGACTCCAAATTAGAATCAATCTCCTCTCTCAATAGGACTTGAGATAAGGGCAGATATCAAGTGCCAATCTATGTAAATGTTGTAGCAAAATCTCCTCTAAAATCCCCAAAGAACTCAATCATGACAATGTACCCTAAATCATAACAATGACCACAAAGTGCCACTAACTACCAAACACACCCACTAAAGTAACTCTAATTGTGATAATTATATAAGAGAAAGGACAACTTGTGACTAAACATTACAACACACACTCTTATGGTCTGCAGTTCATCACTTCCCATCTCTTTGGAGAAAAACAAAGGTAGTTTAATTGGTAATCATTCTAGCTTCACTATTGAGAGCACACTAGAGCGTCAACACTCTAAATATCAAGGCAACTCACACTAACATGGTGCACAAATAGGGAGTAAATGATGCAAGGGTTCAAATCACAAGAAATCTCTATGATAATTTTCCATCTCACAAATCAAAACCGGATTGACTTTACCACCATTTGGAATTTGGTATTATATAATTTTGATTAACATAATATCATAATATTGTCAAAAAAATTGACCACACACTCCTTAATTCAACTTCAATTTCATATAATTTGTGCAACACTTTTGCACAGTGTCTGCACCACTATCAAATTCTATAATAAATTAAGCAATACTTCTACATATATTCATTCTTTGAGAAATCCAAGATCACAATAAAAAGTACCTTGACTAACTCAACCATTAGCTCCTTTTGAGATTCTAAATTCCTCTCCAAATTTAGCAAATCTCTAAAACTTGCTCTACTAGCTTCCACATTAGACTTCCATCAACTCTATTAGATTTCTATCATCGTTGATTGATTTCCAAATCTTTCACCAAATGCAAAATTGAGTCAAATTGAGGAGATAAGAACCTCCAAATCCCTAATTCAAGAAGATTTGTTATCAATTCCACCTCCAATTTTTCAATTTGCAACTCCCAACTACCAAATCAACCTCCTTGGTTAGCAAAATTGAATACACATTCCTCAATTCAACTTCAATTTCATAAAATTTGTGCAATATTTTTTTGCATTATATGCCCCACTATCAAAATCTACAACAAATCAAGCAACACTTCTACATATATTCACTCTTGAAGAAATCCAAGACCAGATCAAATGTATGAATGATATGCCAAGTTGGGAGATATCACCAACGCCCTTGAGTCCTACATCCTATTTCACTCTAACTCTCACTTCTTTGATGTAATAAGATCAATCATACACTCAACTTGGATTAAAAATTCAACTCTCAACTCCATAAACAACAAACAACGGACATTGACTGCATTATAGAGTCTAGTTGAGAGACTTTAGGTGACAACACTCACCAATCTCTATCCACCATAACTTAGAGCTTGAAGGCTAAACATCAAAGAAAAGAGCTTTGTGGAGTTGCACTTCAAAAATAAATCCCTCTAGCTTGACTTCGAACTCCAACCCTAAGAGTGCCGCTGACTACCCATTTGATAGTGCATATAGTGTAATTGATGATAGCCCTCATAGTGTGATCAATAGCCCTAACACAAAATCTGACCGCCTTTAAGCAGTCTTTAATCAACTACAAGTGTAACTTTGATTGTCAAAACTAACTCTTCAATGTTTGAGCAAATTATTTTTGATGCTACAAATGTCATGACAAGTATCGGTAAGCACAAGACAATAAGCTTGACATTGTTGAATCCAAGTTATAAAAGGTGAATCAAGTTGCGGATAATCAATGGTTTGTACATGCTCATTTCTAAAAATTTTGCATTCATAGACTTGTAATGTTGGTGCTTGTTGAGAATGTTGCATTTTGTAACTTAGGTTTGAAATTTTTCAAGAGAAAACTCTCTTTTTGCCCATTTTGTTATGAAGACTTATTATGTACTGGATTTATATTTCTATACTTGTAAATGGAGAGCCTTTGCTCATTTGTGAGACAAGTGATAACCATAGATGCATTTGACTTTTTTCAAAAAGATACACTCTACTTGTTGAGATACTATTGTTTGTTTGCATGGACACATAATATTTTTGGATATTGGCCTCGTTAGCATAATTTGATTGCTTTTGTGACCACATTAGGTTATTGTAAGTACTAGGTTACAATAAGTACCAAAAAGTTTTATAATCTTCTCCCCGTTAACTAGGTTACAATAAGTACCCAAAAGGGTTTATAATCTTCCCCCCATATCCAAAACTTACAATCTACACATGAGCCAACATAGGTTCAGCTAATTTATAACCTTTGTATCTTATAGAATTACCTGGCCACATATAGAATTACCATGGTATAAGTTAAAGTGGAGGATAGTATTATACACAAGAGATTAACTTTCATCCATACATAGTAGTGTAATTTGTCCATGATCTTTTTTAGTTCAAATGAAAATTTTCAAAATTGAATTTTAAATTTATTAAGATAAATACATATATAATCATTTTTTGTATTTTTAAAACACTAAATTATTTTATTAAATTTCATAATATTTTCATAAAATCATTACTCTATTTAATTGACAGTTTGATATACATGTGATGAAAATACTATAATAGTATTAAATTTCTTCTTCTTCTTTTTATTCTTACTTAAAATATAGTGTTATCTAGACTTTTTGTTTAAGTATCCTTGTCCAATGTTTAGTTAATTAAGTATCTCTACAGTGTTCTCCAATAAATGTGTACTTTATTCTGAATGGAGATTTCAATACGACAAGCTCTCTAAAATTGAGTTTTCTACGGTGTTCTCCAATAAATGTGTAGTTTATTTTGTATGGACATTTCAATACGACAAGTTTTCTAAATTGGGTGTAACGACATTCCCATAGTGACTTTTACTGCACTACCTATTTATCACGTAGACACTTCTTTCAATCATAGATAAACCTGCTAATTAATTTTAGACTATGCGATGAATGTTCCTTTCTCTGGGAATATTGTAAAATAAATAGCCAAATATCCTTAAACAACATGCTAAAATTCTAAACTCGAATTTCAGATATTTCAGGAGCTTGCAAGATAAAATTATAAAATAAATATAATATATAATATATAATAATTAGATAAAATTATAAATATGGAAAATTATTTCAGAATCATTAAAATTACATCTAGAATTATTTTCTTGACTTTATTTCAAGCTTAAGAAAAATAAAGCACATTTTTTCCATGAGTTATCTGCTTTTAAAAGGAGACTATCATCCATGTATTAACATTACCTTGTGATATTTGAAAACATCTTACAAGCAAATATACTGTGGGATGCATTATGTACTTGTAAACAAACGTACTTGGACAAGACAAAACGTATAGCATACCACTAGGATTGTACATTTATACTTTAAAAACACTTATTAACTGTTATAACCTAAAGTAATAACATTTTCAAGGTGATTATGGGGTGATTTTTCTTTTTTACTATAAATAGGGTTTTATGGAATATAAATTTTATTAGATATTGGAAATAGAATATTTTGAGGAGACCCATCTAAATATCATGGTTTAAATTTTTATTCTTTCACAATGAAGAAGCAAAGGGTAAGTAAAAAAATACAATTAAGTTTTATTATCATCTACATTATCCATTTATTCCGCTGGATAGCTATTGAGATGATATTATATGTTTAGGATAGATCTATATTTAAAACTATGTGATTATAACTATACATTAATTTCTATTCTGTAACTTTTTCTTTCTCACATGTGATAATATGTGCATATTCTAAATAAAAGAAAATTATAAGATACTCTTGTTAATTGTGAAAGGTAAATTTTGAAGGAAGAAAATTAATTTTTTAAAGATATATATATTGTGTATTTTTGAATGAATATTTGTTTAAAGTTATTATCCATCCATGGTTCATGGAGATATTTTTTCATCTCAAGAATTATGTCATGCATTCACAATAAAAAGGAAATGCTAATAGGTAAAAGTAACAAGATGTAGATTATAGTATAGCATATTGGGAGAAGGTGTTCAAAGTTCTTATATGAGATATGAATATTCAAAAAGGTTAGAAGATGGTTTTTGGCTAAGAAAAATAATTGTTAAAAGAAAGACCGTATCAAGTAGAGCAGAGTATTCAATGACTTTCAAAGCACAAAATGTTTTGGCTGATGAGCTTATGTAATTTTTTTGAGTAAACTATAGCTAGAGGAAGATATTGTCTTATAAGTAAGGAAAGAAGCTTCATCAGCTAAAACAAATTTAACTTGCTGCAATGGTTGTACAAACTTGGTGCAAAAGTGGTATTTAAAACACCATCCTCTTAATTTTTTCTATTTTAAAAATAAACAAATTAGATATAAGAAGGTGAATGAGTGAAGGATACTTTCTCTTATTGAAGATCTGAGATGATTATATCTACTTAAAGACATCTAAGATTAAAGTAACACCCAAACATATCAAAATATTCTAGCAGCAAAATTAAAGAGTTATTTCCTTTGAGCAAATACTCAAAATAACACAATAAATAATTTAAAATTTAAATAGAATTTAATAAATATAAATAATTATTTTTAATTTAATTTTGATTTATTTTTAAACTAATATAATTTATTTGCAAAATATTATTATCTTATAGATATTAGTCTCATTGATCTTAAGTATCTATTTAATTCAAAAATGATCTGAAAAAAATATTATTTTCTTGATTTTACTAAGAATAAAATATTAAGATTTATATTAGTATAATTTAAATATATTTGATTCAATTTAATCAATTATAAATTATATATAAGTAAATATTTTATAAACTAATAATGTAAGTACCATTATCTATAACCACATTTTAAATTTGTTAAAGATAGTATTCTCTGAATAAACTATCTTTTGATAAAAAATTAAAAATTATTTATTTATTAACATATACACATATGTGAATATTTTAGAAATTTATTTAATATTTTAAATATTACATAAAATTTATATAATTTAAAGTGATATTGGAAATTAATCATCTTTACATGACTTTTTCTATTTTGCATATCATATCCTGGTCAAATCCATGTTTGCGTAAACTTAGGGTACATTCCCTCTAGTATCGTGATATTTATTGATTCAATTTGGCTAACCTAAACCTTTCTTGCGATATTTGACTTGGAGGGACAATCAGTGGAGAAAGGGTAGGCCTGATTAACAAAGAGTGAACTGTCGGTAGTCTAGTACTAAATTCTGCCTCTGATATAGTGGATGGATATACTCTAGCTAGCGATAGTATTGAATCATATCCTGCTGATTCAAACTTGAATAAATCATTGTTAATATGCAATGCCGTTAAACCGAGGGGAAATTGGCAACTCAACTCACCTTTTCTATTCTAACACTTCCAGCCAATTAGCCAATCAGATTGGCAAATTGTATGTAATAAGTGGAAGGCGACCACATAGAACACAAGAAATATAGGAAAGCCCCCGTCATGCCATACGAGGGAGAAACAAAAAAAAGGTAAAATAGAGCTAGGCCCCAATAGTACAGATATGAGAAATCTACCCCACCGCACCTAAGATATCCAAGCTAACAGGTCGTAAGGTCTATAAACTACTAGAGCATCCAAAGAAACATCACCTAGTGTGATTGCTCTCCTATGGATTGCACTAGCCAAATGCTCTTTGTAGAGCAATGGACACACCCTCTTTAGAATATGCTACAAAGTATAAGAGTGAGAATTGTAATCCTTGATGTCTAATATGATAAGATATCACGCATTCCCTTACAAATATGTCAAATGTCATGTCCATTGCTCCATATAACTCCAATGCTAGAGGAACAAAGAGATGACCTTGCTACATACCCCTATACTTGGAGACCTTGTGTGCTGCTGCTTTGCTTTGATTACTCATCCAAGAGGATGAGTAATTACTCCTTCCAAAATTGAATCACGAGTAGGATTAGTAACCACAAAATCTGCCATTATCACCTGATTATCTTGGACCAAGTATAAGTCTACTCTGACACATGTCGTTTGCAAAACATACAACATTCCTTCCAAACAAGGTATCCACTCTCTTGTGCCATAGAAAACACTATATCCCTGGTGGCATCATGGATAGCTATCCTCTATCCTCCTGCTGCTACATCTAGTGCCGCTGCTACATCTTAGTGTAGAACCACACTCACAAGTGCATAACAAAGATGTAGACAAGTGGACCAAATCCAAGTGAAACTTCATTGCTATAGAGAAGGTGGCTGGTGCAATATGGAATGAACTAATGCACGGTTTAGCTAAGATCCAAGAGCTTGCACCCTTGCAAAAGCAAGAGCAAAGACATGCTCTAGTTGCTTGAGGAATGGACAAGTCAACTAAGAGGGAATGTAGCATATGTTAACACTATCGCTCAATCAACAAAGATTGCAAACCTATGGTCCAATCTGATGGTATTAAAGCAAAAGATAAAAGGTCCTCTCATGCCCATGAAGATAGACCATCTCTTTTTTTTCACAATAACACTTGGAGAAAAAAGGATCACTCCTCCACCTTAGCCACATATGTCTCCAAAATTAGCGTAGTAACAACCACAAAATGAGAGGAAAGTAGGGGTGCCAAGAGAGCACAACTACCCAAACACGCAATAGGTGACATCTCCTCTATAGATAATAGGCTACCCCTCTGCACACAATTTGTAGAGATGTCTATCTATGTGCCAAATCCCCCATCACACACCCAATGTCCTTGGTTTGATGATATGACCAAAGATTCCCATAATCCTCATATCAAAAGCTCTCAATTGTGATAGGAAAGTTAGGGAAGGAGAAACCGTGTGGAAAAGGTAAATTGCCCGACAAGCAATACTAGAGGAGAGTATACCAAATGCTACATTCAGATCTCCTAGTATAGGAAGGTAATCCACATGGAGAATATCTGCTGCAAGGGTAATGTTTAGGAAGCATGTTATAAAATCATGGGATCCTATTGGCACTTCAAGAACATGTAGTCCATATGTAAATATGACACACCCCTTTGGAAACTCAAGGTGAGGAGGGATGCTTGAAGGGAACCATGCTTTACACTTTGACACCTTGACTCTCAAGCCTACAAGATGTAGCTTGATAGTCAAGTGATCAAATGCCTACCTAATTTGATATACAAGGCCCACAATGTGTGTATCATTTGCCAAGGAGTTAAATACACAACATGGCATGGCCAAAGTAGTAGATAAGAGAGCTCTAAAGTGAGCCATGGAAAAAGAAGGTCCTCCTAAAGGATCTCCTTGTCATGTACCGACAATTGACTCCAAGATGGTGACTCCTTCTATGGAATGTTGCTATGTCTAATGTAGAACCACACTCACAAGTGAGTAACAAAGATGCATACGGGTAGACCAAACCTTGGTAAGACCTTTGTTGTAGAGAAGGTGGCTAGTGCAAGTCAAAATGCCCTAATGCATGGTCAAGCTAGGATCCAAGAGCCTAGACCCTTACCAAAGCAAGAGCAAAGACGTGCTTTAGTGGCCTAAGGAATGCATGGCTCAACTAAGACAGAATGTAGCATATGCTAACACTATAACTTCATTAAGAAGACTACAAACCTTTGGTTCAATCTGACAATAGTGAAGCAAAGGATAGAAGGTCCTCCCGTGCCCATGAAGATAGACCATCGCTTGTTTACCGCAATAACACTTGGAGAGAAAAGGATCCCTCCTCCACCTCTGCCACATATGTCTCCAAAATAGGCCTATGAACAACCACAAAATGGGAGGAAAGTATGGGTGCCACGAGAGCCTAACTACCCAAACACACTACAGGTGCCATCTCCTCCATAGATAATAGGCCTACCTCTCCACACAAGATTGGTAGAGATGTTTGTTTATGTGCTAAATCCCCCATGACACACTCAAATGTCCTTGGTCCAATGATATCACCAAAGACTCCCATAATCCTCATATCAAAAGCTCCCAAACATGATAGCAAAGTCAAGGAAGGAGGAACCATGCAAGAAATGTAAGTTGGTCAACAAGCAATACTAGAGGAGAGTATACCAAATGCCACTTGTGGATCTTCCTGTATAGGAAGGTCATACACATGGAGAATATCCTCTACAAGTGCAATGTTTAAGAAGCATGTTACAAAATCCTTAGATTGTATTGGCACCCCAAGAAAATTAGTTCATCTATAGATTTGACACAGCCCTTTGGAAGCTCAAGGTAGGGAGGAATAGCTGAAGGGAACCATGCTCTTCACTTTGACACCTTGACTCTCAAGCCTACAAGATGTAGCTTGGTAATCAAGTGATCAAAGGCCTATCTAATCTGTTTTCCAAGCCCACAATGTGTGTATTGTGTGCCAAGGAGAGAAATATATAACTTGGCATAGCCACAGTAGTAGATAAGAGAGCTCTAAAGTGAGCCATGGCAAATGAAGGTCCCCCTAAAGAATCTCCTTGTCATGTTAGTCACCATCTTGTGACCAACCATGCTGGTAGTAAAAGGAAGGAGGAGAGCCATAGAACGACTACACAATAAGAATGAGACTTGCCTAGGATCCACTGGCCTGCCTAAGCTCTCTAAAGATGGATGCCCAAGAGACACTATTAAAAGTTGTTGTCAACATCCACTTGTGGGATGACCCACTTTGGATAGATATCTAGGAGTGCCTTGATACCTAGAGATATATCCTCACAACCTTTAGGTGTAGCTACTCCAAACCAATGCGGAATGAGTTGCTCTCAAAAGTGAGATTGATGCTGAAGGACAATGGTATGGTTAACCAAGCTCAAAAGGATCTCTCCAATAGCAATTGGTCTAATACCTTCTATGTCCTTCTCCATCATGCAAAGTAGACTAGCACCTAACACCCGACTAACAAATGTAAGAATATCTCCCCTTGCTACTATTGCAAACATCTAAAATAGCTCGGTAAATCCACTAGAAGGATCATCTACCTGAAAGTAATCTCTAAGATGCTCACATACCATCCTTGACAAGCCACTTGAGGAGAGGTGAGGGATAGTGCACAATGCTTGTGCAAGAAGTGACCTATCAAGACATAAAGGTAAAAGGCTGATCATCTAAGATCACTAATGGTACTCCTTCTCTTGCAATAGGATGTAGTGAGAGTAAGGAAGATATACTCTCATCAGTGGGACTAGCCATAGACAAAGGGTGTAGCGCTTGTGTTACTCCACTAAACTCTCCCACTTGAACCCAATGTCCAACACCATCTTATCAAGTAGACTCTATGGTATCCCATGGTAGAATTTCTCCTAAAACATGCTGCCCTAATAGACTCCTCCTATAGGGCAGCCCAATCCCTCAATTGGATTCAACAAAATCTACTAGTGACCTCTCTATGCCCCGCATGTCTCCCTCTAGCATAACAAAGGCACCAACCAGGGAGTAAGAAAAATAAGAACCATGCTAACTTGTGCAAGGGTTAACATTCCAAATGATCAAGTTGTAGGCAAAAATCCTATATAGCATTATTTTAGAGTGGATGGAATAGTCTATAGAATATACATAGACATGGAAACTGGTCTCAAATAACCCCAAAGTACAACCTGTTTGAGATGCAAACCATTCCCATGACTCAATTAGTATTCTTAGAACAATCAAGGAATAAATAGAGGAAGTGTGTGTAATCTTGAGTGTCACAACAGGCTATGCGATCACTTGCTTAATGTGAATATCCCAAGTGGTCCAATCATAGTCTTTGTGCATCCTTCTTACAGGGGTCTTTACTCCTTGTGAAGTAAACCATAGATGACACATCAAAGTGTGATGTCTCATGAATCCGCGTCTAATGGCTTCACTTGGAGAAGTGTAACCATAGCTAAACACAAGAATAAAAATAATAACATACAATGCTCTTCTCCGCATCTATTTTACTTGTAAAACCACCACCCCTTGCATCTCTCACATAAATAGATATTATCTCTCCTAACCCTAAAAAATTATAAATTCTCATCACTTTCAATTTTTATCTCAAATTTTTTTCTATTTTAATTTATATAAAACTCTAACACAATTACCAATTACCAAGAGATTAAGAATAAAAATTCACACATTTTTCACTCTCAATGTGAAATCACTCTAAACCCTACTCGCCCTAAAAGTACTCATAACTTTTTATGCTTTTTGCAATTGCCTTGGATGTAGAACCAATGGAACCCAAATCGATAGACGATCAGAATAGACTATTTCCTCATGTGAGATATATATGTACTTGAGTTCTACACAAGTCTAAAATATACTTTCTCTCTTTCTCCCCTTCTCTCTCCCTCTCGATTGGGTTGCTATGGTATAGAAAGAGAGCTACGAAATTTATCCAAGATTCTTTTCTCCGATTGTTGAGATCCCGGTCCGTTAATTTACCGTTCAGAAAAGACGAATCTTGCGCAAGGTGGGGAGGTTAAGGTTGATTACGTCACTAAATTGCTTGAACTTGCCTTCCACATTCCGAATCTCGATGCCTAAGAAATATAAACTGGTTGAATTCGTATTTCGATTCCGATTTCCTGGAGTCCTGTGCACATTTAGGTTCTTCGGTAATTTGAATACTGGGGTAATAAAGGGGACCCACGAATCCTGTGGTTCCCTTTGATTTCCGTAACTACGGTTGTAGTACCGTTTACTCTATATGGTACACGGATGGTCTTCAGTGGTGCTAGTCCACATGTTGGCCCAACTTTAGCATTATGGTGAACTTGGCGACCAAGCAGATCCACAGGAGCATCGTTGGTGGCAAGGTATGTTTGACGCAGGTTTGTGCGGCCACTCCCTTCAAGAAAGCCGAAAGCACCGTGACAATGACGAGCAGAGAGACAGCGGATTTGATACCCATGTCGACTGCTCTATACTGGTCTGCGTCTGCGAGTGCAGAATCCAAATTGCAGTCGATAAAGAAACCGACTGCATCCTCTGAAAAGTCCCAGAGTCAGATGGATGGTTGTAGAAATAAATGGTAGGGAGAAAGGGAACGGGTTTTTAGACATTGTCAATGTCGTTTAACCTAGTGAACGTACAGCGTAGTACTCCAATTATGGATCACGATCGTGCCACATTTTGAGAATGTTTGGTGAATGATCATCTTCGGAAGCTGATTTAAACTGTTTCGACATATTATATAGGACTGACGCCATTCAATTTATCATTTTGGAGCAATAGTACATTTCTTCATCTCCAGTGCCTAGCAGACTCATATTAAAAACAAGTTTGCTTGCTATCTTCCATTCGGGAGTCCACGCAACTGATTGGAGATGGACAGATAACTTATCAACACCAAACTTCTGCAATCGTGGCATGATGGATGATTGAATTTCTGAAGAAGACTACTGAAGAAGACCACGTTCATAATGTATAAAAGAAGCCGCCTTCACTATTTCCATATCGTTCATTTCTAGACCTTGGTACTTGCATTGAGTCCCCTTCGTCCACTGCAAGTCAGCTTCTGCAATTGAATCCGAGTGACTGCGCTTCAAGCCGGCAATCTACCGAAGACAAAGACGTTCACATAGCCATCGATAGGGGTATCAAATCCGCCGTCGCTCTACTGTTCATTGTTCATATATACTCGCAGTCATCGCGGTGCTGTCCGCATTCTTGAGCGGAGTGGGAGCACAAACCAGTGTCAAACAATACCTTGCCACCAACAACGCTCCAGTGACTCTGAGTTGCCGCCAAGTGCTCGGTGATGGTAACATGGGGCGAGCGTTCACACTGGAACCGCTGACAACCATCCATGTACCCTACATAGTAAATGGTACTACAACTATAGTTATCGAAGTCCTTGAAACTGCCAATAACGTGGTGGGGACTTTCCAGTTTGTTCCGGGCACGGTTGAGCTCCTTGTCATCGCTGTTGACTTCTTGCGAAGGGGTATCGTGGTTCAGCTTTTCGGTTTGCTTGATGGCATCCTTCGGTTAGTTGCGAGCATCAATATTGGTCGTTTGCTGGAAGCTTTGCTGATTCTTATTCGCAGACTCATATGCGCGTAGAGGTAAGTTTTCCGCCAAACATCTCTGAAATTTGTTAGATCTGTAAATCTGATTTGTGCATTTGGTGCAATCTTTTACATAACCGGACCTGATTGCTGAATGTGAACAACTAGCACTTCCTTGAGATGCATCTCTTCCTTGGAGAGGGTGAAGTCTCAGCAGCTGCCCGTGTTGATTTGTTTGATCTCTAGAAACGTTACTAATTACTTAGATTTCTAAATCTGAATTTGTCAGTTTAATCTGTGTACGAAAGGGATGGGAAATGGCGCAGTGAAACAGTCAATATCTTCCGTCTATCTCAGTTAATCGAGCACGTGATTCACTCCACATTATGTATAACCAGAGGGGTCTTTGTGGGAGGAAGAAGAAAGCTACGGTACTTCATGATAAGCTCTGAGATACCAGTCTCTTGTCAGAAACGAGGGATTCAAATGAGACATTGACTGGAATTTATGGAACTCGGATTACAACTTGTAAAATGTTAGTCGGTGTATTGTAAATTTGTTTTTTTCACAAAAATGAACAGTTCATCGTTTTCTTTTCAGATTTATAATACATGGTACTCGGGCTGCAGTTTTTAGAGAGCGTTCCAATTTCAATATCAGGTTGCTGTAATAGATATTAATAGGTTGAAACACATATGAGATATTTAATTATCTGAAGGATGTACGAGTAATATCTTGCTTCGCTTTCCTCGTTATCTAATTAATACTTATAGACCCACCTGTAAACTTCAACTTATATACACTATAACGGGTTATCATTTTCATAACCTGCAAGATTTCTTACAACCAAAGAACTATAACGGGTCATCTTTTTCCTGACCGGCAAGATTTCCAATAACCACAGTACTGTAACAGGTCATCCTTTTCCTGGCCCGCAAGATTTCCTAGTCCATGTGGTCCGGGTACTGTAAAACTTCAAGGGTACTCCTACCACATCCGCCCATAAAATTTTTCACCATCGACTGTAAGTTCAGTTACGGATCTTTTACGGGACCCCAAAAACCCCTCGTTTGAATCCCCCTTAGGGAATGGTCAAAACCCGTGTACTTGTGCATTAGTAGATTCAGTCCTGAGCACTTCTAGTAACACAGCAAGCCCGTGCTTTCTGGTTGCTAGGTGGAACGTCATCCAGTGAGAACGTATCCATTATCAAGTTCACTTCAAGACAAAGTTTATTTTTTCTACGCGGTCGTCCTTCGCTCTTGGATTCAAGATAAACCTCCACTGTCATCAACATTCATCCCACCAATGCTCGAAGCGGGAACTGTACTGTAACAGCAATTGAAGAAAGAAAATTCGTTAGGATACTCATGTATTTTAGCAGCATATGAACTTTTATTAAAGGTTTCTGTTCCCTTGCACGTGTACTGGTTGCCCTTTTGTGAGACATGTGAAGTAGACGCATATAGGGCAACTTGGGTACACATTGGAGTACTGTACCTGCAAAACTCGTAGGTTCCGTTGCACCGAGCGTGGATTGAGTTAAATGCAGCTTCGACTCAATGCTTGAAATACACATGTTTCAGTTGAGCTTTAGGCTCCAAACTTCATGGCAAGCTCTGAGATATCAGTCTCTTATCAGAAACGAGCCGTGATTTGCTTTTGGTGAGCCACTGCCGACTATTGAACTATGAAAATCAATACTTCAGTAACTACCAGATCCTATATTCGGCCCCGTGGTCAATCGCTTCACGCTTATTTCGTCCATTGTGCGACTCCTAAGGAAACTGGTGATGTTGTTTTCGATGCATGTCACCATCGTTACGTCCCTTCTGAGTTTGAGTAGGGGAAGCTGGTTCCGATTGGTGGACGGATCGTGAGTGTCTGCTCGATTTATCAGGGGAAGAGTAGAAGGAGGCGAAGTTTAACGATAAAAATCAGCAGAATTATGTGACGATGAATCTCAAGGACTCTGAACTAATCCTCCTCGCTGCCCACCACCGGAACATGGAGACGACGCTCATTCTTGTAAGATTTGTTGTCGACAAGAAGATAATGCGTGAATGGCACTGGATTCGCAGCCCACCTTTGTTGGTCTAGACTGTCACACACTCTTTTCCGCATGGCATTTGTTCCCAGGCAGGAGCGAGCAAATGTGATATCCTCGAGCTCGTATGTAATCTCCGAGCAAACAATATCCTTCATTCACATTCTATTTAGCCGGCATCCCTTTTCACATTGCTGGACAAGAGGTATCTCTTTATTATTTCTGCCGTTCTCAGGCACATCCTTCGATGCGATACTCATCCAAAGAGCAGATCAGAGTAAAACTAATGCTTGTTTCTATATTTCCATAGAAGTAATTCGACAATCGCCACACCGCTACATTGACACTGACTTGTAACATCAAAGCTTCATCATGAATGGACCCCTGTCGTGGTTATAAGGCGGGATTGTGAAGCCAAATTGATGCCATGGCATGCAACGTCTTGCTGTGTACACTGTCCGCCAATTAGGAATGCTTGTCATGACATTTCAGATCTGGCAGATTACCGTTTCTCATTCCATCAAGTAGTGGATAGACGATCACAGAGTCTCGCATGTTTAGAAGTTGAAGGGTGCTAATCGGAACTTTAGCTTAGAGATGCAACATCTGGATGCATGACAGCATGCTCACTGTACAACTACCGATTGAAGAGCTTTGTTTGAAATGGATTCGTACCAGTCTGATATCCACGGCAAGACTATTTTCTGTTGGACCACTGGCATTTGCTTGCTGCAGCTTCTTAACTCCATAACTTTAAAGGTGGTTCGTAATTCCAGTGGTCGGCGCCATGGATTGTCTTGTACTTAAAGTCCCATGTAAGATGTCACCGTACTCTTAGTTCATTGCGGAAGTCCGAGACATCTGAAATCTGAATACAGGACACCATCAACCATGCAGTAGAGATCTAGAACAACCAAAGTTAAAGGTGGTACGTAATTCCAGTTGTCGGCGCCATGGATTGCCCTTTACTTAAAGCCCAGTGTAAGATGTCACCATACGCTTGGTTGATTTTGGAAGCCTGAGACATCTGAAATCTGAATACATGGCGCCATCGAACATGCAGTAGACATTCGGAATAACAAAATTTTGATAGGGTTGATCATGTGTTTAAAGCTCACGCGCTGTTCGGTTCCTCTCTGATGCACGGGGTTCTAATATAAGGAGCTCAGCTTCTAAAGTGGAGTTGAACGATAAATTGCAAGTCGTCATGTCGAAATTTCCAGTTTGAAACGGAAGTTAGATAAATTTTCGCAATTCGCCACGTAGAAAGTCTTCTAGTCTTTCGTTTTGATCTGAGAAAAGATGTGAACGGATCACCTAGGGGGATGTTTCTTCTTCAGTGGCATGTAGACTATGCGACTTTGATAGTTCTCATATTAGGTGATGTTTTTCTCAACAGTATCATATTTTAGATGCAGTAGATAGATTGGTATTATTGGTGCTTAGTCCCATCTTATCTTTTTTCTGGATTTTATCATTAGAAGAACTGGACGGGATCTTTCCATCCTTTTGCTATCCTAGGCGCATGCCTTGACCGGACTAATACGGACATCTAGGTTCGTTTTGCAGTGATATTCTGAGATGTTTCGATCGATTTCATCTCCATGTTCATGGGTGAACCAGAAAATTAGATTAAACGTTCTCTTCAACAACTGTAAGCGGTAAAGGCCAATGGCTCAATTATAAGGGACGAGATATCCGAGACAAAGAACTGTCAATGCATGCATGCGTTGACTGACATTTCAACATCTAGACTTCATTTCGACGCCAGATACAGAAAGCCTGTCTGTCAAGTTCTGCGCGAACAATCCTCTCAACTGAGTGTCCGTACGTCCATAAAATCAAAAAGGCGTGGAATTATGTTCAACCGAAATCTATATCTCAAAAGAAACCTCAGCTGCATAAAGCCTGTCTAGATCTGCACCCGATTGAGAGAGCAAAGTTTTCCGCTAGCTCTGCAGAATACTTCAACACAAGGAAAAAGGTGTAGAATTACCTTGTGGGCGGACTTCCTTTGTCGATTAAAAAGATATCGTAATGCATCCACCTGTCTGGAGATTCATGAGAACTTGTCTGAAGGAAAATTTACATTTCTCCTCAAAAGCTACTGACCAAATTATTTTGACATATATAGGACTGCGACTCAAATAAGGATGCCCCTCTTGTTGACGGAACGTCAAGACTCTGGTAATTTTGTAAGCCTGTATGTCACGTTCTGTCAGAACAACAGCCTTAAATAAGCTGCCCAGCTTTTTGTGACAATCACAGTTATTACACAAGGATCCTTTTGTTGACTTTGCTATCATCCAAGGTCCAATGATGTTGGGGGGTTGTTTCTGAAGGTTGTCGATCATATCGTTTCAAAATGTATGTTCGAGATTCCTCTCGGTGGATGATAACAGGTAGTAAGAAGCTGCTCGTTGGCCGAATTCAATTTCAGTTCAATTCGACGACTCCCAATCTAATTCCACTTTGGCGGCTCAAATATCTCGAGATATTCTTTCTACCAATTTTGTGGCATGCAAGAAGCTTGACATCTTTCACTGCAGCTTGTCGAATTCGGTGATCTATGCTACAAAAAGCTGATCATAATTATCTCATTGCACCGCGATCCAGCAAAAGCTCCTCTTTCTAAACATCGCCCGAGACAACACAAATGACAAGTACCGTCTTTACAGCAGTAATAAATTAACATGCCTAGAACTCCGCTTTTTGTACCAGCCTTAATATCTTTTTAGGTGAATATGAAATTTGACTTGCCTGGGTTAATATTGTATTATATTGTCAACCATCGCATATTATGGATTCTTACCATGAAACATTCTGTCACTAATTACAGTATCTTGCAACCCTGACTACGTGCGAAACCCCTGGCTCTCCCTCGACTAGGGTAGTTTCGGTTTTACTTCCAAGGAACAGTGGATTCTCCTTCACCGCTTTCCCTATTCCTCAAAAGTCCATTCTTGATCACAATCTCCGGGATTGGAAACATATTTCTGAAACTCTGTGATACTAAATGCTTAAATACACATTTTCAGCTGCAAATCATCTATTCTGTCACAATATCTTATTATGAGAGTTTTGAACCTGTATGTGCACTTTCAGTCACAAATCTTCGCTCTTGAATCTCGCCGTGAAGTAATTACTCCTCGCTGCCTACCAGTAGTCCAAAATACACTTTTATTCAGTAAAGGTTGTGGGAGATTCGAAAAGTGGATATTTCATTGTAATGGACCTGGAAGGACAAAAAGCGATTGCAGGGAGTCAATTGGTTCATACGCGAGCTTCGCTGGCAGTTGAGAATGAAGACCGAATGATCTTTTCCCCTGAAAGAAATCTCTGGACCTGGTTAGAAACGTCGGAAGGGGGTCGATGGTTCATCTGTGAACCTCCTCTGACAAAGAAGAATGACAAACGAATCAAGTTTCCAGTGAAGCAGATCCCCGCGTGGCCATGAAACTAGAGGCAGTTGTCAGAGATATGGCAGAGAGTGCAGTCAGTGGCACAGCTGTATATTTGAAACGTTACAATCAAGCTTGTTAAAATGAGTCAGGTGAATATCAATGACATACTCCTGAGAACCGGAAGAATGAACCCTCGTATGTATTCTTCATTAGCAATTGTTCAGGCATTCCGTCGAGACGTACTTTAAGCCCTGCTTGAGAGATCAGGATGTTTAAATATCAAAAGTAAGAGATCAGTGCTGATTGCGCTCAAAAGGCTAAACTTTGTTTATTAGTATTATGATTGCTCCCTCTACAGTACAAAGTTCTAATTTTGTCTTCAGAAGCCAATCTCCTTCCTCTGCGAAAGCCCGGTCCAGTAGTTACACCCACCAGGTACGTCAACGAAATGACAATGTCAGATGCAAGTACCGCCAAATCGAAACAGCTTTTACTGGCAGGACGTTAGAACACCAATGAGAATCACCCCGCGTGTCTGCTTAGAATATCACTTGAAAAGCCCTGAGTTGTCCGTGATAGACCAGAGACAACACATGACATACCACGGTCCTTGAATATAAGCTTGCATGCTCTCTCTGTTCTTAGAGCATTCATCTTCCTTGCCTAGTGTCTCGCAAGTTCGTGATCACTTGACAAACGAGGAGCTGGACGGTAGACTTGCAAGAGAGTATAATGTGTCATCTGGACGACATACGAAGTGTTTGGTAAATCAATTGGATCCAGCATATAGTGTGGTGAAAGTCCAGCTCTGAAAGATCATCGAGTTCAAATAAGAGCATCTGTTTCCTACATCTTTTAGTATACAGATTATGACCAACTGCAACGGAGCATGTTGTATGAGATCAACGCTCATAGGCGGTCAATTGAGGTTTTGCATAAGTTCGGGTTGAAGTCCCGGTTCAACTGTTGTGTATCTACAGTTATTACTAGTACTCACAGCTGAACGTTCTCGTACCTGTCAGCTTGGCGTCCTTGTCCTGAGTTAAAACCTGGTTAGATTCAGTTAACGTTGAAAAGAAATTGAGAATAGAATTGTGTCCGTCAGTGGCACCATGAGTCAGCCCTTCGACTTGGACTGAGTTAGATCTATACAGAGGACATGGAGAAGACGAGTAGTCAGGGAATACGGGTTCCCATTTGCAAGGACAAACAGCAAAAAGAGACGTCTGCACGCTTTCCTACATCGCAACTATTCGAAAACAAACAGCACGGTGAAAATCTATGTCTCGATCGGGCTTTAGAGGAATTGATTATCCCAGCTGCATCTACTGGACGATTGGTGGTGGCAGACCTGGGATCGTCATTTGGAATCAGTAGTATTAAAAACGTGAATCACATAGTGAGCATCTTAAGGTCGCGCAGTTACTCTGATCAGGAGCGGGTGCCAGAGATTCTGGCCTGCTTCAACAACTTGCCCTCCAGTGACTTCAATTCATTGTTTCAGCTTCTGGCCAAACAGCCCCCTGGCAGACAGTTCTTTATTTCTGGTGTTCCCGGATCGTGCTATGGCCGCCTATTTCCTCGATCATATGTCAACGTCTTCCTCTCTACCAACACAATTCACTGGCTATCCGAGGTTTCTTCACCTGAACGTTGTATTCTTCGCTGTTTTGCATCAAAATTAGTCCAGAAATCCCAAGCAGTTTTGCCTGCTGTGAAATTGGTTCCAATAATAGATATTGACCCAGACCCGTTTGGTTTTCCAGGTGCCAGCCACCGTCCTCGACGAAAACTCGTCAGCATATAATGGGAAGCAAGGCTGGCTCGACGGAAGCACGAAAGATATTATTGATGAATTCAAGAAACAGGCAATGAAAAACCTGAAGGTCTTCCTGAAAGCCAGAGCAACAGAGTTAATTGCCGGGGGCTTGCTTTGCTGTGTGTTCGATGCAGCGAGTGAAAATTCCAAGTTGTGTCCCACCGAATGGTTGAGACCTCTTTCGGAAGACTCGCCAACAACATCAATCACTCTTCCTCGGGCAATGGAGCATGTTTGGAGCGAGCTGGTTTCCGAGGTACACCCGTCCGAGTTCCGCTACTAGTAGGACTCATAGTTCACACGATATCCTGACAATTAAAAATCAGATGGACGTACACTTCTCCCCAGTTTTTCAAAATGTAGCATCCTGGTTCTAGATTTCTTGCAATGTTATCATGCATGGACTGTGTTTTGGAGACATGTCAAAGGTTATTCACTGTGCGTCTTTCTTGTGTCCAGGGAATTCTCACTCCGAGTCAAACAACTTCTTTCTATCTTCCCACGTGCAAGCTCGCCGGGCCTGAGATACTAGAAGTTCTGGAGGAGTTTCGTGATCTATTTGAGGTACGAAAGTTTGTGACAACGGAAATCAGGAATTCAGAGATTTTAGTACCGACTGCAGAAATTGGTATTGGCCTGGCAACTACCGCTAGGAATATATATGGGCCATTGTTGAGTACTCATTTGGGCTCGGATATCGCAGAGATATTTTTGACGAGACTCGAGAAGTTCGTCTCTACTAGGTCGCCAAATGCAGATACAGAGATTGTGTCCACATCTCATGTGCTACTCCTGATCCGCAAGTAGTTTCCAGAACACAGACTTTCCTCGACATTCAGATAGGCACCATAGCTCTGGTGCCCTTAACGTCATATTGCACATGAAGAACCACCTTACAACCCTGAGATGGTCCCAGTTTCACCTTCGAAAACATCGATGTTAGCATTTACTGTGAATTTCATGGATCCAAATTTCACTTCACTGCCCAATTTTGAACGTCTATATCTGACTCACCCTTTTCAAGTAATTTTTGTAAAATCCATCTTCTGTAAAAGCTTGCAGTTATGTTCGATAATTGCCGTAGCGAATCTATCGTTCAGTGGACAGTTCTCTTGCTACTCTCGCAAGACAAAGAAGGCAGCTGTGCAGATTTTGGACTTGACTACTTGGTTCAGAGAATCTTAGGCCAATGAATACAATCTTCCAAGCTATAGAATTGGTCAGAGGGCACCAATATTGGAGAAGGTTTATCGCCTATTACAAGTTCAATCCACCATTGTGTGTCTTCTAAATACAATCATGAGCCTCAGGAAAGATCTATCACAGAAATCTGGAACACCAGCGAAATACATCAATGTACATCTTACTCACGATTGCTTCATATAAAGAGGAAATAACCCAAGTGAGGACCACTTTATTGCACTAATTCCCATGTAGAAAATTCACCTTATAGTGTAAGAGTACCAATACCGAGAGATAACGATATCTTGTTCCTAGCAAATACGGTAGAATCCTCGGAACCGTTCTCTCTCGAGTTCACACCTCATCAACATCAACGTCTCGCACCCGTATCATAATTTACAGAGGGATCAATGATACTTTAGTTGATTTTGTACAGTCCAAATTCATTAGCCACTGCGCATAGAACCTAGAACCCATCAAGAAAGCAACTAGATGATTTGAAAATCGAGCAAACAAGGTGAATTAAGTCAAACAACATCAGCGCATCAATCTTCATTGTACTACGCCCAATGTCGAGTCGACAGTCCCGGGCATACACGCGGATGTCAAGTTGAAAACCTCTCATCTTCAGGATCGCTTAGAATCTCACGTGCAGAACGGGAATTCGATATCAATTCACTCATGCAGAAATTTTACACAAGATGCGTTTCAATGCATGACATCTGTGGTAATTCTACAGTATGTGGTCAAGCTACCGATAGCGCTACCACCACGTACCCGGTCTACTAGAGGGGCCCACATTTCCAGTCTTAACTTTTAAATGAATGGCTAGCATATATCTCTCTACGGAGTTTAGGGGAGTCAGTAAACCTTTGGTAGGCTTAGTTCTTTCAGAAGATCTTCTTGAGATTATTCTTCTCTCTTTATTACCAAAATTGCTTTTCCCATCAAGCGAATCTTTCCCTTTTTCATCACATTGGTCAGGGTGGTAGGTTATATT